>CM046875.1:550396494-552796494 GCA_025667525.1 Glebionis coronaria | reverse complement strand
TAGCTCGATTTCAAATTTTGGCGATTACAAAATTTTTGGACTACCGTTTTAGTCGGACTGGAGAATTTATTGTCGGCCTGGAGAAAAATTGCAATTTTCGGAATTTAAACCACAACAACAATCACAACAAATCTACTTAAGATCCATATTCACTTCATCATTTCAGAGAATATTGAGATGGATTCTACTGCAGAATATCGTGTGACGAACAACAACATCATGGTCGCGGGTAATAAAGAGAGACCACCAATGCTTGTGGCTGGTCGATATGCTCAATGGCAATCACGCTTTCTTCGCTATCTTGATACAAGACCTAATGGTGATGCCTTGAGACAATGTATTAACAATGGCCCATATGTTTTTTCTGAAATTGATGTTCCTTATACACCAGCCACAGACACATGTCCAGAAGTACCTGCAACAAAGAAAAAGGAAACTTTATCTGACCTTACACCCGAGAAATGTGCTTGGCATGATGCAGAAAAAGAAGCGATCTATATGATCCTAAGTGGAATTGGAGATGATATTTATTCCACAGTCGATGCATGTCCTACAGCACAAGAAATGTGGACGGCCATTGAACGCCTGCAACAAGGAGAGTCTCTCAACAAGCAAGATGTCAAAACAAACTTGTTTTGGAACTTTGGTAAGTTTACTGCATTGGATGGAGAATCAATTGAGTCCTATTATTCAAGATTTTACAAGATGATGAATGATATGACAAGAAACAACTTGGAAGTCTCCACCATGCAAGTCAATGTGCAATTTCTACAACAACTCCAACCAGAGTGGACACGTTTTGTCACTTTGGTGAAACAACAGAAGCAGTTAGACAAGGTAAACTATCACACTCTCTTTGATATCTTGAAACAATTTCAGCATGAAGCAAATGAGATTCGAGCTGAACGAGTGGCAAAGACGGCTAATCCACTTGCTTTATTAACTACCACTCAAAATGTCCAAGATCATCGATCTCATGCTCCTAAGCCATACTCTAGCCCATCATCCTCACCACGATATTCCACATCATCCAAGTCTTCATCATCCACAAGATCACGCGGCAAAGCACCAAGAGCACCTTCACCACCATCTGAGTCATCTTCAGAAGAAGATAGTGATGAAGATCAAGCTCAGAAGAATCGTGAGATGAAACAACAAATTGCTTTCATTATGAAGACTTACCAGAAGATCTACAAACCCACCAACAACAATCTTCGAACATCATCTAACACAAAGAACCGATATGTTGCGAGTCCTCCAAGGTATGACACACGTCGACGTGGTGAAAGTCCTTCTAGGTATGATCGACATAATCCAACGCATGTTGAGGGTTCTGCAAGATATGATCGACAAACTGCAAAGTATGATACTCAGAGGATTGCTGCTGCTACTGGGAATAGGGAAACTGTTGGAACTCAAGTGGTTCAACAAAGTGGGATTCAGTGTTATAATTGCCAAGGTTATGGGCATATGGCAAAGGAATGTAGGAAGCCGAAACGGGTTAGGGACTCCAGCTATCACAAGGAAAAGATGTTGCTATGCAAAAAGATGGAAGCAGGGGTCAAACTGTCAGCTGAGGAAGGAGCTATGCTTGATGACACTGATGATGAAGATTCTGATCAAGAGCTCGATGCACATTACTCGTACATGGCAAAGGTTGAAGAAGTTCTCAAAGTCACTGAAGATGACAATGGCCCTATCTTTGACACTGAGCCAATCGATAAGGTACACACTACTGATGAATATAATGTGTTTGGTGATATTCCTGAGCATAGTGATCTACCCAATGCCATTAATGACACGTGTATGATGGAAACGGTTGATAGTAATACCACACCCGATTCATCAGACATGTGCAATAATGAGTCTGAGGATGATCAACATGCAAATGAATATGATGAAGAGGAACGTATTGCGCTTGCTAATTTAATTGCTACTTTACAAAAAGATGTCACTGAAAATAAAAAGAGTCAAAAGCAATTAAAGAAGGCAAACGCTACGCTCACTCAAAGTTTTGAAGAATGCAAAGCTGCTCTTATCAAATCTACTGAGATGACTGAAAGCTATAGAGATGAGCTCCTTCAGAAAACCAAAGAGCTTGAGGGGTACAAGGGAAGTGCGTTAAAAAGTCAAAAGGACGATTTTGAAAACAAATATAATACCACTCTTGAGTTATTAGCTAAAGAGAAGCGTCAATATAATGTTTTCTTAATGGATGAACGTCAAAAAACGTACCTTGCCAATACCAAAGTTAATGAACTTGAACAAAAGCTCTCTATGACCACTACTGATTCTGCTAAAATTCTAGAGGATAAGAAACAAGAGGTAGATGCGTTAAAACAAGACTTCAAAAGTAGATATGATAAAGAAACCAAAAAAGTTACGAAACTAGAAGCACAAGTCGACTTTTTGAAGAACGTTGTTTATAAAACGCATGATTCTATTCAATCCGTAAGAATGCTAGCACCTCCATCGATGTTTAAGGGTCAAGCTAGCTTTGCAAGTCCTGAGTACCTTGCCAAAGCTCAAGCTGCGAACCCGCATCTTTATCTTGATGAGACTGAAAGGACAGATCTTGATTGCATGCCTCTAAGTGCCAATAGTGAAGAGACTGCCCTTTGGGATGCTGATAGTCAACCATCAGTTAATAAGGAGTTTGTGAAACCATATAATTATGCTTATGAGAATAGTCTTTATGGTCTGTTCCACAAACAAACTCAGAAATCTCGTGAGGAAGTATTTTTAGAATGCAGGGAAAAGAGAATTCAATGGAAGAAAGCGTTTGCATCTAAGAAAACAAACGTTTCTAAGTTCATCAACTACTTGCCCCTAGATGCTTCTAAAAGCAAGAGTAGGCAGATATTTGGGTTTCTTACTCATTACATAGATAATATTAAGTCCATTATTGATAATGATTGGAAACAACGACAAAATGACGAGTGGAAGAAACCAATTCCTCAAGACATAACTGTGCTTGTCAAACAAATCTTAATACCGAACGCGGCCACACTAAAAGAAAATGTTCTTAAATTCGAAAGCTTAATTCGGTCTGAAATGTTTGATGATTTACAATATGTTGAGTCTCTTGAGAAAGCAATTGATGATCTTCAAATGGACAAGTCCGTTTTCTCTGATGAATATGATTTACTCTTGCAAGAATGTGTTTCTAAAGATATTATGTGTGCTTATTTTACATCTTGTGCTGATATTGATGAATATTCTGAAGTTGCATGCCAATATCTTGATAAGATCAAAGAATGTGAACGTCTTGAAATTGAGCTTTCGAAACGGAAAGAAAATGTTGACAAAAAGGCTTTTGAGTTACTTCAACACAAAACTGATTTCCTTCAAAAACATTGTCATTCACTTGAACTTGCTTTGCAAAAAGACGTTGGTCGTTTTTCACATGATAATAAATTGCAAGAAAAACTTTCCCAAACATTTCGAGAAATGAATGAACAGAATTTGGAAATTAAAGAGTTGAAAGCTCAATTACAAGACAGGGACAGAGCGATAGCAGAGTTGCAGAAACTCATTGCTAAAATGGGTGGAAAAATTGTGGAACCTAGCATTAAGAAAAATGTTGTTAGACAACCCAATGCCTCTAAAGAGAATAGATCCTCTATCTTGGGAAAACCATCTGCTTTATCTAATTCCTCGTTTGCTAAATCTGTGTTTGCCCCCAAGATGGATGGAAAGGAAAGGTTACCACAAGCTCAACCTATAAGGAATTCTATAGCACCAAGCGTTAAGCACAATAATGTCATTAAACCAGGGATGTATAGAATGCCCACTAAGCCCACAAACAAAGCTACTCACTCGCCTCAGACTTCTAGAAACACTAATATTCGTGTGTCTTCTACTACAGGAATAGTCTCCACTACTAGTGTTAGCCGGCCTCAGCTTAAGAGCACTCAAGAGAATGATAAGGTCTGGAAACACAAGAATCAAGGGAAGATGAAGCAAGTAGAAGAACACCCTAGGATTTTCAATGTTTCTAAAAATAAAACGTCTGTAATCGCGTGTCATGACGATTTGAATGATTCAACTTTGAATGCTATGAATGTGAAATTTGTTTGTGTCAAATGTGGCAAGTGTGCTAATGCTAATCATTCTATGTGTGCTATGAATAATGTTAAAGGCGTCGAAACTAGAACTAAGAAGCAAACTGTGATGCCTATTAGTGCTAGTAAACCCAAACGCAAAGTGAACCATTCTGGTGCTACCCCCAGTAAGAAAAGTATTGCATCAGACTCCACCACTAAGAATTCTAGAAGCAAAATTAAGGAATTATATGAGTCTGCCAGTAAGTCTTGGAAATGGTGGTTTGCTAATCAATGTCCTCCCGGATATAAATGGATGCCTAAAGTTAGGACAGAAAATGTGAAAACGAGTGTTAGTTTGCCTTTAAATGTTGATAAGGACACTAATGATTCTACTATCACAACTACTGTGGTATCCAATTTAGCAAATGCTCCATCGTGTTCTAACTCTTCTGCAGGTGATACAAATAATTCTCTTCATAATGGACTCCGGATGCACGAAGCACATGACGGGGAATCTCAAGCTTCTAATTAACTTCGTGGAGAAGTTCCTAGGTACGGTCCGATTCGGAAATGATCAATTTGCACCGATCCTAGGATATGGAGATTTGGTTCAAGGGAATATCACGATTAAAAGGGTATACTACGTCGAAGGGCTCAATCACAATCTTTTCTCGGTTGGTCAATTCTGTGATGCGGATTTGGAAGTTGCTTTCAGAAAGAAGACATGTTTTGTTCGTGATTATGATGGGAATGACTTACTTACCGGTACACGGGGTACTGATCTTTACACAATTTCACTTCAAGACACAACTTCATCAACTCCAATTTGCTTCATGGCTAAAGCTTCAACAACTCAGGCATGGTTATGGCATCAACGTCTTTCTCATCTCAACTTTGATACCATTAACTTGCTTTCCAAGAAAGATATTGTGAGAGGCCTTCCAAGCTTGAAATTCATCAAAGATCATCTTTGTTCTTCTTGTGAACTTTGTAAAGCTAAACGAAGTAGCTTCAAAACAAAGACAACACCAAGCTCTAAAGGACGGTTAGATCTTCTTCACATGGATCTGTGTGGTCCAATGCGTGTTCAGAGTATCAATGGAAAGAAATATATTCTGGTAATTGTCGATGATTACTCAAGGTACACATGGACTCACTTCTTGAGATCCAAGGATGAAACACCTGAAGTTCTCATCAGCTTCCTTAAATTGATACAACGTGGTCTTCAAGCTCAAGTTAAAGTGGTTCGTACTGACAGAGGTACAGAATTTTTGAATTCTAATCTGAGAAAGTATTTTGAAGCCGAAGGGATTGAACATGAAACATCTATTGCTCGAACACCCGAACAAAACGGCGTTGTTGAAAGACGAAACCGTACTTTGGTTGAAGCTGCTCGAACATTATTATCCGCTTCAAAACTTCCACTATACTTTTGGGCCGAAGCCGTGTCAACCGCATGCTACACACAAAACCGCTCCTTAATTATCCCAAGACACGAAAAGACACCATATCACATAATTCATGATCGAAAACCTTCACTCAAACACCTTCATGTTTTTGGATGTACTTGTTACATTATACGAGATGGTGAAAATTTGGATAAGATGAAAGAAAAAGGTGATGCATGTATTCTTGTGGGATATGCAACTCAGTCTAAGGGATATAGAGTGTTCAACAAAAGAACAAAATTGATTGTCGAGACAATTCACATCCGATTTGATGAATCTCAAGAAATGGCACTTGAACAAAACAGTTTAAGTCCCGACCCACAACGACAAACGACTTCCGTTCACAACCGCACGGAACTCGAACCTCAAGACTACAGCAATGAACCGTCAAGTTCAACGTTGGTTCCAGAAAATGTTCCTAGAGCTGATATGACATTCGACACGACAATTGAAGAGTTGGAAATGTTATATGGACCAATGTATGATGAATATTTCACGGGGGAGAAACAAGTTGTATCGAAGTCTTCCGCTGTCACTCATGATAAGAATGATGAAACCGATCATCGTCAACAACAAGATACAACTTCATCTACTTCAACACGGGTTGCTGCAGATTTACCTCCTCAGAATATTACTTCAACAATCGATCCTACAACATCCACAACTACTGTCATTGCTCCAGAGAACACAAATCAAGCAGACAATGCATTATCTGACGAAGACGAATTCATCAACCCATTCGGTACACCGGTACACGAAACTGGAGAGTCTTCTACTCGCCATGTTGATCCGTCAAATATGCATACTTTCTATCAACGACATCCTTCAACTCATCATTGGACCCGAGATCATCCTTTGGTTCATGTCATTGGAAACCCTTCACAGCCCGTTCGTACAAGACGACAGCTTGAAACCGATGGCGATGTTTGTATGTTCGCACTCGCCGTGAGTACTGCTGAACCGAAAAACATCAAAGAAGCCATGGCTGATCATGCTTGGATTGAATCGATGACGGATGAACTTCAACAGTTTGAAAGACTTAAAGTCTGGGAACTGGTTGACAGACCATACGATGTAACACCATTAAATCTTCGATGGATCTGGAAAAACAAGATGGATGAAGAGAACACGATCATCAAGAATAAATCTAGGCTAGTGGCTAAAGGGTATGGACAGAAAGAGGGTATTGATTTCGAAGAATCATTTGCACCAGTAGCTCGAATGGAAGCGGTCAGGATTTTTCTTGCTTATGCTGCACATAAGGGATTCATCGTTTATCAAATGGACGTAAAGACGGCGTTTCTTAACGGTCCTTTGAAGGAAGAAGTTTATGTCACGCAGCCGGAAGGATTCGTCAATCCTCATTATCCTGACAAGGTGTATCGTCTCCACAAAGCACTATATGGACTCAAGCAAGCTCCAAGGGCGTGGTACGACGAGCTCTCGAAATTTCTGGTCTCCAAAGGTTTCTCAAAAGGTTCCATTGATTTAACTTTGTTCACTTATAAATATGGGGATGACATTCTGCTTGTGCAAATTTATGTTGATGACATTATTTTCGGGTCTACAAACCCAAAACTTTCAAAATGGTTTGAAAAAGTAATGCACAGCAGATTTGAAATGTCTATGATGGGCGAACTAAAATTCTTTCTAGGAATTCAAGTTCACCAATCCCCAAGTGGTATCTTCATTAACCAAGCTAAGTATTGTCAAGAGATAATCAAAAAGCATGGTATGACATCATGTGACCCCGTTGGGACACCGTTATCAACCACCTCCCTAGATGCTGATTTGGAGGGATTACCCATAGATCAAACGAGATATCGTTCTATGATCGGGTCCCTCATGTACTTGACAGCAAGCAGACCTGATATTCATCATGCTACGTGTTATTGTGCACGATATCAAGCACGACCCACTGAAAAGCACCTCAAGGAGGTTAAACGGATCTTTCGGTACCTTAAGAATACCATTCACATAGGACTCTGGTATCCGAGGGAAACCGGTTTCTTTCTAACGGCCTATTCAGATTCTGATCATGCAGGGTGTCTTGATACACGTAAAAGTACTTCTGGTGGTGCACAATTTCTAGGTCAAGACAAGCTTGTGGGATGGTCTTCCAAGAAGCAGGATTGCACGTCTCTTTCATCAGCCGAAGCGGAGTATGTGTCTCTATCTGCGTGTTGTGCTCAAGTTCTTTGGATGAGAACACAACTCACGGATTATGGCTTCCATTTTGATAAAGTACCTATGTACTGTGACTCAAAGTCTGCCATAGCCATCTCCTGCAACCCGGTACAGCATTCCCGCACGAAGCACATCGATGTCCGATATCACTTCATTAAGGAACAAGTTGAAAGAGGTATTGTTGAATTATACTTTGTTGGAACTGATTACCAATTAGCTGACTTGTTTACAAAAGCTCTTTCGAAAGAGAGGTTTGCGTATCTAGTTAGGCAAATTGGTATGAGATGTTTGACTCCAGCAGAACTGGAGGTTCTGGCAAAGAAGCCTGCTTGATTCATCTATCAAACATCTACCTGTAAATATTAATCAAAAAGCAAAATACAAAAGTAAAAAAAAAAATCTTTGATAATCCAAAAATATTCTTCTCGACATGTCTTTCAGTATCGATAATATGGACGTACCTAGAAATGTCGCTCAATAACGACACGGGTGTGTACATAAAGCTCGAATGAAAGTTGTAAATATTTTTCAAAACATGTCATTTCTATCTTTTCAATAGGAAATTGTCTATTTTGGACAATATTTCCAACAACGGGTAGAGCAATCTATCTTGGGTTGAGCTTGTCACAAAACATTCAACGTTTTGAGCTCAACACAATGGCTTGTAATCACTTTCAGATTGCAACCCGGATCTAAATTCACGGGGGAGTGTACGCTTTTGTACTCTTACCCTTAGCAAAAGAAGTTAAATCTTCTTACACTTGAGTGGATTCGTCAAGACATTCAAAGTCTATGAACTCAAGTTTATGCTTTAGAAAAACCTTTTCGTCAAAAAGAATTGATTTTTCAAAAAGCGTTGAACACAATTTTTTCAAGAATTTCTCAATGATATTCAAAATCTTTCAAAAATTGTGTGTTCAACAACTCCTATCCTCAAAAGTTTAATGTGGATCACATCCTCGTAATGACAATTCCATTGGATCAATTTTTGAGGGGCAGCGTTCCAAAATTCATGCTAAGTTTGACACATTTTTCTCCCGAAGATTTTCAAGACTATTTTTCAAAATATATTTTAATCAAATTTGGTATCTCTAATATCAAAAGATTTTATATATTAGAGATAGGGGGAGAAAATGTGATTAAAATGTGATCTATAAGACTCAAGCACGTTAACTCTTACCCACATGTGCAAAATGTTTACTTAAATTCTTTCGCATTTAAATGCACATGTGAAGGGGGAGTTTTTCTGAAACGACAAAACTAGCAAGGTGTTAAATGTTTTTCAAAACACTTTGTTAGAATTTAAAGTGGTTTTCATGGTTACGATCAAATACCCACAACATCTTTAATTCACGACGTTATTGGTGTCAAAAGGGTGGTCAGGTTTAAGTCCTATGATCCAACCAGAACCGGAGGGATCTTCCCAGGGACAATCCAATAGATTATTAGAAGTCCTTAGGAAAGATGGAGTAGAATGTGAACGTAGCTGAATGCCGACTAAGTACTGATGATAGCACTGGAACAATCACAACAAGGTGCTATTAATGATGTCTTGGTAAGCATTGAAGGGGTTGAAGAATGAAAAAGAAATGTAAGGATAAAGGGTCTAAAGAAAGAAGCCCTCCATACAACTTAGGCAGAAACCGGGTCAACCCATCATGAAGACAAACTCATCATGGACCCAGTGATGTGAAGCACAACCCTTTCCTAGCTACTCAGGCTTCTCTCAAAAGAAGTTTGTTTTATTGTCACGGAGATCAACACGACTTCTATTGACTTTCTCACTCCGAGATAGTTGATATTGAATAGGTGGCATCTGCTCCAGCCTCCGACCACTAAAAGTGCACAAATCGAGTCTAGAGCCAAGAGATCAATCAAATCTCGTTAGGACACACGGATGAAGATCAAGAGAGTCCTACGCTATATCCTTGCGATATTGCTAGAACACTCAGAGTGATACTACTTAGTATTCACAATGATGAGTGGAAATCCTTCCAGTGTTAACATCAAACAGCACTGCGGTAGGTCATATGCAAGATTCTTTATGAATTGAACATATGTAAAACTGAAAAGCAACAGTGGTTTGATTCTGAATTGATTCAAACTCGTTTCAGGTTTCTACGCAATATCTTTATGGTCTTGCCAGAACATTCAGAGTGATATTTATTAATATTCACAGTGACGAATGGAAATCCTTCTAGCGTCAACATCAAACAGCGCTACGGTAGGTGACTTGTGAGATTCTTATGAATCAAACTTGTGTCAACTGGAAAGCAACAATGGTAAGATTCTTAATGAATCAAACTTGTTCCAGGAATTTGAATTGACGACTTTAATCAAGCGGATATTTATCCAATTGATTCACTCTTTATGTTCGCAGTCTTGCTTTGAGACGGTCGAGTAAAGAGAACGGCTAGTACAGCCGCGAAACCCTGTCAAGGAGATTCTTAATTGAATCTACCTGATCACAGGTACGATATTTAATATCGTATAACGGTCTTCACCGACCGGAGGTAAAACGCTACCGATTTAGGACGAATGTCAAAGCCATTCAGTCCGTGTCTATGTTTTGTCTCGAGAAGGTGGCGTCACGGTGTACTCAGCAAAGTCAAAGATTCACAACCACATATTCATGCCCAAAGACTTATCCAACAATTGATAGTGTGAGCATGTGGACAAAGACACAAGATCGCAAGATGGCAATGACAAGTCAAGGATGATTTGAAGATCTCAAGACTTAAAGACAAAGTCGAAAGACAACGACAAAGGCTCAAAGATCACAGCATGAAGGAACAAAACTACTGTTACACGTTCAAGACTCATTTATGACGAAATTCATAAATCTCCATTGGAATCCAAATATCAAAGAGGAATGACCTCACATTGGGGGAGATTGTTAGCCTCAAAATATTGAGTCAAACAAGAATGTTCGGTCATAGGTTTCTATTATAATATTTATTAGAACGTTGTAATAAGTAGTTATTTAGTCGTGGTTCACGGGCTTGGATTTAAACTAATTAAAGTCCAAAAGACAAGCCCGGCCCAATATATAGTCCATTAAAGCCCGCATGTGGGTGGACTATATATACTACCCTCCTAGCATGTTAGGAGGGTGGATGGTCATTTGTAACTTCTTTTCTTAATCTAATCTCACCAAGTTAATCATCTCCTCTCTACTTTCTCTCACTACTTTCTCTCTCTAGGAATTCATCTCTTCTTCATCTATTTTCTTTCTTTCTTCATTGCTTAATCATTACAAATACATGGGACAACAGATACACCTTGTCAGGATAATGAGGATTGACGAATCCTTCCGGCTGCGTGACATAAACTTCGTCCTTCAAAGGACCGTTAAGAAATGTCGTCTTTACGTCCATTTGGTAGACAATGAATCCCTTATGTGCAGCATAAGCAAGAAAAATCCTTGTTAATTCAATAATGACTAAAAACGTTACTTGCATTTTTCGGTCTCGCTTAGTTTTGATTACGACAATATGTAAAAACAAGTATTTACGAAAACGACGAAAAACAAATTCTTGAGTTCAAGTATTTTTCATTTTACCCATTTTCACTTAAGGTATGGATAAACAAGTACTAACCTTAATCAAGTGATCAAATGATTTAATCTTTCTTAAAACTCACTTTTTATTTAAGTGTGACAAGTTTTTTTTATTAAACTTTCTTTTTAAGAAAATGTTTTATTAAATTATTTATTTGAAATTCGAAAATGGCATATTCTTATTTGGCTAAGAATATCCTTTCAGGATATTTTTTATATCCAGATAAGACCTCCACCACTAAAGGACAAAAAATGGAGCGGAGTCTAGGCAGCGGTTCTCTAGCGCCTAGGCGGTTCCTTATCGATAAGGAACCGCAGGCTGAGCTAAGGAACCACCACCAGATATAGCCGTTGGCCTTCTTGTCCTATAAATAGTGGACCATTCTCAGCTTTTCAAATCACATCTTTTGCACATTTATTTCCAGATTCAAACCCCTTCTTTAATCACTCAAATCTTTGATCATTTGTTTGATTATTACTTGTTTAAGAAGTGAATCTTGTTCTTCCAATCCTTCCTCTCCAAGTGCAAAGAGAAGAACACTATCCTTGTGAAGTGTTGAGTCCACCACCAAAGATCCATTGAAGATCTAATTTTATACACTTGTAGTTGTGTCATAGTTGTGAAGATCCAAGTAGTTGTGTCTATTTGGAAGTTGTGTATGTACTAAGTATAGTTGTGTAGATTGGTCGTAGCTACGATTAGGGCTCGACTTTTAGCTTAGAGTCGGAAATTGGTTAAGCGACGAGTACGGTTTTCTCCACCATAAGGAGCTTGTTGTGTAGTGAACTCTCGAGTAAGGAGTACTCGAGGAGTGGAGTAGGAACGAGGAGTGAGCTTCGTTTCCGAACCACTATAAATCCTTGGTGTTCGGTTTGATCTTTCTTTACCCTTAACTCTTTACATTCTTTATTCTTTATGCATATACATTTGTTAGTATTAGCTTAGTTACACTATCATTCTTTATTCTTTGTGGATATATTTTTGTTAGTATTAGTTTAGTTACACTATTGTTCATATTGTGCATAAGAAGATTTCACATATTTCCTCAAGCCTAAGTTTTTGAAAAAGGATTTTTGGAAACCACATTTTAACAAGTAAATATAAGAAACTATTCAACCCCCCCCCCCCTTCTAGTTTCTACAATTGGTATCAGAGCCT
This sequence comes from Glebionis coronaria, assembly GCA_025667525.1. NCBI lineage: Eukaryota > Viridiplantae > Streptophyta > Magnoliopsida > Asterales > Asteraceae > Glebionis > Glebionis coronaria. Next base: position 552,784,095 of record CM046875.1, on the reverse strand, counting down.
GGTTGCTCAAGAATTTTTAAAGTATATTGTATTTTAAAACTTGAATCGATCTATGGATTCCAACAAGTACCTAGAAGGGCAATCTATGCAAAGACCACCACTTTTTGAAATCGATAGTTTTATTTATTGGAAAAATAGATATGAAACTTATGTGAAATCAAAAGATTTAGATCTTTGGCATGTTATTACCAATGGTGATTTTTTACCTTATCAATTTAATGAAGTTTCTAAAACAAAAGAATTGGTCACTTTTGACAATGCTAATGATGATACAAAAAGGAAACTTTCAAAAAATAATGAGGCTAAAATGGTGATTTATAATGCTTTGCCTAAGAAAGAGTATGAAAGGATTTTTATGTGTGAAACCGCTAAAGATATTTGGAACACTCTTTTAGTAACCCACCAAGGTAATAGCCAAGTTAAAGAAAGCAAAATCGATCTTCTTGTCCAACAATATAAACAATTTGTCATCTTAGAAGATGAAACTATTGATAGTGCATTTGCTAGGTTTAACACCATTATTACTAGTCTAAAAGCACTTGATGAAGGTTTTTCTAGCAAGAACAATGTTAGGAAGTTTCTAAGGCTTTACATCCAAAGTGGAGAGAAAAAGTCACGGCGATTGAAGAATCGAAAGATCTCTCAACTTTATCACTCGATGAACTCATAGGCAACTTGAAGGTTCATGAGATGATAATTTTGAAGGACTCGGAATTAGTAAAAACCAAGAGTGAAAGGATATCTCTTGCACTTAAAGCCAAGAAGGCACAAAGTGACCATGATAGTTCCTCGGAAAGCGATGACGAGGAGTATGCATTGGCGGTGAGAGATTTCAAGAAGTTCTTCAAGAGACGAGGTCAACACGTTAGGAAACCCAACAATGACAAGAAACCATTCTCAAAGAATCGGTTTGCCAAGAACGAAAAAGGTGATAGGAGTTGCTTTAGATGTGGTGATCCAAATCACTTCATTGGTGATTGTCCAAGGCCCGCTCGTGATAAGAACCACACGGCGTTTGTTAGTGGTGCTTGGAGCGATAGCGGTGAAGAAAATGATGACAACCCCAAGGAGGAGAAATGTCTTATGGCTCACACTTCTAAAGAGGTACATTCCAAAACCGAATATTATAGAATTGATAGCTCCACCTTAGATGATATTGAATTTGAAGGCAAATATGATAGTTTACACAAACTTAGTCTCAAATTCATAGAAAAGAACAAAACCTTAAAATCAACCAAAACTAAGCTTGAAAATGAGATCAATGAACTTAGGGAGAAATTGGCTAAACTTGAGAAAAACAAAGAGGTTGATTTAGGTTGCTTAAGTTGCGAGAAACTTAGATTAGAAAATGAAGATCTCAAGAGCACCTCCATTAAATTGGAAAAGTTCATGAAAGGTACTAGTGCTCTTGACGACATGTTAAACAAACAAGTTCATTCAAAGGAAAGACTTGGTGTAGGTTTTAACTCAAAATGAAGCCTCAACTAGTGAACCAAAGCAAGTCAGGTTTTCTCAAAAAACTCATGCTGTACGCGGTACCCGATTGTATAGGGCGGTTCCTTATCAATATGGAACCGCCGTCATAGATAAGGAACCGCGGCCAGAGGTTGATTTTGGTGAAAATCCTGAACTTTCTGATAAATCTAAGTTAGATGAAAAACCAAAGCATCTTATTGTTAACAAGGTGAAATTACCCATACTTGACAACAATACCGTTGATAAGTTCTACAAGCCATTAAGTAAACCTCTCATGAGAAATAGAAGTTTATCAAGACCATCTTCTACTCCACCTAGAATACGAAATGCGCCTAAGCCTAGAAGTAGAACAACATCTCCTAGAAAAGATAATCAAAACAATTCACGACCTAGAAGTAAAACTCCAACACCTAGAAGGAATAATAATAACTCTAAACCTAGATCAAATACACCTAGAAGAAATAATGAACAACAAAATGGTTACATGAATTACTACCCTCCTCCATTTTGTTCTCCATGGGGAATCCCCTCCTCATTCATGCATCCCAACCAAATGCAAGGGATGTTTGGAACTAACAATTTTGGACCCATGAGATATTGGGTACCAAATGTTTGATCTTGTGTGTTGTTACCTAGATATGCTTGGGAATTGATTTGGAGCCCGATGAGTGGATTAAGGATAGTGGATGTTCTAAACACATGACGGGTAATCGAAGTTTGTTCTCGCATTACAAAGCATATGATGGAGGTAACGTCACATTCGCTAGTAGTCTACGTGGTAATATCATTGGCAAAGGTACGGTTTCTCTTGACTCCATGACCATTGAAAATGTTGAGCACGTAGATAACTTAGGATTTAACCTTTTAAGTATAGGTCAAATTTGTGATAATAAGTGTAAGGTCATCTTTTCGGAACATGACAGTGGAATCGTAAAAGATGGAAAAGTCATTGGAAAAGGTGTTAGAAAGCATGGGCTTTATGTTATAAAGGTCAATAAGAAGTCAAAAGACAACATATGTCTTGCGACTATAGATGATAGTTCTACTCTTTGGCATAGGAGATTAGGTCACGCTAATATGCGTTTAATTCAATCTTTAGTCTCTAAGGAGTTGGTAAGACACCTCCCCAAGATTAAGTTTGATAGTCACTTTTGTGATGCTTGCAAAATTGGAAAGCAAGTTCACTCAAGTCACAAAGCCAAGAATTTGGTTTCGACCTCTCGGTGCTTAGAGCTCCTACATATGGATCTTTTTGGACCTTCCGCCATACGGAGTTATGGAGGTAACCTTTATACCCTAGTTATTGTTGATGACTATTCTAGATTCACTTGGACTAGATTTTTGGCATTTAAGAATGAAGCTTTCGATCACTTCGAAATCTTTAGTCGAAGAATTCAAAATCAACTAGGATGTTCAATTGTCTCTATTAGGACGGATCATGGTAGGGAATTTGACAATGAAGTGCAATTTGGTGCCTTTTGTGAAGCTTATGGTATTACCCATAACTTCTCGGCTCCTCGCACTCCACAATCAAATGGGGTAGTTGAAAGAAAGAATAGGACTCTCCAAGAGATGAGTAGGACAATGTTAAATGAGCAATCTTTGCCTCAAAAGTTTTGGTGCAATGCCGTGGACACATCGACTTACATTCTCAACCGAATTCTTATTCGACCTTTCTTAGGAAAGACCCCCTATGATATTCTTAAAGGTAAGAAACCCTCATTGGAATATTTTAGGGTGTTTGGAAGCAAGTGCTTTATCCTCAACACCAAAGACTACCTTACCAAGTTTGACCCAAAGTCTTACGAATGTATCCTTTTAGGTTATTCCCAAACTAGTAAAGCCTACATAGTCCTAAATAGAACCTCGGGGGTTATTGAAGAATCACTCAACGTAACCTTTGATGAAACCCCTCCTTCGCCCAAGACACCACCATTGGTTGATGATGACTTGGATGAATTAGAAGTAGTTAAAGCCAAAGAGGTTAGAAAAATAGGAATTGAAGACCTTAGTGTTGAAAAGGAAGTAAACATTAAGGAATCTAGGGATCATACTCTCAATAATGTCATTGGTGACTTAAATCAAAGGACCCTAAGATCTCAAGTCCAAAACCAAAGCAACTTCTTTTTTTTGTCTCCTTGATTGAACCAAAGAATGTTAAAGAAGCTTTGACGGATGAGAGTTGGGTCATTGCGATGCAAGAAGAATTGAATCAATTCGTTTCCAATGATGTTTGGGAACTTGTTCCTCCACCTAGAAGTTCTACCATTATAGGAACCAAATGGGTATTTAGGAATAAGCTAGATGAGAATGGTGTTGTGTCTCGTAACAAGGCTAGACTTGTAGCTCAAGGCTATAATCAACAAGAAGGTATTGATTATGACGAGACATATGCACCGGTAGCTAGACTAGAATCCATTAGAATTCTCTTAGCCTATGCTTGCGCCTTAGATTTTAAGCTTCAACAAATGGATGTAAAGAGTGCTTTTCTCAACGGTTTGATCAATGAGGAGGTATATGTGGCTCAACCTCCCGGCTTCATTGATTTTGAGAAACGGATCATGTTTACAAGCTTAAGAAAGCACTTTATGGACTCAAACAAGCACCCAAAGCTTGGTATGATAGACTTAAAGCGTTTCTTGTTAAACATGAGTATACCATGGGGATGGTAGAGAATACACTCTTTACAAAGAAGAAAGGTTCTCACCTCATAATCGTACAAATATATGTTGATGACATTATATTTGGATCAACTTGTCAAGGATTGTGTGATGACTTTGCCAAAATCATGCATGATGAGTTTGAAATGAGTATGATGGGAGAACTCAACTTCTTTTTAGGACTCCAAATTAAACAAATGGATGATGGTATTTTGTTTAGTCAATCTAAGTACGCTAAAGAAATGCTAAAGAAATTTGGATTAGAAGAATCTAGACTAATGAAGACCCCTATGGCCTCGGATACTAAACTCGCCATATGTGAGTCGGTAGACAACACCAAATATAGAGGTATGATTGGTAGTTTGTTATACCTAACGGCAAGTCGACCGGATATCATGTTTAGTGTTTGCCTTTGTGTTCGCTTCCAAGAGACTCCCAAAACCTCTCACCTTGAAGCGGTTAAGCGTATCTTCCGATACATTAAAGGCACTATACATTTAGGATTATGGTATCCTAAAAGGGCCGGCGTAGAAACCATTGTCTACGCGGACTCGGATCATGTAGGAGACTATGTGGACCGGAAAAGCACTAGTGGAGTTTGTACCTTCATGGGTTATTGTTTAACTTCTTGGTTCTCCAAGAAACAAACCGCTCTTGCGATATCCACCACGGAAGCCGAGTATGTGAGTGCCGGAAAAGCATGCCAACAAGCTCTATGGATGAAGCAAGCGCTTGTTGATTACGGGATTTCTCTTGATGATGTTCCCATCATGTGCGATAATAAAGGCGCTATAGACCTTAGCAAGAATCCCGTGCAACATTCGCGAACCAAACACATAGAAATTAGACACCATTTCCTTAGGGATAATGTTCAAAAGGGGAACATTTCTATTGAGAAGGTGCCTCCGAGGACAACTTATCCGACATCTTCACTAAGCCACTTAAGAGGGAACCTTTTAATTACCTACGTCTAGGTCTAGGATTAATGGAACATCTTCCTTGATTTCCTTCTTTTTATAGTTTATCACTTTGAGTCTTTGAGTCTTTTAAACTCCTTTTGAAAAATCTTCTCCTATCTTTTTCAAAACTCTCAAAGTTTTCATCAAAAATGGTTGAAAAATGCTTTTTTACATTGTTAATTCAATCTAAAAACGGTTTTTCATAGATTCTCGCTATTAATCTAGAGCTTAGATAATTCATATGTATGTTTCTCTCAAACATAGCAAGAACAAGATAGAATCATGGAGGATCATTGTGTCATGACTTAAGGTCTTGTATTACACACCTCCTACATTGATTTTTTTGTCAAATGTCTATTTGGTATGTGTGCATATGTTTTCTTTGTCTATCTTTGCTTTTAAACATATCCCTATGATAAGTTAGACTAGAAAAATAAGATTTGCTGAGACAAAAATCTTCCACCATAGACCAAACACAAGCCCCTGTAGGCGGTTCCATAAGTGAACCGCGGTTCCTTAGTGATAAGGAACCGTCGGGCATGATAAGGAACCGCATACAGCGCCTTCCTTTTTCGGGTTTTTCTCTGAAACTCCAGATTTGCTCCAACATTTTTGAGAATCTTAGTTTCAAACCCTTTGACCACCCCAAAATATCTTAAACCTTCCCTATTTAAGCCTTAAGCACTTTGCCTTTCTTCACACCACAAAATGTCTTATTCGCCCAATGAAAGCCTTGAATCCCCACCATTATCTCCAATTGCTTTCAACCCAAATTTACCCAAGAACACTCTTAATCACATCTCTCCTTCCAAGAATGTTGATTGTGGAACTTCTTTGCTTCCACCACCACCCTTTAGTGTTCTTCCTCCTTCTCATGATAATGTCATGCACCATGGAACATATTGTCATTTTTGTCAATATCAACATCTTGCTATGGCACACATCTATGAGGAGTTGAGATACATCAAGAGTCTCTTAATCAAGCCTCCTCTTCACTATGATTATGAGATCTCCAACAAGCCACCACCACCACCCTCTGCAATTACCTTGTCTTTCTTATAAGCATTGGTTGCTTATCCACAAGACACCAAACTCTAGCAAATCTTACAATTCTAGAATAACTAGGATTAGATTTATGCTTTTGCCTTGTTTTCTTTTTCCATACAACATGATGTTTTTTTTTGTAACTTATCTTGGATCTTTATCTTTGTGTCTTTCTTCTCTTTTATTTTTTTTATGTGACCTATTGCTATATCTTGTTGGTTGTTTCCTTTGTTCAACTAACCCTTCTATGTAGCTTGTCACCATATCTCGATTCCTCGGTGCCCCAAGCTAGGGGGAGTAAGCACCAAGGGGGAGTCTTTGCAAAGTCCGTTTCTTCAACACCGGCTTACGCAACCTTTTTGCTTCGACAAAGGGGGAGAAATGAATAAACTCATCTTCGAAAATCTTGTTTTTGTGTGATTGAGTTTATGTATTGTCGGAATCAAAAAGGGGGAGATTGTTAATGCAATAATGACTAAAAACGTTACATGCTTTTTTCGGTCTCGCTTAGTTTTGATTACGACAATATGTAAAAACAAGCATTTACGAAAACGACGAAAAACGAATTCTTGAGTTCAAGTATTTTTCATTTTACCCATTTTCACTTAAGGTATGGATAAATAAGTACTAACCTTAATCAAGTGATCAAATGATTTAATCTTTCTTAGAACTCACTTTTTATTTAAGTGTGACAAGTTTTTTTATTAAACTTTCTTTTTAAGAAAATGTTTTATTAAATTATTTATTTGAAATTTGAAAATGGCATATTCTTATTTGGCTAAGAATATCCTTTTAGGATATTTTTTATATCCAGATAAGACCTCCACCACTAAAGGACAAAAAATGGAGCGGAGTCTAGGCAGCGTTTCTCTAGCGCTAGGCGGTTCCTTATCGATAAGGAACCGCAGGCTGAGCTAAGGAACAGCCACCAGATATAGCCGTTGGCCTTCTTGTCCTATAAATAGTGGACCATTCTCAGCTTTTCAAATCACCTCTTTTGCACATTTATTTCCAGATTCAAACCCCTTCTTTAATCACTCAAATCTTTGATAATTTGTTTGATTATTACTTGTTTAAGAAGTGAATCTTGTTCTTCCAATCCTTCCTCTCCAAGTGCAAAGAGAAGAACACTATCCTTGTGAAGTGTTGAGTCCACCACCAAAGATCCATTGAAGATCTAATTTTATACACTTTTAGTTGTGTCATAGTTGTGAAGATCCAAGTAGTTGTGTCTATTTGGAAGTTGTGTATGTACTAAGTATAGTTGTGTAGATTGGTCCTAGCTACGATTAGGGCTCGACTTTTAGCTTAGAGTCGGAAATTGGTTAAGCGACGTGTACGGTTTTCTCCACCATAAGGAGCTTGTTGTGTAGTGAACTCTCGAGTAAGGAGTACTCGAGGAGTGGAGTAGGAACGAGGAGTGAGCTTTGTTGCCGAACCACTATAAATCCTTGGTGTTCGGTTTGATCTTTCTTTACCCTTAACTCTTTACATTCTTTATTCTTTATGCATATACATTTGTTAGTATTAGCTTAGTTACACTATCATTCTTTATTCTTTGTGGATATATTTTTGTTAGTATTAGTTTAGTTACACTATTGTTCATATTGTGCATAAGAAGATTTCACATATTTCCTCAAGCCTAAGTTTTTGAAAAAGGATTTTTGGAAACCACATTTTAACAAGTAAATATAAGAAACTATTCAACCCCCCGCCCCTTCTAGTTTCTACAATCCTAACCGCTTCCATTCTTGCTACTGGTGCAAATGATTTTTCAAAATCAATACCCTCTTTCTGTCCATACCCTTTAGCCACTAGCCTAGATTTATTCTTGATGATCGTGTTCTCTTCATCCATCTTGTTTTTCAGATCCATCGAAGATTTAATGGTGTTACATCGTATGGTCTGTCAACAAGTTCCCAGACTTTAAGTCTTTCAAATTGTTGAAGTTCATCCGTCATCGATTCAATCCAAGCATGATCAGTTAATGCTTCTTTGATGTTTTTCGGTTCAGCGGAACTCACGGCGAGTGCGAACATACAAACATCGACATCGGTGTTAAGCTGTCGTCTTGTGCGAACAGGTTGTGAAGGGTTTCCAATTACGTGAACCAAAGGATGATCTCAGGTCCAATGATGTGTTGAAGGATGTCGTTGGTATAATGTATGCATATTTGACGGATCAACATGGCGAGTAGAAGACTCTCTAAATTTGTGTACCGGTGTACCGAATGGGTTAATAAATTCATCTTCGTCAGATAATGCATTGTCTGCTTGATTTGTGTTCTCTGGAGCAATGACAGTAGTTGTGGATGTTGTAGGATCGATTGTTGTAGTGATATTCTGAGGAGGTAAATCTGCAGCAACCCGTGTTGAAGTAGATGAAGTTATATCCGGTTGTTGACGATGATCGGTATCATCATTCTTATCATGAGTGACAGCGGAAGACTTTGATACAACTTGTTTCTCCCCCGTGAAATATTCATCATACATTGGTCCATATAACATTTCCAACTCTTCAATTGTCGTGTCGACTGTCATATCAGCTCTAAGAACATGTTCTGGAACCAGCGTTGAACTTGACGGTTCATTGTTGTGGTCTTGAGTTGCGAGTTCCGTGCGGTTGTGAACGGAAGTCGTTTGTCTTTGTGGATCGGGACTTAAACAGTTTTGTTCAAGTGCCATTTCTTGTAATTCATCAAATCGAATGTGAATAGTCTCGACAATCAATTTTGTTCTCTTGTTGTACACTCTATACCCCTTAGACTGAGTTGCATATCCCACAAGATACATGCATCACCTTTCTCTTTCATTTTATCCAAATTCTCACCATCTCGAATAATGTAACAAGTACATCCAAAAACATAAAGGTGTTTGAGTGAAGGTTTTCGATCATGAATTATGTGATATGGTGTCTTTTCGTGTCTTGGGATAATTAAGGAGTGGTTTTGTGTGTAGCATGCGGTTGACACGGCTTCGGCCCAAAAGTACAGTGGAAGTTTTGAAGCGGATAATAATGTTCGAGCAGCCTCAACTAAAGTACGGTTTCGTCTTTCAACAACTCCGTTTTGTTCGGGTGTTCGAGCAATAGATGTTTCATGTTCAATCCTTTCGGCTTCAAAAAAGTTTCTCAGTTTTGAATTCAAAAATTTTGTACCTTTATCAGTACGAACCACTTTAACTTGAGCTTGAAGACCACGCTGTATCAATTTAAGGAAGCTGATGAGAACGTCGGGTGTTTCATCCTTGGACCTCAAGAAGTGAGTCCATGTGTACCTTGAGTAATCATCGACTATTACCATAATATATTTCTTTCCATTGATACTCTGAATACGCATGGGACCACACAGATCCATGTGAAGAAGATCTAACCGTCCTTTAGAACTTGGTGTGGTCTTTGTTTTGAAGCTACTTCGTTTAGCTTTACAAAGTTCACAAGAAGAACAAAGATGATCTTTGATGAATTTCAAGCTTGGAAGGCCTCTCACGATATCTTTCTTGGAAAGCAAGTTAATGGTATCAAAGTTGAGATGAGAAAGACGTTGATGCCATAACCATGCCTGAGTCGTTGAAGCTTTAGCCATGAAGCAAATTGGAGTTGATGAAGTTGTGTCTTGAAGTGAAATTGTGTAAAGATCAGTACCCCGTGTACCGGTAAGTAAGTCATTCCCATCATAATCACGAACAAAACATGTCTTCTTTCTGAAAGCAACTTCCAAATCCGCATCACATAATTGACCAACCGAGAAAAGATTGTGATTGAGCCCTTCGACGTAGTATACCCTTTTTATCGTGATATTTCCTTGAACCAAATCTCCATATCCTTGGATCGGTGCAAATTGATCATTTCTGAATCGGACTGTACCCATGAACTTCTCCACGAAGTTAATTAAAAGCTTGAGATTCCCCGGCATGTGCTTCGTGCATCCGGAGTCCAGTATGAAGAGAATTATTTGTATCACCTGCATAAGAGTTAGAACACGATGGAGCATTTGCTAAATTGGATACCACAGTATTTGTGATTATAGAATCATTAGTGTCCTTAGCAACATTTAAAGGCATACTAACACTCGTAGTCACATTTTCTGTCCTAACTTTAGGCATCCATTTATATCAGGGAGGACATTGATTAGCAAACCACCATTTCCAAGACTTACTAGCAGACTCATATAATTCCTTAATTTTGCTTCTAGGGTTCTTAGTGGTGGAGTCTGATGCATTACTTTTCTTAGTGGGGGTGGCACCAGAATGGTTCACTTTGCGTTTGGGTTGACTAGCTCTAATAGGCATTGCAACTTGCTTCTTAGTTCTAGTATCTACGCCGTTGACTTTATTCATAGCACACATAGAATGATTAGCATTAGCACACTTTCCACATTTGACACAAACAAATTTCACATTCATAGCATTCAAAGCATTCACAGCATTCAAATCGTCATTACATGCGATTACAGACTTTTTATTCTTAAAAACATTCAAATTCCTAGGGTGTTCTTCTACTTCCTTCATCTTCCCTTGATTCTTGTGATTCCAGACCTTATCATTCACTTGAGTGCTCTTAAGCTGAGGCTGGCTAACACTAGTAGTGGAGACTATTCCTGTAGTAGAAGACACACGAATATTAGTGTTTCTAGGAGTCTGATGCGAGTGAGTATCTTTGTTTGTGGGCTTAGTGGGCATTCTATACATCCCTGGTTTAATCACATTATTGTGCTTAACGCTTGGTGCTATAGTATTCCTTATGAGTTGTTTCTGTGGTAACTTTTCCTTTCCGTCCATCTTGGGGGCAAACACAGGTTTCGCAAATGAGGAATTTGATAAAGCAGATGGTTTTCCCAAGATAGAGGATCTATTCACTTTAGAAGCATTGGGTTGTCTAACAACAGGTTTCTTAATGCTAGGTTCCACGATTTTCCCACCCATTTTAGCAACGAGTTTCTACAACTCTGCTATCGCTCTGTCCCTGTCTTGTAACTGAGCTTTCAACCCTTTAATTTCCAAATTCTGTTCATTCATTTCTCGAAACGTTTGGGAAAGTTTTTCTTGCAATTTATTATCATGTGGAAAACTACCAACGTCTTTTTGTAAAGCAAGTTCAAGTGAATGACAATGTTTTTGAAGGAAATCAGTTTTGTGTTGAAGTAACTCAAAAGCCTTTTTGTCAACATTTTCTTTACGTTTCGAAAGCTCAATTTCAAGACGTTCACATTCTTTGATCTTATCAAGATATTGGCATGCAACTTCAGAATATTCATCAATATCAGCACAAGATGTAAAATAAGCACACATAACATCTTTAGAGACGCATTCTTGCAAGAGTAAATCATATTCATCTGAAAAATCAGACTTCTCCATTTGAATATCATCAATGTGTTTCTCAAGAGATTCAACATATTTTAAATCATCATACATTTCAGTCCGAATGAACTCCTCAAGTTGAAGAACAGTTTCTTTAATCAATGCCGTGTTTGGAATTAAGAGTTCTTTCACAAGCAAGGTAATATCTTAAGGAATCGGGCGAGTCCACTCAGCATTTTCACGTTTTGCCCAATCTCTTTCAACAACAGATTTAACATTATCTATGTGGTGTTTAAGAATACCTAATGTTTTCCTACTCTTGCTTTTAGATTCATCTAGAGGGAGGTAGTTTATGTATTTGTAAACATTAGATTTCTTAGGGGCAAATGCTTTCTTCCATTGAATTCTCTTTTGTTTGCATTCTAGAAACACTTCTTCACGAGTTTTCTGAGTTTGTTTGTTGAAAATACCATAAAGACTATTCTCATAAGCATAATTATATGGTTTTACAAACTCCTTATTGACAAGAGGTTGACTATCATCATCCCAAAGGGCAGTCTCTTCACTATCGGCACTTACAAGCATGCAATCAAGATCGGTCATTTCAGTCTCATCAAGATAAAGACACGGGTTCGCAGCTTGAGCTTTGGCAAGGTACTCAGGACTTGCAAAGCTAGCTTGACCCTTAAACATGGACGGAGGTGCTAGCATTCTGACGGATTGAATAGAATCATGCGTTTTATAAACAACTTTCTTCAAAAAATCGACTTGTTCTTCTAATTTTGTTACTTTTTCAGTTTCTTTATCGTATCTACTTTTGAAGTCTTGTTTTAACGCATCTACCTCTTGTTTCTTATCCTCAAGAATTTTAGCAGAATCAGTAGTGGTCATAGAGAGCTTTTGTTCAAGTTCGTTAACTTTGGTATTTGCAAGGTACGTTTTTTGACGTTCATCCATTAAGAAAACATTATATTGACGCTTCTCTTTGGCTAATAACTCAAGAGTGATATTATATTTGTTTTCAAAATCGTCCTTTTGACTTTTTAATGCACTTCCCTTGTACCCCTCAAGCTCTTTGGTTTTCTGAAGGAGCTCATCTCTATAGCTTTCAGTCATCTCAGTAGATTTGATAAGAGCAGCTTTACATTCTTCAAAACTTTGAGTGAGCGTAGTGTTTTCCTTCTTTAATTGCTTTTGACTCTTTTTATTTTCAGTGACATCTTTTTGGAAAGTAGTAATTAAATTAGCAAGCGCAATACGTTCCTCTTCATCATATTCATTTGCATGTTGATCATCCTCAGACTCATTATTGCACATGTCTGATGAATCGGGTGTGGTATTGCTATCAACCGTTTCCATCATACACGTGTCATTAATGGCATTGGGTAGATCACTATGCTCAGGAATGTCACCAAACACATTATATTCATCAGTAGTGTGTACCTTATCGATTGGCTCAGTGTCAAAGATAGGGCCATTGTCATCTTCAGTAACTTTGAGAACTTCTTCAACCTTTGCCATGTACGAGTAATGTGCATCGAGCTCTTGATCAGAATCTTCATCATCAGTATCATCAAGCATTGCTCCTTCCTCAGCTGACAATTTAACCCCTGCTTCTATCTTTTTGCATAGCAGCATCTTTTCCTTATGATAACCAGAGTCTCTAACCCGTTTTGGCTTCCTGCATTCCTTTGCCATATGCCCATAACCTTGGCAATTAAAACATTGAATCCCACTCTGCTGAACCACTTGACTTCCAACAGTTTCCCTATTCCCAGTAGCAGCAGCAATCCTCTGAGTATCATACTTGGCCTTGCAGAACCCTCAATATGTGCTGGATTATGTCGATCATACCTAGAAGGACTTTCACCACGTCGATGTGTGTCATACCTTGGAGGACTCTCAACATATCGGTTCTTTGTGTTAGATGAAGTACGAAGATTTTTGTTGGTGGGTTTGTAGATTTTCTTGTAAGTCTTCATTATGTAAGCAATTTGTTGTTTCATCTCTCGGTTCTTTTGAGCTTGGTCTTCATCACTATCTTCTTCAGATGATGACTCAGATGGTGGTGATGGTGCTCTTGGCACTTTACCTCGAGATCTTGTGGATGATGAAGACTTAGATGATGTGGAATATCGTGGTGAAGATGATGTAGTGGAGTATGGCTTAGGAGCACGAGAGTGATGATCTGGAACAGGTTGTGTGGTAGTCACTAAAGCAAGTGGATTAGCCGTCTTGGCAACACGTTCAGTTCGAATCTCATTTGCTTCATTCTGAAATTGCTTCAAGATGTCAAAGAGTCGATGATATGAGACCTCGTCTAACTTTTCTTGTTGTTTCACCAAAGTGACGAACCGTGTCCACTCGGGTTGAAGTTGTTGAAGAAATTGAACATTGACTTGCATGGTGGAGACTTGCAGATTATTTCTTGTCATGTCATTCATCATCTTATAAAACCTGGAGTAGTAAGAGTCAATTGATTCTCCATCCCTTGAAGTAAACTTGCCAAAATTCCAAAACAAGTTTGTTTTGACATCTTGTTTGTTGAGTGATTCTCCTTGTTGCAAGCGTTCAATCGCAGTCCACATTTCATGTGTTGTCGGGCATGCATCAACCGTGGAGTAAATATCATCTCCAATCCCACTTAAAACCATATAGATGGCTTCCTTCTCCGCATCATGCCAAGCACAATTTTCAGGTGTGAGATCGGCTCTTGTTTCATCACGTTCACTTGCAGGTATTGGATCAGTAGTATCTGTGGCTGCTCTTGGAGGAATTGAGATCTTCTTAAATATATATGGTCCATGAGTAATACATTTCCTCAAGGCATCACCATTAGGTCTTGTATCAAGATATCGTATGAACCGTGATTGCCATTGAGAATACCGACCAGACACAAGCATTGGTGGTCTTTCTTTGTTGTCTGCCACCATTATGTTGTTGTTCGTCACACGATATTCGGCAGTAGAATCCATCTCAATATTCTCTGAAATGATGAAGTGAATATGGATCTTAAGTAGATATGTTGTGATTGTTGTGGTTAAAATTCCGAAAATTTCAATTTTTCTTCAGTCCGACAATAAAGTCCCCAGTCCGACAAAACGGTAGACCAAAAAAATTTTATAATCGCCAAATTTTGAAATCGAGCTAGAAAAGTCCTAAAACTAGTATGGAAAAAATTTGAATTTACTAGAGGAAAAAAAAATTTAACTCTTTTTTTTTAATCTTCGTGTAAACGATATTCTGAAACTAGTCTAGATGGTGGCTAAGTCTAAAAAATACTCGAACAAAATTTGGCTAGACAGATCTCAATATCCCATCGCAATGTTGTCGCAATGTCTGTCGCAATATCCTATCGCAATGACCCTGTCGCAATAATGAATCGCAATCTCAATCGGAATATCCACTCGCAATCTCAGTCGTAATATCCAATCGCAATAGCAGCCAATTGCAACCTTCAATCGCAATCTTCAATCGCAATGACAGCCAATCGCAATCTCAATCTGAATGTGGATCGCAAAGAGAAACCCTTTTCCTTTGCGATGGTTGCCAATCGCAATAAGGGTATTTTTCCGAAATTTTAGGCCAAAAAATGAGATTTTTACCAAGAAAAACGTGATTTTAACCAATCCAAAGCAACCAAATCCCTACCACAACTATGTAGGAGATTTAGATCAAGATTTAGAGCATGGAAAAACACACAAAAAAATGAATTCGTGAGATGAGATAGAGATAAAATCTTACGAATCAAATAAAAAAACACAACCAATCACATATCTACCCCATGGCGATTGATACCAATTGTTGTCCCATTTATTTAGATGATATAGCACGAATTAAAGAAAGAAAATAGATGAAGAAGATGAATTCTAGAGAGAGAAAGTAGAGAGAGAGAGAGAGATGATTAACTTTGGGAATATTAGATTTGAAGTGAGAAAAATGAACAACCAACCCTCCTAACATGCTAGGAGGGTGTCCACCCACATGCGGGCTTTAATGGACTATATATTGGGTCGGGCTTGTCTTTTGGACTTTAATTAGTTTAAATCCAAGCCCGTAAACCACGACTAATTAACTACCTATTACAACATTCTAACTAATGTTACAATAATAACCCATGACCGAGCATTCTTGTTTGACTCAATATTTTGAGGCTAACATTTTACTTTATAGATCTTTGTCATTAAGTAAATCATAAATAGTTATCCTTAGACCTGAGATACCAGAAAACTGCATCGAATATAGTGCATTTCTGTAAGGTAACCTAACGCTAAACGTAACTGGTAGTCATAAAGGTTATTTTCAGAAGTGTTGCAAAGTTCGTGTGTTTTGCTTGTAGTCGAAATGGGATTCGTTTCCTTCAAATTATTATTTGAAGTATAAGTACAACTGGGCCCCTCGGGGGAATAGTAAGATGTTTGTGTGGCCACACCCAAATTTGTTTTGGTAATCTTGCTATATCCGTAAACGAGAAACAGAATAGTTAATGAAGGAATGACTAAGATCCATGTCCTTATTAACGATGTATTTGAAATGAAAGGATAATAATAATGATATAATCATTAAAAGGTTCTTGTCCAGGAGGCTTTACTCGAGTTGTACTAGTGACATTGTTAGTGTAACTAGACGCTAATCAATGTGATCACGATATTCGAATTTTGTCCAAGTGGGAGCTGAAAGTTAATGGACTTGAAAATCGATTATCGTGTGATAGGATCGAACTCGAGATCACGGGATTGCACATATTACGTGAAGGGTTAATTTGTTTATTAAATATATTTATTATATTTAGTAAATCAAACCGTAGCTAACGATCGTTAAGTAAATAAAAGTTAAGTATTGAACGACCGTTATAGAAGGTTAAAGAAGCTAAAAGAAGGAGTCGGAAAAGTTCCGGAAACCTCTTTTGGAGGTGATGTATATCCGGCCTAAATGGGAGACAAAAGAAAAGGGGAAAAGATTTTGTGGCTTTATTTTGTTTAACCTTGGAAGAGAAGTTTTCCAAGGTGTATATAAACAAACCAAAAGCCTCATAATTTTCACCTCATATCTCTCTTTCTCTTGCTCTAAAAACCGGCCAAACAAACACCCTATTAGGGTTCTTCTTTAATTTTTATTAAGCTATTCTAGATCTAGTCCTAGCCCCTCTCTAGGGTTGTTGGGTAGATCTTCCATAGACTTGGAAGCTCGGTTTGTTCGTGCTAGACTCACGGTTAACTCGCCGTATCACGTGTGTACAAGATCGTGGTGTAATCTTGCTTTAGATTACATCCTGGTGGTGTTCATGATCTATCTCTACCGGTGACCGTTCCGTCAACTTGTAGATCTTGCTAGGATAAAGGTATGTAACCCTAGCCTTGATTAATTATAATCGTGTTAATTAAAAATCTTGTTAATTTGCTTCCGCTGTGTGTTCTTTGAACCATATTAGGGTTTTTATAATTGTTATAAACATAAACCAACAGGTGTAACATTACTTTGGCTTTAGGATCTTGGTGACCAATTTAATCGACGTTTCAACCGATTTAATCGACGATACGTTCAACCGAGATTTTTGGCAAAACCGGCTTCCGATGACGCAACGGGTTCACAGTTAAACAGTTGGGTCAACTCATGTTGATCAGCGTGCTGTTGGGGAATAAGCCTTCACTTTTGGTGAAGTTGATGTAGCAAACTTTGCGGTGGCCTTTTGCTCTTATCATCATAGATTACGCCAAGTTCTGCATACCAACCATTCCAAAGATATTTAACTATATAAAAGAAAAGTGCTTAAAACTTTCACAATGTTTATGCAAATATATAAACTTTTCTTGCTCTTACTGCCATTGTAGTAGTGATGGAAATCAATAGATTCTAAGAGATGGTACATGCACTTGTGATTAGAATCAAAATTACCTCGTTCCTTGGTAGTAAGACCGTCTCGTCGATTTCGGAGGCCCTGTGCCATTTTATATAATGGGCCCTTAAATATACGCTAAAAATTAGGTTAAAATAAATGTTTATACATTTGCTCTACTGGATCATCAATCATTTATGTCATTTGATCATCCAGTTAAGTCATTACTATTTCTGCAATATTTTTTATTTTCTTATTTAAGTTTGTACCGTGCATACTTTATGTTTTTTTTCAAATAAAAAGAATTAACCTTTTGTAAAACTTTTAAAAATATATTTAGAGTCTCAAAAATTAACCATATAATTGTGTGGTAATGCATGAAAAATGTTCATAGCTCCAAAAAATACTTCCCTGACATTAGACATCGACAATTTGTAGGAAATTAACGTGTTATCAGAAATATGTCAAAAGATCAAATATTCAGTTTTTTATTTAAATATTTGGGTTGTTTTTTTTATTTTTCAATAAAATATCACATAATGCCAAACAAATAACTTTAACTCATGCTTTAGTTGTCAAATACTGTAATATACTAGAGGGACTAAACTTAAAATTCACATCTTCTTCAATAGAAATCAACCACTGCACTTTCACCTGTTAAAAACAAACTATGGCGTACATTCACCACTGTGATTCAAATTACAAGTTTTTTACATTTTTAAACATGTTTTCTTAATACAAATCGTTTACTTATATTGAAACATCCGAAATCGAGTATATACTAACCCTAAGCAATAAGTTTCAACATGCTTTGATGATGCAGTTAACATGTGGATCTCAAATAAACATTGTTTGAAAGTGGCTTTGTAAGCTTTAACTTTCAACCTTTGTAAATTGTAAAGCCCTCTCTTTCTTCTTGTAATTATTTTCTAGCTCATGGCTCGTATATACCAACAGATTATGTGATGTTTCTTATTTTTGGGGAACATGTCCCTTATCACATTAGAATCAGATTGGTCAATAGATTTTACACGCAATAAACTAGGGATAATCAGATTGGTCAATAGATTTTACACGCAATAAACTAGCATGAGCAAAAGAACCAGAGAACCGGATTGGAATCGAGAACTGGACCGGAATTACGAAGAACCGAACCAGAACCAGAACCGCAGATTCCAGTTCTAATTCTTATTTTTGAGATTTTTTGGTTCTTGGTCAGGTTCGGTTCAGTTCCATCGGTTCTCGGTTCCGGAACCAAATACCCAATACTTATAAAAACATTGTAATTTTATTATTTACCACACTCAAAAGCTAACATCACATGTAATATAAGAAAACGCAACTAACCTAGTACGTTCAACAAGTTTGATTAAATTCTGAATTCTTTGATTTTACTTTCTAACAAAGAGGTTTATATAATATGACTAGGCATGAAAATACATTCCTTTTGTAACCATAATGTTAAATGATTAGTAATCTAACATCTTTATTTTGTATTGTTTTTTAAGGTGATATGAATTCAATAGATATTGAGTTTGAATCTTTGATTCGAACTAGAGTAAAAGAAACGTAATGAACCTGCGAAATTATAGAATGTTTATTATTTGAGCTTATGCTTTAGTTGTTAAATGTTAATACTTTTAACGTAAATGTTTGTAAATAATTAAAAGAATTATTTTTCGTGTGTCTTTTTGACTTAATTCATTAATGAATAAGTTTTTTTTTCAAACTTGGTTCCTATACGGGTAGAACCAAAGAACCGGAACTGGAATTTGAACTGGAACCGAACCAGAACTGGAACCAAAACTGGATCCGAAAAATATATTTGGTTCGGTTATCGGTTACCACTTTTCACAATATTTTAGTTCTTGGTTCCACCGGTTTCAGTTCCAGTTCCATCGGTACCGAACCCACGCTCATCCCTACGATAAACCCAAGTTTAGATTAAAATATTCTTATAACTTGTTTCTTATATATACTACTTTTTTATATGTAATATTAGATAAAAATTATATAATTGAAAAATATATTTATAACATAATTTATTTATATTTTTACATAAAGTATTTATATAATACAAATAAAAATATTTATAATTAAAACTGAAAAAAATTCAAAAAATCAAAGTAAATATTTAATATAAGACCGAAGAAATATCAACTTTATAAGTTTTATCTATCTGCAGAGGCATCAGACATGAACTAAGGATAATATGTTGTTTACAGCAAGGTTTTTTTTTTTTTTTTTTTGAACGGCAAATTTTATTAGAACTAGCAAGATGCTAGAAATTACAAAGAAATACAATAAGGGTTTTTAAGCCAATCTAACCAAGAAAAACTACTACGACAACGATTAGAGTACCAATTAAAAGAACTAAGGATGATATCATCAAACACCTCGGAACGCTTAGGGGGAGTATCGTCGAAAATAAGACGATTACGAAACCTCCAAATATGCCACCAAGCAACCGAAAAAACCCCTTCCAATAACTCTTGCTTTTTCGAAAACATACGCAGCGAAATAATCCAAACCTTCCAATCCTGGAACGAGGTCCAGTCCTGCGAATCTAGGTTCCACCAACTACATATCTTGTGAATAGTGTGGTGGCGTGTGTGCTTGATCATGTTGATATTAAGCTTCTGTAAAACATTCGGAAATTTATAAACGTCCTCCCAAACTTTATTTTAAGATTGCACATGAAATGTAATTAAGTATTACAAATGCTTTAACATGTTTTTCGTAACTTTCTAATATTATTATCTTAGTAACTTTGATCTTTTATGTGGATAAACTTGACACATGCAGAAATGTACGCCACACACGTAAGTTGCAAACAAACACAAAAAGAAAAAAAATATACCCTATTTTGACAACACATTGATCACCCGTATCATATTTTTGCCGACGCATATAAAACATATATATCACCTGCCACGTAAATGTTTTAGTCCCAAACGTAAGTGCGTTCTTACATGGTGAGAAATTTGGTTTGTTCCTATGAGTGTAACGATATTGTATATAAATCTGACTCACTTATTATCTGGTTCTAGTTAAAAAAAATCACGTTACTCGAACATTTGAATTTCTCTCATAATAAACCTGTTGTGTATTTTCCTAGAGTTAAATAAATGGAGGGTGGCGACACTAGAGAGTATGCCAATCTTGTCCGGATAACGGACGAATATGGAAACCCGATTCAGACCACGCTAGGCGAAACCATGGACCAAGGGCGTCAAGAACTGAGCACGAACGTGGGTCATGCTAGTGGAGGTGCAGGATGCCATTATGACTTTGGAGATGCACGTGTTGGTTTTGGTGGTGTTGGTGCGTATTTGAACCAGCATGGTGCGTCGGGTGTTGGTAAGGAAACGGAGAAGAAAGAGTCGCAGGAGAAGGTCGATGACCGTGGTAAGAGAAACGATGAAAAGAGGATGTAGGAGGTGGTGATAGTGTTGAGATTAGTATTATATATCTAACCGCAATAATACAACAAGTCTTGAATAAAGTTTGTAAAACATCTTGTACATGACTTTGGTTTGATTTCTAATATGTTTAGTTGACATGATCAATGTTATGGAATAATATATGATTATAAAGCGACTCATGACTTTGCTTATTTTAGAAAGTTATTTTGCGAAACTGATTATGTGTTTGTAGAATGACATTTCGTAACACATCTATGGACTGGCCGTTGTCATATCGTCACTTCTCACAAAGACCAATCCTTCATTCCCAAGTCAAAACTTTGCACCCTTTTGGACTTATCTTATTTCTTGAATTTTTTTTTAACTAATGCGTGTGTTCTTTTATTATTCTATTACTTTTTATATATATATATATGAGAGAATTGCATAAATCGTCCTTGAAGTTTGGTAATTTTACAGATTTTGTCCCAAATATTTTGAAAGTGCTGATATCGTCCTAAAATTAAACTATTTTTCAAATTTTCATCCTTGAAGTTTTGCTATCTTGCATTTTTTGTCCCAAATATTTTAGTCATTTTACGTGTTTCGTCCCAAACAATATCACTCATAAGGACGATACTTACATTAAAATTTTCAAATAGGGGACGATTCTTGCACTTTTGTAACGTTTAGGACCAAACATGCAATTTAGCCATACTTTAGGGACGATTTATGCAATTTACTATATATATATAAAAGATGAAGTTAACTATAGATGATACAACATCTTCTGCTCCTAAAACTAATGCACAATTTAAAACTTTCTTTTTAGTATTACATTGTTAGTGCGTCTCAACGTTCATTACGCAATACTATGAGCTATTATATTTCCTTCCCTTCTTACAGATGACCATTCACGCATATTAAGGGACACGAGTTTGATAGAATATTAAAAAACAAGGTAGCGATTTGTAAGGATGTAGACCGGTTTTGATGTACGTTGACGAGAGATAAAGAATCTATTTCTAAAACCACATCAGAGTAGCCTTTACTTTGAGCATGAGAAGTAGCCCACCATATAGCTTTAGCTTCTGTCTCTAATGGAGAATTCCCGTATCATTCTTAGCTCCTGATATCAACACTTTTCTGTTGCAATCTCGAGCTACAAAACAAAAACCTACTTTCCTCAAGCCGCGTCACAATTGAACTTAATCTTTCCATCTTGTGGCTTCTTCCATCCACCCGCATATACAGATTGCGCCGAGCCAACACCTCTTGAGACATTCTTCTTGTTTGCATCAGAATAACTTAATAGCATAAGTTTCGCCATGTCTTCCACATCAGTGTCCCTCTCGTTATATCGGCCATAAAATGCTTATTACGTCTTGTCCACAATCCCCGCAAAATTATCATAAAAAGATCCCAATGTGTAAGAAAAGAGTCCAAGATCAGTAACAAGAATTCTTCATTGTGTCAGCCCCATGTGTATCATATATCTTTCCAACACTTCAACGATCCCAAACATCTTTTGCTTTTGAGCACTTGAAAAGTACATGAACATCATCCTCAGTTGGTCTGCCACAATGTGTAGAAGATGACGTTGTTGGATTAAGCCCCCTAGCCCGTAAGTTGTTAATGGAAGGAACAAAATTGTGACATGCTCTCCATACAAAGTCTCAATCTATCCTCACATGTATAATTTTACCATCAGGATTTTCAATGACATTTTAATAAATGAAGGTGAAAAAAAGTATTTTAATGAGACTTTTCTAGACATTTTTATGTCATTTTTCGCATGTCACCAAATAAATTTTTTCTTGTAACTTGATACGGTATATAAGCACCGTGTATATAAACTAGTTTGATGGAGTTGATTATATAACACCCCACTTTGATAAATGGACCGTTACGCGTAATTATTGTGTGTCATCAAAGCATGCAAGGTAATATGTACTAAAACATACATGACCATAGGGAAGACCGGAATCAAACATCGGTTCCCAAACATAAGCCCAAAACATAAACAAAGTAAATGAACTAGAAAAGACTAGACAAGCATAAGTATATGGGCAAAAGGAGAAGAAGTCTATAGCAGCTTCCATCCTATGCACTTCCTCCAAATGCTCGAGTCCGTCCTTGGGTACCTGCCGTTTTGGGACATGGAAAGGAAAGTAACGGCTGAGCATAACGCTCAGTGCACGGATATACGACATAGTATGAATGGCTGAAACATAAATAAGACTACTAGCAGCGAAATAATATAATTTCTAAGCAATCTGGATTCATGTTCATAAAACTGGTTTTATAATTTGAAAAGGCTTATGTTTATATGAAAATCTGTTTTTATTAGCCAAAATAACCCATATAGGTCATGAGGTTTCATCGTGCATGAATACTTAGATGGGAGACCTCGTCATGCAATTAGAGGGGTTGCCTCTAATTAAGTAGTCTGGGTAGGAGGGATCAGCTCCTAGTGAAGGATGCAAGGCACACATCGCATTCACTCTAATAATATCGATAAACATGTAACTAGGATGCACTTATACGCCCCACATGATAATATAATATAATGGCCAAAGCTGAAAAGGGACGCCATGAGCAATCACTTTGCCGTGGGGAAGTCATAACACTTGTGCCTCCAGTGTTATGGTTATGGTACCTCCATAACTAGGTGACACTAGTCATGCATGTATATGGCTTAGGCTCTTAACTAACGTAAGTATCAAACATATAAAACAAATATTGGGAAAATAGTTGGCTACAAACGGGGAATCCTAATAAGGAAAGAATGTCCATACTGAAAGGACGGGAAATCCGTACCTTATGTCCAGTGAACGGAAAAGACGAACGAAAGGAAGTCCTACTCCGATCTCAATAATGCTACATAAATAGTACACATGTATAAGTATTCTGTTTACTGAGTACGTAACTGATTTTATATCGTGTCTTAGCTTGTTTTATATGTTCATGCCTTGTTTTATTGATTTTAATGTTATATTGTATTTATCATGTATTCTACGTATTCTGATTAAGTATTACTTGTATTTCTGGTATTATTATACTTGTTGTGTAATAATAAGTAACTTTCTAAAAATAGCAGGTTTCCTAAAATAGAAAGTTTCCAAAAATAGATAATTTCCAAAAATAGATTAACTTCTTAAAATATATCAGTTTCTAAAAATAGAAAGTTTCCAAAAAATAGTAAGTTTCCTGAATTCGAAAGTTTCCATATTTAGAATTAAGCTGAATTAATAAGCTAATACTATAAGCTTAAGTTTACTGAATAACATAAGTCATGAAATTTTAGTATAGTTTATTAATAATAACATCTTAATTAAATAAACTATAGGTTATATGATTTAATTAAATATAGGCATGATTTAATTTATATTTAAGTGTATAAAATACTAAGGTTAAAACATGTATTAAAATTACATTAATAATAACCTAAGTCATGTTTATTAATTAATTATATCTCATGTCTTAACAATTAATTAATACCATAGTCTAAAATAAATAATTAAATACTTAGGTTAAAACATGTATTATTCCTAACTAATAATTAACCTAAGTGCATGATTAATTAAATTAATTACATGTCATGTTTTAATTAATTTAATATCTTGTTAAAATAAATACTTGTAAAAATAAAAATACTTGTACATATCTTAGTCATGAACCGGACCAATATATTTAATTTAGACATGTCGTGAACCGGACCCAGAACCCCTTGAACCGGTCCAAACCAAACACCCTTAACAGTGGCAAACCGGCTTGGCCGGTTGCCACTGTTTTTGTTAAGCTGTCCGACAGCGGGTTCCCACCGGCTGTGTGCCGGTGGTTGCCACTGTTGTGCGCTGTCCCCCTGCTTGACCCACTCTAGCCATCGGCTTGGGCCGGTGGTGTTTGTTTGTTGCTGTCGAGACCCCCAAACACCACTAGGACACCCCGACTCATGTCGTGGTCCCTTGTACCCTGCTGCCGAACCACAACCAACCACACCGAGACATAAGTCTCGGTGGGTGGTGCGAACCAAAGACGCCGATAGCCATGGGCTCTTGGTTTGGGTGTCGACCGAGCAAACAACCCGAAACAACCCTTTATAATTTACCCACCATGACTATTAACATGTTTTTAATCTTGTTTTTATAAACCCATGATCATATGTTCTTAATTACAAAAAGAATTAAAAAGAAAAGGTTTTACGGATTACCCAACGCATGGAACAAAAGAAGAACGATTACACGAACAGGATGCTTGAGTTTTCTTAACCAAAATCAAATCAAACACCCTCCTTGGTGTGTTCTTTGCCGGCGGCCAAAGAGAAGGAAAAGGGGCTAGGGTTTTTAATATTTTTGTGAAAATTATGTAAATGCATTGTTTCCCTTTTTGTTATTTTTAATAAAGCTAAACATGGGCTTGGCCCTTTTCTTCTTTGGTTGCCGCGGCTTGTAGGGCCCACAAAGGAAAACCCGAAGTTTTCCCCTGATTAAAATATTACGTGTTCGTATACTCGTGATTACGTGTTACGTTATTATTAATTATTCATATTATTACAAATACTTGTACGTAACGATAATCATCGTATTAATAATATATGTAAGTACATAATTATATGTTCGTGATTTCATGTTCATGATTTCATGTTCGTGATTATAATTATTATTGTTAATAATTATCGTGTACTAACACGTACTTAATACTTGTCGTAATAATACGTACATAACTTCTAAAATTAATATTCGTGACACGTGTTCGGACTATAAAAGGAATGTTCTAGTTTGTTCGTATGTTTACTAAGTGTACTGTTCATGGTAAAATCATGCGGGTTTTACAACTCTTCCCCCTAAAAAGAATAATTCGTTCCCGAATTATAGATAAAATAAACTGAAGGAACATGAATGCGACATGACTGATAAGGACAGGGAACGTGACGTGCCTGAAAAGAACATAACTGAATTATGGAATGATGAGAGAATAAAATCCGGATGGACTCGTCCGTTTCCAAGTGGGTTCCCTCTCGGAACGGTTCCTCCACAAGATCTTGACACAAATGATAAATCTTGGTCCTCCTGACCTTGACTTTACAATACGTGAAAGTTCATGGTTATCAACGTAAGATAGATCCCCTGAATTTGATCGAGGGGATAAGAATTAACGTGCAAGGGTAACTCAAACGTTATGATGCAAAATAACCTAAACTAACTGATAGTAGTAACTTCTTAGCAATGATGCGCGAGACATACTGAAACGTAGTACGTGAACAATTGTGAACGTGATACGTGAACAATTGTGAACGTGGTACGTGGAGATATGGTGAGTGTAATATGAGAAAACATATGGTGATCAATGATACGTGTAATATATCGTGAACGTGATTTGAGAAACGTGTAATGAACATGACATGTGAAACATATCGTGAACATGGAATACGGCGGCGGTAACGCCAAATGCTATAAGGTGAGACGTGGAATGTGACGTGAAACGTCTGTCTGAGGATAGAGAGTTATACTAAACTTGAGTCTGGTCTCTTAAGTTCTTGTAAAACTTCCCAGAATGAAAATGAACGTAAAATCGTAAGCCAGGATACGATCATAAATGGGAATAGTGTCATGAACGTGAGTGTGAAAGCAAGTCGTAAAATTAGAACAAGTACGTGAACGTGAATAAGGAGCACAAATGCGAACCCTTGTCTGGCCCGATAGCGGAGGGATTACCAAGTAATCGGATGAGCCTTGGCTGGAACATTGATATGAGTGTAATTACTCATATCATTTGTATCTTAAAACAATGAAATGATGCTATTAATGTATCAAAAATGCCTTGTATATGCTTGTTTCTTGTTTGAATGTGTGTAGGTACCAAGTTCGCGAAAACCGGCAAATATCGACACGAGTTTGAAGAAAAAGATCAAAGAAGCCGAAATCGAGACTTGAGTGGATTTGATAATATTGCAAGAAAACGGGCCAAGTGGGACCCACATTTGGGAAATGGGCTTAAAAGCCCTTTTAAAGAAGTGGAATTCACTCTTGATAACCAAAAGTCCAACTATAGCCCATCTTGCTATCACGGATGAAAAATTACATTGGGCCAAAAGCCCAATCCCAAAGTGAATGGAACGGATGAAGTAAAAACATGTTGGGTCCAAGAATAAAGCCTTTTAGGGTTTGTTTAAATCACCACAAATAAATAAAAATAAAACCGTCTCATACTCCACTCACTTTTACACGTTACACTTTTCACAATAAATAAAACCGACTCCTCACCCACTCAAATTCCATTCAAACGTTTTTTTTAATAAACGTTACTATCACCCACACACCATTATTAAATCGATACACTCTATGTTATCTCCTTTCTTCCCCATTTATCCCCAACCCTAAAAAACCAGTAACAATAAATTACTATTCCAAAAACCCTAGTTAATAATTCACCCAATTAATTTGGGGCTTTTTCTCACACGGTTAATTCATACGTGTGGGAATAAAACCCCCATGGTTTAAGGAATAGATTGTGAGGAAGAATAGAGCTACGTAGCAGAAGATGATTGGCTTTGACACATCATTTATTCTATTCCACCAATCAAATGGCTTAAAAGAAACACAACTAGCACACGCGGATGCCACGTTGGCAATCCGTGTGCTAGTGAGTGATTTTCCACCATCCGATCAATCAAGAAAGAGAAAATTATTATCCAAGGGTCAAGATGAAGATGGGATATTCCAAAGAAGATTCGAATATTCTTCCC
Organism: Glebionis coronaria; assembly: GCA_025667525.1. Lineage (NCBI taxonomy): Eukaryota > Viridiplantae > Streptophyta > Magnoliopsida > Asterales > Asteraceae > Glebionis > Glebionis coronaria. Next base: position 552,756,671 of record CM046875.1, on the reverse strand, counting down.
AGCAAAGCCCTGGGATGGCTATAAAAACTCACCCCAATTTACTTGTAATTCATCTCTTTTCTTATTTTTACTGTTATTCTGTTAAAATAGTTTTAGGAAAATTATTGTAATATTTCTTTTTATGGTATTACTTTTATATTAATAAAAGTTTAATTTCGTGATAAACTGTCTTGATTTTAATATTATTTGAGTTGAATTGCAATGTTTGTTTTCTTAAATCTATTTTAGAATAACTTGAATAAATAATTGATTGAGTTAAATAAATAGCTTAAATCAGTTATTAAAGGTAAGATTTGGGAAAGCTTTTCCCCACTGGAAAAGTTTTAATCTAAGCTGCGGGTTTGTTAAGTTTCTGCTGGTTCGATATATGACTTTTGGTGGTTCGATTTATGGTTCGTTGGGTGTTGAATGGTGGTATTGATTCGGGTTTATGTCAGCTCAGCGCTGCACATCGTCCCAATGGTTTCTCCAATAGGTTTGCATCTTCTTTTAATTCTCATGCTATTTAAGTGATTTAGAATAATGATAGATACTTGTGATGTTACTGTTTAGTTCTCTTATAATTTGTTAATTTGCGTTTAAAGATGTTAAATAAATGTTTGAATCTGTTTCTGTTATGATGTCTTAAATCTTTTATGCTATATCAGTTAGATTGTTCTTAGTGTTTAAGAGGATTGGTATTGGAAGCGTTTGCTGATATAGTTTGCCTGCTAGGAGATTCATTTTTGTCTGCTGACTTGTTTCAGGAGTTGGATTATTTTAGTTTTCTTTTGTTTTGATATTTTGGTAATAGCCTAAGCTGAATATCTCTTTTAGTTTATTTTTGCTGGTGATTGTTTTGGTATGCTTAGTATTTGTTTAGTCCTGCTGATAATTGGTTTAAATGTGAATCTGTTTGTTTCGATAACGTGAGTTTATTGATTTAAATTGTCTGAACTTGTAGAATTAAGTTGTTGAGATTGATTTTGATTGTTATGTGAAATGTTGAGATTGATTGTTGCTCGTGAAAGGTTGGCCTACTGAATATTTTCAGTTTGACTTGCTGAGTTCTTAGGTTGTAGCTGCGATTTTAGTTTGACAAAGTTAGGATTTGTGTTTAGTTATCTAATATTACGTTTTTGTTGCCCAGTCTTTAGGTATTTTATTTTCGAGCTGTGTATCTGCATTTAGCTGAGTTTTTAGTAGTACTGATATACTCTTTTTGCTAAATTTGTGTCATTGTGCATTTACTGTAATTTTGATTTAGTGTTAATGTTATCAGTATCCATAGATCTGATAACTCAAAACTGATATCCTTATCAGTTTCTCAAATCGAATTTTGATAAAAGTCATTCCTATGACTTGTGGTTAAATTTTCGCAGCATTTAAAAAAGTTTCACAAATAATGTCCTTTCAAGGACTCGAACCCATGACCTCCTGGTCATGGGCCAACGACTCTACCAACTGAGCTACTGCTCTCTTTAATTTTAACTCGCATCATTTAATTTTTATACGTAAGTCCGTTTTGACTTTTCAGCTTTAGTAAAACACTTTGTTTAATTAATTTTGCAATATTATACTTTTTATTAAATAAAAGTTTAATTAATTAGGTTAAAATAATTGGTATAAAATAAAATAAAAAAAAACAAAAATAAAAATAAAAAATGTTTTTATTAAGTTTAAAAAGTTTAAATAATTTTTAATTAATTAGATTTTTATAATTTTAGATTTAAATAAAAAATAGTTTAGAAACAGATTTGTTTAAAGTAATTTTTAATAAAGATAATTAGTTTTAAAAAAGTTAATTAGTTTTCTAAAAATAGATTAAAAGTTATTTTTAAGATTAATTTTTATAGATTTTTAATTAGTTTAAATTTTAAATAGTTTTTATGTAATTGTGTGTTTAGATTTAAAATAGCGGGTTAACCGATTCATGCACTTTAGGATTAGATTAAATAGTTTAAAATTAATAGATTTTAATTCTAGTTTAAAAACCGAAAACCAATTCAAATAAATTGTCCAAATCGAAACAAAACGTCTCAAATTCACTCGATCTTCGTGTACAACAAACTTGAGTCACCAACGTGTTTAATTGAATTCATCATTGGTAATATTAGTCTATTACTTTTTCCTAAAGGTAATTTTCTAATTTACCCTATAACGTATATCAAATTATCACATATACTATCAACGACACATCAAAAATTTTGGCGCCGCTGCCGGGGATCTTGTGTACGATTCACTTTTGTGGAGATTTGTTGATCGTTGATTTGAAGACCCTTTCCGTCCTCGGAAAGTTTGTTATTTTTATATTATATAGTATGTATCGTTTTTCTTGATTTTTATGAATAATATATTGTATTACGTAGAACAATAAATTTACATACTTTTCAAATAAGGCCTTAGTTGGGATTTTATCACCTAGCTGTTGTAGTCGGATCCAAAACAAAAATAAAGGCAAAATAGATAAATACTAATAAGAAGTTTGAACTCGATTTATACAAACTATAAGGTGGGTATAAGGCGACGTGCTATAAAAGACCGTCTAAGGAAAAAGGTTTTTAAGTGCTTTGTGCCACCTCGTTTCCCCGCTTGCTTGTGCGTATATTGAGAGGGACAACCTATTATTGGTTTGCCGACTCAAGTAGTAATAAATCTTATTTTTGTAGTTTACTTATTGAACCTCGAGACGTTTAGGTTTTCACCTATCGTTTCGAAGTCGACCGAGGGTAATTTACTTCCATAGTAGTTATCCTTATTCCTTGATTTTATCGATCATTTTTTATTGAGCAATACCAAATAAAATACCAAAAATAATCTTCTTCTTGTCTAATTTCTCTTCTTTAATCCTATAAATTCTCGTCTTTGTAGTGTATGCAATTACGTTCTTCTCGTCTTGTGATTGATTTTAATAGGCTTGAAAATATTCCTCGTAGAAATAGAAATCGTCAAAAACGAATAGTGGAACCCGAGCTTCCACCTATTGTTGTAGAGATGGCCGATAACCGAACAATGGAGGAATTGCTCCGTGCACCCACCGAAGGGTATGGGGAAGCAATCGTTGTGCCGGCTATTTTGGCGGATCATTTTGAGATTAAGACGGGTCTTTTATCGCTCATTCGTGCCGACCAATTTCGTGGCAATAAGACCGATAACCCGCACTCTCACATTCGGAATTTTCTTCGAGTTACCTCGACTCTCAAGTTTAGAGATGTGCCGAATGACGCGATTAAGCTCATGCTTTTTCCGTACTCGCTCGAGGGTAATGCTAAGATTTGGTATGAGAAAGAACCACCGGGTTCGATCTTAACATGGGATGATTTAGTGTCTAAGTTCATGAATTATTTCTTTCCACCATCTAAGACAACACACTTTAAGAACGAGATCACTAGATTTGAACAAAAAGTGCATGAATCGTTTGGGGTTGCATGGGAAAGATTTAAAGATTTGTTGAGACAATGTCCACACCACGGTTTCTCGGAATTACATCAAATAAATACTTTCTATAATGGGCTTAATATGATTGAACAAGATTCTTTAAACGCCGCCGCGGGTGGTAATCTTTTAGGAAAAACTCCGAGAGACGCGTGGGGAATAATTGAGAATAAATCTAGAGCACAATATTCACGAAACACACCGGGTGTTTCCAATATGAATTCATTTAATCCCGAGATTGCTAGATTGGACTCTAAGATTGATAGTGGATTTGCGACTTTGTTGAGTGAGATTAGGAAGAATCCTCATGGATCCATTAATATGGTTGAGAATGTTTGTGTATCATGTGGTGGAGCACATCCTAATTATGTTTGTTTAAACACGGGGTTTGATCAAGCTAGTGCTTTTGCCGCGACGGGAACTTATGGCTCCAACGGTCAAGTTCCTCGTCAAAATCATGTTGCTCCACCGGGTTTTCCACCGGTTCAAAATAGGTACAACAATGGAAATAATTGGAATAATTTTAACCGTGGTAACCAAGGGAATTATAATCAAGGAAATGGGTTTAATGCTAATCAAAACAATCAAGGTTTTCAAGGGAATAATCAAAATGATTTGTCAAGCTATATTAAATCAAATTAGGCAAATTTGAAAGCTTTTAAAAATAATCTTCAAGGACAAATGGCAACTTTAAAAAATGAGTTTCAAAATACGATTAAAGGGCAAAACAATAAGATTGAGCTTAATCAACAAAGACTTGAACAAAACCAAAACCGTTTTGAGCAAAGATTAGAGCAAAGTCATAATCGTATGCAACAAAGTTTGGAACAAGGTCAAAATAAATTGCTTTCGATGTTTGAGGGATTTATGTCTAAACCGTCATCTTCTTCGGGTTGCTTACCTAGTAATACCATTCCAAACCCGAAGGGAGAGCTTAAGGCCATAACCGTTTATGATGATTGTGAGAATTTAGATGAAGTTGAAGTGATTGAGTTTAAGCCTGCACCTAAGGAAACTTTTCTAGAAGTCACCAAGGCTACTTTGAATGTGATTAATACCTCGGTTTTCTTTGATTTCTTTCCCGATAAGTATAAAGATCCGGGTCAATTCTTGATACCTTGTGTTTTCAATGAGCTTGGGGTTTGCAAAGGCCTAGCCGATCTAGGAGCTAGCATTAACATAATGCCCCCAGCCCTTTGGAAGACTATTGACTATGCACCACTTAGTACCACTCGTATGATCATTGAGCTTGCTAATAGAACCACCACTCGACCGGTTGGTATAGCGGAAAATGTCATTATGAAAGTAGGGAATTTCTTGTACTCAGCCGATTCTGCTATAGTCGATTATGAGACCAATCCTCGTGTGCCAATTATTTTAGGACGACCATTTTTGTGCACGGCTCAAATTCAAGTTGATATGAGGAAAGAGGAAATTAAGTTGTTTTATGGTGATAAAAGCATTGTTTTTAAACCGGAAAAGATTCCAAGATTTGCTCCTAAGAAATTTGAAAGTGTTAAACTTGTTGAAACAATTGAAAGTAATAAGAAAGCTCTTTTTGATAAAGGTGTTTTTCCAATTTTGGAAACTTCATTTTGTGAAAGTAAAAAGTTAAATTCAAATGAAGAAGCTTGCTTTGTTGAAACATGTTGTAACCTTTCCTCATCTACACTCACTCCACACGAGGATGATAGTGCTAAGATTGAAAAACAAATTGATGATTTCTTATGTGAGCCATTTGATGCTAGTGAGTTTGTTAGTGAAAATTTTGATCCCGAGAGTGATATTGCTTTAATTAAAAAATCTTTGAAAATAGACTCATTTTCACTCTCTTCTAAGGATCATGTTGATGTTCCTAAGGCACAATCTTCCATTGAAGAGCCTTTGATTCCTAGCTTCACACCGAGTGAGGTTAGTGACTATTCATGTGATAAGTTCATCGATGAAATTTTTGCTATTATTGATCCACTTCCACGGGGAAGTGAGACGTTTCCTATCTCGAGATCGAGCGTGATTCTTGTGTTTTACCTACCATTCTCGAGGAATTCGTCGATGAATTGCCTTCAAATGAGAATGATGATCTTGTATCCGAGTGTGATACACTTGATACTTTGTCGGATATTTCTTGTGATGACAAGGATGACGACACTTTTGTGACTTACTCAAATCCTCTCTTTGAAGCTTCATTGAACAATAATCCATTGTTTCAAGAGGATTTTGAGAACATCATACCTCCTACATCTCACAACCTTTGTGATGATGATCTTCTTATAAAGGAGGTTGATGAGTTTCTATATATAGACATTCCTTCGGAATTTGAAGAAGAGTCTAATGACGGTGATGAAGACTCTTGGTTTGATCACCCGATTTATGATGATGATAATGTTGACCCGGAGGGAGAAATTACTTTTGCTCCAATTATCCTTCCCACTCGCTTTGATCTTAATGTGCGGGTTTTTCATGCGACTCGTTTTGAGTACCATGACCCCTTTGTTCACATTCCTAAGAGTGACAAGGTCAACAAAGTCATGCAAGTTGAAACCACTATGGTTGAGACTTTTATTCCACCATTATGTGCTTTATATGATTTAGTATTAGCATGGGGGGACGACACCTTGTTGTCTATTCCTTTCTCCACCGAGGACGAGGTATTCGACCCCGGAATCGTTGATTTAGGGAAATCTCGGCCTTTCACCGATGCAATAATTGAAAGACTTTTTAATCATCTTGGTGCGAGTTTATCTCGGGGAGCATGCTACATCCATACCATTAGTTGTGACTACCATCTCTTTTTAGAGATTTATGTTGGAGTTTTATCCTTTCGTTTGTCATCCGACAACGAGGATAAGATCTTTGACCCTGGAATCGTGCTTTATTATGGATTTTATTCCATTTTGCCGGTTTTCACCATTTTTCCCTAAGGACCAATGAATGCGGGGATCGAGTCGAGCTCATGACTCGGTGAACAAAAACGAGGTGCCTTGTGGGGGAGTCCCATACATTCTATCTTCTTTCTATTTTCTTACAACTAATAAGGCTTGATCTTTCAAGATCGTGCTCGTGTTTTGTTGTGTTGTGAATCTTAGGTATGACCCTAATATTCGAAGACTCTCGTGTTCGGTTTTTGCCGGTCCACTTGATCTTCCATTCTTTGATTGCCATAAAGGGGCACACACTTTATCCCTTGATTTTTATCGACTAACGTTTTATCTTGAGGCATAATTAATAAACGGCTTATAGATCTGCGTGCTCTTTCCACGATAGGAATTTGCATTAGACTCTTCGTATCTTAGCAAGGGGGCGTTACTCTTGAGCTAAGAAACATTGAGGACAATGTTTGGTTTTAGCATGGGGGAGTCAATCGATATAATCGCTTGCAATTGCTTTTGTCGTGTCCAAACGTATTGTTTTTCTCATTTTTCAATAAAATTTTAAATTTTTAGTGTTATTTTTAAGTTTTAATAAATAAAATAAGTGCTTTTGACACGAAAGTAGGCTTTCCGTTGGTGAAAATAAGAATAGTTTTTGACTCGACTCGGTTTTTAACCTTAGCTTTTCCTTAACGTATTTGAATTAAGTTTTGCTATGCTATTATATAGGGAGCTTTAAAACGCGAAAGTCTTAATTCATACGAGTTAAGAACAAGAACTTTTCGCAAGTTCCTATAATTGATCCTAGAAAGTCGTTTATCAAAGGAACTTTAAAACGCAAATTCTAAAACTTGAAAGAGTATAAGAAGATGCAAGATCCTATAGATGACTTGAAAACCCAAAGCTTTGATTTAATAGGCTAAGTATCCATTGATTTCACATTTTTGAAATTTTACAATATGGAGAACAAGAGATGATAGAGCCAATTATATGTTTGGTATTCTTTCGGGAATTTATGTGAGTTAATTATAAGCCTATTCTCCCATCGCTTGCTATTAAATTTATCTGCAATAAATAAGGTTGTACGATTTGAAAAATTACTTAGCTTCTAGCCCAAGATCGTTTAAAAGTTGCTCGGTATGGATTAGAGTTCATAGCCAAGGCATAACTTATTGAAGCGGGATGCGAAGATTTGCGAGTCCAAAAAGTTCCTAACAAGACATGAGGGCTATATTTTATTGCTAAAGATCTCAAGTCATGTGAAGAATCATTTATCAAAAATCAATATGAAGGATCGAGACACACGACGAAAAGCAAATACTCCCCAAAAGTCATGGAGAAGTCTATCCAAAAAGGCCCTAACAAGGTATGAGGATAAATGAAGCCAAGTCCAAAAAGGAGGCGGATCGTTGTATATCAAAATCCCAAATAACGATTGGAGAAAAATGAAGAAGTCGTGGTCCAAGTATGAATCTCTCAAAACTTCAAGTGAAGAAATTCCTATATGAAGAGAAGACCATTATTTCATGAACGTCTTTCAAGGTTTGAAGTATGAAGTCGCTGCCAAATATCGGTCCGAGAAAGGTCTCAAATCGCGAAGCAAGTTATGCCAAGATATGAACTTTATGAGGTCCCGAGAAGCAGTTTTAAAAGATTTTGTCCTTTAGCTAACTATTGATTAAATCGTTCACTTTATTTTCGGCCTAATAAATTATCGAAATAAGTCAACAATGCATCCTCGTGATCATTCAAGACAACAATAAAATATAAGAGATACACCTAGGAATAAGGGAGGCTAAGTGAATAATTGGCCCACATGAGTTCGTGTTAGTTTGCCAACTTATAATAACAATGATCTTGTTTTTGCACTTGGGATGAAAAAGTGAAAAGTCGGGGACGATGAATCTATTTGAGTTTTATGATCCTTAAAGTTTTTTTTTCAATAATGAATGCAATACATTATGTCTTTGCAAAAATAAAGTGTCAAGAGATGAATAAAGGAGTAGTTAGTGTTTTATTTTATCATTGCATGAGAACACGGCAATTGCTTAGCAAGGGAGAATTTGATATGAGTGTAATTACTCATATCATTTGTATCTTAAAACAATGAAATGATGCTATTAATGTATCAAAAATGCCTTGTATATGCTTGTTTCGTGTTTGAATATGTGTAGGTACCAAGTTCGCGAAAACCGGCAAATATCGACACGAGTTTGAAGAAAAAGATCAAAGAAGCCAAAATCGAGCTCGACTTGAGTGGATTTGATAATATTGCAAGAAAACGGGCCAAGTGGGACCCATATTTGGGAAATGGGCTTAAAAACCCATTTAAAGAAGTGGAATTCACTCTTGATAACCAAAAGTCCAACTATAGCCCATCTTGCTATCACGGATGAAAAATTACATTGGGCCAAAAGCCCAATCCCAAAGTGAATGGAACGGATGAAGTAAAAACATGTTGGGTCCAAGAATAAAGCCTTTTAGGGTTTGTTTAAATCACCACAAATAAATAAAAATAAAACTGTCTCATACTCCACTCACTTTTACACGTTACACTTTTCACAATAAATAAAACCGACTCCTCACCCACTCAGATTCCATTTAAACGTTTTTTTTAATTAACGTTACTCTCACCCACACACCATTATTAAATCGATACACTCTATGTTATCTCCTTTCTACCCCATTTATCCCCAACCCTAAAAAACCAGTAACAATAAATTACTATTCCAAAAACCCTAGTTAATAATTCACCCAATTACTTTGGGGCTTTTCTCACACGGTTAATTCATACGTGTGGGAATAAAACCCCCATGGTTTAAGGAAGAGATTGTGAGGAAGAATAGAGCTACGTGGCAGAAGATGATTGGCTTTGACACATCATTTATTCCATTCCACCAATCAAATGGCTTAAAAGAAACATAACTAGCACACGCGGATGCCACGTTGGCAATCCGTGTGCTAGTGAGTGATTTTCCACCATCCGATCAATCAAGAAAGAGAAAATGATGATCCAAGGGTCAAGATGAAGATGGGATATTCCAAAGAAGATTCGAATATTCTTCCCAGCAAAGCTTTGGGATGGCTATAAAAACTCACCCCAATTTACTTGTAATTCATCCCTTTTCTTATTTTTACTGTTATTCTGTTAAAATAGTTTTAGGAAAATTATTGTAATATTTCTTTTTATGGTATTACTTTTATATTAATAAAAGTTTAATTTCGTGATAAACTGTCTTGATTTTAATATTATTTGAGTTGAATTGCAATGTTGTTTTCTTAAATCGATTTAGAATAACTTGAAAAAATAATTGATTGAGTTAAATAAATAGCTTAAATCAGTTATTAAAGGTAAGATTTGGGAAAGCTTTTCCCCACTGGAAAAGTTTTAATCTAAGCTGCGGGTTTGTTAAGTTTCTGCCGGTTCGATATATGACTTTTGGTGGTTCGATTTATGGTTCGTTGGGTGTTGAATGGTGGTATTGATTCGGGTTTATGTCAGCTCAGCGTTGCACATCGTCCCAATGGTTTATCCAATAGGTTTGCATCTTCTTTTAATTCTCATGCTATTTAAGTGATTTAGAATAATGATTGATACTTGTGATGTTACTGTTTAGTTTCTCTTATAATTTGTTAATTTGCGTTTAAAGATGTTAAATAAATGTTTGAATCTGTTTCTGTTATGATGTCTTAAATCTTTTATGCTATATCAGTTAGATTGTTCTTAGTGTTTAAGAGGATTGGTATTGGAAGCGTTTGCTGATATAGTTTGCCTGCTAGGAGATTCATTTTTGTCTGCTGACTTGTTTCAGGAGTTGGATTATTTTAGTTTTCTTTTGTTTTGATATTTTGGTAATAGCCTAAGCTATATATCTCTTTTTGTTTATTTTTGCTGATGATTGTTTTGGTATGCTTAGTATTTGTTTAGTCCTGCTGATAATTGGTTTAAATATGAATCTGTTTGTTTCGATAGCATGAGTTTATTGATTTAAATTGTCTGAACTTGTAGAATTAAGTTGCTGAGATTGATTCTGATTGTTATGTGAAATGTTGAGATTGATTGTTGCTCGTGAAAGGTTAGCCTACTGAATATTTTCAGTTTGACTTGCTGAGTTCTTAGGTTGTAGCTGCGATTTTAGTTTGACAAAGTTAGGATTTGTGTTTAGTTATCTAATATTACGTTTTTGTTGCCCAGTCTTTAGGTATTTTATTTTCGAGCTGTGTATCTGCATTTAGCTGAGTTTTTAGTAGTACTGATATACTCTTTTTGCTAAATTTGTGTCTTTGTGCATTTACTGTAATTTTGATTTAGTGTTAATGTTATCAGTATCCATAGATCTGATAACTTAAAACTGATATCCTTATCAGTTTCTCAAATAGAATTTTGATAAAAGTCATTACTATGACTTGTGGTTAAATTTTCGTAGCATTTAAAAAAGTTTCACAAATAATGTCCTTTCAAGGACTCGAACCCATGACCTCCTGGTCATGGTCCAACGAATCTACCAACTGAGCTACTGCTCTCTTTAATTTTAACTCGCATCATTTAATTTTTATACGTAAGTCCGTTTTGACTTTTCAGCTTTAGTAAAACACTTTGTTTAATTAATTTTGCAATATTATACTTTTTATTAAATAAAAGTTTAATTAATTAGGTTAAAAATAATTGGTATAAAATAAAATAAAAAAAACAAAAATAAAAATAAAAAATGTTTTTATTAAGTTTAAAAAGTTTAAATAATTTTTAATTAATTAGATTTTTATAATTTTAGATTTAAATAAAAAATAGTTTTTAAATAGATTTGTTTAAAGTAATTTTTAATAAAGATAATTACTTTTAAAAAATTTAATTAGTTTTCTAAAAATAGATTAAAAGTTATTTTTAAGATTAATTTTTATAGATTTTTAATTAGTTTAAATTTTAAATAGTTTTTATGTAATTGTGTGTTTAGATTTAAAATAGCGGGGTAAACGATTCATGCACTTTAGGATTAGATTAAATAGTTTAAAATTAATAGATTTTAATTCTAGTTTAAAAACCGAAAACCAATTCAAATAAATTGTCCAAATCGAAACAAAACGTCTCAAATTCACTCGATCTTCGTGTACAACGAACTTGAGTCACCAACGTGTTTAATTGAATTCGTCATTGGTAATATTAGTATATTACTTTTTCCTAAAGGTAATTTTCTAATTTACCCTATAACGTATATCAAATTATCACATATACTATCAACGACACATCAAACATGTTCGATCAATCTGCTGGCTCCGAAATCCTTGCAGATGCAAGGGTTCTGCAGACTTGGTCAATCTGTCGACAATAACCTAGATAGCATCATGCTTCTTTTGAGTTTGCGTTAATCTAGTAACCAAAATCCATGGAGATCTTGTCCCATTTCTGTTCACAATTTCTGATGGTGGAAAAAAAACATCTCAGTCTATTGGTGTTCTATCTTAGCATGTTGGTATGATAGGTACCTAGATATGAACGTAAATGCATCTTGCTTCAGAGAAACTAGATACGTAAAAGCTTGCAAAACTATGAGTCCCTAAATTAGACTTTTCCTAACGTAGGATTTTCTTGGAACACCTCACGTAGTGTAGGGTTCTCACCTTTACGCATAAGCTGAGTCATGGTAAGATTAACCATGAGAATCCATGTGATTTAGTGTGTCACTGTAATCACCCAGAATTTATAGTGGAAAATTTCAGGGTGAAATTTCTCCTGTCGTAGAATTTGCAATATAGTGCAAATATGGTCTTCCTGCTCTTCTCTAGACTTAAGAGAAGATTAAGTTGTCCTAGATGAAAATAATGATGAATTTGTTTATGAGTTCATGGAAAATCAATTTACTAAGTCCATAATGCTGCTGGAGCATTTATGAGACTAATACAAAATCATGAATCTATCATGACCGAGTCGTGTACGAATAGCAGTCATGGAAATGTCATGTTCTTTCACTCGTCACAGTTGGCAGCACGATCATGAATCCGATCTTGGAAAAGTGCTTAATACCCTAAAGTCTCTTGGACATGTTGTCAATACGTGGAGGAGAATAACAGTTATGAATGGTGATTTGTTTAAATCGACGGTAGTCAACACATAATCTCATGTTACCGTCCTTCTCCTTGAAGGTTCTTCTGTAATGTATGGGAAGATTTTGTAATAATCGGCTAGTTATGCGTAAAAGGGACTTCAGTGGTCGTGTCTTAACTGACAGCTAGGAAAATTTAGCAGCCATGGCTAACAAAGCACGTGCTTGTAAAGCATAGATAATTTGTACAGATTTTCCTGATGGAAAACCATGCTGAATGTATTCAGGAGCCTGAACATTACTGTACAAAATCATGAATCGTAGCATAGTGTGCTGTTCGTAGTCCACAATTAGGATTAAATCATGAATCTTATCATTAGGCTGAAGGAAAACCTTCGTATACATGGGTGATACGAATGGCGTCCTTTATGGTCATGAATATATGAAATATGGGTGCAAGAAATGAAAGTGTCATCAAGCAAACGTGCCAGATCTCACTGATACACCGGTGATGGTACTGAAATTCTTGTGGCTTGATTAATACATGGCACAAAAAAATGGATATACCCTTTGGAGGGTACCCTGGATTTCTTAGGGATGTTCCAGAATTAGACGTGAGTCATGTGTCTTGACTCGTGTCTTGGGAAATATAAGTATGACATATGTATTGACTGGTGTCTTGACATGTATCTTCAGAAAGTATACGTGAGACATGTGTCTTGACTCATGTCTTGACATGTGTCTCGAGGTGTGAAACAAACAAAACTACAAATCTTAGGTTATCATGCCATAATTGGCGGATCGGTTGGACTGTTGACCCTTGTATTTCTGATCATGTCCGTGGTCGGAGCTTCTGTTGCGATTTCTAGGATAGTTGCTGTCATAGTAACGGTTACTCTCGTATTGTCTGTCAGTTCCATGACGGTCATTCTCATGACTGTGATTCATGTAACCATTCAGCTGAGTGGCCGGCTGGTACCGGTTTACACTCATGTGATCGAAAAGACACTTAATGACGTGTGACATGTAACTAAGAATTAGGGACATGGGTTGTGATGGAAATCGTCTGGTGGTGAAGCATATTCTCGTCCGATCGCTTGACCCAACGCCTTTGTCTTCGTGCTGTAAGATTTCCAGGTTGTGAACAACATCAACATCTCGTAGCGTCTCCAAATAGTCAGCATCATCAATACTTAGTGACATCTCCCGATTATGAGCGGCATCAGCATCTTGTGGCCTATCAACAAGTAGGATATGCCTGAGATGATTTTAGAATCGACTAGCGAATACTCGTGGAGTATTGCAGTGAAATACACATGGACTAAGGTACGTGTAATACACATGGGATATGGTACATGGAGTACACACGGAAAGTACATGAAATGATCGGTATGAGGTCGATCATCTGACGTGATTTTAAAAGAACCATGATCGGTTGAACGGTTAGAAAACCATCATGATTACCTGGCAATGCCAGCATATACATCATTCTGGTTGCATAGAGAAACGCCAAAGTGTGGTTAAAAGAAATTCAACGATGATTTTCCTGAAAGCACGATTAATGAAAACCAACCATGAATATCATGAAAGCAGGATTAAATGAAATCCAACAATGTCTTGCATGAAAGCATAAACAACAAAAGAGACGTAAGATGTAATTAACATGAAGACGAAATCATCATGAAGAAACATGAAACAACTTAACATAAAGGAGTATGCAACATAATCAGCATGAAAATGAAGTTAACCATGATAGTATGAAAACATACTTGACATAAGAACATAGTAACTTATGAGGGGACATGAAAAACAAAAATTTATGCCAATAAATCATGAGAAAAATTTTATGCATGAAAATAGTGCGTAAATGCATGATGCAGTTCATGAAAACCTTTATATGCGCGAGGGTAAACCCTATGGTCAGTTTATCCAAAACAAAAGACATGGCGAGGGGACGCTTATGTTTGTCGGTCTCAAAGTTAAAAGTTTCGATAAAAGCACATGCGAATAAATAGGGCCAGTCCTGTACCAACCGTTACTTAGTCATAAACGTGCGACAATGATACATGGAATAAATGAGTGAAACTCAGCTGTCATAACTTAACAAAAAAAATGCATGTGACCAGTTATGAACTACTGGGGTTCAGTCCACATTAGCCACAGTTCACTAGGAATATCATGCATGAAACAACGACATGTAACTAAGTATGGATGACGGTTTTTCATCCATGTTAGTTAAAACAATAGATGAAAACATCATGGTTAAAACAACAAAGTGCTGAAAACATCAATACGTGGAATAACAAGCGTTGACTTAGGAAGCTTCTAGTGACTACCCGATAGTCACAGGTCGAGTTTTAGAGCCTCCGGGTTGAAACCAGGCTCTGATACCATAATTATAACACCCCACTTTGATAAGTGGACCATTACGCGTAATTATGGCGTGTCATCAAAGCATGTAAGGTAATATGTACTAAAACATACATGACCATAGGGAAGACCAGAATCAAACATCGGTTCCCAAACATAAGCCCAAAACATAAATAAAGTAAATGAACTAGAAAAGACTAGACAAGCATAAGTATATGAGCAAAAGAAGAAGAAGTCTATGGCAGCTTCCATCCTATGCACTTCCTCCAAATTCTCGATTCCGTCCTTGGGTACCTGCCGTTTTGGGACATAGAAAGGAAGTAACGGCTGAGCATAACGCTCAGTGCACGGATATACGACATAGTATGAATGGCTGAAACATAAATAAGACTACTAGTAGCGGAATAATATAAGTTCTAAGCAATCTGGATTCATGTTCACAAAACTAGTTTTAGAGATTTAAAAGACTTATGTTTCTATGAAAATCTGTTTTAATTAGCCAAAATAGCCCACATAGGTCATGAGGTTCCACCGTGCATGAATACTTGGAGGGGAGACCTCGTCATGCAATTAGAGGGGTTGCCTCTAATTAAGTAGTCTGGGAAGGAGGGATCAGCTCCTAGTGAAGGATGCAAAGCACACATCGCATTCACTCTGATAATACTGATAAACATGTAACTAGGATGCACCCATACGCCCCACATGATAATATAATATAAAGGACAAAGCTAAAAAGGGACGCCACGAGCAATCACTTTGCCGTGGAGAAGTCATAACACTTGTGCCTTAAGTGTTATGGTTATGGTACCTCCATAACTAGGTGACTATAGTGGTATCTTTGAGTGTCTATAGTGGTATCTTTGAGTGTCTCATATTAAGTGTCCATTACAACAAATGAAGGAATCTTTATAACTAAAAATTTCAGTTTTGGCTTTTGAATCATGACCCATATTTAAGTTGTTTATACTTCTTTTTGACTATTTGCATTAAATGGGGGTGTTATTGTCGTTTGATTAACTCGTAGTGGTAAGAATATACTACACCTAAAACTTTGTGCTTGGTTATGGACACTTAATATGGGATAAAGGGAGTACCTTTTTTATCGAACGAGCCAAGATCGTAAGATTTGGTCTCCTCAACGTCAAATAGTTCATAAGCTCTCTAGCAAGACGTTGAGCATGTTCTTGCATAACGGATGTCGGATGAGCAAATGGATCGATAACCAAACTCGAACCCAGAACTGAACCAGAACTGAGAGCCGAACCAAAACTGACCTAAATGAACCGAATTTTAGAACCGCGTTCAGAACAGTGGTTCTCATTTCCAAAACTGAAGAACTGTCTGCCGGACGGTATATCAATTGATCTCAATCATATATTAAGCCTAACATCAATTGCAGCCATATTAACTTGTTCATCTCACAACCGGAAATAGTTCCTAAGATTTATATTTGTTTAAAGTTTGGGATAGTCAATTTCAACCTATTTATGTTCGAGTCAATTCAAGTTTAAAAATTATACCGTTTTCGTGTTTAAACTTTGATAAGACTATATTAATCAACTAAAAGAAAACAAAACTTGCATCAACACATTACACGAAATACAATTATATAATTCAGTTTGGACATATAATCCATTAACTGCATCTCAAAACTCAGATATCAAATATAGAAAAATTTGTATTCCTCCAAAAGAGAGGTTACTCTAGAGTCTAGATAGATAAGCCAACTGCAATTACACCGCAACTAATGAGCTTCGTATCAAGCACCTCCATGTCATCCCTCATGTTTGCCATGCCCGTAGAATTTTTTATCAGTTTAATATAAATTATGCCAATTGTAAATATATGTGTGGACCTAGTAAGTTTTTGGGGGTTTACGGGACCCTGATGGATTTTTATGACGGAATTTATTTTTTGTAAAAATTCCCACTTTTTTATGAATATAGTCCTAAATTTTTATGTCACGGAAATATTGTACAGATACAAACTTTTGGGTATTTGAATATATAAAATTTTATCCGAAATTTCCGATACGAAATTTTTTTAGTCACGTAAATGTTACTTGTTTAAAAAATTTAGGTATTTGGACATATAAAACTCTTACCCAAAATTCTAGATATCCCAAAAGAAATTTCGGATATCCGAAATTAAAAAATTTAAAGGACATTAAGTCTAAATTTATTTACTTTATATATTTAAGCTTCACTGTTTATAATTCGTAGGCTTAAAATGAAACGTCAATACTAAAAAGCGCAAATGTTTGATTATTTAACATTTGTCGATTAATATGGGCCTTCAATAATCATATTTCTATAGATGGCGGGAGAAAAACATAACATTATATATATATATATATATATATATATATATATATATATATATATATATATATATATATATATATATATATATAATAATAATAACCTACCAAATTCAAAGACTTAAAAAATTGAGAGCCTATAGCCTTGGTTTTACTTGACTTACCATTGAGCCACTGATGTATGAGCACCTTTATCATATTGTTCCTGTATTTTCGACTATTTCCTCAAAACAATCTCACTGCCCTCGTAGCAAATAACATCAGTCTCCATCGCCAACTAGTAAAAACATATACACATCATACAATACAAAGCAAAACTCGTATTTATATTTTTAAATCAAAACTCAACATCACATATTAAAAGATAGAACCACATGTTGAAGCGTTTCAACATCAGTCTCCAGTAACAACGAAGTAACCTTCCTCATTCCCGTCTTGGGTCACAGCCACCAGGGACTCAAGCTCTTCACATGCGCCTTTGTGGCAACATCTGATACGATATTGCTTATATTAATATAAAACATTTTACAATTTCATATCTCATATTAATCTTCAATATTAAAAACCTTGAAGTAAAATGCATGAATCAAAATTTCTACTAAATACTAATCTAACAACTGTGATGTTCAAACTTTTTAAAACTTATCTGTAACTTTATTACCTGATTTCGCCTCATCAATAGAGCACCTAAGTAAAAATAGATAGAAATCATTAAAATATACATGTCGATCCTTACAAATAAATAATGACCAGCTTGCCTACCTTGTTGCAAAGAAGGAGACTTTCAAGCCATATATATTCTTAAAGTGATACGCATTCTTCTCTAAGTGTCTCCTAAATGTGATGAATTTTTTATTGAGCAACACTTTTGGCACACCTTTAAACTAATGATATTTTCGAAAAAACTTCAATGTTTTTTTGATATTTACAAAAAAACTAAGTTAGGGTTTATGTGTGTTGTGTTTGTGAAAATAAGAAAATTAAAAACTAAGTTAGGTTTTGTTGTCGTATGTGTGTAGGTGAAAAACAATAAAATTGATGGGTTATGTGTAAAACCTCTATTTTATCTTTTTGACTTTGTTAGCTTTTGTACTCAATAATTCTAAAACTTAATTATCACCACCTTTGCATAATTTCATGAAGTGTTATTTCTACTTGAGCATACTATCTCATCATAAGTTATTTGTTAATTATGAACCTATTAGTCTATTTTGACTACTTTGGCAATTGACTGGCCACATGACAAACAAGGATTCACAACAGCAGTACATATTTCATCATTTAAAAATAGACTGGAAAACATTATCTCTTGTAATACATTTTATTAAGTGTTTGAACTTGCCATTATGTGTATATATTTACATACCTTCTACTATAAGGAACTATATGACACAATAAAATAACCTTTTTACACTTTGATCTCACCTTAACATTTGTAATTATTACAAATAAATATAATACTTTTAGTATTACACACAATATATACTTGCACCAAATTATCTAAAGGCTTAGTCAAAATGCCTAGAAACCTCACAAGAACATACAATATAATGCCTAGACTTATGATAACTCACAACATTAAACAAAAATAAACATACTTCTACCTCACTTCTATTCCTAGCCGTGTACATGCATGTATGCATGCACTTTTCTTGTAAAAGTTTAGAAGTATCCATTTTGCCTATTGGTTAACATCTACACTTGGCACCACACTTGGCAAACTTTTTGCTCCCTTTTTTATCACCATCACACGGCAAGATTAAGGGAGGTGAAAGGATGCTTTGTTTTTGCCAAAGACCAACACTTGGCAAGTAGGATCTACCCAAGAAGATCTTGTCTCCTCCTTCTCTCCTCCTAGTCGATTATAAACATACACACAGTATTCACTCATGCAAATCTAATCTCAACATTCCCCCATGTCTCTCTCTCAATCATTCGGATTGTTTGTTCATTCACCAAGATTCACCTAAACACACATTTACTACACCAGATCTTTGTCTTTTCCACCATAAATCCTAATCATTAGGTATCTCTATATCAAGTTTGATCTACAAAGCAACAAAGGAAACCCTAGCCGAACCATGAAGGCCACGGCTTGGATTTTTGTTTAGGGTTTCACCATCGTTAATCTTAAGCTCTAATCTCCTTTAGTTCACTTGTTTTCCTTAACATCATTTAACAAGTAAGTACCACTAAACCTACCTTTTTCTTATTTACTTTCTTTTTGCATTTACTTAAATCATTCACTTGAAACTCATATGATTGTTAAAAACTCAAAACTAGTAAAACCTAGACCAACATAGGTCACGGCTTATTTTTATTTTGTCACAAAATTCGTATAAAAATTACTTGGTAATGAACATATGATTATGTACATATAATAACCTTGATATATATCATAAAACCTCCCAAAAGTTTATTATAGCCGTGAGCTATAAAGCTCATTTGTGAACTTATGATTAACTTGTAAACTTATAACAAGCCTAGATCTCATTTTGAAACACCTTGAATAAATATAGTCGTGGGCTATGAAGCTTATTTTGGAGCTTGTGGCTAACTTGTAAACTTATAACAACCATAGATCTCATCTAGAAACACCCAAAATAAATGATGTCGTGAGTTAGACTCTCTATTTGGAGATCTCGATTTATTTTGTTAAACTTGTAATGAGCTTAGAAATCCTTAGATTCATATAACTTCCTTGATAATTACTAGTTTTCCTTAGTGGACTTATTAAGCCCATAAAAATCTAGCCGAAACTTAACTAAGCCCAATAGGCCCAATATGGTAGCCGTATGTTTTTAGGAGCCCATTAGGCCCATTTGTTGCCCAATGAGCCCATTTAGGTAATCTTGTAATATTAATAAACTTAAAATGTAATTAGGCCCATTAAGAAATCCTAAGCCCATTTAGTACTTTTATACTTAAATAAAGTTTTTATGCCAAAAATATAATTCATAAAAACTTTCGGACTAAAAATGTAAATTTATAAAGTTTGGGGGTTAGTTGATTCTATTCATGACTTATTTAAACCATAAGGACCATTCTTGTAAATATTTTGAAAGTTATTTTGCCATGTTACAACTCTAGGGACTGTTTATGTAATTAGTTGAAACATTTAGGAACCCTAGGGACTATTTTGCCACTTAATGAAAGTTCTAAAACCTAATTTTAACTAGAGGGACGATTTTTGCCATATCCCAAAAATATTACAAACCCTAAGGACTAAAAGTGTCAAGATCCAAATTATACATTTAATAAAATAGGGAGGGACTTGTTTTGCCTATATTTGAAACTTAAACAAACCCTAAAACTTTTTATTTATTTAGTTAATTAAAACGTAAATAAATCCTAAACTATAAGGACTAGAACCGTCATATTATCAAACTTATAACCTAAAGACGATTTAATAAATATTGAAAACTTCAGGGACTTTAAATTAAATTAAATAAAGTATTATTATTTTTATAAAACTAATTATATAAACTATATAAAATTAAATGTAAGTAAATTTTAAAAATAAAAATACAACAATTATAAGTAAAATACTTTTACTTAGACAATATTATTAATAAAAAATTTAAATGGAGGTTATTAATACTTGTACAACGATGTATTTAACTAAAATACAGTAACATTAATAAACTGCCTAAAAACTGTATAAGCATGCACATATATTTATCTCAAAACTTTCTGCATTATTTTATGCATTTACTGAGACTGTACCATTATTTAGGTAGTCGTCTGTGTCGTGAGCATTTTCTGGATTTCTTTTGATACACTGCTTTTACAGATACTAAGGTGAGTTTACGACCCCACACAATATATTGACAAACTTTTAAAAATCCTTTATGGGGGAGAAAACATGCAACCTATTTTATGGACGTAAACTGAACTGTACCAAACTTTGATTACATTTGCCTATTGTACAATTCCTCATGACCCGTGAACTGAAACTGTTAAAATTGTTGAATTGCCTGAATGTTATAAATAGATCTATTTGGGATTGACCATCCCCATCTGGGTGAGTCATGCTCACTGTGCCTTGGCCGAGACAACAGGTGTTTATCATGTCGGAACGGCATAATGGGTGCCTTATTATAAGGCGAAGGGTCCTCATTTGTTGAGGGCTTAACGTGTCAGAGTCTTAGTTTCAGGCAATAGGAAATGTAGTTATCTTTAAGTATTGATGCTATGTGCATTACTACTTCAGTGAATGTTTTACTGTCCAAACTTATTTTTACTAAACCTGTGAATTCACCAACTTTATGTTGACTCTCAAAGCATGTTTTTCTCACGAAACTGAAGCAAGTACTTGGTGTGTGCATGAAGTCAAGCATCATGATAGACAGCATTACAGAGCTCATCTAGGGCTTTATAACTAGAGAATAAACGATCCATTTAATAATGTCAAGACAATTTTATTAACAATTTGCACTACTGTTCATGTAATATTTGTTTGATAATCTTTTATCTAATGCTCTATGTACTATTTGCTGTTGATCCACCTACGTGACACCCAAATATTATTTCTACTGCATTTGACCCAGTTGGGGGTGTCACATTATGTTTATTTTTCGGTAAGTTTAATTGTGAAAGTGTTATGTATATGTTGTTGTGTTTGTTCTTGTGCGTATTATTATGTATGCTTTGGGATTCAATTAATATAAATGTTAAATAATCAAAGTTTTGGGCTTTTTTGTTTTGACTTTTCATTTTAAGCCTAAATATATTAAGTATATAAATTTACACCTAAATGGCGCCAAATACTTCTTAAATTTTAGATAACTGAATCCAAAATTTAGGGATACAAGATAAAAATATTTGAATGCCTAAAAATTCGTAACAAGTAACAATTTACGTTACATAAAAGTTTTTCAAATCGAGTATCCGAGTTTTCGGTTTAAAGTTTTATATATTCAAATACTCAAAAATTTTGATTAAGTACAATATTCACGTGACACAAAATTTTGAGACATGTTCATTCTAAAAAATCATAAATTTTTACAAAAAAAATATAGTACACCACAAAGATCCATTGGGTTCCCGTGAATCCCAAAAACACTTTAGGATCGCTCGTGTATTTGAGTATTAAATGTGAAAATTTACACATACCATACCATCTAGTATTTTCAATATATTTTTATCTTTACAAATTAATATTGTAGTTACCTAATTTTCCTACTTTATTTCAAATATGGCTAAGCATCGAATTGAAACCAGACCGGATCGAGAACCGAAATGAATCAGAGTCTCATTTCAAGGACCGGATCAAAATGGTTTGGTCTTATTAGACACAATCGACGGATTTTTAGTAAGATTGAACTGGACCGGACCAAAGACCAAAATGGTCCAAAACTCCGGACCAAGTACTTAACCGAAATGGTATGGTTCGACCCGGTCCAATCGACGTTTCCAAATGCTCCCCCTAAGTAAAAATAAAGAGACTTTCCGAATAAACTCTTTTTAAAGTGGTATTGATTCTTGTCGTGAGCCCTCGTAAATGCTATTTGAGTAAACTATTTTGTGATGGGCGTGAGCCAATACTTATCATTATACAAAAGCCACTGTTCAAATGTATGTTGTGCAACTTCAAATAAAATTATTTTTTTTAAGTTTGACCAAGTTTCAAAGTGCTAATTTACAAAATTGTTCACTACATATATTAGGAGGAAATCTTCTATCCTAACTTATATTACCCCCTTATTCAATAAGGAGAATGAAAAAATATATCCACCGTTTAAAATAGGTATAAAAACTCTTTTGTGACCGTAGATTTGTTGATATGCCATACTGTCTTGTCTGCCATACCCTTCTCTCACTCTCTCAAATAGTGCATAACTCACTCTCTCTCTATATATATCAACAGATCTCTACTCGGACACACACAAGAAACCAAACACCCAATCCGATCTCATCTTATCTCTCTTTCTCATATCTGGATACAACTTAAAAAAGGAAGAGATTTGTGTAGGTTTTTTTTTAATATTTCTTTTCATTCTATTAAAGTTTCAATTGATATTAGATGAAGACGAAATTTAGGGGCTTTTTGTGTTTCGTTTGATTTTGTTCTTTTTATTGTGCTTCTAGGGGAAACGTTGTTTGAATTCTATTATTTCTACACAGGGAAAATTCGGTATCGGGTAAAAACGTTGTTGAATTATATGGTGTAGAAATAATATTATTATCTATTATTTCGTTTGATATTAGATGAAGATGAAGACTGGATTATTTTTATTAAAATGAAATATTGATTTGGGTTTTCATTTGATTTGAATGATGATAAAAAAAAGCGTAATTTTTTTCTATTTAAATGGATACGCCGACCTTCTGTAGTCGACGTACTCTTGCGAGTCAAGCTGTAAAAGCCATAGAGGTTGTTTATTAGATTTTGATTTATTTTTAAAGGATATGATTGGTTTTCACTAGGTTTTTTACTGATTGTTGTAGTGATTGTATCAATGAAAGGTTAGAGCCTGGATGCTTTATCAAAAAGTTTGGATGGGATGGGGTCATGGTCTACGGTTGGTCTCAACTCGGCCTTGGATGAAGGAGTGGAAGCCGCTAATTAGTTCATTTAATTTGTTAGGAAACTGAGTCGATAGGTTCGCTTAAATGAAGGTACGTCAATCAAAATCTTATTAGAGATTTCCCAATGACTAAGGTGTTTGCAACCGCTTAGCCTTATTATAAGTTAGTATGTGCGCATTCAAATATCTTGAATCATCCGCCTATATAATGTCGATAAAGGGGACATAAGTTTCTATATGAATTGAACAATACAAATCTATGAAACTAGATCATAAACTTATGTATGAATTTAACATTCTATTATTTCTACACATGGGAAACGTTGTTGAATTCACAATGTGGTATGTCATGGCTACAAGGTTTAATAATAGAACAATAGAAAAGATGACACTCCAATTAATGATTGGTAACAATCCAAGCATTTAACAATGTTTTACAGATTGTGCGTGTTCTCCCTTTAGATTGTCTTCTATACTCTTTTTCTTTATATATTAAGGTGGCGAATGAGTTCATTATAGTTATGACGTAATATTTTGAGAACATCCTGAATATGAAAATGTTAGCCCAAAAATGTGAGCGCCATTTACGGAATTACATAGATTCAGATAGGCAAAACATGGAGGGACTACTATTGATAAGTTGTCAAAGTCACTCCTTGTTTAGCCTATATATACCCCGCCATGGAGGGGTGAGGATTCCCACTTTGTGTATTTTCATTCTCTCTCTAAAATACACACACTCCTTCTTCCTTGTTATCTTTCTCTCTCTAAAATGTCTAACCACTTGTTTTATCCTCCCCGACCTCCGGATCACCTCTTGTTAGCTTGAATCTTATAATGTTAACAATTGGAATCAGAGCTAATCGGGGGTGTTTTGTGTTTGTGTTTGCTTATTTGTGTGGCTCTTATAGCTTTTTCAGCTTATATCGATCTTATTTTATAAGCTTCTTGTCACAGTGTTGTCATGTTTTGCTTATCAGTCAAAGCATAGTCAGTCTACTCGTCCAATTTTATTTTTTCTAATTTGTCTAAGTCCTCATTTTCTTTATCACGAAACTGATTCTGGTCCATATATTTTCTATCGTAAAGTGTGGTCAGTTTCATTTTTTTGTTGGCTTATTTGACAGCCTGTTATGTCACGTGTCTGGTCAAAGGAAGGCATATCTGGAAAAAAAATCCCAGATCCACCTTTTCCAGGTAAAAGACAATTTTTGTCCTTTGCGACACAGAAATCCTCGCAATGTCTAGGGTTTTTATATTGCGATGGGTTTCAGCTTGGTATTGCGATGGGTTTCAGCTTGGTATTGCGATGGGTTTCAACTTGGTATTGCGATAGACATGTTGGCTTTGCGACAGAATAACTTTTTGACATTGCGGTAGTGCATTTTCTATGAAAACATTGCGATAGTATTCTTTTGCAAGACATTGCGATATGGTGATCCTGACATTGCGATAGTGCTTTTGATAGACATTGTGACAAAGCAATTTTTTAGAAAACATTGCGACAGATGAGTTGTAAAAAATACCGAGACATCCCCCATCATCAACCATTAACCATCAATCAATTCCAACTCAATCTATCTATTTTCCCTCGTCACCTACCACTTACTAATCTCACCATCTCAAACTCAAAACTAAAACAGAAAGAGAACAAATATCTCAGAATCATTTCGTGATTATCAAACATGCATGCCAAGATCTTTACAGATCCATCACGAAATCATCATCACAGATCTATGTTGGGTTAAACCTTTTAATATCCGAATATAAAGTTTGATTAATAACAAGTCTGTTATCATCAACATTGTTTCGTTTATACATAAATCAAACAAATTAAACCTACCCGAGACCATTATCAAGATCTTGATGTCGTGAACTTTATCTCGAATTAAATCAGTAGGTTGAAAGATTTTGTCTTGATTCGCCATACTTTTTAGTGATTTGGGAAAGATAAGCAAATGGTATAAATGATCTGATTTTGGTTGATATATGTTCATGGTTTATGCTATTTGGATGAATGAAAGGGTCGAATTGGTAATGGATGAATAGGTGGTAGTATTAGATGTGATGAAGATCTTGTTTTGAGAGTATGAACAGATTATGGTGGCTGGTGGATAAGAGATTAGAAAGATGATTTGTTTTTGGAGATAAGATGGTATAGGGACGGAGTTCTCTATGTGAGACGTTGGGATATGGAAGAGAGAAACAGCGGTGGCTGAATAAAATGAGACTAGCTTTGAGTATGATTAGGGTAAACCACGTCTTATATATCTCTAACCTAGATATCTCATGGACCATATTTGTGATGGGCCATTATCAGTCAAGCATTGATGTTCCATTTCTTGATTGGGCTAGATGTGTGATATGAGTGCTAAATCAAATGGCAAATGTTATATGGGCCAAAACTTTTTTGGATTGCGGATATGCATTGATGTGGACCAGGTTATCATTTTATGAGAAATGATGATATTCTTGATAAGTGTATTTCGATGGAAAGTGCTTAAAAGACAAAGAAAAATTTAGGTTTTAAACCTAGTATGTCTGAAAAAAATTTGACGACCTCACCGCGGAGGTCGATCCGCGCATCAGTTGGGCATGTGACTGATGTTGGGCTTAAATGACAAGTTGTCTAGACAAATTGTGTTCCTTAATGACAATTCATCTCATAATTTGTTCTAGATAACGACATTCACAACACAACACCAAAGCAAACAAAATACTTAATGCTAAAGCGATCCGGTATAAGATTCACTTTAACGACAACGGCTAGTTTCGATTCTACAAAGACAAGTGATCACGGAGTGGATTTGGTATTCCTTATTTGAAGTTGAAGTGGGATTTTATGAAGGCGTCTACTTATTTCATCATCGAGCCTTCCTTCTATTTTTCTACCCCTTTTTCTTTAAACCCAGTCTATCGATTGATGACTTGCTTGGGCGATAAAATTTATGATTGAGACTTGAATTATCTAGTTTCCACTATCAAGGGGTGGATGACCAACGACATGGATAACTATCATTTTTTGGAGCTTTGTTGCAGTTCTCAATGTCATACGCAGTTGCTCGTGTGGATAACTTCAAGAGGTATAAGAGACTTGTTTCTGCACCGTTCTTCACTCGACATAAGTGAAAGCTTAAGTAACAAATTTGGGGGATTGTACTTTAGTTCAAGCTTTGAATATCGGGTTACTTCACATGTGGTCACAACAAATAGCCGAATGAATTCGAGGTTGGTAAGTTAGACAGAGAGAGATGGAATCAGCAATCAAATCTCACTGGATATTTTTGAGCTACACAACGACAATGGTACTTCATAGTCTAAGAAAAAAAAATCAAAGTTTCTCAATGACTTTCAAAACTTTTCAAGACATTTGCTTTAGACTAAGAACTTCTCGAGTATGTGGACGTCCACGATAATGATGCTTCCGAGAGTTCGAAATCATCATGGGGGAAGATCGTGTACTTTGAAGTAATCAGATCAACTTCCAGGGGGAAGTAGTATACATGGAATGATATCTACTTCACTTTGTACGATTTTTATGAAGTATTTTGCAGGCGTGAGAAGAATTGTTGCTGATTTTCTGCATGTTCCCCCAAACGGATTATCACCAAAAACTAAACGACATGAAACAGTATAGAAGCAGTATTATCTGGTGTGGTTCTTCTACAAATTTCTGCTGTGTACTTAAACCGATGATCTAGAAGATTGTTCAAACTACATTAAAGTGTCAGAATCTGCTTAAGAAACAGATATTGGTTTGGGGGAAGCTGATTCAGAAAATTCGTCAAAAAGAAGTCTATGAAGAAAGTTTTTTTAATACATGCTGCATGAATTGGGGGAGATTTAATCCAAATCATGCATATTACAGTTGTTCCATGTTGGGTCAGTGTTTACTGACCCTGAAGCAACTCTAGGATTTTAATATAAAATCCCCCTAAGTGTTTCATGCTCAGCAGTAAGGCCAGTCTGCTGAAGGATGACCAGAGGAACAAAGTTCCTACTGAAGACTTTAAAGCTGAAGAAAGTTCAGCACTCCCCTTCCAGTTAACTTAGAAGACAAAGGAGTCTTCGCTTCAAATACTAGGTGGTCTAGTTGCTGAAGAACAAGGACTGAAGAAGGGCTTTCAGTTCAGTTTGGCTTGACAATACCAAACTGAATGATGTCGATCTCCTCTAGGATACTGAAGACTCTTCAGTATTCTGATGGTTTGCATTAGGCGGAAAAATATAACTTTAAGTCAAAGTAGGTTGCTTGTATACTTGAATATAAGTACAACCTTTATCTTTTCTAGAATAGTTTAATATGTACTTTGTACTGTTTGTCCAGCATGGGCATCAACCACCCACTGGATAAACCCATGCATTGAAACATGTAAAATGCAAACCCTAGTTTACACTGCCTATATAAGGAGTGTACATTGGGAGAGAAAGGGTTAACCAATACAAGAGCTTAAACTCTAGAAAACCTTTCTCTCTCGATACCAACTAACCATATAGCCAAGATACATATGAATGTTTAGATTAGAGCTTAGACTTTAACTTTGGTTAGACGCTTAAGTAGAGGAGATCACAACCCATTGTCATTCAACCACTTTGTTATTCCACAAACAAAGTGGGTTATAGATTCTTTATTTGATTCTAATAAAAGTCTATACGTTGAAAAGTATATTGATATTGTTGTTTTAATTCTTCATAGTTCTTATATATTGTTAAAACAACACACTTGAGTCGAAGTAAAGAGTTATTACTTAATTTAATAAGTAATAACGAATTATAATGGACCAACAAGTGGTATCAGAGCAGTTTGATTAGCTAAACTCTTATTTTATTAAACTGCTCATTTAAAAGTTTTCAAATCAAGATCCAAAATGGCTCAAGTTATACCACAAACCCTAGAATATAGGAGTGGCCAACTCAATGCTGCTTCTGTACTAGAGGTAGCCAATTTTACAAATTGGAAGAAGAGGTTCCTTGTCCATATGGTTGAAATTGAACCTCAATTCCTTGGAATCATTGAAAATGGTCCTTTTGTTCCCATGGTTGGGGACAATAGAAAACCTGAAGCACAATGGACTGCTGATGAGAGAAAAGCTGCTAACCTAGATCAGCGTCTTAAAAGTCTCATCGTGTCTGTGCTCCGAGATGACCAAATGAATTCTGTTGTAAATTGGAAAACAGCAAAATCTACATGGGAGCACCTTATTCTTTACCATGAGGGACCCTCTGATGTAAAAGAAACCAGAATCATGGATTTAAAGCTTCAATACAACACCTTCAAGTACAAAGAAGGGGAAACCCTCGCACAGACATTCACCAAATATAAAGCACTGATGAATGAACTTGTTAATGATGGTGTTGAGCATTCAAAACTTGAAATCAACACAGTTTTTGTTAATGTATTGTCAAAGAAGTGGCTCAGTTTTTGCCAAAGCTTGAGAAATGTTAATCACATTAAAGATTGTGATCTAGCCTCTCTTTTTGGGAAACTTAAATATGAAGAAAACCTAGCTGATAGGATTTATGAAGGCTCAAGCAAGAGTAAAGCATTAACCATTGCTACACACTTGTCCATAGATTTCTTTAATAAGGCTGTCATTCAAGACTACCAAGATAGTCCTGATGATGAGGAAGATACTAGATCTAGTGAGGAATATCTAAATGACCTCAAAGAGGAATTTCATGAAAGGGCACTTCTGGCCAGGTCTAGAAGGTTATTTAAGAAAGGAGGCAAGTTCTCCAGCTCCACAAAAGCTTCAGTTGATACTGAATGCTACAAATGTGGGAAGATTGGTCACTATGCTAGGGATTGTTATTCACAAACGTCTCTCCCTTCATATTCCTCACCAGCTCAATCAAGACTAACTGGTCAATCATCATATCAACCAAAACAAATTGCTTCTACTTTATTTCAACAAAACAGGGTTGAACTTAGACCAACTAAAGAATTTGAGGCCAAATATAGAGAAATCAAGGCTAGATTGGCCCTCATGAGTACTGAAAGTTCCTCCTCCAAGGCTCTCAAGCGAGACAAGAACAAAGGACTTGTTGCTAAAGCCTATGAATGAGATGAAGAAGATGTTTCTTTAGACGATGATGAAATGGTTAATGTAAAAGTGCTGATGGCACTTGCTGATGATGAAGGAGCTAACTCCAATGTTGTGGCAAGAGAAAGTGCCAGAAATAGTGAATGGGTCAATGTCACAATCAAAAAGGTACAAACTCTTCTTGAATTAGAAGATAAAGATGACATTAAATTTGTCTTTTGATTACTTGTGCATTGATCTAAAATTTGTGGAAGAGCAAAGAAACAATTTGCTTAAAAAATTTCATAAACTTGTTCTTAAACTTGAAGATTTTGAAAGTAAGAAAATAGAGCTAAAAGAAGCCAAAATCCTTACTTTTCAACAATTTAACAAAGAGATTTTGGAGGAAAATAACTCCCTAAGAGTTGAACTAAAAGAAGCAAAAGATATTATTAAATCTTGGCTTAGAAACTCTGATAGGGTAAATCAATGCATAAGTGAACAAATTCCTGCTCAAAAGAGGAAAATGCTTGGTGCTGAAGAATCTCCAGCACCAAATCTATTGTCTTTGTCAAAGCCTCAAATGAGGATGGTAGCTCGATTCCTGACATTGAAAGGTCAGGTAAAGAGAATTTACCCAATCATGACACTGGACGAATCCTTCTTCCTGAATTTCAAGCAAGTGCTGACACTTCAGCACCAGTTGAGTCCTCAGTAACTGAGGATGACTCAGATGATGATATAGAGAATGAAGTAAGTACCCCCACTTCCTCCTTTGGAGAAGCTGGCTGGTGCTGAACCCTCTACTGGACCCAAAACTATCCAGTCTATCATCAAGTCACACACCACACACAAAGGTAGTTCTTCCAAACATGTCAAACTCAAAGAACTCTTCAGCTCCTGCTAAAGGTTCACATATGGGAACTACCTCTTCAGTTTCAACAAAT
This sequence comes from Glebionis coronaria, assembly GCA_025667525.1. Taxonomy (NCBI): domain Eukaryota; kingdom Viridiplantae; phylum Streptophyta; class Magnoliopsida; order Asterales; family Asteraceae; genus Glebionis; species Glebionis coronaria. The sequence continues at coordinate 552,726,159 of CM046875.1, read as the reverse complement.
AAACTAAAGAATGCCAGATCTGAGGAAGATAAGAGAATGTCTCTTGTCATGCAAGAGATCAATGATCTCAAATTGCAACTCAGGTAGCAGCAAACACCAACTTGGTTCAGAGATGAACCTTCAGACTCTCCTCATTTAAAGTACAAGACATAATTCAAAAGGGCTTGTGAGTTATGTGGTCTTAACAATCATCTCACTCAAACTTGCCTAAGAGTGATTATTGTACTAAATGTGAGAGGACTGATCATCGCACTTGTGAACATACTTAGTATATGCTGGCCAAAACTAGTGATGATGCTCAGAATACTGAAGCATCTCAATCTAGGCGAAATATGCCTTTCCCACCATGCATTCATTGTGGTATGGGTAATCATCACCCAGATGACTGCCACTATTACCCTGTTTGTAATATTTTTGGAAGTTATGACCATGACACTCATGGACATAATTGAATCATCTCACTCAGAAGAGGTATTCAGCCAAGAAAACCAAACTCTATTACCAAATGTTGTGAAACTTGTGGAAGCGAGGTCCACACTACATCTGATCACAACCATATAGAGTGGTTCAGAAGAGGTGAAGACCTCTAGGCTAAGAAAGCAAAAGCTGCTCAGAACTCTTCTTCTTCTGAGCAATCACACATACCCTCTACAAGAGGACCCTTCAGATCTAGAACACCTTCTAGATCTAAAACTCCCACCCAATAAAGGTGGGTTTCAAAGCAAAACTGACCATTTCCTTAACTTGTGTAGTGTGATCTCAGGAAGCCTATTTGGTACCTAGATAGTAGCTGCACAAGGCATATGACTGGCACCAAAAGTTATCTACACAAGTATAAGGAGGAACAAGGTCCTAAAGTTATTTTTGGTGATAACTCATCAGCTACTACTAAAGGATTTGGTTCAGTAAAATGCAATGGTATAGTTTTCTCAAGGGTAGCATATGTCAATGGATTGAAGCACAACCTCATCAGCATAAGTCAACTTTGTGATGCAAAGTATCTTGTGCTGTTTAATGACAAAAAAATGTACAATCTTCAACTCCAATCATGAAATTGTGATGATTGCTCCCAGAGTCAAATATGTTTATGTCATGAACATAAACTCTACTCAGGAGACATGCTTCTTTGCTAAAGCCTCCAATATTACCAATTAGATTTGGCATAAGAGGCTCTCACATCTCAATTTCAAAACAATAACTCTGCTGGCAAAACAAAATCTTGTTATTGGTCTTCTTTCACTGGTCTATTTCAAGGACAAACCATGCTCAGCATGTGAAAAAAGGAAGCACTATAGGGCCAGTTTCAAAACAAAGCAAACTTTCTCAATCAAAGAAAGTCTTCATTTGCTTCACATGGACTTATTTGGCCCAGTATCATTTAGGGCCATTTGTCATGAAAAATATACACTTGTCATTGTTGATGAGTACTCTAGGTACACCTAGGTATATTTTCTAACAAAGAAAAGCCATGCACCAGATGCCATTATGTCTTTCATCAAAAGAGTTGAAAATCAAAAGACACTCATGTCAAACAACTCAGAACTGACAACGGCACTGAATTCAGAAATCACACATTGATCAAATTCTATGATGACAAAGGAATTTCCCAAAATTTCTCATCTCCTTACACACCTGAACAAAATGGTGTGGCTGAAAGAAGGAACAGAACTTTGATTGAAGCAGCAAGGACAATGCTTGATGGATCTGCTCTCTCTAAGCATTTTTAGACTGATGCTGTAGCCACTGCTTGCTACACTCAAAATAGATCCATCATTGTGAAGAGACACATGAAGACTCCCTATGAAGTCTTCAGGGGGAGAATTCCAAACATTTCATTCTTACATGTCTTTGGGTGTCCAGTATTCATTCACAATCACAAGGATCACCTTGGAAAGTTTGATGAAAAATCTAATGATGGTTACTTCCTTGGATACTCTCTAGTATCTAAAGCAAACAGAGTCTTCAACACAAGAAGACAATGTATTGAAGAAACCTATCACATCACCTTCAATGAAAGTTCTGAAGCTCTCACTTTTACAAATCCATTAGATGATGAACTTCATATTCAGGAATCTCACAATTATCCATCTGATGAATTTCAACATTATGAGCCTTCTCAAAAATATCAAACAAGCAACTCATTCCCTCATATTGATCCATTTGAAGATATGAAAAGTCCTACAAAAGGAAATCCCTCAGTATCACATACTGATGGCTGTCAATCAAATAATGATCAGTCTCAAAATGATTAAAATGATCAGCAAAGCAACATAAATGACCAAAATGGTCAGTCTCAAAACAATCAGCATGCTGACACACATGATCAAAATGATCAATCATATGCAGTTGCTGATGAACAATCTGATCCCCTTGCTCAAAGCTCTCCTACCATATCTAGGGATTCAGGTCTTGGATATGTTGTTTCTGACCAAGAAGGAAGCCCTCCATTGATTGAACCTTTGTCCACTGAATATCCTTCAGTAGGCACTAGAGATAATCCAAGTCCAAGTCCATGTCATGGACTTCCAAGCTCTAGCTCTAATCATGATACCAGTGCCTATTCTCTAGCTCCACAAAAATCTTGGACTAAAAATAGTCACATACAACTGGTGAACATAATAGGCAATCCTGGTGAAGGTAGAGTCACTAGATCTATGGCAAAGAAACTGAATGCTGCTTCATCTGGAGAATGCCTCTATGCAAACTTTCTCTCAGAAATTAAACCTACAAAGGTTTTTGAAGCACTCACACGCCTTGGATGGGTGGATGTCATGCAAGAGGAACTCAATCAATTTGAAAGAAACAAAGTCTAGAAATTGGTTTCTCTTCCATATGATAAATCAACCACTGGCACCAAATGCGTTTACAAACTCAAAAGAGATGAAACCAATGTGGTGACAAAAAAACAAAGCTAGGTTGGTGGCCCAAGGATTCAATCAGGAGCATGGTGTTGATTTTGATCAAACCTTTGCTCCAGTTGCACGTATGGAAGCCATACGAATCTTCCTTGCTTATGCCACTTACATGAACTTCATCATCTACCAAATGGACGTCAAAAGTGCATTCCTAAATGGTGACCTAAAAGAAGAAGTTTATGTTACTCAGCCTCCAGGATTTGAGAGTAGTAAATACCCAAATCATGTCTACAAGCTTTACAAAGCTTTGTATGGACTAAAGCAAGCTCCAAGAGCATGGTATAAAACTCTCTCAACATTTCTCATTGAACATAAATTTGTCAGAGGAAAAATAGATAGCACCTTGTTTATCTATAAATCTAAAACAGACACCATTCTGGTATAAATTTATATGGATGACATAATCTTTGATTCTACAAGCTTGAAACTTTGCAAACAATTTGCCAAGCTTATGACCAGCAAGTTTGAGATGAGTATGATGGGAGAAATCACATACCTCCTTGGTCTTCAGATTAAACAATCTGACCAAGGCATCTCCATCAATCAAGAAAAATATGTCAAGGGTCTACGAAAGAAGTATGATATCAATTGTGCTTTAGTGAAGACTCCAATGGTACCCCCTAACAACTTAGGACCTAATCTCAATGGACAATCAGTCAATGAGACTCAGCATAAAGGTATGATTGGGTCACTCATGTACTTAACTACAAGCAGGCATGACATTCAATTCTCTACATGCCTTTGTGCAAGATACCAAGCAGATCCAAAGGAATCACACCTTACTGTTGTAAAGAGAATCTTCATATAGCTAAAAGGTACACCAAGTCTAGGTCTTTGGTACCCCAAATCCTCAGGATTTGATCTAAAGGGTATTCAGATTCTGACTATGTTGGATGCAATTTGGACAGAAAAAGCACTTCTGGTGCCTGCCAATTGCTTGGTGGAAAACTTGTGTGTTTGAGTGCTAAAAAGCAACAAACAGTTGCCATGTCTTCAGCAAAAGCGGAATATGTGGCAGCTGCTGGATGTTGTGCCAATGTTCTTTAGATAAAAAGCCAACTGGCTGATTATGACATAGAATATGAAAAGGTACCAATCTTTTGTGATAACACTAGTTCTATTGCAATATCTAACAATCCAGTCCTCCACTCAAGAACAAAACACATTGATATCAGATATCACTTTATCAGAGATCACATTGTGAAAGGGGACATTGAATTACATTTCATCCCCACCTCAATACCAATTGGCTGATATCTTCACCAAACCATTGGATGAACCAACTTTCAAAAGATTGATAATGGAGCTTGGTATGCTGAACATTGATGATACAAAACCTGAACCTTCAGCATTCATTGAAGAAGCTTGAAGGTTCAGCATTTCATAAAATATTTTGATTAATGTTAAGTAGCATTGTCTGAGTAAAGGAGTGTGCAATGTCATGTGTCTATTTCACTTTATGTGATTGTGTATATGATGTTTTGTCGCCTTATCTGATTCACTGAAGCTGAACAAATAATCACCAGTCATCAAAAGGTTCCTTCAGCAATGTTGAACAAACTTTTAAATACAACTGAGTAGCTAGGCCTGAGTAGAGGAGCGTGCAACGTCATATGTCTTGTTCACTTATGTGAACATGTATATGGGGTTTGTCACCTCATCTGACGCACTGAAGCTCACAAGTATTGCCATCAGTTTCAGCATATCTGGGCAACAGCATTTAAAACCTATCAATCATGTGATTCAAAAGATTTAATAGCATTGAATTCTTCTTGTGAATAAAACAAACATTCTTTCAAAAAGGTGTCATTTGTTAATTGAGTAAATTTCAAACGTCTCCATCCACAGTCAACAACTCCCTGATACACGGGGTGTTTCACTGTTCAAAGCAACAGAAAATCATACCTTTTTCCGGAACATTAATGAGAAAGTTTATGCCAAATGTTCAAAAGAAACCCTAAAAGATTTATAATTTTTCAAATGGTTTTAAAAACTTTTTATAAATCAGTTAAAGTTTTTATATAATCCCTAACAATTGGATTTCATTCCATGCTTACAAATCTTTTCATCCAATAACACACACAAACTCTCTCTCTTTCAAAACATACACAGAATCATCAATGGCTGAATCATTTTCCACTCCAAAGATTGCCAAGATCACTCTCAACCCATCCACTCATGTTAACTTTCCCATTGACGAAATCTTTTTCAAACCCAACAACATCACCTTACTCAAACCTGAATCCATTAAGTCTGTTCTTGGGGAACAAGTTTTGACTTATCTATCCAAAAGTGTTTTAAGGTATGCTTTATTTGAGGATCCTTGGCTTATTTTTTAAGATCTCCATGGGAAGCTGGAGAAAAAAACTAGAGAGAAAAACGTTGTTTACACCAGATTTCTATCTCTCCTCTTTGCTGACCATCTTGGAAATGACTTTTCAAAAATCAATGGAGAGAAACTCATTTTTAAGACCTTTGATCTCAATCGCTGGAACATTCCAATCAGCACCATTGATCATCCTCTTACACAACCCATGCTGGACAGCTCAGCAGATGGTCCAGTAGTGTATAAAGCTCCCAAAGACACTTCTCCAACTGGAGAATGGGATCTAAAAGGCAAAAAGCCTGGAGCTTCATCTGGACCTCGTCAGAAGCAAACGTCAATTAATACCAAGAAGGTTAGACGTGAGTCCAGAAAGAGGAAAACCCTCACACAATCTTCCTCAAAGAAGATTGATGATGATTCCCAAGGTTATGCTTTGAAGAAGACCAAGTCCCTGGCCAAGGACAAGAACCCCAGCCAGCCGTCACCTTCAGTCTCTGTTGGAGGTGATATGCATAAAGAGGCCCAGAAGGCAACCCCTCTCTCAACTTCTTTATGAGAGAAGGGTGAAGATGGAGCTCACCCTCAGCTCAGTAGTGTGGAGTTAGCATTGGTAAGTACTTTCATTCTGAATACAAGTCATACTTCATTACCAATTTCCATCACTTGTCACTCTGAGTCTGCATCAGGGAATGATGTGTCAGCAAATCCAACAGCTGATGCTGACCCTGACCTATCTGTTTCTAATGATGTAGCTCCCCCAAAATAGGGTTCTACTGAAGGAACCAAAAACATTATCATTGATCTAAACTTATCAGGAACTCTTTCTCAGGATCCATCAGGTCAAACCAACCCTGGTGGTGAAGGGCTTGAAACTGATCCACACACTAAAGATGATGCTCAGAATATTCCCAAGGAAGTGAATCTCACCACTGGGTCCAAGGTGGGACACTTGCCTACATTTGTTGTCAGCATGTCTAGGGATGATTTGGAAAAAGAACTAGGGTTCAGTGAAAGAATTCCAGTCAATCTAGATGACAGTGATGAAGAGACTGCTGATGCAACACAAAAGCCACATTCCCCCAAAACTAAACAGGTAAAAGAATTAACAAATCAAGTGTTGATTCTTCAATCACAGGTGGCCAGACTGAAGGAAGAAAAGGTGCTTGCTGACACTAAAATCTCAACTCTCAAAGCAAGACCAATTCCTCCTTCTGCTGAACAAATCAAGGATGTCATCATTGCTGCTTTGAAGCCTTTAGTCCAAGATGTGGCCACCACCACTTCCTTAAAGCAAGAGATGTCCTCTCTTATGGACTCCATCAACGGTGCTTCCATGGAGTTTCCACTAGAACTCACACCAGTTCCTGGCCAAGTTAATACTTAGTGTGATTCTGTGTCAAAGATCAAAGATAGAGTGTCGTTGCTAGAGAAACAAAAGCTAACCATATCTGATGAGGTTCAGTAGAAGCTACAAGCCCTTGAAACTGTTCCAGCCATGCTGGCCAAGGTAACTACCACTCTTAATCATCTTTGTGGTCTCTTCCCTGCTGGTAGGTCATCAGAAGCTGTTGGGCAGTCTTCTGCTGAGGGGGAGAAAAAGAAAATCCAGTAGCTCTTTTAGAAACATGCCTAAAAGAAGGCTCAAAAGCAATCCATTGTCTATGAGTCACATATCATTGAAAAGAGCCCAACAAAGGGTAAAGGGGAGTCATCAGCCAAAGATGATCATATGAAAGGGTTGACCACAAGTGGGGAAACAACTGATAGTGGTTCGCCTCCCCTCATATCCAAAAACAAAAGAGACTTTACTCTGAATGATCGTTTGATCAGAGCTGGAGTGGCCACTCAGGAAGAACTTGACAAGTTATACAAGCTTCAGCAAGAAGAAAAGCTAAGAGATCTGAAGCTAAGCTTGTATGAACAAATTGGGAAAGTTGAAATAGAAAGTGTCTTCAAGAAGAAAGTGTTATATGAAAAGCTTTGTGTAACAAGGCTTAAGAGAAGAAATATCTCACCAATCACCAATGTAGATATGCTGACCAGCAAAGGTGACATCTATCTCAAGTTCTATAGGGGTGATGGAACTGATGAGATACTTGAAAACTTTCAAGGAAAAGAACTTTCTTACACTGAATGGATTGAAATGAGTGTGATGATCGAGAAAAGAAAATCCAAGAGATGGGATGAAGTTCGCACAAGAATCGAGCACTATATGAGAAATCATGAAAGATTGGGAGAGATTCTAAACATCAACACTTAAGTTTCTCTGGAAGATCAAGATCCAATACTGGAGCTGAACAAAAGAGCGAATCTGATACAACCTTGAAGTGGGTGACATCTTTGTCACTACAAAGAAATACAAAGGCTTTGTTCAGTTTCAAAATCATCTCCCTGGTCATGTACTGGACGAACCAGAACTAGGAATGATTATGTTCAATCATCAAGAACGTCAAGACTTTGTGTGAATAAGTGATCTTGATGAAATGAACAATGAACTTCTCTCGAATGTTCAAAGGATCTTTTACTCTCTTCATGGTGGTCTAGGACTTACTAATGCTTCTAAAACCTTTAGCATGTGCTTGCTTGCTATATTAGACCACAAAAACTCATATCCATTAACTCAGACTTCCATAATTGAAGAACTTAGGCCTAAGGAGAATTGAATAATCATTTGTATTGATTTTTTTGTAATATGTAATGTTATTGAATAAATGATTATCAGATGTTTATAAGTACTTAATTGTTTAGTGCAAGTAAGAAGAAGTTGTTATGCTCACTTACTAATGACATTAGACTTAGGCTATTTGTATATCCAAATAGGGGGATATTGTTGGGTCAATGTTTACTGACCCTAAAGCAACTCTAGGATTTGAATATAAAATCCCCTTAAGTGTTTCATGCTCAGCAGTAAGGCCAGTCTACTGAAGGATGACCAGAGGAACAAAGTTCCTACTGAAGACTTTAAAGCTGAAGAAAGTTCAGCACTCCCCTTCCAGTTAACTTAGAAGACAAATGAGTCTTCGCTTCAAATACTAGGCGGTCTAGTTGTTGAAGAACAAGGACTAAAGAAGGGCTTTCAGTTCAGTTTGGCTTGACAATACCAAACTGAATGATGTCGATCTCCTTTAGGATACTGAAGACTCTTCAGTATTCTGATGGTTTGCATTAGGCGGGAAAAGATAACTTTAAGTCAAAGTAGGTTGCTTGTATACTTAGATATAAGTACAACCTTTATCTTTTCTTGAATAGTTTAATATGTACTTTGTACTGTTTATCCAGCATGGGCATCAACCACCCACTGGATAAACCCATGCATTGAAACATGCAAAATGCAAACCCTAGTTTACACTGCCTATATAAGGAGTGTACATTGGGAGAGAAAGGGTTAACCAATACAAGAGCTTAAACTCTGGAAAACCTTTCTCTCTCGATACCAACTAAACCAGCCAAGATGCATATGAACTTTTAGATTGGAGCTTAGACTTTAACTTTGGTTAGACGTTTAAGTAGAGGAGATCACAACCCATTGTCATTCAACCACTTTGTTATTCCGCAAACAAAGTGGGTTATAGATTCTTTATTTGATTCTAATAAAAGTCTATACGTTGAAAATTATATTGGTATTGTTGTCTTAATTCTTCATAGTTCTTATCTATTGTTAAAACAACACACTTGAGTCGAAGTTAAGAGTTATTACTTAAGTTAATAAGTAATAACGAATTATAAGGGACCAACATTCCACAACAAGCAAAGACAAAAAGGATTCAAGCTGAGGTACAAGTTATGAAGACTAGAAGATTTAGAAGACATCCTCAGCATTGGAAGCGCCTTGGAAGATTTTATTTTGTTGTATTTTTACTTGTTATGAACATTGTAAGTAATTCCGTATGTCTCCACATTGGGGTAAGATTGTTAGCCCTAAAATGTGAGCGCCATTTACGAAATTACATTAGATTCAGATAGGCAAAACGTGGAGGGACTACTATTGATAAGTTATCAAAGTCACTCCTTGTTTAGCCTATATATACCCCTCTATACTTCTATGGAGGGGTGAGGATTCCCACTTTGTGTATTTTTATTCTCTCTCTAAAATACACACACTCCTTCTTCCTTGTTATCTTTCTCTCTCTAAAATGTCTAACCACTTGTTTTATCCTCTCCGACCTCCGGATCACCTCTTGTTAGCTTGAATCTTGTAATGTTAACATAAAAGAATGACTTTTTATGATTGGCGAGTTTCAAATTACATGGTTTTATGCTTATTGTTAAGTGGATTAGGTTTTAGTTTTTCGTAAGAAAGTTCGTGGTCATTGCGTTTTTTGGTATGTATTAATGAAGATCCAGAAACAGAGAAGCTTGGGAACTGACACACAGAATTCGGATAGTTTTAAAGTGCATTCCCAGTAGTATGCTTAAAACGTATTCTTGAACCACAACTTTTAAATTTTCGTGTCAATAATTTTGTGCTTCACAAAACTGCTACGAATGTTATCTGCCCCTTATCTAACCATATATTCAAACAACTTCAGGGTCTGAGATTTACAGATGAAACAACAATAAAATTATCAACGTCAATAGGTCCATGGATTGGCACTACGTATCGCGCTGCGTAGGTAACAAAAAGGTGTAAAAGGGGAACGAAAATTGATATCACTTCAGGTTAGAAAAATTGCTTTTGTATCACAATTTCGAGCTCAACATGACATCATTATAAAAATTCAAATGTATATAAACTTCTCTAAACTAAACAGGAACAAAACTGGACTCTTCTATAGCAAAAATATCTGAGCAACGGAAAAAACATTGTCATCATCACAGGTTAGATAACTTACTTTATTATGACAATCCTACATCAAAATACCTTAATGTCTCGGGTTATGTTCGAGACGTTTAACAACCTACTATGTATGTTGCCATCCAAGCTGGTCTCTTTATGTATGCCAGTGGACCTGCAATTGGTTTGTTTTTTATAAGCTTTTAATGTTATACGTAACATATATGTGCTTAATATTGCTACGTATAAGTTGATTGTTGTATTTGATGTGCAATATACTTTTATACTTTATAATGAGTAACACAATTAAGATAATATACTTTTATGAAAATAAATAAAAGATTGTACTCATTTGTCAATTAATTTTTCTTACTGATGTGGTATAGCACAAATGCCACATTTCCTTATGTGTATAGTATCACATTTATCTCGATAAATTTTAATAAACGGAAAGCAAAGAGAAAATGACAAATGTTTTTTCATATATGTTGTTCAATAGTTGTATTAGCTTTTCGTTCCAAATGTGAATTCCATATTAGTATCCAATGGACTATAGTATTAGTTAAGTTTAACCACATGATGTTTTACAGAATTATGAAATAGTAGCTACTAAAAGGGTGTATCACATTTTAGAAATACTAATCATGCTATTTTGTGCAGATTTATTTTGTGTATTTAGTGATGATAAGGCGAAAATGGCGAAAGCTGCAGCACAATGTATCTCATTTTAGAAGTACTCTACTGCTGCTACATATATACTTGGCGTTTATACATAGCGCTGCAACTCTTTGAGAACCCATCAATATCTTTTAGCTAACTCCCAAGGAACCCAAAGACTCGAGGAAGCGCGTTGAAGGGTTTACGACCGTTCCAAAAGCTGTTGATTCAAAAGCATTCTCAAACTACATGCATGCCAATATGACGGTCCAAGACATTACAAATATTAATATGAAACTATTAGGAGGAGCTAATGTTGTATACATAAATAAGTCCCCAGTATTTGAACAATTTTTAGAAATTTCAGAATGTGTAATTTTGTTTGTGTTAGAATTGTAATCCACTGAAAACAAACCATAGCTACTTTATTTGATACTAAAGTGTACAGATTGTACACGCTCTTATTTTTACACATCTTCTATATCTAACACGCTCTTATTTTAACACGCTAAAAAAATACTGGAGTTACCAACTCTTATTATATCTTCTATATCTAACCCGCGGCAACGCGCGGGCATCAATCCTAGTATAATTAAAAACTCAAAATCCTTTTTGTATCATTCATTTAAAAAAACTAAAAAAGTATGTGAGTACATGAATAAACTCTTATTTATTAATGTTATGTAAAACGCGATTTTTGCGTCAAATATGCATAGCTTGATCAAGATATTTCATGAGCGTTTTGGATCATTTATCTTTGTACATAGTGGTGTCAATGAGACAAGGTTTATCGTAAGTTATTTTAGACTTAAATCAAGTCGAGCTCAAGCTACTGAGTAGGAACTTGATTTGAGTTCGAGTTTTATAGTACTTTGCTTGTAAGGTAAGCGAACCTTATTCAGCTTTGGTTAATTAAATGACGTATGAGCTGAATTGAACTAACTTTTTTTTTTTTTAATTTAAAGCTCTTTTCATGTTTCATACCTGAATTTTAGGAGTCAAAAGGAGATCCAACTTAACAGTATTTACTATTTAGCTTCATTCAGCTTAATTACATATCGATAACACAAAAGTTTGTAGTTTAAGAAAAAAAATCATATTTCTTTAAATCAAGAAAAGGAAAAAACCAAAGTCATACATACGAGGATGGGTGGCTAACTCGGGTCAAGTTAAGTACTCTTAACTTGTTTACACATAACTCAAACACAAACTATTCTCGTATATATGTGGGTTAAATATGTTACTCGGGTTGAATATATTAAACGGGTTTTGGATTGACTCATTTACCCTTCAAACGATCCTAGTGATAACTCTCTCCAGGATGTTTTTTGCAAGTTTTTAAATATGCTAAGTCTCTTTAGGAGCTTTGCCTTTCAGATAATAACATCAGCACACTTCCTCCTAAACTGGTATGCACACAACTTTTTCTAGTATACACCATAAATGGATTTGGTTCTGCTAAATTCTGAAACAAAAAGCTTAAATACTCTGCATCCTTATACTGAAAGTTGGTTTTTCAGGCTTTACTAGAACCAAGTTTGCAAGTGTTACATCTTGATGGGAACCCTATGAGAAGGTATGCTCCGCAAATACCCAATCAAAATCACATTAATGACTTTCCAAGGAATATATTAACATTTTAAATGCTATGTGCAGCATACAAAGAGTAGTTCTTGATAGAGGAACCAATGTTATACTGAGCTAACTAAAGAAAAAACTATTCGACTAGTAAGACGTTTTTTCTCAAATACATTTTAGGAGAACTGCTTGAGAGATTATATGTTGTGTGGTGTATGTGTTTGTATTTGTATACATTTTTTTTCATGAATATGATGTTATGCTCTAAACTTTGTTGCTAATTTGTGACTCGTTGACAATAATATACTTCAGACACAGCTTTATACCGACAAACACCCATACTACCCATTTAAGAATTGGCTTTTCTCAGTTTTACAGAGAGAAAACAAAAAGTCTGTTTTCTCATCTCAACACATGAATTGTTAAAATGACAAAGAAGAACAAAAATAGCATAAAGGGAAAGCAGGAGCCAATATAGATCAATCCACTAAGAAGCCACATTAAGAATCCCGAGGCCGTCACCTGTTCAAGGTTGCACTGGTTCTCTATAAAATTATTTAATAATCCTTGAATTACTTTAGCTACTCATCAGTTACACATCCATTCGAAGCGGACTGGACGTTCTTGATGTACTGGGAAATAGGAATGAATGTATACATTAGATTAATTTTTTAAAGCATTACACATTTATTTTTCAACTCAACCCAATATTTGTCTTGTTATTATATGATGATCTGGGTTTGTTATAGATGTAGCATCAACACGTGCTATATCCAACTAGGTGTCCTATTTCTTTTAATCAAATTCAAGAGCATGCTACAATCATGAAGCTTGGTTGGCAAAGTCTGTAATGAAGTCAAAAGTCACTGAGACATACCTTGTAAAGAACACCTTTGGCAGCTTTGTATGGCGGGGCAGACCATGACTTTCTTCGCTCATCTAGCTCTTTGTCTGTTAGCTGAACGTCCATTCTTCTCTTGTTGATGTCTATCGTGATTATATCTCCATTTTGAATTAGTCCAATTGGGCCACCTTCCTAATAACATATTGAAAACCCAAAATCAAAAATATATTTGATACAATTACAAGTATAAACTTTAGTTCAGGATCTTAAAGAGACCTTTTAGCTGAAATGTATTGTGATTTTATTAACATAATAATTAGAGCAGTAACCTGTGCTTCCGGGCAGATGTGACCAACAACATATCCATGAGAACCGCCTGAAAATCTTCCGTCTGTTAACAAGGCACATTCCTGCAAAATTATAAATTTGCAATTTATCAGAAGAAACAAATACTATCATGGCAAATTAATTAACAAAAAAATCGTAAAAATATGCTAACTGAAAATCAGACATTTTCACAAATTAAGAACGTACCTTTCCAAGACCTGCTCCCATGATTGCGCTTGTTGGTGTAAGCATTTCCGGCATACCAGGTCCCCCTTTAGGCCCCTCTCCTCTAATAACAACTACCTTCCCCTGATACAAGATTTTAAAGTGAGAACCAGATATAACCCCTCTAGAATATATCATAGAAAGGGGCTCTACAAACTCTGCTTCAAAAAGAAATAATCATCCACAGTTCCCAATTTTTTAACTTATAATGAATTAACTTTGACACAGTATTTGAATGTGACCAGTTTCCTTAATGGGGTTTGTTAACTTTGACACAAGTAGATACTATTCAAACTTTCAAAAGCGGAAGGGGACTCCTTTATTGGAAACACGAGCATAATGTGCTCGATATATAATACCTTAAAACTGGCGGGATCTTCCGAGATAGCTGCAATCATGGACTCCTCGCCCTCGAAGACCAGGGCAGGACCTACAGACATTTTCCAAAGTCAACAATTTGAAATTACTGAAGCGAAGAAACTGAAACGTCAGAAGACCAGTAGAAAAGTACCAGAGAAATATAACCCTTCTTTTCCTGTGATCTTTGCCACAGAACCATCAGGTGCAAGATTTCCATACAGTATTTGAATGTGACCAGTTTCCTTAATGGGGTTTGTTGGTGGTCTAATTATTTGCTGCGAAAAAAAACAGCCCACGTTTACTTCTTAGCTTATTAATATATAGCTTTGATAAAGAGAGGAAGAGTTTTGTGGTTGCTTACCTGTCCTTCGGACAAAGAAGGGAAGAGTTTTGCGTTTTCTGCAAGAGTCTTCCCAGTAACTGAAAATACCAAGAGAATAGTTAATAATGCTGCTAATGTGCAAAAATGTAAAAGCATTTTTATCATGCCTACCAGTTATACAATCTCCATCTAGATAGCCGAGCTCCAATAGGTAGCGTAGGACTGCTGGTGTTCCTCCAATCTAAAGCAACTCGGAAAAATATGAAATCAGTAAACTATATTACATTCGGTTCTGATTAGGCAATGTTTAGGGCAAAACGTTTCATACAGCTGCACCAAAACTCTTCTGATTATCTCTTTGTTATTAACATTTACCTTCTAATCATGTTTTGCATTAATTTCTGACAGAATCATAACTTGACAAACAGTAACAACAAACTATTATAGCTTCAAACAACACATGCATATTTTAAACACTAATTTTTACATCACTTTTCATTAGATCCGATTATCTGATTATTTTGAAAATCCAAACATTATTCGGTTTGCCAGAATCACTTTCAAAACCCATATCTAGCCACATATGTAAGTACATTTCTGACCTTATGTATGTCTTCCATGACGTATTTTCCACTAGGCTTGAGATCCGCCAGAAAAGGGACCGCATCACTAACCTTCTGGAAATCGTCAAGCGTCAAGTTCAAGCCAACAGACCTGACATAAAACCATAGCTTAATATGTTATCATGAAATCCAATCGATTTTCTCAGAATACAGATCCAGCCCAAAGCGCCACTCACCGGGCAATGGCTATCAAATGCAAAACCGCATTCGTGGACCCACCAAGAGCCATAACTGTGACCATCGCGTTGCGCAAAGATTTTGGAGTGATAATGTCCTTTGGCTTCAAATCCATTTTAATTAAATCAAGAATATACTTCCCAGCTAAGCGGCATTCATCCAACTTTAATGGATCTTCTGCGGGCGTCGAAGAGCTTTTGAAAATATATTAAAAAGACCAATCGGTAAGTCAACAATTTAACTGGATATTTGAAAAAACTATAGACTGGACAAATTTGTATACCTGTAAGGAAGAGACATTCCCATTGCTTCAATTGCAGAAGCCATGGTATTAGCTGTATACATTCCACCACAAGCCCCAGCTCCGGGACAAGAATGCTTTAGCACGTTTGTTCTTTGTTCATCATTTATGGAACCACTTACAAATTCTCCGTAAACCTGTTAAATTATTGACAACTATATAACATTTGGTTCTGGATATGTAATTTGAAATTTGCTAGTATTTCAAGTGTACCTGGAAGGCAGATACTATGTCGAATGTATGGCCTTCAAAATGACCTGGCTGCATAAATATAAATACAGAAGTTTAACAAACAAAGAAATTTTATATCAGGGATTATAAGCTAGCTACATAGAGTGAACTGACCTTAATGGTTCCACCATAAATCATTATACTTGGCCTGTTCAAGCGCCCCATTGCCATAATCGTACCTGGCATCTGCATATGATAGGTTCAAAATAACGTTACAATATCAAATTCCAGGGTTTTGGAAGCTATAACAGTTATTGTCAACAGATTCTCTAACTGTAACAATATAGCGTCATTTGAAGCAAGTCCATTGCGACAAAACCAAGTATTCATAGAATCAAATCACCATAACCAGTTCACAATGCACGTATTAACACCACATGATATCAACAGTCATATATGAACTGGGATAGCATGTGAAGCTAAAATCAACATCCTTAAACAAAAATGGCCATCCAGTTTGAAACTTTAAAGATTACAACCCATTAAAAGTAGGCTCGCAAGCAAACGATAGCTACCAAAAGGCTCAAAACATGCATATCAAACATAGGACGGAGGAACCACAACTCAAACCAGAATAAACAAGAGTCAAGTCTTGTCGGGAATGCATTCAAAAGTGATGGTCTAACTATCGCATTTACATGTTAAACAGTCGATTAGTTCATAGTGTTGGTGTATAGCGAGTTAGCAACGCTGATTATGATTACTTAGGGGTCAAGTAATCAGTTTTTGATGACCGAGATTAAACAAAGGTCGATTTACATGCAAATCCTTAGAATTTACAACACAACTAAACTACTTATTGCCGTACTACTAATAAGCCAATAATCAGAATTTCCACCACTCGAACAACTTACGCGGTGTTTGTTTAAGCTGTTATGTGTCCAACTCAAATACGGGGTTCTTTATGCCATTTCTATTTGTACGAGGTCTTTTATGTAAACTTCTATTATAGTCGAGCTACATATATGTAATTGCAGTGATAAGAAACACATGAATGAAAATATAAAACTTCTTCTTCTTTGATTCTCTCTGTCACTCATTTGAGTGTTTCATATCACACTCTTACCGATCCTCATCGAAAGCTATTCTAAGTCCCTAGCTTTCCTCGTTGATCGGAGGATTGATTAACCACTGAGCGTTAGCTTGGTCTTAATCAAATCCGGATCATATCATAAGCTTATTTTTGGGCTTATGAGCTTATCTAATCTTCGTCTTATGTTTTATAAGCCTACATTTTTTTGCTTATTTGGCAACATGTCCAGGTGTTTGTTTCGGCTTATATAGCGTGCATATGGCTTATGTTTCATAAGCTCAGTTTTTGTGGCTCATTTTGAAACTTTTCAACTTATATAAGCTTTTTATGACGTGATAAGCTTATATGCCGAAAACATAATAATAAGCTATAATCCCATGTTTTGCGGCTTATTTTGATACGTTTGGGCTTGCTTATCTAAGTTTTTTATTATATAATGCTTATAAAATAGTATAAGTCGAAAGCAAATAAGCTTAAAAAGCAAAAGCGCGGAAACTTACATTCTTATCGCAGCCAGGAATAGAGATATTCCCATCATACCATTGAGCAGACATGACGGTCTCAATACTATCAGCAATCAAATCCCTAGACTGCAAACTATAACACATCCCTCGAGTCCCCATAGAAATAGCATCACTAACACCAATAGTATTAAACCTAAAACCAACCATACCAGCTTCTTGAACCCCCTCTTTGACAGCCTCACTGAGCTTCAACAAATGCATGTTACATGTATTCCCTTCGTACCAAACTGATGAAATACCAATCTGTGGTTTGTTTAAGTCATCGTCTGATAAGCCTACACCGTATAAGACAGCTTGCGAGGCTCCTTGTGACTTGGGTTCAGTGATTCTTGAACTGTATTTGTTCAGTTTGGTGGTGATTTCTGCTGCTGGTGGGCTGCTGGTGGCGGCGGCTGTTATGGTGGTGGTGGTGGGTCGGAGTGAAAGTGAGGTGGGTTTGTTGTGGGTGGTTATGAAAGTGGTGGTTGGAAATGGTGATAAGAAGATTGAAGATTGCATGGTGATGGGCGGAGATGACGGCGGGAAGTGCTGGTTTCTGGTTTCTGGACTGTGGTTGGTGGGAAGATATAGTAAGCAAGCTATTTAAGGGGGTGTTTGGTTAAGCTTATAAGTCAAAACAACCAACCGCTTCATAAACAAGCCCCTACCGGCTGGTTCAAGCTTGTGTTGTGTTAGTATATAATTATATTCTCTTGTTCAAAAAAAAAATGTTATAGTATTCTACAGTAGATGGTAGGTTAAGTAATTCACAGAAACACTAGGGTTTAATATGAAAAATATCTTCTACCCCAAAAACAAAAAAGAAATCATCATTTCGAACTCTTAGGCTGGCGGGAGTGGGTGTAAACTCACTCATCACCAACTCAGCCTCACGTCAGCTTTTTATCAAACTCACCAAAACTCACCCAAACTCATCACAGGAGGTAATGGCACTCACCCAAACTCACTCCACATCACCCCCATTTTTTTTATTAAATATTTTTATTCATACAATTAAAACATTTATTCATATATTTTATTAAAATACGGGTACACAAAAAATTAAAACACAGTACGAAATTAAAAATAAAAACATAGAAAATTAAAACACTGTACGAAAATAAAAATAAAAACATAGAAAAATAAAAAACAACATTTAAAAAAAAAACTAAAACGGGATATTATAGGCCTCCTTGATCTGAGCTCGGCCCCACTCCGCGACTGCGAGATCACGTCCCGTAAAATGATCTATCGGCTGCATATAAAAGTCCAAGTCTTCCTTTTCTTGCTTTTTTTGGGCTACTTCAACTTTTTTTTCCCGGACTTCCATCTCTTTCTTCTTCATTTCAAAATATGCGGCATGTTGTTCACCCTACACAACAAATGCCCGTTCTTGTTGTTCACCCAACCCATACAACATCAACCTAGCCAAAGCCTCGTCGTTTGTACTCGACTCCCCCGAAGCTCTGCTCCCTCTAGACTTAGCCTTAGCTATGTCCCTTCCCATTGGACGTGGGATCGGTTGCACTTCTTCATTATCAGTGGCATCAACATCCACACCGTTACTTGCATCCATAGAATTTATATTAAACGAACTAGACCCAGATGACTTGTATCTCTTGCTTATTTTAGAAGTCCTAGCTAATTCTTTAGGCAATTCTTGCTCCTTCCATTTCTGGCAGTCTTTCACAACCTCCCGACGAAATTTGAACGGTAGTCCAACTTGAGCCTCATAATGCATCAACGCCTCACTAATCATATCAGCATCTGATGCACCACTTCTAGTCCCCATCTGCATCAGTTGACCATAAACACCACAAAAACGAGCTATACAAGGTCGAATTGTCTTCCACTTCCCGTTCAAAGAATCATAAGTACGAACCCCAGGTTCCTCCGTTTTGCTCTCAAAGTACTCAAGGATTTTTGTCCAAAATCCCTGCGTACTCATTTCGTTTCCATGAACGTTGTCACTAGACACGGAAACCCAACCTTTTGCCAAAAAAAATTCCTCCGCTATTGTCCAATGTTGTTGTCGTTTGTAGGTTCTTCGGCCGCCTTCTTCTTTTGACGTCCTCTAGATAGTGCCTTCTTTAGTTTAGGCTTTTGGACCGTTTGTTGAGTTTCGGGAACGGTTTCCAGCTCGGGAGACCAGGTTTGTTGATACGAAGCAAACCCTTGACTTTCATACGAGTCTGAATACTGCGGGATGTAGCAATCTTGAGTTTCATAAGCGGGTTGTGATGAGGAACCACCCATATGGCTTTGGTATTGGCTTGGGTTTTGGTTATGTTATTGACTTGGGTATTGACTATGGAATTGACTTGGGTATTGGCTCGGGTATTGGGTAGGGTATTGACTTGGGTCCGGGCAACGGTAAGGTGTGTTTTGGTAAGGTTGTGGGTGATACAATGATGGTGGTCGTATGGTGATACCGGGTGACGGGTTTTCTAGGTCGAAAGTTCCTAGCGGTGTGGGTGGTGAATTTTAGGTATTTGGCCTACCTCGACGTTTGTTGGTGGTTCGGAGTGTGTTTTCTTGAGACATGATTTGGAGGAGATGAAGATGGAGATGAAGATGAGATGTTTGATTTTTTTTTGTGTGAAAAATGAAGAAGATGATGGGGTATTTATTAGTAAATTTTGGGTTTTTTTATTAAAAAACTAACGGTTATATATTAGTGGTGGGGCCCAATTGCATAAACTCACCCAGGTGTGTCTGCTTATGTTTTTCTTTTGCTTGGAAAGAACTCGCGCGCGAGTTATGGTGGGGGGGTGGGGGCTGCGCGTAGGTTTGGTCAAGTCGCGGGTAGCTTCAATGCCACTCCCACCAGCCTTAGAAAAGGTTCTGATCTACTCGGGCCGGGTCTATTCAGGTTCGGGTCAACTCGTGCATAGGTAATGCAAGGCTTTTGCCAAGTATAAAAATAAAGTTCGTTGAACCAGTCTTTTCGAATTGATTACCAGTTGAAAGTGCGACTCAGTCGTTCTTGGTGGAAAAATAAAGTGGAGTGATTATCTAGTTTAAAATAAAAGTGAAAATCCAAATGTAAATGTTGTCTAGTAAAAATGAAAGTGTTAATGCAATAATGCCTAAAAACGTTACTTGCATTTTTCGGTCTCGCTTTATTTTGATTACGACAATATGTAAAAACAAGCATTTACGAAAACAACGAAAAACGAATTCTTGAGTTCAAGTATTTTTCATTTTACCCATTTTCACTTAAGGTATGGATAAACAAGTACTAACCTTAATCAAGTGATCAAGTGATTTAATCTTTTCTTAAAACTCACTTTTTATTAAGTTTGACAAGTTTTTATTAAACTTTCTTTTTAAGAAAATGTTTTATTAAATTAATTATTTGAAAATTTGAAAATGACATATTCTTATTTGGTTAGGAATATTCTATCAGGATATTTTTTAAGCCAGATATGACCTCCACCACTAAAAGACAAAAAGGGAGCGGAGTCTAGTCCGGCGGTACCTTAGCGCCTAGGCGGTACCTTATCGATAAGGTACCGCGGGCTAAGATAAGGTACTGCGGGCAGATATAGCCGTTGGCCCCTTTGTCCTATAAATAGTGGACCATTCTCAGCTTTTCAACTCACCTCTTTTGAACATCTATTTCCAGATTCAAACCTCTTCTTTAATCACTCAAATCTTTGATCATTTGTTTGATTACTACTTGTTTAAGAAGTGAATCTTGTTCTTCTATCCCTTCCTCTCCAAGTGCAAAGAGAAGAACACTATCCTTGTGAAGTATTGAGTCCACCACCAAAGATCCATTGAAGATCTAAATTTATACATTTGTAGTAGTGTCATAGTTGTGAAGATCCAAGTAGTTGTGTCTATTTGGAAGTTGTGTATGTACTAAGTATAGTTGTGTAGATTGGTCCTAGCTACGATTAGGGCTCGACTTTTAGCTTAGAGTCGGAAATTGGTTAAGCGACGTGTACGGTTTTCTCCACCATAAGGAGCTTGTTGTGTAGTGAACTCTCGAGTAAGGAGTACTCGAGGAGTGGAGTAGGAACGAGGAGTGAGCTTCGTTGCCGAACCACTATAAATCCTTGGTGTTCGGTTTGATCTTTCTTTACCCTTAACTCTTTACATTCTTTATTCTTTGTGCATATACATTTGTTAGTATTAGCTTAGTTACACTATCATTCTTTATTCTTTATGCATATATACTTGTTAGTATATATTTGTTAGTATTAGCTTAGTTACACTATCATTGTTCATATTGTGCATAAGAAGATTTCACATATTTCCTCAAGCCTAAGTTTTTGAAAAAGGATTTTTGAAAACCACCTTTTTAACAAGTAAATTATAAGAAACTATTCAACACCCCCCCCCCCCCCCTCTAGTTTCTACATTTGGTATCAGAGCGGGTTGCTCAAGAATTTTTAAAGTATATTGTATTTTAAAACTTGAATCGATCTATGGATTCTAACAAATACCTAGAAGGGAAATCTATGCAAAGACCACCACTTTTTGAAACCGATAGTTTTATTTATTGGAAAAATAGATTTGAAACTTATGTGAAATCAAAAGATTTAGATCTTTGGCATGTTATTACCAATGGTGATTTTTTACCTTATCAATTTAATGAAGTTTCTAAAACAAAAGAATTGGTCACTTCTGACAAAGCTAATGACGATACTAAAAAGAAACTTTCAAAAAATAATGAGGCTAAAATGGTGACTTATAATGCTTTACCTAAGAAAGAGTATGAAAGAATTTTTATGTGTGAAACCGCTAAAGATATTTGGAACACTCTTTTAGTAACCCACCAAGGTAATAGCCAAGTCAAAGAAATCAAAATCGATCTTCTTGTCCAACAATATGAACAATTTGTCATCTTAGAATATGAAACTATTGATAGTGCATTTTCTAGGTTTAACACCATTATTACTAGTCTAAAAGCACTTGATGAAGGTTTTTCTAGCAAGAACAATGTTAGGAAGTTTCTAAGGGCTTTACATCCAAAGTGGAGAGCAAAAGTCACGGCGATTGAAGAATCGAAAGATCTCTCAACTTTATCACTCGATGAACTCATAGGCAACTTGAAGGTTCATGAGATGATAATTTTGAAGGACTAGGAATTAGTGAAAACCAAGAGTGAAAGAAAATCTCTTGCACTTAAAGCCAAGAAGGCACAAAGTGACCATGATAGTTCCTCCGATAGCGATGACGAGGAGTATGCATTGGCGGTGAGAGATTTCAAGAAGTTCTTCAAGAGACGAGGTCAACACGTTAGGCAACCCAACAATGACAAGAAACCATTCTCAAAGAATCGGTTTGCCAAGAACGAAAAAGGTGATAGGAATTGCTTTAGATGTGGTGATCCAAATCACTTCATTGGTGATTGTCTAAAGCCCGCTCGCGATAAGAACCACACGGCGTTCGTTAGTGGCACTTGGAGCGATAGCGGTGAAGATGATGATGACAACCCCAAAGAGGAGAAATGTCTTATGGCTCACACTTCTAAAGAGGTACATTCTGAAACCGAATATTATAGCAATGATAGTTCCACTTTTGATGATATTGAATTTGAAGGCAAATATTATAGTTTACACAAACTTAGTCTTAAATTCATAGAAAAGAATAAAACCTTAAAATCAACCAAAACTAAGCTTGAAAATGAGATCAATGAACTTAGGGAGAAATTGGCTAAACTTGAGAAAAATAAAGAGGTTGATTTAAGTTGCTTAAGTTGTGAGAAACTTAGATTAGAGAATGAAGATCTCAAGAGCACTTCCATTAAATTGGAAAAGTTCATGAAAGGTACTAGTGCTCTTGATGATATGTTAAACAAACAAGTTCATTCTAAGGAAAGACTTGGTCTAGGTTTTAACTCAAATGAAGCCTCAACTAGTGAACCAAAACAAGTCAGGTTTTCACAAAAAACGCCCACTGGACGCGGTTCCAGATTGTATGGGGCGGTTCCTTATCACTATGGAACCGTCGCCATAGATAAGGAACCGCAGCCAGAGGATGATTTTGGTGAAAATCCTGAACTTTTTGAAAAATCTAAATTAGGTGAAAAACTAAAGCATCTTACTGTTAATAAGGTAAAATTACCCATACTTGACGACAATGTTATTGGTAAGTTCTACAAGCCATTGAGTAAACATCTCATGGGAAATAGAAGCTTATCAAGACCATCTTCTACTCCACCTAGAGTACGGAATGAGTCTAAGCCTAGAAGTAGAACGACAACGCCTAGAAGAGATAATCAAAACAATTCACGATCTAGAAGTAAAACTCCAACACCTAAAAGAAATGATCATAACTCTAAACCTAGATCAAATACACCTAGGAGAAATAATGAACAACAAAATGGTTACATGAATTACTACCCTCCTCCATTTTGTTCTCCATGGGGAACCCCTCCTTCATTCATGCATCCCAACCAAATGCAAGGGATGTTTGGAACTAACATTTTTGGACCCATGAGATATTGGGGACCAAATGTTTGATCTTGTGTGTTGTTACCTAGATATGATTGGGAATTGATTTGGAGCCCGATGAATGGATTAAGGATAGTGGATGTTCTAAACACATGACGGGTAATCGAAGTTTGTTCTCGCATTACAAAGCATATGATGGAGGTAACGTCACATTCGTTAGTAGTCTACGTGGTAATATCATTGGCAAAGGTACGGTTTCTCTTGACTCCATGACCATTGAAAATGTTGAGCACGTAGATAACTTAGGATTTAACCTTTTAAGTATAGGTCAAATTTGTGATAATAAGTGTAAGGTCATCTTTTCGGAACATGACAGTGAAATCGTAAAAGATGGAAAGGTCATTGGAAAAGGTGTTAGAAAGCATGGGCTTTATGTCATGAAGGTTAATAAGAAGTCAAAAAACAACATATGTCTTGCGACTATAGATGATAGTTCTACTATTTGGCATAGGAGATTAGGTCACGCTAATATGCATTTAATTCAATCTTTAGTCTCTAAGAAGTTGGTAAGACACCTCCCCAAGATTAAGTTTGATAGTCACTTTTGTGATGCTTGCAAAGTTGGAAAGCAAGTTCACTCAAGTCACAAAGCCAAGAATTTGGTTTCGACCTCTCGGTGCTTAGAGCTCCTACATATGGATCTTTTTTGACCTTCCGCCATACGGAGTTATGGAGGTAACCTTTATACCCTAGTTATAGTTGATGACTATTCTAGATTCACTTGGACTAGATTTTTGGCATCTAAGAATGAAGCTTTCGATCACTTCGAAATCTTTAGTCGAAGAATTCAAAATCAACTAGGATGTTCAATTGTCTTTATTAGGACGGATCATGGTAGGGAATTTGATAATGAAGTGCAATTTGGTGCCTTTTGTGAAGCTCATGGTATTACCCATAACTTCTCGGCTCCTCGCACTCCACAATCAAATGGGGTAGTTGAAAGGAAGAATAGGACTCTCCAAGAGATGAGTAGGACGATGTTAAACGAGCAATCTTTGCCTCAAAAGTTTTGGTGCAATGCCGTGGACACATCGACTTATATTCTCAACCGAATTCTTATTCGACCTTTCCTAGGAAAGACCCCCTATGAGATTCTTAAAGGTAAGAAACCCTCATTGGAATACTTTAGGGTGTTTGGAAGCAAGTGCTTTATTCTCAACACCAAAGACTACCTTACCAAGTTTGACCCAAAGTCTTACGAAGGTATCCTTTTAGGTTATTCCCAAACTAGCAAAGCCTACATAGTACTAAATAGAACCTCGAGGGTTATTGAAGAATCACTCAACGTAACCTTTGATGAAACCCCTCCTTCACCCAAGACACCACCATTGGTTGATGATGACTTGGATGAATTAGAAGTAGTTAAAGCCAAAGAGGTTAGAAAAATAGGAGTTGAAGACCTTAGTGTTGAAAAGGAAGTAAACATTAAGGAGTCTAGAGATCATACTCTCAATAATGTCATTGGTGACTTAAATCAAAGGACCGTAAGATCTCAAGTCCAAAACCAAAGCAACTTCTTTTGTTTCGTCTCTTTGATTGAACCAAATAATGTTAAAGAAGCTTTGACGGGCGAGAGTTGGGTCATTGCGATGCAAGAAGAATTGAATCAATTCGTTGCCAATGATGTTTGGGAACTTGTTCCTCCACCTAGAAGTTCTACCATTATAGGAACCAAATGGGTATATAGGAATAAGTTAGATGAGAATGGTGTTGTGTCTCGTAACAAAGCTAGACTTGTAGCACAAGGCTATATTCAACAAGAAGGGATTGATTATGACGAAACATATGCACCGGTAGCTATACTAGAATCAATTAGAATCCTTTTAGCCTACGCTTGTGCCTTAGATTTTAAGCTTCAACAAATGGATGTAAAGAGTGAATTTCTTAACGGTTTGATCAATGAGGAGGTATATGTGGCTCAACCTCCCGGTTTCATTGATTTTGAGAAACCGGACCATGTTTACAAGCTTAAGAAAGCACTTTATGGACTCAAACAAGCACCCAAAGCTTGGTATGATAGACTTAAAGTGTTTATTGTTAAACATGAGTATATCATGGGAATGGTAGACAATACACTCTTTACAAAGAAGAAAGGTCCTCACCTCATAATCGTACAAATATATGTTGATGACATTATATTTGGCTCAACTTGTCAAGAATTGTGTGATGACTTTGCCAAAATCATGCATGATGAGTTTGAAATGAGTATGATGGGAGAACTTAACTTCTTTTTAGGACTCCAAATTAAACAAATGGACGATGGTATTTTCTTTAGTCAATCTAAGTACGCTAAAGAAATGCTAAAGAAATTTGGATTAAAAGAATCTAGACCAATGAAGACCCCTATGGCCTCGGATACTAAACTCGCCGTAGATGATGATTGTGAGTCGGTAGACAACACCAAATATAGAGGTATGATTGGCAGTTTGTTGTACCTAACGGCAAGTCGACCGGATATCATGTTTAGTGTTTGCCTTTGTGCTCGCTGATATGTGTGAAAACACACATCTCTTCTACCACTTAATTACAATAATAACCGGACCAAAACGTGTATTTTATGTCTTTTATGTCGGAATTATGCGTGGTTTGTGTTTTTGTTGTGATTTAGGACGAAAAGGTGAAAAGTGGAGAAAACACGGGAATTCACGGGCAATTACGGACTTTTATTGAAGAAAGGGATGAAAGACGAAGTCAAGAAGTCAAGAGTGCAAAAAGAACGGAAGTCCAAGACCAATTCTGAAGATTTATCGAAGAAAGAGTCAAAAGACGGAAGTTCACTTAAAGCCGAGGAACTCAAGTCTTATTTATTGAAGAATTAAAAGACGAGTCCAAAGAAATCCCGAGCCAAAAGTCGTTAAAATCCAAGGTTGAAGAAGATTTGAAGGCTTAAGGACTAATGGCGCATTTAACAAAAAGATTAAAGAAGAGGAGGGACCTAAGCATGCAATTAAGGAAGAAAGGAAGGATAGGAGGAAGCTTCCTCTAACCTCCTCCCTAATCCCCTATATATAGTCATTAGCTAATCACTTTTCATTTTGTTGGTGGCTTGACAAACCATTATTCCACTTTCATTTATGCACCTTTAATTACTTGCACATTTAAATACATGTTTTGCACCTTTAATAACCTTTAATTTCAAGTAAGTATTTCTTTTAATTACTTGCACCTTTACTTTATCTTGTTAATCTTCTTCTACCTTTCTTTGATTTACACGTTTTTAACTTGTTGATTTGTTAAAGGTTTGATTTTTATGCTTTTGATTGCTTTAAATCTCTTATTTTCATAGCTTATTTGATTTATCTTCAAGTTTATATAGTTTTTACAAAAGTTATTTTTATATAAAAAGTTGTTTTTCTTAAAGTTATTAATTTCGTGTCTTAAAAGTTGTTAACTTTCAGTTTTATAGCTTATTTTTACACGATTTACCTTAAGGATTTAGTCTAGTGCTTATTAGAACAATAGCTTATTCACTTAGCTTATTTTTAGTTTTCTTCTACGTTTTCCGATTGGTTAAATCGGAAGAGGGTTATACTTTCCGATTGGCAAGATCGGAAAAGGGTTTTAATATTCCGATTGGTGGGAGATTCTTGGTATTCCGATTGGGACAAGGTAGTGGTATTCCGATCGTATGTGAGTGACAAACATTCCGATTGGTTCTCCTTCCCACATTCCGATCGAGGTGCATGATCAGTATTCCGATTGGGACAGTGACAGTATTCCGATCATTGGTTTCCGATCATCATTCCGACCAGGTCACCCATATTCCGATCAAGGTAAGACACACATTCCGATCTGAAGGTGTTGGGTATTCCGATTGGGTGAGTGACAGCATTCCGATTTGGGGTCAGTCATCATTCCGATTGAGGTGATTGTGTACCGATCGGAATACATTCCGATTTGGAGTTACTTTTAGTACTTTGTCTTGTTTTATTTTTACGTTATCATTTTCTATACTTGTCCAATTTTAATTTCCGTCACACGCTTTAATTTTTAATCATTTTAATTAATTTACTTTTTGTCAAGTTTTTAAATACCTGCACCATTATTTTAATTAGATTTGGATTTTTATACTTGCCCTTTACTTTAACGACATTTACTTTTAAGTCTTTGCACATTTAAATTTAAAAACCAACCAAAAATATTTGTTTCCACCAAAATAAAACTGAGTCACATAGAGAACCTAGATCAATTCGATTAGACCAACACAACGAACTTTAATTTCTAATTTTTATACGGGGTGTCAAAAACCTTATATTAAATGGCGCCGCTGCCGACTCTTTTCGTTAAGATCAACAGTTTTCTGTGAGAGACACGTTGTTTTTTTTGGGATCCGTTCACTTGTGAGCGTTACCTTTCTTGCATTAAAAATTGATAAAAATCCATAAAAATTAAAAATTTCAAAAATACAAAAAGATTTTATTTTTATTGTGTATATATATTGTCTTTGTGTTTGGTTTTGTTTTCTTTTGCATTTTCAGGTGTATGCGTACTAGATCTTCCAATTATCAAGAGCCCGAGACTCAAGAAGATTTAAGTATGGCAGGTGTTAACAACAATAATCAACCACCGCACCTCAACAATAACAACAATGCTCTTCCACAGCCCGATCTTCGGACCATGGAGGAACTTTGTCAACCAACAATGTTTGGACGAGGAGGACCGATTGCGTCGATGCAGATCAACGCTCCTGAGTTTTCGTTGAAGCATCACATGATTCAGCAAGTACAAACAAACCCATTTAGAGGATTGCCTGATGATGATGCCAACAAACACCTCGACAAGTTCATTACAATCACCCAAAGCATGAAGTTGGCCGGTGCCACAATGGATGAACTTCGCCTACAACTCTTCCCACACACCTTATTACATCATGCCGAGAAATGGTTTGATCGTCTCCCGAAGAATTCTATTCACACTTGGGATGACATGACTCAACGCTTTTTGTCGCGCTACTTTCCACCATCCATGGTCACGAGCCTTCGCAATCAGATCAGCGGTTTTATGCAAGACCCTGATGAATCTCTTTTTGACGCTTGGGAGAGATATAATGTCTTGATCGATAGATGTCCAAACCACAACATGCTCCCTGTGACCCTAATTGATACTTTCTATAACGGATTGACTTTTCGAGATCGTGATACGATCAATGCAGCCGCCGGTGGCACATTCATGAAAAGGAGACCCGAGGAGTGTAGAGAGTTAATTGAGAACATGACTACTCACCACAAGAACTGGGATTCCTCTGCTTCTTCTAGGAACAACCCGAGAGTCAATGTTTCCTCAACCTCAGCAAACCCTGAGATGACCGAACTCACCCGCATGATGGCAGAAATGAGCAAAAGTATTACGCTTCTCGCTTCAAACCAACAACAACAACAAGTAAAAGCTGTTGCTACTCTTTGTGAAACATGCGGCGGTCCTCACCCATACACCGATTGTCCTTCGACACAAGGAAATCCGGAAAATGTGTATGCAGCTTATGGTAATTATTCACCGGAAAATTACCAAGCTCGACAAGGGGATAGAAATCTGCTGAGTTACCGATCCAACAATTACCTTTCACCCGGTTTTTCTCCTCAAAACCAAAACCCCGCCAACAACTACACTAGAAGCAACCAAATCCCACCACGAGCTTCTAATCCTTATCACCCACCCACCCAACAAACCCCACCCATTAATCCCGATGTAGAGGCCATCATGAGAACCCAAGGTGAGCAAATCAAGAACTTGCAGAGCCAAATTATCAATCTGAAAGGAGATATCACAAAGCAAGGAAATGAGATAAGATCCGAGCTTCGAGATAACATTCAATCCTCCTTCAGCAGTCAAACCAATGATTTGAAGAATATGCTTGCTAGTTTCTTGCCAGCCGCTCAACCTTCTTCTTCAAGTTCTCTACCTTCAAACACCGTCACTAATCCACGAGCCAATGTGAGTGCTATTACTACTCGTAGTGGAGTCACCATCGTAGGACCACCAATCCCACCACCACCATCTACACCTCCTCCACCACCATGTATCCCTACTCCTCCTACACCTAGTATTAGTGCACCATTACCATCTCCGCCTCGACGTGATGAAGTTTCCACAAATGACCCTTCAACATCTCAACCTTTACCACCTACACCTGCACCCTCCCCACCCAAACCTAATATCCCTTATCCTTCTCGCTTGGGCAAGAACAAAATGCTAAACAAGGAGGACGCTCAAGTGACTAGCTATATCAAGATGATTTCTCAAATGAACTTCAACATTAGCTTTCTTGAAGCACTTGTCCACATGCCCAAATTTGTCAAAGCATTCAAGGAATTGCTTAGCAAGAAGGAGAAGCTGATTGAACTCGCCAACACACGCTTAAATGAAAACTGCTCTGCAGTTATTCTTAAAGAACTTCCGGAAAAACTTGGAGATCCCGGTCGTTTTGTGTTGCCTTGCGTGTTCAACAAAACTGAAGAATTTACTGCCCTTGTTGATCTCGGGTCTAGTATTAATTTGATGCCTTTGAGTGTTTGGAAAACACTATCATTGCCCGACCTCACTCCAACAAAGATGACTCTTGAACTTGCAAATCGCACTCTCGCTTACCCTGTTGGTATAGCCGAAGACCTATTCATTAAAGTTGGCGCATTTACTTTCCCGGTCGATTTTGTCGTAGTTGATTATGAAATGGACCCTTGTATTCCTTTAATACTTGGTCGGCCATTCTTGAGAACCGGACGAGCTTTAGTAGATGTTGCCGAAGGTGAGTTAATCTTAAGAGTCGGGGACGATGCACAAGTTTTCAAAATGGGGAAGCTTACTAGTACAACTTTTGGAGGCCGAGAATCAGTGAATATGATAAATGTGCTCGATGACTCTGTCGTCTACGACAATCCTCTATTCGACTCTTCCACTGATAATCCACTCTTTGAAGACGATGTGGATGATTCTCTCCCTACTTTGGACGCTTCTCCCATTTATGATTCTCAACCAGTCTTTGATGCTTATGATGATGATGATTCTAGCTCAGACTCGGATGATTTTGATTGTACTTCTGAGTATCCCGAGCTGCCCACTTTCGATGATTTTGATGAGGCTGATACTCTATCGAGCGATTCTTCACATGATGAAGATCCTCCGCCATCACTCGATCCTACTTTGGACGATTATTCATTTGAGGAAGATTTCTCTGAATTTCTCAACACATACTTCCCTCATGAGAGTGATGCTCCTCCTTTGGACTTTGAAGATTATCGTCTTGATCCTACTTTGGATTTGAAGAGCATTTTGTCAAAGGAGAAGAAACCGGTCGACACCGAAATCCGTTGCACGTATGATTTGACACCTCTTTGTCCCCCTTCTGAGGACGAGGTTGTGCTTCTTTGCAGATCTTCTTCACACTCGGCTGAGCCTGAGTGCTATTTTCCCCTGAAGGAAAAGGTGTCCGACCCCGGTATTGAAGTCTTTAAGCCATCTCAGTATCCACCTGATGAAATAAAAGGAAAAATCTTTGGAAATTTTGAAGACATGCTTGCTCCACTTCAACTTTGCTTCCACCGTGCTCCATCGCTGCTTAAGGGAACCTTGCCACTTCTCTTTTGGCTTGCCTTGTTTGCTTTAAGTTCTTGTTATTTGATGGATGAAAACTATGTCTTCGATCCTGGTGGATATGTTTCATGTTTCTTCCGTTGATGATCAAGGTCGAGTCAGGCTCACGACTCGGTAAACAAAAACCAAGCGCTTCTTGGGAGGCAACCCATGCATCTATCTTTTTGCTTTCTTTACCATAAGTGTAGGGGGGACCCTTTGGATTGCTATTTCCTCTCCTCACTTCTTAATCAGGGATTCGAGCTTCAATGATCCACTCTTGATGATTCTTGACGACCCGTGATTCCGTGTTCTACTTCTTCCCGGTTCTATCCTAAACTCTTTTCGATTCACTATTTTATATTTTCTCAATATTAAAATAGGAATCTCTTTAGTTGTCGTTTCCTTGGCGAGATTTAAACAACGTGCACAATGTCCTAAGTGTAGGGGAGTTTACTCCCATACGCTTCAACATTGAGGACAATGTTTATCTTAAGTGTAGGGGGGACTTCTATCGAAGTTAAGTGGTCTTTTCCTTGTATTTGTCCTCATTTTAACCGGAAAATCATTTTTTCGACATTTTTCAAAATTTTTGATCTATTTTGGCCTATTAGTTGTTATCTTTGTATAGTTATTTTCTTCCTTTTCTAGAATAAATCTTTGAATAAGTGGTTTTAGTTTTCAAACGTTGTGAATCTTTTGACTCAACCCGAGTTTACTCTAGCTAGTATCCTTAACGTGTTTAAGTCAAGTTTTGCTAGGCTTTTATATAGGGAGCTATAAAACGCGAAAGTCTTAACTCTCACGGGTTAAGAACAAGAACTTTTCGCAAGTTCCTATAATTGATCCTAGAGAGTCGTTTATCAAGGGAACTTTAAAATGCGATTTCTAAGCTTAAAAAAGTCCAAGAATTTACAAGATCCTATAGGCGACTCGAAAACCCAAAACTTTGACTTAATAGGCTAAGTATCCACGAGTCTCATTACTTGAGATTTTAAACTGTGAAGAACGAGAGATGATAGAGTCAATTATAAGTCCGGTATTCTTTCGTGAATTTATGTGAGTTAATTATAAGCCTATTCTCTCATCACTTGCTAATAATTTATCTGCTAATAAATAAGGTTGTACGATTTGAAAAGTTACTTAGCCTCTAACCCCAGATCGTTTAAAAGTTGCTCGGTAATGACGAGAGTTCATAGCCAAGGCATAACTTATGAAGCGGGGCGCGAAGATTGGCGAGTCCAAAAAGGCCCTAACAAGGCATGAGGGCTATGTTTTGTTGCTAAAGATCCAAAAGTGATGTGAAGAATCTTTTATCGAAAATCAATATGAAGGATCGAGACACACGACGAAAAAAACTCCCAAAAAGTCATGGAGAAGTGTATCCGAAAAGACCCTAACAAGGTATGAGGATAAATAGATCCAAGTCAATAAAGGAGGCGGATCGTTGTATATCAAAATCCAAAATAAAGATTGGAGAAAAATGAAGAAGTCGTGGTCCATA
Source organism: Glebionis coronaria (assembly GCA_025667525.1). Classification (NCBI taxonomy): domain Eukaryota; kingdom Viridiplantae; phylum Streptophyta; class Magnoliopsida; order Asterales; family Asteraceae; genus Glebionis; species Glebionis coronaria. Next base: position 552,693,426 of record CM046875.1, on the reverse strand, counting down.
TATGAAGAATCTCTCAAAAATTCCAAGTGAAGAAATTCCATTTATGAAGAGAAGACCATTATTTCATGAACGTCTCTCAAGATTTGAAGTATGAAGTCGCTGCCAAATATCGGCCCGAGAAAGGTCTCAAATCGCGAACCAAGTTATGCCAAGATATGAACTTTTTGATATCCCGAGAAGCAGTTTTAAAAGATTTGGTCCTTTAGCTAACTATTGATTAAATCGTGCACCTTATTTTCAGACTAAATAGTTATCGAAATAAGTCAAACAATGCATCCTCGTGATCATTCAAGACAAATAATAAAATATAAGAGATACCCATAGGAATAAGGGAGTCTAAGTGAATAATTGGCCCACATGAGTTCGTGTTAGTTTACTAACTTATAATAACAATGATCTCATTTTTAAGCTTGGTTTGGAGAAAGTGAAAAGTTGAGGATGATGATTATTCATGACATTTTCAAAACCCAAGGTATGCTTTTTAATTTCTTTGCTTTGAATTTTTGTAATTTTCTATTTCTTTAATAAAGGCCAACATGGATTAATTATGATGAAAAATGTAAACGTGCTTTGTAACTAAGGCATTGCATGAGGACATTGCAATGGTCAAGTGTAGGGGATTTGATATGTGTGAAAACACACATCTCTTCTACCACTTAATTACAATAATAACCGGACCAAAACGTGTATTTTATGTCTTTTATGTCGGAATTATGCGTGGTTTGTGTTTTTTTTGTTGTGATTTAGGACGAAAAGGTGAAAAGTGGAGAAAACACGGGAATTCACGGGCAATTACGGACTTTTATTGAAGAAAGGGATGAAAGACGAAGTCAAGAAGTCAAGAGTGCAAAAAGAACGGAAGTCCAAGACCAATTCTGAAGATTTATCGAAGAAAGAGTCAAAAGACGGAAGTTCACTTAAAGCCGAGGAACTCAAGTCTTATTTATTGAAGAATTAAAAGACGAGTCCAAAGAAATCCCGAGCCAAAAGTCGTTAAAATCCAAGGTTGAAGAAGATTTGAAGGCTTAAGGACTAATGGCGCATTTAACAAAAAGATTAAAGAAGAGGAGGGACCTAAGCATGCAATTAAGGAAGAAAGGAAGGATAGGAGGAAGCTTCCTCTAACCTCCTCCCTAATCCCCTATATATAGTCATTAGCTAATCACTTTTCATTTTGTTGGTGGCTTGACAAACCATTCTTCCACTTTCATTTATGCACCTTTAATTACTTGCACATTTAAATACATGTTTTGCACCTTTAATTACCTTTAATTTCAAGTAAGTATTTCTTTTAATTACTTGCACCTTTACTTTATCTTGTTAATCTTCTTCTACCTTTCTTTGATTTACACGTTTTTAACTTGTTGATTTGTTAAAGGTTTGATTTTTATGCTTTTGATTGCTTTAAATCTCTTATTTTCATAGCTTATTTGATTTATCTTCAAGTTTATATAGTTTTTACAAAAGTTATTTTTATATAAAAAGTTGTTTTTCTTAAAGTTATTAATTTCGTGTCTTAAAAGTTGTTAACTTTTAATTTTATAGCTTATTTTTACACGATTTACCTTAAGGATTTAGTCTAGTGCTTATTAGAACAATAGCTTATTCACTTAGCTTATTTTTAGTTTTCTTCTACGTTTTCCGATTGGTTAAATCGGAAGAGGGTTATACTTTCTGATTGGCAAGATCGGAAAAGGGTTTTAATATTCCGATTGGTGGGAGATTCTTGGTATTCCGATTAGGACAAGGTAGTGGTATTCCGATCGTATGTGAGTGACAAACATTCCGATTGGTTCTCCTTCCCACATTCCGATCGAGGTGCATGATCAGTATTCCGATTGGGACAGTGACAGTATTCCGATCAGTGGTTTCCGATCATCATTCCGACCAGGTCACCCATATTCCGATCAAGGTAAGACACACATTCCGATCTGAAGGTGTTGGGTATTCCGATTGGGTGAGTGACAGCATTCCGATTTGGGGTCAGCCATCATTCCGATTTAGGTGATTGTGTACCGATCGGAATACATTCTGATTTGGAGTTACTTTTAGTACTTTGTCTTGTTTTATTTTTACGTTATCATTTTCTATACTTGTCCAATTTTAATTTCCGTCACACGCTTTAATTTTTAATCATTTTAATTAATTTACTTTTTGTCAAGTTTTTAAATACCTGCACCATTATTTTAATTAGATTTAGATTTTTATACTTGCCCTTTACTTTAACGACATTTACTTTTAAGTCTTTGCACATTTAAATTTAAAAACCAACCAAAAATATTTGTTTCCACCAAAATAAAACTGAGTCACATAGAGAACCTAGATCAATTCGATTAGACCAACACAACGAACTTTAATTTCTAATTTTTATACGGGGTGTCAAAAACCTTATATTAAATGGCGCCGCTGCCGGCTCTTTTCGTTAAGATCAACAGTTTTCTGTGAGAGACACGTTGTTTTTTTTGGGATCCGTTCACTTGTGAGCGTTACCTTTCTTGCATTAAAAATTGATAAAAATCCATAAAAATTAAAAATTTCAAAAATACAAAAAGATTTTATTTTTATTGTGTATATATATTGTCTTTGTGTTTGGTTTTGTTTTCTTTTGCATTTTCAGGTGTATGCGTACTAGATCTTCCAATTATCAAGAGCCCGAGACTCAAGAAGATTTAAGTATGGCAGGTGTTAACAACAATAATCAACCACCGCACCTCAACAATAACAACAATGCTCTTCCACAGCCCGATCTTCGGACCATGGAGGAACTTTGTCAACCAACAATGTTTGGACGAGGAGGACCGATTGCGTCGATGCAGATCAACGCTCCTGAGTTTTCGTTGAAGCATCACATGATTCAGCAAGTACAAACAAACCCATTTAGAGGATTGCCTGATGATGATGCCAACAAACACCTCGACAAGTTCATTACAATCACCCAAAGCATGAAGTTGGCCGGTGCCACAATGGATGAACTTCGCCTACAACTCTTCCCACACACCTTATTACATCATGCCGAGAAATGGTTTGATCGTCTCCCGAAGAATTCTATTCACACTTGGGATGACATGACTCAACGCTTTTTGTCGCGCTACTTTCCACCATCCATGGTCACGAGCCTTCGCAATCAGATCAGCGGTTTTATGCAAGACCCTGATGAATCTCTTTTTGACGCTTGGGAGAGATATAATGTCTTGATCGATAGATGTCCAAACCACAACATGCTCCCTGTGACCCTAATTGATACTTTCTATAACGGATTGACTTTTCGAGATCGTGATACGATCAATGCAGCCGCCGGTGGCACATTCATGAAAAGGAGACCCGAGGAGTGTAGAGAGTTAATTGAGAACATGACTACTCACCACAAGAACTGGGATTCCTCTGCTTCTTCTAGGAACAACCCGAGAGTCAATGTTTCCTCAACCTCAGCAAACCCTGAGATGACCGAACTCACCCGCATGATGGCAGAAATGAGCAAAAGTATTATGCTTCTCGCTTCAAACCAACAACAACAACAAGTAAAAGCTGTTGCTACTCTTTGTGAAACATGCGGCGGTCCTCACCCATACACCGATTGTCCTTCGACACAAGGAAATCCGGAAAATGTGTATGCAGCTTATGGTAATTATTCACCGGAAAATTACCAAGCTCGACAAGGGGATAGAAATCTGCTGAGTTACCGATCCAACAATTACCTTTCACCCGGTTTTTCTCCTCAAAACCAAAACCCCGCCAACAACTACACTAGAAGCAACCAAATCCCACCACGAGCTTCTAATCCTTATCACCCACCCACCCAACAAACCCCACCCATTAATCCCGATGTAGAGGCCATCATGAGAACCCAAGGTGAGCAAATCAAGAACTTGCAGAGCCAAATTATCAATCTGAAAGGAGATATCATAAAGCAAGGAAATGAGATAAGATCCGAGCTTCGAGATAACATTCAATCCTCCTTCAGCAGTCAAACCAATGATTTGAAGAATATGCTTGCTAGTTTCTTGCCAGCCGCTCAACCTTCTTCTTCAAGTTCTCTACCTTCAAACACCGTCACTAATCCACGAGCCAATGTGAGTGCTATTACTACTCGTAGTGGAGTCACCATCGTAGGACCACCAATCCCACCACCATCATCTACACCTCCTCCACCACCATGTATCCCTACTCCTCCTACACCTAGTATTAGTGCACCATTACCATCTCCGCCTCGACGTGATGAAGTTTCCACAAATGACCCTTCAACATCTCAACCTTTACCACCTACACCTGCACCCTCCCCACCCAAACCTAATATCCCTTATCCTTCTCACTTGGGCAAGAACAAAATGCTAAACAAGGAGGACGCTCAAGTGACTAGCTATATCAAGATGATTTCTCAAATGAACTTCAACATTAGCTTTCTTGAAGCACTTGTCCACATGCCCAAATTTGTCAAAGCATTCAAGGAATTGCTTAGCAAGAAGGAGAAGCTGATTGAACTCGCCAACACACGCTTAAATGAAAACTGCTCTGCAGTTATTCTTAAAGAACTTCTGGAAAAACTTGGAGATCCCGGTCGTTTTGTGTTGCCTTGCGTGTTCAACAAAACTGAAGAATTTACTGCCCTTGTTGATCTCGGGGCTAGTATTAATTTGATGCCTTTGAGTGTTTGGAAAACACTATCATTGCCCGACCTCACTCCAACAAAGATGACTCTTGAACTTGCAAATCGCACTCTCGCTTACCCTGTTGGTATAGCCGAAGACGTATTCATTAAAGTTGGCGCATTTACTTTCCCGGTCGATTTTGTCGTAGTTGATTATGAAATGGACCCTCGTATTCCTTTAATACTTGGTCGGCCATTCTTGAGAATCGGACGAGCTTTAGTAGATGTTGCCGAAGGTGAGTTAATCTTAAGAGTCGGGGACGATGCACAGGTTTTCAAAATGGGGAAGCTTACTAGTACAACTTTTGGAGGCCGAGAATCAGTGAATATGATAAATGTGCTCGATGACTCTGTCGTCTACGACAATCCTCTATTCGACTCTTCCACTGATAATCCACTCTTTGAAGATGATGTGGATGATTCTCTCCCTACTTTGGACGCTTCTCCCATTTATGATTCTCAACCAGTCTTTGATGCTTATGATGATGATGATTCTAGCTCAGACTCGGATGATTTTGATTGTACTTCTGAGTATCTCGAGCTGCCCACTTTCGATGATTTTGATAAGGCTGATACTCTATCGAGCGATTCTTCACATGATGAAGATCCTCCGCCATCACTCGATCCTACTTTGGACGATTATTCATTTGAGGAATATTTCTCTGAATTTCTCAACACATACTTCCCTCATGAGAGTGATGCTCCTCCTTTGGACTTTGAAGATTATCGTCTTGATCCTACTTTGGATTTGAAGAGCATTTTGTCAAAGGAGAAGAAACCGGTCGACACCGAAATCCGTTGCACGTATGATTTGACACCTCTTTGTCCCCCTTCTGAGGACGAGGTTGTGCTTCTTTGCGGATCTTCTTCACACTCGGCTGAGCCTGAGTGCTATTTTCCCCTGAAGGAAAAGGTGTTCGACCCCGGTATTGAAGTCTTTAAGCCATCTCAGTATCCACCTGATGAAATAAAAGGAAAAATCTTTGGAAATTTTGAAGACATGCTTGCTCCACTTCAACTTTGCTTCCACCGTGCTCCATCGCTGCTTAAGGGAACCTTGCCACTTCTCTTTTGGCTTGCCTTGTTCGCCTTAAGTTCTTGTTATTTGATGGATGAAAACTATGTCTTCGATCCTGGTGGATATGTTTCATGTTTCTTCCGTTGATGATCAAGGTCGAGTCAGGCTCACGACTCGGTAAACAAAAACCAAGCGCTTCTTGGGAGGCAACCCATGCATCTATCTTTTTGCTTTCTTTACCATAAATGTAGGGGGACCCTTTGGATTGCTATTTCCTCTCCTCACTTCTTAATCAGGGATTCGAGCTTCAATGATCCACTCTTGATGATTCTTGACGACCCGTGATTCCGTGTTCTACTTCTTCCCGGTTCTATCCTAAACTCTTTTCGATTCACTATTTTATATTTTCTCAATATTAAAATAGGAATCTATTTAGTTGTCTTTTCCTTGGCGAGATTTAAACAACCTGCACAATGTCCTAAGTGTAGGGGAGTTTACTCCCATATGCTTCAACATTGAGGACAATGTTTATCTTAAGTGTAGGGGGGACTTCTATCGAAGTTAAGTGGTCTTTTCCTTGTATTTGTCCTCATTTTAACCGGAAAATCAATTTTTCGACATTTTTCAAAATTTTTGATCTATTTTGGCCTATTAGTTGTTATCTTTGTATAGTTATTTTCTTCCTTTGCTAGAATAAATCTTTGAATAAGTGGTTTTAGTTTTCAAACGTTGTGAATCTTTTGACTCAACCCGAGTTTACTCTAGCTAGTATCCTTAACGTGTTTAAGTCAAGTTTTGCTAGGCTTTTATATAGGGAGCTATAAAACGCGAAAGTCTTAACTCTCACGGGTTAAGAACAAGAACTTTTCGCAAGTTCCTATAATTGATCCTAGAGAGTCGTTTATCAAGGGAACTTTAAAATGCGATTTCTAAGCTTAAAAAAGTCCAAGAATTTGCAAGATCCTATAGGCGACTCGAAAACCCAAAACTTTGACTTAATAGGCTAAGTATCCACGAGTCTCATTACTTGAGATTTTAAAATGTGAAGAACGAGAGATGATAGAGTCAATTATAAGTCCGGTATTCTTTCGTGAATTTATGTGAGTTAATTATAAGCCTATTCTCCCATCACTTGCTAATAATTTATCTGCTAATAAATAAGGTTGTACGATTTGAAAAGTTACTTAGCCTCTAACCCCATATCGTTTAAAAGTTGCTCGGTAATGACGAGAGTTCATAGCCAAGGCATAACTTATGAAGCGGGGCGCGAAGATTGGCGAGTCCAAAAAGGCCCTAACAAGGCATGAGGGCTATGTTTTGTTGCTAAAGATCCAAAAGTGATGTGAAGAATCATTTATCGAAAATCAATATGAAGGATCGAGACACACGACGAAAAAAACTCCCAAAAAGTCATGGAGAAGTGTATCCGAAAAGACCCTAACAAGGTATGAGGATAAATAGATCCAAGTCAATAAAGGAGGCGGATCGTTGTATATCAAAATCCAAAATAAAGATTGGAGAAAAATGAAGAAGTCGTGGTCCATATATGAAGAATCTCTCAAAAATTCCAAGTGAAGAAATTCCATTTATGAAGAGAAGACCATTATTTCATGAACGTCTCTCAAGATTTGAAGTATGAAGTCGCTGCCAAATATCGGCCCGAGAAAGGTCTCAAATCGCGAACCAAGTTATGCCAAGATATGAACTTTTTGATATCCCGAGAAGCAGTTTTAAAAGATTTGGTCCTTTAGCTAACTATTGATTAAATCGTGCACCTTATTTTCAGACTAAATAGTTATCGAAATAAGTCAAACAATGCATCCTCGTGATCATTCAAGACAAATAATAAAATATAAGAGATACCCATAGGAATAAGGGAGTCTAAGTGAATAATTGGCCCACATGAGTTCGTGTTAGTTTACTAACTTATAATAACAATGATCTCGTTTTTAAGCTTGGTTTGGAGAAAGTGAAAAGTTGAGGATGATGATTATTCATGGCATTTTCAAAACCCAAGGTATGCTTTTTAATTTCTTTGCTTTGAATTTTTGTAATTTTCTATTTCTTTAATAAAGGCCAACATGGATTAATTATGATGAAAAATGTAAACGTGCTTTGTAACTAAGGCATTGCATGAGGACATTGCAATAGTCAAGTGTAGGGGATTTGATATGTGTGAAAACACAAATCTCTTCTACCACTTAATTACAATAATAACCGGACCAAAACGTGTATTTTATGTCTTTTATGTCGGAATTATGCGTGGTTTGTGTTTTTGTTGTGATTTAGGACGAAAAGGTGAAAAGTGGAGAAAACACGGGAATTCACGGGCAATTACGGACTTTTATTGAAGAAAGGGATGAAAGACGAAGTCAAGAAGTCAAGAGTGCAAAAAGAACGGAAGTCCAAGACCAATTCTGAAGATTTATCGAAGAAAGAGTCAAAAGACGGAAGTTCACTTAAAGCCGAGGAACTCAAGTCTTATTTATTGAAGAATTAAAAGACGAGTCCAAAGAAATCCCGAGCCAAAAGTCGTTAAAATCCAAGGTTGAAGAAGATTTGAAGGCTTAAGGACTAATGGCGCATTTAACAAAAAGATTAAAGAAGAGGAGGGACCTAAGCATGCAATTAAGGAAGAAAGGAAGGATAGGAGGAAGCTTCCTCTAACCTCCTCCCTAATCCCCTATATATAGTCATTAGCTAATCACTTTTCATTTTGTTGGTGGCTTGACACACCATTCTTCCACTTTCATTTATGCACCTTTAATTACTTGCACATTTAAATACATGTTTTGCACCTTTAATTACCTTTAATTTCAAGTAAGTATTTCTTTTAATTACTTGCACCTTTACTTTATCTTGTTAATCTTCTTCTACCTTTCTTTGATTTACACGTTTTTAACTTGTTGATTTGTTAAAGGTTTGATTTTTATGCTTTTGATTGCTTTAAATCTCTTATTTTCATAGCTTATTTGATTTATCTTCAAGTTTATATAGTTTTTACAAAAGTTATTTTTATATAAAAAGTTGTTTTTCTTAAAGTTATTAATTTCGTGTCTTAAAAGTTGTTAACTTTCAGTTTTATAGCTTATTTTTACACGATTTACCTTAAGGATTTAGTCTAGTGCTTATTAGAACAATAGCTTATTCACTTAGCTTATTTTTAGTTTTCTTCTACGTTTTCCGATTGGTTAAATCGGAAGAGGGTTATACTTTCCGATTGGCAAGATCGGAAAAGGGTTTTAATATTCCGATTGGTGGGAGATTCTTGGTATTCCGATTGGGACAAGGTAGTGGTATTCCGATCGTATGTGAGTGACAAACATTCCGATTGGTTCTCCTTCCCACATTCCGATCGAGGTGCATGATCAGTATTCCGATTGGGACAGTGACAGTATTCCGATCAGTGGTTTCCGATCATCATTCCGACCAGGTCACCCATATTCCGATCAAGGTAAGACACACATTCCGATCTGAAGGTGTTGGGTATTCCGAGTGGGTGAGTGACAGCATTCCGATTTGGGGTCAGCCATCATTCCGATTGAGGTGATTGTGTACCGATCGGAATACATTCCGATTTGGAGTTACTTTTAGTACTTTGTCTTGTTTTATTTTTACGTTATCATTTTCTATACTTGTCCAATTTTAATTTCCGTCACACGCTTTAATTTTTAATCATTTTAATTAATTTACTTTTTGTCAAGTTTTTAAATACCTGCACCATTATTTTAATTAGATTTAGATTTTTATACTTGCCCTTTACTTTAACGACATTTACTTTTAAGTCTTTGCACATTTAAATTTAAAAACCAACCAAAAATATTTGTTTCCACCAAAATAAAACTGAGTCACATAGAGAACCTAGATCAATTCGATTAGACCAACACAACGAACTTTAATTTCTAATTTTTATACGGGGTGTCAAAAACCTAGTTATTACTCGCTTCCAAGAGGCTCCCAAAACCTCTCACCTTGAAGCGGTTAAGTGTATCTTCCGATACATTAAAGGCACTATACATTTAGGATTATGGTATCCTAAAGGGACCGGCGTAGAAACCATTGTCTACGCGGACTCGGATCATGCGGGAGACTATGTGGACCGGAAAAGCACTAGTGGAGTTTGTACCTTCATGGGTTGTTGTTTAACTTCTTGGTTATCCAAGAAACAAACCGCTCTTGCAATATCCACCACGGAAGCCGAGTATGTGAGTGCCAGAAAAGCATGCCAACAAGCTCTATGGATGAAGCAAGCGCTTGTTGATTACGGGATTTCTCTTGATGATGTTCCCATCATGTGCGATAATAAAGGCGCTATAGACCTTAGCAAGAATCCCGTGCAACATTCGCGAACCAAACACATAGAAATTAGACACCATTTCCTTAGGGATAATGTTCAAAAGGGGAACATTTCAATTGAGAAGGTACCCTCCGAGGACAACTTGACCGACATCTTCACTAAGCCACTTAAGAGGGAACCTTTTAATTACTTGCGTCTAGGTCTAGGGTTAATGGAATATCTTCCTTAATTTCCTTTCTTTTTGTGTGTTTTATTTTACCACTTTGAGTCATTGAGTCTTCCAAACTCTTTTTAAAAAACATTCTCTTCTCCTTTTCAAAATTCTCAAAGTCTCTTTCGAAAATGGTTGAGAAATTCGTTTGACATTGTTAATTCAATCTAAAAACGATTTTTTCATAGATTCTCGCTTTTAATCTAGAGCTTACATAATTCACATGTATGATTCTCTCAAACATAGCAAGAACAAGATAAAATCATGGAGGATCATTGTGTCATGACTTAAGGTCTTGTCTTACACACCTCCTACAACGATTTTTTAATCCATGTATTTTGGTCAAATCTCTATTTGGTTAGTTTGCATATGTTTTCTTTGTCTATCTTTTCTTTTAAGCATATCCCTATGATAAGTTAGACTAGAAAAATAAGATTTGCTGAAAAATCTTCCTCCAAACACCAAACACTGCCTCTGCAGGTGGTTCCATATGTGAACCGCGGTACCTTATTGATAAGGTACCGCCAACCTAGATAAGGAACCTCCTACAGTGCCTTCCTTTTTCGGGTTTTTGTCTGAAACTCCAGATTTGCTCCAACAGTTTTGAGAATCTTTGTTTCAAACCCTTTGACCACCCCAAAAATACCCTAAGCCTTCCTTATTTAAACCATAAGCATTTTGCATTACTTCACATCCAAAATGTCTTATTCTCCCAATGAAAGCATTGATTCTCCTACATTTTCTCCAATTGCTTTTAATCCCAACTCACCCAAAAACCATAACAATCCAAACCCACCCAAGAACACTCTTAATCACATCTCTCCTACCAAGAATGTTGATTGTGGAACATCTTTTCTTCCACCACACCCTTTAGTGTTCTTCATCCTTCTCATGATAATGTCATGCACCATGGAACATATTGTCAATGTTGTCAATATCAACATCTTGCTATGACACACATCTATGAGGAGTTGAGCTACATCAAGAATCTCTTAATCAAGCCTCCTCTTCACTATGATTATGAGATCTCCAACAAGCCACCACCACCACCCTCTGCCATTACCTTGTCTTTCATATAAGCATTGGTTGCTTATCCACAAGACACCAAACTCAAGCAAATCTTAGAATTCTAGAATAACTAGGATTAGATTTATGCTTTTGGCTTGTTTTTCTTTTTCCATACTTCTTTGTATGATGATCTTTTAGTAACCTATCTTGGATCTTTGTCTTTGTGTTTTCTTCTCTTTTATTTTTTTTGTGACCTATTGCTATATATTGTTGGTTGTTTCTTTTGTTCAACTAACCCTTCTATGTAGCTTGTCACCATATCTCGATTCCTCGGTGCCCCAAGCTAGGGGGAGTAAGCACCAAGGGGGAGTCTTTGCAAAGTCCGTCTCTTCAACACCGACTTGTGCAACCTTTTTGCTTCGACAAAGGGGGAGAAATGAATAAACTCGTCTTCGAAAATCTTGTTTTTTGTGTGATTGAGTTTATGTATTGTCGGAATCAAAAAGGGGGAGATTGTTAATGCAATAATGCCTAAAAACGTTACTTGCATTTTCTGGTCTCGCTTTGTTTTGATTACGACAATATGTAAAAAGAAGCATTTACGAAAACAACGAAAAACGAATTCTTGAGTTCAAGTATTTTTCATTTTACCCATTTTCACTTAAGGTATGGATAAAACAAGTACTAACCTTAATCAAGTGATCAAGTGATTTAATCTTTTCTTAAAACTCACTTTTTATTAAGTGTGACAAGTTTTTATTAAACTTTCTTTTAAGAAAATGTTTTATTAAATTAATTATTAGAAAATTTGAAAATGGCATATTCTTATTTGGTTAGGAATATTCTATCAGGATATTTTTTAAGCCAGATATGACCTCCACCACTAAAAGACAAAAAGGGAGCGGAGTCTAGTCCGGCGGTACCTTAGCGCCTAGGCGGTACCTTATCGATAAGGTACCGCAGGCTAAGATAAGGTACCACGGGCAGATATAGCCGTTGGCCCCTTTGTCCTATAAATAGTGGATCATTCTCAGCTTTTCAACTCATCTCTTTTGCACATCTATTTCCATATTCAAACATCTTCTTTAATCACTCAAATCTTCGATCATTTGTTTGATTACTACTTGTTTAAGAAGTGAATCTTGTTCTTCCATCCCTTCCTCTCCAAGTGCAAAGATAAGAACACTATCCTTGTGAAGTGTTGAGTCCACCACCAAAGATCCATTGAAGATCTAATTTTATACATTTGTAGTAGTGTCATAGTTGTGAAGATCCAAGTAGTTGTGTCTATTTGGAAGTTGTGTATGTACTAAGTATAGTTGTGTAGATTGGTCCTAGCTACGATTAGGGCTCGACTTTTAGCTTAGAGTCGGAAATTGGTTAAGCGACGTGTACGGTTTTCTCCACCATAAGGAGCTTGTTGTGTAGTGAACTCTCGAGTAAGGAGTACTCGAGGAGTGGAGTAGGAACGAGGAGTAAGCTTCGTTGCCGAACTACTATAAATCCTTGGTGTTCGGTTTGATCTTTCTTTACCCTTAACTCTTTACATTCTTTATTCTTTGTGCATATACATTTGTTAGTATTAGCTTAGTTACACTATCATTCTTTATTCTTTGTGCATATATACTTGTTAGTATATATTTGTTAGTATTAGCTTAGTTACACTATCATTGTTCATATTGTGCATAAGAAGATTTCACATATTACCTCAAGCCTAAGTTTTTGAAAAAGGATTTTTGAAAACCACCTTTTAACAAGTAAATTATAAGAAACTATTCAACCCCCATCCCTCTAGTTTCTACAGAAAGCTTTAAAAGTTAAACTAAAAATTTAGACTTAAAATAAATGACGAGAAATTAAAACTTTAAAAAATAAATTTTGAAAACTTAATAAAAATGAAACCTTTAAAATAAATCTAAGTTAAATCAATTAAAATAACACTTAAAGAAAATGGCGGGAAAAATAAAGATTTAAAAATAAAACAGAAAACCTAAAACTTGATCTAATTCGGGAAAATAATTTCTAACCAAATTCGGAATCAGTCAATACTCACCCTAGTTCGGAATGTGTGTGAGTAACCTAATTCGGAGTCCGCGTTGCTGACCTAGTTCGGAATGTTATTAACAACCTAGTTCGGGAAGCAAAAACAACACTTAATTCGGAATGCCTAGTTCTCACCTAGTTCGGAATCTATGAACACAAACCTAACTCGGAATGAACATAATTCGGAATCAGGAATCAGCAAGTAGTTCGGAATCCATGCAATGGATCTAATTCGGAATCCAAGCTGAAGGTAATTCGGAATGTGGGTTTCAAGCTGACCTAATCCGGAATGCTGATCTGGATGTAATTCGGAATAAGGCAAATCCCAACCTAATTCGGGAGCCACCTATTTGAACGTAGTTCGGAATATACCATTTGATACTCAATTCGGGAAACTCTGATGGACTTAATTCGGGAAAAGCTGAGATGCACAGTTCGAAATAAAAGGGTTTTGGTAGTTCGGGAAAAGAGGGTTTTTAAGCCAACCCGAATTATAACAAAAATAAGCAAAATGAGAATTAAGTTAAAACCAATTAAGCACTTATCTAAAAACTTAACCAAATCAATTTTTAGAAAAAGTAAATAAGCCAAAATTTAAAAACTTTTAAAAACACTAAATAAGCAAAAATTTAAAATCAACTTTTTATAAAAAGATTAAACTATCAAAATCAACTTATTTTAAAAACTAATAAACATAAAAATTAAGCAATAAGCATCTTAATCTAAAAACTTTAAAACACACCAACTCAATAAGCACAATCCAATAAGCAAAACAATCACATCATCAACAAAATTAAACCAACTACATGATTAATTAAGCAAAAAAATAGATTATTAAGAAAGGTAGAATGAGGATTAATTAAAAAGCTTGATTATATTAAAGATTAGGATCAAAGATTACAAAATGAAGATTTGATAAGCTTGAAAGAAAACTAGAGAGAAAAAATAAAACACACTTAATTACTTACTAAAATTAAAAACTAAAATGAAGACTCCCTCCTTAATGACTATTTTCTAACTATATATAGGGGAGGTGGAAAGTGCTTGTTTCTTCTTTTCTTCTCGTCTTTCTCGACTTAGGCTCGGGATTAGTCGAATGATAACTTGAACTCGTCTTCTATTTTTCTTCTTTTAATAGACTTGGTTCTTCGACTTCGTTAAACTTCCGTCTTTAAACTTTTTCTTCGATAAATCTTCAGAATAGGCCTTTGACTTCCGTTCTTCTTGCACTTTTGATCTTTTGACTTGTCTTTTGTCTTTTTCTTCGATAAAAGCCCGTGATAGCCCGTGTTTCTTCCTTTTCCATATTTTTATCCTGAAACACAATAAAAACACAAACCACACATAATTCTGACTTTTACGACATAAAATACACGTTTTGGTCATGTTATTATTGGAAATAAGTGGTAAAAGGATAAGTGTTTTCACACTTATTAATAGGTAAAATATAAAAAAAAATCATTTGTTTTTTTAAATAAAAATTAAATAAAAAATAAAAAAGTTTACACCTGAGTCTGAATTAAGTATAATTCTTTTATCCGATATTCAACTTGATTTTGAATTCGAGTTAGTCGGGTCGACTCAATTAATCCGAATTAAATTTTTAACCCGACTAATTCGATCGGAATATGCTCGGGTCGAGTTCGAGTAGGGTCAGAAAAATTTCCTTGGGGAGGTATCTTTGGAGAGGCCTCGGGTTCGAGCCTCACCAAATACTTTCAGAAGCGAAATAAAATAGAAGCATGAGTGGGTTTATCCCCTGAGAAGAAAGATTTGAGGCTTACATACCGGTTAATTGTATGTTACTGCGAGCTCGAATCACTAACAAGTAACTAGCCGTTAAAAAAATAATAAAAATGACACGTCTAGTACGAGCAGTAATTAAACTTGTTGATAATAAAACAAGTCCAACTTTGTGTTTTATATTCTCGATGGTAGGTTATGTAATTCCTTAGAACCACTAGGGTTTAATTTGAAAATATCCTCCCCAAACACAAAACAGAAATCATCATTTCGAACAAAGGGTTCAACCAAGGGTTTCTTCTTCTTCTTCCTCAGGTGCAACCAATCACTCTTTCGTATTCTTATTCTTAATTAATTAAGTATTTATGTAGGGTTTATATCTAATTATTTCGATTTCTTAGAAGCTAATCATTTCTGCCCTAAAATGTTTATTTAATACTATCAGATCATATACTTCTCTTTCAGATTAATTCATTCTTTAGGATTTATGTATTTTCAAGGTTCAGTTACTGTTTGGATTTCCCTTTCAATGTGGTTACTATCAGACTGATTAACCAAGTGTATACAGTGGCGGACATACTTGTATCGTATGGGGGCCGTGCCCCCAAGTAGCTCGATAAGATAGATTTTAGTGTAAATATTCTTCGATTTTGAGCATTTTTCGAAAGTGCCCCCCACCCATTACTCAAATTGTTCCCCACCTACATATTAAAACCCAACATTCAAAGCTCTAACACCTTATAAATCCCTCATTTCTAAGTAAAAATACCTTATTTATCGTTTCGATACTACAGTAGTTTTTTTCCGCATTTTTATGGTATTGAGAGAAAAAAAAAATTGCCCACTACAATCTATTTCCCTGCGTCCGCCACTGAGTGTGTATATTGCCACTTTTTAAAGTAATTGTTGAATCTCGAAGAATCAAAACAAGGTGTTAGAGACTTAATGAAAGAAATTTTGCATTTACTAGTGCCTCTTTTTATGTTACTTTTTGGGTTTACTCGTGACTCTCAATGAATCTCAAAGAATCAAAACAGCTGATAACCCAAGTGAGCTTTTGCTATTTCAAAATTTTTTATTTTTCGTTCGGATAACATAGATTCGAACATTATTAACTGCTGTGATTTTGAATATTAGGCTTTTCCGTTCTTTTATATGATGCTTTCAATATAGGTGCTGATAAGAAGTCTTATCTTTTTGGCTTCTATTAAGGAAGTGCATGTTACCCTAACATATATTACTTGCAAGAGCAAGAGCTCTAAAAACTTTGTAGTGTGGTACCCAAGTACTGTGCATTGGAAATAAAAATGCAATAACAAGCGTATGTGTTCTATAAACAGTCGGAAATTACATATGCTAAATTTCCTATCAATAGCAACAAGTAGCAATCAGTGATTATTTTAAGTATTATTTATGTATTGACTGGTGTTGCAGAAGCTTGTAGTGTTCAATCCCGGAAGAGCATTATGTTTACCACAACAGTTAGGTACCTTGGTACAAAGCCGAAACCAGCAATGAAGGCATTAGAACCTAGATTTCGGCCTGAACAAAATCAAACCATCACAAGGGCCATTTTTGAAATCCTAAAGGAGCATGGTCCTCTTAATGTTGCTCAAACGTGGGAACGCGTTCAGGTTACTTCATTTCTTTTGTCTCTGTTCATTACCGGTTGATAAACATGTAAAATAATGAATTTAAATGGTTTCTTGTGGTGTGGGTCAGCTTGGGTCGGATGCATAACAACTTTTGTCCAAAAATGTTGAATTGTTATATGTTCCAATAAGCAATTTTCCTTAAATAAATAATAATGCTGGATGTTTTATGCATTAAACATACACTTTAGGCGACTTTCAACCCATCTGGCCTATTTCATTTCAAGTATGATCTGATTCGACCCATTCAAAGTGATTGGTTGACATTGTTATATCTGGAAATGTGTTGGAAGCCATTATGAGCATTTTGTTTGAAATGCTTTTGTGATTGTTAAGGCTTTAATCTGACGTACAGTGATAACATGCATTTTGCAGCAAGTTGGTGTGCAAGACTTGACTAGCAAAACACAGATGAAGACAGTACTGAGATGGATGAAAGAAAGGCAGAAGCTTAAGCAAATATGCAACCATGTTGGTCCCAACAAGCAGTTCCTTTACACCACCTGGTTCACACCCGACGTTAACAAGCAAAGATCCACCAAGGTCAAGTCTTAACCAGGGCAACTTAAACTAGATAGACCGCAAAATTATATGCTATTATATAGTGGCACATTGCTGTGCTTTTTTTCTTGATGACTTGAATCGCATCATGTTCTATGAACAATTTTGGTTATGTAAAACAATTTTAGATATTGGTTTTGACATAATAAGCATGTGCTGTTTTGCGATTATGATTCTGTTATATGATGCTTGCATTTTCGTGATTTGTTGTCTTTTTTAATTTAATGGGTTGATGTGTACTGAAGAAATTTGTTACCAACCCCAGAGTTCTGCGTATAGAGATGAAAGGCGCAGTGGTCAGCTGATACGCAGTGATGGTTTAGTATAGAGATGACAGCATCTAAAACCGATTTGTAAAACTCGAGTGAGCAAAACTGTTCCACACAAGTCCTAAATTTTGTTATTGTTATAGCGTTTATGAGTGAAATGGTATCAAACGTGACCTAAATGACGAAGACAAGCGCATAGGTTTGGTCTTTTTGGACCTGTATGGCTGTATTAATGTATAGACAACGAATTGATATGCATATCAGAAATTACGAACGAGTTGCAAAGATGCCTCGGGCATTACCCATGAGCTATCAATATAGTATAATTTTTCATTGGTATCTTTTTGCCTTATTGCTGACTGTTGTGTTCCAAACAAGTTCTTGCAGCCCCACAAAAACTGTCATGCTGCCGAAGAACCTCTATGGGATTTCAGGGTGGAAGTTGCAAATCATCATTTCTTGAATGCAAAACAATATATACACTGCGTCACTACCCTCCCCCTTAGTTTGTTTCACGAAACTTATAGAATTCCTTGACAGATTGTGCAAATGAATGCTAATGAATTTAACAACTAAAAATATTTCCTGTTTAACTAAAACATAAATTGACTATAAACGGCCGTCCTTTCCGGTCCTGATTACAGACTAACGAACATAAAAACTCGTGGAGACCGACAACATGTTCACTATACTGGTTTCCAATATACAAAATCCTTTTTTCAGGAAAAACTAACATCAATGGTGGCTCTTTGCCTTTTGTAATACATCCTTTAGAACAGCTGCAATTCTATCTGCCATATGTCGCTCTAAAAACATTTGTTTCACCCTCTCATACCCTCGCTTTCCCATTGTTAGCCTCTTCTCCACATGTGTAGCAAGTTTCACAATATTCGTTGCAAGAGGAGTCACCCCTTCTTTCCCTGCAGGATGCAGAAACCCTGTTGACCCGTTCACAACAATCTCTGCAGTCCCTCCAGCTGATGTTCCCTGCCATTTTCCATATGCCAATAAATTGGTTTCATTGATTATTTTATAAATGGTCAAAAGTTAATTTTTGAAGTCACAGAAACAAAATATATACCAATACAGGAAGCTGGAATGCCATAGCTTCAATTGTTATCCTTCCAAAGCATTCTCCTCGGCCCTAGAGAGATGAAAAACAGGAAATGATGTTAGATTCAAATGCTGACTTTCATTTTGTATGGTGGTAGCCACACTTACAAGTTACAACTATACTTAACAGATCACTTCACAGTAATACATGAAAAATAATATCCAAAGAGTAACTAGTTAACATCTATACATCGTACCTGAGAGTTTTGAACTAGAACATCGATTGCTGCTAAATATGGGGCGACAGTAAGTGTTTTGTTCACAAAATGAACCCGATGTTGGATTTGATTCCGTGCTACAAAATCCCTAAGTTCTGTTTCGAATTTGGTCTGCACACTCATATCACTCCCTACAATTACTGCATGTATTGAGGGCACTTGTAGCTTCTTTTGTTTGATCAGTTGTAAGCTTTCGTAAAACGCACGTAGAAATAAGTCTTGACCTTTTCCCCGTGAAACACCTGCACATCAGTGGTAGCAAATATATTATCAGAACATAGCTGTTTAGAAGATTGTACATACAACTACCTAAGATAAAGCCTTACATGCTTTCTCACTAACCCTGACTATAAAAATATATAATATTTTATTAGAGAAACATAATTACACTAGCGTAAGCGCGGAAACCTTACTATTGATAGCAGCGAATAATATATCATCATTTCGCACTCCAAGGGACTCCCTAACATGCTCTCTCAAAACCCTATTTGCCACATTATCTTCAGCAACATCCATTAGTTCTTTGCTGTTACCAAGGTGAACAACGTAGGTTTTCGGCATCTTAATTCTGCAAATTAACATATATACATATAACGATATTAAAACCTGTGTTATCTAGATAAGCATTCGAGTATTTTTAGAAGAAACAGATGCGTACTTCAGGCGCTCTTGAGTTCTGTTCTGCCAATATTCAGCTGTTACATGAGAATCAATCATAGAGCCAGCGACATAAGGCAGGTGCTTAACATAGTCCAGTTTAAAGTAATGTCCTCTCATTTCATGAATCCACCATAGGACTTTTGGTAGTACACGAGTAACATCTTTGTTTAAAACAGCATCAAGCCATTTTCCAGCAACAGCAGTATTTAAGACTACCAAATCAGCTTTTAGGGCGGTATCTATAGCCTCTTGACCCTTGGCAGAGAATACCTAAAAGATACTGGAGAACGTTAGGAGGCAAGCTAGAAAAGTAAGGTGGCACTAAGTAAACAGTGACACATAGCGTTACAAATATCACGACCATGTGAAATGTCATTCAGTAAGAATAGTTTTCAAACAATTTTATGAAATGCGGCAGAGGAAGATGTACCTGCACTCCACGGTCCAACATTTTGTTCTCTAAATTGTATATCACCTCATCTGTTCCAGATGGTTTTTGGTTTGTTATCCAACAAACTTCAGCACCAACACCACGTAATAAAAACGCTAGTTCCATCAAAAGCAATGGACCACCTACAGGAATATAATGAAATGCTTCAGAAGGAAATCAGGGAATAAAGAAACAAAAGAAACGCATATCAAAAAGGGCAAGCGTTTCCTGCTATCTAAGTTTATCTTCCTCTCGCTTCTTTTTCAGAAACAAAGAAGGAGAAAGACGCTTGTTTGCAACTACTTCTATAACAAACTTTAAACCTAATGGCCTCCTGAATGATTCCCCTCACTAACATTATTACAGAGTATATGTGCTACTGATTACTTATTTTCTGTCAAAAAGTATTTACTTTGATTTGATTTGCATAGAGTATTTTTTCCCTTATTCTCATGTGCTATAACAAGCATTTTGCATGTTTGACAAATTTAGTATATGGGCATGGAATCAATTGTTGCAAATTTCATGTAACATTTGACAATAAGACAGATAACTTGCGTATATGACTACTAGCAACTTAAGCAACTAAAAATCAATCTATAGGACATTGTAGGATAACCCTGTCTTCTCGAAAATAACCATAAAACAAGAACTAGAAGTAAGCATATGTAACGGCATTTCTCCCAGTCCAAGGCATGTTAGTAAAAGTTTAGTTAGAAAGGTATCAAAACCAAAATCCGCCTAGTAGAGACGCATCTACGTTTCCATTAGATGCAGAGGGTTAGATTGTGTTTAGTTGGTGAAAAATGAGGCATGTTTCTAAAAAAGTATTTGCGAAAAACTGAAAATTTGAGAACTTGTTTAGTCGCAAATTTTTGTAAAGTTTTCCTTAGAGAGTGAAAATTTCAAGTTTCAGATTGTAGCTATAATTTTTAAAAGAGTTATGAACACTTCTCGACATTTTTCGTTGCACTTCTTTTCCATTTTTTGTTATTCCAAAGGATATCACCTAATCACGTTTTCCAAATTTTCAACTCTTTTTAAGAGAAAACCCCCTACACTTTTAAAGAACAGCCAAGATAGAGAATTAAGGAAAATTTTCTACAAATAAGCACACCCTTAGCTCCTAAAAAATCAACTTAGTTTCAGTAACATATGCAGGTTGAACAATCACTTGGTCCATAACAGCAGGAGCTTTTCAATAGAGGCCAAACATCCAATACAAAAAAAACAGTCGGACTTTCCAATCTCACGACGTACCGGCAAACACTTTCAGATAAACAACATGATATGCACCACTAGGGATCACTTAAGATCCGTTAATGGATTGACCAAACTGCAAAGGCGAATCGAGATAGGAAGGAAGAACAATTCACGAAATAGCTTGTATCAATTTGATACGAACCTTCCCACACTCAGTTCGCAAAAAGCTAGCTTGAAGGAAGAGAGGACACCTAGACATTATAAATCATCGTCCAATCTCAAACTTGGCCGATGTGGGATTGCAACACAACACACGAGGTCACGAGCTGAAGAAGTATCAGAACCTCCTATTGCTTGCTAAACATCTATTCCTATACACAACGCAATAGCTCGATATCATACCAACTCAGCTAATTCTAGTCACGAGTGGAACTAAACTAAACCTTAAAACTAAGGCGCAAAACTAATACAAATCTAGTCAGAATCATAACAATGCAGCTCCCTAACATTATAAAAAAGAATACCAGAAAGCGACAACTCGTGCGAAACAAGCAAAACAACTTTAGACTTCATAAAACTCAACGGGCTCGCGACGACACCGATCCGATCCTTGACCGGACTCTCCCGAATCGGATCGAACCGATTGCGATCACAGGACGAGTCATAAGCAGCTCTGATAATAAAAGCAACCGCAGTTGAGACAGATAACATTGCTAATAGAATTAACAACCATCGTTTCTTCTGGAAACATATTGTTGATGGGGTGTGTTTGGCCATTGTTAGGGTTTGTTGATTGATTTATGGGTTCATTAGGAGTGTTTGGATTTGATTTAATGGTTTGGTTTGAAATGGAGTTGAAGAAGAGTGAGAGTGATGAGGTTTCTCTTTACCTGGTTTCTTTGTTTTGGGGGTGTTTGGGGTAACAATGTTTTATTTAGGCTTTGTTTGGATAGGACCAAATTTGTTGATAGCAACAATTCTCGAGGAAAAATAGACTGCTTTAAGAATTAATCTTCTGTACAAATTACAAAATGCTTTAAGATATGTTGGCCGATACCAAATGTAGATTTGGCCGATTTTTTATCGATTAATCGGCACAATGAATGATTTTGATCAAAACGATTGATTGTTATGGCATTAATTTTCACAAGGCAATTGATATGTACATGGACAAAATTGATCCGCACACATGAATAATTTTTGTATAGACTTTTATATCCTTACCCATTTAATTTTCTAATCTTACCTTCTATTTTGCAACCGTCGTCCCTTTCTTGTTACTTTTACCTTTAATTTACCAATCCTCACTTTATCATATTTAATATTTATCTATTATCAATATGTTGAGATCAAGTGTAGCACAATTATTTTTGATATTATGGCATGCGTATCACAAAAATGACAACACAGGCACAGTATACAAAAACATGCAAACTAACATTGGAATTACTATTTTGAGTCTTCAAAACTTAGGTTGTAACTTAAGTTTTGCATCCCTTGATCACAATGTATTGACACAATTTTGATACCTTGATGAGTCAGTGACTTGCTGTTTAATCTTTGATAAAAAAAACGCAAAGTACAAAATTGTAATTCACCAAAAGGATGTGTTCTTAATACTGCAATGCAACCCTCACGCTGAACCTACTGATATATTGATTGATTGTTGTTTCTTTCATGTCCTGATATCTTGAAGATGAAAGTTACAAGAGGCTTGAAGAAGCTCAAATCAAGCCTAGCTTATTCATGGGGAATCCAAGTTTTGGCAATCATCAACTCGAAAAAAACATGCCTATAGTATGTTGTCACGACTCACATCTCACTCTCTTCTTATTTTTTTTTATCGGATAATTCGTCAACGTTTTGTATTTATAATCAGGTTCAACATGCTTATGCTGATCATTACTTAAATGGACTTTATGCTGGTTATGCACCACACCCCATGGTAACGATTTTGTGATCATTTTGACGTCATTGAACATAAAAGAAATGTACTACTTTTTATGATGTCATTGATCATTTTGATCATTTTGATCATTTTGATGTCATTTTGATGTCATTGAACAATAAACTTGGTCGATGAATGACGTCCATTGATCGATCGACCGGGTTCCTCGGTAAAATGTTCAACTAAAATTGACCAATCGTGAGATGATTTCATGCACTACTATACGTGTATATATGCATTGATATATCTTTATAACTAGGTCATGCTTCTGAGAAAAGAAAAGTATTGTTAATTCATAAAAAAGACATTGTCTGATACCTATAATCTTATATACCTCATTGATGAAGAAAGCCAAGGTTGAGGAAGGTATAATTGTATACTGGCGGCAATGGAAGTGGTGGAGAAATAGCAAACACGGTTACAGATAAGGTAAAAGAAATGAGGTATTAAGTGGGTGTTTGGATGTGTTTATTGAAAACAAATTATTCATTTTTAGAACTCTATTTTGAAAAATCATCATTTTAAAAACTTCATTTTAAAAAATAGTGTTTGGATATTCCAGTTTGAAATCGCAATAATCAAATAATCACTTTTTTTTTAGTGTTTGGCAAATTTGATTATTTGATAATAAACTCCATTTTGAAAGCTTACTTTTCTAAAACCCCATTTTGAAAATGAAATAAGTAGCTCCCCACTAACTTTTTCAAAACTCAATTTTGGAGCTTCTAAACGCAAATAATCACTTATCTCAATTTATTACCCAAACACTTTTTTTTAACATATCCCCATTTTGGAACTGAGATTTGGAGATAATCTCCTCCTAACCGCACATCCAAACACCCCCTAAGTTGTTAACAACTCTAAAGGGGCATAATGGTCTACTCAAAAATAAATTATGTGTGCGGAGTAATATCCTCCGTGTACATATCACTACCCTTTTTATAAAGTGCCCGTGTAATAATAAAGTACGAAAAGAATTGCTAAAACCACAAAGGTTTAAAAAAATATCCACATAATGACTTGACAAATATATTGGTTGAATCATGTTGCTTTATGATCTCTATTTTACCTTCTATATTATTACTGTATTATTTTAACGGCGAAGATTATATTAAAAAACTAGCAAATTGCTAAAACCAAATTACAAAGATATCAAATGAGGGTTTTTAAACCACAAATCTCTAGAAGAAAACTTAGTACATCTATAAGAACACCATAAAAAAGATTGAGCCACAATGTCATCGAAGAGCACCGATCGATTAGGGGAACGCTGATAAAAAATAAAACGGTTCCGAAATCCCCAAATGGCCCACCACGCAACCATGAATACACCTTCCAGAAGACTTTTAACTTTAGGCTGAAGCCGAATGTTATCGAACCAACTCCACTAATCTAAAAACGACTCCCATCGCTGCCAACCTAAATCCCACCAATGACAAAGACGACGGGATACTTCCTGAGCCAACTTACATCCAAATAACACATGAGAAACATCCTCCTCCATTGAAGAGCAAACTGCATAAGAAAATGATTCCAACAAAACACCTCTCCTACGTAGGTTAGCTCCCTCGTAGGAAGACAATCCAAACGAGCTCTCCATGTAAAAACATTAATTTTAATTGGAACGCCCTTCACCCACCTAGTTGGAATAGAAAGAGCAGGAAGAATCATCTCGTCAATACCATTACGAACATCTTTAACATAGAACTCTCCATCAGTTGAAAGAGAACAAACCCATTTTTCCGGACGATGAGAAAGAGAAGCAACATCTAAAAGATCAGGAAGACCTTGAAATTGATGAGACTCCAAACCTCCACGAATAGATCTACGAAAAGAGGCGTCCAGATCATTACCCATTTTCTGATTCACAAAAACCTGCTGATTTAACTCAAGAGCGAAAATCCGTTGAAACTTGTCTTTAAGGGGGGAACCACCTAACCAATTATCCACCCAGAATCTCGTTTTCGTGCCATCACCAGTTCGAATTAAAATTTATCAATAAAATCAAAACCTTTGCTCTCTAGGTTGCCTACTTCTTTAACAATAGAACTCCAAATAGACATTAAACGAAAGGAATGAGAGTGGATACATGACCCATGAATTGCAAAAATAACACGATACCAAAGGGAATCTTTTTTCGATATAAAACGCCACACTCATTTCATTAACAAAGCCCGGTTTAATGCAAAATAACTTGAAACTCCTAAGCCACCCTTTTTCTTTGCTGCAAGGACTCTATCCCAAGCCACCCAAGATATTTTTTTCTCCAACTTGTCAGACCCCTTAAAAATTATTACGAATAGATTCCAACTCTTTAAGAACCCCTAATGGAGCCTTAAAAATTGACAAGTAGTAAAGAGAGGACGCACCTAACACCGACTTCAAAAGAGTCAACCGACCTACTATTGACAAGGTTTTCGCCTTCCATTTAGACAGTCTAGCATGCACTCTGGTCACCACATCGTCCCACACCTTGATCTGAGACATTCGATCTCCCACCATAACACCTAGATATTTGAACTTATTTAGCATGATAGAGCATCTTATAGAATCCGCAGTAGCCTCCACATTAGAACGAGGAATACCCAAACCCATCAGTTGACATTTAGAAAGATTAATATGAAGCCCCGAAGCCAAATGAAAACATCTTAGAATCTGAAGGATACCACGTAGGTTACCATAGAGGTGGTTATAATGGTCGTGGCCGTGGTCGTGGTCGTGGCTATGGTCAATGAAATTACATTTACCATGCCCCACAAGTTAATAATATCAATCAAGAAAATAATGAAATTGGTAACTCTCAAAACCCCGAAGGATCATGTTTTAGGTGTGGAAGTGCAAATCATTGGTCAAAAGCTTGTCTTACACCTTCATCTATGTGAACTCTACCAAGCATCTCATAAGAGAAAAGAGAAATAAGTGAACCATATGAATCAGTTTGACAACTCAAACACTAAGCTTGTTGCCTCAGACTTTTTCGATGACTTGGAAATTTTAAAATAAAATTTGTTTGAATCTTAACAACTACGTATAGTAACTATGTAGAATAATTATGAATTTCCTTTCTGTAAATTTACTATGTATAATTAGTTTTCCCTTACATGTAAAATAAATAAATAACATCTATTGTGCACTAATTATTATTTTTATGTTCATATTAGAAAATTCCAAATGAGTCTCAATCAACATCAAGGAAAGGATGAAGATCTATGCATAGCAAATAGTGGTGCCACGCACACTATCCTTAAATCCAAGAATTTTTTTTTGAATTAAGACCAACAAAGAGAACCATTGATACGATTTCCGGCCCTACAAACTTGATAGACGGAGTGGGAAAAGCTAATTTAGTGTTACTAACGGTACACAACTCTTAATCGAGAATGCTTTATAATCCCCAAAATCCAAAAGAAACTTACTAAGTTTCAGAAATATATATCATAACGGATATAAAACTCAGTCAAGGACTATTGGAAACAAGAAATATTTACATATAATAAATGAAAATCAATTATTTGAAAAACTGCCAATGCTCCATTATGGTTTGCATTATACACATATCAATGTGCCCCAAGCACATTTGGCGGTAAAAGAAAATTATTGTGATCCTGGTATATTTAGCTTATGGCATGACATATTAGGTCACCCAGGATCAACAATGATGAAAAGGATAGTTGAAAGCACACATAGACATCCACTGAGAGATCAAAAGTTCCCTAAAACAAATAAAGTACCTCTATGTACATCTTGCTCTTTTAAAAAACTGATTACAAGACCTTCACCACTTAAATTTAAAAATAAACCACCTATGTTTCTTGTAAGAATTCAAGGTGATATATGTGGCCCAATTCATCCACCTTGCGGATCATTTAGATACTTCATGGTTCTAATAGAAGCATCCAGCATATGATCTCACGTCTGCTTGTTATCTCGTAATATGGCCTTTGCAAAGTTTCTTGCTCAAACTATTAAATTAAAGGCACATTTTCATGATTATACAATTAAAATAGTGAGACTTGATAATGCAGGAGAATTCACATCACATGCTTTTAATTATTATTGCATGTCAGTTGGAATTGTTTTTGAACACCAAGTTGCCCATGTTCACACACAAAATGGTTTAGCATAATCATTGATCAAATGCCTCTAACTAATAGCTAGACCATTAATAATGAAAACTAAACTCCCTGTATCTACACGGGGACATACAATTTTACATGTTGCATCATTAATTCGAATGAGGCCAAGTGAAAATCATAAATACTCTCTTATACAACTTGCTTCTGGCCAAGAACCAAACATCTCCCATCTTAGAATTTTTGGTTGTGTAGTGTGTGTTCCTATTGCACCACCACAATTTACAAAAATGGGTCCTCAAAGAAGATTGGGAATTTATGTTGGATTGATGTGTGTTCATCGGGTGATGGATTGGATTGAAACAGGTTTTAAATTTATAAATATGAATTACCAGAATGACTAAAAACGTACGGGCAAGTATGACCCTTTCGTTTGTGTATAGATATTATGTGGTAATACCGAGATCGTTCACAGGAATTTGGTAAACCTATGATCATTCAAAAATCTACTATAATCTTTTTTATCGTAGCAATTGTAGACAAATAAATAACAAGTAATATGATGAGATTAATAATAAGATTAAAGGCAACACTTGGTAAAGACTAGTTTGGGCATCTGTTGTGGTATGATTGTGATGACACATTTAACATTTATATGATTACTAGTTTCTAAGCCCGTCCGATGGACGAGCGCGTTTTATAATTTTTATTTTAATAAATTATTTATCTATAATGAAAGAACAAACATATTTTTATGTATATTTAATGAATTAAGATTATAAAACATAATAATAATAATAATACCTTAAGAGAAAATAAGCAAATATTAATTACATGATTACTAATCCGATAAAAGGAAATACATCGTAAGTCAAATTAAAATCAAATTATTTGTATATATAGTTTTAGATCAAGTTAGATGTAAAGCTTCTATGCAAACAACGTTTAACGTAAAATTGGTATAATTAAAACCTATATCACAACATAGAACCTTAAAACCCCGCTTCGTATTCACAATTTATACAACGACGTATTTTTCTCAATTTGGGAAAATCGTTCTACAAAGTTTTTACGTCCTATTACTAAATGTTTGTACAAACTAACTTCTATAATAGTTTATACTAACATAAAAATATTTTTGTTAGTGTTACATTACAAATTAAATTGTTGAATTTAGTGTATATTAAACTTCATATTATAAACTGATTAATTTGTATAACTATAAAGGTTAACTTTCATGTCAAAAAAATAAATTGTGTTAAATATAATATACTAAAAAAAACTTAAAAGAAAGAAAAACATTTATGCATGAAAAAAATTCCATTGATTAAAAATTACATAAAAGAACTTAAAGATAATACATATCTGATAAGATTTGAAATTATTCATGGCCATTTAGGTGATTTATCACCAGCAAAAGCTAAATATAAATTATCATAATCCAAATCTTCTATATCTTCAACTTCAAAGTCTTCTTCCTCCTCATAGTCATCATACTGATCTTCTTCTTCTAAGAGACAACCAAATTCAGCAATTTCTCTTTCCCTTAACTCAGCTTGACGACGTTCTCTTTGGTGGTCTTCACGCTGTTTTCTTGCTGCTTCAACCCTCGCAGCCTCTTCTTCCTCCTCCTTTGTCAACCTTTTGTGCTCTTCATCTTCAAGGTGGTAGTACCACTCACCAGGATAATCCTCCCAGGCCCATTTTCCATCATCTTTAGTATTCTTCGCATTGTCAATATATTGATTAAGATTATCAACAACTTTCTTCGTGACATCATCATGTTGGTCTTCTTTTCTTTGTTTCCTGAAATAAAATTAATTATTAACAAAATCTATATAAAACAATAGATTAGAAAATATTGTTTAATTAAAAAAATTATTACAAACTTACTTCTGTTCCAACTTGGTTGATGATTCAATTCCGGCTTCAGTTGCAGATCTTTTGGATGAAGCTTTCATGTTTTTTTGGCAAAAGACTTGTAACACTACATTGATATAATAATTTTCAGATAATGTGATTTCTAAATGGTTGAAATCGTTCAATCTTATACACCCTCATAGGGCATATGGAAAGACACACGCTTTACAAATTCAATACAGTAGTCATAAATGTAATAAAGTATGCATGCTTTCATACGTTAACCAAGGTTAATGTAGCTTTCTAATGTAATAAAAGGTAATTAACATCATAGCATACTCTATAAAAATGAGTACATACCAACATGTTTGTTATTATGCTTGTTGAGATGAATAATAGATTTGGCTTCACTGTCTGCAGAACCTTTGATAGATACATTGTGGTCTGTTACTAGAGCCACTTTAAGAATGTTAGACATTGATAATATGTATATTTAGCAGCAATGATAAACTGATTTGATGTTTTTGATAAGTTCATACCTTGTTTATATAGTTGTGACAAACTAATAACAGCAACAATATATTTGATTATGAACATTCATGCATGAAATCATTTACAAAAGATATAGGCAATTATAAAATCAATTATACATTGTTATTTGAAGCAATGCGTGTTTTATTGTTGGTAGTGTTTTCATTAAATTAAAACTTTACGATTATACTAATATTTTAGTTTATATAAATAGCTGTAAGTTTACAAAAATGTTGCATGTACAGTCTATTATCTAATTAAACAGTTTACAAATATAACGAAATTTTAAACAAAAGTGATCACCTAAGCAATAGATAAAGATTGTTTAAAAATAAAAAGAACTGTCAAATAAAAATGAAAATCGCGTTTTTAAATCGCCTTTCCCAAAAATCGCGTATGTATTTTATTAACAATAAAAAAACAATTTATTATAAATTTGATTCCTCAATCTAAACATCATCACTATCTTCTGAATCAATTGAATCATTACCAGTAACATAGTCATCAGCAACACATGTGTCATCAATGAAACCGTCCAACGAATTTTCTCCATCATCTGTGTCTTCATGACATAAACTTTCAGAATTATCTGTATCTATTCCATCTAATTCTTCATAATGATAATTTCTAGCATCATTAGCATTATCTTCAGTAGGCTTCGTCATGATCAGTTGATTATCAAGAATACTGGTTTTAGTCACTGTTATATCTTCATCTGAAGATATAATTTCACCATTGTGGTTAACAATTACATTATTGTTAACCAAGCATCCATTTTTTGTCAATCTTCCATGCTTTGTTTTGGAGGGATAGACCTCAATATCATCATCTGATATAAGTGGTATATCTTTTGATTGGTAATTTTTTTTCTTTCGCTTAAAAGTCAATGGACCAACTTCATCATCTGATATACATGCAAATGGTATACAATTTATTCTGCCAACACAATGGTTGAGATGTCCATCATATTTTTGTTGTTCTTTGTTAACCTGCATAGTTAAAAGACAAGGTTTGATATAAATTCTTTCAAGTAACATAAAATGATATAAGAAGTGCCAAAGACATTGTTATGATTTTGTAACAAATATACCTGATTTGGTGAATTTGTTTTTACCATTATGAAGACATCAAAAATATGTCATTGTGTTTGTTTGTTATATAGCAATGCATTTCTACACTTTTAGGAAATGATTATATATTCAATTAATGGGTTGTCAAAAAATCCTTTTAACAAAATGTATGATTTCCCTATTTTGAGCCTTGTGTGTTTGAATTTATAAGAGGATGTCCTCTTGTTCGTAAAGCAATATCAGATTGCGGAATAGATGCTTCATAATATTTATGTTAAATAACCAGCGTATACATGTGCCTTTTAATATACTTCAAATAATCTAAACAACATACAATGAAAAAATTAACTCTTGCTTTGTTTGAAATTTGTTGACCTTTCACTTGTTGTACTACTTGAACGTTTACATTTTGATAAGCTATCATGAATTTTAGTTAGCACAAAGATGCACGTTAAAAAATAAGTATGAGTCAAATACAATGTTAGAAATATACCTTTCCTAAGCTCTGCAAGAGGAAACCTTAACGGAGTATTGTCTACATTGTTAGAAACTAATATGTGTGAACGTGCCTCCGTGGTGTGTGTGGATATTTGATTGCATCTGTTCGAGGTTTTTTTGGTAACAATTGTTCCATCATTGAAAAAAAAAATTCCATTGACGTTGGTCTTTCGTTTATGATTGGATACATTATTTTTTATGCGTAACAAATATTATGACAATAAAATCACTATACGTATTCTAACAACGACAAATACATAGTTTATTCTAATTAAAATTATAAACATTATAAGTAGGTTTATGTTGTATAGGTCTAAAATATTAGACCTCTTCAAAATTTAATGCATGTGTAAATATTGAGAATTTATAAACTTTAAGAGGTTTATACAAAGTGAAAAAGGTTTATGAAGTTAGGAACTTTACAAGTTAATTATATTATTAAATCTTAGACCTTTTAAAGGTTCAAACCATTGTGAATGCTCTTATGGAATACAAAAAACAATGATAAACTTAAAAAGATATTCTAACTAACAAATATTAGCATTTATTTGTTTGAAATAATTTTAAGGAATGTCAAATATTACAAAAATGAATCCCTATGATTTAGCTAAGTTGGTTTTTTCAAATTTGATACTTTTTTATGCAAAAAGAATAAAAATTGTATTTTTAAAATTTAAAATAAAATTTAATAATAATAAATGAGATAACTTCATGAAGTATCCATAATGATTGCATTGGAGAAGAGTGCTAACTAAAAGTCTTGCACTCTCCATAACCGAACAGTATCTCATTAAATTATCTAAAATATTCCATGGATCATCACAAATCAAACTAATCACTCTCTCTGCCGTTAGAACTTGCTTATCAAAATCAAGGTACGTACTATCTTCGTATTGTTGATCATTATAGAACTAATGTCCATCCGATTGTTGATTGTTAAAACTATAAATTTTATCGACTTGATCAATTGTAGCAGTGATCAATTTTATCCACATGAGGATTGCAAGGTATATATATACTAAACATCAATTATTGAATTCAGCTTAAGTTTTTACTACTCTATTATAGTTAGGTAATCCTATAAGTTACTTTATGCTGATCATATTAGAAACATTATGTATGTAAGTTAGATAATTCATATCCTATAAGTTTGTTTATGTTGATCATATAAGTTATCAATACTATATAATAGTTAGGTAAACCTATAAGTTCGTCTATGGTGATCCTATTAGAAAGATTATGTCTATAAGTTAGTTTATTATAGTCCTAAAACTTTGTTTATGTTGATCATATAAGTTATCACTACTATATAATAGCTAGGTAATCATATAAGTTAGTTATTTGGTATCTTGATATGTTATTAAGTTGAACTTGTGCTTAGAAGAAAGTGCTTTCAGAATATCCATCAATTGATTTAAAAACATAAATATTAAACACAAATTGTTAAAACAAAGAAGTATGTAAACACAAATTGTTAAAACACAGGTTGTTATAAGTTAGTTGATATAAGTTGTTATAAGTTAGTTTATATCCATTGATTGATTCAAAAAGATAAAACTTAACATACATTGGCTAAACACATAAGCCAAATTATTCTGAGCAACAACTCAATTCAAACAAACAAAGTGTTCAGCAAAAAGTAAAAAGTTCAAACAACAATGAAAACTTAAAAACATACTAAAAGTGAAAAAATGGGATGATGATGCTCATTCACTTTGGCTCTTCATCCTTTTCAGCTTCTTTCTCAAGTTTCACAGCAATAATTTCTTGCTGAACACTTGAATCATCATCCTCATTACCTTCGGCAATGTCTTCAAGCTTAACTTTCACCAAGTTATTCTGACCTACAGTTTCCTACACGACAGTTGTAGGCTTCTTAGAAGTCTGGTCTGCCTCATCATCTTATGTGTCATATTCTGAATCAGAAAGATCAATCACAACTATACTGCGTTAAATAGTACGGGTACGTTTCTTTCCAGAACCACCACTTGGTGAGCCATTGTCATCATTTGATGGTGATTCAAGTTGTAGCCTCCTTGTAAGGCTAAGATCAGCAGACTTGGAAGATTTAATGGGGACAGAAGGAGTTGTAATATCATCGTCGGTATCCTGTAATGTAAAATGTATAAAAGATCAGATATGTATAGTAAATAATTCAACAAAATTTATATACAGGCTGTTTTTTAATAGTATTATACCTCATCGTCACAAAAATCTTGTTTCCAAAAGTTATTAATTTCCATGTCTGTAGTGACTTTCTCACATCTGTAAACATGGGTCTTGTTATTGCGATTGAATTCTGAAAATTAGACCCTAAACATAAATGTTTTCCCAATAATTCCATTAAGTTCATCAAGGAAATAGTTTTCATGATTGGAACCATGTTTTTCATCCAATTCCCAAGCAGTTAACCCAGACATCTTGTGCATGATGCCATCAAAAACACAAATCTGTGCACTGTCGGTATCATCGTGCAGACGAATGATAACCTTGAAACTATTTACAAAAAAAACAATGGGTATAAGTATGATTAATAAAGAATATGTGCATAAGAAATATAAATAATGAAATGCATAAACATACCGGTATGCAAATTGCTCCTTTCCCAAATGTTCACTACACCACCAAAGCTTCTTTTTGGATTTGTTACCACGTCCAGTAGCAGGACTTTTAGAATCAACAGAAAATACCTTCCTGCTACAAACTTTGCATCCATGATAAGCCCACCCTTTTTCATACTGAAGGCTGTGAACTTTAGCGTATACGACACACTCGCCATCCTTTAATAAAAATAAGAAATAAAAATGTTATTAAATGACCCACTGTGGGTTGTATATTATGAAGTTATCAGAAAAGTAATACCGGCTGAGTATCTCTAATAGTTGAAACCATTTGTTTCTCAGCACCATTCATGAATTCTTCAGGTGTGATAACCTTGGTTTCATTAGCAACCAATTCAATTTTCTGCTGGTCTGGATTATAATCTTCCTTGGATTCGTACCTAACCAATGACAACAACATTCATTGTAATTGAAGAAGACGATAATATGACAATTATATATTAAATAACTTGAAACTGTTGATGCAATTCTACATAACATACCTTTCACGAAAAGCAATCAACTCTGGTAGTTTTTTGTTAATCACCATCTTTGTACCCCATAGACAGTTATGCACAGAAGGAAGATCTGTAACAAAAACAAATAGTTATAAAAAACACATAAGGAAATATTTACTTGGTAATGGTAGTCACATATACTTACCATTGAAATATTTCACTTTTCCAAGTTGCAACATAACATCATTATGATCAAGTGACTCCAACTTGTCAACATATTCGTTCCACTTTTTCGCCCATTGGTCCCAAAAAGTAAGATTAATCCTTTCTCCTCTGCGTAAATTAAAAGCAAAATGAATATATTGTAAAAGTAATATCAGTTATAGGTATTTCTCAAAATAAATAAATGAGTTAAAAAAACTTACTCATCGTCTTCAACGACAACAGTTCGCCTTATTTTGCTTGAACCTATTGAGTTCACAGAAATCAACTCACAAATTCCAACCACTGATCCAATAACATCTGAAACACAAATAATTACTTGTTAACCACATATAAATAACTTGAAACTTGGCTAAGATGTATACAATAATTTAATAAAAAAATGCTAACTGATTACCAACAAAATTATTTTCCGCATACTCTTCATCCGTGTCAACAATCCTGGTGAATGGTTCACCCCTGAATCTAGATAGATTGTCATCTATCTGTTCAATTCTGGTGATATTGGTATTCCGGTAAAAAGAAAGTTTCCACTCATGTGGCAGCAATGGAGTGTTACCACCATTCTCTATGACACCAAAGTTAGAAATCTTGTAACACGTTCCTTCTTGTAGCAATGTATCAAATCTAAACATCCACTCTTTCTTTATATACGCCTGAATACGCATACCTTGTGTAAATATTGAAGACTATAAGTGAAGAAAACAAATTATACAAAACATAATTATAAATTAAATTAAAGGATGAAATTATATTACATGGTCATCCTGCAAAACGAATTCCAAACTATATGGATTGTGTGACTCATTCAGTCTATGTGCTTTCCAGACAGATATGATCCTTCCTATTATTGTCATGTTGGACAACATAGGACTGATGTCCTTTATATCAGTTAAAGTTTCAGTAGGCTTCGTTGCTGAAACAAAACAACAAAAAGTGAGTACAATTTTTAACATAGGAGTGATAAAAAAATGAATTCTTATAAAATAGTAAGACCTGATGATTGACCAGGTGTGTTGTTTTTTGTGCAGATGCCTTGCCTTTCATCTGCCTGGTTTTGGGCGTCTTAAATTGAGATTTTGGATCCTCTTGGTATTGCATTTTGGATTTCGTCATTGGAACTGGTATGGGATGCTTAAGGCAATAAAAAAGATGGTGATTTGTTAATCCAGTAGTTGATGCTATATATAGTGTCACTTCCATGTTTCTATACATGGAAGAAATCATGATATTATAACAAACAATTACAAACATAATGTGATAATTTATGAATGTGCTAACTATGAGTTGGAATTAGGTTATACATGGTAATTATTCATGGCAATAACATTCTTGTTACAATTTTGTATTTTGAATGGAGCAGAGTATTTTTGGCTCCAAAATTATATATTTGCATTTATATTCAGATTAAAAGCAAATTAGTAATTTCCATACTTAGTTCTAAAACTTTAACAACATTTGAAATTAGTCAAAACTATTTGTATAGGTTAAATAGTTGCCTAATTTACTAATCCGTTTTTTTATTTAGTATGCATTTGGATAAAAATCATAGTATGGTTAATGGTCTTTATTGCCTTTGTTTTAGAAAGTCCTAACACAAATATGGAATTGGCATAGTGGTAAAGAGCATGTGTTTCTAGCTTTCAGACCCAAGTTCGAATCTCACAATGGACATATTTTTAAAAAGTGTTCCATGGACATGCTTAGCTGGCACACGCTGGGATGATGTGGCACATAAATTGTGCTGATGTGTCACAAAAAAGTGTGTTTGAATAGTAATTGTGCTTAGGTGTATTAATGAGGTGGATTACTAAGCATGACGTGGAAAAAAATTATCCTCTTATATATAGAGTAAGATGATAGTTAGATGGTTAATCCAATCTATTGTTTTCAAAAGCTTCAATCCTCGTCATGACTTTGGTTAAAGAAAACAAGCATTAGACTCAATCACTCAATTCAAGACTTAATCCAATTTCAACTCATTCGATTAACGGTCGTTTCATGAATTTGCTAACACTTATAATTACGTT
This sequence comes from Glebionis coronaria, assembly GCA_025667525.1. Lineage (NCBI taxonomy): Eukaryota > Viridiplantae > Streptophyta > Magnoliopsida > Asterales > Asteraceae > Glebionis > Glebionis coronaria. The sequence goes on along the minus strand of CM046875.1, from coordinate 552,657,065 downwards.
TCTTGATAATCAAAACTTCTTAAGAAATGATCAATACAAAAGATTGCCAATCATAGACAAACCGGCTATGACTTGTTGATAGAAAATAACCCTTTCGACCTATGAAATCTTTATCAACAAATTAAGTTTTGACAACAAATGTCACATGAAAAACAAGTACCAATGGTTCAAAGGAAAGCTTGAAATTGAAATAAACATAAGTCACAATCACAACCACTAATTCATACCACAAACATCATCCTACCAAGTGTAGAATGAGATTTAGGTACTCATAAAGAACAATGAAATAAACTCAGAAATAATAGTCTTATAAGTCATAATCAAGAGTCTTACAAAGTAGAAATATAGTGCTAATGGTTAGGGTAATGATCCCTAAGAGTTTCGTGATGTTAACTTTGCTTTTCGGACTCCAAAAGTGATTTTTCTTACACCACCTTGCTCAAATCCGGGAATGGTGTTTTGGACAAGGTTGAGAGAGTTTATTAACTAGCAATAACACACACAAGTATGTTATGAAAGTGAGATATGATGGAATTATGAAAGTTGTGACCCCATGGGTCTTATTTATTAGCAAATTGATGGCATAAACTTGAATGCATGGCTTGTTGGCAAAGGTTTCTGCTTGGAGCCAAAGAAAGTCTAGAACCTTCTTGTGTGTTCTTGTATGTTATTTAGAAGCTTCAAGAAATCATGTAGAAATCTGCCAACATGAAAGTAGTGGGTGGCAACTTTGGATTCTGCTAGTGGCAACTTTCAAAAATGTTGGTGGAAACTTTGGATTTCGCTAGTGGCAAATTCCATGTTGAGTGACTTGTATATTTCTTGAAAACACTTGTTCTTGCACCTGAAATAGATCTTCAAAGGCTTGTAACTCGTACACGAGTCTTGAACTTTGACTAGGATTCTTCGTACTCGTACTAATCTTCACATTTGCATTGCTTTATACTTTATTTTTGCAATTGGCTACACAAAGACTTGCAAACATATTTTGGCACAAATATGGACAAAAGTATTAAAGAGATAACCAATATACATGTACAATAGTACGGATAACGCTCCCAAAAACATGTTAGATTTGGGCATTATCATGGATATGAAATGTAACACCCCGCTTTGATAAGTAGACCGTTACATGATATTATGGCGTGTCATCAAAGCATGCAAGGTAATATGTCTCAAAAACATAAATGACCATAAAGGAAAGTCGGAATCAAACATCGGCTCCCAAACATAAGCCCAAAACATGCATAAAGTAAATGAAGTAGAAAAGACTACACAAGTGTCCAAGCAAGCATAAGTATATGAAATGCAAAAGGAGAAGAAGTCTAAGGTAGCTTCCATCCTATGCACTTGCTGTCAATGCTCAATTATGTCCTTGGGTACCTGCCGTTTGGGACATGGAAGAAATCACGGCTGAGCAATACGCTCAGTGAACGGATATAATGACATGATAAGAATAACTGAAACATAAGTAAAAGGTATGAAATGTAGCGGAATATGTGTAAGTCCTAGAAAACCTAGAACATGTTGTTTAAGAAATGAAGGATAACTGAAAGGTCATAAGTCAGGCATGAAATAACATATATGTTCTAGAAAACCTGGAATGTGTTTTGGTAACTAGTTTATAACTTAAAAGTCTTATGTTTATACATGCAATGTAATTTAAATGCCAAAGAGCTCATATAGGTCATAACATGTATCAACGTGCATCATGTTGGTCCCTAGTAATTCGTTATTACTTATTATCTTAAGTAATAACTCTTACTTCGACTCAAGTGTGTTGTTTTAACAATAGATAAGAACTATGAAAGATTAAAACAACAATACCAATATACTTTTCAACGTATAGACTTTTATTAGAATCAAATAAAGAATCTATAACCCATTTTGTTTGCGGAATAACAAAGTGGTTGAATGACAATGAGGTTTGATCTCCTCTACTTAAACATCTAACCAAAGTTAAAGTCTAAGCTCCAATCTAAACGTTCATATGCATCTTGGTGATGAGACTGTATTTATACATAGTCTCATCGTCCAAATCGGGCTTAAAACGCTTAAAATATCATCAAAATATGCCTGTGTTTGTTCATTGTGTATTTCAGGTACGGATATCGTGAATTCACCAAAAAGATCAAAGGAATCAAACAAAAACGAACACGGGAAACGAAGCCGCACAAAGAACCGGACCCGAATCATGATTTTCCTATCAAGTCCTTGAAGTTTGAAGATTTGGCAACTTTGGTCCCTCTACTTTGGAAGACTTGTCATATTATACCCTTGTGAACACTCAAATTACACATTGGGTCCCTAATATTTCAAGTATATACATAAATGGCCCTTGAAGAATGCCCTTTGTACACTTTTAATCCTTGGTGAAAAGTTTACCAAATCAAGGTGCCAAATTTGACAATTGCTTGAAAGTTATTTCAAAGGAATTTGAGTTGAAAAGCTGTTGGAATTGAAGTAATAACAAGTAGTAACATTGGGGGCCAAACCTGTAAAAAACAAACCCATATCCACCATTTTACCCAACCAAACCCGTTTTTACCCACCCATTTTACCCATTTTACCCGACCAAACCCAATACCCAGCCCAAGTCAAACCAGTCAACACCCTTTCCTTATTTCCCACTAAACACGTTTTTTAAAAATCCTAATCACCTAAACAGATTAAACAACAACTCTTTCCCCCATTTAATCCCCATTAACCCTAATCCGAAACTCACTTTAAACAAAGGGGTTTTACCCCTAAGTTTCCAGATCAGCAATTTCCCATCACACAAACCAAACCCACCAACAAAGCACCTCTCCCGTGACCCCAAAGTGGACCCCCCATACTCCCCTGCTTCAACAAAAATGGCAAAATGGGAATCCTAGCAGAAATCCAACGACCAAGGCATTCTCCTTGGTCCCAAAGTCACAATGGACGTCCCTGATCATTCCTTTACAACCTGGCATCCAACAAACATCACATGGGATGATTCTTGACTAAATTCAAAAACTTGACCAAGGCCAAAGAAGGAAAAGCAGTAGCTAGGGTTTTCTTTTTACAATTGTAATCTAGAATCTTCTTTATGCATGTATAAATACATTCGGCTGTGAATGTATTCTCTTTGTTCCAGTTTTTGTGTAACTTTTTAAAATAGTAATGACAATGAAATTTTTTCTTTGTACACATAACTGAGTTCCTTTTATTGCTTTATTAGTTAATCTTTTACATTATTCTCAAGATAGTTAAGTTTTATCAAAGTTTCATTTGTTCCAAGAAATTTTCAAGTGATTTTTCTTTTAAGTTTTTTTCAACACTTCTGGCCAAGACCATGTGGAAGTGAAAGTGGAAGCTTGATTCTTGGCTGGTTGTGTTTGAAATACTTTCTGATTTCCAAGGTTGGTTTGAAAAAGTTATCTAAAAATCAGTTTTTCAACATTTTCTCAAAATTATTGATTTTCTTTATTCACTTACTGTTGAATAAGCTAACACCAATAAGCCTGACAAGCTTATTGGCTTCAAGCTTATTCAACTTGAAGCTGTTCTTTGCTTGGTGGTTCTTGTGCAGGTTGCAAGAAACAAGCATCATCATCACCATTTGTTTCATTTTTAGAAGATATTTTGCACCCTGGGACTGTTGTAGTCCCCCAGCAGGGTTCTTGCACCATCTCATAAGCTCTTCTAAGCCAATTAATCAATTTAAAGAAGGCCTCAGCCCCAAGGTTTGGCTTGAACCCTTTTTATGAATTTTTTTGATTATTGAATGAATTTATGTGAATTGGTGTGATTTTACTTGAATATTGGTATTTTCTGTTTGTTCATGCTTATTTATGGCTTATATGCATGTTAGGATAGAAATCAATCAGTTTAGGATGATTTGAATGGCATTTAGTTTGTTAATTTTAAGTTTCAGAAAATAAAGGGGTGTTTGGGTCTGCATGTTAGCTAAATAGGGTGACACATTTTTGGCTTAAATTACATCTAGACATACTCCTTTGGACAATCTTAGGTTGTTTCAGTCATAGGTCTTGAGTTTAGACAGGATTTAAAAGAAGTTGCTTGTTAAAATTTGGTAGAACTTAGCTAAATCAGATAAGTGCTTTAATCTGCTTGTTTTAAGCTTAATTTTGCCCACCAACTTGTAATCTGCTTGGGTCTAGGTGTCATCTAGGGTTTCATCTATCTTACATGTGCTTTGGTTGGATTTTGTGCAATTTGTGAAGGCTTAAAATTCGTCCTAGAACCAATTAGATCAGCAAAAGTCTATCAGACCCCTTTTTCTTGTTTACAGTCACTTTAATTGGTCATTTGTGTGAGATTTTTGTGAATAGCTTGCCTGTTTTATTGTTTATTGTAACTCCCTACACTCCACTGAGTGTAGGGGTGCCCTTGTATCCAATCAAAACCAAGAAACAAGCAATCTACAATCATTTTAGTGCCCAGACCTTGAAATTGCACTAGCAGTGGGAACTTCATTACCCCTGCTAGTGTTATTGTTTGTACTGTCTAGCTAACTGCCAAAAGCTCACAAGGTGTCACTTTCAGGGTTTTGATTTTTTTGTCTTTAGTGAAGTTAAATAGGTTTTAGACTTTAATTCTTTTTCCAATATTTTTCTTTTTTAATTCTTGATTTTTCTGTTTAATAGTTTTTATTTTACTGTTCATTTGATATTTTTTAGATTAATTGGCTATTTTAATTAACTTTTTAAATACTGTTTTTGTCTTTTAGTGGTAGAATTCTGTAATTTTCAGTTTTAAAATTTTTCTTAGGTTTAGAAAATTATTTTAAGCTTTTTAGTTTAAAAATATTTCACTGTTCACCTTTTAATTATTTTTTATAATTAATTTAACTTAATTAGGGTTTAAATATTAAACTATTTTGTCTTTTAGTGCAAAATTTTACATTTTTCAAACTTTTTCAATTTTCTACTGTTCATTAGTGTAATTTAGGATTTTTAAAATTGTCAAATTAATTTTGGCACTATTTTATTATTTTTTAGGATTATTTTAGTTTAAAAATAGTTTTAAGTGTTTTAAAAATAGAAAAATAGTTTTTAAAATTTAAGAAAAATAGTTTTTAGTCTTTAAATAATGTAAGTTAGTTATTAGTTCAATAAATTAATATTTTGGGCATTTTGTTAATTATATTTAATTTTTGGGCTTTAATTAGCATTAAAAATTGAATATTTACTTAATAAAAGGTTTTAAAATATATTTGTTGGATTTTTATTCTTATTTATATTATTTTAGACTTAGTTTAATATTTTAATTAATTTTTAGGTTTAATTTTTAATTTCGTCACGTTTTACGTATTTACGTTCGCGTTTTACGTCAACGTCGTAGTTTAATCGTAGTCGTAGCTCGTCTTTTATTTTTCTCTCTTTAAACCAAAAACGTCACTAATCCAAGCATTGTTATTTTATATATTGGCACATTAATACACACACCTCCTTCGAGAACGAACTTAGAATTTATTCGTCTTCACGGTTTTCCTAAATCGTGTCGATTAATACTTACCACATTTATACGTTGTTTTCCTAAACGCGTATTTCTACACCTATCATTTTGGCGCTGCTGCCGGGGAGGTATTTTTAGTGTGCCATTATTATTATCGTGTTTGTGTGAGTAGTGCGTTTTTGCTTTTCAATTTTTGGAAAGCGTGAATATCGTACATACTCATTTTGTTATTTTATCTTATTATATTATAGTATCCAAATAAATCGTGTTTAATTTTCCTAAATTAAACACAAATCAATCTTTACTATATTGTAGATATATTGGTTTTCGTTTTTCTTGTGAATATATTATTACTATATTGTACTACGTAAGAACAATAAAAATACAAGTACTCCAAAAGCGTGAAAACGCAACCTTGATTCGGGATTTCATCACTCGATCATTGTATTCGAATCTAAAGCAAAAGTTTAAAGGCAAAATAGATAAATACTTTCGTGAGGCTTAATTTCGATTAACACAAACTATAAGGTGGGTATAAGGCGGTTGTATTTCACGACCTAAGGGAAAAAGGTTCTTAAGTGCTTAGAGCCGCCTCGTTTTCCCCGCTTGCTTGTGCGTGTTTTGAGAAAGAAGGCTAATCGAGGGTTTGCCGCCCAAGTATTATCTACGTATATTATATTTGCTTGTGTTTTCAAGATTAAACCCTCTTGAACGTTTTGGTGTTCCACCAACGTTCTAAAGTCATCGAAGGCGTTCACTCCACGTGATCGTTTTCATTCTTTGAGGCTCCTTTAATCGAGAAAGTCGATTCGAGGGGAGATTTGTAGATTTGTGTCTACGTAATACATTCAAAAATCCAAAAAAAATAAAAAACCAATCAAAAACCAAAAACATTGAAAAAATCGAAAAACCGCAAAAAGAATCTTCTTTGCTACCACCCATTCTACGCTTAGTGCATGCGCACTCGATCGAAGGATTATTCCAATTCTAGCGAAGCTTCGAATCGACGCAATCGTAATCGAAGGAATCGACGACGTAGACGAGAATTAGAAACCGACGTTCCTAATATCGTTGTTGAAGAAACCGTAGAGGAGATGGCCGACAATCGTTCGATGATGGAATTGCTCCAAGCGCCCACCGAGGGTTATGGAGACGCGATCGTAATTCCCGCTATCGAGGCGGAGAATTTTGAGATTAAGAGCGGAATGCTTTCGTTGATCCAAGCTACGAAGTTTCGAGGTCGTGAAGCCGATAATCCTCACGACCATATTCGGAATTTTGATCGTCTTTTGGCCACGAGCAAGTTTAAGAACGTCGACACCGATGTCGTCAAGCTTATGCTTTTTCCTTACTCGCTCGATGGTGCCGCCAAGGATTGGTACGAGAAAGAGCCACCTAATTCCATAGTAACGTGGAAGGATCTCGTTTCCAAGTTCGTTAATTATTTTTTCCCACCGTCTAAGACAACGTTTTTCAAGAATGAAATTACGAAATTTGAGCAAAAACCGAATGAATCTTTTAGAGACGCGTGGGATCGTTTTAAGGAATTGCTTAGGCAATGTCCTCACCATGGTTTTTCCGAGTTGCACCAAATCGATACGTTTTACAACGGTCTTAATTTTCAAGAACAAGATTCGTTGAATTCCGCCGCCGGTGGCAACTTTTTGTGTAAAACTCCGAAAGATGCATTGATAATTATCGAAAACCGATCCAAGGTTTACCAACTCCGCAACGCACCGAGTGTTGCCAATGTCGCCAATGTTAGTAGTTCTAATCGCGACATTGAGAGGGTTGATGCGAAAGTCAACAAGTTGACGAATGTGTTTACGTCTTTTCTCGTTGAGATGCAAAAGAAAGACGCTCCCGCTACGGTGAAAGCGGTTGAGGTTTCGTGTACATTTTGTGGTGGACCTCATAATTATTACGAGTGTGCGGCTACGGATGGCCAAACGTCGAATGTGAGTGCGTTAAATGGAAACAACAATTTTTCAAATCAAAATAACGCGGGTCCATCACAACAAGGCAATTATAACCAAGGCAACAATTTTTAAAACCGAAACAATTTTCATGGAAACAATCAACAAGGAAATTTTTCGAATCAAAATCAAGGAGGTTATAATAATGGTCGTAATATAACTTGGCAAAATCGAGATAACAATCAAGGAAACAATTTTTCAAGTGGGAATCAAAACAATTTTCAAAGAAACAATCAAAACCAAGGGAACTTTAATTCTAATCAAAATAGTTCGTCAAACGATTTTCAAAATTACATGAAAACGAATGAGGCTAATATGAGACGATTAGAGGGAGAAATTGGTACTTTGAAAAACGACTTTACAAATACTTTGAAATTGCAAAACACGAAGATTGAGCAAGGGCAAATTGATATTAAAAAGATGTTTTCGGCCATAATGAACAAGTCCTCGGGTGCGTCATCGAGTTCGTTACCTAGTGACACCGTTGCTAATCCGAAAGAACAATGTAAAGCCACCTCGTCTCGTGAGAAAGGTCGTGTGATTACCCCTAACCTTGAAGGATTCCGTGTTGTTTATCCCTCTCAACCCTCGACTTCTAAGACGTCTTCTTGTTCTAAAGTCAATGGGGTGAACGTGGCGACCAAGGAAAAGAGTGCACACCCTCGTGTACCTCAAATTCCATCCACGGTTCAAAAAGAGAGCTTTGTCGACCTTACCAAAGTAACCCTTGAAGAAACTTGTGCATCGATCCTTCTTAAAAAACCCAAAAGGCGTATGCCGAGAAAGGAAAAGGATCCGGGCCAATTTCTACTACCTTGTGATTTTTCCGAGATTGAGGGATGTTTAGCCCTTGCCGATTTAGGTGCTAGCATCAATCTCATGCCTCATTCTCTTTGGAAATTGATGAGATTGCCTTCCCTTACCCCCACGAACATGACAATCGAGCTTGCAAATTGTACACCATTAATACCAATTGGAATAGCCGAGGATGTCTATGTTAGGATTGGAAAGTTTGTTTTTCCCGCGGATTTCGTTATATCCGATTACAAGTGTGACCCTAAATGTCCTATTATTTTAGGCCGACCATTCTTATCGACGGCTAGAACCGTAATCGACGTTCACGAGGGGAGACTTACTATGAGATATGGGGATGAGAAAATAGACTTTTTCGCTAGAAAATCCCAAGGGTTTAATGAGAATGAAAAAACCGAGGTTTCAAAACCTAATGATTCAAATTCTAATGATTTCAAAATGTTTACTTTAGCGGAAAGAATGAAGCTTGATGCATGTTTTGAAAGAATTAAGAAAAACGGTTTTAAAGATGATGATTTTAATGATAAAGAATACGTGTACCTAATTCAAAAGGGTATGTGTAAATTTATGGATGAAAACTCACTTTGGGATGTTTTTAGCGAAACAAGTGAAACACCAATTCCGAAGGGCGACGTTAGTGCCATCACGACAAAGACCAATATGGGCTCGTCTTCACCACCTTCGAAGGACCACGTCTTTGAGGCTTCAACTTCTAACTCCATCGAAGTGCCTCCTTTGCCTAGCCCAACACCCGTTGAGGCTAAAGGGTTTATCGACATCGATCCTCTCGTCTTAGAAAAGTCACCTAAGCATAGTCATTTGACTTGTAAGTCCATGGTTGTGAGTGCTCACATCGACTCTTTCTTTGACGATGACGATGGCGATTTTGCCGAGATTGATCACGTACTTCGAAATACACATGCTATTTTTGATTCTCCTAAGAAGAAACATGTGAAGTACGATGATTATAAGTTTGATCCCGAGATTGAGGAAATCATTGAACGAGAGCTAGCTCTTATGCCTTCACTCCCACCTACGAGTGAGGTCGACCTTTCCAAAATCGAGGATGAACTTAATGAGTTGGAACGTCTTATTTTCGATGACGAACCAACTCATGTGACCACTAAGAATCCAATTCTCGAGGAGTTACCTAATCAACACTCCTCATTTGAGAATGACGTTTACCACATTCGTTAGGATCTAACTTATCAACGATCCCCACAAAAGAATGATGGTTTCGTGCTTGATCGTGATCTTTTCGAAAGAGTTTCTAAGATACTCAAGGAGGGAAATGACAAACCGTGGTTTGACAAGCCTATCTTTAATGAAGAAATCGATGAGATCGACGTTCATGAGGATGACGAGTATGTAGACCCCGAGGGGGCGGTGTTCTTTATTGACAAACGTTTTGAGAACTTATATAATCCGCCACCCCCTCCCACCAATGACTTAAATGTGAGGATTTTTAGCGCGACTAATTTTCAGTTTGACACGCCAAATATTTTCGACATTATCAAATCGGGTTTTCATAAAGAGTTTTTGAACGATGAAAAAGGAAAAGATTTTTAAAATGTTTTAAATGATTTTTCTACATGTTTAACTCCGTCATCACCGCGTTTTATGAGTGCTACCACCTCGTATACTCCTTTTGACGATGGTGTGTGTGGTCTTAGTATGGGGGAAGCCCCAAATGTTCCCTCACACTTTACCATCGAGGACGAGATTTACGATCCCGGAATTGCTTGTAAAGGGAAATCTCGGTCTTCCACCGATGCAATAAATGGAAAATCTTTTCGTTTGCTTGGTGTGAGTCTACCTCGAGTAGCTCATGATTTTGACTTACCCATTGCCCCACCTATCTACTTCTTATCTATTTTCTTCTACCCCATTGGGGTTCGTGTTGGAGTAGCGTTGTTTCGTCTTTCATCCGAAAACGAAGACGCTATCTTTGACCCCGGTATACGTGTATCGGGTTTTTAAAGTACTCCATGTACTTTTGGGCCTTGTTTATCATGTAAGCCCCACCAAAAATGACCATACCAAGATTATCCCTAAATGATCACATTTTTGGGGATTCGAGTCGAGCTTTTGACTCGGTTATCAAAAACAAGGTACCTCGTGGGGGATTCTCATGCTTATCCTTGTTCATATTATTGCTTTCTTAGTTAACGTAACGAGGGGACTTGTGCTCTTCCTACCTTTGTTCCGTGGTTGTTTGTGATTGTGATTCATTAGGTTCATCGTCATCATTGAAGCCTCTCGTGTTCGTTTTATGGATCACTCGAGCTTCGATCGTTGCCTTTGGAGATTCCGATATCCGATGATATCCTTTTATGTTCTAACGTTTATCTTATTAGCATAATTCATAAACGGCTTTTAGGTTATTCGTTTTACCCTTTCCATGCTCGAGATTAAGCATTCGACTTCGTCTCTAGTATGGGGGTGTTTACACCCCTAGACTCGAAACATTGAGGACAATGTTTAGTTTTAGTATGGGGGGTGAGTAGATACTTCACCTTGCTTACGTCAACACGCTTTCCAATATTCATCTTTTTGCTATCGTTTTGTTGCAAAATAAGGCTAAAAATGGCCAAATTTTAAATTTTTTTTCTTGTTTTTCATAAGTGTTTAAGACACGAAGTAGGTTTTCCGATGGTGAGAACGAGAGTAATTTTTGACTCGACCGTGCGTGTTGAGCACTTAGCTTCGATTCCTTAACTTTTTAGGCTAAGTCTCTTAAATGAGGACGAGAAATGATAGAGTTATTTATAAGTCTCGTAATCGTCACGATCTTATGTGTAGTAATTATTGGCTTATTCTCCCAACGCTTTTGTATAATAAATTGTTAATAAATATTGATTTGGTGGTTTAGTCACTATTGTTGGGTTTCTAATTTGTTTTGGTAGCTTCCATGTAATTAAATTAGGAAAACATTAAGGTATCGCCAGCGTCACGGTTTTGAAGTATTGGCACCCGAATAATCAAAAGCTTCACCTAATAATAAGATTTCAAGTGCTCACCTAAATTAAGCAAAAATTTGAAGCTCACAAGGCCGAAAAATCTATGCCCAAATTGAAAGTGAATCAAGCCTTAATCTTCGAAGCTTTAAAGATCCAAAATTCGCTTTAGCGTGAGGATATACGTCTTTGGCTAATAAAACCACCGATGAGGCGGATAATAAAAGGCAAGGCAAGACCGAAGTCATAATAAAAGCTCCATGGCGGAGTTGAATAAAAGATGGAGGTAAACCAAAGATAATAAGGCCCTTCCGTTAGGGGGCGTATAAAAGTCTTGGTAATAAGTCTCATGTTCAAAACCGTTATAAAACCGTGTTTATCGATCCTTCTTGTTGACTTAATTTTTTGACATCGTTGTCTATTAGGATGAATTATTAATTTAATGATTTTGGTTACACCGTTAAGTTTCTATTTTTAGACTTAATCTCTATTCACGCATAAGTCAATGATGTATCCTCGTGATCATTAAGACATAATAAAATATAAGAGATACCAAGTAGGAATAAGGGAGTTTAGGTATGTAATTAACACTCATGAGATGTGATCGTGTTGCTAACTTATAATAACAATGATCTCGTTACACGCTTAGCATGGAATTGGGTGAAAATCGAGGACGACGAAATTATTTCTAACGAAGCATTCACGTGTTCTTGTTCTATGATCCCAAAAGTCATGTTCTCGTGATGAAAACAATACATTATGTCCAAAACACGTGTAGTAGTTTAAATTTATGTCTTCAATAAAAGTCATCATAAAATGAATTTTGGAAGTGCTATGATACTTAATTCTAGCATTGCGTGTGGACACGGCAATGGTTTAGTATGGGGGAGTGATGAGACTGTATTTATACATAGTCTCATCGTCCAAATCAGGCTTAAAACGCTTAAAATATCATCAAAATACCCAAAATATGCCTGTGTTTGTTCATTGTGTATTTCAGGTACGGATATCGTGAATTCACCAAAAAGATAAAAGGAATCAAACAAAAACGAACACGGGAAACGAAGCCGCACAAAGAACCGGACCCGAATCATGATTTTCCTATCAAGTCCTTGAAGTTTGAAGATTTGGCAACTTTGGTCCCTCTACTTTGGAAGACTTGTCATATTATACCCTTGTGAACACTCAAATTACACATTGGGTCCCTAATATTTCAAGTATATACATAAATGACCCTTTAAGAATGCCCTTTGTACACTTATAATCCTTGGTGAAAAGTTTACCAAATCATGGTGCCAAATTTGACAATTGCTTGAAAGTTATTTCAAAGGAATTTGAGTTGAAAAGCTGTTGGAATTGAAGTGATAACAAGTAGTAACATTGGGGGCCAAACCTGTAAAAAACAAACCCATATCCACCATTTTACCCAACCAAACCCGTTTTTACCCACCCATTTTACCCATTTTACCCGACCAAACCCAATACCCAGCCCAAGTCAAACCAGTCAACACCCTTTCCTTATTTCCCACTAAACACGTTTTTTAAAAATCCTAATCACCTAAACAGATTAAACAACAACTCTTTCCCCCATTTAATCCCCATTAACCCTAATCCGAAACTCACTTTAAACCAAGGGGTTTTACCCCTAAGTTTCCAGATCAGCAATTTCCCATCACACAAACCAAACCCACCAACAAAGCACCTCTCCCGTGATCCCAAAGTGGACCCCCATACTCCCCTGCTTCAACAAAAATGGCAAAATGGGAATCCTAGCAGAAATCCAACGACCAAGGCATTCTCCTTGGTCCCAAAGTCATAATGGACGTCCCTGATCATTCCTTTACAACCTGGCATCCAACAAACATCACATGGGATGATTCTTGACTAAATTCAAAAACTTGACCAAGGGCAAAGAAGGAAAAGCAATAGCTAGGGTTTTCTTTTTACAATTGTAATCTAGAATCTTCTTTATGCATGTATAAATACATTCGACTGTGAATGTATTCTCTTTGTTCCAGTTTTTGTGTAACTTTTTTAAAATAGTAATGACAATGAAATTTTTTCTTTGTACACATAACTGAGTTCCTTTTATTGCTTTATTAGTTAATCTTTTACATTATTCTCAAGATAGTTAAGTTTTATCAAAGTTTCATTTGTTCCAAGAAATTTTCAAGTGATTTTTCTTTTAAGTTTTTTCAACACTTCTGGCCAAGACCATGTGGAAGTGAAAGTGGAAGCTTGATTCTTGGCTGGTTGTGTTTGAAATAGTTTCTGATTTCCAAGGTTGGTTTGAAAAAGTTATCTAAAAATCAGTTTTTCAACATTTTCTCAAAATTATTGATTTTCTTTATTCACTTACTGTTGAATAAGCTAACACCAATAAGCCTGACAAGCTTATTGGCTTCAAGCTTATTCAACTTGAAGCTGTTCTTTGTTTGGTGGTTCTTGTGCAGGTTGCAAGAAACAAGCATCATCATCACCATTTGTTTCCTTTTTAGAAGATATTTTGCACCCTGGGACTGTTGTAGTCCCCCAGCAGGGTTCTTGCACCATCTCATAAGCTCTTCTAAGCCAATTAATCCATTTAAAGAAGGCCTCAGCCCCAAGGTTTGGCTTGAACCCTTTTTATGAATTTTTTTGATTATTGAATGAATTTATGTGAATTGGTGTGATTTTACTTGAATATTGGTATTTTCTGTTTGTTCATGCTTATTTATGGCTTATATGCATGTTAGGATAGAAATCAATCAGTTTAGGATGATTTGAATGGCATTTAGTTTGTTAATTTTAAGTTTCAGAAAATAAAGGGGTGTTTGGGTCTGCATGTTAGCTAAATAGGGTGACACATTTTTGGCTTAAATTACATCTAGACATACTCCTTTGGACAATCTTAGGTTGTTTCAGTCATAGGTCTTGAGTTTAGACAGGATTTAAAAGAAGTTGCTTGTTAAAATTTGGTAGAACTTAGCTAAATCAGATAAGTGCTTTAATCTGCTTGTTTTAAGCTTAATTTTGCCCACCAACTTGTAATCTGCTTGGGTCTAGGTGTCATCTAGGGTTTCATCTATCTTACATGTGCTTTGGTTGGATTTTGTGCAATTTGTGAAGGCTTAAAATTCGTCCTAGAACCAATTAGATCAGCAAAAGTCTATCAGACCCCTTTTTCTTGTTTACAGTCACTTTAATTGGTAATTTGTGTGAGATTTTTGTGAATAGCTTGCCTGTTTTATTGTTTATTGTGACTCCCTACACTCCACTGAGTGTAGGGGTGCCTTTGTATCCAATCAAAACCAAGAAACAAGCAATCTACAATCATTTTAGTGCCCAGACCTTGAAATTGCACTAGCAGTGGGAACTTCATTACCCCTGCTAGTGTTATTGTTTGTACTGTCTAGCTAACTGCCAAAAGCTCACAAGGTGTCACTTTCAGGGTTTTGATTTTTTTGTCTTTAGTGAAGTTAAATAGGTTTTAGACTTTAATTCTTTTTCCAATATTTTTCTTTTTTAATTCTTGATTTTTCTGTTTAATAGTTTTTATTTTACTGTTCATTTGATATTTTTTAGATTAATTGGCTATTTTAATTAAATTTTTAAATATTGTTTTTGTCTTTTAGTGGTAGAATTTAGTAATTTTCAGTTTTAAAATTTTTCTTAGGTTTAGAAAATTATTTTAAGCTTTTTAGTTTAAAAATATTTCACTGTTCACCTTTTAATTATTTTTTATAATTAATTTAACTTAATTAGGGTTTAAATATTAAACTGTTTTGTCTTTTAGTGCAAAATTTTACATTTTTCAAACTTTTTCAATTTTCTACTGTTCATTAGTGTAATTTAGGATTTTTAAAATTGTCAAATTAATTTTGGCACTATTTTATTATTTTTTAGGATTACTTTAGTTTAAAAATAGTTTTAAGTGTTTTAAAAATAGAAAAATAGTTTTTAAAATTTAAGAAAAATAGTTTTTAGTCTTTAAATAATATAAGTTAGTTATTAGTTCAATAAATTAATATTTTGGGCATTTTGTTAATTATATTTAATTTTTGGGCTTTAATTAGCATTAAAAATTGAATATTTAATTAATAAAAGGTTTTAAAATATATTTGTTGGATTTTTATTCTTATTTATATTATTTTAGACTTAGTTTAATATTTTAATTAATTTTTAGGTTTAATTTTTAATTTCGTCACGTTTTACGTATTTACGTTCGCGTTTTACGTCAACGTCGTAGTTTAATCGTAGTCGTAGCTCGTCTTTTATTTTTCTCTCTTTAAACCAAAAACGTCACTAATCCAAGCATTGTTATTTTATATATTGGCACATTAATACACATACCTCCTTCGAGAACGAACTTGGAATTTATTCGTCTTCACGGTTTTCCTAAATCGTGTCGATTAATACTTACCACATTTATACGTTGTTTTCCTAAACGCGTATTTCTACACCTATCACTTGGCTATATGGTTTAGTTGGTATCGAGAGAGAAAGGTTTTCCATAGTTTAAGCTCTTGTATTGGTTAACCTTTCTTTCTCAATTATACACTCCTTATATAGGCAGTGTAATTAGAGTTTGCATATTGCATGTACCAATGCATGGGTTTATCCAGTGGGTGGTTGATGCCCATGTTGGATAAACAGTACAAAGTACATATTAAACTATTCTAGAAAAGATAAAGGTTGTACTTATATCTAAGTATACAAGCAACCTACTTTGACTTAAAGTTATCTTTTCCCGCCTAATGCAAACCATCAGAATACAGAAGAGTCTTTAGTATCCTAGAGGAGATCGACATCATTCAGTTTGGTATTGTCAAGCCAAACTGAACTGAAAGCCCTTCTTCAGTCCTTGTTCTTCAGCAACTAGACCACCTAGTATTTGAAGCGAAGACTCCTTTGTCTTCTAAGTTCACTGGAAGGGGAGTGCTGAACTATCTTCAGCTATAAAGTCTTCAGTAGGAACTTTGTTCCTCTGGTCATCCTTTAGCAGACTGGCCTTACTGCTGAGCATGAAACACTTAGGGGGATTTTATATTCAAATCCTAGAGTTGCTTCAAGGTCAGTAAATACTGACCCAACAATCTCCCCCTATTTAGATATACAAATAGCCTAAGTCTAATGTCAGTAGTAAGTGAGCATAACAACTTCTTCTTACTTGCACTGAGCAATTAATAACTTATAAACATCAGATAATCATTTATTCAATAACATTACAAATTACAACAAAAATATTACAAATGATTATTCAGTTTTCCTTTGGCCTAAGTTCTTCAATGACAGGGGTCTGTACTGATGGATCAGAGTTTCTGATGTCCAGTATTGATAGTAAGCACATGCTGAAGGTTCTTACAGCTTCAGTGAGTCCTGGACCACCATGGTGAGAAAAGAAGATCTTTTAAATGTTTCCAAGAAATTCATTGTTTAGATCATCAAGATCACTAATGCCCACAAAATCATGTCGTTCACGATGGTTGAACATTATCATTTCCAATTCTGGTTCTTCTAACACATGTCCAGGGAGATGATTTCCAAACTGAACAAGATCTTTGTATTTCTTGGTGGTGACAAAGATGTCACCCACACCAGGTTGAACCAGATTGGCTCTCTTGTTTAGTTCCAGAATTGGATCTTGATCCTCTAGTGAGATTTGGTTGCTGATGTTCAGATGCTGACCAAGCCTTTCATGATTTCTCACAAAGTTTTCAATTCTTGTGCGAACTTCTACCCATCTCCTGGATGTTTTCTTTTCAATGATTTTGCTCATCTCTAGCCATTCAGTATATGAGAGCTCCTTCCCTTGGAAGTCATCTATGATCTCATCAGACCCATAAGCTCTATAGAACTTCAGATTGATATCTCCCTTGTAAGTCATCATGTCAACGTTTGTGATTTTTGAGAGACATCTTTTGTTCAACCTTGCTATACAAAACAATTCGTATAACATCTTTTTCTTAAAGAGGCCTTCAACCTCAGATTTTCCAATTCTTTCATATAAGCTCATCTTTAGACCTCTAAGCTTTTCTTCATTTTGAAGCTTGTGAATTTTATCAAGTTCTTCTTGAGTGGCCAACCCTGACTTGATAATTCTTTCATCTAATGTGAATTTACCTTTGCTTTTGGGTTTGATGGGAAGTGACCCATTTTCAGATGATTCAGTGCTGGTGGTAAGACCATCAATGTGAGTGTCCTTTGTTGAATACTCCCCCTTAGGCTTAGCTGGACTGTCTTCACTGAAGGGAGATACATACACAAAAGGTTGTTTTTGGGCCTTCTTCTGTGTATGTTTCTTAAAGTCCTGCTGAATAGTGACTTTTCCCCCCTCGGCAGAAGATTGCCCTACAACTTCTGATGAACCCCCAGCAGGTAAGCATGCACATAGAGAGTCTAAGGTGGATGATACCTTTGTCAACATTGCTGAAACATTAGCAAGAGCATTCAGTTTCTGCTAAACTTCATCAGATAAGTTCAGCTTTTGTTGTTCCAGCAGACCTAACCTATCCTTGATCTTTGATACTGAATCACACAGCTCATTAAGTTGAGTAGGAATTGGCTTGAATTCAGTAGGGAGCTCAAAGGATGCAGTATTAATGGAATCCATGAGAGAGATAATCTCTTGCTTGATAGACGTGGTAGTGGCCACATCCTTCACCAATGGCTTCAGTGCAGTGAGAATTGCATCTCTGATCTGTTCAGCAGTGGGAGGAACTGGCCTTGCTTTAAGAGTAACAAGTTCAACATCAGCAAGAGCCTTTTCCTCCTTGAGCTTGGTCACTTGTGATTGTAGAACCAACACCTGATTTGTCAGTTCATTTATCTTAACGGTTCTGGGGGATGGAGGCTTGGGATTTTGATCAGCAAGGTCATTTCAGATTCACTATCATCCAGGTTGACTGGAGCTCTTTCACTTAGTCCCAACTCCTTTTCCAAGTCATCAGCAGACATGCTGAATATAAATGTAGGCAAGTGTCCCCCCTTGGCGCCAGTGGAGAGAGGCACTTCCTTCATTGTCTACTGATCGCCACCTTCAGCGTGCTGGTCAGTTTCAAGTCCTTCACCACTAGGGTTGGTTTTACCTGATGGATCCTGAGAAAGAGTCCCTGATGAGTTAAGATCAATGATAATGTTGTTGGTTTCTTCAATAGGACCCTGTTGTGAGGAAACTATATCATGAGAAACAGAAGAGCCAGGGTCAGCGTCAATTGTTGTATTTGCTGACGCATCATGCCCTGATGCAGACTCAGAGTGACAAATGATAGAGATTGGTAATGAAATTTGAGATTTATTCAAATTTAAATTACTTACCGATGCTGACTTCACTCAATGAGTTGAGGGTGCGCTCTATCTTCACCCTTCTCTCCTAAAGAGGTTGAGAGATGGGTTGCCTTCAGGGCCTCTTGATGCATGCCACCTTCAACAGAGACTGATGGTGGCGGCTGGCTTGGGTTCTGGTCCTTGGCCGAGGACTTTTGTTTCTTCAAAGCTTGGCCTTTGGGATCATTAGAATTCTTATTTGATGAAGATTCTGTGGGGTGCCTCCTTTTCTTAGACCCACGTCTACACTTAAGAGTATTCACAGACGTGCTCTTTTGACGTGGTCCAGAAAAGCTCTAGACTTTGTGCATGTTAGATCCCCTTCTCCAGTTGGAGGAGTGTTGTTAGGACCTCTGTAATACACATTTGTAATAGATATGCTAGGAGTTATGTAGTTCCTCCTGGTCCTAGTAGTAGTAGGAGCAACACGTGCTCCTGGTCTAGTAGAAAGTCAAACATTATTATTCTGAGTAGTTTGCTAGGATATGCATGAGATATGTTAGGAAAGGATATGCATATCAGAAGTTAGACGTTTTGGTTTAAAGTAGTATTAGGGTTTCCTTGTAGTATAAAAGGAACCATTGGCAGAAGGATTAGACACAACTTCATCAAACATTATTCATTTCATATTAATAGTAGAAATCCTTAGTAAGGATCAAGTTATTTAGTTATTATGTTTCTTTTTGTTCATAGTATTTGTATTACGCACTTATACTTTGTGTTCTGTCTAGAGTCTCTCTGTGAATAGACTTGTGATTACAGAAGTCGTTCACCATCCTTAACAGGCTGCAAGATCCATATCAAGTGGACCCAACAAGTGGTATCAGAGTCTAGGAGAGTCTCAGCTCAAGAAGAATCAATTTTTCTTTTTACTAACATCTTTGTTTAATCATGTCTGCCTTTAGTTCTACTGAAACAGGAGAAGCAAGCACCTCTAAAACACAACAACCTCAGCAAATCATTGCTACTGTTTCCAATACAAATGGAAAATTCCCACTCTTGAAGAAGGACGAGTATGATAGCTGGGCCATGAAGATGGAATGTTGGATCACCAATACTGATCTAGACCTTTGGAAGATTGTTCAGAATGGCAACAGCAAGAAAACTACTGGTAGAGACAAGAATGGTAATATCACCATTCTCGATCCTAAAACTCATGAAGAAATCACTGTTGTTCAGAAGGAAATCAAAGCAAAAACTATTTTGCTTCAGTCCCTTCCTGATGATAACATGGGTTACTTTTATCACTTGGATGATGCTAGGGAGATTTAGAATGGAGTAAAGGCAAGGTTTGAAGGGAATGAGGAATCAAAGAAGATGCGCAGACTAATGCTGAGAGATGAATTCACAGAATTCAAAATCTCTGAAACTGAAGGCATTCATCAAGGGTATGACAGGTTCCAAAAGATTCTTAGCCAGTTGAATCAACTCAGGTCCAAACCTGACAATGGAGACGTTAATGCTAGGTTTCTTAGAGCCCTACCTCACTCATGGAATTAGGTAGTCATCTCTCTAAAAGCAAAAGGAGGCCTTGACTATCTTAATTTTGATGACTTGTTTTATAAACTCAAAACCTTTGAGACTCATGTGAGAGGATACTCAAGTGATTCCTTTCCTACTCCTGCTAACTCTGCTTTTGTGAGCTCCATG
Source organism: Glebionis coronaria (assembly GCA_025667525.1). NCBI lineage: Eukaryota > Viridiplantae > Streptophyta > Magnoliopsida > Asterales > Asteraceae > Glebionis > Glebionis coronaria. The sequence continues at coordinate 552,636,919 of CM046875.1, read as the reverse complement.
GGATCTATTCCAATGTCTTATGTTAGTAGCCCAAGCTATACTTTGTCATCCCAACATACTTCTACTCATAAACCAAAAGCCAAGATTGGTAGCATGGTAGAAGTTGTTCTTCACTCTTTTGTTGTTGATGTTGATCCATAACAGCAGCTTGCTTTTGATGATTTCAAACAGGTTGATAAACTTGACTTGGATGAAATGGATCTAAAATGGCAGATGGTTATGCTCACTCTCCGGGTTCATAAGTTTGAAAAGAAAGCCGGTCGAAAATTCAACTACAACCCGAGAGAGCCAACCAGGTTCGATAGAAGCAAGGTCAGATGCTATAACTGCCAGCAGCAAGGATATTTTGCTAGGGAATGCCCTAACAAAAATGACCAGGAGAAGAACAGGTATTCAGCCTTTAAGGTTCAAGAGCTCAAGGATTAAAATAAAGCTTTGGTGTTTGTTGACTCTATGGTTAACTGGAATGATCATCAGACTGCTACCTTGGAATCAGCTGAAGCTTCTACTGATGTATTTGCTATGATTGCTGGGAATCTATCTGATGCCGAGGAAGCAGAAGAATTGGCTCTTATGGGAATCTCGCCTCAGGTACAAAATTGTCCTCTTGGCTGTCATGATAAATATTCAGAACTTTTGACTCAGTACGATGAACTAAATGAACAAAATGACAAATATTTTTTAGAAGTTCAAGCATATAAGAGTTCTTTGAAAACATTGGAACAACAAAAGAGGTGGCTTCAAGATACTCAACGTGAATATGAGGATAAAATTAGAATTCTAAGCATTGATTTAGAAAACACCATTACATATAATGAAAAACTAAACAATGACAGTATTAAGGCTAAGCAAGACATGCAGGAAAAATTGGATGCTACACTTTTAAGATTTGAAAAATGGCAAAAAGCACCCAAAAATCTTTCAAAGTTAATTGATAGTAGCATGTCTGGTAGGACTAAGAGAGGTTTAGGCTTTGATAAATATATTGATTTGGAAGATGTATTTGATTTATCCTTTTCAAGTGTTTTTGATCCTGACAAGGAGGAGGAGGGAAAACATAGTTACAATAGGTTTAAACCAGCTACAGCAATGCATGCTGTTCCTTCACCTCTTACAGGAACTTTTATGCCCATATCTAGGCATACTGACTTGGATGGATCACAAATGCATGAGTATCCAAAAAGCTCTACTAATACTAATGACTTTGTCTCTTGTACTTTCAGTGACAAGGCCAGTGACTATGCATCTCGTGGTTCAAGTGAAGAGTCAAGACCTTCAAGTTCCAAGACAAATGACCCTACTGCTACTAGTGCTAGGATGAGTGATGAGAGAGTTGCTTCTACTTCCACTTTTTCTAGTTCTAGTTTATTGAGTCCTAGGAATATTGATTCTCCTAGAATTGTTTGTAATAAATTTAGCAGTGTGAAACAATGTCATTTGAATAAAAGGTCTTTTAAAATATGATTTGTTTGTGGTAGTAAATTTCATTTGATTAAGGATTGTGATTTTATGATCAAACTCCTTCAGTTTATCAAGCTTATCCTGCTCCTGGTCCACCAGGAGTTGCTCCTTTTTCTTCTAGAAGACTAAACCCATGTGCCTAATCTTATTCTTCTTCTAGAAGGACCTCTCCTTCAGCTTCTAATCTTTAGAGAAGCAATGGTTATACCTACAATAGACCAACCAACAACTATTTTTAGAACTTTAACCATAATTATGCTTTTAATTCAGACCAAATGTATTTTGGGTTGGGAAATTTGGGTACTGCTGTTAAGCCCTCAGCAGGTTGTTCTTGGTCACAAAATAACACCCATATGATGAACAGACAACCTAAGAACAACAGTGGATCTCATCAATCTTCTTGGCTATCTACTAAAGATCCACAAGGTAGACTCAAGCCTGAAAAGGTCTGGGTCCCCTTAAGACACTAACTTTTGCATATAACTTTTATGTTGTTGTAGATTACTCTATACCAAGATCCTTCTCTTGGAATAGTTGATAGTGGATGCTCTAGGAGCATGGCAGGAAATAAAGGACTTTTATCTAACTTTGTACCATTTCAAGGCGGAAAGGTCTACTTCGGAGGTGGTGAAGGAAGGATCTCTGGCAAAGGAACTATTCAGACACCTAATCTTAATTTTGAGCAGGTATACTATGTGGAAGCACTTCAACACTTCAACTTGATCTTTGTCTCTCAGATTTGTGACAAGAAGCAGTTTGTCCTCTTTACGGATACTGAAGCACTAGTGTTATCCAAAGACTTTAAGCTACCGGATGACTCCCAAGTTCTACTCAAAATCCCTAGAAGAGACAATCTCTATAGTATCAAGCTGAATGAAGTTAATCCTACTGGTCAACTAGCTTGTTTGGTTGCCAAAGCATCAGAAGATGAAGCCACCAAATGGCATAGAAGGATGGGACATGTAAACTTCAAGACCATTCACAAACTGGCAAATATGAATTTTGTCTCTGGTTTACCTCCAAAATTTTTCAGAAATGACATCAATTGCATTGCATGCAGCAAAGGCAAACAACACAAAGCATCCTTCAAGGCCATTACTGCTCTCAGCCTCATAACTGAACCCTTGTAGCTACTACACATGGATTTATTTGGTCCTACCTCCATTAGGAGCATTGACCATAAACAATACTGTCTTGTGGTAACTAATGGGTATAACAGGTTCACGTAGGTTTTCTTTATGGCTGCCAAAAGTGAGACCTAATCCATTATCAAGGACTTCATTACACTCATTGAGAATCAACTGTCCAAGAAGGTGAAAGGTATCCGATGTGACAATGGAACAGAATTCAAAAATGCAGACCTCATAGCACTTTGCAATTCCAAAGGTATCAAACGAGATTATAGTGCTTCAAGGACTCCTCAACAGAATGGTGTTGGAGAAAGGAAGAACAGGACTCTTATAGAAGTTGCAAGAACCATGCTTGCAGATTCTAAGCTTCCAACTATGTTTTAGACAGAAGATGTCAACACTACAAGTTATGTGTTGAATAGGGTTTCAATTACCAATCCGCATAAGAAGACTCCCTATGAGCTACTCACAGCCAAAGTCCCTAGCATTGCTCATTTGAAGCCATTTGGCTGTCCTGCCACCATTCTGAATACTAGTGACTATTTGGGGAAATTTGATGGCAAGGCAGATGAAGGCTACATTGTGGGATATTCAGCTCACTCTCGAGCTTATCGTGTCTATAATCTTCATTCCAAACGTGTCATTGAAACTATAAATCTTAGGTACTTTGAGGAGAAGACAAACATCCAAGGTAAAGGTCCTGAATGGTATTTTGATCTTGATTATCTTAGTCACTCATTGGGATATTTTTGTTTCAAAGCTAACCAAGATGCAGGTCCACAAGTGTTTGCAACTTCTAGTACAGCTGCTCATTCTAGCTTTTCGGACTCAGATGAGGATGATGACATTTTTGTTGTTCCATCCTATTCCACCACAGTCTCTCCTAACACCAATGCTACTCCTATTGATGCCCCTTCATCAGACATTGTGGACTCACAAGGAGCTCTTGACACATTGCTCAAGCAACAACAAGATGCCACTACAGCAGCTGCTCAAGGAGGCTTTAAATTTCCCTTGAGTACTCATGTTGTACCAGTTAATCCTAGTGATCCTAATGTTACTCCTAGTGCAAGTTTAACACCTATTGGTAGTCCGGTTAGTGATCCTACTTCCACAACTAGGTTCTCTGGTCCTTCTGACTTGGGAAACTATCAAAAGAAGACTTCTACTAAGCTGGATGATATTCATAAGTAGCCAATAGATGGTATTTTCGACTCTGCTTCATATGATGATGACTTTGTTGGGAATCTTAATCACTTGGCACCAGAAATAGATGTAGCTCCTATTCATGTTCAACAGATCAATAAAGACCATCCTACTACTCAAATAATTGGAGATCCTGGTTCTACTGTCAAGACTCGCCGCATGCATAAGAAAGCAACGTCTGATCATCATGCTCTTGTGAGCTACATTGAAGACCAAAAGCGCAATAATCACACAAACTTTCTTTACTGTTTGTTTGCTTGTTTTATTTTACAGGTGGAACCTAGGTCAGTCTCACATGCTCTTGAGGATCAAAGTTGGGTGGAGGCTATGCAGGAGGAGATGCAACAGTTCTTGTTTCAGAATGTTGGATCCTAGTTGACTTGCCAGATGGAAAGACAGCAATTGGTACCAAATGGATTCTCAAGAACAAGAAAGATGCAAGGGGTATTGTGGTGAGAAATAAGGCTAGGCTGGTTGCACAGGGTCACACACAACTTGAAGGAATTGACTATACTGAAGTCTTTGCTCCTGTTTCTAGGATTGAGGCCATTCGTCTATTTTTGGCTTTTGCTTCTTATGTTGGCTTTACGGTTTTTCAGATGGATGTCAAGAGTGCGTTTCTTTATGGCAAGATTGATGAGGAAGTTTATGTCACTCAACCTAAGGGCTTTGTGGATCCACTTCATCCAAAGAAAGTCTACAAGGTGGTCAAAGCTCTATATGGTCTTCATCAGGCTCCTAGAGCTTGGTATGAGCGTTTGTCCACTTTCTTGTTGAAACACGGCTACAGAAGAGGCACTATTGACAAAACACTGTTCCCTAAAAGAAATTCCAAGGACATCATCCTGGTTCAAGTGTATGTGGATGATATTATCTTCAGTTCTACCAGGAAGGAATGGTGTGATGAGTTTGAACAACTAATGAAAGGAGAATTTCAGATGAGTGCCATGGGGGAACTCACATTTTTCCTTGGTCTTCAAGTCAAGCAGCAGTCGGATGGTATCTTTATTAGTCAAGACAAGTATGTTCATGAGATCATTCAGAAGTTTGATGTGGAACCTCTTAGACCAGCAACAACACCTTATGAAGTAACTAAAGTCAAACTCAAGAATGAGCCAGATCCCCCAGTTAATGTTCACATGTACAGGTCAATGATTGGCTCACTCATGTATTTGACTGCATCACGTCCGGACATTATGTTTGCAGTAAGTGCTTGTTCTAGACATCAGGTGGCTCTAACCATATCTAACTTGAATGCAGTCAAGAAAATCTTCAAGTATATCAAGGCACAACCCAAGCTAGGCTTGTGGTATCCTAGGGAATCACCTTTTGTTCTTAAAGCCTATAATGATAGTGACTATGCAGGTGCTAATAATGATAGGAAGTCTACTACTGGTGGTTGTCAGTTTTTGGGTCGAAGACTTATCTCATGGCAATGTAAGAAACAGATAATAGTAGCTACCTCTTTAACATAAGTTGAATACATAGCTTCTCCTAGTTGTTGTGGACAAGTCTTGTGGATACAAAATCAGATGTTGGATTATGGGTTCAACTTCATGAACACCAAAATTTTCATCGACAATGAAAGCACTATCTGCATTGTGAGGAATCCTCTCTTTCATCAACGAACCAAGCATACTGATATTAGGCACCATTTTATAAGGGATGCCAATGAGAAGAAGCTGATACATGTTCTTAAAGTTCATACGGATGATAATGTTGCTGATTTATTGACTAAAGCCTTTGATGGTCCGCGATTCAACCACTTGGTGGTTCACATTGGTATGGTCAATCCTTGAGGCCTAGGATGGAGGGGAGGCTAAGCCTAAGGGGAGGCTTATTGTACATTTTTCCTTGTACAGTCTTACATATGGTAGCTTCTAACAACAGTTTTCATGGGTATTTGCGGTGTGTGCAACTTCTAGTGGTAGATTTGGGTTACTCCTAGTGGCAGTCTTCTGCTCCTAGTGGGTACAAACCCTTATCAAATTTGGTTCACTGTTCACTTCGTTGACTTTCGTTGACCACTTGGTGCTCCTAATGTTGACCTTTACGTGTTTTGACTTTCAGTCAACGCAAGTTACTTCTGGTGTACATCTTTTTGGTGTATCTTTGGTAACTGGGATTTACAAATAATGGTTTAAGGGGCAAGTGGTTACTCAAGCATTAATGACTTAATTTTGAAAGGGCAACCCCCATAATTAGGGGTCAATGAACAGTTTTGTGACCATTATTTATGGTCAAATTACTCATTTGACTCAATTATCACAATCAAACATACACACATTCGCTCCTACCCTTCACCCTCTTCAATCAATCATCTTCCACTGCATCCATCATCAACAATGGCAACACTCCAGTGCAAACCCGATCATAACAAGGTGGCCTATCTTGGCGAAGGTACTAAAAGAGAAGAGTTCACAAACATCTCGGAATACATTGAAGCTTCCAATCTAAGGTATGCTCTTACTGCTTGCCCCACTGTGTATGATACTGTTATACGTCAGTTTTGGGCAACTGCCAACCTCGTTGCTGTTTTGGGTCGCCCATTAGAGCTCCATGCTACTATAGATGGTCGCCCCTATGTGGTGACTGAGGCATCCATTATGTCTGCCCTTCATCTCCAAGATGAAGATGGCATTGTCTCTATTCCCAATTCAGAAGTATTGGATGGTATGACTGCTATAGGATATAATCATGAGGGGAAGTTTAACTTCCAGAAGAATAGATTTTCCCCTCCATGGAAGCTACTGGTTCACTTTCTGATTCATTGTTTGAGTCTAAAGTCTAGAAGTTGGGATGCATTTCCCATCTTACTTGCTACTGGTTTGATTTGTCTTGCTCAGGGTCGTACTTTTAACTTTTCTCGTTACTTGTTTGATGGCATGATTTGTAACCTTAGTGATACTGGCTCTAGGAAGAAGTTCTTGATGTACCCTAGGTTTTTGCAGCAGGTTCTTATGTGCCTACCTAGGAATAGGGAGGAATATGTGCCCCCAAAGCTTACTTCAAAGGTGTATGCGAATATGGCACTTGGATATAAGGGTCCTTTGAGACCTCTTACTGATGTTATGCTGGGCCTTGCCCAAGGGGATCCCAATGTGATTCCTCTGGCTGATGAAGCCGAGGAGGAACTTTCATTGGACAATGATCCTATAGAGGAGGAGCACCCTGCTACTAGTGTGCCTCATGGGGAGGTTGAGGAGCCAGCTAGAGAGGTGGTGGTAGAAATGCCATCTACCTCAAAGGCTGCCCCCTCTTCTCACCCACATGAGTCCCCATTTGCTGATACTCCCCCTCCTAGCCCAGCCCCGCACTCTGCTGAGAAGCCTTCTAGCTCTCATGCTCATATGGATGACCCATCTGTTGCTTCTGGTCCCAATGATGCATCCCCCAAGCCAAGTCCTCTTGGTGGGGAAGCTGAGGAACCTGTTACTCTAACTTCTTTGCTAGCTCTTATGCACATGTATTATGCGAAGATTGTTTCTTTGGAAGATGACCTCAATCAGCACCGCAAGCTCACATGGGACTTCGTGCTTCCATTGGCGAACATGGTTAAAGCATTGGAGTCACAGCAGAAGCGCCAAAGGAAGAAAGTTGTGCTTTCTGATTCTGATGAAGATGTTGAGGAGGATGGGCTGACTATTTTGGCCAGGGCTGCCTTTGCTGATAAGTCGAGTAATGACTTGCCTGCTCATCCTAGTCCTTCATGCATTCCTAATGCTGCTGCTGATCCTAAGCCAATGGATGACTCTGCTGGTCCTTCTGCTGGTCCTTCTCATGATCCCAAGGGTAAAGCCCCTATAATTGATGCACCCTCTCCTACCAGGAAGCGAAATCGCAGACAATTAGAGGAAGAGAGATTGGGGGAAGAGGCTGCTCAGCGATTGCAAGAGGAGCTTGACCAACAAGCTAGGGCTGAGGATGAAGCTCTGCAACAGCAAAGACGTGAGCAATTGAGGCACAATGCCATGCATTGGGATGAAAATGATTGGATGAAGGTGCTTACCATCCTTACTTCAGACTACTCTCAGTTCACTTATTTGTTAGGTGCAGATGTGAATCAAGGAAATTGTGTTCAACGGGCAATGGCTTTGATGCGTAAACAACAGTTATCTCTTGCTGCCCAACTTCGTGAACAACGCCGTAACAGACCTTTGTCGCGTACTGAGAAGAGAAGGTTGATGCAACAATATGTTAAGAATTAATCGGCTGCTTATTATCAGACTTGATGGACATGGGAAAGGGTGAGGAGGCTGTTCTTTGATGAGCTTAAAGATCTTTACACAAAGATGATCAAGCGTCAAAATACACATGTCCCTGAATATGCCATATATCGCCCACCTCCTCGTGTTTTCCTCACTTCTAAGCGTGCTGCTGCTCCCACCTCTTCGTCAGATGTTCACAAGGTTGCTTCTGGGGTTCTATCTTCTAGTGCTCCTTCTACTGCTGTTCCTACCACCACCACTTCAAATGTTGATCCCCCACACTCTCATGATGATACTATCACCACCAATGAAGCTACTACCACTCCTGCTAAAGATCCCACTCCTGTTACTACTATTGTAAAGCCAACACCAACACCGGTGACTGAACCACTTCCTACCTCATCAGCTGGTGCAGCTAATTCTGATCCTATGGTTGTTGAGGACTTTGTTCCTACTGCTATTGTCAAGGTCAAGGATGAGTCTTCTTCTGGTGTCCCCACACCTCGCCGTTCTATTAGAAAGAAGAAGGCTCGTCGTGGTAAGTCTGTCCCATTTGAGAAGAGAGATCCTGCCAATCTCATTGATTTTGCTTCTGATAGTGAGAATGAGTTACACCTTGGCAAGGGTGTGATTGTAGCTTGGGAAGTTCAGCCATCCCCCATTTCTCGTGGTACCTTTACTTACAAGATTACGACTAGTGATGGCTACACCCGATATGTCTCTGGATTACGGAATAATTTATCGTGGGTGGAGCGTCGTGATCTTATGTTGTTGTATGGTTTGGTGGATGCTGAGATTCCTGAGTCTCCGAGTGAGTTTCCTAACTGGCCTGGGTTAACTATTTGGGGTGATTTGAAGCTGATGTTGGATTCCCCTCCTGATTCTCCCCATGCTGGTGTATGGAAGGATCAACCTCGATGGGTGATAAGGAGGTGGAAGTTGTATGCTGGTTGTGGTGTTCATGTGTTAGAGCTTGAGTATGGTGCCGTTGTGTTTATGCTTACTGATATGGAGTATCCATTGACCATTGCTACCATGGAAGCTATGCTGGAATGTCATCTGCTGGTGTCTAATACTCCTTCGGGTAATGAGTCTGCCATGGCCACTACCTTAGTTGAAGGTATTCAAGCCCGGTTGCATGCAGACAAGGTGGCAGCTTCTGGAATGTGATTGGTTTGTTTCTTCTATCCTTGTGTTATACTTACATTCTTTTCACCAATATGTATAGTGATTGGTGACTCACATTTTACTTTAGTTAGTTAAAAAAAAACAAAAATACTTTTATATAATATATGTTTATACTTTAAACATGTGATGGAATTTCAAACCTTGTACATAATATAATATATGCTTCTACTTTTCCATCACGACATTGTTTTCAACTTGGCATTTTCACACTTGAGTTGTTTTGAGAGGTACTTCTGGTGTTGGACCTAGTCCACACAACAAATGGTGCTCAACTCACCATGTCTTGCAGACAAGAAAGAGTTGATTCATCATGAGGGTACGACTCTAGTGTGATTATCAAATCCGTTGATGGTTGCCAGGTTACCTAAAACTGGATGGTTTTCACTTGCCTTGGTCCTAGACTGAAAAGTGGCTAGTCTAGGGGGTACGGCTTCTGGTAAAGACTCATATCAAATCCGTTGACGGCTGTGATGATTTGCCCAAATTCATTAGGGTACCCCCACTCACCATTGATTTACGTTCTAAGAGTTGGGTTGGGTTCTGGTCTCCCAAGGTGATGCTTATTCCACCACAAAGACTAGCTAGCCCAAGAGCGAGCAACTACTTGGTAAAGGCTCATCAAATTTGCTCATGTTTGCTGTCAAGATTCAACACGGTGCAGATCTGTTTCAAGCTTTCAAGAAGCTTCTAGGTGTTACTCGTTGCAGCAGTCTTTGTGTTGTTCATGCTGATGGTTATATTGCTGCTGTTTGTGTTGTTGTTTCAATCCTCAAGCTGTTTGGCAAGATTTACCAAGAAACTTGAACTCAACAAGTCAAATTCAAGTTTAGGGAAGGATTGTTAGGACCTCTGTAATAGACATTTGTAATTGATATGCTAGGAGGTATGTAGTTCCTCCTGTTCCTAGTAGTAGTAGGAGCAACACGTGCTCCTGGTCTAGTAGAAAGTCAAACATTATTATTCTGAGTAGTTTGTTAGGATATGCATGATAAAGTTAGGAAAGGATATGCATATCAGAAGTTACACGTTTTGGTTTAATGTAGTATTAGGGTTTCCTTGTAGTATAAAAGGAACCATTGGCAGAAGGGTTAGACACACCTTCATCAAACATTATTCATTTCATATTAATAGTAGATATCCTTAGTAAGGATCAAGTTATTTAGTTATTTTGTTTCTTCTTATTCATAGTATTTGTATTCCGCACTTATACTTTGTGTTCTGTCTAGAGTCTCTCTGTGAATAGACTTGTGATTACAGAAGTCGTTCACCATCCTTAACAGGCTGCAAGATCCATATTAAGTGGACCCAACAAGTATCTTTTGGAGCTTTAAACACTACCGGAGCATTTGCTGAGCAAATATCCAACATGGGTTGTGTGAAAGGAGGTTCAGTGGTGCTGACTGGAATGTTCCAGCGATTGGTATCAAAGATTTGGAAAACTAGTTTAACTCCTCATTCTTAGAATACTCTTCACCAAATTGGTCAGCAAAAATGAGGGATAAAAATCTGGTGTAGACCACATTCTTTTCCCTAGTTTTCTTCTCCATTTTTCCATGAAGATCTTCAAAGATTAGTTTTCTAAAATTAGCTTTTATGCCCTTTGCCAGACAATACAAAATCAGGGCATCCTTTTGGTTGATTTGATCAAGCCCACCAGTTTTCCCACCCAGACACTCAATTAAGATGGACATCAAAAGTTTCCACTTAGGTGGTAAACAGCTTCTCTTCAACCCCCATTTATCACCAAACTCTTCAGTGTATCCAATTTCTCTAAAAAATGTTTTGACAACAGAGAGATCATTGGGAATAGCCTCATATTCACTAGAATCCTCCAAATAGTTTAACCCTAAAACCCTTCTAAACAACTTTAAATTTATTTTCCCATGAAAACCTAAAGTTGTAGACACAAACTTAATAGATTTCTTGTTCTTTGACCCTTGTGCTGTGAACCAAAATTCTTTTAACACATTTTCAAACATAACCCCTAGATCCTTGAACAAGGCATCACGAATCACACATTTGGATAGAAAGTTTAGTACTTGTTTTCCAGTTTCAGATGTTAGGGTTTCTGGTTTGATCAAGGTGATGTTGTTGGTTTTAGAGAATATGTCCTCAATGGGATAGTTTACATGGACGGAAGGATTGAGGGTGATCTCAGTCTCTTGAGGTTGTGAAGAAGATTCAGCAGCCATTAATGTTTGTTGTAAGTGTTTTCTTTTGAAGGAGAGAGAGTTGTGTGCGTTTTTAGAACTTTTGCAAATGATATGAATCTTCAATCTTCAAAAGATATATGTAAACACTTTTTTAAACTGATTTGTCAAAGTTTGTAAACTATTTGAAAAGAGAATGAAACTTTTAGGGTTTCTTTTGAACAAATGGCACAAACTCTCTCATTAATGTTCTGAAAAAGGTGATGATTTTCTGTTGCTTTGAACAGTGAAACGTCTCATTGTGTCAGAAAGTTGTTGACTGTGATATAGACGCTTGATATTTCCTAAATAAACAATTGACACCTTTTGCAAGAATGTTTTGTATTTATTTTCAAGAAATTTAATGCCATTTACTCCATTCAGTCACATGATTGCTTTGTTTTAAAAGCTGTTGCTCAGATATGCTGAAGCTGATGGCAATACTTGTGAGCTTCAGTGCGTCAGATGAGGCGACAAAATCCCATATACATGTTCACATAAGTGAACAAGACATATGACATTGCACGCTCCTCTACTCAGGCCTGGCTACTCAGTTGTATTAAACTTTGTTCAGCATCGCTGAAGGAACCTTTTGATGACTGGTGATTATTTGTTCAGCTTCAGTGAATCAGATAAGGCGACAAAACATCATATACATAATCACATAATGTGAAATAGACACATGACATTGCACAATCCTTTACTCAGACAATGCTACTTAACATTAATCAAAATCTTTTATGAAATGCTGAACCTTCAAGTTTCTTTAGTGTATGCTGAAGGTTCAGGTTTTGTATCATCAATGTTTAGCATACCAAGCTCCATTATCAATCTTTTGAAAGTTGGTTCATCCAATGGTTTGGTGAAGATATCAGCCAACTGGTATTGAGTGGGGATAAAATGTAATTCAATGTCCCCTTTCACAATGTGATCTCTGATAAAGTGATATCTAATATCAATGTGTTTTGTTCTTAAGTGGAGGATTGGATTGTTAGATATTGCAATAGCACTAGTGTTATCACAAAAGATTGGTACCTTTTCATACTCTATGTCATAATCAGCCAGTTGGCTTTACATCCAAAGAACATTGGCACAACATCCAGTAGCTGCCACATATTCAGCTTCTGCTGAAGACATGACAACTGTTTGATGCTTTTTAGCACTCCAACACACAAGTTTGCCACCTAGCAATTGGTAGGCACCAGAAGTGCTTTTTCTGTCTAAATTGCAACCAGCATAGTCAGAATCTGAATACCCCTTTAGGTCAAATCCTGAGGACTTGGGGTACCAATGACCTAGACTTGGTATACCTTTTAGGTATCTGAAGATTCTCTTTACAGCAGTAAGATGTGATTCCTTTGGATCTGCTTGGTATCTTGCATAAAGGCATGTAGAGAATTGAATGTCAGGCTTGCTTGTAGTTAAGTACATGAGTGACCCAATCATACCTCTATACTGAGTCTCATTAACTGATTGTCCAGTGATATCAGGTCCTAAGTTGTTAGGGGGTACCATTGGAGTCTTCACTGAAGCACAATTGATATCATACTTCTTCAGCCGATCCTTGACATATTTTTCTTGATTGATGGAGATGCCTTGGTCAGATTGTTTAATTTGAAGACCAAGGAAGTATGTGAGTTCTCCCATCACACTCATCTCAAAATTGCTGGTCATAAGCTTGGCAAATTGTTTGCAAAGTTTCAAGCTTGTAGAACCAAAGATTATGCCATCCACATAAATTTGTACCAGAATGGTGTCAGTTTTAGATTTATAGATAAACAAGGTGCTATCTATTTTTCCTCTGACAAATTTATGTTCAATGAGAAATGTTGAGAGAGTTTCATACCATGCTCTTGGAGCTTGCTTCAGTCCATACAAAGCTTTGTAAAGCTTGTAGACATGATTTGGGTATTTACTACTCTCAAAGCCAGGAGGCTGAGTAACATAAACTTCTTCTGTTAGGTCACCATTTAATAATGCACTTTTGACATCCATTTGGTATATGATGAAGTTCATGGCATATGCAAGGAAGATTCGTATGGCTTCCATACGTGCAACTGGAGCAAAGGTTTGATCAAAATTAACACCAGGCTCTTGATTGAATCCTTGGGCCACCAGCCTAGCTTTATTTTTGGTCACTGCATTGGTTTCATCTCTTTTGAGCTTGTAAACCCATTTCGTGCCAGTGGTTGATTTACCATATGGAAGAGGAACTGATGAGATGGCATTTATACATGATCTCATCGTTCTTTTCGGGCTTTAAATGCATAAAAATGTCATAAAATACCATATATATGCTTGTGTTTGTTTACTTGTGTATTTTAGGTATGGATATCGTGAAAAAGACAAAAGATCACAAGAAACGAGGAAAAACGGACACGAGAAACGAAGCCGTACAAAGAACCGGGCCCTAATTCATGAATTATCCAAGATTAACCCTTGAAGACTTGAAGACATACAAGATTGATCCTCAAATAATGAAGAAGTGACACTTAAAACCCTTGTGAAATCATAATTACAAGTTTGGTCCCTTAAGTTTGTCAAAATTACAAAATGGTCTTTCAACTTTGAAGAAATGGCAAGATTAGTCCCTCATCAAATCTAATTTGTCAATTATGGTCCCTCATGAAGTCAAAGATACATTGAAGACCTTTGAAGATCAAGAAAGTCCAAATTCAGTCCTTCAAATATGGAAAAATGGCAAAAACAACCCTTTAAACCTTTTCACCAATGTTTTGTGGCAGAACTATAAACTTGGAAAGTTTATTAACAAAGGAATACAAGTTTTGTTGGTTGAAAATGTTTAATACCCATTTCACCAAAACACAAGGGCCAAAGGTGTTCATTTGAAACATTCAAACTCAAAAATGCGCCAAACACTTTGCCACTCCACAAAAAACGGATCAAAAAGGTTACTATTCACCTTTCACCACCCAGTAATGTTGATCCTATAGATCGTTCGACTCGATGGTTATGAACCATTATATCTAGGTTTGATCATCGTTCATATGATAACATAGCGGAAAAGAACAATGATCATGACAAGGTGTTTAGGCACAAGAACAAGAATTAAAACAAATGGGATGTTCATTATATTAATAACAAACATCCACTAGACGTGTATACATTGAATCCCACGTCTAGTGCGACACACACTTTAGGTTTACATTGTGAATGAATGAATATGATATTGAAACCTACGTCTATGTTTTCTTTATATAGTAGAAAACATAGCTTACAAAGAAAGCTAAAGTAATAAAAAGACTCCTACGGCTTGTTCTTTTGCAACTTGTACTTTTTAGCCCTTGTCTTCTTATTTTGTTGTGTTTTGACTTATCAACTTAATAATTGGACCCAACAATCTTCCCCTAGTTGATGATGTCAAAACACTCTTCTTAAGCATGAATCCTTTGTATTTAGTACATGATCTCCAAGAAGCTTCCCCTTAAGTATAGCACATATTCTTCCCCTTTTTGACACATCAATAGGGAATATGTGAAAGTATGCAATCTTGTAGATTCTCCAAAAGTAGCTCTATGTAATGATTCTGAAGAAAAATAAATAAAGTAGTCTTGATGCAGAAGTAGAATACCACAAACCTATGTTCCATGTCTTGTTTATCCATGTGATGAAGAACTTATACCTGAAGAAAAATATAAGTAGACCTCGATCCCTTGTCAATATTCTCATCCTTTGTGAGACACTGAGCACGATAATGTAACTCCTTCAAGTGTTTATGACAAGTCTTCGTCACCAACTATGTAAGCACGAACAAGTTACCTTTAAAGTCAGTGGCTGGAAGTGCATGACTTTAAGATATGATAGAACACAAACTCGCGAAAATCTTCTTCAATCATCAAACTTTCCATAAGAATTCTTCCCCTTAAGCTAACACTTCTTCATGATGAATTTGAATGAAATAACATCGTCATACCATATGTAAAAGTGTAATGCTGAATAACTCTTTTGCAAGGCTATCCCGATTACATAGTTTAAAATATCCATCAAATTCCCACGAATAATTGCTAACTCGCTTTAAAATCATTAATCCATTTAAATATATCCGAGCCATAAATATCATAATGATATTCTGAATTAAACGGAGATTCCATGTACCTTTTGTGTGTCTTTCCCTTCTTTTTGTGTGCTCAAAAACGTACCAGTTTTTCTCAAACAGCAGCTATCCATGTGTTGTCCAATATCTCTTCTGTCCAATATCTTGGTCAGATGTATTGTCCAATATCGGACAATACGTGTCAGCGTTGAAGTACATATATCGGACGACACTGTCAACCTATCAGCGTTGACTTATTCCTGTCAGCGTCGAAACTCTTCCTGTCAGCGCTTGAATTACACACGTCAGCGCCAACCATAAATTCCTGTCAGCGTTCATTCTTTCACTTGTCAGCGTCTCATTTAAATCTGTCAATGTTTAGATTTCAAACATCAACGTTGATGTTTAAAACTTGTATTAAACAAAAACGCTTATAACCGTGTGAACATATCAAACCGTGTGAACATGTTAGACTTCAACCAATAGGAATTGAAGGTCCATGTGAACACAAAACTTGAATCGCTGAGCAGTTTACAAACCAATCAAAAACAAAGCCTCGTGTGAACACTTAACTCTCCACCAATAAGAAACGAAGGCTTATGGTAATACGGTGTACTAGCACTCATGGGATCACAACATATAACGAATTAGGGTTTTGTTATATGGCCGTGTGAACATAGAGGTCTAGACCAATCAACATCAAGCAACCCGTGAATCCTTGGACTGCATTGGTTCGTCTTAGGTTACATCAGCAACTATTTATTCTAGGGTTTATATAAAACTCTAAAATCGAATCGTAGATCTAGGGTTTTGGATGAAACCCTAAAACTTTATCACCACCAATTCGTCATAAAACATCAGATCTTCCATTATATTCAATGATCTAGGGTTTTCAGAAACCCTAAATCATGATTTCATGTGAATATAAAAATCTGAAAATCACCTCTGCTGCCAACTTCGACGCTTAATAACTTTTGCCTGGGGATAAAACTCGACAATCCCTCCGGTGGATGTTTAGATCTATGTATGTAGAACACACATCTAAAATTTCGTGACGATCCAACGGTTAGATCAAAAGTTATGACCTTCTGAATACTGCTGCGCACACAAAAACGTCCAGAAAAATTCAATACGAATTTTTCTTCTTCACCATACACGAACACCTCGTCGTACCTAGATATCAAGAGCCTTAGGCTCTGATACCAATTGTTGATCCTATAGATCGTTCGACTCGATGGTTATGAACCATTATATCTAGGTTTGATCATCGTTCATATGATAACATAGCGGAAAAGAACAATGATCATGACAAGGTGTTTAGGCACAAGAACAAGAATTAAAACAAATGGGATGTTCATTATATTAATAACAAACATCCACTAGACGTGTATACATTGAATCCCACGTCTAGTGCGACACACACTTTAGGTTTACATTGTGAATGAATGAATATGATATTGAAACCTACGTCTATGTTTTCTTTATATAGTAGAAAACATAGCTTACAAAGAAAGCTAAAGTAATAAAAAGACTCCTACGGCTTGTTCTTTTGCAACTTGTACTTTTTAGCCCTTGTCTTCTTATTTTGTTGTGTTTTGACTTATCAACTTAATAATTGGACCCAACAAGTAACTCCTCTCACTTAAACAAAGGGTAAATTTCAATTAACCATCCCCACACTTGATTCACACGCCCAGAAACATAACCTACACACAAAACCCTCAATCCCATTACCCAATGGACCCCACACTCAACCTCCTCCACCAAAGAAAACGCAACTTTCTCTCCAAGTAATCTGACGTGTCAAAATCAACAGCTAAGAGTCATAGCTTAACTCCAAAGCTAAAATGAACGTCCTTGATCATTTTGGACAACTCATATCAAGGATTCGTCTAGAAGCACTCAAGGATAATTTGGGAAATTCACATCTAGGGTTTATGAATAGTGTTATGTTAGCATTTGCCTATAAAAGGAGACCTCAACCTGTGAGAGTCCCTTTGTTCCAGATTTTAGCTTTTAAATATTTGTAATTCCTTTTTATTAAATAAAGTTGGATTTTCTGAAAATTTATGATTTCCCTTTATGTTTTATAAAAGTTTGGTATCTAATAAGCTAAAGTCTGAGTTCCTTATTCATGTTTGAAGGTTTTTGAGGCAAGGTTTCAAGCAATAAAACTTGGGTTTCAAAAATCAGAAAGTTCTTGTTATTTGTTCATCACTTTGGTTTGTTGTTCTTAGCAGGTACAAGGAAGCTGGTACTTGTTTTGCTAGTATCTAAGCTCAAACAATCCAAGGCTTGGATGTAAGTATTAGAGGTTCGCATCCTTCTCCCTTTTCATTTTTTTGATTTTCATATGATTTTTGGTGATTTTTCATGTTTATTGGTGAATCTGTGTTTTGAGGCTTGATTTGTGTTTCTGAGGTTGAATATCAGTTATAGGGGTGGATTAGATCTTGTTTGATAGGTTAAAACACAACAATCCTTTGGAAGATTGCAAAATCAGATTCCAAAGGGGTGTTTGGGTTAACTGATTCAAAGGGATTTGACCCTTCCTTTGTTGTTGTTTTTGTTTCCTTTGGTTTGGTATCTGTTTATTGGTTGCTAAGTGACATTTATCTGCAAGTTTTGTGGGTTTGAACAATCAAAACAATCAAAGGGCTATAAAATCTGATTTACTTGGGAATTTTAATTTTGGGGACACCTAGATCTAAGGGTAACCTAGGGTTAACAAGTGTGAAATTTTGGTTAACTTAATCAGGGAAAGAGATTTGAAGGCTTAAAATTGGATTGGTGGTCAAATAGATCAGCAAAAGGATTTTGGATAATCACTTTTGCTAATCAGTAATTGTTGGTGCTTGAATCTGCTTATTTCCTTTGATCCATTGCTTGAAACAAGTTTATTTGTGCTTATTGGACTTTATTATATCTTGTGTATGCATTTGGTTCAATTTGGTTGGCTTATTCATGCTAAAACTGCTTATTTGTTCATAACTGCTTATTTTCAAGGTCTGTGCAATATCTATGGACTGTTTGCTTATTCTGGGCTTATTGTGTGAACCAATATGTGATTTCTTTGTTGATATAGACTCCTTGTGATTCACTTATCACAGGGGTGCCCTTGTTTCCATTTGAATCCAACTGGATCTCTCACAAATCACATGTCAAATAGTCAAAGTAGTGGGAACTCCTTTCCCCTGCTGCTAGCCACTTCTAGTGTATTTTTGTGTTCAGCTTATCAATAAGCTACTCTAGCTTATTTTAACCAGCAACAACTTGGATTTTGTAATAGGTTCTCATTATTTGACCCATTTGTTCATACTGGAGCAATTGGTGGGTTGACTTTAGGGTTTGACTAGAAAACCAACTTAATTGACTTTTTTATAAGTGCTTATTGGCTTATTCCAGCTTATTGGCTTTGCTTATTGGATTTTAGTTGATTGATTTGGCTTATTGAAGTCATTTGTAACATTTTTCAAGTTGAATCAAGTCTTGAGGTGCCCTAGAACTAAAACCTGACTATTTTGTCTTTTAGTGGATTTTTACTTGGCTTATTTCTGGCTTATTGAGTGTGCTTTTTCAAAATTTCTTTTTACAGATCTCTTTAGTATCCCAAAAGAAGGTTGTGTGTCAAATTAGAGCTTATGGCATTAGCTTATTGCTTAATGGGCTTAATGGCCCAATAAGAATAAGCTGTTTGTTCATTAAGCTGTGATAAGCTCACTTTCAGCTTTTAGGCCTTCAGAGTTTTGTGTTTAGAATTAAATTTTGAGTCAGATTGGGCTTTTCCAAGTCATTTGGGCTTATTTTGACTTTTTGGGCTAAAAAGCCCAATAAGCTTGACTGTTTTTGCTTTTGACCCATTTGGGGGCCCAATAGGGGTATTCTGGTATTTTCACTTTCATTTTCTGATTATTTAGGTTAAAATAAACTAGTTTGCAAGTTTTTAGACTTTTTTTATAAACTTTGGATTTTTAATATTATTTTAATATTATTTTTCAAATTTCACATTTTTGCACTTTTTATATTTTTCTTAGCTTAAATACATTAAAATAGGAATTTTGCAACTTTTAGATTAATTTTATCACCTTTAGATTAATTTTTATAATTATTTTAAGTTTTAGTAGTTTTTAAATCATTTTAAATAGTTTTTATTAGTTTAAAAATTTCTAAAAATACTTTTTAATCTTTTTAGGTTATTTTAGAGGTTTACCAATTGAAAAATATTTATTTGGGCTTTTTGATAAATAATTTTATTTTTAGGGCTTTAATTAGCATTTAAAAATTAATATTTAAGTAATTAAAAGGTTTGAAAAAGTTTTGATCATCGGTAAAATCTTAGTTTATTTATTTTGATATTTGGTGATTTTTTGGTAATTTTTAGAATTAATTTTTATTTTTGTACTTTTTACGGTTTTACGTTTAGTTATAGTAGTAATTAATTTCACGTCTTTGTAATCCTCTTTTCTCATCCCCTTCTAACCAATATTAATCTCAAATCTTGCTACATTTTAGTAACACACATATACCTCCTTGGGAAACGAACTTTCACTTCACCTTTGGGTCATTAGTGTTTGATTTTCCTAAATCATTACCGCTTTTACGCCTTTTTCCTAAATGGTCGTATTTTACCACAGTCATTTTGGCGCCGCTGCCGGGGAGGTGTGTCGTGATTAATTTGTCTTGTTGTTTTTAATATTAGCCATAAATAGTATTTGTATTAGTAGAAATCTACTAATACGTATTATCGGTTTTTTGGTTTTTCTTGTGAAATTATTATTACTATATTGTATTAAGTATCACAATCAATACAAAATATCTCCATAAGTGTGAAAACACAACCTTAATTGGGATTTGATCTCCTAATTATTGTATTCGAATCTCAAACAAAAAGAAAAAGGCAAAAATAGATAAATACTTTTGTGAAGCTCGACTTTGAAAAATACGAACTATAAGGTGGGTATAAGGCGGGTATTATAAAATATACCCTAAGGAAAAAGGCTCTTAAGTGCTTCGCGCCGCCTCATTTCCCCGCTTTCTTGTGAGTATTTTGAGATTGAAGGCTAATCGAGGGTTTTGCCGCCCAAAGTATTATTACGTATAATATATTTGCTTGGTTTTCTTTGTGATTAAACCCTCTTGAACAATTTGGTTTTCACCAAAGTTCTAAAGTCATTCGAAGGCGTGCACTCCACGTGATCGTTTTCATTCTTTTGAGGCTTCTTTAATCAAGAGTTTGATTCGAGGAGAGATTTGGTAGATTGTTGTCTACGAAGATACACCAAAATCCAAAAAATTAAAAACAATCAAAAACACACAAAAAATTTGAAAATTCACAAAACACCCAAAAAGAATCTTCTTTGCTCATCTCCCATTCTTCGTGAAGTTTATGATCACTCGTAATCAAGCAAAACGAGCTCGTAAACGTCTTCAAAAGCAAGCAAATCAAGAGACGTTGATTGAAGAACAGACTTCAATTGTTGAACCTATTGTAGAACAAGAAGTCGTCATGGCTAATCGTACTATAATGGAGTTGCTACAAGCACCCACCGATGGTTTTGGAGAGGCCATTGTGATTCCCGCTATCCTTGCGGAGAATTTCGAGATTAAGACGGGCTTAATGTCGATGTTGCAAGCTAATAAGTTTAGAGGTCATGAGAAAGACAACCCGCATTACCACATAAGGAATTTTAATCGTCTCACCGCAACTAGCAAGTTTAAGGATGTTCCACATGACGCCATTAAGATGATGTTGTTTCCATACTCGTTAGATGGACCCGCAAAAATTTGGCTTGAGAAAGAACCGCCAAATTCAATTTTGACATGGGGTGATCTCGTTTCTAAGTTTGTGAACAAATTTTTTCCACCATCTAAAACAACACATTTGAAAAATGAGATTTCAAGATTTGTACAACGAAATAATGTAAGTTTTTCAATGGCATGGGAACGCTTTAAAGAAATGTTACATGAATGTCCACACCATGATTTTCCGGAATTACATCAAATTGATACTTTTTATAATGGGCTTAATGATCATGAACGAGATTACTTGAATGCCGCCGCGGGTGGTAATTTTTTGTGCAAAACGACCGATGAAGCTTTAAAGATTATCGAGAATAGATCTAAGGTTTATAGCCCTCGTAACACACCGAGTGTTGCCAATTTGGGTTCGTCATCGTCGTCATCGTCTCGTAGCATTAATGCCTTACATGATGAAGCTAATGAGGAAAATCAGTTTTCCGATAGATTTGCTAATCTTATGACTCATTGGAAAGCACAAGAGGCTTTGAATTCCGCTTCGGCTAAAGCGGTTGAAAAGAGTTGTTTGTCTTGTGGTGGAGCTCATGATCTTTCCGAGTGCATTACCGCCGGTGGTAAGACTTCGAGTGCTTACGTAGCAACGGGAACTTACAACCAAAACGGCCAAGGTTCCCGCCCAAATCAAGCTCCACCAAATCAAAATGCTAATAACTATCGAAACAACAATCAATGTGGTAATTATCAAGGCAATTCACGTAACTACAACAAGGGGAATTATCAAAGTGGGAATGGACAAGTCACTAATAAAAACCAAAACCGTGATTTTCAAAACACTACACAAGGTTTTCAAAATGCTCACACTAAAAATCTTCAAGGAGAATTTTTGGATTATGCTAAAGCAAATGATGCTAAGTTTGATAACAGGCAACGTGAGATGATTAGCTTAAGATCCGAGTTGAAAAACGAGCTTAAAAACGAACTTTCTAATGAACTTAAAACTCATGCAAATAAAATGGAGGGAAATGTCCAACGTCTTCAACAAAACCAACAAAAGATGGAACAAGGACAACATGAGATTAAGCAAGAACTTTTAAAAGCGGATGCTAGGCAATCAAAATTTGAGGACCGAATGGCAAAAATGTTTGAAACGATCATGTGTAAACCCTCTTCCTTGGGTGGTCTTCCTAGTGATACCATTGCAAACCCGAAGGGAGAAATGAAGGTTATTACTACACGAAGTGGTAAAACTTTCAAGGAACCAATCTCTCGTCCAAGTACTTCTACGGAGAAGGAAATCGAGAAAGGGCCCGAGGTGATGGTCGAAAAGGAACACATTACAATCCCATGAAGTACCGCTCATACCACACCTACGGTTGAACCAATACCAATTATGGAACCCGAGATTCCAAGGCCGTTGCCTAATGTCCAACCCCCACCACCCTTACCTTACCCTTCGAGACGAAACAAAGAGAAATTGCAAGAACGTAACAAACAACAAATCGAGCTTTTTATAAAAATGTTTCAACAAGTGCATTTTGATGTAAGTTTAGCCGACGCGTTGTTATATATGCCTCGTTTCGCTTCCACTTTTAAAAGTATGATGAACGATAAGGAAAAGCTTTCAAAGCTTGCTAATTGTTCTTCGGTTTATCTTAACCGCATACCGGAAAAAGTTGGTGACCCCGGAAATTTTCTCATTCCTTGTGACATACAAGATATGAAAGAATGCCTCGCCTTGGCCGATCTTGGTGCGAGCATTAATTTGATGCCATTTTCCATTTGGATATCGCTTTCGCTTCCGGCTCTTACTCCTTCGAACATGTCTATCGAGATGGCCGATCATTCTACGATTTTAGCATGTGGAGTAGCCGAAGATGTTTTCGTGAATGTGGGGAAGTTCTACTATCCCGTTGATTTTATAGTAGCTGACATCCCCGCGGATCCTCAAGTTCCTCTAATTTTAGGTCGTCCATTTTTAGACACCTCGAGATCGCTTATCGACGTTCATACAAGAACTATCACTTTGAGATTCAACGAAGAGGAACTTGTTATAAACGCTACTCAAAACTCAAAACCTTCTCATGTTTATGAAATCGCTACCATCAATCACATCGACTTACTTGATGTGGTTTGCGATGAGTTTTCACAAGAAGTGTTAGGTTTTTCTGATAGCTCGTCAAGTGGCAATCCCACTATTTTGGATCCGATTCTTGCTAATTCTACACCAAATCTCACTCCATTCCAAGGAGGCGATTTCACTTCAAATGAAACCGACAATGAAGATGAGGTGTTTATTAGTGATGATACCTCTATTCCACAATTTCCTCCGCCGATGAAAGTTATGAGTGTTGAACCAAAATCTTCAATCGAGGAACCACCTATCCTTGAATTGAAAGATCTTCCTTCTCACCTTGAATACGCATTCTTGGAAGTTGATGACAAGTTTCCGGTTATTATTGCAAGAGGTCTTGCTAATGATGAAAAAACCGAGCTCTTGAAAGTTCTTAAAGCTCATAAAGGGGCAATTGCGTGGAAAATTTCCGACATTAAAGGTATTGACCCAAAATTTTGTACTCACAAGATTTTAATGGAGGAGGACTACAAACCCGCAATTCAAAGTCAAAGAAGGGTGAATCCCAAAATTCACGATGTCATTAAAAAGGAAGTTTTAAAACTCCTTGACGCGGGAATGATTTATCCTATCTCCGGTAGCCCATGGGTGAGCCCAATCCATGGTGTCCCTAAAAAGGGAGGAATGACCGTTGTGCCTAATGAAAACAACGAGTTAATTCCCACTCGTGTTGTGACCGGTTGGAGGGTGTGTATTGACTACCGAAAGTTAAATGACGCCACTCGTAAAGACCACTTTCCTTTGACCTTCATGGATCAAATGTTGGAGCGACTAGCGGGAAATGAATTCTATTGCTTTTTAGATGGTTTTTCCGATTACTTTCAAATCCCTATCGACCCTCGTGATCAAGAGAAGACTACGTTTACGTGTCCTTATGGAACGTTTGCTTATCGTAGGATGCCTTTCGGACTTTGTAATGCACCGGGTACGTTTCAACGGTGTATGATGGCAATTTTTCACGATATGATCGAGAAGTCGATGAAAGTGTTTATGGATGACTTTTCGGTGTTTGGCAATTCGTTCACGTCGTGTTTATCTAATCTCGAGCAAATGTTAAAACGTTGTGAAGAAACCAATCTTGTGCTTAATTGGGAAAAAATGTCATTTTATGTGTAAACAAGGAATCGTCTTAGGACATAAGGTCTCGAAAGCGGGGATTGAGGTCGATAAAGCTAAGGTAGACGTCATCGCCAAGTTACCTCATCCCAAAACCGTTAAGGGAGTTAGGAGTTTCCTAGGCCACGCGGGCTTTTATCGTCGTTTCATCAAAGACTTTTCGAAAATATCTCGACCTATGACACACCTTCTCGAGAAGGATGCTCCTTTTAATTTCAATGAGGATTGTGTTAGAGCTTTCGAAACTCTTAAAGGAAACTTACCGAAGCTCCCATTCTTGTTGCTCCTAATTGGGAATTACCCTTTGAAATCATGTGCGATGCAAGTGATTATGCTATAGGGGCCGTCTTAGGGCAACGTTATGAAAAGCATTTTCGTCCTATCCATTATGCTAGTAAGACGATGACCGAGGCTCAATTAAAGTACACCACAATGGAAAAGGAATTCCTTGCCGTGGTCTATTTTTGAGAAATTCCGACCTTATCTCGTCTTAACTAAAAGCATCGTGTATACCGACCATTCGGCTATCAAGTATCTCTTAGCTAAGCAAGATGCTAAGCCGAGATTGCTTCGTTGGATGCTCCTCCTCCAAGAATTTGATGTCACCGTGCTTGACAAAAAAGGAGCCGAGAATCTAGCGGCCGATCATCTCTCTCGACTAGAAGATCCTTACAAAGATGTTTTCGAGAACAAGGAAATCACCGAAACATTTCCTCTCGAGACTCTCGGTGTTGTGAATTCTAAAGACACCACCCCATGGTTTGCCGACATTGCAAACTACCAAGCGGGGAATTTCATAATCAAGGGTATGACGACACAACAAAAGCGAAAATTCTTTCGTGACGTCAAGTTCTATTTTCGGGACGACCCTTATCTCTTTCGGGTTTGTGCGGATCAACTCGTTCGACGTTGTGTTTTTGGCGCCGAAGCTTCTAATATCCTTAGAGCTTCTCACGAGGGACCCACGGGTGGTCACCACGATGCTAATCTCACGGCTAAGAAAGTGTTCGATGCCAGCTTCTTTTGGCCCTCTATCTATCGTGATGCACACGCACTTGTGAAGTCGTGTGATTCGTGCCAACGTCAAGGAAAATCGTCTCAACGTGATGAAATGCCGCAAAACATAATTCAAGTGTGTGAGATTTTCGACATTTGGGGCATAGACTTTATGGGGCCGTTCCCATCATCTCATGGTAACAAGTATATCCTCGTCGCGGTGGACTACCTTTCTAAGTGGGTGGAAGCTAAGGCTTTACCTAATAATGATGCTCGTGTGGTAGTGAAGTTTTTGAAGCAACTATTCTCTCGGTTCGGAACCCCTCGTGCTATTATAAGCGATCGTGGAACCCATTTTTGTAATGACTAAATCGAGAAGGTCTTAAAGAAATATGGAGTTACTCATCGTCTTTCTACGACTTATCACCCACAAACGAGTGGGCAAGTCGAGGTTTCGAACCGAGCTTTGAAGAGGATTTTAGAGAGGTCCATTGGAGAAAACCGTGCTTCATGGTCCGACAAACTCGATGACGCTTTATGGGCCTTTAGGACCGCTTATAAGACACCTATCGGTTGCACTCCTTATAAGTTAGTCTATGGGAAGAATTGTCATTTACCCATTGAATTGGAGCACAAGGCATATTGGGCCCTTAAGCATGCAAACTTTGACCTAAAGACCGCGGGAGATCAGCGGAAAATACAATTGAATGAATTAGATGAATTAAGAGACAATGCTTATAAAAATTCATTAATTTTCAAAGAAAAGACTAAAAAGTTTCATGATGCAAAGATTAAAAACCGGGTTTTTAACGTTGGTGATCAAGTGTTACTTTTTAACTCTAGACTTAAGATATTTTCCGGGAAATTGAAATCTAGTTGGTCGGGTCCTTTCACCGTTACACAAGTGTTTCCTTATGGGACCATCGAGCTAGCTCAAGATGATGGTCCTAACTTCAAGGTGAATGGACATAGGCTTAAGCACTACTTTGGTGGGGAAATTCCTTCAATGGTTGACCTCGACCAAGTCACCTTCCCCAATGATAATTTGCATTAAGGGGATCGAGTCGAGCTCATGACTCGGTAATCAAAAACGAGGTGCCTCGTGGGGGAGATCCCATGCTTATCCTTTTATGCTTACTAATAACTAATTAGAGGGGATTTGTGCCCTTCCAACTCGTTGTCTCGTGGTTGTTTGTGATTGTGTTATCTAGATCATCATCATCTACAATTGAAGACTCTCGTGTTCGTTTACGAGAGCCTCAACCGTTTGCTTGAAGAAGTTTTTCACTAATCCATTGACATATCCTTTATTGTTCTAACAATTATCTTTTAGCATACTTAATAAACGGCTTTAGATATATTATTGATCACCCTTTCCATGCTAGATCCTAAGCATTCGTTTCTTCGTCTCTAGTATGAGGGTGCTCCACCTTTAGACTCGAAACATTGAGGACAATGTTTACTTTTAGTATGGGGGGTGAATAGGTACTTGCTTTGCTACGCCCTCACGTTTTCCAACTTTTAATGTTTTGTTTTATTGCTAATAAGGCTAAAAATGGCCCAATTTTAAATTTTTTCTTAGTTTTCATAAGTGTTTTTAAGACACGAATGTATATTTTCCGATGGGTAGAATAAGAGCTAATTTTTGACTTGATGGGCATTTGGAGCCATTTACATTCCTTAACCCGCTCAATTCAAGTTTTGCTAGACTTTTATATAGGGAACTTTAAAACGCGAAAGTCTTAGCTCATTCGGGTTAAGAACAAGAACTTTTCGCAAGTTCCTATAATTGATCCTAGAAAGTCACTTATCAAGGGAACTATAAAATGCATTCTCTAAACTTGAAAAAGTCCAAGAAAGTGCAAGATCCTATAGGTGGCTTGAAAACCCAAAACTTTGATTTGATATAGTCTTAATGAAAGCTAATCCAAATTTGGCTTAATTTTGACTTGCATGGCTAAGTATTCACGAGTCTCTTTAATTAGAGGTGTTTATATAGTGAAGAACGAGAAGTGATAGAGTTAGACAAGTGATCATGCTAAACGTAGAACATGAAAATGTTCTTTCAAAAACTCATATGTTTTTAATTATGGCTTTTTCTTCCCATAAGATCAATGCATTAGGAATAAAAATAATTGCAATAAGTAAGGTCGTACGATTTGAAAGGTTACTTAGCCTCTAGCGCAAGATCGTTTAAAAGTTGCTCAGGGTTGAATAGAGTTCATAGCCAAGGCATAACTTATTGAAGCGGGACGCGAAGATTGGTGAAGATCCAAAAAGGCCCTAACAAGGCATGAGGAGCTCTATTTTGTTGCTAAAGATCCAAGATGATGTGAAGTATCATTATTCCTAAATCAATATGAAGGATCGAGACACACGACGAAAAGCAATTACTCCCCTAAAGATCATGGAGAAAGGCTATCCAAAAAGACCAATACAAGGTATGAGGATAAATATATCCAAGTCCGAAAAGGAGGCGGATCGTTGTATATCAAAATCCAAAATAAAGATTGACGAAAAATGATGAAGTCGTGGTCTAAATATGAAGAATCTCTCAAAAACGTCAAGTGAAGAAATTCCAAATATATGAAGAGAAGACCATAATTTCAAGAACGTCTTCCCAAGATTTGAAGTATGAAGTACATGCCAAATATCGGTTGGAGAAAGGTCTCAAATCGTGAAATGAGTTATGCCAAGATATGAACTTAAGGAGATACACGAGAAGCCGTTTTAAAAGATTTTGTCCTTCGGCTAACTATCGATTAAATCGTGCTACTTTTCTTTCGGACTAATAACTACTCAAATAAGTCAATATGAATCACTTGTGATCCATGACAAATAGTTAAAAAATGCTAGTAACCCATTTCCTTTTATAATAACTAGGATTGCGGGGAGAAAAAGTATTACACAATTTGGATGTATGAGTAGTGTTAGCATTGTGACTTGTACCAACAATGATCTCGTTTTTTCACTTAGCATGGAATGTATGACAATCAAGGATGACGAAATTTACTCTAAGGGACATTTACTTGTTTCTATTCTTTGACCCTAAAAGTCACATTCGTGATGAAAATCATACATTATGTCTTTACACATTCTTCGTAGTATTGTTGCAAGTCTTTTACTCTTCAATAAAGGTTAATAAAATTGAATTTTGGTGATGCTTAGATACTTTATTCTAGCATTGCGTGAGGGCACGGCAATGGCTTAGTATGGGGGAGTGATGAGATGACATTTATACATGATCTCATCGTTCTTTTCGGGCTTTCAATGCATAAAAATGTCATAAAATACCATATATATGCTTGTGTTTGTTTACTTGTGTATTTTAGGTATGGATATCGTGAAAAAGACAAAAGATCACAAGAAACGAGGAAAAACGGACATGAGAAACGAAGCCGTACAAAGAACTGAGCCCTAATTCATGAATTATCCAAGATTAACCCTTGAAGACTTGAAGACATACAAGATTGATCCTCAAATAATGAAGAATTGACACTTAAAACCCTTGTGAAATCATAATTACAAGTTTGGTCCCTTAAGTTTGTCAAAATTACAAAATGGTCTTTCAACTTTGAAGAAATGGCAAGATTAGTCCCTCATCAAATCTAATTTGTCAATTATGGTCCCTCATGAAGTCAAAGATACATTGAAGACCTTTGAAGATCAAGAAAGTCCAAATTCAGTCCTTCAAATATGGAAAAATGGCAAAACAACCCTTTAAACCTTTTCACCTAAGTTTTGTGGCAAAACTATAAACTTGGAAAGTTTATTAACAAAGGAATACAAGTTTTGTTGGCTGAAAACGTTTAATACCCATTTCACCAAAACACAAGGGCCAAAGGTGTTCATTTGAAACATTCAAACTCAAAAATGCGCCAAACACTTTGCCACTCCACAAAAAACGGATCAAAAAGGTTACTATTCACCTTTCACCACCCAGTAACTCTTCTCACTTAAACAAAGGGTAAATTTCAATTAACCATCCCAACACTTGATTCACACGCCCAGAAACATAACCCACACACAAAACCCTCAATACAATTACCCAATGGACCCCACACTCAACCTCCTCCACCAAAGAAAACGCAACTTTCTCTCCAAGTAATCTGACGTGTCAAAATCAACAGCTAAGAGTCATAGCTTAACTCCAAAGCTAAAATGAACGTCCTTGATCATTTTGTACAGCTCATATCAAGGATTCGTCTAGAAGCACTCAAGGATAATTTGGGAAAATCACATCTAGAGTTTATGAATAGTGTTATGTTAGCATTTGCCTATAAAAGGAGACCTCAACCTATGAGAGTCCCTTTGTTCTAGATTTTAGCTTTTAAATCTTTGTAATTCCTTTTTATTAAATAAAGTTGGATTTTCTGAAAATTTATGATTTCCCTTTATGTTTTATAAAAGTTTGGTATCTGATAAGCTAAAGTCTGAGTTCTTTATTCATGTTTGAAGGTTTTTGAGGCAAGGTTTTAAGCAATAAAATTTGGGTTTCAAA
Source organism: Glebionis coronaria (assembly GCA_025667525.1). NCBI lineage: Eukaryota > Viridiplantae > Streptophyta > Magnoliopsida > Asterales > Asteraceae > Glebionis > Glebionis coronaria. Next base: position 552,606,982 of record CM046875.1, on the reverse strand, counting down.
AATCAGAAAGTTCTTGTTATTTGTTCATCACTTTGGTTTGTTGTTCTTAGCAGGTACAAGGAAGCTAGTACTTGTTTTGCTAGTACCTAAGCTCAAACAATCCAAGGCTTGGATGTAAGTCTTGGATGTTTGCATCCTTCTCCCTTTTCATTTTTTTGATTTTCATATGATTTTTGGTGATTTTTCATGTTTATTGGTGAACTTGTGTTTTGAGGCTTGATTTGTGTTTCTGAGGTTGAATATCAGTTATAGGGGTGGATTAGATCTTGTTTGATAGGTTAAAACATAACAATCCTTTGGAAGATTGCAAAATCAGATTCCAAAGGGGTGTTTGGGTTAACTGATTCAAAGGGATTTGACCCTTCCTTTGTTGTTGTTTTTGTTTCCTTTGGTTTGGTATCTGTTTATTGGTTGCTAAGTGACATTTATCAACAAGTTTTGTGGGTTTGGACAATCAAAACAATCAAAGGGCTATAAAATATGATTTACTTGGGAATTTTGGCTAAAATTTTGGGGACACCTAGATCTAAGGGTAGACTAGGGTTAACAAGTGTGAAATTTTGGTTAACTTAGTCAGGGAAAGAGATTTGAAGGCTTAAAATTGGATTGGTGGTCAAATAGATCAGCAAAAGGATTTTGGATAATCACTTTTGCTAATCAGTAACTGTTGGTGCTTGAATCTGCTTATTTCCTTTGATCCATTGCTTAAAACAAGTTTATTTGTGCTTATTAGACTTTATTATAGCTTGTGTATGCATTTGGTTCCATTTGGCTGGCTTATTCATGCTAAAACTGCTTATTTGTTCATAACTGCATATTTTCAAGGTCTGTGCAATATCTCTGGACTGTTTGCTTATTCTGGGCTTATTGTGTGAACCAATTTGTGATTTCTTTGTTGATATAGACTCATTGTGATTCATTGATCACAAGGGTGCCCTTGTTTCCATTTGAATCCAACTAGATCTCTCACAAATCACAAGTCAAATAGTCAAAGCAGTGGGAACTCCTTTCCCCTGCTGCTAGCCACTGCTAGTGTATTTTTGTGTTCAGCTTATCAATAAGCTACTCTAGCTTATTTTAACCAGCAACAACTTGGATTTTGTAATAGGTTCTCATTATTTGACCCATTTGTTCATACTGGAGCAATTGGTGGGTTGACTTTAGGGTTTGACTAGAAAACCAACTTAATTGACTTTTTTATAAGTGCTTATTGGCTTATTCCAGCTTATTGGCTTTGCTTATTGGATTTTGGTTGATTGATTTGGATTATTGAAGTCATTTGTAACATTTTCAAGTTGAATCAAGTCCCGAGGTGCCCTAGAACTAAAACCCGACTATTTTGTCTTTTAGTGGATTTGTACTTGGCTTATTTCTGGCTTATTGAGTGTGCTTTTTCAAAATTTCTTTTTACAGATCTCTTTAGTATCCCAAAAGAAGGTTGTGTGTCAAATTATAGCTTATGGCATTAGCTTATTGCTTAATGGGCTTAATGGCCCAATAAGAATAAGCTGTTTGTTCATTAAGCTGTGATAAGCTCACTTTCAGCTTTTGGGCCTTCAGAGTTTTTTGTTTAGAATTAAATTTTGAGTCAGATTGGGCTTTTCCAAGTCATTTGGGCTTATTTTGACTTTTTGGGCTAAAAAGCCCAATAAGCTTGACTGTTTTTGCTTTTGACCCATTTGGGGGCCCAATAGGGGTATTCTGGTATTTTTACTTTCATTTTCTGATTATTTAGGTTAAAATAAACTAGTTTGCAAGTTTTTAGACTTTTTTATAAATTTTGGATTTTTAATATTATTTTAATATTATTTTTCAAATTTCACATTTTTGCACTTTTTATATTTTTCTTAGCTTAAATACATTAAAATAGGAATTTTTCAACTTTTAGATTAATTTTATCACCTTTAGATTAATTTTTATAATTATTTTAAGTTTTAATAGTTTTTAAATCATTTTAAATAACTTTTATTAGTTTAAAATATTCTAAAAATAGTTTTTAATCTTTTTAGGTTATTTTTGAGGTTTACGAATTGAAAAATATTTATTTGGGCTTTTTGATAAATAATTTTATTTTTAGGGCTTTAATTAGCATTTAAAAATTAATATTTAATTAATTAAAAGGTTTGAAAAAGTTTTGATCATCGGTAAAATCTTAGTTTATTTATTTTGATATTTGGTGATTTTTTGGTACTTTTTAGAATTAATTTTTATTTTTGTACTTTTTACGGTTTTACGTTTAGTTATAGTAGTAATTAATTTCACGTCTTTGTCATCCTCTTTTCTCATCCCCTTCTAACCAATATTAATCTCAAATCTTGCTACATTTTAGTCACACACATATACCTCCTTGGGAAACGAACTTTCACTTCACCTTTGGGTCATTAGTGCTTGATTTTCCTAAATAATCACTTAATACTTACCGCTTTTATGCCTTTTTCCTAAAAGGTCGTATTTTACCACAATCAGGAACCAATTTCTAGACTTTGTTTCTTTCAAATTGATTGAGTTCCTCTTGCATGGCATCCACCCATCCAGGGTGTGTGAGTGCTTCAGAAACCTTTGTAGGTTCAATTTCTGAGAGAAAATTTGCATAGAGGCATTCTCCAGATGAAGCATCACTCAGTTTCTTTGCCATAGATCTAGTGACTCTACCTTCACCAGGATTACCTATTATGTTCACCAGCTTTATGTGACTATTTTGAGTCCAAGATTTTTGTGGAGCTAGAGAATAGGTATTGGTATCATGATTAGAGCTAGAGCTTGGAAGTCCATGATATGGACTTGGACTTGGAATGTCTATAGTGTCAACTGAAGGATATTCAGTGGACAAGGGTTCAATCATTGGAGGGCTTCCTTCTTGGTCAGAAGCAGCATATCCAAGACCTAATTCCCTAGAGATGATAGGAGAGCTTTGAGCAAAGGGCTCAAATTGTTCTTCAGCAACTGCATATGATTGATCATTTTGATCATGTGTGTCAGCATGCTGATTTTTTTTAGGCTGACCATTTTGGTCATTTGTGTTTCCTTGCTGATCATGTGTCTCTTCACAATGATGGATCTATTTTGAGTGTAGCAAGCAGTGGCTACAACATCAGTCCAAAAATGCTTAGAGAGAGCAGATCCAACAAGCATTGTCCTTGCTGCTTCAATCAAAGTTCTGTTCCTTCTTTCAGCCACACCATTTTGTTCAGGTGTGTAAGGAGATGAGAAATTTTGGGAAATTCCTTTGTCATCACAGAATTTGATCAGTGGGTGATTTCTGAATTCAGTGCCATTGTCAGTTCTAAGTTGTTTGACATGAGTGTCATTTTGATTTTCAACTCTTTTGATGAATGACATAATGGCATCTGGTGCATGGCTTTTCTTTGTCAGAAAATATACCCAGGTGTACCTAGAGTACTCATCAACAATGACAAGTGCATATTTTTCATGACAAATGGCCCTAGGTGATGCTGGACCAAATAAGTTCATGTGAAGCAAATGAAGACTTTCTTTGATTGAGAAAGTTTGCATTGTTTTGAAACAGGCCCTATGGTGCTTTCCTTTTTCACATGCTGAGCATGATTTGTCCTTGGAATAGACAAGTGAAGGAAGACCAGTAACAAGATTTTGTTTTGCCAGCAGGGTTATTGTTTTGAAATTGAGATGTGAGAGCCTCTTATGCCAAAGCCAATTTGTAATGTTGGAGGCTTTAGCAAAGAAGCATGTCTCCTGAGTAGAGTTCATGTTCATGACATAAACATCTTTGACTCTGGGAGCAATCATCACAATTTCATGATTGGAGTTGAAGATTGTACCTTTTTTGTCATCAAACAACACAAGATACTTTGCATCACAAAGTCGACTTATGCTGATGAGGTTGTGCTTCAATCCATTTACATATGCTACCCTTGAGAGAACTATACCATTGAATTTTACTGAACCAAATCCTTCAGTAGTAGCTGATGAGTTATCACCAAAAACAACTTTAGGACCTTGTTCCTCCTTATATTTGTGCAGATAACTTTTGGTGCCAGTCATATGCCTTGAGCAACCACTATCTAGGTACCAAATAGGCTTCCTGAGATCACACTACACAAGTTAAGGAAATGGTCAGTTTCATTTTGAAACCAAACTTTGGTGGGTGGGGGTTTTAGATCTAGAAGGTGTTCTAGATCTGAAGGGTCCTCTTGTTGAGGGTATGTGTGATTGCTCAGAAGAAGAAGAGGTCTGAACAAATTTTACTTTCTTAGCCTGGAGGGCTTCACCTCTTCTGAACCACTATATATGGTTGTGATCAGATGTAGTGTGGACATCGCTTCCACAAGTCTCACAACATTTGGTAATAGAGTTTGGGTTTCTTGGTTTAATAACTCTTCTGAGTGAGATGATTCGTTATGTCCATGAGTGTCATGGTCATAACTTCCACAAATATTACAAACCGGGTAATAGTGGCAGTCATCTGAGTGATGATTGTCCATACCACAGTGAATGCATGGTGGGAAAGGAATATTTCGCCTGAAATGAGATGCTTCAGATTTGTGAGCATCAACACTTGTTTTGGCCAGCATATACTGAGTATGTTCACAAGTTCGATGGTCATTCCTTTCACATTTTGTACAATAAATCACTTTTAGGCAAGTTTCAGTGAGATGGTGTTGTTCCCAATCAATCCATAACACAAGATTCTTAGAGAGAGAAAGAGGAGAAAAGTAGAAAGAGAGAGTAGAGAGAGAAGTGGAAGGTTTACACTAAAACTATGTGTTTAATGAAATGAACCAACACCCTCTTTCACATGTGAAAGAGGGTTATATACCCTTGGCCTTTTGGGCCGTGGGCTTTGTTTCCTTGGGCCGGGCTTGGCTTTGTTTTGGGCTTACGCCCCTAACTTATACAATATTAGCTTAAAGTCCAAGCCCGGTTTTCCCGACTAACCTATTACAATACAAGACCTTTTAACGACTAAGATGACCTATTACATTCTTGTTCGACTATATAAAATATAGGGCTAACAATCTCCCCCAATGTATCGGTCATCTTAAAAAGCTTAAAAAGCATAAGATGATTGAGTGAATACATTCTTGTAGAGGAGATCTTCCTGCTTTGGTCTTGTATCTTGGTCTTGATCTTGTTTGTAGCAGCTTTGTTCCTTCATGCTTTCGTGATCTTTATCTTGAGCCTTTGTCATTTGACTTTGAGTGCTTGAGATCTTCATATGTACTCCTTGTGATTAAGATGACCTATTTCATTCTTACGTTCTTAGGTATCTTGATTATCGCCATCTCGTGCTCTTGTGACTTCTGAATCGACATCGGTTGCACAACTACGCCACCTTCTTGATATGCAGCAACATATATAGACACGGATGAAATGGCTTTGAACATTTCACCCTAACTCGGTAGCGTTTTACCTCCAGTCGGTGAAGACCGTTAAACGGTATTAAATACCGTACCTGTGATCAGGTAGATTCGATTAAGAACCTCCTTGACAGGGTTTCCCGGCGGTAGTAGCCAGTTCTCTTTACTCGACCGTCTCAAAGCAGACTGCGAACGTAAAGAGTGAATCATAAGGATAAATTATCCGTCTGATTAGAGTCGTCAATTCAGATTTCCTGGAACAAGTTTGATTCTAAAAGAATCGCACCATTGTTGCTTTCCAGTTTGTCACAAGCTTGATTCATAGAGAATCTTGCGAGTTACCTACCGCAGTGCTGTTTGATGTTGACACTGGAAGGATTTCCATTCGTCACTGTGAACACTAATGAGTGTCACTCTGAATGTTCTGGCAAGATCACATGGATTTTGCGAAGAAACCTGGAATCAAGTTTGAATCAATTAAGAATCGAAACTTAGTTGCTTTCCAGTTCTCACAAGTTTGATTCGTGTAGAATCGCACAAGTTACCTACCATGAGCTTGTTTAATGCTGGCTCAAGCAGGATTTCCATCTTTATTGTGAATCGTATCACTCAGATGTTCTGGCAATATCACATGGATAATGCGTAGGACTCGATTGTGTCCTAATGAGATGATAAATTGATCTCGTTTGGCTCTAGACTCAATAAGTGCATTTTTGGTAATCGGAGGCTGGAGCAGACTGCCACCTTTTCAATATTAACTGACTCGGAGTGAGAAAGTCAATAGATACGTGTTGATCTCCGTGACAATGAGACAAGTTTCTTTTGAGAGAAACTCGAATGGCTGGGGAAGGGTTGTGCATCGCATCACTGGGTCCATGATGACTTGTCTTCAATAGATGTATTGACCCGGTTTCTGCCTAGGTTGCATAGAATATTCAACTCCTTCAATGCTTACCAATAAGTCATCATTAGCACCTTGTTGTGATTGTTCCAGTGCTAACTTAAGTACTTGGTCCGCATTCAGCTTCATTCCACTCCATCTTTCCTAAGGACAACTATTTCTAGCTATGGAATGTCCTTGGGTAGATCCCTCCGGTTCTGGTTGGATCATAGGACTTAGTTTCCTATCCTAAACCACCTTTTGACTCCATCGTTCCGTCGTGGATAGTAGGTTGTTTTTGGGTATAGATCGTAACCAAAAACCATTGAAAACCATTCAAAGTGTTTGATAAAAATCAAAACTTTTAACACTTTGAAAGTTTTATCTTTTCGAAAAGCTCCCCCTACACACATGCATCGATATACGAAATAATTTGTCATGTGAAGGAAAGAGTTGCACTTGAGTCTTTAAGATCACATGTTGCGATATATTACATTTTAATCACATTTTCTCCCCCTATCTCTAATATAAAAATATAATATTAGAGATACCAATTGATTAAAATATGACATTTTCTGAAAAATCGACGGGAGAGAAACATGTGTGCACGCATGAATCATGGAACATTTTTAGTCGGGACGCTCCCCCTCAACAATATATGTGTGTCTTGAGACAAAATTTAACAAAATTTAAGAAAAACGACACCACAAAATATGTTGAGGTACGGAGTTGAGATGCCTTTTCCGATATAATATATTACATTTGACAATTTCATATCATTTTTGGAATGTGTTGGATACATAAAATATGACAATTTTAGAGATGTACCCAACAACATTAAAAGGCTTGATTTTAAAACGCTCCCCCTCAAAAATTGATCAAAATAACATATGACAATTTTGAGATATAAAAACCACTTATGAGGAAGGGAGTGTTGAACACACAATTTTGAAAGATTTAGAAAAACCTTTTGAGAAACTCTTGAAAAATTGTGTTCAACGGTTTTAAAATAATCAGGATAGAAGACTTCTCTTCTATTGTTAGGGAAAGCGCACTAAAACGTACACTCCCCTTTCGGGTCCGTTTTTCATGAGCTCAAAACTTTGATTGTTTTGTGACTAGCTCATGACCGAGAAAAATAAATTTCCCGTTGTGAAGGATAAGTTATCATCCGTGATAAACTTTCCTTAAGTTGAAGTTCGAGTTCTAAGCTGACATTTACTTAGAAATCGTTTTCATGAAATTAAAAACTTTGAATGCTTTTATGAGAAGCTCATGACCGAGAAAGATGAATTTCTCGTTGAGAGGGATAAGTTATCGTCTGAGATAAACTTTCCTTAGTTGAGGTCCGAGTTCTAAGCTGTGATGTGCCTAGAAGTCATATACACGAGCTTAAAACTTTCGAATAGTTTTAATGTAAGCTCGTGTCCGAGAAAAATTGAATTTCTCGTTTTGAGGATAAGTCATACTCGGGATGAACTTTCCTTTGTTTGAAGAGCGAGTTACAACCTGTAATTTAGCTGTAAGTCATGTGCACGAGCTAAAAACTTTTGAATAGTTTTAAGAGAAGCTCGTGTCCGAGAAATATTAATTTCTCGTTTTGAGGGTAACTTATCGTTGAAGAGATAAAGCTCCCTTTCTTTGACGTTCGAGTTACAGTCTGAAATGTGACTGTAAGTCATTGTTGAAGCTTAATTGTGAAACCCCTGAGACGCTTGCTTCTCTAATATCTGTTTCTTCAGCAACCAAACTCTGAGAGTGTCTTTTGTTGAACGGTATGTATATGGAAAACCGTTGTGTTCTTGTTGAAACTTTACTTTATTACCTGCACTTACATCAGTAGTTTGTATGCTTGCATGTGGGTTAGCGATATCTTGATGAGAACCATGTGGGGGTTCACCTTGAACCTTTGTCGAGCTAGAGGGAAATATCTTTCCAGTAGGAACCCACCTAAGACCTATTGTTTTGAAGGTTCTACCCGTTGGTATCCACCTAAGATAAGGTCTAGGAGACATAGGTTTCTCATGCACAGCGGAAGACTTAGTTGGAGAAAACCTATTTCCTTTAGGGTTCCGTCTCTGAGGTGCTCTAGCTTTTTGGTTCACCTTGTTCAGGACTTTAGTGATACAATCATCATGAATGGCATTAAACACGCATTTGTTACATTTCGTGCAAACAAAGTGCTTAGCATCTGAGAAGGCTCTAGAGTTCCTAGGGTTGGCAGAATTGTGCACATCATAGAAGGGTCTAGAATTCCTAGATGTGTGAACAACGCTCCTAGGTTGTGGTTTGGTCCTATCTCTTGCTTGTGTTTTGTTTTTAGCATCCTCTAGATAGCTTTTATGACCCGTGTCATTTGAACTACGCCTAGGCATGTTCTTGGAGCTAGATCTAGAGTTTCTTGAAGCATTCATGTGATCGGGTTTAGCAGATACAGTCTTTCTTAAGGAGGATCTAGATTGTGGAGTGACTGGTTTTGACAAATTGCTACGCATGTCAGCTTGGGAGGCAAACCTCTGGTTCGACATTTTAGGTCGTTCAGACTTAAACGCATTCGGTTGTCTAGCAACTGAGCGTGGTCTGATTGGTTGAGAGAGAGGTTTCCCCAAGACAGACTGTTTGGCAAAGTTAGTATCCACACTATTTCCTTTTAACTTCCTTAATTCATTCTTTACTGCAGTTAGTGCAAAAACCTTTTCCTGAATCTGAGCTTTTAATTGCTCATTTTGTAGAAGTAATTGAGCGACACGTTGTTCTAACTTAATGTTCATATTATCAAATATGTCGTTATCAGCATTCGCGTCATTACTTTCTACAGTGTCGATAGGTTGCACAGATAATTCAGTTAATGAAGCAGGCGGAGGACTTGGATTTTGAGAAGCCAAATTTGATTCTAACAGATTTATTTGTTTCACAAAATGTTCTTTTTCCATGTTAAAATCTTGAATCTTACGATCTAATTTTTGTTCAAGAACAACATTTGCTTTTTCAAGTTTTTCAAAGTAAGCCTCAAATTTGTTATTTTTCTTTGAAAAATCAAGTTTGGCATCCTCAAAATCTTTAGTCTTCTGAGCTAGCAGACTTTCAAGCTCGTGAATCTTAGAATTAACATCCTGAGAAGTCTCTCCTCCATTAGTGCTCGTATCTGATGAATCAGGTGTGGTATTGCTATCAACCTTTTCCACTAGATACGTGTCAAGAATGGGTTCAGATTGCTCAGTATGTTGAGGAACATCGTATTCAGCATTTAAATGTACCATAGCCATTGGCTGATCATCATAAATGGGTCTGATATCGGCATCATTGGTTGTTTGATCATTCCCTGAGCTGGTACTGATATGCTGCATTTCTGATTCTTTCCCGCTGCTCTCTGTATCAACCGAAGAAGCATCCAATGCTTGATCTATATCGACAGTGCTCTCTTTCGTCTGCATCAGTCTTTGATTCACCCTTCTTTGAAATTGCCTTTGATGGCGTGTTCTTTCATCAATTGACTTCTTTATATTGCTCATATGTTGAAGAAGTGTCTCTTTGAATGCTTGAAGATCTACGAGAGTATATTTGGTAAAGTATGTGCTTGTGAACTCTCGATCGTTTTTGGATAAGCCACTTGAGTCAATGAATTGCTGGAACTGATTGTTGAGAGCTAAAAGGACCTCCATGGATATATTCTCGTGAAAATCGTCTCTGTCAAGTTCTTGTTGAAGATGGTCCACATTAAGTAGCATCGTTCTGATGAATGTCTCAACATCTTGACCAAATAGTAGAAAGAATACCCGTTTGAATCCAATTTCAAGACGAGTGCCTTTTAGGTCTTCTCTTGAAAGAACCTGAAGGTGTGACTGAAGTAACTTTACGTGTTCCATGCATCTTTCTTTTGCTTTCGACATCTTGTATTTGATTGCATGAACGGTTATGGTGGTAGAATCCTTGTTAGAAGGTTTACTGATTGGGGTCTCAGTATTTGTCTGAACCTCTGGATTCTGCATCTTCTCTTTATTCATCTCAGTCATGGACGTTGTTGGTGTTGAATCCATAAAGATGTCCATTGAACGGATGTCTCGAAGAGGATATGATGTGTATGGATTACGGATCTTAGTGGATGTGTTGTGATTTGATTGTGGTTGAAATTACGAAAATTCCAAATTTTTCAGTCCGACAATAAATTCCTCAGTCCGACAAAACGGTAAGCCGAAAAAATTTTGAATCACCAAATTTTGAAATCGGGTTAGAAATAGCCAAAAACTAGTAGGGAAAAAATTTGAAAAGTGAAAATTTTTGACAAAAATAAAACCTAAAATTGGCCTAAAAATTTGAATTTTGGTCCGAAAATTCGAATTTTTGGTCGAAAAATTTTTCGCTTCGCCAAAATTTGAAATTGAAGCTTAAATGGCCTAAAAATGGTCTAGGAAAAAATAAATTTTTCTTGAGTTTTCGCGCCAAAACACTCTTTTTTTTTTTTTTTTTTTTTTTTTTAATCTTCGTGTAAACTATGTTCCGAAACTAATCTAGATAGTGGCTAAGTCTAAAAATTACTCAAACAAAATATCCATGGAATGTCCATCGGAATGTTCAGATCGGAATGTCCTATCGCAATGCACTGTCGCAATGTTCAGATCGGAATGATCTATCGCAATGCACTGTCGCAATGTCCAGATCGGAATGTGGCTGAGACAAATTGGACAGAGTAACGACTTAAAAAACCCTTAAACCCGTCGGAATCTCAGATCGCAAAGCACGATCGGAATATCCAGATCGGAATAAGGTATCGCAATACAGTGATCGCAAAGAGGAATCCTTGGATTATTGCGATCGATCCTCACAATTGTACTTTCCGATGGTACCAGTTGCTTGAATTTCGGAATGAAGAAAAACAAGAAATTTCGCAACTTTTGATCCAAAAAATTTGTGTTTTAGCCAAAACCAAGATACCCAAATCACTAATACTAGTATGTAGATGATTTGTATCAAGAAAAGACCATAAAAAACACAAAAAAAAAGAATGGGACGTGAGATATGGATCAAAAAGGCCACGAAAATTCAAGAACACCACACACGAATCTTCAATCACCTATCCACTATAGGCTCTTGATACCAAATGTTGTTCCCAATCAATCCATAACACAAGATTCTTAGAGAGAGAAAGAGGAGAAAAGTAGAAAGAGAGAGTAGAGAGAGAAGTGGAAGGTTTACACTAAAACTATGTGTTTAATGAAATGAACCAACACCCTCTTTCACATGTGAAAGAGGGTTATATACCCTTGGCCTTTTGGGCCGTGGGCTTTGTTTCCTTGGGCCGGGCTTGGCTTTGTTTTGGGCTTACGCCCCTAACTTATACAATATTAGCTTAAAGTCCAAGCCCGGTTTTCCCGACTAACCTATTACAATACAAGACCTTTTAACGACTAAGATGACCTATTACATTCTTGTTCGACTATATAAAATATAGGGCTAACAGATGGTTATTTAGACCACATAAATCACAAGCCCTTTTGATTTGTGTCTTGTACTTGAGATGAGGAGAGTCTGAAGGTTCATCTCTGAATCGTGTTGGTGTTTGCTGCTGCCTGAGTTGCAATTTAAGATCATTTATCTCTTGCATGACAAGAGACATTCTCTCATCTTCCTCAGATCTAGCATTCTTCAGTTTATTTGTTGAAACTGAAGAGGTAGTTCCCATATATGAACCTTCAGCGAGAGTTGAAGAGTTATTTGAAGTGTCAATTTTGACATGCTTGGAAGAACTACCTTTGTGTGTGGTGTGAGACTTGATGATAGACTGGATAGTATTGGGTCTAGTAGAGGGTTCAACACCAGCCAGCTTCTCCAAAGGAGGAAGTGGGGTATTTACTTCATTCTCTATATCATCATCTGAGTCATCCTCAGTAACTGAGGACTCAACTGGTGCTGAAGTGTCAACACTTGCTTGAAACTCAGGAAGAAGGATTCGTCTAGTGTCATGATTGGGTAAATTCTCTTCACCTGACCTTTCAATGTCAAGGATCGAGCTACCATCCTCATTTAAGGCTTTGACAAATACGATAGGTTTGGTGCTGGAGGATCCTTCAACACCAAGCATTTTCCTCTTTTGAGCAGGTATTTGTTCACTTATGCATTGATTAACCCTATCAGAGTTTCTAAGCCAAGATTTAACAATATCTTTTGCTTCTTTTAATTCAACTCTTAGGGAGTTATTTTCCTCCAAAATTTCTTTGTTCAATTGTTGAAAGGTAAGAATATCAAGTTTAGCCTCTTTTAGCTCTATTTGCTTACTTTCAAAATATTCAAGTTGTAGAACAAGTTTGTGAAATTTTTCAAGCAAATTGTTTCTTTGTTCTTCAACAAATTTTAGATCAATGCATAAGTAATACAACACAAATTTAATGTCATCTTTATCTTCTAATTCAAGAAGATTTTGTACCTTTTTTATTGTGACATTGACCCGTTCACCATTTCTGGCACTTTCTCTGGTCACAACATTTGAATTGGCCCCTTCATCATCAGCAAGTGCCATCAGCACTTTTACATTCACCATTTCATCATCATCTGGAGAAACATCTTCTTCATCCCATTCATAGGCTTCAGCAACAAGCCCTTTGTTCTTGTCTTGCTTGGGAGTCTTGGATGAGGAGCTTTCAGTACTCATTAAGGCCAATCTAGCCTTGATTTCTCTGTATTTGGCCTCAAATTCTTTTGTTGGTCTGACTTCAACCCTGCTTTGCTGAAAAGGAGTAGAAGCAATTTGTTTTGGTTGAAATGATGATTGACCAGATGGTCTTGATTGAGCTGGTGAGGAATATGAAGAGAGAGATGTTTTTGAATAACAATCCCTAGCATAGTTGTCACACCCCCAATTTATCAGAGTAATACAACACAATGGGGTGCGACGGTCATGACTATCACAAGACATAGATATAAAGAACGACTATTTAAAAGCCGTTTTAAATTAATTAAAAGCATAAAACTTGTTTCGGAAGCGAATTATACAAGATCATAATAAAACATTGTTTCAAAAGACTTTAACATTGATCCAAATATCCATACACTAGTCACGACCATTTTCATTTAAAAATCTCCCACGCATAACCACGTCACTCCTCCGTCTTGATACCTGAGAAAAACATTGCTAAAGCGTCAACACAAAGGTTGGTGAGTTCATAGGTTTAAGTTTAAATAGTGTGATGAACCATAAGATTTTCCAAGGCAACCGGCATATAATCTTATAACAAATACAAGATTATAATCAAAAGTATACGTTTTAATCACCTACGTCTAAGCTCGTGACACCGAAGCGTTAACCTAAACCAACAAGATATAATAAGTGCCCGAGCAAATGCCTATCCCGAAGCATTTGTAAATCCTCAAATGTAAGTGTATCTAACTTTGGCCACACAACCAAATTAGATAGGGAGGTTAATCCCGATAGATCTATCCATAACATTCGCGCTTACACAAAGTAATTAACGGTTCACGATAGTGGGCTAAAGCATCTAGGGATATCGCTACTTAGACATCATGTAGGCAAACGTATCAGTTTAAGGCACTTATGTTCATCCGTTAAAAACAAGCAATGTTCTCACCCCAAAATAGTTAAAGCAATTAAAAGTGGGGCTATGAAACTCACCTCAAGTAATAGCAACGGTTAAAATAGTACAATGTAGACATGGAGAAATAATAGCTTCAAACAATCCGTAACCTAAGTTAAATAAGATATGTATTACTATACATGAACACGAAAATAAATGTAGCATTTAGTCCCCTAGTATGTGCTTGAGTTTATTTAAATAAATTGATAGTTTTTACACTTGCGAAAGTTTAATATTTTAATAAAAGTGTAGTCATTTAATCGATATATATTTAGCAATATTGGACACTTCGCAGTCGGAACAATTTATATAGTTAAGTCATGCAATGGGTCAATATCTTAAATATATTTTATATTTTTATTAGTAAAAATATATTAAATAAATAAAATAAATAAGATTTTTAATATTTTAATTTTAAATTAATTTAGAGAATGTTTCATGTCATGAGACATGAAACTTTAATTTGAAACATGCATTTTGAAAAAAAAAGGTGACGTACTGGTAACGAGAATATCTCGAAACAAATTGATATCGTCAATTTTCTGGAGTAAATAGCTTGCTCGTTAGTAGCTCACCGAGTAAACCGATAGTATCGTCGGGTAGCTAGCTAGGTGGTCTAAAAGTCGGTGTTTTAAGCTTTATAAACCGAGGTAGTTTGATGGGTTAAAACCGTGTTCGAAATAAGGGTCGTGCAACATTTTTTTAAAGAAAAGAGTTTAACGGGTCATTTTCGATCTCGTCTACGGTTCTCGATAACGACTTTTGAATCGAACTAAAAGTATGCTCGTGTAGACGGCATGGACGTCTACACTTTCGTTGCCTACCCGACTCGGGGCAAGGTCTTTTCGAGGGTCAAAATGTGTCGTAAAAAGGTCTCGTCGCACCTTGTTTTCAACTTAATTTCAAACATTGTCATGAAACTTAACAAAGTCATGAATCCAAAAACAGTAGCTAGAGGTAATATGCAAGCAAAGTTTTGGCGTGCTTTGTTTGTTGATTTCTTATTCATTGTGAAAAATACTATGTCTTTATAACCAGTTTTTAAACAGTTCGTTCCTTTGATATAAGGCTAGATTGCACCCATTTAACAAGATGTACTTCATTTTGTGATAGTAAAATTTCGAATGGATCCAAGACAGGGAAACGATAGTTCTTCTTTGATTCACCTTAAAACCTTGTTTCTTTTCTCAAGCACATATTCTAGACAGACATGATGCATTATGTAAGGAAAGAAAAAGGATTATGTAACTCACAAGGTTACTAGGTGTCGTGTGTATGTTTCGATGTCACAATAGCTAGACGATATGAAGAAACAAATGGCTATATAACCCACATCCAAGACCAACGAACTAAAACCAAGATCACAACCAAACGAAGCGAAACACTAGTGATTACTCCAATTCGAAAGCAACGCAAACCATTCCACTTCTCATGAACCTAAACCAAATGTTTAACAATGAACCTAATCGCCAACTAATCCTTGTGATCACCAATGGCTACGGATGAACACAGATTCATAAGGCTTGCTATTGCAACGCTGTTTAAAAAGAAGTGAGACGAATAGAGTTTTATGAAGTTCAGGTTTTGAGGTTTCATGACTCGTGAATTGTTATGGTGTTTGTTTGTTTACTGTGAGTTTTAGTTGCTTATTTATAGAGGGATTTGGGTAGTAAAGGGATAAGTAAACATAGTTGAGGTTCTTAAGTCTCCTAGTTGGTTTTTAACTAAGAATCAACTCAAACAAGTACCATGGGGAGTTGAGATAAAAATGGGGAAAGGTTATAACAGGGGTGAGGCACGTTTTTGGCAGGGGAGGGAAGAGGTGGGGTTCTCAATGCTTAGACCATATTAATTACTAGGGTTGTACATGTTGAAAGTCAAGGATACCATAGAAAAATGGCTATGTTCATAGGATATGGAAGATGGGAGGGAACAAAGGTACATGCTCATTATGGAGTTAGGTGTAATACTATGTTGAATTCAAAAATCAAGTTGAATGGTACACGTTGGTTTTGTGTTGTGACATAAAGGGGACTGGTTTGTACAAGTTGTATAAATGTAGTAGAAAGATTTAAATGTAATATAGGAGCATAGAGTTTAAGTAAATCTTGAGTAGTAGTGGTTTTAACAAATTTAGTTTGAGGAGAAAACGGGTGTCTTCTAAGCGTGTTATAACATATTGGATAAATAACTGGATTTGCGGTGTGAAAGCTTAATTTATTTACGTTAATTTACTAGGTGTCGACTTCTATATAGAATTTCCTAACATGTAACGTAAGCAAATACATAGTCATTTAATTAGAAATTTTCATGAACATCATCTATGAAATTTTAAATTCGTTCAAAAGTTATGCGTAAACGATCGGGGCTTTCAATAGATACATATGTCTAACCCGAAAACGTCTTGTTTCACGTAAATTTAATAGCTTCAAAATTCACGTGTGTGACATTCGTAATCCCTTAAATTGAGTTTTGTCCTCAAAACTAGCACGTCGATGTTGTTATCAAAACAAGAGGTCAATTATATTTTTACCTTCCTTTCATGGTGTTCAATGCGTTCGTTTTTCTTTAGTTTGTTGCTAAGATTAAAATTACTATAATCTTGTTAGGATTAAAACGAACGTAAGTTTCTTCCGACTTGTACATGGTTCTATAGCGTTCCCTAATTCTTTTCTTGTATGTCAAGTTTTTCTCGGCGACGTCGGTTTTGTTTAGTGAGCTTTCTCATTATTAACTTTCGCTTCATCCCGCGCATTACTTTCACTTTAAAGTTTTGCGTATTGTCATTTTTCTCCTAGATGACTATATATCGCACATTTGAAAATCGTTCCACATATTTTGATTAATCCCGTTCACATTAACCATCTACTTGGTAGTGATAAGTAGCATATGCGTCACGGTTTCTTGAATTGGTTCCCAAAAATCTAGAAAAATTGAGTGTCCTAACACATGGTGGTCAAGACGTTTCTTCCTTTTATGTGACATTCAGTATTAGATAATTTCGTCAATTAATAAATTTAGTTTGTGTTCTTCCTCGTCTATCTCCTTTTTTTCATGGAGAGGAAAACGGGTGCATAATTTATAATATATTTAAATCATAGTTCGTTCGGATTCCTACTATGAGGAAAGTATATAATATTTCTTAAGCCTATGTGTATGGAGTGATGCTCAAACATCGTTAGGTAAAATAATTTTTTTTGTCCGACTGGTTTCGGTATTCCAATTATATACAAAAGCATGCTTATCTTGACCCAATTGTTCTTTAACATGGGTTATGTTACGACGAGTTCTGAATATCCGTTAAATTAGGGTTTTATTCAAATGACGTTCCGTTCTTCTCATTATTATTTAAAATTTGTTTTCGATTTTCCAGCTCTAGTCTATTTGAATTTAATTGTCGTAAAAAAAAAACAAGTGGTGCTCTTAGTATTTGCGTGTCATATACGTTTTTGTATGTAATAGTGGCGAAAAAATGATTATACTAGGTTTACTCGTATCGCGTACTCGACGTTCTTACTTAAGACGGTAGAAAAATGTTTAACGCTCATAGCACATAATAAATTTTTCTTTGACAAATAGGGTAACTTGAATATATTCTAATAATACTAATATATTTCATTTTTACGATGATTACTATGAGCATGCTCGCGTTCGACCACGATCATACGTAGTTGGTCAGGCTACGTACGTCTCGGGACCAACAGTTGCATCCTCCTTTTCATCATAATTTAACTCTTTGAGGTTGTAATTTATATATTGGTTGTCCATAGTTCATTTCGTTTGTTACCATCATTCACTTTCACAATCAACAAATTAGTCAATAGTTCTTTTTTTTTGTTATCATTGCTCATTTTTAACAATCAATAAAATAATTCGCATACTTATTTGTACCATTTCTCGTCAAGTTTATCAATAGTTTACGTCTTCCAAATCAAGTTGTTCAAAAAAATAGATTTTCCCAAAACTTTACATGGTAGTCCTTACTAAAAATGTTTCAACATTAGTCGCGGTGTTTTATACATTAAGTTGGTCGTCAAGTCAGATTTTTCCAAAACTTTGCATGATAATTTATACTAAAATATTTCATCATCAATCGTCGCGTTTTTATCAGTACCACCTATACTGATTTTACCAAAATGTTTTATCAAAATTTCTAACTTCTTACTAATAAAGTTCTCGGTGATATTTCCTTCAAAGTAAATTTTTTTTATAATGTTTTCCAAAAATATTTTATAAAACTCCTTTTTAAAAAAAAAAATTTGATTAATTTTTCTCCGACATATATAAAAATATTGTAGGATAAAATAATTTCTTAAGTTAATGCTTCAAAAGATATAAAAGATGACTTTTAAAAATAATTGCAAACAATTAAATAATAATTTATAAAGTACGATTACATAACCAAATTTTTGTTGGTGGTGACATCGACGGATGTCGAGTCACTTGATTTTCATAAAAATAAATTATTTAATATTTCACATCAGTCGCTCAATTCTAACACAGAATTTTCTAGAGCTTTGATCATGCTTTATTTCATCTCAGACACTTCGGTCAATTTGTTTTTATCCCAAAATTGTTCAATTTGTTTAATCCATTCAACTAGTCAATTCCATCCCAAGAATTTTATCACAAAAATTTGTTCATTTTGTTTTCATCTGTCGTTTGTTCATAATCGTTTGTATACTTTTTATGTCGACACACGCTATTAGGATTTCTTAGGAGTGACACAATTCACGTCTAGGGTTCTCAAGCTTTGTGACATGCGATAATCTCTTTAATTTAAAATATGGCATAATCCTCATATAACTGAGTTCTCCCTTTAATATTAGTTGTTATATCATACTTTGTAAATTTATAATAGCAATCTTAGTTTCAAACCAATGAACTAGAACTTTTAGATCCGTCTTTGTACACTTTCTCCAATATAAATTTCTCCTTGATGTGCATTCGACTTACACATCGGCATATATCCAGATAGCTTTCATATTTTTGTAATACTAATTTATATTTGTTCCTTATGATATAGTATTTTCTGAGGCATTACAGGAGTAATACTTTTTGTATAGTGTTTTATCGTCGTATGTTGTATAGAAATAGGGACGACGACTTTCATTATTTTAGTGTTCGCACACCATGCAAACTAATGGTACTAATGTACCGTACTAGTCAAACGTCAATGAGGTAATCACCTTGTCAGATCATGTAAGTCTTATCCATCCCCGAGGAAATTCACTAAAAATCTTAAGTTGCGTTACAACTGGCACTTGACTAAGCCTCGCAACCCAATCAAACAAGAACAGCCTTGAGGTCTAGTCAAGTATCAGTCGTTAAACTTTTTAATATCTTTGGTGAATTTACTCGTCTTTAGATATTACTCACACAATTTAACATCGATTAAACCTACACAAAACTCATCAAATACGTTATAACTTAACGATCAACTAATCACGCAACATGTAAATGCATGAGCTTTACCCATCCTCAAGAAAACTCATCAAAAATCCTAAGTTGTATAACGATTGGCACTTAACTTAGTCTCGCAACCCAATCAAACAAGAACAGCCTTGAGACCTTGCTAAGTATCGTTATACCTCTTAACATTGTCGATGCTTTGTCTTGGCTTTAGGTTTACTCACGACTTATCATCAACCATTACTAAATCTTACCGCGCCCAAGTACTGTTTTGGCGTATATTTTTAATTCGGCGTATATCGATATAGGGTAACATAGAAACACACAAGTGTTTAAATAGTTCATAGTAGTCCAGTAGGCTGTTTTTAACAAAATACGTAATAGCATAAGCATGTGTATGTTTTACTCCAAATAAACATGGGACAAATCATCGTAGTTCGATTTAAACATGGCACAAACCATCTTAGTTCGATTAAACATAGCACAAACCATTTTTATAGCACAACAATCCAAACAAGGATGTTAGGTAATTTACTTCAAAATATAAGAAAAATCGTCTTAGTACATATTCCTATAAGTAGATCTAACATACGGGTCATTCAAATAAGGCAGGAAATACTTAATGCTAATAACACGTAGCAGTCAAGTTTAAACTAAAATAACCAATCACATAGAATAATTCAAGTCACAACTTACTTTTATCGAAGACGCGGAGTGAAGTGGTTCTTGGAGATTTTTGAGTTAGTTATAGTCTAGCATTATTTTTCCCAAAATTAAATTTTTGACTCACGTTTATAAAAATCATTTAGTAAAATAACCTAGTTCTCTATAACCAGTCTCTGATACCAATCTGTCACACCCCCAATTTATCAGAGTAATACAACACAATGGGGTGCGACGGTCATGACTATCACAAGACATAGATATAAAGAACGACTATTTAAAAGCCGTTTTAAATTAATTAAAAGCATAAAACTTGTTTCGGAAGCGAATTATACAAGATCATAATAAAACATTGTTTCAAAAGACTTTAACATTGATCCAAATATCCATACACTAGTCACGACCATTTTCATTTAAAAATCTCCCACGCATAACCACGTCACTCCTCCGTCTTGATACCTGAGAAAAACATTGCTAAAGCGTCAACACAAAGGTTGGTGAGTTCATAGGTTTAAGTTTAAATAGTGTGATGAACCATAAGATTTTCCAAGGCAACCGGCATATAATCTTATAACAAATACAAGATTATAATCAAAAGTATACGTTTTAATCACCTACGTCTAAGCTCGTGACACCGAAGCGTTAACCTAAACCAACAAGATATAATAAGTGCCCGAGCAAATGCCTATCCCGAAGCATTTGTAAATCCTCAAATGTAAGTGTATCTAACTTTGGCCACACAACCAAATTAGATAGGGAGGTTAATCCCGATAGATCTATCCATAACATTCGCGCTTACACAAAGTAATTAACGGTTCACGATAGTGGGCTAAAGCATCTAGGGATATCGCTACTTAGACATCATGTAGGCAAACGTATCAGTTTAAGGCACTTATGTTCATCCGTTAAAAACAAGCAATGTTCTCACCCCAAAATAGTTAAAGCAATTAAAAGTGGGGCTATGAAACTCACCTCAAGTAATAGCAACGGTTAAAATAGTACAATGTAGACATGGAGAAATAATAGCTTCAAACAATCCGTAACCTAAGTTAAATAAGATATGTATTACTATACATGAACACGAAAATAAATGTAGCATTTAGTCCCCTAGTATGTGCTTGAGTTTATTTAAATAAATTGATAGTTTTTACACTTGCGAAAGTTTAATATTTTAATAAAAGTGTAGTCATTTAATCGATATATATTTAGCAATATTGGACACTTCGCAGTCGGAACAATTTATATAGTTAAGTCATGCAATGGGTCAATATCTTAAATATATTTTATATTTTTATTAGTAAAAATATATTAAATAAATAAAATAAATAAGATTTTTAATATTTTAATTTTAAATTAATTTAGAGAATGTTTCATGTCATGAGACATGAAACTTTAATTTGAAACATGCATTTTGAAAAAAAAAGGTGACGTACTGGTAACGAGAATATCTCGAAACAAATTGATATCGTCAATTTTCTGGAGTAAATAGCTTGCTCGTTAGTAGCTCACCGAGTAAACCGATAGTATCGTCGGGTAGCTAGCTAGGTGGTCTAAAAGTCGGTGTTTTAAGCTTTATAAACCGAGGTAGTTTGATGGGTTAAAACCGTGTTCGAAATAAGGGTCGTGCAACATTTTTTTAAAGAAAAGAGTTTAACGGGTCATTTTCGATCTCGTCTACGGTTCTCGATAACGACTTTTGAATCGAACTAAAAGTATGCTCGTGTAGACGGCATGGACGTCTACACTTTCGTTGCCTACCCGACTCGGGGCAAGGTCTTTTCGAGGGTCAAAATGTGTCGTAAAAAGGTCTCGTCGCACCTTGTTTTCAACTTAATTTCAAACATTGTCATGAAACTTAACAAAGTCATGAATCCAAAAACAGTAGCTAGAGGTAATATGCAAGCAAAGTTTTGGCGTGCTTTGTTTGTTGATTTCTTATTCATTGTGAAAAATACTATGTCTTTATAACCAGTTTTTAAACAGTTCGTTCCTTTGATATAAGGCTAGATTGCACCCATTTAACAAGATGTACTTCATTTTGTGATAGTAAAATTTCGAATGGATCCAAGACAGGGAAACGATAGTTCTTCTTTGATTCACCTTAAAACCTTGTTTCTTTTCTCAAGCACATATTCTAGACAGACATGATGCATTATGTAAGGAAAGAAAAAGGATTATGTAACTCACAAGGTTACTAGGTGTCGTGTGTATGTTTCGATGTCACAATAGCTAGACGATATGAAGAAACAAATGGCTATATAACCCACATCCAAGACCAACGAACTAAAACCAAGATCACAACCAAACGAAGCGAAACACTAGTGATTACTCCAATTCGAAAGCAACGCAAACCATTCCACTTCTCATGAACCTAAACCAAATGTTTAACAATGAACCTAATCGCCAACTAATCCTTGTGATCACCAATGGCTACGGATGAACACAGATTCATAAGGCTTGCTATTGCAACGCTGTTTAAAAAGAAGTGAGACGAATAGAGTTTTATGAAGTTCAGGTTTTGAGGTTTCATGACTCGTGAATTGTTATGGTGTTTGTTTGTTTACTGTGAGTTTTAGTTGCTTATTTATAGAGGGATTTGGGTAGTAAAGGGATAAGTAAACATAGTTGAGGTTCTTAAGTCTCCTAGTTGGTTTTTAACTAAGAATCAACTCAAACAAGTACCATGGGGAGTTGAGATAAAAATGGGGAAAGGTTATAACAGGGGTGAGGCACGTTTTTGGCAGGGGAGGGAAGAGGTGGGGTTCTCAATGCTTAGACCATATTAATTACTAGGGTTGTACATGTTGAAAGTCAAGGATACCATAGAAAAATGGCTATGTTCATAGGATATGGAAGATGGGAGGGAACAAAGGTACATGCTCATTATGGAGTTAGGTGTAATACTATGTTGAATTCAAAAATCAAGTTGAATGGTACACGTTGGTTTTGTGTTGTGACATAAAGGGGACTGGTTTGTACAAGTTGTATAAATGTAGTAGAAAGATTTAAATGTAATATAGGAGCATAGAGTTTAAGTAAATCTTGAGTAGTAGTGGTTTTAACAAATTTAGTTTGAGGAGAAAACGGGTGTCTTCTAAGCGTGTTATAACATATTGGATAAATAACTGGATTTACGGTGTGAAAGCTTAATTTATTTACGTTAATTTACTAGGTGTCGACTTCTATATAGAATTTCCTAACATGTAACGTAAGCAAATACATAGTCATTTAATTAGAAATTTTCATGAACATCATCTATGAAATTTTAAATTCGTTCAAAAGTTATGCGTAAACGATCGGGGCTTTCAATAGATACATATGTCTAACCCGAAAACGTCTTGTTTCACGTAAATTTAATAGCTTCAAAATTCACGTGTGTGACAATAGTGACCAGTCTTCCCACATTTGTAGCAATCAGTGTCAACTGAAGCTTTTGTGGAGCTGGAGAACTTGCCTCCTTTCTTAAAGAACCTTCTAGACTTGGCCAGAAGTTCTCTTTCATGAAATTCCTCTTTGAGGTCATTCAGATTTTCTTCACTAGATCTAATATCTTTCTCATCATCAGGACTATCTTGGTAGTCTTGAATGACAGCCTCACTAAAGAAGGCTGTGGACAAGGGTGTAGCAATGGTTAATGCTTTACTCTTGCTTGAGCCTTCATAAATCCTATCAACTAGGTTTTCTTCATATTTAAGTTTCCCAAAAACAGAGGCTAGATCACAATCTTTAATGTGATTAGCATTTCTCAAGCTTTGACAGAAATCGAGCCACTTTTTTGGCAATGCATTAACAAAAACTGTGTTGATTTCAAGTTTTGAAAGCTCAACACCATCATTCACAAGTTCATTCAGTGCTTTGTATCTGGTGAATGTCTATGTGAGGGTTTCCCCTTCTTTGTGCTTGAAGGTGTTGTATTGAAGCTTTAAATCCATGATTCTGGTTTCTTTTACATCAGAGGGTCCCTCATGGTAAAGAATAAGGTCCTCCCATGTTGCTTTGGCTGTTTTACAATTTACAACAAAATTCATTTGGTCATCTTGGAGCACAGACATGATGAGACTTTTGAGACGCTGATCTAGGTTAGCAGCTTTTCTCTCATCAGCAGTCCATTGTGCTTTAGGTTTTTTATTGTCCCCAACCATGGGAACAAAAGGACCATTTTCAATGATTCCAAGGAATTAAGGTTCAATTCCAACCATGTGGACAAGAAACCTCTTCTTCCAATTTGTAAAGTTTGCTACCTTTAGTACATGAGCAGCATTGAGTTGGCCACCCCAATATTCTAGGGTTTGTGGTATAACTTAATCCATTTTGGATCTTGATTTGAAAACTTTTAAATAAGCAGTTTAATAAAATAAGAGTTTAACTAATCAAACTGCTCTGATACCACTTGTTGGTCCCTAGTAATTAGTTATTACTTATTATCTTAAGTAATAACTCTTACTTCGACTCAAGTGTGTTGTTTTAACAACAGATAAGAACTATGAAACATTAAAACAACAATACCAATATACTTTTCAACGTATAGACTTTTATTAGAATCAAATAAAGAATCTATAACCTACTTTGTTTGCGGAATAACAAAGTGGTTGAATAACAATGGGGTTTGATCTCCTCTACTTAAACGTCTAACCAAAGTTAAAGTATAAGATCCAATCTAAACGTTCATATGCATCTTGGCTATATGGTTTAGTTGGTATCGAGAGAGAAAGGTTTTCCAGAGTTTAAGCTCTTGTATTGGTCAACCTTTCTCTCTCAATTGTACACTCCTTATATAGGCAGTGTAATTAGGGTTTGCATATTGCATGTACCAATGCATGGATTTATCCAGTGGGTGGTTGATGCCCATGCTGGATAAACAGTACAAAGTACATATTAAACTATTCTAGAAAAGATAAAGGTTGTACTTATATCTAAGTATACAAGCAACCTACTTTGACTTAAAGTTATCTTTTCCCGCCTAATGCAAATCATCAGAATACATAAGAGTCTTCAGTATCCTAGAGGAGATCGACATCATTCAGTTTGGTATTGTCAAGCCAAACTGAACTGAAAGCCCTTCTTCAGTCCTTGTTCTTTAGCAACTAGACCGCCTAGTATTTGAAGCGAAGACTCCTTTGTCTTCTAATTTCACTGGAAGGGGAGTGCTGAACTTTCTCCAACTATAAAGTCTTCAGTAAGAACTTTGTTCCTCTGGTCATCCTTCAACAGACTGGCCTTACTGCTGAGCATGAAACACTTAGGGGGATTTTATATTCAAATCCTAGAGTTGCTCCAAGGTCAGTAAATACTGACCCAACACATGAATACATAGAGGGGTGAGCTCGTCATGCTATTAGAGGGATGACCTCTAATAATATAAGTCTGGGTGGAGAGATCAATTCCAATGTGATGGATGTAGAGCACACACCACAATCACCTTGTAAACCTGTAAAACATGAACTAGGATGCACCCATACGCCCCACATGATAATAATAATGGCCAACATGAAACGTGAAGGGACGCCGCGAGAAATCACTCTCGTTGCAGAAGAGTCATGACACCGGTGCCTCAAGTGTCATGGTTATGGTACCTCCATAACTAGGTGGACATGTAAATCATGGTCATGCATGTATATAGCTTAGGCAATTTAAAATTAAAGCATGGCAAACAATGAAAAGTTTCATGATCTGATAATACTGGGGAAAACAGATGGCAGCAAACGAGAAATCCTAATCATGCATAGAAAGAGACGTCCTTACTAAAGGACGGAATATCCGTACCTTATGTCCAGTAAACGATGAAAGATGAAATGGAAGAACATCCTATTCCAACTTCACGTAAGTTACATGATAAAGGACGTGTATGAGTTGTTTGTGCATGTATACCTTATTGATTCTTAATGTATTTTACTTTTTCTTGACTTTTTTTACTTTCTCTTGACTTGTTTCACTTGTTCTTGACTTGTTTTACCGATTCATGTTTTATCATTTATTCCTTAACGTTTCATGTGCTCTTGATTAACGTATTATGTGTTTCATGTGCTATTATATTTGATGTTTCATAAGTAGTAACTTCCTAAAAAATAGCAGGTTTCTATATATAGTAACTTTCCAAAAAGAGTAAGTTTCCAAAAATAGTAAGTTTCCATAAATAGTAAGTTTCCAAATAGAAAGTTTCCATAAATAGTAATAAGCTTGTTCAATAAGCATATAGTATAAGTCGAGGCTTAATGATCATATTTATAAGTCATGATTTTTTAAATGATATATATAAATAAGCTAATCATTATAAGTCATGGTTAGGCATAATTATTAAATTAATAAGTCCATTTAATAATCATTTTCGTATACTATAGTTCATAATTAATTATTAATTAATAATATATCATGTCTTATGCCTGAATTATTAATTAATAATATATTAAATTAAATATTCTTAATAATATTATACCATGAGTCATAATTAATTATAAATAATAATAGTTTATGGATTATAACTACTTATTTCATAAGTCTTGAATCTTAATCCATGATTACCATATAGGTTAAATAAATGAGCCCATGTCGATTTAGTTTAATAAATAGGTTGTCAATAAGCTGGTTAAATAAGTCGTGAGTTATTCATGTCCGTGTTTAATGAATTTACATGTTTATTTAATAAGCCCAAAAAATAATTAACCGAATTAAAATAATTAACCTGATAGGTGTGTAAACACCCATCTTTTCTACCACTTAATTACAATAATAACCGGACCAAAACGTGTATTTTATGTCTTTTATGTCGGAATTATGCGTGGTTTGTGTTTTTGTTGTGATTTAGGACGAAAAGGTGAAAAGTGGAGAAAACACGGACATTCACGGGCATTTACGGACTTTTATTGAAGAAAAGGATGAAAGACGAAGTCAAGAAGTCAAAAGTGCAAAAAGAACGGAAGTCCACGACCAATTCTGAAGATTTATCGAAGAAAAAGTCAAAAGACGGAAGTTTATCAAAAGCCGAAGAATTCAAGTCTATTTTATTGAAGAATATAAAGACGAGTTCGAAGAAATCCCGAAGCCAAAAGTCCCTTAAGTCCAAGTTTAAGGAAGATTAGAAGAAAAGGACTAATGACGCAATTAATGAAGATTAATAAAAGGAGGGACTTAAGCTTGTAATTAAGAAGAAATGAAAGAGGGGAGGAAGCTTCCTAATCCTCCCCTATAAATAGACCATTAGTGTGTTCATTTATTCTTGTTGGCTAAGTGTGACAATTAGACCTTCCACCATTTAATTACCTTGTCATTTACTTATCTTGTCAATTTTAAATTCATGTTATGCACCTTAAATTCATTTAATTTCAAGTAAGTTTTCCTTTAATTATTGTCAATCTTTACTTTGTCTTGTCAATCTCTTATCTACCTTTCTTAATCTTTGATTTATGTGTTTATGTTTATGTTCATGTTTATGCTTTTATTTTGATCTAAGTTGTTTTTGATTATTTTGGTTAAAGTTGTTTAATTTCGTGTTTTAAATTGTTCGTTTATGTTTACTGTTGATTCGTGGATAGATTTATTAAATTGTTTGTGTTGATTGTGGTTAAATCTGTGTTATCTTTATTGTTACTGTATCCCTTGTTCTTCGGGAGTTTGTTTCTGTTTCTGCATTTCCAGGTTCCGAAGCAAGACAAGAGAAATCCTTCATTCGGAACTCAAAAAGTTCCGAATCAAGGGTTTCATCCGGAACATTCAGAAAGTTCCGGACGAAGGAGAACTTCCGACCCAAGCATTGTTCATCTGGAACTTTAGAACTTCCGAGTCAAGACCTTCATCCGGAACATTCAAAGTTCCGGATCAAGTGAATTCATTCGGAACTTTACAAAGTTCCGGATCAATACTTCCGAACGAAAGTTCCGAACGAACTTCCGGACGAAAGTTCCGAACGAAAGTTCCGAACGAAAGTTCCGGACGAAGGACAAGGTCGAGTCAAGCCAAAAGTTCCGAACCAAGCCTGTTTCATTCGGAACTTCAAAGTTCCGGATCAAGCTGCTTCATTCGGAAGTCTTGAACTTCCGAATCAAGGGTTCTGTAAGTCTTTCTTTTCTTCAGTCTTTCTTTTTAATTTCAGTCTTTTATTTTCAAGCCTATTTTTCCCATCTTTTATTTTAGTTGCACTTTAAGTTTATTTGCCTTAGCTTAATTTTAGTTTTTGCCTTAGTTTAAGTTTTAGTTGCGTTAAGTTTGCCTTAGTTAGATTTAAGTTTGCGTCATTTATTTTAGTGCCCTTTAATTTCAGTCACGTTTTTAGATACCTGCACCTTTATTTTAATACCTACACGTTTTTATTCACGAACTTATCTTTTTAACTGGGAAAACCTTAGTTATCAAATGGCGCCGCTGCCGGCTCTTTTCGTTAAGATTGACGGTTTTCTGTGAGAGACACGTTGCTTTTTGGGATCCGTTCACTTGTGAACGTTATTTTTCCTGCCTAAAAAATTCAAAAAATCATAAACATTAAAAATTGATAAAAAAACATAAAAATTAAAAATTTCAAAAATCCAAAAAGATTTTATTTTTATTGTGTATATATATTGTCTTTGTGTTTGGTTTCTTTTTCTTTTGCATTTTCAGGTGTATGCGTACTAGATCTTCTAATTATCAAGAGCCCGAGCCTCAAGAAGATTTAGATATGGCAGGTGTCAACAACAACATTCCACCGAACCTCAATAATAATAATAATAACAACAATGCTCTTCCACAGCCCGATCTTCGGACCATGGAGGAACTTTGTCAACCAACCATGTTTGGACGAGGAGGACCGATTGCGCCGATGCAAATCAACGCTCCTGAGTTTTCGTTGAAGCACCACATGATTCAGCAAGTACAAACAAACCCATTTAGAGGATTGCCTGATGATGATGCCAACAAACACCTCGACAAGTTCATTACAATCACCCAAAGCATGAAGTTGCCTGGGGCCACAATGGATGTACTCCGCCTACAACTCTTCCCACATACTTTATCGCATCATGCCGAGAAATGGTTTGATCGTCTCCCGAAGAATTCTATTCAAACTTGGGATGATATGACTCAACGCTTTTTGTCGCGCTACTTTCCACCATCCATGGTCACAAGCCTTCGCAATCAGATCAGCGGTTTCATGCAAGATCCCGATGAATCTCTTTTTGACGCTTGGGAGAGATATAATGTCTTGATCGATAGATGTCCAAACCACAACATGCTCCCTGTGACCCTAATTGATACATTCTACAACGGATTGACTTTTCGAGATCGTGATACGATTAATGCAGCCGCCGGTGGCACATTCATGAAAAGGAGACCCGAGGAGTGTAGAGAGTTAATTGAAAACATGACTACTCATCATAAGAACTGGGATTCCTCTGCTTCTTCTAGGAACAACCCGAGAGTCAATGTTTCCTCCACCTCAGCAAACCCTGAGATGACCGAACTCACCCGCATGATGGCTGAAATGAGCAAAAGTATTACGCTTCTCGCTTCAAATCAACAACAACAACAAGTTAAAGCGGTTGCTAATCCTTGTGAAACATGTGGCGGTCCTCACTCATACACCGATTGTCCTTCGACACAAGGAAATCCGGAAAATGTGTATGCTGCTTATGGTAATTATTCACCGGAAAATTACCAAGCTAGACAACAAGGGGATAGAAATCTGCTGAGCTACCGATCTAACAACTACCTTTCACCCGGTTTTTCTCCTCAAAACCAAAACCCCGCCAGCAACTATAATAGAAGCAACCAAATCCCACCAAGAGCTTCTAACCCTTATCAACCACCCACCCAACAACACCCACCCATTAATCCTGATGTTGATGCCATCATGAGAACTCAAGGTGAGCAAATCAAGAATCTACAGAGCCAAATAATCAATTTGAAAGGAGATATCCTGAAGCAAGGTAATGACATCAGAACCGAGGTTCGTGATAATATTCAATCCTCCTTCATCACTCAAACCACTGAATTAAAGACTCTATTGGCTAGTTTCTTGCCCGAAGCTCAACCTTCTTCTTCTTCGGATTCCCTACCTTCAAACACCGTCACTAATCCGCGAGCTAATGTGAGTGCTATTACTACTCGTAGTGGAGTCACCATCGTAGGACCACCAATCCCACCCCCATCATCTACACCTCCTCCACCACCATGTATCCCTACTCCTCCTACACCTAGTATTAGTGCACCATTACCCTCTCCGCCTCGTCATGACGATGTATCTCGGAAGGACCCTTCAACATCACAACCTTCACCAACTACACCTTCACCGTCTCCCTATCAACCCAGAATCCCATACCCTTCTTGCATAGGCAAGACCAACGAGCTAACCAAGAATGACTCTCAAATAACAAAATATATCAATATGATTTCTCAAATGGGCTTCAGCATGAGTTTTCTTGAAGCACTTGTCCACATGCCCAAATTTGTTAAAGCATTTAAGGAATTGCTTAACAAGAAGGAGAAGCTGATTGAACTCGTCAACACACGCTTAAATAAAAACTGCTCTGCATTTATTCTTAAAGAACTTCCGGAAAAGCTAGGGGATCCCGGTCGTTTTGTGTTGCCTTGCGTGTTCAACAAAACTGAAGAATTAACTGCCCTTGCTGATCTCGGGGCTAGTATTAATCTGATGCCTTTGAGTGTTTGGAAAACACTTACATTACCCGATCTCATTCCAACAAAGATGACTCTCGAACTTGCTAATCACACTCTCGCTTACCCCGTTGGTATAGCCGAAGACGTATTCATTCAAGTTGGCGCATTTACTTTCCCAGTCGATTTTGTCGTAGTTGATTATGAAATAGACCCTCGTATTCCTTTAATACTTGGTCGGCCATTTTTGAGATCCGGACGTGCTTTAGTAGATGTGGCCGAAGGTGAGTTAATCTTAAGAGTCGGGAATGCCTCACAAAATTTCAAAATGGGGACGCCTACAGACAAATCCTTTGGAGACCGAGAATCAGTGAATATGATTAATGTGCTCGATGACTTTACCGTCTATGACAATCCTCTATTCGATTCTTCTATCGATAATCTACTCTTTGAAGATAATGTGGATGATTCTCACTCTACTTTGGAAGCTCCTCCCTTTTATGCTTCTTCACCGGTCTTCGATGCTTATGATGATGATGATTCTAGCTCAGATTCGGATGATTTTGATTGTACTTCTGAGTATCCCGAGCTGCCCACTTTCGATGATTTCGATGAGGCCGATACTCTCTCGAGCGATTCTTCACATGATGAAGATCCTCCGCCATCACTCGATCCTACTTTGGACGATTATTCATTTGAGGAAGATTTCTCTGAATTTCTCAACACTTACTTCCCTCATGAGAGTGATGCACCTCCTTATGACTTTGAAGATTATCATCTTGATCCTACCTTGGATTTGAAGAGCATTCTGTCAAAGGAGAAGAAACCGATCGACACCGAAATCCGTTGCACATACGATTTGCCACCTCTTTGTCCTTCTTCTGAGGACGAGGTTGTGCTTCTTTGCGGATCTTCTTCACACTCGGCTGAGCCTGAGTGCTATTTTCCCCTAAAGGAAAAGGTGTTCGACCCCGGTATTGACGTCTTTAAGCCATCTCAGTATCCACCTGATGAAATAAAAGGAAAAATCTTTGGACCCATTGAAGACATGCTTGCACCACTTCACCCTTGCTCCCACCGTGCTCCATCACTGCTTATGGGAACCTTGCCTACTCTTCTTTGGCTTGCCTTGTTCGCCTTAAGCCTGTGCTATTTGATGGATGAAAACTATGTCTTTGATCCTGGTGGATATGTTTCATGCTACTTCCGTTGATGATCAAGGTCGAGTCAGGCTCACGACTCGGTAAACAAAAACCAAGCGCTTCTTGGGAGGCAACCCATGCATCTATCTTTTTGCTTTCTTTATCATAAGTGTAGGGGGGACCCTTTGGCTTGCTATTTCCTCTCCTCACTTCTTAATCAGGGATTCGAGCTTCAATGATCCACTCTTGATGATTCTTGACGACCCGTGATTCCGTGTTCTACTTCTTCCCGGTTCTATCCTAAACTCTTTTCGATTCACTATTTTATATTTTCTCAATATTAAAATAGGAATCTCTTTAGTTGTCTTTTCCTTAGCGAGATTTAAACAACGTGCACAATGTCCTAAGTGTAGGGGAGTTTACTCCCATATGCTTAAACATTGAGGACAATGTTTATCTTAAGTGTAGGGGGACTTCTATCGAAGTTAAGTGGTCTTTTCCTTGTATTTGTCATCATTTTAACCGGAAAATCAATTTTTCGACATTTTTCAAAATTTTTGATCTATTTTGGCCTATTAGTTTTTACCATTGTATAGTTATTTTCTTTCCTTACTAGAATAAATGTTTAATAAGTGGTTTTAGTTTTCAAACGTTGTGAATCTTTTGACTCAACCCGAGTTTACTCTAGCTAGTATCCTTAACGTGTTTAAATCAAGTTTTGCTAGGCCTTTATTTAGGGAGCTATAAAACGCGAAAGTCTTAACTCTCACGGGTTAAGAACAAGAACTTTTCGCAAGTTCCTATAATTGATCCTAGAGAGTCGTTTATCAAGGGAACTTTAAAATGCGATTTCTAAAACTTGAAAAAGTCTAAGAATTTGCAAGATCCAATAGGCGACTCGAAAACCCAAAACTTTGATTTAATAGGCTAAGCATCCACGAGTCTCATTACTTGAGATTTTAAACTGTGAAGAACGAGAGATGATAGAGCCAATTATAAGTCCGGTATTCTTTCGTGAATTTATGTGAGTTAATTATGAGCCTATTCTCCCATCGCTTGCTAATAATTTATCTGCTAATAAATAAGGTTGTACGATTTGAAAAGTTACTTAGCTTCTAGCCCCAGATCGTTTAAAAGTTGCTCGGTATGGATTAGAGTTCATAGCCAAGGCATAACTTATTGAAGCGGGACGCGAAGATTGGCGAGTCCGAAAAGGCCCTAACAAGGCATGAGGGCTATATTTTGTTGCTAAAGATCCAAAGTGATGTGAAGAATCATTTATCGAAAATCAATATGAAGGATCGAGACACACGACGTAAAGCAAAACTCCCTAAAAGTCATGGAGAAGTGTATCCGAAAAGACCCTAACAAGGTATGAGGATAAATAGATCCAAGTCATAAAAGGAGGCGGATCGTTGTATATCAAAGTCCAAAATAAAGATTGGAGAAAAATGAAGAAGTCGTGGTCCATGTATGAATCTCTCAAAACTTCAAGTAAAGAAATTCCTGTATGAAGAGAAGACCATTATTTCATGAACGTCTCTCAAAGATTTGAAGTATGAAGTCGCTGCCAAATATCGGTCCGAGAAAGGTCTCAAATCGCGAAGCGAGTTATGCCAAGACATGAACTTTATGAGGTCCCGAGAAGCAGTTTTAAAAGATTTGGTCCTTTAGCTAACTATTGATTAAATCGTTCACTTTATTTTTAGACTTAATAACTACCGAAAGAAGTCAAAAATGCATCCTTGTGATCATTCAAGACAAATAATAAAATATAAGAGATACCCCTAGGAATAAGGGAGTCTAAGTGAATAATTGGCCCACATGAATTCGTGTTAGTTTACTAACTTATAATAACAATGATCTCGTTTTTAAGCTTGGTTTGGAGAAAGTGAAAACTTGAGGATGATGATTATTCATGACATTTCCAAAACCCAAGGTATGCTTTTGATTTCTTTATTTTGCATGATTTTAATTTTCTATCTCTTTAATAAAGGCCAACGTGGATTGATTATGATGAGAAATGTAATCTTGCTTTGTAACTAATGCATTGCATGAGGACATTGCAATGGTCAAGTGTAGGGGATTTGATAGGTGTGTAAACACCCATCTTTTCTACCACTTAATTACAATAATAACCGGACCAAAACGTGTATTTTATGTCTTTTATGTCGGAATTATGCGTGGTTTGTGTTTTTGTTGTGATTTAGGACGAAAAGATGAAAAGTAGAGAAAACACGGACATTCACGGGCATTTACGGACTTTTATTGAAGAAAAGGATGAAAGACGAAGTCAAGAAGTCAAAAGTGCAAAAAGAACGGAAGTCCACGACCAATACTGAAGATTTATCGAAGAAAAAGTCAAAAGACGGAAGTTTATCAAAAGCCGAAGAATTCAAGTCTATTTTATTGAAGAATATAAAGACGAGTTCGAAGAAATCCCGAAGCCAAAAGTCCCTTAAGTCCAAGTTTAAAGAAGATTAGAAGAAAATGACTAATGACGCAATTAATGAAGATTAATAAAAGGAGGGACTTAAGCTTGTAATTAAGAAGAAATGAAAGAGGGGAGGAAGCTTCCTAATCCTCCCCTATAAATAGACCATTAGTGTGTTCATTTATTCTTGTTGGCTAAGTGTGACAATTAGACCTTCCACCATTTAATTACCTTGTCATTTACTTATCTTGTCAATTTTAAATTCATGTTATGCACCTTAAATTCATTTAATTTCAAGTAAGTTTTCCTTCAATTATTGTCAATCTTTACTTTATCTTGTCAATCTCTTATCTACCTTTCTTAATCTTTGATTTATGTGTTTATGTTTATGTTCATGTTTATGCTTTTATTTTGATCTAAGTTGTTTTTGATTATTTTGGTTAAAGTTGTTTAATTTCGTGTTTTAAATTGTTCGTTTATGTTTACTGTTGATTCGTGGATAGATTTATTAAATTGTTTGTGTTGATTGTGGTTAAATCTGTGTTATCTTTATTGTTACTGTATCCCTTGTTCTTCGGGAGTTTGTTTCTGTTTCTGCATTTCCAGGTTCCGAAGCAAGACAAGAGAAATCCTTCATTCGGAACTCAAAAAGTTCCGAATCAAGGGTTTCATCCGGAACATTCAGAAAGTTCCGGACGAAGGAGAACTTCCGACCCAAGCATTGTTCATCCGGAACTTTAGAACTTCCGAGTCAAGACCTTCATCCGGAACATTCAAAGTTCCGGATCAAGTGAATTCATTCGGAACTTTAAAAAGTTCCGGATCAATACTTCCGAACGAAAGTTCCGAACGAACTTCCGGACGAAAGTTCCGAACGAAAGTTCCGGACGAAGGACAAGGTCGAGTCAAGCCAAAAGTTCCGAACCAAGCCTGTTTCATTCGGAACTTCAAAGTTCCGGATCAAGCTGCTTCATTCGGAAGTCTTGAACTTCCGAATCAAGGGTTCTGTAAGTCTTTCTTTTCTTCAGTCTTTCTTTTTAATTTCAGTCTTTTATTTTCAAGCCTATTTTTCCCATCTTTTATTTTAGTTGCACTTTAAGTTTATTTGCCTTAGCTTAATTTTAGTTTTTGCCTTAGTTTAAGTTTTAGTTGCGTTAAGTTTGCCTTAGTTAGATTTAAGTTTGCGTCATTTATTTTAGTGCCCTTTAATTTCAGTCACGTTTTTAAATACCTGCACTTTTACTTTAATTAGACTTAGATTTATTTTAAGAGCACCTTTATTTTAATTGTCCCGCACCTTTACTTAAAAACAACCAAAAATATTCTTTTTCACCAAAGATCAACTGAGTCACACATAGGGCCTAGATCAATTCGTTAAGATACCGAGAACACGAACTTAATCTTTAATCTTTTTAACCTGAGTAAAATCGAGTTATCATAACCCAAAACCCTGTGGCCTCTCGGTTTAAACCGAGCCTAACACAACACTACCTAGACCCTTGGTCTCGGCTGCCAACAACATCACCACAGCCACCGGTTGTGGCCTATCGCCACTGAAGTCGTGGCTTGCCACCGACTGTGGGGTTACCCACTCTAAGCCGGGTTCCCACCGGTTGTTAGCCGTTCCCACCGAGAGCCCTAGCTCTCGGTTGCCAGTGCTTGAACAAACACCCCTTGTGGGGCTCCTGCTGCTTGCGGCTGATCAAAAGACCCAGCCACCGAGCCACTATGGCCGGCGGCTGTGGGTTTAATATTCCCACCGAGAGTTTCCCATGGAAGGGACTCTCGGTTTCCGTGTCCAAACCCGAACAAACCCGATTCCAATTCGTGATAAATGATAGTAACATGTTTTCATCCCATTCTTTGTTTTACATTCTTTGTTTTACATTCATAATTAATACAATTAACATGTTTTACATTCATTTTACAAATCAAAGATCCAAGATGTTTTTCCCTCTCCCTCTTTTCTGTTTTCTGCCGGCGGCCACGCCCCAACATA
Organism: Glebionis coronaria; assembly: GCA_025667525.1. Taxonomy (NCBI): domain Eukaryota; kingdom Viridiplantae; phylum Streptophyta; class Magnoliopsida; order Asterales; family Asteraceae; genus Glebionis; species Glebionis coronaria. The sequence goes on along the minus strand of CM046875.1, from coordinate 552,570,949 downwards.
ACCCTAGTTTTTTTTCCTTTTTTGTACAATGAAATGCAATCCTGTGTTTGTAATTTTTACAATGGGTCGGGATGGCCCCCTTCCTTTTCTTCATTTTTAGGACGGCCAAACAACACCCCCACATGTATACTTTTCGTGTTTTATTAAGTTTCCGTGTATTAATTATTCATGACTTAAGTTCGTTTTATGTCATGAATTCATATTTATACTTTCGCTTTATATCTTGTCGTGAATTAAATATATATACTTTTCGTGTCGTAAATAAAGTATACATTATTACTCGTCTTGAATTCATGAATTTTAATTTCGTGTCATGTCTTGTCGTGTCGTATTTAATACACGTATTTAATTGTCGTGATTTAATTAATTATAAAATTTTAAATTCATGGTATTTTTATGCGGGTTTTACAACTCTTCCCCTCTAAAAAGAATAATTCGTCCTCAAATTAGAGACATGATATGGCTGAAAATAATGCATTTGGATCATGAGAGAAGATGAGGCTAAGAAGTCCAGATAGACTCCTTCGTTTCCCAAGTGGCTTCCCGCTCGGGATCGTTCCTACAAAAGATCTTGATGAAAGAATAGTCTTGTTCCTCATGACCATATCTTGACAATCAAGAACAAATTCTGGTTCCTCAACGTAAGATAGATCCTCACGAATCTGATCGAGTGGATAAGAAAATAATGTGAAAAATACATGAAACGATGTTATACGAAATGACGTGACGAAAACATATGAGAGACATTTAGGAAACGTAATACGTGAACAATTGTAGACGTGATACGTGAACAACTGTGAACGTGATACATGGACATATGGTGAATGTAATATGTGAAACATATGGTGAACGTGCTACGTGAAACATATCGTGAACGTGACACGTGAAACCTATCGTGAACGTGACACATGAACATAAGGCGAATGTGATATGTGAAACATATCGTGAACATGTGATAACTGAGGAGGTAATGCCAAACGATACAAAAGGAAACGTGACGTGAAAATTTTGTCTAAGGATGGAAAAATTGTGCTAAACTTGAGTCTGGTTTCTCAAACTTTCTACAACTCTTTCCAGATCGAGATATGAAATGTAAATCGTGAGATGAACATGAACGCGAATCAAGTTATGAACGTGAACGTGAGACGTAACTCGTGAGATGAAATAATAACACGGACGTGAGCATGGTCATGAACGTGAATGTGAACGTGAAAAGCAAATCGTGAGATGGGACAAGGACGTGAACACGAACAATGAATGTGAACGTGAATCTTCGTCGGGTCTGATCTGAAGGAGTGCCAGGTAATCGTACGATCTTCTGCTAGAAAATGTCTGATGATCTGCTAGCTGTGAAATCCTTGCGGATGGAAGGAAATATGCAGATTTGGTCAAATGGTCAAAAACGACCCTGATAGCATCATGCTTCTTCTAAGCCTACGGTAGTCCGGTAACAAAAATCCATGGAGATCTTGTCCGACTTCCGTTCAAAAGTTTCGAATGGTTGTAATAAACCACTAGCATATCGGTGTTCTACCTTAACCTGCTGGCATGTCAGGCATTTAGATATGCATGTAGCTGCATCTTGTTTCATACCGCTCCACCAAGATTTGGTTTAAAATCACGATACATTTTGTAGAACCTGGATACATAGAAATTGGAAAAAAAAACTATGAGTATCGATAAACTAGACCTCTCTTAGCGTAGGATCCTCTGAAACAAATAATTTAGTGTAGGATTCTCTCCTTCACGCGTAATCTTAGTCATGGTAGAACTAACCGTGAGAACTTTCAACAATCATGTCGAAGAATCGGCGGTACCGTGTGAAGATGATCCTCATGTTCTTCCTTGGATTTCGAGAAGATCAGAATGTCATCGATGAATACAATGACGAATTTGTCTAAGAACACATGGGAAACTCGGTTCATCAAGTCCATGAATACTGCTGGAGCATTCGTGAGACCAAAAGGCATAACCACGAATTCATAATGACCACAATGTATGCGAAACTCAGTCTTGGAAATGTCATGCTCTTTCATTCGTAACTGATGGTAGCCTGATCATAAATCATCTTGGAAAAGTGCTTAGCACCTTGTAGTTGATCAAAATGTCATCAATACGTGGAAGGGAATAATGATTACAAATGGTGATTTTGTTTAATTTACGGTAGTCGATACATAATCTCATGTTGTCGTCCTTCTTCTTAATGAGTAGCACTGGTGCACCCCATGGTGATACACTCGGGCGAATAAAACCTCTTTCTAGTAACTCCTGCAGCTGATCTTTCAACTCCTTGAGCTCAATGGGAGCCATGCGATAAAGAGCCTTAGAGATAGGTTCAGCTCTTGGAATAAGCTCAATGCCAAACTCCACTTCACGGATAGGTGGTATACCTGGGAGTTCTTTTAGAAATTCATCTGGAAATTCTGAAACAATAGGCTGATCATGGATAGATGAAACTTCAGCAGTAGTGTCATGAACAACAACTAAGAATCTTTCGCAGCCATGAGCTAATAAAGTACGTTCTTGCAAAGCAGAAATAATTTGTACAGAGTTCCCTAGCAGGAAACCATTATGAATGTACACAAGAGCTATAACATCGCCGAATATGACCCGATATGAATGGCAATCAATCTTGGAGCGATGTGCTGCTAACCAGTCCATAATCAGAAACATATCGAACTCGTATCTGTCCGAGGAAAGTACGTTAGCAGAAAAGATCTTGTCGTCAGACTGAAAGGAAAGCCTTTGCACACATAGGTGATACGAACGACGTCTTTTATGGACATGGATATATGTAATACGTGATCGAGAAATGAAGGTTCCATGTCAATACATGAAGTAAACGTGGCAGATCTCACTGAATGTGTTTCACCCGTCTCTCACAGAACGAGCACTGCGTGTCCAACGTGCATAATGCGCCAGTGATGGTACCTTAAATTTTTATGGACTGATCCATATGTAGCACCACAGAATGGGTACACCCCTTGGAGGGTACCCTGAATTACTTAGGGCCTGGTTCAAAAAATATATATGAGTCATGTGTCTTGACTCGTGTCTTAAGTAAATATACGTATGACATGTGGCTTGACTTGTGTCTTGACATGTGTCTTCAACGAATATACTTGAGACATGTGTCTTGACTGATGTCTTGACATGTGTCTTCAGAAAATATACGTGAGACATGTGCCTTGACTGATGTCTTGACATGTGTCTTCAAAAATATACGTGAGGCATGTGTCCTGACGGGTGTCTTGACATAAGTCTCGAGATGTGAAAACGAACAAAATTGAAACTTTTAGGTTTTAATGCCAGAATTGGCGGATCGGTTGGACTGCTGACCCTTGTATTTCTGGTCACGTCCGTTACCGGAGTTTCTGTCGTTATTGCCAGAATAGTTATTGTCACAGTAGTTGTCACTACTTCCTTGTCTGTCAGTTCCATGACGGTCATTATCACGATCGTGATTCATGTAACTATTATGCTGAGTAGCCGGCTGGTACCGGTTCCCACTCTTATGCCTGAAATACAACTGAGCGACACGGATCATATAACTGAGAAGGTAAATACATAGAATGTAATGATAACGTCTGGTGGATGGAGTATATTTCTTGTCTGGTCGTTCCGATTCATCGCCTTCGTCCTTGTCTCGAATCTCCAAGCTGCGAGTAGCATCAGCACTTGTGCAACATCGGAAAGTGGGATACGCTTGAGATGATTGAGAATCGACCAGTGAATACACATGGAGTACGGTAAGTCGAATACACATGGAATACGGTGCGCGGAGTACACATGGAGTACGCATGAAATACAATACATGAATTACACATGGAATACGGTACATGAAGTACACATGGAATACACATGAAATGATCGATATGGGTGTCAACCATCTGACATGATCAAAGGAAGGTAAATGATTAAACGATCTGAAGACCAAACTGAAGAGAGCAACAAGATAACCTAGCTAGTCCAGCGTAGACATAATTCCAGTTGCGTAAGAAGCACCAAAAGCATGATTAAACGAAGTTCAACAATGACCATCATGAAAGCATGATTAATGAAAACCAACCATGATTATCATGAAAGCATGATTAAAAGAAATCCATCAATGTCTAGCATGAAAGCATAATCAACAATAAAGAAACATGAAAACATCATCAACATAAGGGAGCATGAAAACATAATCAGCATGAAAACGAAATCAACATGAAAGTATGAAAACATAATTGACATAAAGAACATAAAAGCATAATCAACAAAGATTTATCCTTGACTAGTGTGGACGACTATGGTTCAGCTCAAAAAATTCGAAAGCAAGACATGTGACTGAGTATGGACGACTATGGTTCAACCCATACTAGTCTAAATTTGAAAGTACACATGTGACTAAGTATAAACGACTATGGTTCAATTCACACTAGTCAAAATTCGAAAGAAAACATGTGACTAAGTATGAACGACTATGGTTCAATTCATACTAAAAAAAATTCAAGGAAAAATATCGTGAGTAAAGACTGAAAACATGTGACTAAGTATGGACGACTATGGTTCAATCCATACTAGTCAAAATTCAAAAGGGAATAAACATGGGACTAAGTATGGACGACTATGGTTCAATCCATACTAGTAAAAATTCATAAGAAAATATCATGATTAAAACCAACGAAGTTTCTAAAAATATTAATACATAGAAAATAACAACCGTCGGTTTGGGAAGATCCTGGTGACTACCCACTAGTCACAGGTCAAGTTTAGAGCCTACAGGTCGAAACCTTGGGCTCTAATACCATAATTGTAACACCTCACTTTGATAAGTAGACCATTACAAGATAATTATGGTGTGTCATCAAAGCATGCTAGGTAATATGTCTCAAAAACATAAATGACCATAAAGGAAAGTCGGAATCAAACATCGGATCCCAAACATAAGCCCAAAACATGCATAAATTAAATGAAGTAGAAAAGACTACACAAGTGTCCAAGCAAGCATAAGTATATGAAATACAAAAGGAGAAGAAGTCTAAGGTAGCTTCCATCATATGCACGTGCTCTCAATTCTCAATTCTGTCCTTGGGTACCTGTCGTTTGGGACATGGAAGAAAATACAGCTGAGCAATGCGCTCAGTGAACGGATATAATGACATGATAAGAATAATTGAAACATAAGTAAAAGGTATGAAATGCAACGAAATATGTGTAAGTCCTAGAAAACCTGGAACATGTTGTTTAAGAAATGAAGGATAACTGAAAGGTGATAAGTTAGGCATGAAATAACATGTATGTTTTGGAAAACCTGGAATGTGTTTTCTAAACTGGTTTATAATTGAAAAGTCTTATGTTTATACATGCAATGTAATTTAAATGCCAAAGGGCTCATATAGGTCATAACATGTATCAACGTGCATGAATACATAGAGGAGTGACCTCGTCATGCTGTTAGAGGGGTGACCTCTAATAATATAAGTCTGGGTGGAGGGATCAACTCCAATGTGATGGATGTAGAGCACACACCGCAATCACCTTGTAAACCTGTAAAACATGAACTAGGATGCACCCATACGCGCCACATGATAATAATAATAATGGCCAACATGAAACGTGAAGGGACGCCGCGAGAGAACACTCTCGTCTCAGAAGAGTCATGACACCGGTGCCTTAAGTATCATGGTTATGGTACCTCCATAACTAGGTAGACATGTAAATCATGGTCATGCATGTATATAGTTCAGGCAATTTAAAATGAAAGCATAACAAACAATGAAAAGTTTCATGATCTGATAATACTGGGGAAAACAGATGGCAGCAAACGGGAAATCCTAATCATGTATAGAAAGAGATGTCCTTACTGAAGGACGGAATATCCGTACCTTATGTCCAGTAAACGATGAAAGATGAAATGGAAGAAAATCCTACTCCGACTTTACGTAAGCTACATAATAAAGGACGTGTATGAGTTGTTTGTGCATGTATAACTTACTGATTCTTAATTTATTTTACTTGTTCTTGACTTGTTTTACTTGCTTTTGACTTGTTTCACTTGTTCTTGACTTGTTTTTATTGATTCATGTTTTATCATGTATTCCTTAACGTTTCATGTGCTCTTGATTAACGTATTACGTGTTTTATTATACTTGATGTTTCATAAGTAGTAAATTTCTAAAAAATTTGCTGGTTTCTATATATAGTAACTTTTCAAAAATAGTAAGGTTCCATAAATAGTAAATTTCCAAAAATAGTAAGTTTTCATAAATAGTAAGTTTCCAATAATAAAAAGTTTACATAAATAGTAATAAGCTTGTTCAATAAGCATATAGTATAAGCCGAGGCTTAATGATCATATTTATAAGTTATGATTTATCAAATGATATATATAAATAAGCTAATCATTATAAGTCATGGTTAGGCATAATTATTAAATTAATAAGTCCATTTAATAATTATTTTCGTATACTATAATTCATAATTAATTACTAATTAATAATATATCATGTCTTATACCTGAATTATTAATTAATAATATACTATGAATTAAATTAATAATGTTAATAATATTATACCATGAGTCATAATTAATTATAAATAATAATAGTTTCTGGATTATAACTTATTATATCCTAAGTCTTGAATCTTAATCCATGATTACCATATAGGTTAAATAAATAATCCTATATCGATTTAGTTTAATAAATAGGTTGTCAATAAGCCGGTTAAATAAGCCGCGAGTTATTCATGTCCGTGTTTAATTAATTTACATGTTTATTTAATAAGCCCAAAAAATAATTAACCTTCTATCATAAGATATATTGAGCCTTTAATCGGCGACGTATTTATAGCACGTTTTGTTGATTGCCACTTTGATGAAGCAATTTTCCCGGCATTAGGGGGAGTAAAGAAAAATCAAGAAAAGATATCACGTGGTGTGAACCTTCATTGTTATATTTGGATCCTCGAACAACGCAATGTGAGACTGAAGTTCAAAAGATAGTGCATTTGCAAGAAATTGCGAATTAGTTACAAGATGCATTTACAGATACAAAACGAGTAGGGATGGCAACGGGGCGGATTTGGGGCGGGGCGAGCATTCCTATCCCCAAACCCGATTACTAGAGTTATCCCCAACCCTCCCCGATCCCCGTCGGGGATTTAATCGGGGCGCCCCATCGGGGCGAGATACTCGTACAAACTCGACTCGTACTAATCGGGGATCTTATCGGCGTATTGTCGTTGGGTGCAATTCTTGACCAATGTCGCACCGTTTTACATTTATTAGTATTATTTTTAGAACATTAGCAATAACTTCAAAATTGTAAAACATATTAATATCAATTACAAACAAGGCTTATTAAGTTTTCAACGATAGTATCATACTTATGATAAATTACAAAAATAAAGTTACAACTTAAAAAAATGACATTTAAGTAAGTTTTTTGCAATATTACTTTCATAAAAAACTAACAATGTTGGAGATATATTTTTTACTACGTAAAGAGTAACAAAATACTTCATACATATATATATTTGTATATGTCTATATATTAATCGGGTGGGGCGGGTCGGGGATGTTATTCCCCGCTTCCGCCCCAAACCCGATTAAAAATCCCCGTTTAAGCCCCAAACCTGCCCCGTAACCCAATAAGCGTGCCCCGACCCGCCCCAATTATTTCGGGTTTTGGGTTTCCCCATCGGGTTCGGGTTTTTTGCCATCCCTAAACACGAGTGACCAAATCACATATACCAGCTGCTAATACCCTAACTCGGGCTGAAATACCAAATAAGCAAGCTGATGATACCATCGCTCAAGAGTCTCAAAAGCGTTTGAAACGTGGAAGACAAATTGATTTAAAGGACAAAAACTTCTTAATAAAACTCAAGATGTCGAAACCTCAACCGGGGAAGAAATGAATGATATTAATAAAGAAATGTCAATCAATTATGGCTAAACACATATCTTATGGGACCGAAGTGAAATAGGAGATATCGAGAGATATTTTCTTACTTTGTAGCAAGTGGTATTATGAGCGGTGATGATGATCCCGAACCAAAATCTGTAATTAAGTGTAAAAAACGACCAGATTAGGATAAATGGAAAGACGCTATGCAAGCTGAATTAAATTCACTTAATAAACGAAAAGTTTTTGGGCCTATTGTTATCACACCTAAAGAAACAAGAAAAATGAAATTACAAGATACAGAGCTCGACTTGTAGCTCAAGATTTTTCTCAAAGGCCAGAAATTGAATATGAGGAAACTTATTCTCCTGTCATGGATGCAATTACTTTCAGATATTTAATCAGCTTAGCAGTCTCTAAAAAAATATATATGCGTCTTTTGGATGTTGCTACAGCTTACTTATATGGATCAATTGACAACGACATCTATATGAAAATTCCAAGAAAGATCTAAAATCCCAAATTCGTTGGGTCAAAACTAAAAGAAATGTGCTCAATAAAATTATAAAGATCTTTATATGGATTGAAACAATCTGAACGAATGTGGACAATCGTTTGAGTGAGTTTGAGTGATTATTCAATTAGCAAAGGCTATACAAATAATCTTATTTGTCCATGTGTCTTTATCAAAAAGATAATGCCAGGATTTATGATAATAGCTGTATATATTGATGATTTAGACATAATTGGGACAAATAAGGAAATCCAAGAAGTTATTGTTCTATTTTAGAAGAAATTTGAAATGAAAGATCTTAGAAAAACCAAATATTGCCTTGCTTTATAGATTGAGCATATGCATAATGGAATAATCATACATAAATCAAATCACACAGAAAAGCTGCTAAAGCAATTTAATATGGACAAGGAAAATCATTTGAGCACCCTAATGGTTGGAAGATCACTTAATTTGACAATGATCCATTTCGCCCATGCGAAGACGATGAAGTTCTTGGTCCAGAGGTTCCATACCCCAGTGCGATTGGAGCCCTTATGTATTTAACAAACTGTATTAGGCCTGACATTTCTTTTTGTAGTTAATTTATTAGCAAGGTTTAGTTTATCCCCCACAAAAATGCATTGGAATGGAATCAAGCACATTTTTCGATATCTTCGAAGAACTGTCGATTTAAGTTTATTTTGTCCAAATGATTCAAAAGAAGGATTAGTTGGTTATGCATTTGCATGTAATTTGTCAAATCCTCATAAGACAAGTGTTGGGAATAAAATATAGCCAGTCCACTTGAGCGCTGACAAAAAGAAAACAAGCGTTGATAAGAAGAGAACAAGCGCTGACAGATCAAGCGTTGACAGGAAGAAGTCAAGCGTTGATAGGTTGAAGACAAGCACTGATAGAAAGATATGGTCTACGCGTATTTTGTTTCTAGTTTGTTTCTAGTAAAGATAGGATCAACAATGTATTTTCTATAATTATCTTTACCTAGAATAGCTGATACGTAGACTCTTGTACAAGGGTTCTTATGTCTATAAAAGAAGACCTTTAGGTTATGTTTCATATAAGTTTTTCATACGTTTAACACTTTCATTGTAAGCAAGTTCGTTATTATCAATCACGTGAAAGTTTGTTTTACAACTGTTTGTGTGTTCTTGTTTGAGTGTTAATTCCGCATAACACTTAAATTGTTTCATACATAAACAAAGTTTCTCTACGTGTATAACTTGATCTAATCTCGTTTACACAAGCTAAATCGAACTAAGTTTGGGATCAACAAGTGGTATCAGAGCTTGTTGAGAAACTTTGATCTAAAAGAACATAAGAACCCTAAATCACCAAAAACCCTAATTTTCACAAAACCCTAAAAACATCATGTCTACTCCAGAAGTAACCTCCTCCTCCTCAAACCACAACATCAAGATTCCCATGCTAGATGCAGACAATTTTGAGCTGTGTAAGTTCAATTTTGAGCAATACCTGCAAATCCATGACTATACTCTTTGGGAGATTATTGAATATGGAAACACCTTCAATAAAGCTCAAAAGATTGCAGATGCCATTGCTACAAGATAAACTGTTCAAGGATGCTCTGAAGCAGATAAGAAAGAAAAACCTGAAGATGGTAGAGCTGTGTTTGTTGACGACATAGCAAAGAAAAGGGTTGATATGAAAACCCTAAGCATTCTGAAACTCTCTTTGGGACACGAAAATCAGCACAAATACAGAGGTTATGAGTTTGCAAAAGACCTTTGGTCAGCCCTTGAAGTTGCATATGGTGGTAATGCTGATACCGTGGAAGAGAAAATGAAGAAACTCTTACATGAGTATGCTGTTTTTAAGTCTCAACCTAATGAGAAGCTAAGTAGTGTGAGAAGCAGACTTCTTGACATTACAAGCAAGCTGTCCTTCATGGGGACAGTAATTGGTGATGTTGACATTATTACCACTTTTCTTAAAAGAATTGGTGATGCATGGAAGATTGAGGCAAGATCTATAATTGCCAACAACACTCACAAAAGTTCTACTTTTGATGATGTCTACAACAAACTGAGGCTGTTGGAGAATGAAACTCTTTTGGATCATGGAAGTAAGTCTACCAATGGTAACATGGCCTTCTTCTCACACAGTGAAGGTCAATTTGATCAGAAGGATTCATACATGCACCCAGTTACTAGATCAACATGTGTCAACGCTGGATCATGTCTTGTCAACGCCTCACATTCAGACGCTGACACATACAAAATTGACTCTCCAAGAGTTAAGCCTGCTGGTATTGATCTGGATACTGTGTGTGCATACATTGCTTCATTGCCCAATGGTTCAGTGATTACATATGAGGACTGAGCAAATAAGTGATGAGCATTTGGAGGAGATGGATATAAAGTGGAACATGGCTCTTGCAAGTATAAGAGCAAACAGATGGAATAGAAGATTCAAGAAGAAGATGACTTTTAATGCTAAAGACACTACTGAATTTGATAAATCCAAGGTTGAGTGTTACAATTGTCATCGTATGGGGCACTTTATGAGAGAATGCAGATCTCCAAGAAGATCTGATGCTGGAAAACCCTCAAGCCAAATTGTTAAGGCTCAGGATCCTAAGGCCATGGTGGCAGTGCAAGAAATTGATGGTATTGGATGGGACTGAAGCTATTTGGCTAAGGATGAGGAAGAGGATAAAGCTTTGGTTGCTGAGATAGAAGAAGAAGAGCATGTTCAATATGCTCTCATGGCACACTCCTCATCTTCATCAGACAATGAGGTATATGATGATGCTTTTTGTAGTAAGGGTTATCGTTTAAATACTGAAAGACTTAACAAAGAGGTTTTAAGATTGTTAGGAGATGTGAGTACTGAGAGATGCAAGTTATCTAACTATCAACTTGCTCTTAATCAAACTAAAAAGACTGTAGCTGAGTATAAGAAAATGGAGCTTGACCTAAAAGATAAAATGAATATCTTAAAACATGATTTAAATGCTAGTAATGATATTAGAAACATCATGGAAAGGGTCAATGCTGAATTACAAGCTAAGTTAGATGAAGCTATTAAGAATAAGGATAATGTAGACCTTAAAATTCAGAGATTTGATAAGGCCTCACAAACCCTAGGAGAATGTGTTAGTAAACAAAGGGATTCTAGGGACATGACTGGGATTGGGATGAAAGAGTATGCTGGTGTTCCACCACCAGCTGGGGACTTATATGGTGTCCAAAGAAAGGACTTATCTTGGACTGGTTTACCAAAACTCCAAGAAGAGGAATTTATTCCTCCACCAAGAGTCCTTACTCCAGTAGAGGAATATAGGCAAAAGTTGACGGATTTGAATGAATGGAAGAAAGACAACCATACCTTGTTTGTCAAGGGTGGCATGCTTTGTGATAGTCCAAATGAGTCGACCCCTATCAAACTAACAAACCCAATCACTGGCAAGACTGTTGACCTTGGCTCAAACACTGTTAGAAAACCTAGCATTAAGTATGCAGAAATGTATAGAAATACTAGGTCACCAAAACGGCAAGTTAGTGATACCAATTGTGGAAACCTTGATAATGGAACAGGTTTCTTTTCTTCTAGACCTAGAGTTGTGTCTAGAAAAGCCTGTTATACTTGTGGTAGCTTTTCACATTTAGCCTATAAGTGTGTCAACGCTTCCAAGGTCAACGCTGACAAAAGGTCAAACACTGTCAGACCCAAAACTTTTGTGGAGCAAAGTCCACAAATTGTTAGACCAACCCCATTCTTCACTAAAGGGTCTAACACTTATGGACAAAGACCTTTTCAGAAGACCAATACATGGTCTAATAGACAATGGGTTCCTGTAGCAAACCCTAGGTTCAACACTGATAAGGGTAATTTCAGCGTTGACAAGACCAAATCAAACGCTGACAGAAACGTTGACAGACCAAATAATGGTAAATATTTGCAACCACAGGGAAAGGGGTATAGAGCTTCTTCTAGCTTGACATGGAGACCTAAGCAAGATCAAAACCCTAATTCTAATGGGATTTCTATGACCTGCAACAGATTTAATTATATTTCAAAGGTCATCACAAAACCAATTGGGGTTAACTGGGTATTTCATCCAAAAAGAGATGAACAAGGGGTTTAACTAAGTCTGTTCTTGTTGAACAACCAGATGAATCCAAGTCTGCTCAGGCTTGGGTTCCCAAAGAAAACTAATTTGTTTTCTTTATGTGCAGGGCATTCAAAAACAGGTAAATGATTATGGCTATTGGGATAGTGGATGCTCTAGGCACATGACTGGGAAGGAAGATTATCTTACAAACTTCACTCCCATTAAGGATGGTGATAAAGTTTACTTTGGAGGCGGATATGGAACTATCACAACAATTTGCGTTTTAAAAACGTGTTTCTGGTGAAAGAACTTGATTATAATCTTTTTAGTGTATCACAAGTTTGTGATAACAAAAATAAGGTTCTTTTCACTGATACTGAATGCTTGGTGTTGAGCAAGGATTTTAAAATGCCATATGAGAATTTTATTGACTATAGAACACCTAGGCATAAGGACATTTATAATGTGAATCTTAATGGAATTAGGATGAATAATAACATGTCATGTTTTTATGCTAAAGCTTCAGTTGATGAGAGTAATCTATGGCACAGGAGACTAGGGCACATTAACTTTAAAAATATAAACAGACTTGTGAGACTTGGCTTGGTTGATGGTTTGCCTGAAAAGGCTTTCCACAATGACCACTCTTGTGTTACATGTCTTAAAGGCAAATAGCACAAGGTCTCATTTAAGTCTAAACAAGTGCACTCTAGTTCTAAACCACTTCACTTGCTGCATATGGACCTGTTTGGTCCAACTAATATAGAGAGTTTGAATGGTAAATCATACTGCTTTGTCATCACAGATGACTTTTCTAGGTTTACTTGGACTTTCTTTTTAGCCATGAAAAGTGACACTGTTGATACTTTAATTAACTTTATTAATCAGATTGAAAAGAAAACTGTTAATGAAGTTAAAATTCTTAGAAGTGATAATGGTGGTGAGTTTAGAAATAAACTGTTGGATGATTTTTGTGCCAAGAAAGGGATTACTAGACAGTTTAGTATTGCCAGAACCCCACAGCAAAATGGGGTTGCTGAGAGAAAGAATAGAACCCTAATTGAAGCAGCCAGGACTATGTTGGTTGATGCTCACTTTCCCATTGCTTTTTGGGCTGAGGCTGTGAATACAGCTTGTTATGTTCATAATAGAGCATTAGTCAACAAGATACATAACAGAACACCTTATGAGTTACTTTGGGGAAGGAAACCTAATATTGGTTTTCTTAAACCTTTTGGTTGTCATGTAGTTGTATTAGATACTAGTGATGCCTTAGGTAAATTCAGTGCTAAAGGTGATGAAGGCTACTTCATGGGTTATTCAGTATAGAGCAAAGGATATAGGGTTTATCTTAAGAAGGAAAAACGTATACTTGAAAAGGTATATGTTAGGTTTTTAGAGAATAAACCTAGTGATCCTGAAAGTGGTCCAGATTGGTTGTTTGACTTGGAACCTCTATCTAGGACTTTGAATTATATGCCTGTTACTAATCCAGACATTGTGAAGGTAACTTCAAATGTTGTGGAAGAACCAGTTGTTAATGTTTCAGGTACACAGGTTAATGAAGAGGTTGGATCACATGCAGACAAGTCATCTCCCATACTTGAGTATGTTACTGTTCCCATATGGACAGATGCTTTTGCTGCTGCTGGAAAGGAAAATGGTGGTCCCCAAGTATCACTAGTTAACAACATGCATGGTCTTTCAGGCGCTGACAAAGGAAAATCTGGCGCTGATAAGACAAATTCAGGTGTTGATGGCTCTAACGTTGACAACACCATTTCAGGCATTGATGGCTCAAACGCTGACAATCTTGGTTCAGGCGTTGACAACTCTTTTGAGCATATTTTCTCTTCCAATTTTGAACAAGGTGAACCTTCAAGCAGAAATGGAGAGGTTCATACAGATATTGATGGAAGAGAGTCTGAAGAAGATATTGGTAACTTGGATGATGAGATTGAAGACAACAGACTTTTTGAGGGAGGAGTTCTTACTTCTACAATGAAGAATCACCCCTCTTCTTAAATTATTGGAGATGTCATGTCTCCTGTTCAGACTAGAAGATCTCATCAGAATCTTGGAGGATTTATTGCCAATATACACGAGAAGGTTGATACCCCTCTTGTTCAAGCATGTTTGTTTGCCTGTTTTCTGTCACAACAGGAACCCAAGAAGATTTTTGATGCTCTCAAAGAACCAAGTTGGGTGGAAGCAATGCAGGATGATCTTTACCAATTTGCTATTCAGGATGTTTGGGAGTTGGTTGATTATCCCAGATATGTCAGACCTATTGGGACAAGATGGGTTCTTAGAAACAAGAAAGATGAAAGAGACATTATGGTCAGAAACAAGGAACGTTTAGTGGCTCAAGGATATACACAAGAGGAAGGGATAGACTATGAGGAGTTCTTTGCACCAGTTGCAAGGATTGAGGCTATAAGGATATTTCTAGCCTATGCTTCCTGCATGGGCTTTACTGTCTATCAAATGGATGTGAAGAGTGCTTTTATTTATGGCACAATTGTTGAGGAGGTATATGTTATGCAGCCTCCTGGTTTTGAAGATCCAGAGCATCCAGACAAGGTGTATAGAGTCAAGAAAGCTATGTATGGACTTCATCAAGCCCCAAGAGCATGGTATGGCACATTCTCCACCTATTTGGTGGAAAATGGATTCTAAAGGGGCACTATAGACCAGACCTTATTTACAAAGAAGACTGGTAAGGATGTCTTACTTGTTCAGGTTTATGTGGATGATATCATCTTTGGCTCTACAAACCTAAAGATGAGTGAAGATTTTTCCAAGCTTATGATAGACAAATTCAAGATGAGTGCAATGGGGGAGATGAACTTCTTTCTAGGGTTACAAGTTCAGTAGAAAGAAGATGGTATCTTCATCTCTCAAGATAAATATGTGGCAGAAATCTTGAAGAAGTTTGGCTTTTCTCCTCATGAAAAGCGGGCTAGTACTCCTATGGATAGAGAACACCCTTGGGGAAAAGTTGGAGATGGAAAAGATGTGGATGTCAGGCACTATAGATCAATGATTGGTTCATTGATGTATCTCACAGCCTCAAGACCTGACATCATGTTTGTTGTGTGTGCATGTGCACGCCACCAAGTGACTCCCAAAGAGTGTCACCTTCATGCTGTCAAGAGAATCTTTAGGTGCCTTAGATGTTATCCAGATCTTAGATTATGGTATCCAAAAGATTCACCATTGGAGCTTATTGCATATTCAGACAGTGACTGTGGTGGTGATAAATTTGATAGAAAATCCACAACTGGTGGATGTCAGTTTCTTGGGAGTAGATTGATCTCTTGGCAATGCAAGAAACAAACAGTGGTGGCCAATTCTACAACTGAAGCAGAGTATGTTGCTGCAGCTGCTTGTTATGGACAAGTCTTATGGATTCAGAACCAGCTGTTGGATTATGGGTATAATTTCATGCATACCAAGATTTTTGTAGACAATAACAATACTTTATGCATTATTAAAAATCTTGTACATCATTCTAAAACAAAACACATAGAAATTAGACATCATTTTATAAGAGATTGTTTTGAAAAGGGTTTAATACAACCAGATAGGGTTGACACAGAAGAAAATGTGTCTGATTTATTAACTAAACCTTTTGATACTGGAAGGTTCCAATACTTGGTCACAAGTATTGGAATGATCAATCTCACTTAATATGTGTTTTGGGGTCTTTTTGTAAAAGTATGTACAGGATATGCATTGTTATTGGTCTTTTTGAGAAGTTAGATTTTCCACTATATTTGTCTAACGCTGACAAATGTTACCTTAATGTTGACAAGTGTTATCGTGACGTTGTCAGCAACAATGTTAGTTTTGTGGTTTTTTTATCTAAGTTTGGGATCAACAAGTGATCTAATGTGCAGGCATTGTTAGCATTGTACCATTGGATACAGAGTTGCTTATGGATCCTTGGAGAATCAATTGGAGCATATTTCAATTTATGGATGATGGTTGGAATATTTATATTCCTATCTTGACATAAATTTTTATATTCATGCATATTATTGGGCAACATATGTATCACAGTTTAAGGGGAGGTTTTAGGAACCTTTAGGACTTTTGGGTATTCTTATAATGCACTTATCACAATTCTAGATTGTGTCCACAGGTGAGTATGAGTTAGTTTACTAAATCATGAGGCACTGTAGCATGCAAAGTTGATATACTATGCATGCTGCCAAGACATTTTTGGCCTAGAATTGGATGTGGTCTGTTGGGAGACTTGGGAATGATTTCCAATGGGTTTACCTGGGAGTTACAAGGGATTTTATGAGATAACTTAATTGTTAAGAATTTTGGTTAGCAAGGGACACTAGAGGACTGTTATGTCTATCTTGCATTAGCAAGTGTGCATAACTGGACAGTGCTTGCCACCCTATAATAATTATCAATTTATAGGTTATCTTCACTAGGATAAATTACTTTGTTAAGGTCCTTTTTCATTTTTATTACTTTTATTTTTGGACGCTGACAAGTATTTTTCCAAGCGTTGTTATGACCAATTTAGACGCTGACATGGCTTTGGCAAACGTTGACAAGAATATAGCCGTTGGGCGTTGATGGGTTATTTTTGACCGTTGACACTCACTGGGACCTACCCAGTTGTTATTTTTGACGAATTTTGGGGGCGTAATTTTGGGAGCAGATAACTTTTAATTAATGCACAAGATAACTTATTTTCTTTTCAATATTTTCATCATCATATTTTGAAAATAGTTGCCTAATTTTTGACCAATCACAATGTGCCTATCTCTCCTATATATTTGGCTCCTATTTTTAAACAGGGTACCTCATATTATTGTCTAACAAATTTCTCCTATAATTCATCTTTCTCAATAATTCACAAACAGCTTTCTTCAACAATGGCACCAAAGTTTAAACCAAGTGACTTGGTATTGGGATTCAGGAGTCAGCACAACATGATTGCTTATTTGGACGCTGATGACACTTTGTTTCCACAATACACCCAGATGGTGGCGTATTTGAATGCATCTCCTATTAGGTATGCTCTTTCTCATGCTCCTCTCATCCTCGTCACTCATATTAAACAGTTTTGGAACACTGTAAGTTCCTCAACGCTTAATAATGTGACTACATTAACAGCTATTGTTCATGGGCGTACTTGGGTGGTTACTGAAGCCTTGGTTCGCCAGGCTTTGCATCTTGATGATGCAGATGGTATAACCACCCTCCCCATTAATGAAATAGAACAAGGACTTCGGGCTTTGGGGTATCCTTTCCCTGATGAGGGCAATTTAAACAAATATCATAAACAAGAGTTTCTCCCAGCCTGGAAGTACCTCATACATGTCATCCTACAATGTTTGAGTCCCAAATGTACTACACACAATGAAACTAATAGATCAATTGCTAGTGCAATTGTGTGCATTGCAAATGGGCAAAAGTTTAATTTTTCAAAACTGATTTTTGATGGCATGTGTAAAAACAAAGGGAATAAGATGACTTTGGCTTATCCCAGATTTTTGCAAATGGTTTTTGATGTGCAAAATTACTGCACAAGGGATCATGATGATTTTTATGAGATCCATGTGCAAAAGAAAGCTATTTTTACCAAGATGAACTCACCCCCTCACCGTGACTTACCCCTCACCCAAGCTATGCTTGCTGTTATTGCAGCAGCACAACCCCAACCAGACCCACAACCACAACTTGACCCAATACCAGAACCTTTGCCTTCACCTCAACACATGGAAATTGACCAAGAACCCTTCAACGCTGACACCTTAAATGTTGGCGTTGACACGAGTAATCCAAACATTGACACCTTTTTTTCACAGACTCAAACACCCCTTAACCTTCAAACTACCACCCAATCCACATCATCTTCTACCCCACCTGAATATAGGTTGATTAAACGCCCAAGGACTACTGCAGTGTTCTCCTCTAGTGGTCCTAGCCACGTAGCAGAGAGAACCACCACCACAAGTGTGGTTGGTGCTATGGATGAGGCTGGGACTATTGGTACTGGCTTAGATGCAGGCCAAGACAGTCCTAACATCTTTAAGACCTCATCCATGCCCCATGACTCTACTTTGGGAGGTCAAATACCCATTCTATAGGAGGGCATATTGAAACCATACACATTGATGGAATTGACGGCTGTCTGCATTAGCTTGCAAAAGCAAAATGCAGACTTGGTACAAACAGTCAGCACACAAGGCCTTGAACTCAAGCAATTGAGGGAGAGGATTGTCATTTTGGAGAATGCTAGCACTAGGCGTGGGATGGAGGAATCTTCCAAAGGGGAGGATGAGCAGATTAATGTGAGTGATAAAGGCTCACATGATGGAGAATCTTTGGGTGTTGCTGAAGCCCTCACTGAATTGAAGAAGCAACCAGGTTTTGACACATCTCTGGTTACTCCTACAAATTTAAACTTGTCTTTTACAGCTATGTTGGAGCAATTTACAAGAGACGCTGAGACAAGCAAGTTGGGCGTTGATAAGCAAAATTTGAACGTTGATATACCAAGCGCTGACATGAGTAAATTGGGCGCTGACACAAGGAATTTGAGCGTTGACAGACCTGCAGATATGGTTGATGTATTCCAGTCATCAGCTATCATCAAAGAAGTGTCTTCACAGGTATTACCATCATCCTTACCCATCATTGATCCATTAGATAAGGGTAAAGGAATTATAGTAGAAGTATAAGTTCCAAAGGATGCAACACAGGTAGAGTTTGATTCAAGGTTGGCTGCACAACTCATGGAACAAGAAAGGAAGAAGGTTGGTGAATCACCATTTGTTGTCACTTCTGAGGAACAAGAAGGAAGTGATGAAGAAAGTTCAGATTCAAGTATGATGATAATTGAACAACCAGAAAGACTTGAATATGGTGATGACTTGGCAAGGGAGAAGCTTAGAGAGTTAAAATTGCAAGTAGACTTTGATATGCCAGAAGTAGTCCAGATGTACCATGCTTGGGAGAATAGGATAATGGAGACTCCAGATTTGACTATTTCAGACCAAATTTGGGGATTGGAGATTCTTCTAAGAGTTCAAAGAGACTGCAAGGTCATTTTGAAACATAAGGCTAGCAATGTTTTCTCACTGCTGAAGAGGGATAGAAGAGAGCTTTACTACATGTTACTCAGATGTCATGGAACTGGATGGACCTTCAAGAAATTGCAGGGATTATCTTTTCAAGAATTGGAGTACAAGGCTTATCCCATTTGGGCAAAAGTGCAGGAAATAAACACTCTAAGACTTCTTTCAGATGAAAGGAAAGAAGAACTTGCAGAAGAGATGGAGATTCAGAAGGCAATGATTGTTCCAAGGCCTTTGAAGAAGGGAGTTCCACTTGAGTTTCCTAAAGATCTAAATAAAGTGGTTCCCAGTGAAGCTGTTCTTAGAAGAAGCATTAAGCTCTCACCCATGGAAGCTTCAGATATGGTACAAGTGTTACCTCTTGATGCCAGAAACCTTATCATTAGCTATGAAGAAGATGCAAGTGGGTTTTGGAAGATTGGCAGATATGGGAAAGATGTACACACATTTACTACCTTTATGTCTCTCTTTGCAAGTATGGATAGGGAAGACTTGGCAGACCTTTGGAGGTTCTTGATGGCCAAGTATGAGACTGAAGCTCCTACTTCAGTCAATGGAATAAAACTTTGGTCAACATTCCAGAGAATGTGTGCACCAGAAGAAGAAGATCCTGTTTGGAAGGATCTTGAGGATGATATCAGTGGTCTTCAATGGCGTTTGTATTCAGTTGCTGGTGTGTATTACTTGAGCTCTACAAAGTTTGCTGAGTATCTTCTTGTAGATGCTCAGTATCCCATGTCCAAAGAAGTTTTGGACAAGATAAAGACAACACAGCTGGAGATTGACTATTCAAGTGACGTGGCCAAAGATTTGATTAGACATGTTTATTACCAATATGATAAGATTTATAAGATTCCTCCTAGTTCTTAATTTTTATTTAGAAACTTGATTATTAGAGTAGATATCAAGTTTAGGGGAGGATTGTTGGGAATAAAATATAGCCAGTCCACTTAAGCGCTGACAAGAAGAAAACAAGCGTTGATAAGAAGAGAACAAGCGCTGACAGATCAAGCGTTGACAGGAATAAGTCAAGCGTTGATAGGTTGAAGACAAGCACTGATAGAAAGATATGGTCTATGCGTGTTTTGTTTCTAGTTTGTTTCTAGTAAAGATAGGATCAACAATGTATTTTCTATAATTATCTTTACCTAGAATAGCTGATACGTAGACTCTTGTACAAGGCTTCTTATGTCTATAAAATAAGACCTTTAGGTTATGTTTCATATAAGTTTTTCATACGTTTAACACTTTCATTGTAAGAAAGTTCGTTATTATCAATCAAGTGAAAGTTTGTTTTACAACTGTTTGTGTGTTCTTGTTTGAGTGTTAATTCCGCATAACACTTAAATTGTTTCATGCATAAACAAAGTTTCTCTACGTGTATAACTTGATCTAATCTCGTTTACACAAGCTAAATCGATCTAAGTTTGGGATCAACAACAAAATCCCAAATGGGATACATGTTTTTGAATGGAGGTACTGCAATCTCATGGCGTTCCCATAAACAAACACTTGTTGCAACGTATTCAAACCATGTTGAAGTTATTGCACTACACGAAGCTTCTAAAGAATGTGTATGGCTGAGGTTTATGACAAAACTCATTTTGACTTCATGTGAACTAGAGAAAGATGGAATCTAACTTTAATCTACGAAGATAATTCAACTTGTGTCTCTCAAATGAAAGAAGGTTATATCAAAAGTGACAGAACAAAACATATACCGCCAAGGTTCTTCTCATATACACAAGATCTCATAAAAGAGAAACAAGTCGAAATGAGATATGTTCAATCTAGCAACAACTCAGCAGATCTTTTCACCAAAGCACTTCCAACGAAATTTTTCAGGAAACACGTTCATAATATTGGAATGCGACATATTCAAAGAATGTGATGATTTGCACATGGCAACATCAGGAAGAGTCAACTATACATTGCACTCTTTTTCCTTAGTTAAATTTTTTCCCACTAGGTTTTCTTTAACAAGGCAGTGCTCTATAGCTGTACTCTGATTTAAAAAATTGGCATCAAAGGGGAAGTGTCATGAAAATATAGTCAACGTTCATATTTGAATGCGACATGTTCAAAGAATGTGATGATTTTCACATGACAACATCAGCGGGAGTCAACTATACATTGCACTTTTTTTTCCTTAGTTAAATTTTTTCCCACTAGGTTTTCTTTAACAAGGTTTCTAACAAGGCAGTACTCTATAGTTGTACTCTGATTTGAAAAATTGGCATCAAAGGGGGAGTGTCATGAAAATATAGTCAACGTGTCCCTAGTGCATGATATGTGTTTCCACTTCTTACTTAGGTGTCACAAACATATCTAGGTGGATAACCAATTTTGCCAAATCTCTTATGTCCACTATTTATTCACATGAGTAAGCTATGTAATAGAATGGCATGTATGTACAATGAATATGAACATAAAGAATATAAGGCTTGATGGAGTGGTGAGCTTAAAACTCACCTACACCTCGCTTCACATCAGCTTTCTCTCTCCACTCACCCAACCCACTTTACAACCTTACTGGCGGTGAGAAACTCACCGCCACGTCATACTATGATTTTTTTTCTTCTTAATTTTTTTAATTCGTAAACTAAAAATATAAAATAAACGTAAAAAAACGTAAACGTAATACACTTCTTATTCAGTAACTAAAAACATTACATAATAATATTAACACTTAAACACTTAAACACTTTTTATTCAATAACTAAAAACATTACATAATAGTAAAACTTAAACACTTAAACACTTTTTATTCAATAACTAAATAACAGTAAAACTTAAAAACTTATACTCTCCGATTAAGAAACCGTGGCAATTCAACCTCGGTCCATACGGGAGATTGTTTCAAAATTTGACAACATTCATAGAATGCAAAATTCGAATGATAAAGAGTGCGATATTCGATTGCGGCTTCTTGATAGATAGTTTCTTCAGAAGTCCCACTTGGATGCCTAAGTAAGATATGATCGTAAATCGAAAAAAATTGACCAATTTGGAGACGAATCGTAGTTTTCCATTTACGGAGAATGGAGTCATAACTTTTTTTTTCGAACACCTATTTTGCTGTGAAAGTAATTAGCTACCTCCAACCAAAACGATTTCGTCTGGTCACGTGACCTTATGGGCGTCTCCGAAACACGTATCCAAGCTTGACACAAAGCTACCTCCTCATCGGAAGTAAATGGTTGGTTTGAAGCCATTTGTGTTATGGTATAAAAGAAGTTTGATGTAATAATAAAAGTTTGAAAGTGTGACGGAAATGATTTAGATGGTTGGGTATCTATAGGGATATTTAAAGAAAAAGTTAAAAAAAAAAGTATAAGCCATTAGAAGATATATGTTTAAATTGTAAACTCACTATGGTGAAGAACTAATAATAGTGAGTGCAAACAACCCATAACTCACGCGTGACTTATTTAAGTGGGACTCACGTGTGAGTTTTACAACTAACGAGTGACTTTGGTGTACACTCCGTCTAGCCTAAATCCTCCTCACATGTAATGGAAGAGAATACATCAATACTGTGATACAAAAACTTTAATTATGGGACGGTGGAAGTGAATACTGTGAATCATAGTAACACATTGAAATCATAGAATTAAATTATAAGTTTAGCAGAAAAGAGCCATCAAAGTGGCTGTAGTTTAGTGGTAAGAATTCCACGTTGTGGCCGTGGAGACCTGGGCTCGAATCCCAGCAGCCACACTTTGATTCTTTTTTCCTTGTTTGTACACACTTCTACTTTTTTCAAATTTCAGTGACAGGATTTTCATCTTCATAAAACTTATAGACCCCAATAGGGATTTAAATCAACTCTCAAGTACATATATTATCCCATTTCATTTTATTATACACAATGAAATCAATCGAATGACTGATTCTAGTAGTAGTATACATATGAGAAAGAACTAACTGTTTTTTTGTATAGAAGTTCTGACCACTTGAACACGCCACAAAAACGATCTTAACCGTTGATACTTCTACAAGTCTTTCGGATTTGTCCTCTGAATCCTGTCAAAGGACTAATATTGCCCATCTTAACCATTGACTTAGCAAACTGTTGGAAAAACATGTCCTCATTTGTAGCATATTGCTTAACAAGCTGCATTGTTTCTTGGTTGTCTTTAAATAAGATTTGGTCTGAACTTAAGAGACCCCTTGATTCCATTAAATTCTTGTAATACGCATTATCAAACTTCGACGGGGTCAGATTGTCTAGAAAAGACAAGTTCTGGTCACCACCCGATTGTGGGCACACTGCACGCAGTTGTTGAGCAAATACTTGGTTTATTTGGCTGTTGCCCTTGCTGCTGTATAGCCTTTGCTTGAAGCTTGTGCACCTAGCATTTCCAATGGTATGACTTCCTGTAATAAAAGAGAGTTAAGTGCCTTTATTAATGATTAATGATTGTTTGTGTTTGTGGATTTTCTTTGAAGATTACCCGAAAGTGCTACAAGATCAACAATGTCAAGACCCTTGAGCTTGAATTTAGTAAGGATGGTTTGGAAAGTGTTGTTTGGAGCTGGAATATTATTGTTAGACCCACGCAAACTTGCACCCAATGAGTCCCTTCTTCCTACAGGAACTTCCCAACTCGGTCCACCGGCCTATATCCAATCATACAAAAAAAAAAGGTTCAAATTTAACCAACTCTTTTGGACCATGAGTAATCTTTTTAGAATTTTTAAAATTTAGGATAATCAGTACCAAAACTGTGGAGTCTCTTGCGGCTAGAGCCAGGATATCTGCACACGAGACTGTTTGTGGACAAGCCGCCTCAAGTGCAGCTTTGACCTCATCAATGACTTCAAATCCACGAACCGAGTTATTATTTGGGAGAGACCCCTTTTCACTAACCACATTGCGAGGGCCACCGTTGTCCAACAATATTGATGCATCACATCCCTAGTCACAACATGACCATTTTCATTAACATCCACACAGTCTCAGAATTACGAAAAATAAATACAAAAAGTTAATACTTCACAAACCTTAACGAAACAATCATGAAAATGGAGCCTTAGTAACGAAGCAGCCATGCGCGGGTCCTTTGCAACATTTTTTGCAACGATGGAGCGAACTATATTCGTGGCTTGTGGGCACGATTGATCATAGAATTGCGGGTAGAGGTACCCGAAAACAGGAGTTAGAGCCATGAGAGCTATGCACATTATGTTTATGGTCATGGTTAGCGAGTGAGCCATTTTTTTTTATGTAAATGTGCGATATGGTTCGAACTCAAAGACTTGTATGGTCAATGAAGGCTTGTGCTAGTATTACTTATAGAGAGAATTGTGGGGTTGGGGTTGGAGGTTAGGAACTGGAGTTGGTAATTTAAAACTTTTCTTTAAGGGAAAATAGGTGGAGAGTTAATCAAACTATGAGCTAAACTTTAAGCAAAAAATCTTGAAAGAGGGAAATTGTAACACATATACAGTCAAAAATTGTAAAATACACCACATATCGTATTTACCTTAGTGGTCAAAACACAATTATACAAAATTTGAACACTAATTAAGCCATTAAGGTGGTGCTTGTTTTTTCAAGTATATTTGGTGCTATTAAAAAGAATCTTGACATAAGAGATGAAAAATAATTCTTTTCACTTCAACTTTGCATGTTTTAGGTAAGTTTGATGACAACTTCTTGTGGTTCGTTACCTTTCTTATCAGGACGAAATCTGCGTCTAATGACATTTATGAATTCTTTCGATTGTAATGTTAGTTTTTAAAAAGAAAAATTGGTTTTTTTTAAGTAAATCTTAAATTCATCCAGTCCATCCAAATGTATTTTTCATGTTACGGTAAAAAGGACTGTACATCTGATCATATTTGATCATGATTCCATCCCTTCTTAAGTTTTCTTACAAGTTCATACTTCATATTGCATATATGGTACTGCAAATTAGACACTAAAAATGCAAACAACGCCTTAAAAATAAGTGCTTTTTGGTTGTTAAACATAACACGCTTAATTAAACCAACGATTGAGCTTTATTTTAGTTTTCATATAGTAATTATCCTAGTAAAAAGGTGAACCACATCACTTAGTTGCCATACTATCATACTGTCATATTTAGTTATGTATTTTGCTAGATAGATATAAGTAGTTAAACAAGTTTGCAAGGTTTGATAGCCCATTGTTTATATGTTACTAAACTCATATGACATATATCTATCATATGATCATTTTTAGCTGTGTACAATTAACCACAATTGCAAACTTTGATTACCATTTGTGACTTGTGATTGTCTTTTTAGTTAAAATGTCTATTCAAAACATACATGGAGTGGCTGAAACAGGCCAGAATTTGTATTGTTGTAGAATTAGGTCAACTATTACACATATGTTACTTCAATCATTAGGTGTTTTATTCTCAAATGTAGAACAACAATTTGCACATCATGTAGTAGAAAAGGTGCATTATTCACTAAATCTCAACCTTTTGGTTGCACAAATTAACAAACGTTGGTTGTGTGTTTTCATTTGGCTTTATCTTAATGACTTTATGTATTACATTCCACCATGTGATACATGATCACATGGCACCTTTTAAATAGTTGCCTTTTTATGAGTTAGTACATATTATTATAAAGAAAACTAGACATATTTTAAATGTTTAAAGTTTAAACTACTTATATTTCAGGAATTGTTATTGAATACGAACTTTAGGTTGCTTGTTTTTTAGAACGTCAGTGACTTTCAGTTAGACCGTATGCAAAATTTGAACATTCACTTTACGGATAAACCCCGCCTCTTTTTCGCCCCAAAAGAAAAACCCCCACTTACAAGGACAAGGTTCATCAAACATATAGCCTGTTGGAGAATACACATCCTTAGTCAAGTGAATCTTACACACAAATATTATACAGGAGTGAAATGCACTTTTAATACCTGTGGTATATCAAAATTGCATATATATAGTAACTGGTGTTTTGAAACTGCAGGCGGCCTACCTGGTCTTCCATTAAGTGTTCACTTTGCTACCTTGACCGTAACAAACGTTATCCGTTGACCGTTACTAAAGGGCAATGTTGTCTTTTTCTTTTCTTTTCTTTGTCTTTCTTCTCCAACACAACACTCCATCATCACACCACCATCACTCCTCCCACTCAACTACCACTTCTCCTTCCACGTCGCCCAGAAATCATTCACAACATCATATAACAATTATTGCCCCTTTGGAGAAGAAAGACAAAGAAAAGAAAAGAAAAAGACAACATTGCCCCTTTAGTAACGGTCAACGGATAATGTTTGTTACGGTAGCAAAGTGAACACTTAATGAAAGACCACGTAGGAGGTAGGCCGCCTGCAGTTTCAGAAACTATATATGCAATCTGAACATACCACATGTATTAAAAGTGCATTTCACTCATTATACAATCATGTTTAGCATCACCCTCCTACGCTACATATGGTTATAAGACAGACATTTCATTTCCCATTCCAAAATTTGAAATTAGTAGTAATATGTCGAAACAGAAACACACAAAATGATGTTTGTATCCATACAGTGTTTGGCATAAAAGCTGCAAACTACAAATTACGAAATGCTGATCACAGATCCGAAATGCATAAGTTTACTTCCTTGGACTCTCTTCACTCGGAGTCGGAATCATTATTAGCAGAATATCTCACTGTCCTACGTCTACTTTCATCGTATTCAGCTTCTTCGTCATCATTCTTTTTCTTCTCCTCAATTATACCTACAGAGCAATTAAATTTAGAAAACCATGATAACAAAATTAAAAGCCAGTAAGGAGTAAGTTTAGACGGTAAGTGTTACCTTTCTTAATCAAGTAAACCTCAAGCTTCCTAGTGCTAAAATCATCTTTTCCTCCAAGATCTTCAAACCCAACTAGTCTATCGCCTGCAATTCCTTTTCTGCAAAAAATGAACAGAACGAAGCTCTAGTCCCACATGCATGCATACCACGAAATACAAAATCTATCATGAATCTGACCTGAACAAAATGACACACGGCAGCATCTTTATTCCTAATTTGGTGACAAAGAATGGGGAATTCTGCACACGACATATGTAAATGATAAACCATACAGAAGAGTAAAATATTGAATACAACAAAGTAATGATGAATCACATAGACAGACCTCAGCGTCTACTTTAATAAACTTGGTATTTAGATGACTTGTTGCAAGAGTCTTCAAATGCTTGTCCATGATTCTACAAGACACATAAAACTTATTATCAAGAATATAACGAAAAGTTTGAATTGTATCAACTGAAATAAAATCACTGATTATTTGGTTAAAAAGAACAGGGCTTACTTGCAACGATAGAACTCGCGATGGTAAAAGTGGCAAATCACTTTTTCACTACCAGTTACTTCACCTAAAAAGTCTCCTTCACTTATCTCTCTGTACTCTCCATGCCCTTTTTTGGTCAATGATTGCCGCTTCTCAGCTTCCCTCTTTTTTAATGAAAGATCAAAGTATAATGGAATACCATGTTAAGAACATTGTCACATTCATGTACTAATGTGTGCACATAAGACTAGTCAAATTACAACCTTGAGAGCCGCAAGCCTATCTGCATGTAACTTTTCCAGCTCGGGGTCCTGATATGTAATTTGATGCGAGTGGATTAGATTGGACACTTTCATTAATAAACGTATATCGTATAGTGATAAATGCATTCACAACTTACATCCATCAGGTCATCTAGATCAACCTCCTCATTAAAAGAAGATGATGTTTGTGCCTTTTCTTGAGCCAGCATTTCCTAGAAGAATAAAATAAATGATTTGAGTGGTAAAAAGAAATAGAAAAATGAGAAAAAATAGTTAAGCTCATGTTTTTAAAGAATATATAAAATCTTTCATCCTTCATCTGTTGACATTATAAAAAGCCAACATGCATCATCTTTGACATTATATAACGATATATCAATTCAATTCTTAGCTAATGTTAATCACGTAAGCTATCTGCTGATTTACATCCAACATTTCCTTCTCATTCACAAATCACAAGAATAAGCAATAACCTGAACATGCCTATGTAAAGTGAGAAAACGACAACAAATAATTTTACATCCACCCAAGCTGGGACCACAGCCATCACTTAAGCTCATTCATTATGTTCTATCTTTGATCCAAGTCTACTGGTTATCAATGTTTAATCATCATAATCCCTTGTCAAGGAAAATCAAAAAGCTCATGAGATGGTCTCTACTCTTTTCAATGCGATGTGAGTATGAAAAACGTTTAGGCAAACATTGGTTAGAGTCATGTCTGTTACCCAAAAAGACAAGGGAGGTATAGAATTCAATTTTCTTAACTTATGGAATAGGCTCTTAGTGCTAAGCAAAGCTGTAATTTTGTCACTAAGAATGATTCTACTAGGATCAATAAATAAATATTTACAAAACTGGATGTAAGAAGTTCAGGGGATGTTAGAGAAGGAAATTAATCACTTAATCATGTAGTTGAAGAGGCTAAATCAAACTACTAACTACCTTGGAAACCAGATTGTTCATGAGTTAGGTAGTAGATGGTAGTGAGGTATCGTTGTGGTTCAACAGTTGGCATCCCTATTGTCCTCTGAATAAAATTTTATATAAAAGTGATATCCATCTAACATTTAACCTAGCTCAGTTGCCATGACTTATAACATTTAACCATTTAACCATGACTTACAACATTTAATCATCAGTTTGTTTGTTCTACATTTCTACCTAATTGTAGGTTTCTGAACTAATAGTGGACGAAAAGCTTGAGAGAACGGTACTCATGGATAGGATAACTGTCGTGTATTGGATTACGCTATAGGGTGGATCACACCTGCCAAGCCACGTCTACTTCTTTGCAGAAGATGTTATTTTATTCATTATATATTTTATATTTTTGGATAATACGCATTTGCAAACATTCAAACAATAAAAACGCATCAAAGACTATTGGTAATCTTTTTGAGAGTGTCTGCTTCTATACCATGTTATGAATTGATCCTATTGGGATTTTTTTTTGGTTCGATGAGCTTCTAACTTATTTTTGGTTCTATGTGATATGTTTGGGCTTCGTCTCTACCTTATTCCTATAAACTTCAAAAACAATTACACATAAAAAAACTCGGATATTTACTGCGATGTAAGTAGAGAACGTAAAATTTATTCACTCCGACGGGGGTGGTAGTAGCATAATAAGAGAAGATTATCCAATCCTTGGAAAGGATGCACGAAAGCTGAATTATGGTGGTTTATAATTTATATGTGGAAGTAGAAGAGAACGTCCGTACATTCTAATATAATTAGTGTATATTGAATTTTAAATACAATCTAACGATTTTGATTAGCCCTTGAAAAAACCATCCATCGGACGGGTAGAGACCCAGTAATAACATATACCAAGTGCAGATTAGCCTTACGGGGCAAGAAAAAAAAATACACGAGACTGTTTTGAAGAAAAGAGAGTACATCAGAGGAGCTATAGCATTGAAATGGTTAGAGACACAATTGCGTCCTTGAAGGTAAATAATTCACTCAGGAAATGAGCTCAACTTGGTAAGAAATACAAAAAACGTCATCCTAAAGTTAACATTAATTGTTGATACGAAGAAATGACGATTAATGAGCTTTGGAAGCTGATTCTGAGGTATATACGGGTTTCACTTGGCTACAGCCTATTTAAGAGGGTGTTTCTTTCGGCTTATATAGTGGGCTTATGCCTTATTTGGTTTTCAGCTTATGTTTCATAAGGTCACTTTTTATGGCTTAATTCGAAACTTCTCGGATTATCGATATAAGCCACAAAAAGTGGGCTTATAAAAACTCAGCCGATAAACACCTAAGTCATAAGCCCGCTATATATGCCGAAACAAAACCCCCTAAGAGTCACTGAATGGTATATATCTAAAAAGCTAATTTGACGTCCTTATAAAAATCTTAAGCTAGTCTTATAAAAAAGTACAACATTCGCGGCTCGAAACAAGTAGCAATTCCACCCAAAATAACATATCCACATTTGGGTCTTTAGTTAACAATTTAATACTAGCTTTTAAACTTCAAAATGAGTATAATTAAAATTAAAAAAAAAAAATGATAATAAAATGTAAAATTGTAAATACCTTTTGATAATTACGAGCAGCAGCAGCCATAACATTTCCATAAGCTAATGTTTGCAGCGTCGATTTTACTCTATCAGGATTCATTTTTCTAGCCCTAAAATAAATAAATAAATAAAACTCGAAAATTACAAAATTAAATTTAAATTGGTTATTTATAAATAGATATATAATCTTACCACAGATCTGAGATTTAAAGTATGGCAGGAGAGGATCTTGGTCGAAATGTTGTCTTTCAAACGTTTGATTACTGTTTCCCCAATTTTTTATGTTCGGTTTATTTTCATTATCAGTCCCTGTACTATCAATATATCAAAATCCTTTGAAAGCTACGCGTGTCTGCACGGTTCGATTTGAGTTGGTTTTTGGCTAAAACCGATTCGAAATACTCGATTTTGTGCATTGTTCAACCACGATATATGTGTATACTTGTATTTGTGATGTATGACTTATGTCTCGATCATTCTCGAGAAAACTAACTCACAATTTTCAGGATTTCTCTACATTTGAGCATGAAACAAATGGGAGAATTGTTAAGATTATAAAATATAAACCATTTCCCTAATCTTCATGTATTTATCTAAAAATGTGTAGACTCAAAAGTATATTGTTGGACTCGTTGTTGGGCTCATAAATGGGCTTATTCATGTTCATATACTTTAAAATGTGAATAACTTTTTCTTGCAGGATTTTCATAATCCATGGACCCCCGGTTCTCCGAATACGGGAGAGTATGAACCAATGGGAGTCACGGAAAACTATTTGCTATCTATATTGCTTACATTAGATTATTGCAATATCTCTCTCAAATCTTGTTCAACCCACATAAACCTTCTCTTTTTCTTTCGACAAAAAGGGGAGAAGAGAAATACAAGCTCATATTTCTAACATAACTTATATGTTGATGTAATTTTCAACTAAAAATAAGTTAATATTTTGTCTTCAACAAAAAGGGGGAGATTGTAAATGCAAATATCGCACTAAAACGATATTTATATTTTAATCATGCTTAACGTTTTGTTGACAACAAAACATCAAACATATTTTATGTTAGAAATTATAAGCATCATATAAGTTTCTTAAACTATGAACTTATACAAAAATGTATCCACAACATGTACAAACATAAAAGGAAAAATGTAAATTAAATCCACATAGTCAATGTTGACTTTGTTGTTAGATTTCTTAAGTCAAACCAAACAAGATATAATGATTTATTGTGGTCTTGGACAAACATTTAATAGGCAACAAAAGTTAGACCAACCGGACCCCGTCGGACCCAACGGTGAAGGGTCCGACAGGTTCTGTGTGGTTTGGCAGACTCTTATAAATTGAGCCTTTGTCCAAGCTTCTAACTCACCCTTTTTCTTGTAGTTTCTCTCTAAACTCAGTATATAACTAACTCTCTAATCTACCTTGTTCATTCTCTTCTTGCTTGTGATTAGATCCTTGTTCAACTAAAGATCGGTCACGTGAAAACCTCTAGTCTAAACTTTGATCCTTCAAGGCTTCACATTGCGTGAAAGTGCTAAACGTTACCTACATATCACCATCATTGTACTCATTCATCTATCTACTTGTATAAAGTGTGGTTGGTGTTATATACCACAAAGTGTAATAAATATATAAGGCGTTGTTGTTGTGCCTTTAGATCAAGACATCTTAAACTTCGGTGTTGTTTAATATTGTAAGTTTGTAAAGTGAAGGTTTCTCCACCGGTGTAAAGGAGACTCGTTTGCTAGTGAAGTAGAACTCTCGAGTGGATACTCGAGGAGTGAAAGTAGGGGCAAGATAAGTGAGATCTTGCTAGGCCGAACCACTATAACTAATCGTGCATTGTGGTTTGTTTACTTATTGTTTCAAGTCAATTACATTACTAATCAATAAGTCGTCTATATCTTTTAGCAATCACGAAAAAGTTTTAAAGATACTTAAAAGTTGTTGTCCCATATTTGTGATGATTAAGCAAGGAAGAAAGAAAGAAAATAGATGAAGTAGATGAATTCTAGAGAGAGAAAGTAGTGAGAGAAAGTATAGAGAAGATGGAGAAACTAGGTGAAATTAGATTAAGAAAAAATGAAAACACCAACGCTTCCTAACATGCTAGGAAGGGCTTATATAGTCGGGCTCATACATGTAGCCTTAATAGACTATATTGTTAAATGGGTCGGGCTTGAATAAAATACTTAGTACCTTAAAAGAGGCCTTTTAAGCTAACCATCAAGCCCGTAATATCACAACTTTTTTAACTAACTATTACAACATTCTAATAAATATTACAATTAAAACCTATGACCGAACATTCTTGTTTGACTCAATATTTTGAGGCTAACAATCTCCCCCAATGTGAGGTCATTCCTCTTCGATATTTGGAGATCAATGGAGATTACGAATTTCGTCATAAATGAGTCTTGAACGTGTAATAGTAGTTTTGTTCCTTCATGGTGTGATCTTTGAGCCTTTGTCGTTGTCTTTCGACTTTGTCTTTAAACTTGAGATCTTTAAATCATTCTTGACTTGTCTTTACCATCTTGCAATCTTGTGTCTTTATCCACATGCTCATACTTTGTAGTATCTTGAAAGCTTGCTAACAATCTCCTTTGAAGAGAGGTCATTCCTCTACATTAATTGATAAGGAAGATTTTGATCATTAGAGTTACGGAAGTCTTTAGCTTTCTTGATTGTTGAATATGTCTTTGGGCATGAGTATGTGTTTGTGAATCTTTGACTTTGCTGAGTACTCCGTAACGTCACCTTCTTGAGACAAACATAGACACGGACTGAATGGCTTTAACATTCGTCCTAAATCGGTAGCGTTTTACCTCCGGTCGGTGAAGACCGTTACAGGATATTAAATATCGTACCTATGATTAGGTAGATTCAATTAAGAACCTCCTTGACAGGGTTTCACGGCTGTACTAGCCATTCTCTTTACTCGACCGTCTCAAAGCAAGACTGCGAACATAAAGAGTGAATCAATTAGATAAATATCAACTTGATTAAAGTCGTCAATTCAAATTCTTGGAACAAGTTTGATTCATTAAGAATCTTACCATTGTTGCTTTCCAGTTGACACAAGCTTGATTCATAAGAATCTCGTAAGTTACCTACCGTAGCGCTGTTTAATGTTGACGCTAAAAGGATTTCCATTCGTCACTATGAATATTAATAAATATCACTCTGAATGTTCTGGCAAGACCATAAAGATATTGCATAGAAACCTGAAACGAGTTTGAATCGATAAAGAAACAAACCACTGTTGCTTTTCAGTTTTACATATGTTTAATTCATAAAGAATCTTACACATGACCTACCGCAGTGCTGTTTGATGTTAACATTGGAAGGATTTCCACTCTTCATTGTGAATACTAGGTAGTATCACTCTGAGTATTCTAGCAATATCGCAAGGATATAGCGTAGGACTCTCTTGATCTTCATTCGTGTGTCCTAACGAGATTTGATTGATCTCTTGGCTCTAGACTCGATTTGTGCACTTTTAGTAGTCAGAGGCTGGAGCAGATGCCACCTATTCAATATCAACTATCTCGGAGTGAGAAAGTCAATAGAAGTCGTGTTGATCTCCGTGACAATAAAACAAACTTCTTTTGAGAGAAGCCTGAGTCAGCCGGGGAGGGGTTGTGCATTACATCACTGGGTCCATGATGTGTAGTCTTCATGATGTGTTGACCCGGTTTTCTGCCTAAGTTGTATGGAGGGATAATTTATTTTCACTCTTTATCCTTACATTTCTTTTTCATTCTTCAACCCCTTCAATGCTTACCAAGACATCATTACTAGCACCTTGTTGTGATTGTTCCAGTGCTAGCATCAGTACGTAGTCGGCATTCAGCTACGTTCACATTCTACTCCATCTTTCCTAAGGACTTCTACTAATCTATTAGATTGTCCCTGGAAATATCCCTCCGGTTCTGGTTGGATCATAGGACTTAAACCTAACCACCCTTTTGACACCAACAACGTCGTGAATTAAAGATGTTGTGGGTATTTGATCGAAACCATATGTGCTTGAGTCTTTAGATCACATTTTAATCATATTTTCTTCCCCTATCTCTAATATATAAAATCGTTTGATATTAGAGATACCAAATTTGATTAAAATATATTGTGAAGAGTAGTCTTGAAAACTTTCGGGAGGAAAATGTGTCAAACTTGGCATGAATTTGGAACGCTCCCCCTCAAAAATTGATCCAATTGAATTGTCATTGTGAGGATGTGATTCACATGTCGCTTTTTGAGGATGGGAGTTGTTGAACACATAATTTTTGAAAGATTTTGAATAATCATTGAAAAATTCTTGAAAAAATTATGTTCAACGCTTTTTGAAAAATTCTATTTCTTTTTGGCGAAAAGGTTTTTCTAAAGCATAAACTTGAGTTCATAGACTTTGAATGTCTTGACAAATCCACTCAAGTGTAAGAAGATTTAACTTCTTTTGCTGAGGGTAAGGGCACTAAAGCGTACACTCCCCCGTGAATATAGATCCGGGTTGCAATCTGAAAGTGATTACAAGCCATTGTGTTGAGCTCAAAACGTTGAATGTTTTGTGACAAGCTTAACCCAAGATAGATTGCTCTACCCGTTGTTAGGATAAGTTATCTTTAAAGATACACTTTCCTTTATTTGAAGTTCGAGTTACAGACTAACATTTAACTGTAAGTCGTGTTCATGAGCTTAAAACATGGAATGTTTTTATTGAAAGCTCATGACCGAGAAACTTTGATTTTCTCGTTGTTAAGGATAAGTTATCATCCCTGATCAACTTTCCTTTCTTTGAGGCACGAGTCATAATCTGAAGTAATTATAAATCATTTCGAGCTTAGTTGTGAAACCCCTGAGACACTTGTTTCTCAGATATCAGCTTCTTCAGCAACCAAACTCTGAGTGTGTCTTTTGTTGAACGGTATTCAAACATTGGATCTTTGGGTGCCCGTTGAGCCTTTACTTGTGTGCCTACACTTGCATCAGTAG
Source organism: Glebionis coronaria (assembly GCA_025667525.1). Classification (NCBI taxonomy): domain Eukaryota; kingdom Viridiplantae; phylum Streptophyta; class Magnoliopsida; order Asterales; family Asteraceae; genus Glebionis; species Glebionis coronaria. The sequence continues at coordinate 552,535,276 of CM046875.1, read as the reverse complement.
TTTGTATGCTTGCATATTGGTTAGTGATATCTTTGTGAGAACCATGTGGGGGTTCACAGTGAACCTTTGTCATGCTAGAGGGAAATATTATTTCAGTAGGAACCCATTTAAGACCAGTTGTTTTGAAGATTCTACCTGTTGGTATCCACTTAAGACAAGGTATAGGAAACGTAGTTTTCTCATGCACAGCGGAAGACTTAATTGGAGAAAATCTATTTCCTATAGGGTTCTGTCTTTGAGATGCTCTAGCTTTTTGGATCACCTTGTTCAGGACTTTTGTGATGCAATCATCATGAATGGTATTAAACACGCATTTGTTACATTTCGTGCAAACAAAGTGCTTAGCATCTGAGAAGGATCTAGTGTTCCTAGGATAGGCTGATTTGGGCACATCATAGAAGGGTCTAGAATTCCTAGATGTGTCATTAGCGCTCCTAGGTTTCGGTTGGGTCCTATTTCTTGCTTGTGTCTTTATCTTAGCATCCTCTAGATAGCTTTTATGACCCGTGTCATTTGAACTATTCCGAGGCATATTCTTGGAGCTATTTCTAGAGTTGCTTGAAGCATTCATGTGATTGGGTTTTGCATAGGCAAAGTTTGTTAAGGGGGATCTAGATAGTGGAGTGACTGTTTTTGGCAAATTGCTACGCACGTCAACTTGGGATGCAAACCTCGAGTTCGATGTTTTGGGTCGGTCAGATTTAAACGCATTCGATTGTCTAGCAACTGAGTGGTTCCTGAATGGTTGAGTAGGAGGTTTCCCCAAGATTTATTGATTTGCTAACTTAGTATCCACACTATTTCCTTTTAGCTTCCTTAATTCATTTTTCACCGTTGTTAATGCAAAAACCTTTTCCTGAATCTGAGCTTTCAATTGCTCATTTTGTAGAAGTAATTGAGCGACACGTTGTTCTAACTTAATGTTCATATTATCAAATATTTCATTATCAGCATTCGCGTCATTACTATCTACAGTGTCGATAGGTTGCACAGATATTTCACTTAATGAAGCAGGCGGAGGACTTGGATTTTGAGAAGCCAACTTTGATTCTAACAAACTTATTTGTTTCACAAAATGTTCTTTTTCCGCATTAGAATCTTGAATCTTACGATCCAGTTTTTGTTGAAGAACAACATTTGCTTTTTCAAGTTTTTCAAAACAAGCTTCAAATTTGTCATTTTTCTTCGAAAACTCGAGTTTGGCATCCTCAAAATCTTTTGTCTTTTGAGCTAACATAGTTTCAAGCTCATGAATATTAGAATCAATATATTGATGATCATCATACACAACATTTAATTGTACCTCAACCATTGGCTCCTCATAATATACCGGTCTGATATCTACATCATCGGTTGCTTGATCATTCCCTGAGTTGTTGCTGGTATGATGCTTTTCTGATTTTGTCCCGCTGCTTTCTGCGCCAATCAAACAAGCATCCAATGTTTGACCATTATCGACATTGCTCTCATTCTTCTACATTAATCTGTTATTCACCCTTCTTTCAACTTTTAGTTTATGACATGTTCTTTCAGCAATTGACTTCCTTACAGCACTCATGTGTTGAAGAAATGTCTCCTTGAATTCTTGAACTTCTAACCGAGTATATTCAAAGAAGTATTTGTTTATGAATTCTCGATCATAATGTACAGATACCTGTGTGTCAAAGAATTGCTGAAACTGATTCTCGAGAACCAAAACAGCATCTATGGATTCAACCTCTTGAAATTCATCGTTAGCAAGTTGTTGTTCAATATGATCTACATTGAGTAGCATTGTGCTTGTGAATGTCACAACATCTTGTCCAGTGAGTGACATGAATACCTGTTTGAATCCAAGTTCGACGCGAGTGCCTTTTAAATCGTCATTTGAAATAACTTGAAAGTGTGACTCGAGTGATCTAAAGTGTGTCATGCATCGTTCTTTTGCAACCGACATCTTGGATTTGAGTGCATGCACATCTTGTGTTGCGGAATCCATAATGAATGTTTCAGATGATGAAGTGACTTTGGATCTTAAGTAGATATGATGTGATTGAGTTGTGGTTAAAAATTTCGAAAATTCCGATTTTTTCTCAGTCCGACAATAAATTCCTCAATCCGACAAAACGGTAAACCGAAAAAATTTTGATTACCAAATTTTGAATTCAAGTTAGAAATAACCAATAACTAGTAGGGAAAAATATATGAAAAGTAAAAATTTTAACGAAAAATAAAACCTAAAAAAATTGAAATTTGGCCTAACAATTTATTTGAATTTTTCGTCGAATTTTTTTTGCATCGCCAATATTTGAAATATATGCGTAAATGGCCTAAAAATGGTCTAGGAAAAAGTAAATTTTACTATGGTTTTCCTGCCAAAAAACTCCTTTTTTGGTAAACTATGTTCCGGGACAAGTCTAGATGTTGGTTAAGTCTAAAAACACTTCAAACACAAATGCTCAGTTTCGAAATAATAGCCATTTTCGGATTAAATGTATGTTTTCGGATAAAATGGTTATTTTTGGATAAATGTGGCCTTTTCGGATAAATTGGGATTTTCGGATAATGATGGTTTTCGGAATAATTAGGATTTTCGGAATAATTAGGATTTTCGGAATAATGCACTTTTCGGAATATTGTGGATTTTCGGAATAATGCACTTTTTCGGAATATTGTGGATTTTCGGATAAATGCACTTTTCGGAATAACCAATTTTTTCGGATAAATGCCTTTTTCGGAATAATGCCTGTTTTCGAATAAATGGTTTTTTGGAATAATGCCTGTTTTTCGGAATAATGCCTATTTTCGGAAAACAATCGTCGGAAAACTCACAATTTTCGGAATAATCAAACAAGTAACACTTACCTTTTTGGATAAATCCCCTTTTTTCTGATAAATCTCTTTTTTCGGATACACTGAATTCGGATAAAGCTTGATCTTCGGAATGTATAAACCCTTTTCCAAAAAAAATTTTGTTGGCCACCTAACTTACTGTTCTTCGAACCGAACCCCAAAAACAATCCAAACACCCCAAAAACTTGCGATTTTAACCACAAAAATTTAACCAAATCCCTACCACAACTATGTAGGAGACTTATATCAAGATTTAGATCCCGAAAACACTAAAAAAAATTAATTCGATATGGTTTTGAATTAAATCAACCGAACCAAATAATAAACCAAACAATCAATCACAAATCTACCCCGTGGCGATTGATACCAATTTTTGTCCCATATTTGTGATGATTAAGCAAGGAATAAAGAAAGAAAATAGAAGAGGTAGATGAATTCTAGAGAAAGAAAGTAGTGAGAGAAAGTAGAGAGAAGATGGAGAAACTAGGTGAAATTAGATTAAGAAAAATGAAAACACCAACCCTTCCTAACATGCTAGGAAGGGCTTATATAGTCGGGCTCATACATGTAGCCTTAATGGACTATATTGTTAAATGGACCGGGCTTGAATAAAATACTTAGTACCTTAAAAGAGGCCTTTTAAGCTAACCATCAAGCGCGTAATGTCATGACTATTTTAACTAACTATTACAACATTCTAATAAATATTACAATTAAAACCTATGACCGAACATTCTTGTTTGACTCAATATTTTGAGGCTAACAAAACTAATCGGATAAAACTATTCAACCCCCCTTGTAATTTTCTACAATTGGCATCAAGAGCTACGTACTCACGATCTTTAAAGTATATTGTACTTTAAAACTTGAATCGATCCATGGATTTTGAAAATTACAAAGAAGGGCAATCTATGCAAAGATCACCACTATTGAAACCGATGGTTTCATTTATTGGAAAAATCGTTTTGAAACTTACGTGAAGTCTAAAGATATAGATCTTTGGTATATAATCATTGAAGGTGATTATGCACCAATACTGAGAAATGTCACCACTAACCAACTTGAGTCAGTTCCTCGCGAAAAACAAATCGAGGATCAAAAGAAAATGTTGGATAAAAACAAAGAAGCCAAAATGATGCTTTACAATGCTTTACCAAAAAAGGAATACGAAAGAATATTTATGTGTCAAACCGCCGAAGAAATTTGGCACTCACTCATAGTCACACATCAAGGACACTCACAAGTCAAGGATAACAAAATTGACTTACTTGTTCAACAATATGAACATATTTCTATCCTTGAAGAAGAGTCAATTGATGTGGGATTTGCTCGGTTCAATACTATTATAACATCACTCAAAGCACTTGAAAAATCTTTCTCCAACAAGAATTTTGTTAGGAAATTTCTAAGGGCTCTTCATCCAAAATGTCGAGCTAAAGTCACGGCGATCGAAGAATCTAAAGATCTTTCAAGCCTATCACTAGAAGAACTTATCGGCAACCTCAAAGTGCACGAAATGGTGATGGAAAAGGATTCTGAAATCGTCAAAGGAAAGAAAGACAAACAAAAATCACTAACCTTGAAAGCCCGCATGGAATCTAGTGAAGATAAGATTAAGACATTGATGACGAAGAATATGCCATGGCCGTACGTGACTTTAAGAAATTTTTTAATAGGCGAGGAAGACTCGTAAGGCAACCACTCGACAACAAGAAAGTGTCTTGAAAACCATTTGATATCAAGAAGACCAAAGATGAAAGAAAATGCTTCCAATTTGGTGATCCCAATCACTTTATTAGTAGTTGTCCAAAGGCGAAGCAAAAGACACAAAGAGCTTTCGTGAGTGAAGCATGGAGCGCGAGTGAAGATGAAGGCGATGAATCCAAGAAGGAGGAGCTAGCTCTCATGGCACATGAAACAAATGAGGTACATCTTGACTCTTCTTATTATTCTTCTTCACTAGATAATGACACACTACAAATTGAGTATACAAAATGTGTGAACTAAGTCTTGAAATTATAAACAAAAATAAACTTTTAAAAGCAAAAAATGAAAGCCTGGAATTCACAAAGCACTAATCAAACAAAGTCTAAAATTCGTAAAATTTAGCAAAAATGAAAATTGCATTGATGAGATGCTTAACTATCAAATAGACAGCAAAGACATAACGGGGTTGGGGTTTGATAAACAAAATATAGCTTATAGCTCAAAGACGACACCGCAAAATGACATTTCCAATATTGCTATCACAGAGAGCCACAGACCCCGCCGGACCCCTTTGCACAAGGGTCCGGCCCCTATCAAAGGGTTCGTGGAACTGTCTGATGAACACAAGAAAAATCGCTCTGAATTTGTCGTTGTATCTAGAAAACCCAAACCATTCAATCTAGATAGATATAAAACAAATTTTAGAAATGTGGAAACAAATGATAGAGCTAGAAACACTCAATATCAACCAAGATTGTCTTATCCCAAACGTCCATTTCCGAAAAGTAATCAAAGTGTTCTAGGTAGATATAGTCAAGTGCCTTTTAACTATGATTACCACAACCAAATTTTTATGAGAAATTTGGAACCATGGGATGTATTTGGCAACACTCCAATCGGGATTGCCATAAGAAACATGTATAACCCAAATGGAACCATGAGATGATGGGGACCAAACATTTGAGTGTTGAAATGTGTAGGTATGCTTGAAGGTTGGACTTGAACCCGATGAATGGATTAAAGATAGCGGATGTTCAAGACACATGGTGAGGAATAGGAATCTCTTTAGCACCTACACACCAACAGACGGAGGTAACGTTATTTTTGGTGGCAACATCAAAAGCGAAATCACAGGCAAATGTATGATTTCTAATGACCATATTACCATTGATAACGTTGCTCACGTCGAAAACTTAGGATTTAACTTAATTAGCATTAGTCAACTTTGTAGTAACAAATGCAAAGTCTTATTTGAAGAAAATGGTAGTAAAATACTAAAAGACGGAATAATAATTGGAAAAGGAATTAGGAAAAATAACATATATGTCATGAAATTTGACTTATCTAAAGACACTATTTGCTTAGCCACTATAGCTGACACTTCCACCCTTTGGCATAAACGACTTGGTCATATAAGCATGGGTCTTTTACAAAATTTGGGTAACAAAGATCTTGTGAGAAATTTACCAAAAGTAAAATATGATCAACATTTTTGTGATGCATGCTAAATTGGTAAACAAACACATACATTGTTAGCCCTATATTTTATATAGTCGAACAATAATGTAATAGGTCATCTTAGTCGTTATTGGTCTTGTATTGTAATAGGTTAGTCGGGAAAACCGGGCTTGGTATTTAAGCTAACATTGTATAAGTTAGAGGCGTAAGCCCAAGCAAAGCCAAGCCCGGCCCATGAACAAGCCCACTAAGGTCTTATGGTCGTGGCATATAAATACCCTCTTCCATGTGTGGAAGAGGGTGTTGGTTAACATTTGATTTCTCTCTCTAAAAGTGTTTAATCATCCATACTCTCTCTTATTTCTCTTTCTACTTTTCTACTCTTTATCTCTCTAAATATCATCTTATATTGTGTTATGGATTGAAGTAGGATTAACATTTGGTATCAAGAGCCTATAGTGGATAGGTGATTGAAGATTCGTGGTTCATGTTCTTATTGATTTCATAAGGTATTTGATCCATAATCCTTGATCCAAATTTTTTTTGTGTTTTTTATGGGTTATTTTTTATATAAATCATCTACATAGTTGTGGTAGAGATTTGGTATTGTTTATTTGGGTAAAAACACAAAATTTTTGGGTTTTGGATCAAATTTTGGCTTAAAGTTACATTTTTTATAAGTTTGCTCCGAGAAACACGTGATATCGATCAACAGTTAGTGATTTCGGAAAAGGGTTTTGTTTTTCCGAAATTGTCAGCTTATTCCGAAGAAATTTTTCGGAAAAGGGTTTATTTCTCTGAAAAGTTGTGTTTTTCCGAAAATTATTCCGAAGAAGTGGTTTTTCTCTGAAAAATTTTATTCTGAAAAAGAGCATATTCCGAAGTTTTTTCCGAAGAAGGACATTTTTCGAAGATTTCTCCGAAGAAGGTATTTTTCCGAAGAAAGGTATTTTCCGAAGATTTTTCCGAAGAAGGTATTTTTCCGAAGTTTTTTTCCGAAGAAAGGCATTTTCCGAAGATTTTTCCGAAGAAGGATTTTTTCCGAAGATTATTCCGAAAAAGGTGTTATTCCGAAGATTATTCTGAAAAAGGGTGTTTTTCCGAAATTTTCAATTTCTCTGAAGAAGTGCTTTATTCCGAAGATTTTCATTTCTCTGAAAATTTCACATATTCCGAAGATACCATTATTCCGAAAAACTTCATTTTTCTGAAAAGATCAGTATTCCGAAAATTGAAGATTTTTACAAAAGTGACAATTTTTAAATCGAGTGTTTTTTTGGCCTTGGAATTTTTGGTTTCTGGAGAGACAATTCTTAGGGGATTTTAACATCTTTTCTCAACAACATCAACCACACCTCATCACAACACATCCACTAAGATCCAAATCCATTCACAATCATCGACAATGTCTAACAACAATATCAACAATGCGACTGCAAATCAAATTCGTTTGGAACAAGGTGGCAATGGAAATCCACCTGTGCTCACTGCCGGTTGTTATGTTCAATGGAGATCTCGCTTTCTCAGATTTCTCGATGGAAAAGAGAACTGAACTGCTCTTCGTCACTGCCTTGAGAACCCACCTCCAGTTTTTGAATTCAGACCAATTATCACACAAGCAGAGGATGGTACTTCATCAACTATACGAGCTATGGAAGATTTCGACACGTGTTCGGCTGAGAAAAAGAAACTCCTCCAAGCTGAAGCTGATGCTGTGAACTACATACTCACTGGGATTGATAACGATATCTATTCCATGGTTGATGCATGTCTTAATGCTATGGAAATGTGGAATGCAATTCATCGATTGAAGCAAGGTGAGTCAATCAATGTTCAAGATCTCGAGACTAATATACTTTGGGAGTTTGTAAAATTCACATATGAAGATGGTGAATCCATTGACTCATATTACTCGAGATTCTACAAAATGATGAATGAGCTTGTTAGAAATCAGTGCACCATCTCCAATCATCATGCCAATGTTCAGTTTCTACTTCAACTCAAACCGGAATGGCAAAGGTTTGTGACTTTGGTTAAACAAAGGGAAGATATCAAGACCATCTCCTATTACAAACTTTATGATATCCTGAAACAACATCAGAATGAAGTGAATGAACTAAGGGCTGAAAAGGCAGAACGGTCTGCTAACTCTATTGCTTTTGTGGTTGCTACTTCAACAAAACCCGTACACCGTCAACAACCACCTACTCATTCCTCAAAGTCATCAAGCTCATCCACCAAACCTCCAGCTACTGCTAAAAAGGCAAAAGCAATTGTCCCCACTCCACCTCCAAAGTATGACACCGAGTCAGAAGGAGACAGTGATAATGAACAAACTTCAAGGGACAAGAATATTGAAGAACTCATGTCTCTACTCACCACGACCTATAAGAAGATCTACAAACCTACCAACAACAACCTCAGATCATCATCCAATACTCGATATAAGGAAGTTGATCATGCACCTAGGTATGATCGTGAGGCTAGGTATGATAATCAGAGGATGCCGAATCAAGTTGGGGCTAGAGAAACTATAGGCACTCCGGTTGTGCAGAAGACTAGGATTCAATGCTTCAATTGCAAGGGATTTGGGCACATGGCTAGGGAATGCAAGAAGCCAAAACGGGTTAAGGATTCGGGATATCACAAGGAAAAGATGCTGCTGTGTAAGAAAGAAGAAGCAGGAATTCCACTCACAGCAGATGAAGTTGACTGGCGTGATGACACTGATGATGAAGCCGATGATCAAGAGTTGGAGGCACATTATGTGTACATGGCAAAGATTCAAGAAGTGATCCCAGAGACTGATGATACCTCTGGACCCATCTATGATTCTAAGCCACTTGAAAAGGTACCATCACATGATAACTATAATGTGTTTGCTAATGAACGACGTCATCTTGAGCAACCCGAAAGCATCAATAACACATATGTAATGTACACGGAGGATAGCAATATCTCTACGGATTCACAGCATATGTGTAATGATGACGGAAAAGCTGTTCAGGATACTGACTCGGATGAGGACCGTGATTTGCTTGCGTCTATTATTGATTCTTTAAAACATGAAATTGAGGAAAACAAAGAGGCTAATAAACGTTTGAAGCAAGCAAACACATCCTTAGCCGAGGAGATAGACAGGCTTAAAGAGTGTGATTATGTAAAAGAAGCTGATCGACGGGTTGCGATAGCTAATGGTTTGGTATATGAACGTAAGGTGCTCAATGAACAATATTGTTCTGAAGTAACACACGAAATTCATATGTCAAAACAAAAGATATTGGACCTTGAAGAACAACTGCTGCTACATAAACTCCAAATTACTGAATTAGAGTCGGTTAACAAAGAACAAACTGAGCTTTATAAAACTCGTGAAGAAAAGGATATTGAAAAAATTCTTGCTTTGGAAAAGAGAGTCGACACGTTAAACAACATTGTTTACAAAACGGGTCAGTCTATTCAAACTATGAATATGCTCAATAGAAATATGAAAACGAGTTTTGTCAAGCCTGAATATCTCAAGAAAGTTCAAAGTACCAAGCCTGTTCTTTATGATATCGGTTGTTATGTTGATAATCTTGCTCTTATGCTTTCCCCTGATTGCGACGACATCATTCATCAACAAGAAGAAAGTCGATCAAACTTAAGTGATTTAATAAACCTTTCTGATTCAGATAATTATATTAAGTTTGTTCCTCAAAAAGAACTTTCCAAAGAACAAAAGATGTACAATAGTGTTCCACCACCAAGTGATGAACCCCAAAAGAAAGTTTCTTTAAAAAGGAGTTTCAAAAAGCAATCAATTTTGTTAGAAAAACAAATTTCGGATGAAAAACGTAAATGGGATGAGAAAAGCAAAAGTGTTCAGCAATTTGAGTTTATAAAACAAGGTGTTTTAAATTTGTACAAAGGTGTCGTCGACTATGAAAAAGTTTCTAGGGATACCATTTGGAATATTAAACCTAACCCACAAGTAGAAGTCGTCATTCAACAATGCATTGTTCCAACCATTGATGATCTTTCAAAAAATGTGGAAATGTTTTATAATGCTCTCACTGAGGAAATGTTAACTGATTTAAGATATGTAAAATCTCTTGAAGATGAAGTTGATTTTCTTCAAATTAAATTAAAGACACAAGAACACCAACTTTCTAACGAAATTGATCGACTTTCTAAGGAATACTTTTATGCTGACCATATGAATGCTATACTTGGTGTGTATACTGATCTTGATCAATATTATCATGTAGCATGTCTAGTGTCAGAATCGGACGAGAAATGTCGCAATCTTGAAGTAGAGCTTTCGAAACAAATTCAGTTATATAACAAACTTTCGAAAAGTTTTTCCCAACTTGAGAAACACTCCATTTCTCTTGAACTTGCTTTACAAAAAGGTGATAAATCTCATAATCATAAAAAGTGTCAAGAAATGGCAGCATCTTCGTTTCGTATTTTAAATGAAAAAGATTTTGAAATAAAGGATTTGAAAGCTCAACTACAAGAAAGGGACATAGCCATCAGTGAGTTACAAAAACTCATTGAGAAAATGAAAGGAAAGTCTGAATTGGGTAAACCATCCGTCGTTCGTCAACCGAATGCGGTTAAATGCCCTAAATCATCTATTTTAGGCAAACCCCCACAGACTTTGCCTAAGCTAGGAACTGATAAGAGCACAAATGTGATAGCACCTGGAATGTACAAGATGAACACTAGGTCCACTCAAACTGGAACATCGGGGTTACCTCAGAATACTAGGAAAACTAATCAACGTGTGTCTTCTTCTACAGGAGTAACTCCCACTACTAGCGTTAGCGGACCACAGCTTAAGAACACTAGAATTGAAGATAGAGTCATGCCTAACAATAGTCAAGGGAAGAAGAAGGAAGTAGAAGATCACCGTAGGAATTTTAAATTTTCTAAGAATAAAACATCTGTAACTGCATGTAATGACAGTTTGAATGTTAAGACTTCGGATGTTGAATTTGTTTGTGTTAAATGTGGAAAATGTGTTCGTACTTTCAATCATGATGCTTGTGCTTTTAATCATAATGGCGTGAATGCTAGAACTAGGAAGCCTACTCTTGTGCCCACTAGTACTAGAAAACCCACAAGAACTTTGAACCAATCCACTGCTCAACCACTTAAGAAGCTAAGTGCGTTAAAATCCACTAATCTACGTAAAAAAAATGTTAAAGAAGCTTTATGAGAACATGAGTAGGACATGTAAACAGGGGTACTCAAGATTTACACCACTTGGATACAAATGGGTACCTAAGACTACCACTATTCTAATTGGGTCTATGAATGTTAGTTTGCCTTTTGAATCTATGTCTACTAATATTTTGGAACCCACTTCTATCAAGGGCTCCCATTTGTCAAACTCTACATTGTCTTCTAATGCTTATGCAGCTCGTCGAGATCATTCTCTTCATAATGGACTCTGGGTGCACAAAGCACATGACGGGCAATCTCAAACTTCTAATTAACTTCGTGGAGAAGTTTCTGGGTACGGTACGGTTTAGAAATGATCAGTTTGCACCGATACTCGGATATGGAGACTTGGTTCAAGGGAATATCACTATAAAACGGGTTTATTACGTCGAGGGACTGAATCACAATTTATTCTCGGTTATTCAATTTTGTGATGCGGATTTGGAAGTGGCTTTTTGGAAATCTACTTGCTATGTTAGAGACTACGATGGGAATGACCTTCTTACAGGTTCTCGTGGTTCTGATCTCTACACAGTAACTCTTCAAGATACATCTTCAACAAATCCAATTTGCTTAATGGCGAAAGCTACATCCTCTCAAGCATGGTTATGGCATCAACGATTGTCACATCTCAACTTTGACACCATCAACTTGCTTTCGAAGAATGATATTGTAACCGGTCTTCCTAAATTAAAATTCGTCAAAGACCATCTTTGTTCTTCTTGTGAGTTGGGGAAAGCAAAACGGAAGTCTTTCAAAACAAAGACTACCCCAAGCTCAAAAGGACGATTGGAACTTCTACATGGATTTATGTGGTCCCATGCGTGTAGAGAGTATTAACGGGAAAAAGTATATTCTCGTGATTGTTGATGATTACTCTAGATACACATGGACTTTCTTCTTAAGGTCCAAGGATGAAACACCAGAGGTTCTCAAAAACTTTCTCAAGATGATACAACGCAATCTTCAAGCTCAAGTCTTAACCGTAAGAACGGACAGGGTACTGAATTTTTGAACAAGAATTTGCAATCTTACTTTCAAGAAGAAGGCATCAAACATCAAACGTCTATTGCTCGAACTCCTGAACAAAACGGCGTTGTCGAAAGACGGAACCGCACCTTGGTTGAGGCAGCTCGAACAATGCTTTCTGCTTCAAAATTACCACTATTCTTCTGGGCTGAAGCAATTGCAACTGCCTGTTATACTCAAAATCGTTCTCTCGTCATCCCAAGACATGAAAAGACACCTTACCACATCATCAATGGCAGGAAACCTACAGTTAAATTCTTTCACGTATTTGGATCTTTATGCTACATTCTTAAAGACGGTGAGAATCTCGACAAGATGAAAGAAAAAGGTGCTGCATGTATTTTTGTGGGGTATGCTACATTGTCGAAAGGATATCGAGTTTACAACAAGAAAAAAAAGATTATTATAGAAACAATTCATGTGAACTTTGACGAATTGCCACAAATGGTACTTGAACACAACAGCTCAAGTCCCGCACCTCATTGTCCAGCAATGGCACCTACACACAACAGTGTACGTCCCGTACAAGAATGGCAAGAAAATACTCCTACAGCAGAATCGACGGATACGACACATATGAATGAGTTGGTTGATTTATATGATCCAATGTTTGATGAATATTACTATGGAAACAATCAAGTTATGTCAAAGCCTTCTGCTGTCAATACTGCTGATGCACCTGAACAACATCAACAAGACACAACTGCCTCTACTTCAGCAACCATTGATCAAGAAACTATTCCATTGGATACTCAACAAACTCAAGAAACTGTCATACAACCAACATCACCAACCGTCAATGCTGAAGGAGGAAAAAACAATCAAGCAGTCGATGCACAACCTAATGAAGAAGAATTTATCAACCCGTTCGGTACACCGGTACACGAAGTCGGAGAGTCTTCTACTCAACATGTTGATCCGTCCAACATGCATACATTCTACCAAAGATATCCATCCACTCACCATTGGACTCGTGATCATCCATTGGAGCAAGTAATTGGAAATCCTTCACAACTGGTTCGAACACGCAAACAACTCAACACCGATGGCGATGTGTGTATGTATGCACTCACAGTGAGTTCAACCATACCTACAAACATCAAACAAGCCATGACTGATCATGCGTGGATTGAATCAATGCAAGACGAAATTCATCAGTTTGAACGCCTAAATGTTTGGGAACTTGTTGACAAACCTTATGGAATTTCGCTTTTAGATTTCAAATGGATCTGGAAAAACAAACTGGATGAAGAACAAACCATCATCAAAAACAAATCTCGTCTTGTGGTTAAGGGGTATCGTCAACAAGAAGGGATAGATTTCGATGAATCATTCGATCCAGTTGCTCGTTTGGAAGCTGTCAGGATATTCCTTGCTTATGCTGCACATAAGGGCTTCACGGTTTTTTAGATGGACGTTAAAACTGCTTTTCTCAACGGTCATTTGAAGGAAGAAGTGTATGTGAATCAGCCGGAAGGATTCATCGATCCTCATCACCCTGACAAAGTCTATCGTCTCAAGAAGGCTGTATATGGACTTAAACAAGCTCCAAGGGCATGGTACGAAGAACTATCCAACTTCTTGGTCTCGAAAGGATTCTCCAAAGGTTCTATTGATCCTACTCTTTTTATTTATAAATATGGGGATGACATACTGCTGGTGCAAGTTTATGTTGATGACATTATTTTTGGTTATATGAACCCAAAACTTTCAAAATGTTTTGAAAACTTAATGCACAACAGATTTGACACGTCAATGATGGGGGAACTAAAATTCTTTTTAGGCCTCCAGATTCATCAATCCCCACGTGGTATCTTCATAAACCAAGCTAAGTATGCTCAAGAGATACTTAAAAAGCATGGTATGACCTCATGTGCTCGCGTTGGTACACCATTGTCGACCACATCCCTAGACGCTGACTTGTACTCATATCCCGTAGATCAAACGCGATATCGCAGTATGATCGGGTCACTTATGTACCTTACAGCCAGCAGGCCTGATATTCATCATGCCACATGCTATTGTGCACGATATCAAGCCAGACCTACTCAAAAGCACCTCAAAGAGGTTAAACAGATCTTTCGGTACCTTAAGAATACCATTCACATGGGACTCTGGTATCCGAAGGGAACCGGTTTTCATCTAACAGCTTTTTTAGATTCCGATCACGCAGGTTGATTTGATAGTCGAAAAAGCACTTCTGGTAGCGTACAATTTCTAGGGGAAGACAAACTTGTGAGTTGGTCGTCAAAGAAGCAGGACTGCACTTCGCTCTCATCAGCTGAAGCAGAATATGTGGCTCTATCCGCATGTTGTGCTCAAGTCCTCTGGATGAGAACTCAACTCACGTGTAGAATATTGATAATCTTGTTAATCTATGAAGTGGGTTGAAGATTCCTAGAGAGAGAAACTAGTGAGAGAAAGTGGTAGAGAACTATGTGTTTTTCATTAAATGATGAAAATGGAATGTCAACAACCAACCCCTTTCCATGGTGGAAAGGGGTATTTATATCCAAGGCCACTATTGGGCTTGGGCCGACCCATGACAAGCCCATGGGTCGGTTTCTTACTTAACTAAATAAGTACTCATTAACTACGAGCTATTACAACATTAATAATATTGTGGAGTGACCGATACTTCTAATATACGTTAAAACGTATTTCTAACAATCTCCCCCTAAGGGAGGTCACTCCACGTTACAAAGTTCTAAACCTAGCATACTATACTAAGTCTTCGTTCTTCAGCTCGTAGTCTTTTCTTCTTTCTTTTTGTTGTGAATATGTTGATTTCATCTTTTAGGCTTTGGCTTGAGAGCATTGTTCTTTTGACCAATCACGTGCGATCTTTGCCTTCTTGTGAATCTTGCCTCCTCGTGACTCCATGTTCCACACACTTATGTCTTTTTGTTGAATTCTCGAAAGCTTCAGAGTTTGGTACAACGGAAGACTTCATTTTGCACTTTCTTGAATTCTGCTGAACTTTGATGCAGAAAAACATAAGCATGTGGGAATGACTTCAGCAGGTACACCGCAACGCCACCGTCTTCAACTGGTACACAGCAACGCCACCGTCTTCAACAGGTACACAGCAACGCCACCGTCTTTAACAGGTACACAACAACGACACGAATAAAATGGCTTTGACATTTTATTCTAATTCGGTAGCATTTTACCTCCGGTCGGTGAAGACCATTGGACGATATTAGATATCGTACCCGTGACGGATAGTTTCAATTAAGTAACTTCCTGACAGGATTTCGCGGGTAAACCCGTTCTCTTTATTCGACCGTCCAAAGCTGACTGCGAACATAAAGAGTGAATCATTTGGATTAAAATCCTTATGATTGAAGCCGTCAATTCATGAAACCTGGAACAAGTGAATTTCAATTAAGATATTCACCATCGTTGCTTTCCAGTTGTCACAAACTTGATTCTAATTGAATCTTGCTTGTTACCTACCAAGTGCTGTTTGATGTTAACACTAGAAGGATTTCCACTCGTCACTGTGAACACTAAAGAGTGTCACTCTGAGTGTTCTGGCAAGATCATATGATAATGCGTAGAGGCCTGGAACGAGTTTAAGTTCAATTAAGAATTAAACTACTGTTTCTTTCCAGTTTTTCACAAGATTGGTTCTTAAAGAACCGCACGTGTAACCTACCATGAGCTTGTTTGATGTTGGCTCAAGCAGGATTTCCATCTTCATTGTAATACTTACGTATTACTCGGATGTTCTGGCAATATTACGAGAATACTGCGTAGGACTCATAAAAATCTCTTACTTTTCACAGTGTGTGAGAAAGCAAGGAATAAATAGAAAGTGTCCTAATGAGACTTTTGATGATCTCGTGGCTCTAGACTCGATAGTGCGTTTTGATTTAGTGAGCGATGGCTGGAGAGGAGCGCCACCTTTTCAATATCAGTCTATTCGGAGTGAATAAACCAATAGATAACGTGTTGATCTCCGTGTGATTAAAACAAATACCTTTTGAGAGATATTTGAGTTAGCTGGGAAGGGTTGTGCATTGCATCACTGGGTCCATGATGTCTTTCTTCAATATCGAGAATCATTAACAAAAATGATCTCAATAGCATATGTATTGACCCGGTTTCTGCCTAAAGTTGTAAGGAGGGCTTCTTTCTTTACACCCTTTATCTTTACAATTCTTTTTCATTCTTCAACCCCTTCAATGCTTACCAATACGTCATAACTAGCACCTTGTTGTGATTGTTCCAGTGCTAGCTTAAGTACTTGGTCGGAATTCAGCTACGTTCACAATCTTTCTCCAACTTTCCTAGGACTTCTAATTCTATCTAGGGAATTGTCCTTGGGAAGATTCCATCGGCTCTGATGAATCATTGGACTAAACCTATTCCTACCACCCTTTTGTCACCACATTCGTCGTGAATTAAGCATGTTTTGGGAAAGTATAGCCACCATGAAAAATCCTTGAAAATCACCTAAGGTACTTGTGATATTGAAATCAAAAGTTTTGTACCTTAGGTGTTTTGTTCATCAAAAACGCTCCCCCTTAACACGTGCTTTACACATATTAAGTTGGATTATCGTTAAGTCTTTTTCATCTTTTAGCCAAGTATCATTTAAGTCTCCTTAATCCCATTTTCTCCCCTTATCCAAAATGTTAACCATTAATATTTGGGATATTGAATGGATTAACCGGTCTTTGGGTAAAAATGAAATCGATGTTTGGCCATAGAACATGTTAATGCTCCCTCTTAAATTAATAAGGGATAGTTGTAGTGCTTTAGTATGATATATTTTGAAAGATTTAGAATCTCGTGAGAAATTCTTGAAAAATTATCATACCTTAACACTACATCAAGCCGTAAAAGCACAATATTTACAAAATTTACATATTCACAACTAAAAACCAATATAGAGTAGACCTGAGATGTACGATCCATTAGATGGATCGTTGCAGTAACTTGTGGTGCACTCCATATGGTCTACCACCAACGAATCTTTCTAAGCTCCTCATCAATCTACGTTCCCGGAGCTTTTGATCAATCTTCTTGATCACATACTTCGCCATTTGCCGATAACCCGGATGCCAGTCCTCAGTCATTTCTGGTAAAGACCCACCAGAATTAAGATGCTCCAATTTTCCTCTGACGTAAATGAGAGTCCCATCACTGTACTTATAAAGCTCACCTACCCTCATAAACTTCATTATCCCACGACTGTTCAAGTAGAAAATCCCGTAACTCGGAACAGAAATGCCGGTATAGGGACATCTTGTGACATGTTGAGGTAGAACTTGGTTTATTGGACGGGTGAGGTTAAGCTTCCTTTGGTAGCTTTCGACTCCCAATTGAAGATCTTCAACTCGTTTCTTGATAACAACGCTTCGTGTGAACATACGAAGTGCTGTATTCAAGGCAATGATGTCTTCACGAGCAATATGGGTGAGTTGATCCCGGGTCATCATAAGCAACATGTCTTCGATATCCTCAAGGCGAATGATAGAAAAATCTCCCTGCTGGATTGTGTATTCTCTGTCATCCTCCCTTTTTAGACGAATCTCCGTCACATGATAATAGCCATTCTTGGCTTCAGTTTTCAGTCCCAATATGCTGGAGATGCGAATATCGGATCTAACGTTACTTCCTGAATTGGCTAAGCCGCAACCTCTGTACGCCCTTCGGACTCGTTCGTCCCAATGTGATGCACCTATAACAACATACATATCATAATTACGAGTTACCTTTGGGGCCCAGAGTCGGTTTACCTTTTCCTCGATCCAGGGTATTGTCCCCCAGTTAGCAGCTTTCAGCAAGGTCAGGGAGGTTGCGTACTTTGATGAACCCTTGAGGAGATAATCAAGATCATAGGTGACGAAGAAGTCGAGAGCAATTTGATTATCTTGAGAAGGATCCAGTGGAGGTGGAGCTCTTTCTGATTCATGGAGGCCTGGCCTTTGAACGGTAATTAAGAGCTTTCAGGACCTCGTCAGCATAATACTCGTACTCCATGCGGCTTAACCTTGTTTTTGCGTGAATTCTTTTATCCTTTAACGCTCTCTTCACCAAAGACGGAGTGACCGAAGATTTATACTCATGAGCCAGAAATGCACACAAGTCTATCGGACTACGGATACAGAGAAATAGAACATCTCTGTCAGCGTCTGTGATTGGATCATATTTAGCAGCTGCCGTGATCCAAGCTTGTGGCGGTGCAGTTTCATCAATCTCCAATGTGTCCGCCCAGTCCCGTGTGCTTGACTCAGGAACAGTAGATTGTGGTTCTTGTGGCAGAGGAGTAGAAACATGAACACTTGCTGGTTCTGATTCAGGCATCTCGGCGGTGTCATGAACAGGCGAGTGTTGTGCAGCTTCAGGTTCAGTTACTGATTCTGCAATCACAGGAGCAACAAAAGAACTAACAGGGTTAGTGGTAACAGGTATAGACACAGCAATAGATGTACCGGGAATCGATGATGCCGTAGTAGCATTCACATCATGGCGCCACTTGGATCGTCTTGATTCCGTTGAGGTGGATTTTTCCTTTTGCGCAGCATCTTTCTGTGACTTGGTACCAGGCTTAGATGGTTTCTTTGTGCTGGCAACCTTGTCCCCCGTTTCAGGCTGTTTACCATCATCATCCTCATCGTCATCCTCGTTGCTTCCCTTAGCACTCTCCTCATTTCGATCACCCCCATTACTACCATCATCATCATCATCATCCTCATCATCATCCTCATCATCATCACCATCATTGTCACCATCATCATCATCTTCTTCTTCTTCTTCTTCTTCACCGTCACCCTCTTCTTGTTCACTATCATCCTTTTCCTCCTCAGGCAGAATGTGGTAAGGTACCACAGTTCCAAACATCTTGAACAACCGATCATCCTCCATGATAGCGTCATTGAGTGATTTGTAGAGAGTCCGTTGAACTTTAGACTTATCAAAAGATCCAACTTCCCTCATACGAGCTTTGAGGATCTTCTTTAATACAAAATCCGTTAAGTCATATGCGATTTTGTAGGCGGATTCAGAAGGATTGGATGACTTAATCATCAAGTTATCAGCCGCGAGTGTCTTCAACTCATCACGCAGTTTTGGCATAAGGGACTCAACGGATTCTTTCACTCTCTCTTCAATAGAAGCTTCAAGTGTTTCTTTCTGCTCCTTGTATTTATCCTTCATAGCTTGAAGTCTCGTGATTCATGCTGCATACTTATCAGCTTCAGCCTTTTTGACCTGAGCAAGTTCTTCTGCATGAGCTTTACGTGTTGACTCCATTTCTACAGCGAACTTAGCTAGCATCTATTCTTGGGCTTTCTTTGAGGCTTCTTCACTTTGTACTCGTCTAAGTAGCTCTTGGCTAAGTTCATTCATCTCTCTTCTTTGATTATCCGTGTGTTTATCCAAGAAATCTGCCATTACAAATGCAGCCATTGAAGACGATGCAGAGCTGCTCTGGGTTGGTTGAAGAGGCTCGGTTGTGACTACAGTACTGAGGATGGAAGTTATTGGAGGTGGAAGGAATGGTTTTGAAACCGGTCGGGTTGGTAAGGGTTGTATTGGTGTAGGTTGAGTTACTAAAGGCTGAGTAGGTACCATGATTGTAGGAGCACCGGACTCCTTTTCAACACTTGCTGAAACAGGGATGAATGTCTCCTTCGAAGTAGAATACCGTTCAGGTGATCCAAACTCATCAATATCCTCTGGCTCCTCGTACTCTTCTTCAATATTTATCTGTGCACCCGAACCACTACCGCCCGTGTCTCTCCTACTCTTTTCAATAGCTATCTTCATTAATTTTCTCTCAGCCTTGTCAAGAGTAGGATCATCAACATCTTCTTCGTCGTGAAGAACGAACTAATCAGCCGTGCTCTTTCCCTTTTTAGCCTCAGTCTTCTTCTTTTTGGTTTCGGGTTCAGATAAATCAGCTGGTTGCTTGCGTTTACCTTTACTCTTGACCGTAGTAGACGAGTCTTCTCCTGTCTGACGGCTTGCTTTTAGCTTCTTGATTTCTAGTAGCAGTAGTTTGTAATCAGCAGAAGCTTTAATTTTATCCGTCAGAAGATAATCGGGAATAGGACCAGGAATAACAGCACCAGATGGTCCTTCATGCCTTAGATCCACAATATGATCAGCCTCTTCAGTGTGATGACGACTTGCTGCACGCTTATCAATAGAGACATCATTCTTCATAAAATAATTAATTATAAGCTTGATAAACCGAGGGTAAGGAAATAAATTAGTCTTCAACTTCTTGTTTTGGAAGAGTTGAAAGTTAAATTCTTCCCATAACAAGGATGCATAATCTGCATTTGAGCCTTTGTACATTCCATAGAATATGTTCATGAGTGGACCACGCACAGCATCATGCCCAGATATTTTAGGTGTAAGACATCTACTGAGAATACCCAAGATTGCTCTCCAAGGTTGACCTACTTTAGCGGTGGTAAAATCAGACACAACTCGTAGATCAGGACATCCAAGAGCATGGAACATCTCCATGAAGTGGGTTGAATATTGATAATCTTGTTAATCTATGAAGTGGGTTGAAGATTCCTTTGGGTGTATCCCGAATTCCAAATATTTTGCGGAAGTCTGAGACGGTGAGTGTCTGTTCTTTGTTGTCGAGAGAGAAGGTGATCTTGTTTGAAGTACTTTCCTTGGTGGCCCAGAATTCATACATGTAATCATATGGCACCGAAGTAGTACTCCTTAACGCATTCTTGAAGTGAGAGTGATCAAGGATTGCTATGGCGACTTTAAATCCATGGTGAGTGGATTTTGAAACTTGCTTCAGCCGGTAATTGTTTGGTATGAACTTGAGGGTTCATGCTTCGGCAATTGCGGCTGCTCTAGAATCTTGGAGTGCTTGTACTCTTGGATTAGTCATCGTATCTGCTTAAGATAAGACATAAAAGGTTGATGCACAAAAATATATAGATATGTATCATTATGACTTCTAAGCATAACACATTTCAACAAGTAATTATAATAGGCAAACAACTATCAATCCAACAACTCTTCATCCGGAAGTCCTTCATTCGGAACTCTTCATCCGAAAGTCCTTCATTCGGAACTCTTCATCCGGAAGTCCTTCATTCGGAACTCTTCATCCGGAAGTCCTTCATTCAGAACTCTTCATCCGGAAGTCCTTGGAACTCTTCATCCGGAAGTCCTTCATTCGGAACTCTTCATCCGGAAGTCCTTCATTCAGAACTCTTCATCCTGAAGTCCTTCATTCGGAACTCTTCATCCGGAAGTCCTTGGAACTCTTCATCCGGAAGTCCTTCATTCGGAACTCTTCATTCGGAAGTTCATTCGGAACTCTTCATTCGGAAGTTCGTTCGGAACTCTTCATTCGGAAGTTCATCCGGAACTTCTCATTCGGAAGTTCATCCGGAACTTCTTCATTCGGAAGTTCATCCGGAACTTCTTCATTCGGAAGTTCATCCGGAACTTCTTCATTCGGAAGTTCATCCGGAACTTCTTCATTCGGAAGTTCATTCGGAACTTCTTTATTCGGAAGTTCATTCGGAACTTCTTCATTCGGAAGTTCATTCGGAACTTCTTCATTCAGAAGTTCACTCGGAACTTCTTCATTCGGAAGTTCACTCGGAACTTCTTCATTCGGAAGTTCACTCGGAACTTCTTCATTCGGAAGTTCATCCGGAACTTCTTCATTCGGAAGTTCATCCGGAACTTCTTCATTCGGAAGTTCAAAAACCTTGTTCATCTGGAAGTTCTAATCGCACCCTATTGATGATTATTCTAAGCGCGATTGTGAGTTTTAAGGCATGCTAAGGCAACAAAACATCATTCTAAGGATATTCCGAGTAAAACCCACCTAAAACCCTAATCAATTAATCTCGAATTTAGGCAAACGAACCCTAATTTGATAATCTTGATTACCCGAATCAATAAACTTGATTAAATGATGAATTAGGCGAATTATAAATTAAAGATTCGATGTTTGTACCTTTTAGATCGAATGAGACAGATTGAAACGGATTGAATGATTAAACCACGATATGTGAAAGCTTGTGTGTGTGTTATGTGTGTGTTAATGGCGGAAAAATTGAAACAGTGAAGAAGTAAAACAAAAAAAAGGCACGGGGGGGGGGGGGGGGGGGGGGGGGGTTGGTTTTGACTTAGGTCAAATTTTACCAAATTTCACACTTAATCATTTAAGTCCCCTATACTTTTCTTTTCTTTTCCTTTTTAGTTAATAACTCCTTTTCTTTTCTAGTCTCCCTAACCATTGTTTAATTTAGCCAACTTAACCTTCACACAACTTAAGCATCGCATCCAATTAGCAAATCTCGGAGATCTAAAGCAAGTTCTATTCTAAAGCAAGACCACTCATTAACCATTTAGCCAATTAATTTTCCTCAAACACTTTTGAAAATCGTTTTGATGACGAAGATGATTTAATATTTTCTCCCCCTTAAACGATGACCCGTTTTCTATTTAAAGAGCTGTAGTCATTGTTTAAAGAGTCAAATATTGATGAAAACATTTCCAATTAATGTCTTTAAAAGATTGATTCGTGGTGGCAATAAGATTTCTCTTATTTTGACAAATTAATGCACTGAGACGTACACTAACTCGTGTTAGACCAAGTTGTAAAGTAAACTTGATCCCTTTGCATGATTTGGCTTGTAAATCATGCCCGAGAAAATTAATTCCCGTTGTGAGCCAACGTTTTCCAAGGAAATACATGACTTTAATGCGAAAACCGGGTTGCAGTCAGAAATAACTACAAGCCATAATGGGCATGTTTTAAAAATGTACAACTTTTATACGGACTCTATTTATGGCACCGTGTCAATTTTGATCGACATTTCTAAAGCCGTAAATATTACCGTACTAAAAGACATGCCCGATTTAACAAACGAAAAATATTTTTGGTTTTTCTTGATTTTATAATTTTTATGGTTTTTGTAGGTTTTATATTTTTTATGGTTTTTCTTGGTTTTATATTTTTGTATTTTTCTTTTTGTGGTTTATATATTTACGATAATATACATGATCACGAACAAAGGATACGTCTGAATAGTTTACCACCACTATTCAGCTGATTCTTCTGCCAATTCTTTGAGAGTCGCTGGAGTGAATGATTTCATGCCAAGCTTGTCGATCAAAAACTCGATTCGTCCTCGATCTAAGGCTTTGGTGAACATATCTGCCAGCTGATACTCAGTGGTGACAAAATACAGCTCGATCACTCCGTTCTCCACCTGCTCTTTAGTGAAATGGTAGCGAATGTCTATGTGCTTGGCCCGGGAGTGTTGAACGTAGTTGCAGCAAAGGGCAATGGCGCTCTTGTTGTCACAATACATCGGGATTTTGTTGAATCCCAAACCGTAGACAGTTAGTTGTGATCTCATCCAAAGGACTTGAGCACAACAACCGGACATGGCGATGTATTCAGCCTCCGTGCTAGAAATTGCAGCGCTTTTCTACCTTTTTGAAGACCAACTAATCAATCTGTCTCCAAGGAGTTGCACAGACCCAGAAGTGCTACGCCTCGTGTCTTGACACCCAGCATGATCGGCATCTGCGTATGATATTAAAGCAATGGAGGAATCTTTCGGATACCATAGACCACGATGAAGTGTTCCTTTGAGATACCGAAAGATCCTTTTAACAACATGTAGGTGCTTTTCGGTAGGCCGAGCCTGATACCGGGCACACATGCATACGGCAAATTGCAAATCAGGCCTGCTAGCAGTCAGATAGAGAAGGGTGCCGATCATCCCACGGTAAAGTTTTGGATCGACAATAATCCCATTCCTATCTTCATCTAACTTGGATTTCTCCACCATTGGAGTTTCCACTGGGTCACAATTTTCAAAGTTATATTTCTTTAAAGATTCTAGAGCATATTTGGATTGATTAATAAAGATGCCTCTGGGATTCTGAGAAATTTGTAATCCTAAGAAAAATGAATTTTTTCCCATCATTGACATCTGAAAGCGTGTGGACATTATCTTCTCAAAGCGTTTTGACAATTCTATGTTAGAGGCAGCAAATATTATATCATCAACATAAATTTGTACCAGTATCATGTCATTGTCCTCCTTGAGAGTGAATAGAGTGGGGTCCACTTTGCCTTTGGAGAAGCCTTCCGAGATGAGATATGTTGAAAGGAGATCATACCACGCGCGTGGAGCTTGTTTCAACCCATAAAGAGCCTTCTTAAGCTTGTACACATGATTAGGAAACTCCGTGCTAACGAACCCATCCGGCTGACTAATATAGACTTCTTCCCTTAGTTCACCATTCAAAAATTCCGTCTTCACATCCATTTGATAGACGATCATGTTCATATGAGCAGCATACGCAAGGAATAGTCTAATAGCCTCCAATCTTGCAACAGGAGCAAAAGATTCTTCAAAGTCGATACCCAAGGCTTGTTTATATCCTCTAGCAACCAATCTAGCCTTATTCTTCAAGACTGCACCCATCTCATCGAGTTTAACCTTATAAACCCACAACAAAGTAAGGATGTTAACCTTGTCAGGGAGAGGAACTAATTCCCATACTTCAAGTCTTTGGAATTCATTTAGTTCCTCTTGCATGGCTTCAATCCAAGATGATTGAGTCATAGCCTGTTGCCAGTTTTTCGGTTCAACTTCGGAGAGAAATGCATCAAAATAGCAATAGAGTGCACTCTCTTGTAATTGATGGCGTGTAGAGACTGGTCGATCGAGACTTCCAATGACATTCCTAATTGGGTGATCTTTTGTCCATTTTGTGCTATGTTTTTCAATCCGTGGTGGTCTGGAGTGAACAATTGAAGGAGCTTCTTCTGAGGTAGACACGGCTGAAGGGTTTTCAGGTATCGGTACACCAAAGAAAGGAAGCTCTTGTAGGTGAGCATATTCCAAATCGTGATCAATAGAATCCTCTTCAACATCATTAGGCACAAGTAAGGGTGACGATTCAGGTGTAGTTTGAGAATCACTTGGTAGAGGTGCATCCGGTTCAATGTTAACTGAAGATGCATTAGATAAAGCTTCATTAGCTTAAGCAACAACTTCAGGGATTGGAGCTATCACTACAGGTGCTGGAACTTCATCATTTGGGGGATCAAAGAATTCATTAAACAACGGTTGAAATAGTTTATCCAACTCGGGCCTTGTAGGTGGTAAAAATGATGTAGAAGTAGGATTATTGGGAACTAATCCGGAACTAATAGCACAGGTTCCCATCTCATGAAGCGCGGGTTCAGAGCTGCGTTGCTCAGAAGCCATCGCTGTCAGCTCATCGAAATCTGCGTCCATAGTTTCTACTATCGTACCAAGACGACGGTTGTAAATTCGGTATGCTTTCTTGGAGGGTGAGTAACCAATGAAAATACCTATATCGGCTTTCGGTTGAAGCTTTCCCAAGTTCTCACTATTAATGTTTGGATAACAAAGAGCCCCAAACACATGAAAAAATGAAACATCGGGTTTACGATCATGTAGAAGCTCGTAAGGTGTTTTTCCATGGCGTTTCCGAATGATAGAACGGTTTTGGGTGAAACATGCAGTAGATATAGCTTCTGCCCACAAGAACAATGGAGCGTTCGAATAAATCAGCATAGTCCTAGCAGCTTCCATAAGCGTACGAATCCGTCTTTCAACGACACCGTTTTGTTGTGGAGTACGTGCAGCGGATGTTTCATGTGAGATACCAACTTCTTCATAGTAAGCACGAAGAGTCTGGTTGACGAACTCTGTTCCATTGTCTGTACGAATACGGCGGACAGTAGTATTTAAACGTACCTGAATGAATTTCAGAAAAGTGATGATAGCCTTCGGTGCTTCATCCTTTGTACGTAAAAATCTTACCCATGTAAACCTGGAGAAATCATCCACAATAACAAGAATGAATTTCTTACCGCTCTCACTTTCAGTTCTCATTGGCCCACAAAGATCCATATACAAAAGATGAAGTTTTTCTTGATTGGTGTCTTCAGCTTTGGGCTTGTATGATTTCTTGGTACTTTTCCCCCTTGAACACGTGGAACATAAATGGTCCTTGTGAAATTTGAGCTTTGGAAGACCACGAACTAATTCGTTTTTAGCTAGATGATTAATAGCATCAAAGTTGAGATGAGATAATCTGCGATGCCATAACCATGACTTGGTCTTAGATGCTTTAGAGAGAAGACATACTGGAGAGGCGGCCATCATGTCTTGTAAGGACAATGTATAAAGATTTGCACCACGAGACCCCTTCAACAAATCTTTTCCTTCCAAGTTGCGGATGAAACAAGTGTGTTGTCGAAAAGCAACCTCTAGGTTGGAATCACAAAACTGTCCTACTGAAAATAAATTATGACTAAGACCTTCTACATAGTATACCCTTGATATCGTAACGTTTCCAATCTGATATTCACCATACCACATTATCTTTGCAATATGATCATTACCGAATTTAACCGTTCCAAGAAACTTGCTGACGAAATTTCGGAGCATCGAGCGATCTCCGATCATATGCTTTGAACAACCGGACTCCAAATACCAGAGGATGATTTGGACCACCTGAAAATATCACCAGATGAGGACAATGTATAGGTTTCGGAATCTGAATGTTCCTTGTTATTAGCAGGTACAGATTTAATAATCTTAGATTTGCTAACTTTAGGTTTCTTAGATTTCCTAGCCTTCTTCCTAGTTGGTAGTGTAGATTCTAGTTGGCTTAAATCCTGAGGTATTTCTTCACTGATAGGCACTATAGTGGGGGCTGACCTAATTAAAGGGCCCGGTTTCCATACTGTAGTGCTAGTGTTCCTAACTAAAGGACGCTGAGACCTAACCTCAATGGATGCATTCCTAGTTAAAGGGCACATTTTTCCATCTAATGTAAAGGTCCTACCAGTAGGACGCTATTGCCATCCAACTTGGGTACGAGTTCGCCCAGTTGGCTTCCATTCAAGATTATTCCTAATGGCATTCATTTCATTCACATGATCAATAAGACACAAATCATGACGTTGGGAAAACATGCACTCATTACAATTCCAACAATTCAAATTAGAATTCACAAATGGTTTAGGCTTCTGCACAGGCGCAGAGCTTTTAGTCTTAGCAACATGATTCTTTTTATTTAAATCTGACATAACATTCCTATGGTGAGCTTCTACTTTCTTCTTGTTGGTACTACTAGTGGAGGGCTTGATCTTATCTTTCTTGAGTGGCGATCCTTTAGCCTTAGTAGACTCTTTTACTCCTGTAGAAGGCAAAGTGGGAACATTAGCAACAGATTTTAAAGGTGCCTTACTTGATGGTGCCAATGACGGTTTTGCCCCTGGGGTCTTATTGAATGGAGTTACAGCAATGGGTCGATGAGTGAGTAGTGCAGAACCTAGTTTACCTATGTATTGCAAATATGCTAAGCAATATTGAACTCGCTTAATATATTCATGAGCTGAATAAAAGTAACTGCTTGAGGGATCTAACGCATATAAATCATCTAAAATATCCCTAACAAGATCTACATGCTTAATTGCATTCCTCATATAATCATCGTAGGTAACCGGGTTTCTCTTATGGAGCGGGTTCTTATAAAGCACTACTGACTTGGTTGTTGGAGCACTAGAGGACGGTGTAGAGTTGGTAGCTAAGTTATTAACAGCTTCTTGTCGGGTGAGAAGAAGTGTCTCCTTTAACTCGGCCAAAACCATGTTTTTGTCAATGAGCTAGATATTTAAGTCAGAGATTTCCTCACATTTTTGGTTCAATTGTTCAAAATAAGATTGTTGCTGTGCCGCATTAAAAGCGAACCGTTCTTCTAGTGAACCATAAAGTTTGGACATTCCCTGTCTTGCACGATCCATCTCCCCTAGAATAGATGAAAGTCTAATTTCTAAGTCCTGGTTTTTAGACTCTGCAGCCTCTAGTTCCAATTTTAGTGATTCATTTGATGACACATCTCTCTTTAATCTCATAATCTCTTCCTCTAATGCCTTAACTATTGCAATCATCTTGTCACTCGTCTCAACACTGTTTTCACAACCATTTGTTATCAAAAGATCCTCATTTTGAGTTTGTTGTTTTAATTCTAAAGATATACAATGTTGTTCAAGTTGATTAAAGCGTTTTGAAAGTAAATTGTAAGAATCTTGAAGCTTTAAAAATTCAGCGTTAGATTCGTGACAAGAATGATTATCTACCTCATTTACAGTATCAGCAACATTTATAGAGAGATCACACACATCATCACATATATTCACAGCATCACATTTAATCATAGCGGATGTAAGCTCATTCGAATAATTAACATTTACAGTAGTAAGCACATCACACGAAATTACTTGGGACAAGAATCGGTCATATTCGAATAAAATCTTTTCCTTTTCAATTAATTGTAGTTCGTAAGCGGTGTCCATTTCATAAAACACTTTTTGAACTTCTGCAATTTCAAACTCAAGATTTTCCGAAAGAGATGCAAAACTTCCTTTTAGACTTTCGACAAACGGATTGATCTCATTCTTAAACACCTCGTTCATGTGTTCGAAAGCCCATTCTCCGGCGTTTAGGCCATTTGAAGTCGTACATTCCAAAATGACCTTGTCAAAACTAGCAAAGTATTGATTAATCTCTTGCAAGTTTAACCATACAGTGCTAACAGGTGGAAGATCCTTTGGAATTTCCTTAGGTCCTTCCATTTTGACAAGTGTAGGAAGTGTACTAGGGTTTTCTTCATTTAACATGTAGGTTGGTGCTGTGATGAGATCTTTATCCATATGGAAGCGAATTCTAAAATCCGTTTTTGCAAGCTCCTGATTCATTTTAAAATAATCACACTCGGGATATTTTGCAAAGTTGTATGACCGATTCTCATCAACTAGATCCTTATTTGTGCGATCATCGAAAATAACAATCGGGTCTAAGACCAATCCTAATTGGGTTGCATTATAAAGTCTTGGACTATGGATAAAAGCTTGTTTTGCATACCGTGGGTTAGGGGGAAGGCCTTTTTGACGTGATAAGTTAAATTCTCTAAACGAAGCATCAAATAAGTGCACTAGTTGAGAGGCAGCGTATTGTCTTAAAAGCAAATAATCTAGACTTCTAATCTTATTAGCCGCATTAATTTCCATTTCATTCTTCTTAGACTCGAGTAATTCAAATTCCGTTTGAAGTTTTTGAAAATTAGTGACCACTAACTCTTTTTCTTTAAGTTCGTTAGAAAGATCTGCTCTTAAGGTTTCAATTTCTTGCAAATGACCCATTTGTTTGTTTCGAAAATGATCATATTCGGGATTTGTTAGAACACTAGACGAAGGAACTAATTCCAAAGTTTGAACTTTCTCGTT
The DNA here is from genome assembly GCA_025667525.1 of Glebionis coronaria. NCBI lineage: Eukaryota > Viridiplantae > Streptophyta > Magnoliopsida > Asterales > Asteraceae > Glebionis > Glebionis coronaria. Next base: position 552,505,740 of record CM046875.1, on the reverse strand, counting down.
GCACAAGGCAAGCTCATCAGACAAATTCTTATTCTTAGCTAGGGTTTCTAAGAGTGCAGCATTCATTTGGCTAAGTAATGTAGCAGGAACCATGACCAAATCTTGTTGAGCAGGAGTATGCGTATGCGAAATGGCTCCCGGTTGTGATTCACTCAAAGTCTGGGGACTCACATTGATATTACTATCATTGATTGTCTCCTCATTTGAAAGACTCACCACCGAAGACTCATTCGAATCAGCACCCTCTTGCCCAACTTGATGTGGTTGAATACTAGTATCAGTGGTATTAGTAAGTACCTAAGATATTTTTTCTGGCCCTAAGCTAGAGATAGTTGCCATAAGAGCTGCCTGTGCAGATTGAAGTTCATCACAGTCTGAATCATAAGCATCAAGATCATCTGCTTGGTATGCTGCATTCTGTGTGGTGACAACGTCTTGTTCAGCAATCCCTGGATCAGCAAGAAATGCAAGCTCCTCTTCATCAAGTTCCCTTCCTTGTGCCTGAGCGTTCACCAGATAAATCTTCTCTGCAAACCATTGACCATCCCTTCTCCTCTTGGGTTTTTTGCAATCCCTGGACATGTGACCTTCTTCCTTACAGTTGTAGCATGTAATCATTCTCAACTTGCCTGTGGAATTACCCCGTGGAGGAGTGTTGACCATTGGAGCAGGATTGACCGTGCGTGCATTGGTAGTTGATGTAGTAGGTCTCCCCTGATAAGGTTGAATAGGTTGAACCATTACCCTGCCATTCTCAATAGTAGCTTGTTGGCGAGAATTGGATGAATTCCTCAGCTGATTGTTAGTAGGAGCTGGTCCTCTAAATCCTCGTTTGCTTAAAGTCCTTGTGAGATAAGCATACATAGTGGCTAACACTTCAACTGGGTCAGTTCCTTGTTTGAATTCAGGAATGGGGACTTCATCATTATCATAATACAATGCTTGGTCTTGTTGAGCTGCATAAGCACTAGAAGGAATACTCATGTGGTCAGAGTAGCTTGATGGATATGCTGCATTCTCTTGATAAGAAGAATATGAAGACTGAGCATAAGGTGCAATGCTTGCTGGGTGAGGTTGTGAAGCATAGTGTGATGAAGGTGCATTAAACCGATATTGTTGCTGATGTGAGGTGGGTGGTTGCGGTAGAATCGAATATTGGGGGAAGCTTAGAGTCAGGTACGGTGATGGATGATAGGCTTGGTGTCCCATGATATAAGGAGTGTTGTTGTATGACAAGCTTGGTTGATTTGCCATCAAAGCTAAAGAATCAGGGTACATACCTCGAGGCGAACGGTGCATGATCACATGTTTCTCATGCTGCTGAAGAAAAGCATAGAGTTGATCCAAATTGCACTTATGCAAATCCCTGGTTAACTTAACATCAGTAATATACTCACCCCATTCAGCTTGAGGTAAAGTATTCAAAAACTTGGTGTTAACCTAGAATGGAGCAATCACGAGATTGTATACATTCAGATCATTCATGAGAGTAGTGAATCTGAAGTAGTAGTCGTGAAGCGTTTCCCCTGGGCTGTACGTGAATCTATCAAATAGATCATACAACTGACATTCCCTTTCCTGTTTAGTCAGAGACGTACCTTGTAGCAACACCTTTAGACGTTCCCATAAATCCTTTGCAACCGTATATTGACTGACCATACGATAGATGTCATGTGGAAGAGCTTGGAGAATGGTTTGAAGAGCCTTTTCGTCTGCATCGGCAACGAGTTGTTGAGCTGGTGTAAGTTCTTCAAACTCCCTTGGTCGAGTCACATTGTTAACCACGATGGTACCATAGTCAAGTGGACCATTGAAATGTAGTATAATGCAAGTTCGTTTTCTTAGTTCTTAACCAATAGAAAGTCCAATCAATATCAGATTTATTATTGTTCTTGGTTGTTCAAGCTTGCTTGGTAATCTATTGCTAATTCAAACAACACTATTTAAAAATGAAAAATATAAACCTACTTATACGTAAAACAAGTTGCAAATACCAAGTTTTTATTCAAACAAAATTAAAATTGCAAAATATAAAACTAAGAGGACTGAAAATGTAAATTCTAGGAAAATTAAATGCTTGAAAATTAAATTCTAACAACTTTAGGGACTAAAAATGCAAATCTGTTAACTATGAGGATCAACAATGCAAAATTTATAACAAACTTAACCAAAAATGTAACTAACCAACAAGTTGCTAACTGAAATATAACAAACTTCAAAGTCCAGGGACTAAATCTATGCAAACCCTAAAAACTAGAAAGATTAGCCAAAGATAAACACTTATTGAAAAGAAAGGACTAAAGTGCAATTAAACTAAATTTTTAACTAAAAACGGGACAAAAGCAAGATTAAGCTCGTTTGAGCTTATTACTCAACCAAATCAGCTGAAACAACTTGCAAAACTCTTAAAATCCAATTAAGACTACGTGTGTTCAAGGAGATAAGCTAAAAGTAAAAAATAAGCAAATGAGTGCTTATTGATAAGCACAAAATAAGCTACAGCTTATTCCAATCAGTCACAACTTGATTTTTGTGATGAAACTGATTAAGCACTTGATTTAAAGAAGGGGAAATCAAACTAGAACCATTTTCATCCAGTAATGAATGAGAAATCTAAAATAAGCTCTTTTGAGCTTATGTTGACCAAGTTTGACCAACTTTTTGCAAAAAGCTCAAAACTTCAAAACTTATTATTCAACACTTATTAACTGGATTGGTAAAAGAAAATAACAACTTTTGTGAAGTGGATTAAGAGATCTAGGAAAACAGTCACCTCTTTATCTCAGAGAATGACAAATGCTCAGGCTTGAACTAAAAAGCTATTTTCTAGCTTATATTCTAAAACTGTAGAATTTCCTTTTAGAAACTAGAAGCTTATGATGTAAGCTAAGTCTGGAAACAAGTTTGAGCAAATTTCATCAAGGAATGAATAAGAAACAAGCAATTGAAAATGGTAAGTTTTAGAAAACAAAGCTGAAATAAGGCTAACCCAAACAATTTTAGTACCAATTGCCTGATTGACTTTGTTTTTGACTTGTAAATGACCTAAAACCAATTGTTATTAACTAAAGACTAGAAACAAACTCTGAAACACAAATTTCCAATACTTGAAATCTACTTATAAGCTTCTCCCAAACACTCCTTTATCTGTATTGAACAAGATTTTTCAAAGACTAATTGAGTTCTGACTTATACTGACTTTAAGGCTATAGCAGACTGCATTCAATAGACTAAATGAAATGTACAAGAGTTGTAAACAAACAACTACCAAGGCTAGAACTCAATTAAGCTAATAGGCTAAAAAGTGACTGAAATTATGCTAGTAACTTGAACAAAATCCAAATTCAAAACACAAGTATGCAAGAACTGAACTACAAACACTTAAAACTCAATCAAACAACAGCAACTAACAAATATATCATATAGCCATCAAGATTAAACTAGAGAATTGAGCATGCAATTGACTGTTTTAGAGGAACAAAAAACAAGAGCTATAGAACCTAATGAAGAGATCCTTTGGGAAGAAGAGGAGCGCTGAGCTCTCTTGCACTAGTGATAACCACCACCTATCACTAGTATTCAACTAAAATCAATCAACAATCAACTGCAAATCATCAAACTGCTTGAAAACTCCAAATGAACAAGGCTATGTCTGAATTGTGATCAAATAGCTACAAATCTTCACAAATGTCAGTTATGATCAATGGTTGATCATAACAAACATCAAACAGCAACAATTATATCCAACAACAACAAGAATCAACAGGAATTTGAAGAACAGAATTTGGCGGGAAAAGGAAATTTGAATTTTATTGAATGAATTCAGTTACAAAGGTGGTTACAAGCTACTAACTAACTAACTGACTCAAGAGTTTGTCAGACTCTTGAGTAGTTAGGGGAAAAGTGAGGGAAAAATGGAAAGGAAAGTAAGAACTATGTGTTTTTACAATTTTAAGCTACAACAAGAAATGAAGTACAATCCCTCTATTTATAGGCATGAGAGGAGAATTAGTTGGGGTTGGTGACGTGTCAGGGCCAATCCCAGCTTGCCACGTGGAGTAATCTGCATAACTGCTCTTTGAAGGTGATGAACAAATTTGGGTGTTTTTGATTTACTGGATGATTTATTAATTGGATTGCACCATTGAATTCCTCTCTTCAAAACGAGCAAGTTTGGTGTTTTGATCTTCTCATGAAACGGCTTCAATCTCAATCCCGATTCTGGAAATTTTCTTTGTGAAGAAGATGACACGTGTCATCTTTTTATTGGTTGAGGAAGAGAGTTGTGGATTGAACTGTTGAGATTTGGTGTATTAAATGAAAGGCGGCAGTAGTGGGTGACGTGGTGATCCATGTTTATTATTTTCTTGCTTCTGATTGGTTTAAAGCTAAAGCACTTGGATCATGTCTTGTATATTTTCCAAACTTGGCAAAACAAGCCCCTTGACTTGGCAGATTCTTGTTTCAAGCTAGGATCTTCATTCCTTTGACATTTTTGGTCCTTTAACTTCCATAATTTGTACAAAATGGCCCTTTGACTGAGTTGACTTGATAGTTGACCAGGTTTGACTTGAATCTTGACTTTTCATAATTTGCACTTTAAGTCCTTCAACTTTCATAAATTGTCAAGATAGGTCCTTGAACTTCAAAGTCTTGTCACTTTTGATCCTCTTTTGTCTTTTTCATCCTTTTGAGCTTGGTTTGACTTTGTTTGCTTGAAATTGTATCCTTTTACCTACATAAGATCACACAAACACAACATACCACATAACACTGCTTTTTACAAGATAAATGGGTATTTTGCTTCATGTTTTAGGGTTATTTGTTGATAAAAGGATATGAGTTTAAGCTCATATCAAATTCCCCTACACTTGAGCATTGCCATGTCCTCATGCAATATTATATTTCAAGGCTTTAAAAATTACATTTCCCTCACAATTAATCCACCTTGGCCATATGAGATGCATCTACACTACTCTAAACTAGATGATGCATGATTTTGACTTTTAATAATGCAATGAATCAAAATACAATTCTATCTATATCTTTTTGATTTTTCTTGAAATGGTTTTGATGGAGATAACTCATAAAGAATTCAATGACTTGGATTAGGGCTTGGATACCATGGATACTTATCACCCTCAAGTTTCACTTTCCCCATACCAAGCTAATAAATGGGATCATTGCATTCACAAGTAAAAAGTGCATCAACTTATTCATGACAATTAAATGTGGAACCGGTTATTAATTGAGCAAATTGCTTGAGGGCAAATTTGTCATTATTCAAGTGTGAAATATAAGAAGTGTAAAATCCAAAAATAAGGAAGCACGGTTTTAATCCTAAGTAATCTTCTCATCCATTACTTGAAAAACCGCTCACAATTAATACAAGTCCGTATTAAGAGTAATAAGTCATTCGCCTTATGTGTAAAATCCTCATGTCATGCTTTCATAAGTAACTACACACTCGCTAAGGAAAGAAAAATAAAACTCACGCAATAATTTACATCCGCATCTTTTTGAGATTTTGGATCTTCAACCCCGCAACCCGTCAAGGTAATATTGGATTGGAGCAATCTATTGAATCCCCGCAACCGGTCAAGGTAATATTGGAACTCAATAGTCACTATAATTAACACCACACTGCCCCTCTTGGGAGTCTTGCATTATTTTTTTTTTCTTTTTCTTTTTTTTCTTTTTCTTTTTTTTTTCTAGCCACTCATTTTTTTTCATAAGCCGCTCTTATTTTTCTTTATTCCTCACCAAGAAATTTGCAAAGAAGAAAAGGAAAAACACCCGCTAAATATGGAGCATGACATAAGTCTAGTACACATAAAACGTGCTAACTTAGAATCTTAAGACGTACTCATATCAACCATGAATGATTAGCCAAAAATGCATAAGAGATTACAAACCAATTAAAACCGTACTTGATTATTTATTAACAATAATATACAAGCGAAGAAAATAGAGGTCGAGAAGAGAAGGGTTTATCCACAAGTAATTGCCATGAAGTCTATCTAGCCCTTTTACACTTGCTTCAACTCTATCATTTCCCATTCTCCACAAATTTAAAATTTCAAAGAATGAAATTGGTGGAAGCTTAGCCTAATAGACCAATGAAGGACTACATGGTTAAGGATACTAGCTAGAGAGTGCTAAGATAAGCAAACTCGGGTTGAGTCAAAATATCCATGGCGGGCCTAATATGTCAAAGAAGTCTAAACTTGTTAAAACCATGTTTTATTTTATTTTTCCTTTTTATATATTTTTGATGAAAAACAAAAGAAGAAATATATACAATGCAAATGTGATATGCAAATGAAAAATGTTTAATGCAAAAATTATGAATGCATATTTTTGTTGGCCAAAGTAGATCAAAAATTTGAAAAATGTCGAAAATTCAATTTTCCATGTTATCATGCAAGACAATGACAAGTTCTAGGTAAGGTCACTTCGATAGAAGACCCCCCTACACTTAAGCTAAACATTGTCCTCAATGTTTAAGAGCATGGAAGTATAAAAACTTCCCCTACACTTATGACAATGAATAGACTTTGCTTAACCCAAGTTAAGGAAAGGACTACTATTAGTGAAATCAAGTTTAAGCACAATGTGTCAATGAAAAATCACTAAAGTAACGAAGTGAACCAGATACAAGGGCCTCCTCCATAAGCTCCAAAACATGAAATGAGTGAGCAACCCTACAAACAATCAAGAAGACAAAAGAAGGTCTCCCCTACACTTATCTCCAAATCTATACCTTTATTCCTAACCTACAACACTCTAAACCTAGTTATACGATGCTTGAGTTAATGAGTCTCTAGCTCGACTCGTCCCTCGATGAATTAATTCATGGGGAAAATGGGGACCTCTTGGACCATTTCAACGGAAATGTCCTCCCCAAAGTAGTGTTTAACACGGTGACCATTCACTTTAAAATTTGGACCATCGGGTTGGGACAACTCAAGAGTTCCATATGGAAACACTTGAGCAATAGTGAATGGACCGGACCATCTCGACTTAAGCTTGCCCGCAAAAAGCTTCAATCTTGAGTTAAAGAGGAGAACCGGCTCTCCCACTTTGAACTCACGATTCTTGATCTTAGCATCATGCAATTTCTTAGTCTTTTCCTTGTATAGCAAAGAATTCTCATAGGCATTGGCTCTCAACTCATCCATCTCATTGATTTGATCTTTCCTATGTGAACCGGCTTGGTTTAAATCAAAGTTAGCCCACTTGAGAGCCCAAGATGCCTTATGTTCTAACTCAAATGGAAGGTGGCACGCTTTTCCATAGACAAGCCTATAAGGAGTACAACCAATTGGTGTCTTAAAGGCCGTCCTAAACGCCCACAAAGCATCATCAAGCTTATCCGACCAAGAAGCTCTATGCTCTCCCACCGTTCTCTCTAAAATTCTCTTTAAACCACGATTTGTGACCTCGGTTTGACCATTTGTTTGAGGGTGATACGCGGTAGAAAGTCTATGATTCACTCCATATTTCTTCATAACTCTCGTGAATTGATCATTACAAAAGTGCGTACCACGATCACTTATGATGGCCCGAGGTACACCAAATCTAGCAAACAATTGTTTCAAAAACTTTACAACCACTCTAGCATCATTAGTAGGTAAGGCTTTAGCCTCCACCCACTTGGACACATAATCCACCGCCACAAGTATATACTTGTTTCCCTTAGAGGATGGAAAAGGTCCCATGAAATCTATTCCCCATACATCAAATATCTCACACTCTTGGATAAAATTTTGTGGCATCTCATCACGTTGTGTAATTTTTCCTTGTCTTTGACAAACATCACAAAATTTCACCATCTCTTGAGCATCCTTGTAAATGGAAGGCCAATAGTAACCCGAATCAAAGACTTTCTTGGCGGTGTAGTTAGGCCCAAAATGTCCACCCGTAGGTCCTTTATGACATGCCTCTAAGATTTTAAATGCCTCGGGCCCATCTACACACCGTCTAATGATTTGGTCCGCACATTGCCTAAAAAGATATGGATCATCCCAAAAGTAATACTTAACTTCCTTAAGAAACTTTTTCTTTTGTTGGTAAGTAAGACCCTCAATAAGCACATTGCCCATAAGATAGTTTGCAATATCCGCAAACCAAGGTGTGGCATCCTCTTGGGAAGAGATAGACATGAGCTCTTCTAGTGGAAAGGATTCATTGATTTCTTGATGTGGGAAATCTCCTTGAAAAGGATGCTCAAGTCTACTCAAATGATCCGCCGCTAAATTCTCGGCCCCTTTTTTATCACGAATCTCTATCTTAAACTCTTGAAGCAACAAAACCCATCTCAAAAGCCTAGGCTTAGCATCTTGTTTTGTCATAAGATACTTGAGAGCGGAATGATCCGTATACACTATGGTCTTGGAAAGCACAAGGTATGGTCTAAACTTCTCAAAAGCATATACTATAGCAAGCAACTCTTTTTCCGTGGTAGTGTAATGAAGTTGTGCACCGGTCATGGTTTTACTCGCATAGTGTATAGGTTGAAAATGCTTATTAACTCTTTGTCCTAAGACGGCCCCCACCGCATAATCACTAGCGTCACACATAAGCTCAAAAGGTAATTCCCAATTTGGAGAAACCAAAACGGGAGCCTTTGTCAATTTTTCCTTAAGTGTCTCAAAAGAGTCTAAACAAGCTTGATCAAAAATGAAAGGAGCCTCTTTTTCCAAGAGATGAGTCATCGGTCTAGCTATCTTAGAGAAATCTTGTATAAAGCGCCTATAAAAACCCGCATGACCTAAGAAACTCCTCACACCTTTAACCGAGGTGGGTGGGGGAAGCTTAGCAATCACATCAATTTTAGCTCGATCAACTTCTAATCCCTTATTGGATATCTTGTGTCCTAAAACAATCCCCTCTTTCACCATAAAGTGACATTTCTCCCAATTAAGCACCAAACGTGTTTCCTCACAACGCTTAAGCATTCTCTCAAGATTGGTGAGACAAGAGCTAAAGGAGTTCCCAAATACGGAAAAGTCATCCATAAAAACCTCCATGGTTTGCTCTATCATGTCATGGAAAATCGCCATCATGCACCTTTGAAACGTCCCCGGTGCATTACATAGGCCAAAAGGCATCCTCTTGTAAGCAAATGTACCGTAGGGACAAGTGAATGTGGTCTTTTCTTGATCCTTAGGGTCAATGGGTATTTGAAAATAACCCGAAAAGCCATCAAGAAAACAATAGTACTCATTTCCCGCTAAGCGTTCAAGCATTTGATCCATAAAGGGAAGCGGGAAATGGTCTTTCCTAGTTGCCTCATTGAGTGTTCTATAATCAATGCAAACTCTCCAACCGGTTACAAGTCTCGTGGGAATAAGCTCATTGTTCTCATTAGGCACCACGGTGATTCCACCCTTCTTTGGAACACAATGAACCGGGCTAACCCATGGAGAGTCGGAAATGGGGTAAATCATACCCGCATCTAAGAGTTTAATCACTTCCTTCTTAATAACCTCATGAATTTTTGGGTTAACTCTCCTTTGGTTTTGAATGGCGGGTTTATAATCATCCTCCATAAGGATTTTGTGAGTACAAAAATGTGGATCAATTCCCCTTATGTCGGATATTTTCCATGCTAAGGCTTTCTTGTGTTTCTTAAGGACTTCAATAAGTTGCTCCTTCTCATCCTCTTTCAATTCCTTAGCAATAATCACCGGTAATTGGTCTTTTCCTTCTAAGAAAGCATATTCTAAGTGGGATGGAAGTTCCTTAAGTTCAATGGGAGGTGGACTCTCTATGGAAGGTTTTACTATGGAAGGTTCCTCAATGGTAATCTCTTGTGGAATAGGAGAAGGAATAGGGTCCTCATTGAGCAACTTTTGGATTGTAAGAATATCTTCTTCCCAATTAATGGGAGAATCATCATCACCAAGAAAATTGGACTCAAATTCCTCCAAGAGGAAATCACTCTCTCCAAAAGGTGTTAAAGAGGGAGCAATTGAGGCCACGGTTTCAACATGTGGAATCTCATCACTAGCATTCTTACAAGCATCATGAAAGTGTTCATTACACACTTCATCTAGCACATCCACAATGTTAATAGTCTCACAAGGTCTAGACTCCTTAACCTCTTTTCTATCACAAACTTTCCCTAACTTAAACACCACTTTCTCATCCTCTACTCTCATAATTAATTCTCCTTCCGCCACATCTATCAAGGTACGACCCGTTCTCAAAAACGGTCTACCAACAATCAAAGGCACTCTAGGATCCATGTCATAATCGACCACTACAAAGTCGGCCGGAAAGGTAAACTTATCCACACCTACAAACACATCTTCCGCTATACCTACGAGGTGAGCTATGGTTCGGTTGGCTAGTTCAAGAGTCATCCTAGTGGGAGTGAGCTCGGGAAGAGATAGTTGTTTCCAAACCGATAAAGGCATGAGATTTATGCTTGCCCCTAAATCCGCCAAAGCCATGCAATTTTCAACACCGGGAAAATTACAAGGTATCAAGAAGCGCCCCGGATCTCCAAGTTTTGTTGGTAAGGTTTTAAGTAACACCGCGGAACAATTTTCATTAAGTGATGTGTTGGGAAAATCAACCAATTTTTCTTTGTTTGAGAGCAAATCCTTGAACATCTTAGCAAACTTAGGCATATAAGCAAGAGCTTCGGCAAAGGATATGTTGATATTGAGTTGCTTGAACATCCTTAAGAAATTGGAGACTTGTATGTCATCTTTGTTCTTTAACTTGTCCTTTTTCAACCTTGAAGGGTATGGAAGAGTGGGTTTTGGTGTAGGTGGAATAGGTGTTGTGGTGGAAGATTTGTCTTTGGTAGCCTCTTCATTGGGAAGTGTGGAAGGTAAAGGAGAAGTATGAGGGGGTTGAGAAGGTGTGTTTGAGTGAATAGGAGCACTTTGAGGAGGTGGAGTAGAAGTAGAAGGCTTATCACAAGTAGGAGCACAAGTAGGTTGAACAATAGTAGGTTTAGGAGGTGAAGGATCCTTTGTTGTTGTACCACTCCTTGTTGTAATAGCATTAACATTGGCCCTAGGGTTTGTTTGTGTGTTGGAAGGTAAAGCCCCTTGTGGTCTTTGAGTTACCGCCATTAAAAGCTTATTGAATTGGTCATTCATTTTCTTATCTATAGCTTGGAATTTCCTTTCATTCTCTTGATTCATCTTTTGCAAAAGATCCATTGTGTTAAACTCTTGTGGCACATAACCTTGAAAACCTTGAGGTTGGAAAGGTAAAGGTTGGGAGTTAAATCCTTGATTTGGTGGATAAAAGGTATTTGCTTGAGGTTGAAATTGATTGGGTGCCTTGTAATTATTTCCTTGGTATGGTTATCTTTGCCCTTGATTCCTTGCTAAAATTTGAGGAGGATTTTGTGGAATTTGGGTGGGTGGTTGGGGTGGGAAGCCGGGTGGAGTAAGGTAATTTTGGGATTTGTAAGAAAGGTTATTTGGATTTATGTTAGGCTTGAAGTGTTCACGGTGTTCCTCTTGATAAGCATAGCATTCCCCTTGATACCCTTGCACCTTGTCACATTGTTCATAAGAGTGGGGGCCTCCACAAGTAACACAAGAAATGGTGATGGCATTCACATTATTTGAGGAATTGTTCAATGTCATGGTCTTAAGGGCTTGAACTATCTCTTGAGTCATTTCTTGTTGTCCTTGTTTGACTTGTTGAAGGATCTCTTGGTGATATTTAAGGAATTGGTTATCACAAGGTGTTTGAGAAGTGTTTTGGATAACATGAATCTTTTCTTCAAATGGATTGTTTGTTTGAACCATTGCCTTAGTCTCAATAATGTTCAAAGCCTCGTGGTATGTCTTGAAAAGAATACTCCCTCCCGCGGAAGCATTTAGTGAATCTTGGTGGTGAGGTTTAAGGCCATTATAGAAGGTATTGATTTGGCTTAGATCATCCATTCCATGGTTAGGGCATCGCCTCAACAACTCACTATACTCTTCCCAAGCATCACCAAAGGATTGACTAGGTTTTTGTGTAAAGCCCATAATCAAATTCCTCAAAACCATAGTCTTTTGTGGAGGAAAGAATTTGTTCAAAAACTTAGTGGTAAAATCATCCCATGTGGTGATACTATCGGGTGGTTGGGTGTCTAACCAATGCTTAGCACTCCCATCTAAGGAAAATGACACTAACATCAATCTAATGACCTCAGGTGGAACCCCATTATGCTTAATGGTATTGCAAAGTGAAAGGAATCTCTTAAGGTGAGCATGGGGATCCTCATTTTGTTTTCCAAAGAAAGGTGATGAAGAAACCATATTGATCATAGATGTATGTAGCTCAAATGTGTTAGCGGGAAAGTCGGGAATCTTAATGGCACTAACATACCCATGAATGTTGGATTGCATACGTTCATACAAAGTACGATTATCAATAGCCATGGCTTCTTGTGGTGGTGACAAAGCACGATTCTCGTGATCGGCTTGGTGGACGGTGGTGGTCTTACTCTTTCTCTTTTTCTTCCTTTTCGGAGGAAGAGGTTGTACACCAATCGGTATTTGTGCACGCCCGCGAGTGAGCATGCAACTCAATACGAAGAATGAGAGAGAAGCTCTCGGGTGACTTTGAAGAGAAATGGATTATCCTCTTCGAGTTTCAATATTAAATATCCACAAGAAAGTAACAATATATGTATTTACTACTTTGGGTGCAAGACCCTCAATGAAGCCTTCCTTCTTAGAATACTCCCAAGTGAACGGGGGGTTAGGTGGCGCGAAGCACTTAAGTACCTATTGACCCTTAGATGGCATTTTATAGCACATCGCCTTTCTATTCACTTAAATGTTCGTATTCTTTGAATTGTTGCTTATTGAGAGTATTTATCTATTCTTGCTTTATTTTGTTTGATCGATACGCGTGTCAAGGACCGGAACGCCCCTCAACACGGTGTATTGCCTCGACAATACTTATGGAAGATATGTAGATTGATTGTTCTTATACGTATACGTATTTACTTATAATAATATATGGAAAATATTTTTGTATTTATGAGTTTTTTAAAGGAAAATACTATATGTACATAAAAACCGAGAGAATCCAATAATATATATTTTTGGGTGCAATCTCTTAGGAAAAAGATTGCTTTTTGGATTTTTTAAATTTTTTTTGGTCAATTCTTTAGGAAAAGAATTGTTTTGTTAATTTTTTAGTTTTTATATATTTTTATATTTTTGATTTTTTATTTGTTTTTGATTTATGATACGTAAAAATAACGTTCACCAAATGAACGGATCCCAAAAGCCAATGAAAACCGTCAATCGATAGTCTCTCGTGTAGTCAAAGAACCGGCAGCGGCGCCATTTAAAATGTAGTATAATGCAAGTTCGTTTTCTCAGTTCTTAACCAATAGAAAGTCCAATCAATATCAGATTTATTATTGTTCTTGGTTGTTCAAGCTTGCTTGGTAATCTATTGCTAATTCAAACAACACTATTTAAAAATGAAAAATATAAACCTACTTATACGTAAAACAAGTTGCAAATACCAAGTTTTTATTCAAACAAAATTAAAATTGCAAAATATAAAACTAAGAGGACTGAAAATGTAAATTCTAGGAAAATTAAATGCTTGAAAATTAAATTCTAACAACTTTAGGGACTAAAAATGCAAATCTGTTAACTATGAGGATCAACAATGCAAAATTTATAACAAACTTAACCAAAAATGTAACTAACCAACAAGTTGCTAACTGAAATATAACAAACTTCAAAGTCCAGGGACTAAATCTATGCAAACCCTAAAAACTAGAAAGATTAGCCAAAGATAAACACTTATTGAAAAGAAAGGACTAAAGTGCAATTAAACTAAATTTTTAACTAAAAACGGGACAAAAGCAAGATTAAGCTCGTTTGAGCTTATTACTCAACCAAATCAGCTGAAGCAACTTGCAAAACTCTTAAAATCCAATTAAGACTACGTGTGTTCAAGGAGATAAGCTAAAAGTAAAAAATAAGCAAATGAGTGCTTATTGATAAGCACAAAATAAGCTACAGCTTATTCCAATCAGTCACAACTTGATTTTTGTGATGAAACTGATTAAGCACTTGATTTAAAGAAGGGGAAATCAAACTAGAACCATTTTCATCCAGTAATGAATGAGAAATCTAAAATAAGCTCTTTTGAGCTTATGTTGACCAAGTTTGACCAACTTTTTGCAAAAAGCTCAAAACTTCAAAACTTATTATTCAACACTTATTAACTGGATTGGTAAAAGAAAATAACAACTTTTGTGAAGTGGATTAAGAGATCTAGGAAAACAGTCACCTCTTTATCTCAGAGAATGACAAATGCTCAGGCTTGAACTAAAAAGCTATTTTCTAGCTTATATTCTAAAACTGTAGAATTTCCTTTTAGAAACTAGAAGCTTATGATGTAAGCTAAGTCTGGAAACAAGTTTGAGCAAATTTCATCAAGGAATGAATAAGAAACAAGCAATTGAAAATGGTAAGTTTTAGAGAACAAAGCTGAAATAAGGCTAACCCAAACAATTTTAGTACCAATTGCCTGATTGACTTTGTTTTTGACTTGTAAATGACCTAAAACCAATTGTTATTAACTAAAGACTAGAAACAAACTCTGAAACACAAATTTCCAATACTTGAAATCTACTTATAAGCTTCTCCCAAACACTCCTTTATCTGTATTGAACAAGATTTTTCAAAGACTAATTGAGTTCTGACTTATACTGACTTTAAGGCTATAGCAGACTGCATTCAATAGACTAAATGAAATGTACAAGAGTTGTAAACAAACAACTACCAAGGCTAGAACTCAATTAAGCTAATAGGCTAAAAAGTGACTGAAATTATGCTAGTAACTTGAACAAAATCCAAATTCAAAACACAAGTATGCAAGAACTGAACTACAAACACTTAAAACTCAATCAAACAACAGCAACTAACAAATATATCATATAGCCATCAAGATTAAACTAGAGAATTGAGCATGCAATTGACTGTTTTAGAGGAACAAAAAACAAGAGCTATAGAACCTAATGAAGAGATCCTTTGGGAAGAAGAGGAGCGCTGAGCTCTCTTGCACTAGTGATAACCACCACCTATCACTAGTATTCAACTAAAATCAATCAACAATCAACTGCAAATCATCAAACTGCTTGAAAACTCCAAATGAACAAGGCTATGTCTGAATTGTGATCAAACAGCTACAAATCTTCACAAATGTCAGTTATGATCAATGGTTGATCATAACAAACATCAAACAGCAACAATTATATCCAACAGCAACAAGAATCAACAGGAATTTGAAGAACAGAATTTGGCGGGAAAAGGAAATTTGAATTTTATTGAATGAATTCAGTTACAAAGGTGGTTACAAGCTACTAACTAACTAACTGACTCAAGAGTTTGTCAGACTCTTGAGTAGTTAGGGGAAAAGTGAGGGAAAAATGGAAAGGAAAGTAAGAACTATGTGTTTTTACAATTTTAAGCTACAACAAGAAATGAAGTACAATCCCTCTATTTATAGGCATGAGAGGAGAATTAGTTAGGGTTGGTGACGTGTCAGGGCCAATCCCAGCTTGCCACGTGGAGTAATCTGCATAACTGCTCTTTGAAGGTGATGAACAAATTTGGGTGTTTTTGATTTACTGGATGATTTATTAATTGGATTGCACCATTGAATTCCTCTCTTCAAAACGAGCAAGTTTGGTGTTTTGATCTTCTCATGAAACGGCTTCAATCTCAATCCCGATTCTGGAAATTTTCTTTGTGAAGAAGATGACACGTGTCATCTTTTTATTGGTTGAGGAAGAGAGTTGTGGATTGAACTGTTGAGATTTGGTGTATTAAATGAAAGGCGGCAGTAGTGGGTGACGTGGTGATCCATGTTTATTATTTTCTTGCTTCTGATTGGTTTAAAGCTAAAGCACTTGGATCATGTCTTGTATATTTTCCAAACTTGGCAAAACAAGCCCCTTGACTTGGCAGATTCTTGTTTCAAGCTAGGATCTTCATTCCTTTGACATTTTTGGTCCTTTAACTTCCATAATTTGTACAAAATGGCCCTTTGACTGAGTTGACTTGATAGTTGACCAGGTTTGACTTGAATCTTGACTTTTCATAATTTGCACTTTAAGTCCTTCAACTTTCATAAATTGTCAAGATAGGTCCTTGAACTTCAAAGTCTTGTCACTTTTGATCCTCTTTTGTCTTTTTCATCCTTTTGAGCTTGGTTTGACTTTGTTTGCTTGAAATTGTATCCTTTTACCTACATAAGATCACACAAACACAACATACCACATAACACTGCTTTTTACAAGATAAATGGGTATTTTGCTTCATGTTTTAGGGTTATTTGTTGATAAAAGGATATGAGTTTAAGCTCATATCAACCATTTAGAATTGACTTAACCATAAGCCTCCCATATATCGGTTTTCCCTTAAGGTATGACATCATACGGCCTTGCCATGCTTCAAAGACTTTTTAATGAGCATTGGAGGGCGATTATCCGTTCCCGTAATGACGGAAATGTCCGTAAGTGATGTCATCTGAGGCATTAATGAATTCGGATTCATTTTGATCACTTCAAAGAGACAAAGATTATCGGTTGATCGAGCAGTGAAGTTTGTGAGTTGTGTTGAGTTTTTTGTGTAAGAAACCAAGATTAAATCCTCTAAAAAAATCGTCGAAAAAACAAGTAAAATATCCCTTGGTTCGGAACAATTGTTGATTCGGAAGTGTTGATTCGGAAGATTTTGGCTTGGAACTCCTTGATCCGGAACTTTTGGTTCGGAAGATTTGATCTGGAACTTTCCTTGATCCGGAACTTTTGGTTCGGAAGTACTGATTCGGAACTTTTCTTGATCCGGAACTTTCCCTTGATCCGGAACTTTCCCTTGATCCGGAACTTTCCTTTGATCCGGAACTTTCCCTTGATCCGGAACTTTCCCTTGATCCGGAACTTTCCCTTGATCCGGAACTTTCCTTTGATCCGGAACTTTCCTTTGATCCGGAACTTTCCTTGATCCGGAACTTTTGGTTCAGAACTTTTTGATCCGGAACTTTTGTTGATCCGGAACTTTTTGATCCGGAACTTTTTGATCCGGAACTTTTTGGTTCGGAACTTTACTGGGAAACAGAAACTTGTTCGAGTAACAGTCGACTATAAATATGAAGAATAAACCCAGATTTTTACCAAGTTACCCAAAAAGTTTTGTGATTTCTACTAAAATAAGTAAAAACTAATACTTATCTACTAATCCCAATCACAAAATCACCAAAAACTCCAAGAATCAAGATGGATCTTCTTAAAGAACACTAATACAATCAAAAACTAAATAACAACACAAATCATTACCTTAAATCACCCCATAGCTCTTGATACCAATTGTAGAATATTGATAATCTTGTTAATCTATGAAGTGGGTTGAAGATTCCTAGAGAGAGAAACTAGTGAGAGAAAGTGGTAGAGAACTATGTGTTTTTCATTAAATGATGAAAATGGAATGTCAACAACCAACCCCTTTCCATGGTGGAAAGGGGTATTTATATCCAAGGCCACTATTGGGCTTGGGCCGACCCATGACAAGCCCATGGGTCGGTTTCTTACTTAACTAAATAAGTACTCATTAACTACGAGCTATTACAACATTAATAATATTGTGGAGTGACCATACTTCTAATATACGTTAAAACGTATTTCTAACATCACGGATTATGGCTTCCACTTTGATAAAATACCTATGTATTGTGACTCAAAGTTGGCCATAGCCATTTCTTGCAATTCGGTTCAACACTCCCATACCAAGCACATCGCAGTCAGATATCACTTCATCAAGGAACAAGTGGAACGTGGTATCGTGGAATTATACTTTGTCAGAACTAAGTACCAGATAGCTAACTTGTTTACAAAAGCCCTATCTCAAAATAGGTTTCAGTATCTCGTTGGCCGTCTTGGTATGAAGTATATGACTCCAGAAGACTTGGAGGTTTTGGGAAATGAAGCTGCTTGATTTTTCTCTTATAATGACTTCTAAGCAAATCACAGCTTAGGACTCAGACCTCAAATAAGGAAGGTTATCTCGGACGATAACTTATCCTTCTCAACAAGAAATTAATATTTCTCGGTCATGAGCTTCCTATAAAAACATTCAAAGTTTTTAAGTTCATGAAAAACGACTTCTAAGTAAATGTCAGCTTAGAACTCGTACTTCCACTTAAGGAAAGTTTATCACGGATGATAACTTATCCTTCACAACGGGAAATTAAATTTTCTCGGTCATGAGCTAGTCACAAAACATTCAAAGTTTTGAGCTCATGTAAATAAGATTTTATTTTAAAACCGTTGAACACAATTTTTCAAGAATTTCTCAAAAGATTTTTCTAAATCTTTCAAAATTGTGTGTTCAACACCCCCTTCCTCATATGTGGTTTTCATAT
This sequence comes from Glebionis coronaria, assembly GCA_025667525.1. NCBI lineage: Eukaryota > Viridiplantae > Streptophyta > Magnoliopsida > Asterales > Asteraceae > Glebionis > Glebionis coronaria. Next base: position 552,487,320 of record CM046875.1, on the reverse strand, counting down.
CTCAAAATTGTCATATGTTATTTTGATCAATTTTTGAGGGGGAGCGTTTTAAAATCAAGCCTTTTAATGTTGTTGGGTACATCTCTAAAATTGTCATATTTTATGTATCCAACACATTCCAAAAATGATATTAAATCTGTCATATATTATCGGTAAAGGCATCTCAACTCCGTACCTCAACATATATTGTGGTGTCGTTTTTCTAAAATTGTGTCAAATTTTGTCTCAAGACACACATATATTGTGGAGGGGGAGCGACCCGACTGAAAATGTTCCATGATTCATGCGTGCACACATGTTTCTCTCCCGTCGATTTTTCAGAAATTGTCATATTTTAATCAATTGGTATCTCTAATATTATATTTTTATATTAGAGATAGGGGGAGAAAATGTGATTAAAATGTAATATATCGCAACATGTGATCTTAAAGACTCAAGTGCAACTCTTTCCTTCACATGCCAAACTATTTCGTATATCGATGCATGTGTGTAGGGGGAGCTTTTCGGAAATGTAAAACTTTCAAGTGTTAAAAGTTTTGATTTTTATCAAACACTTTGAATGGTTTTCAATGGTTTATGGTTTCGATCTATACCCAAAACAACCTACTATCCACGACGGAACGATGGAGTCAAAAGGTGGTTTAGGATAGGAAACTAAGTCCTATGATCCAACCAGAACCGGAGGGATCTACCCAAGGACATTCCATAGCTAGAAATAGTTGTCCTTAGGAAAGATGAAGTGGAATAAAGCTGAATGCGGACCAAGTACTTAAGTTAGCACTGGAACAATCACAACAAGGTGCTAGTGATGACGTATTGGTAAGCATTGAAGGAGTTGAATATTCTATGCAACTTAGGCAGAAACCGGGTCAATACATCTATTAAAGACAAGTCATCATGGACCCAGTGATGCAATGCACAACCCTTCCCAGCCATTCGAGTTTCTCTCAAAAGAAACTTGTCTCATTGTCACGGAGATCAACACGTATCTATTGACTTTCTCACTCCGAGTTAGTTAATATTGAAAAGGTGGCAGTCTGCTCCAGCCTCCGATTAACAAAATGCACTTACTGAGTCTAGAGCTAGAAGAAATCAATTTATCATCTCATTAGGACACAATCGAGTCCTACGCATTATCCTTGTGATATTGCCAGAACATCTGAGTGATACGATTCACAATGAAGATGGAAATCCTGCTTGAGCCAACATTAAACAAGCGCATGGTAGGTAACTTGTGCGATTCTACACGAATCAAACTTGTGAGAACTGGAAAGCAACTAAGTTTCGATTCTTAATTGATTCAAACTTGATTCCAGGTTTCTTCGCAAAATCCGTGTGATCTTGCCAGAACATTCAGAGTGACACTCTTTAGTGCTCACAGTGACGAATGGAAATCCTTCCAGTGTCAACATCAAACAGCACTGCGGTAGGTGACTCGCAAGATTCTCTATGAATCAAGCTTGTGACAAACTGGAAAGCAACAATGGTGCGATTCTTTTAGAATCAAACTTGTTCCAGGAATTCTGAATTGACGACTCTAATCAGACGGATAATTTATCCTTATGATTCACTCTTTACGTTCGCAGTCTGCTTTGAGACGGTCGAGTAAACAGAACTGGCTACTACCGCCGGGAAACCCTGTCAAGGAGGTTCTTAATCGAATCTACCCGATCACAGGTACGGTATCTAATACCGTCTAACGCTCTTCACCGACCGGAGGTAAAACGCTACCGAGTTAGGATGAAATGTTCAAAGCCATTTTATCCGTGTCTATATATGTTGCTGCATATCAAGAAGGTGGCGTAGCTGTGTACTAACCGATGTCGATTCAGAAGTCACAAGAGCACAAGATGGCGATAATCAAGATACCTAAGAATGTAAGAATGTAATAGGTCATCTTAGTCACAAGAAGCACAGGTGAAGATCTCAAGCACTCAAATTCAAATGACAAAGGCTCAAGATAAAGATCACAAAAGCATGAAGGAACAAAGCCGTTACAAACAAGATCAAGACCAAGGTACAAGACCAAAGCAGGAAGATCTCCTCTACAAGAATGTATTCACTCAATCATCTTTGCTTTTTAAGATGACCGATACATTGGGGGAGATTGTTAGCCCTATATTTTATATAGTCGAACAAGAATGTAATAGGTCATCTTAGTCGTTATTGGTCTTGTATTGTAATAGGTTAGTCGGGAAAACCGGGCTTGGTATTTAAGCTAATATTGTATAAGTTAGGGGCGTAAGCCCAAGCAAAGTCAAGCCCGACCCATGAACAAGCCCACTAAGGCCTTATGGCCGTGGCATATAAATACCCTCTTCCATGTGTGGAAGAGGGTGTTGGTTAACATTTGATTTCTCTCTCTAAAAGTGTTTAATCATCCATAATCTCTCTTATTTCTCTTTCTACTTTTCTACTCTTTATCTCTCTAAATATCATCTTATATTGTGTTATGGATTGAAGTAGGATTAACATACATGCCATAAGGCTAAAAATGTAGTCACCACAACCGAGTTTCTAGAACTCCTACATATGGACTTGTTCGATCCATCCGCCGTACAAAGTTTCGTAGGAAATTTTTACACCTTGGTTATCGTGGATGACTATTCGAGATTTACTTGGACAAAGTTTTTGAAAACTAAAAAATGAAGCATTTGATCATTTTGAGATTTTAAGTAAGAAAATTGAAAATCAATTAAATTTCCGAATTGCGTCAATTCGAACGGATCATGGTCGGGAGTTTGACAATGAAGTGAAATTCGGAGCCTTTTGTGACACCAAAGGTATCACTCACAATTTCTCGGCTCCAAGAACACCTCAATCAAACGGGGTATTTGAACGCAAAAATAGAACAATTCAAGAAATGAATAGAACAATGTTAAATGATTCAAACATACCTCAAAAGTTTTGGTGTCATGCGGTTGATACCTCAACTTATATTTTAAATCGAGTTTTTATCAGACCACTTCTAAATAAAACTTCATATGAGATATTAAAAGAAAGAAAACCAACAATTGGTTATTTTAAAGTTTTTGGGAGTAAATGTTTTATTCTTAACACTAAGGATTATCTCACTAAGTTCGACCAAAAGTTGTACGAAGGAGTATTTCTTGGATATTCTCAAAATAGCAAAGCTTATGTGGTGTTAAACAAACAAACCATATGTGTCGAGAAATAGTTGAACATAACATTCGACGAAAGACCACCTCCCTCTAGAATATCACCTTTGGTAGATGATGATCTAGTTGAAGGCCAAACTAATGTTCATCCAAATGATTTTGAGAATAACAAGGGAAATGAACCATTAAAGGATTAACCTTTAAACATTAAAGAATCGAAAGGACATTCTTTAGAAAATGTTATTAGTAAATTAAATGAACGAACCTTAAGGTCTAAAGCTCAAAACGAAAGTAATTTCTTTTGCTTTGTGTCTCAAATAGAACCTAAAAATGTTGATGAAGCTATAATTGATGAAAGTTGGGTTCTTGATATGCAAGAAGAATTAAATCAATTTGTAATAAATGATGTTTGGTACTTAGTACCTAGACCTAAAAATCAAACGATAATCAGGACATAATGGGTTTTTCGTAATAAATTAGATGAAAATGGTATTGTGTCGAGAAAAAAGTGTTAATGTTAAGTGATGCCTAAAAACATTATTAGTGTTAACTAATCTTTCTTAGTTTTGATCAAGACAAATTAAAAATACATTTATCGTTAAATACAATCGTAAGAAGAATTATTGAACAAACACTATCATCAAGGTAATAATCATTTAAGTATTGCACTAACATATCTTAATAATGATTAGTGATCATAAAAGTGATTTGTCCTAAACTTACATTTTCTCAAATGCGACAAAATATTTTTTTAATAAACTTTCTTTTTAAGAAAATGTTTTATTAAAATGGAAAATGTAAATTTGAATATGGCATATTCCAAATGCCATAAGAATATCATTTGAAGGTAAAACTTACCTCGGATATTACTACTCCACTAAAAGACAAAAGGGAGCGGAGTCTACTCCCACGGTTCCTCAAATAGCTATGCGGTTCCCTAGTGATACGGAACTGCATGCACAATTAAGGAACCACGGTTAGAGATCCGCTGGCCTTTGTCTCCTATAAATAGTGGATCAAATCTACATCTTCCATGAACCTTTTTGGACACTCTTTTTGCCATCTTTCTCTTTTCTAATTCCTAATCATTTGTAAATGATCACTTAATGTGTTAAGTATGTTTACTTATGATTATCCCCTTGATCTCCTTCTTTACCTTGTCCAAAGATAACGGAATATTTGTTAAGTTCATCATTAATGGTAAAGTCATTCAATACTCTTTCGAGGAATTTGGCGAGGCACTTGGTGTGTCATATGAAGGTCAATGTCGTTTCACTGATTCATGGAGACTTGATGCTTTAAATGAGTCTTACGATAGCCCTCCATATGACACCGAAGTGCTAGACCTTGACCTCCTTCTTGATGTCATTACCAAAGGGCGTGGTAGAACCGTTGTACGAAGTATTCACTCTACTAAGCAATCTTTGAATCGCTATGAGATACTCGTAAGCGAACTTAATGATTGTTTGCTCCGTTGGGTTGACATTCTTAGGGAAAATATGTTTTGTCTTGGTGGAAACCGGGATCATATCCCGGCGTGTATGGCGCATATGATATTTTTCATATTTACCAACACCAAGTACAATCTTGCATATTACATCTCTCGACTGATCAACTATGCTCTTTCTAGACAAACCACAAATCTTCCATACGCCATGCTCCTCACTCGTCTTTTTGATAAGGTTGGTGAAGAATTTCTCGAACTCGATCTTTCTCGTTTTCAATCGGTTAACCGTGTGATGCTACCAGTTCGAGCGGTGCAACCACGAAAGCCTAGAAGTGATCAAGGTACGAGAAGGAATAACCCATGAGAGTCCAACGATGAGGACACTCCTATGTCACCAAGTGATGGTGGTGATAAAGGTACTAGTGCTCACGTTGGCTCTTCGAGTGACTCCCACCCATCCATGAACACTTTCATGGACTGGTTTGACCAAATTGTTCCTCCTCCTCACTATGCCACTAATAATTGAATTTTAAGTTCTTTGAAGTATGTCTTATCGAATTGATCACGGTTAAATGTGTGAATCAGTCGTCTTTGGTGGATAAAAGAAAAGGTTGTCGCTTAGTAAAATAAAATTGCAAACATTAAAGTAAATGATAAAGTAAATTAAGCTATAAATGATAAAAAAGTAAATGACGAAAAATTAAATCTTGAAAAGAAGTAAATTTGAAAACTTAATAAAAATGCAAACTTGAAATAAATCTAAGATAAAACAATTAAAATAACACTTAAGAAAATTGGCGGGAAAAATAAAGTATAAAAACTAATTCGGGAAAGAAAAACCAAAACATAAGTCGGAATGCTCAATCTTAACCTAATTCGGAATCAATATCCATCATTTAATCCGGAATACAACATTTGTACTCAATCCGGAATATGAATTGAATCCAAGTTCGGACTGCACAACAGGTTGCTAATCCGGAATGTGAGAACTGTACACAATTCGGAATGAGAGATTCCAACCTAGTTCGGAATCCGTAGTCACAACCTAATCCGGAATCCAGTGGAAATCAAACAATTCGGATTACAAATCTAAGACTCAATCCGGAATAATAGTTGACAAGTAATTCGGAATCCAGGGTTTAGCACTTAATCCGGAATGTATCTCCTTGACATAATCCGGAATCTGACACTCACACACAAGTCGGAATAATTGTGCTACACGTAATTCGAGAAAATAAATCTACACCTAATTCGGGATATGAGACTTGTACTTAATTCGGAAAAAAGGGGTTTAGGAACCCGGATTAATAACAAATAAGCTAAAAAGGAAAATAAGCTAAAAACTAATAAGCGCTTAACCAAAAATTTAACCAAATCAACTTTAAGAAAAAGCAAATAAGCCAAAATTTAAAAACTTTTAGAAACACTAAAGAATCTAAATATTTAAAATCAACTTTTTATAAAATAACTTTTAAAAATACTTAATTAAAATTGAGAAAATCACACAAAAAGCTATAAGAACAATAAGCTAAAACATCAAACACTTAAAATCATAAAGAATAATCAATAAGCATAACAAAAAGCAAATAAGCATAAAGATAAAACAAAACAAGAAAGGTAGAATGAGATTAATGAAAAGATTGATTAAAGATTAAGATTCAACAACACAAATTAAATACTTACTTGAAATAACTTGAAATTAAAGACAAGTATGTAAATGACAATATCAAAAGTGCATAAAATAAAGTGGAGAACTAATTTGTCAAATTAGCTAACACTTCCTAATGACACATTAGGAGGGTATTTATAGGAGAGGGGAGTTGTTGCTTCCTTCTTTCTTTCTTTTGTCTTCTCGTCTTTCGTCTTTGACAATAAACTCGTCATTCTCGACGTTGTCTCGGGATGAACTCGTCTTCTAATTTCTTCATTAATTAGACTTGGTTCTTTGATTTCGTTAAACTTTCGTCTTTAGACTTTTTCTTCGATAAATCTTCAGAATAGGCCTTGGACTTCCGTTCTTTTTTCACTCTTGATCTTTTGACTTCGTATTTTGTTTTTTTCTTCGATAAAAGCCCGTGAAAGCCCGTGTTTCCTTCCTTTTTCATCTTTTGGTCCTAAAACACAATAAAAACACAAACCACGCATAATTCCGACTTTTACGACATTAAATATACGTTTTGGCTTGGTTGTTTTTATAATTAAGTGGTATAAGGATAAGTGTTTTCACACTTATTAAATCCCCTACACTTGATCATTGCAATGCCCTCATGCAATGCATTAGTTACAAAGCAAGATTGACATTTTCCATCATAATTAACCCACCTTGGCCTTTATTAAACATAAGACATTAAGGAAACTTAAAGAGATAGAAAGTTACAAAATATTTGAAGGAAGAAAAACAAGTAAAGAGATCGAAGACTTACATTAGGGCTTTGGTTGTCATGAATGTTTATCACCCTCAAGTTTCACGTTCCCCAAACCAAGCTTAAAAACGAGATCATTGTTATTATAAGTTAGCAAACTGACACAAACTCATGTGGCCCAGTTATTCACTTAGACTCCCTTATTCCTAGTGTATCTCTTATATTTTATTGTTGTATTGAATGATCACGAGGATGCATTGTTGACTTATTTCGCTAGCTTATTTAGGCTGAAAATAAAGTAGGACGGTTTAATCAATAGTTAGATAAAGGACAAAATCTTTCAAAACTGCTTCTTGAGCCCTCATAAAGTTCATATCTTGGCATAACTCGCTTCACGATTTGAGACCTTTCTCGGACCGATATTTGGCATTGACTTCATACTTCGAATCTTGAGAGATGTTCTTGAAATAATGGTCCTCTCTTCATAAATAGGAATTTCTTCACTTGAAATTTTTGAGAGATTCTTCATACTTGGACCACGACTTCTTCATTTTTCTCTAATCTTAATTTGGGATTTTGATATACAACGATCCGTCTCCTTTTAGGACTTGGGTCTATTTATCCTCATACCTTGCTAGGGTATTTTCGGATAGACTTCTCCATGATCTTTAGGGGAGTATTTACTTTTCGTCGTGTGTCTCGATCCTTCATATTGAATTTTGATAAATGATTCTTCACATCACTTGGGATCTTTAGCAACAAATGTAGCCCTCATGTCTTGTTAGGACCTTTTCGGACTCGCCAATCTTCGCATCCCGCTTCAATGAGTTATGCCTTGGCTATGAACTCTAATTAATACCGAGCAACTTTTAAACGATCTTGTGCTAGAAGCTAAGTAACTTTTCAAATCGTACAACCTTACTTATTGCAATTAAATTTATTAACAAGCGATGGGAGAAAAAGCTCATAATTAACTCACATAAATTCATGAAAGAATACCAAACTTATAATTGACTCTATCATCTCTCGTTCTCCACAATTTAAAATCTCAAGGAATGAGACTCATGGATGCTTAGCTAATTAAATCAAAGTTTTGGGTTTTCAAGTCATCTATAGGATCTTGCAACTTCTTATACTTTTTCAAGTTTAGAATTCGCATTTTAAAGTTCCCTTGATAAACGACTTTCTAGGATCAATTATAGGAACTTGCGAAAAGTTCTTGTTCTTAACCCTTAAGAGTTAAGACTTTCACGTTTTAAAGTTCCCTATATAAAAGCCTAGCAAAAATTGATTTAAACACGTTAAGGATACTAGCTAGAGTAAACTTGGATAAGTAAACTCGGGTTGAGTCAAAAGATTCAAGACGGGCCTAATATATCAAAGACATCTAAACTTATTAAAACCATTTATTAAAATTTATTCTAGCAATGAAAGAAAATAACGATAGCAAAGGAAAATACAACTGGGCCAAAATAGATAATTTTTGAAAAATGTCAAAAAATCATTTTTCCGATTAAAATGAGGACAAATACAAGGAAAAGTCCACTTACCTTCGATAGAAGTCCCCCTACACTTGATATAAACATTGTCCTCAATGTTTAAGCATGTGGGAGTAAACTCCCCTACACTTAAGACATTGCGCACGCTATTTAAATCTCGCTAAGGAAGAGACAACTAAAGTGATTCCTATTTTAATATTGAAGAATATAAAATAGAGAATCAAAAGAATTTAGGATAAAACCGGGAAGACGGGTACACGGAATCACGGGTCGTCAAAATTCATCAAGAATGGATATTTGAAAGCTCGAATCCCTACACATGATAAGAAAGAAAACAACAAACACATACGAGGGCCCCCCCTACACTTATTTTAAAAACGGATAAAAAGGATAGATCATCGGGTTGCCTCCCGAGAAGCGCTTGTTTTTGTTCACCGAGTCGTGAGCCTGACTCGACCTTGATTAGAATGGTAAGAACCTTGAAGAACATCCACCGGGATCAAATACATGGTTTTCGTCCAACAAATAGCACAAGCTTAAGGTAAACAAGACAAGCCAAAGAAGAGTAGGCAAGGTTCCTTTAAGCAGTTGTTGAGCACGGTGGTAGAAAGGATGATGAAGTGCAAGCATATCTCCCTTGTTTCCAAAAGTATTTCCTTTTATTGCATCAGATGGATACTGAGATGGTTTAAAAATTCCGATACCCGGATCGAACACCTTTTCCTTTAGGGGAAAATAAGACTTAGGCTCAGTAGACCTTGAAGATTCTCCCATAAACCGCACAATCTCATCCTCAGAAGGTGGATAAAGAGGTGTCAAGACATAGATACTACGGATATCGGTGTCGTCCGGCTTCTTCTCCTTTGAAACGGGTTTCTTAACATCCGAAGGAGGATAAAGACCATAATCAAAGTCCAAAGGAAGAGAATCATGCTCATTGGGGAAGTATGTATTAAGGAAAGTGGCAAAATCTTCCTCAAATGAGTAATTATCCAAAGTAGGATCAAGCATTGTTGGCGGAGGATCTTCATCAAAAATAGGAGCAAGGTCATCATTTGAAGAATCGCTCGAAAGAGTATCAACATCATCAAAGTCATCATAAGTTGGCATGTCTTTATAATTTGAAGAAAAATCATCATAATCATCCACATCGGAACTGGAATCATCATCATAGATTGGTGGAGCATCATATATTGGTGGGGCATCCAAATTGGAGAGAGGATCTTCTGAATCTTCCACATTCTCTTGAAAAAGTGGATTATCATATATAGGCTCGAAAAGAGGGTTGTTGTAGACGACAAAATCATCAAGCTTTGTACTTTCACAAGTAGTTGTATCAAGCTCGTCTTGAAGCACATCAATCATATTCGCCGATTCTCTTCTGTTGGATTTGTTTGTGATCTTCCCCATTTTAAAAACTTGTTGATCATTCCCGACCCTTAGGATGAGTTCACCTTCGGCAACATCGATTAAAGCTTTTCTGGTTCTCAAGAATGGCCGTCCAAGTATTAACGGAATACGAGGGTCCATTTCATAATCAACAACAACAAATCGACCGGAAAAGTGAAGGTACCAAATTTAACAAACACATCTTCGGCAATACCAACGGGGTAAGCGAGAGTTCGATTTGCTAGCTCAAGAGTCATCTTTGTTGGTGTAAGATCGGGTAATGATAACTTTTCCAAACACTTAATGGCATCAAATTTATACTTGGCCCGAGATCGGCTAAGGCAGTAAATTCTTCGGTTTTGGAAAATGTACAAGGTAACACAAAACGACCGGGATCTCCAAGTTTTTCCGGAAGTTCTTTAAGAAGGACTACAAAACAATTATCATTCAATCGAGTATTAACAAACTCGGCCATCTTCTCCTTCTTATTAAGCAAATATTTAAACATCTTAACGAATTTGGGCATTTGGGCAAGAGCTTAAACAAGGCTAATGGTGATATTCACTCCCGAAATCTTTTTCAAAAAGTTTATCACTTGAATGTCATCCTTGGTGAGCAATTTGCACTTGTCTAACCGAGATGGATAAGGTATATTGGGCTTAGGAGGTGTAGGTGTAGAAGGTGAAGGTATAGAAGTAGAAGGTTTAAAGGTAGAAGGTGGGGATGATGAAGGTTTTGTCTTTGTTACTTCTTCCGTAAGAAGTGAAAACGGTAATGTAGAACTATTACTAGGCGTGGAAGTAGGAGGAATAAATGGGGGTGGAGGAGGTGTAGATGGAGTAACTGGGGGAGGGGTAGATGGTCCTACTAGAGTTGCTCCACTGCGTGTAGTAATAGCACTCACATTTGCTCTTGGGTTGGTCACGGTATTCGAAAGAAGAGAGCCCGAAGTAGAGGGTTGAGTGTTTTGGAAGAAACTAGCCATCATATTCCTCAAATCATTCGTTTGATTGCTTAAAGAAGTTTGCATATCATTTCTAAGCTCGGTTCGAATATCATTCCCTTGTTTAGTGATATCACCTTTCAAGTTAATAATTTGGCTTTGAAGGTTTTTCACCACCTCTCTATGGGTCCTCATGAAAGTTTCAACATCATGATTAAATGCCGTGGGTGGAGTGATGGGTGGAGCTTGGTGAGCGGGTGGGTGATATGGATTAGAAGCTCGAGGTTGGTTTGGATTGCTTCTATTGAAGTTGTTTGGGTTGTGGTTTTGAGGAGAAAAACCGGGTGAAAGAAAGTTGTTAGAACGATAACTTAGCAAGTTACTATCACCTTGAGGTCGGGCTTGATACCCTTCTGTTGAATAGTTACCGTTAGCCGCATACACGTTTTCCGGATTGTCATAAGTATAAGGACAATCAGTGTATGAATGAGGACCGCCGCAAGTCTCACAAGAAAGTGCTACAGCTTTAACTTGTTGTAGTTGATTCGTAGCCATGAGTTGGATATTTTTGTTCATTTCGGCTATCATGCGGGTGACTTCGGTCATCTCGGAGCTGGAAGAAGTAAAAGAAACATTGACTCTCGGATTATTTCTTGAGGATGTGGACGAATCCCAATTTATGTGATGAGTGGTCATGTTCTCTATAAGCTCTCTACACTCCTCGGGTCTTCTTTTCATAAATGTACCACCGGCGGCTGCATTAATTGTATCACGATCACGAAAAGTCAAACCGTTGTAGAAAGTATCAATTAAGGTGACAGGGAGCATATTATGATTAGGACAACGATCGATAAAAAAATTATAACGTTCCCAAGCATCGAAAAGTGACTCATCAGGTTCTTGTGTGAAACCATTGATTTGATTACGAAGGCTCATTACCATGGATGGTAGAAAGTAGCGCGACATAAATTGTTGAGTCATTTCGTCTCATGTATGAATCGAATTCTTAGGAAGACGATCAAACCATTTTTAGGCAAGGTAGGATAAAGTGTGTGGAAATAGATGAAGGCGAAGAAAATCCATGGTAACACCGGGCAATTTCATGCTTTGAGTAACGGTAATGAATTTGTCGAGGTGTTTGTTGGCATCATCATCCGGTAATCCGCGAAATGGACAAGTATTTTGAACTTGTTGGATCATGTGATGCTTCAACGAAAATTCTGGAGCCGTGATTTTCATCGGCGCAATCGGTCCTTCACGTCCATTCATTGTCGGTTGACATAGCTCCTCCATCGTACGAAGGTCGGGTTGAGGGACATGGTTGTTATTATTCATGTTGGGGTGAGGTAGATTATTATTGTTGTGCACACAAGCCATATCTAAGTCTTCAAGAGTCTCAGGCTCAGAATAAGACGAAGATCTAGTACGCATACACCTGCAAAAGAAAAAGATAGCAAAGAAATAGAAAAATAATGGTTAACGTGAAAAGAAAATATTTTTGGTGCAAAACTTTGAAAAAGAAATGCTTTTATGAGTTTTTAAATGTTTTTGGATTTTCTGAGTTTTTTGAATTTTTATGGATTTTTGAAAATTTTTGACTCGAAAAATAACGTTCACGAGTGAACGGATCCCAAACTCCAACGCGTCTCTCACAACAAACCGTTAATCTTCATGAAAATAGCCGGCATCGGTGCCATTTTAATAACTGAATTTTAAGTTCTTTGAAGTATATCGAATTGATCACGGTTAAATGTGCGACTCAGTCGTCTTTGGTGGATAAAAGAAAAGGTTGTCGTTTAGTAAAATAAAATTGCAAACTTTAAAGTAAATGACAAAGTAAATCAAGCTATAAATGATTAAAAAGTAAATGACGAAAATTTAAATCTTGAAAAGAAGTAAATTTGAAAATTTAATAAAAATGCAAACTTGAAATAAATCTAAGATAAAACAATTAAAATAACACTTAAGAAAATTGGCGGGAAAAATAAAGTATAAAAACTAATTCGGGAAACAAAAACCAAAACATAAGTCGGAATGCTCAATCTTAACCTAATTCGGAATCAATATCCATCACCTAATCCGGAATACAACATTTGTACTCAATCCGGAATATGAATTGAATCCTAGTTTGGAATGCACAACAGGTAGCTAATCCTGAATGTGAGAACTGTACATAATTCGGAATGAGAGATTCTAACCTAGTTCGGAATCCGTAGTCGCAACCTAATCCGGAATCCAGTGGAAATCAAACAATTCGGATTACAAATCCAAGACTCAATCCGGAATAACAGTTGACAAGTAATTCGGAATCCAGGGTTTAGCACTTAATCCGGAATGTATCTCCTTGACATAATCCGGAATCTGACACTCACACACAAGTCAGAATAATTGTCCTACACGTAATTCGGGAAAATAAATCTACACCTAATTTGGGATATGAGACTTGTACTTAATTCGGGAAAAAGGGGTTTAGGAACCCGGATTAAAAACAAATAAGCTAAAAAGGAAAATAAGCTAAAAACTAATAAGCACTTAACCAAAAATTTAACCAAATCAACTTTAAGAAAAAGCAAATAAGCCAAAATTTAAAAACTTTTAGAAACACTAAATAATCTAAATATTTAAAATCAACTTTTTATAAAATAATTTTTAAAAACACTTAATTAAAATTGAGAAAATCACACAAAAAGCTATAAGAACAATAAGCTAAAACATCAAACACTTAAAATCATACAATCAAATAAGCACAACTATAAGCATAAAGATAAAACAAAACAAGAAAGGTAGAATGAAATTAATGAAAAGCTTGATTAAATATTATGATTCAACAACATAAATTAAATACTTACTTAAAATAACTTGAAATTAAAAACAAGTATGTAAATGACAATATCAAAAGTGCATAAAATAAAGTGGAGAACTAATTTGTCAAATTAGCTAACACTTCCTAATGACACATTAGGAGGGTATTTATAGGAGAGGGGAGTTGTTGCTTCCTTCTTTCTTTCTTTTTTCTTCTCGTCTTTCGTCTTTGACAATAAACTCGTCATTCTCGACTTTGTCTCGGGATGAACTCGTCTTATAATTTCTTCATTAATTAGACTTGATTCTTCGACTTCGTTAAACTTCCGTCTTTAGACTTTTTCTTCAATAAATCTTCAGAATAGGCCTTGGACTTCCGTTCTTTTTGCACTCTTAATCTTTTGACTTCGTCTTTTGTCTTTTTCTTCGATAAAAGCCAGTGAAAGCCTGTGTTTCCTTCCTTTTTCATCTTTTGGTCCTAAAACACAATTAAAACATAAACCACACATAATTCCAACTTTTACGACATTAAATATACGTTTTGGCTTGGTTATTATTATAATTAAGTGGTAAAAGGATAAGTGTTTTCACACTTATTAGCCACTAGTGCTCTTCCAGAAAATTTCGAACTTGAGCGTGTTTATCGCTCAAACTTTCAAACGCGTGGTGAGTTGTATGATCATAGAGTAGACTCAATGGGTGCATTAGATCTTGGGGAAGACGATCAAGGGATTTGGCAAGAAGAAGAAATGAAGCTATGGAGTTGATTCAAGGTTGACATGTTTGTTAACATGTTATGTAATGTTGAACAATTTCCTTTTTCATTAGACTTATTTATGTTTCTTGCAATTAGGATTTGGATTTATTTAACTAATAATTTATGTTCGGATTACTAGATATTGTAATCCTAATTTGTTCATGTTGTTGATATTTTGATGTGCATGACATTGTGCAAATTATGTGTTAGTTAGCTTTCTATATTTTGGTTAATAGTCTACTTTGGCTTGATAATCCTTGTCTAAAACCCGGGCTGTTAAATGTTGCTGGAAGTCCACCATTTGAAGCCACTGCCCACGGTTCTTCAAATATGGGCGGTTCCTTAGTGATAAAGAACCGCGACTTTAGTTAAGGAACCACAAGCTCTGGATTCGACAAAATATTTGCTTTACACTGTTTTCTCAAAATCTTTGTAAACATTGATAAATTTTTTTGCTAAAAACTAGCTTTTTCCCAAATTAGCCTACCTAATTTCAATGTTCATCAAAATGAAATTTAACCCATTACTAGTTTGGATCATCCCCTCTCCTTCTTAAACCTCCCTTGGTTGATCTTGTTCTTCATCCTCTAAGCCTTCTTCTAAACCTAGACACACAACCATGGTGTCCACTAGATCATCAAACTCTTCCAAACCATCCTCATCTAAAAGAAACCTCAAGATCAAAATCAAGTTTCCTAAACTTGGTTCTTCATCTTTTCTTACACCCAAGAATGAGATTCCTCCAATTCTCATTTCTTCATCACCTTCACCACCTCTTGCACCATGCAAGACTAGTTCAACTCATGGTACTAACCATTCATATGGTTCTACCTCCTCTTCATTCCAATCTAGGATGAATGAGTTGTCCTCACCCTTCACTCCTAGTCCTCTCTTGAATGTGAACCCATAACCTCTCCAAAGCATTCCCTTTGTGAATGAAATTGTTGAGACATTGGTTACCTCTCATCTCACTCCACCAAATTCACCCATCTCACCATTGGACACCATGCATGTCACACCCCATCATGGCGGGATATGGGGTGCGACGTATGGATATCATCACAACAATAGCGTGTTTATAGAGATAACTAAATGAAATGGAAATATCATAAATGGGTGACACAATGTCATGACAATATCTCAAACAATGCAGGCGTCTAGGTAAGTAGGTAACAGGTTTACCCCTTACCAAATACATACAAATACACACATCAAGATATAGGTTTCCATAATGTATCACTTATTCAAACATAAAATAAAGGCTAAGAGGAAACGGGGTTCCTCCAAATGCAATCCTAAGCCTCCAAAGCTAGCCACTCCTATTCTCACGCTTAACCACATTCTCACCTGAAAGAGACACTAAAACACGTCAACAATAAAGTTGATGAGAGTCATAGGTTTAGACTCCAACGCCAAATCAACTATAAGCTGTGAATAACAACCATCAATAAAAGAACATATGGACAATGTGCTACAATTATACATTAACTAACATTCAAGATTTAACCATTCACCACAATTCCAAGGCTCCTAGCCTTACCAATAACCATGGTCCCATAGACGTCCATATACCTATGAACCAATCCCAAGGCCCCGCCTTGTCAACATCCCCTTGGTACCAAGTCAAACCACAATAACAATCAGTGTACACATAAGTCTATCACAAACCATAAAAACATTCACAGCATTAGTTACAAAACCATACAGTGTCTCTTCCATCCCATCTGGAAGTAACGAACATTAAAAGATATGGGACTATGAAACTCACCTGATCAAGCTTCTCCAAATATTCGCGCTCTAGCAAAATCTAAACACTAAACATATACAATCAAGACATGAACCACATACCAAAATGGATCATCAATCTATGATGGATATATAACCTTCTCCTACAACTTAACCTCATTTATATGCCATAAGTATCCCATTACACCCCTCTATTAAGCCCTTAACTTAGTCAAGTTCATACCCGCCCCGTTAACATTTAACCCAAAACAGTCCCGATTTTCATACTCCGTATTATGAGCCAAACGCCCACAAAACCTAAACCAAATTCCTTGCAATGAAAACCCCATAAACTTATATGTGTTTGCTAAAATCTTAGCCCTCTCCCCAACATCAAAGCTAATTTAAAGTCCCCTATATACAACTTATACTTTTGCCTATCCAGATTTTACCGATTTTAACATATGAAATGTTTGTTATGATCAAAGGGTCTTAACCTATCCTATTTGCTTAGTCTTTCTCCAGATCTTTTATTTAATATATAATATAAGTCTCATGTTCATTTAAAGCTCCAATTGAAATCCTAAGTGCCCTAACCATCTTAAAAGATTAATTGAAAACCCACTGATTTCAAAACTGTTTTGACCTCCGACTGTTGTAACCTATTTTTAACCCACTTCCCGACCTAAAATTTAATTCTTGTCTCTTGAATTTGAAAGACAATTCCATTACCTTTCCAGGGACATAAGATTCGTAAATTAAAAGTTTGTAGAACTTTAGATATGATCAAAACGTTAGACCAAAAATTCTGCCCAACTTTTAATTACGAATTTAATTAAATTAACCTAATTAATTATTCATAATTTATTTAATCACAAGCCCTAATTATTCTAATCATTGTTAATCATAAAACTCTGTTTTAATTTAAAATAAACCCTAAATATGTAAGAACCCGTAATTTTCCCAGCATTATTTTATTCATTTATTCATGCTTCTTGAATTTTCTAACGTATTACGTTTTCTTGTATTCCTATATGTAAATCCTGAGATTATGATAATTTTAATAAATTATGCATTTTAAGTATTTTTTGATCATTGACAATACTTTATATGGAATCATAGAATTTATATTTTATTTTTCCATATTTGTTTAAATCAAAATTTTGATTTAAAATTACCCGCGTGCGTTTTACAACGAGTTTACTCAACATCAATGTACAACGAAAATTCCTAGTGATCGCGATACTGACGGATGCCCAAAACTTTATATTTTATTATCGATTGTTTCGATAATTAATATTTTCGACGATTTTATTTTAATTACGTAAAAAGTCATGTCGGAAAGCCATATAATCATATTTATGATGCATTGTGACTTTTGAAAAGTAATTTTACGAAACCCGAGCCCCGTAAATATTTTCTAGATTACTAATAGTCATTTTCTACCCTTTAAACTATCAAATTGCTTTTAAGTCCAAAGGTTTTAAACTTGGCAAGTTTTACCTCTACACCTACCTACCATATATAACCAACTTTTCTTTCACTACAACACACACGTACAACATTATAAAAAAAATCAACACAATCCTCTCCCCCCTCTCACCTTTGCCGTGAACATCAACACCAAACAAACTCTTGATCATCAATTTTCAACATGAATCTCTTAATATAAAAATTAAACCCATGTTAGAAATCTTCTTGTCATCCTAATGATACAAAAATTTCATACATGCATCAAGTTGTAAAGATTTTATGATTCCATGGTTGATTTATGTTATAATCATCATGCATGTGTCATTTTTGGTAAGATCATCACTTTTTGATCCTAAAAAGTTTTGTTTTTTATATGTGATTTTGTTAGATTTTACATACAAGTGTTTTTAGGAGTGTTTAGTTGATGGGTATGTTATTAGAGTGATTCTCTAGGTATAGGAATGAGTGGTTTTGGTTGGAAAATTGATTTGACTTGATTTCTAAAAGGGTATTTTGGGACAGCAGATTATAACAGATTTTTCGTGGGTTTAAGTTTTGATATAGGGTGAGATTAGTTGAAATTGTTGTAGAGTTTTCCGAGACGCTCGTTTTGATATAAAATAGAGCTTCTAACTCTTTACGAGTCAAAAGTTATGCTAGTTTTAGTATTCGTGTACCGGAAAACGCAAGTCGGCACAATCCGAAATTGTGGCTGATTTTGGGTCGACTCTCGGGGACTTTAGGCTTGGTTAGATATTTGATACTACTGATTTTCGAAGTCTATAAACTTAATTTGATGAGTCTACTAGTGGTTTTAAAAGGCGGATTGTCAAGATTATACTTTTAAAGTGGTCTAAACGGTTTTACAAAACAAGTTATAATTCTGTCCCAAATTTTAGGGTCGAGTAAAGTGTCGAGCTGATGGGTTTTAAAGTGTGAACTTTGGCTCAAACTTTGGTGATGTCTTATACAGGTTATAAGTGACCTTTACACCAATTTTCATCTAAATCGGACAAGTCTAGATAGGGCAGATCGGTGTGTACATTTGGAGTGTACATGTTGATTGGTATTTGGACACTTAGTTCAACGCTCGTGTTGCGTGAGTTTGAGTATTCACTATTGGACATGGTGACTTACTCGAGTGCTTAGTCATTATATAAATTACTTAGCTACTGTTCCTAGTGATGTAAAGGGATAGTTTGACTTGCGTTGACTTGGCGTCTTATGACGGGTTAATTTCAAGTGTACAAGTGTTTAAACGGGCAGTGTTGGACAATTGGGTTAGTATGGTTTCATTTCGTTTGTGTCAATGGTTTTGAAACATGAATACTTTGAAAACATTTGAGTCATATTATATTTGGTACATATCGATACTTGAGTTCGAGTCTTAACGCGCGCCTTATTTTGATAGGTTATGGCTTTCGTGTCTCCCGGGCATCCATATCGTCGGTGATCGTCTTACCACTACCTTTTCTCCTCAGTTGCTGAGTAGCGTGATTGACTTACCTCGTGGCTAAGGTGAGTTCATAGCCCCTTTTTACTTATACATGGTTTCTAAACACGGGGTGAGATTATTCATGGTGGAACACAACCATTTAAAAACTATATGCTATCCAGAACTTGTATGCTATCCAGAACTTGTATGCTATCCAGAACGTGTATGCTTTCCAGATGTCTTCCGTATTATTACTGCTTTTTAGCCTAGCCTTGAGTTTCATCTCTCCGATCATGAACCGTTAATTGTCCTGTGTGCATTGCGCGAAGCGCGAATGTTGTGGGTGGATCCATCGGGATTGACTATCCCCGTCCCATGTTGCGATTGTTTAACCATGAAGCGTTACATTTGTTTATACCTGAGTATTTAGGCTAAATACTTACGTAAGTTAAGCTTCGTTCATGAACTAAACAACAATAATAACCGTTTCGGACTATAGTTGACGTATATAACCATACTCCATACTACTTGTTTTACAAATGAATGCTTGTGTTCCACACCTTTACTTCTAAACCTATGAATATCACTCAACTTTATGTTGACGATTTTACATGTTTAATGTCAGGTATAATTACTTAGCTTTGCTTGGATGGGAGCCCACATGATATCATTGCAGCTTGGAGATTTCTGTGTATAATTTATCTTGGTTAAATCTAAAAGCTGTCAGAAGATAGTTTTCTTTATTTATAATAACTAAGTGTTATAAACCTTGATGAAATAATAAATCTTTCGGCATATAAAACTCTGGGATATATGTTTAAAACTCTGATTATTTTATGATGTAATGTACATGTTTTTATTACGTCAGCTTTTTGTCAGTTGTAATTCATTGTTTCTTGTACCATGACGTGTTACCCCCTCGTTGCCTAGTTGTTCCATATCAGATTCTGGGGGTCTCACAGATTGGTAACAGAGCGGTGGTTATAGGGAACTGAGTCGTTTTCAAAACTTAGTCTATAATCGAAAGTTCAAAAATTTTAGGTTTTAAGTGTCAAACACAGAATCTGCCAATGTTCTTCGATATCTGCACGTGTAACTCTCTAATCCTTGCTATTTACTTTTAATATCATTGTAGTATTTCATCTCCTGATTACATGTTGAAATATTACATCACCTTAATGACGATAATTATTATGCCTTTTCAAAGCCTTTGTGTTTCATGAATTATCATTTGATATTACTGTGATTACATCTGCCTATACTGTATTTCTTGAATTCTTGTGAATTGATCTTGTTGCAATGATTTTATATTGTTATGATGATACATACTTGTATATAGAGCGCGTATGCTGCCGACTTTTCATACTCATTTTTCTAAGTACTATTGCTATTTCATTTATGCGTGATACGACTGACCTCATATACTCGTTCGTTTTGAACCGTCTATTTTTTGCAGCTCACTGTTACATGCCGTGTATACTCTCGCGATACCATTGTTCGGGATTGGATAAGTGTTGTTTTCGATGAACTTCTGATTTTTATTCTACTACCGTACGTGTTACTCTCATTGTTTAATTTCTTCAAAATATCTATTTAGATACCCAATTTTCTTTCCGACCATTCGTAATTGAATGTCTAGCCTATAGACCATTGTGTAGCTCAATATGTCTCCGAAAAAGATTAAAAGACATCGTGTGAGTCACACATCTTGAAGCACTCCTTGAATCCGTGTTGAATAATATCGTGGGTTTTCGTAACTTTGATTGACCTTTACGTCACCGTTTTACACGACAATTGTACACGGACTACATTTTATTTCATTGACTAATTTACGTTTTGATTTCGAATTACAACGTCCGTTGTACCTTGAAAACCTCATTGTCATCTTGTAATCCCTCCTCTATTATGTGACAATTGTTTGAACACGATTGTACTTCTATAGACTTGTATCCTCCCTTTTCATTAACCCTCCTTGCTCCGGGAGTGTAACCCGTTAATGCTCCATTTCTTTCTCGGCGTGTCTTGTGATTTTGGAAAATCACGCTGCCAAGAGACCTTCCTGCATGGCATCTTAAATTGAATGCGACATTTCTGAATTCTTAAATTTTCGTTGGTATTTTTGAACCATTTCTATACTGTGTTTTCTTTACATGATTAATTATACAGTTTATTCTCTTTTGTCTTTATGGAATCCACAAATCTTGTGTGTACATTAATTCTGGGTTATTATGAAATTTGGATTTAATTTCAAGCTGTGTCGAAAAATGTACTTTGTACAGAAACTTTACAGGAAATTTAACGGTGTCGAGAAAATATTTTTATAACTTAGACATAAAATATATATTTTTACCTGTTGAGATGTTCGTTTAGGACATAATATCTTACCAGAAAATTTTAAAAAACGAGCAGGTTACGCTCATTTGAGATTGTATAATCTAAGAAGTTATTTTCTGAATAATTCTAAAATAACATTTTGTTGACAGATTTAACGCAAGGGCATTTTCGTCCATTTTTTTTATCCGTTTCAAGTCTCGAGTAAAACTAAAAAGTTGTTCAAAACATCGTTTTACACCAAATTACTCTAGACTTCGAGTCTTAAAATGTCATTTAGTGAATCAATTGGTCTAGTCAAACCCAAAAGTCAAACCCGAAAGTCAAAGCTGATAGACTTTAAAATATGGGATTTAAGCGTTTTTGAGTTCGTTTGAGCTCGTAAAACTTTAACTAATGATATTTTGCAAACTAAAAACATTGATTGCATTTTAAAACGTTTAAAGATAGTAACCTTTAACTCGGTCATACATAAATCTTGAACTATTAGGAACCAAGTGAGTGGATAAACTGATGTTCTACTTTCTTAAAAGTATATTATTGTCAAATTAATCACGATGTGCACACCTACGGATTCCTTTATCCTTTCTTTTATATATGACTTATTTGTCATTCTATATTGTCTTTCTTTGCTTCTATCGTACCACTGATTTGAATCGAGGTTGAAGTTCTTGCTTTCGTATCGTTCGTTACCATCTTGACACGTGTGTCCTAACGATTCCTGCTAAACCTCTTGAAACCTTATCACCTTGTAACCATTTCATTGATTGTTTTTAACTACTCTTTATTACCCTCATGTAACCCACTCGCTATTTTACAAGTTACCATATAAACTCAAACAGATATAGTTTGCAAATCATTTTACAAAATAATTTACTTGGGCTGTACAAGATACTTGAACGTTACTCTATAAAATCAAATGACATTAATTTTATGATGTATTTTCATAAATTATTTTGAATCCTGTTTTTACAAATAGCATTATATGCATATTTTACATAACATGACCTGTAACACTGATTTGACGAAGTTGAGCATCACATTGCTAGTCCTAAATTATGCATGGCCTGATCACCTATGCTTAATTTAGAAGGATCCATGGAAGGCCAAATAATAGTCATCTTAAATATTTAACCAAGAATCAACTTTTTTTTTAATTATGTTCCTTAAAAATTTAGATAAATAAAGTTTTGAAAACTTTTACATCGTATGCGAGTAACAACAGTTCGCGACTTACACATATGAACCATTATCTTTTCTTGAACAAAGTACATGCCTCAAGCAAAGATTTTCTTACTCAACGATCCTTGCTTTACTTGTTACCTCATCATCCCCATGATACAATTTTCGTTACCATTTGCCTAAATTCTTACTATTGATACCCGACTTGAATGTTTCAACGTTGTTATGCTTCTACATCGATCGACCTTCTCTATCTCTTTTGGTAGACCTTCGAAACGTCTTTGGACGCGGATAATGATTTATGACTGGAAGTGACCAATGATTTCGTGTATCCGTCATCAAGACTTCATCGTCTTGAAAATTCATTAGTGTGAATCATGTGTTGATTTTGCCTTTCATTACTAATGTTGTTCATTTTACTGGAAATACTCTCAAGTGACTTCTTAATAATTTTCTGTGATTCGAATATTTATTATGTGGCTTTCCTCTTTCGATCGTGTATCGACAACCGAGAACTTAATAAGCCGTTGTTGGTGACACCAACTGCACTCAAGAAGCGACGGCTTGCTATAATCCTTTGTTTCTTATTAATATGAGTGAAATTACTCATATCAAATATATCAATAAACGGACTTAAAATGCATAAAATGTATGAATATTGTCTTGTATATGCATGTTTTGTTGTTTCATGGGTGTAGGTACCAAGATCACGAAAAACGGCAAAAACCGACACGGAGTTTGAAGAAAGTTCAAAAAGCCAAACGACAAATCATTTTAAGACGGGATTCGAGTTTTTAAAGTTGATTGGGCTTTGTGGCTCCCACAATTGCTTATTGGGCCTGAAAGCCCAATAGTGGATACAATATTTTTACTTTAAATCAAAGGCCCATAAAAAGCCCAATTTCAAATAAAGAGACGGTGGGAATATTGAGCAAAAGCCCAATTCTTTAACTATAAAGAGACGGTGGGGATATGGGCTCAAGCCCATTAGGTTTTACTTATATTGGACGGTTAAAGAATATATATAACGTTATAAACTTTTTGTCAAACTTTACAACACCCAAACTTATCTCTCTTTTCCACCATCGATAGAAACAAGAAATGAAAAAAAACCAGTCATCTCTTTTACCCTAGATAAAACCCTAGATGAAAACCAAAAAAATTGGGCTTTTTCTAATTAAGGGCGAGTGTAACCCAAGCTCTCTAATTAAATACCAAGAAAATAGGATCGTGAAGATGGAAGAATTAGTATGACGTGGCCCCTTTTCTAGCCTGTGATTGGCTAAGACTCCTCACTCTTCTCAGTCATCCAATCATGATAGGACACATCAGCTAGCAAAGAAGCACAAGAAACACAACGGATTGCCACGGCGGCAATCCGTGTGCATAAGGATGAATCTCAACCGTAAGATCAAGTTCAAGGCCAGAAAGAGAGGAAAGATGCTTATCTAAGGGTTGGAAACAAGTTTTCATCAACAATCACCTCACCCCCAACACCTCTCTTCGGATATAAATAGCCCCATAATATCTGTAATATTTATCCCTTTTCTTTCTTTTAAAGTTATAATGTTAATTTAGTTTTAGGTAATTGTATTTTACTTTTAAAAGTACTGTAATAATTTTATTGAATTAATGAAAGTGATTTGAGCTTCATCTTCTTTTTAAAGTTTATGCAGTTTCTTTTTCCTATACTATATTGATATTATATGAAAGATTGTTTTATTGAGCTTTAATCGTAGCTTATATTGAATAATCAAAGTGAGATTAGGGATAAATAAGTTTAACCACTGTTAAACTTAAAATAAACTGGTTCGTGAATGTTCAGTAGTTCGAATTTATGTTTGCTGGTTCGATTTCCATGGTTCGGTGATGTTCAATGGTGATTCGAGGTGGTGTTGAAAGTAACGTTTCTCTAGATTCTAAAGTCCGCTCATCGCGCGACTTCTGCTCAACGGATTCTTCAAATTAAGGTTAAGCACGATTTAGATTTTGTAAATATGTCTCAAATAATGAACTGATTAGTGTTTTAGATTGTCGTATTCTGTTTATTTGTGATCACTTAGCTTGTTAAATTGTTCGTATAGATCTTTGTGTGTTTAATCTGTTACTGTTTTATATTGAACAGTTAAGTTGTTGTTGTTTACATATCAGTATTCGTTGTAATATTTTGCATATTACTTCTGCTATGCTTGCTGTATCTTTGATTGATGCGATGACAAGGTTTAATTACGTCTGGTAGTCTGTTGGTTCTAATAGATTTAGACGTTATCATTAGAGACTGAGTTTACTAGAGAAAGAAGGATTTTGGATTTTCGTTGTTACTATTACAGTTAATGCCGATCTGTGACTATATAAGTGTTGCTTGTGTGCCTGATTCATTGTTGCTGCTATTAAATAACTAGTGATAAACAGTGAGATTTAGTATGCTATATATGTATTCCTGATGTATTTATATTTGCTGATTTTCTGCTCCTTTGCTTGATGTTGGACACCTTCTATTTGCTTGTCAGTTTAAAATAGATGATGTTGTCTAGAATTTCTTGTTTTCTATACTGTAAATTGCCTTCTAGTTTAACTTAAACTGTGTGGTAATATTCTGATTTACGTACTATTTTTAGTTTCTTTGTTCAGCTGTGTATTATTTTGATTGTAGTCTGCTGTTTAATTTAAGTTTATCTCAATTACTGTCACGTGTGATTTGATTTGTGGACACTTGCATATCTATGCCACATTAAGTATTTCCAATTTATTAAAAATGATGATTAGCCAAAAAGTGTCCTCCATGGGACTCGAACCCATGACCTCCTGGTCATGGGCCAAACATGTTAACCATTTGCTCTAGTACTCTATTGTGTTTAGATTCGACTTAATTAATTAATATAGCCTTATATCAAGGCTGCCAGCTTTTGTGTTCATGTAAATACCAAATTTTCATTTAATAAAATTAAATCATAAGTTTTATAAAATTTCTTTTATAAAGTTTTAATATAATAAATAAATAAAACAAACAAAAATATATTTTATTACTTTAGAAATTTAAAATTAGAATTTAAAATTAGTTTTTTAAATAAATTAGTTTTTAAATTATATAAGTTTTAATTAATTTAGTTTTTAATTAAAATAGTTTTAAAATAGATTGTGTTTATAAAAAGTTAAAGTTAATTTTTAATGGATTAAATTAGTAATAGATTTTAAATATTGTTTTAATAGATTTTTAATAGTGTAAAAGTAATTTTAATTAAATAGATTATTTTTTAATAGATTTTAAATAGTTTAAGTTCCAAATAGTTTTAAAGTTTGAATATTTAATAAGTGTCTTTTAGATTAAAAACGGAAAACCAATTCAAATCGATTGTCCAAATTGAAACAAAACGTCTCAAATTCACAAGATCCTCGTGTACAACGAACTTGGATCATCAACGTGTTTAATTAAATCCGTCTTCGACTTATTTTTGGAATATTACCTTTTCCTAAGGGTAATTTCCTAAATTTGTCCTATATCGTATCTAATTAAAATACATCGACGTTTCCATGACACATCAAAAATTTTGGCGCCGCTGCCGGGATCTTGTGTACGATTCGTCTTGTGGAGATTTGTTGATCGTTGATTTGAAGACCCTTCCATTTGGAAAGGTTATGTTTATTTTTGTTTTATCATCATAATGTCTTCATCTATCGTTTGCGTTAAGTGTGGGAGTCCATTGTTTGATGGCGTGTGCCCTTGTCTTCAAACGAAAGACGACTCCTCACAACTTTCCATCGAACACGTACTTATGCTAGAGCAAATGAATTTTTACAAAGATTTTTTCAAAGATGATATTTTGGTGAACTATGATTTTGACGATGACGATGATGAGGATATTTATGATCTCACTCCATCTCAAGACATCACCACTCCTATTCATGATTCTTCCACCGTGGAACCCGAAAATTCTCTAAGCAAGGGGGACGAGCATCTTAGCACTATTCCGGAAACGGAATCGGACGAAGTAATAAAGTCTAGTGTTGAGATCCTTTTCCAAAACCCAAGAGAGTTCGATGGTATTTCTAATGAAACGTGTGATTTGCCACAATGTGATGACTCTACTTCTTCCAATCACTTTGAGATTTTCTCCAATTCTAATGATGAAAATTGTGATGGAAATGAAGATTTTGAGAATGATTCGACTTCTAGTGAATTTTCTAATGAGGAGTTCTCCGATGAACTTTCTTATAAAGATGACATTCACGACTCGGATTTTGAGGGGTTTACCGATGAACCTACTCTTCTTCACCCATTTTCACCGAAAAATGAGGATGATAGTGATCCGGTTTTTGAGAGGTTCACTTTTGAACTTGCTCCTTTAGACCCATTTCCACCGTGAAATGCGGTTGATTTGACTATTCCGATCTTTGAGAAGTTCACCGATGAACTTACTCATTTAGATGTGGAAGACGTGATTCTTCGTGAGAAATTATCCAACGTCTATCTTCTCATTTCTAAGATCGAGACTTTGAATTCTAAGCCTATTAGAAAGTCTTTCTCTCCATCTCCTATTCCCGTTGAGGATAGTGACCCGCTTATGGGGGAGATTGACATGTTTCTTTCTTCTAATGATTCGATATCACCGGGTGTTGATGAAATTAACCCGGAGGGGGACGCTCTCTTTTTAGAGAATTTACTTGATGATGATTTCGTCCCAAGTCCTCCTCCCACCCACTTTGACCTTAATGTGCGGGTTTTTCATGTGTCTCATATTGAGTACCATGACCCGATGATCACATTTCTAAGGGTGAAATGGTCGTCAAAGCTAAGAATGTTGATTCCACTATGGATGAAACTTTTACCACACCATTACCATTTGCTTTCTATGATTATGGATTAGCATGGGGGAAGACACCGTGTTGTCTATTCTTTTCTCTCCCGAGGACGAGGTATTCGACCCCGGAATCGTTGATTTAGGGAAATCTCGGCCTTTCACCGATATAATAATAGAAAGACTTTTCGATCATCTAGGTGCGAGTTTATCTCGGGGAGAGTGATATATTCATTTCATGATTCGTGATATTGACTACTATCTCTTTTTAGATATTTGTGTTGGAGTTTCATCCTTTCGTTTGTCATACGACAACGAGGATGAGATCTTTGACCCCGACATCGTGCTTCATGTTGGATTTTATTCCAATATGCCGGTTTTCACCACTTTCCCTAAGATCCAATGAATGCGGGGATCAAGTCGAGCTCATGACTCGGTTAACAAAAACGAGGTGCCTTGTGGGGGAGTCCCATACATTCTATCTTCTATCTATTTTCTAACACTAATAAGGCTTGATCTTTCAAGCTCGTGTTCATGTTTTGTTGTGTTGTGAATCTTAGGTATAAACTTAATCATTGAAGACTCTCGTGTTCGGTTTTTTCCGGTCCACTTGATCTTCCATACTTTGATTGTCAAAAGGGACACACTCTATCCTTTGATTTTTATCGACTAACGTTTTATCTTGAGTCATAATTAATAAACGACTTATAGATTTGCGTGCTCTTTCCATGTTAGGATTTTGCATTAGACTCTGCGTGTTTTAGTAAGGAGGTGTTACTCTTGAGCTAAGAAACATTGAGGACAATGTTTGGTTTTAGCATGGGGGAGTCAATCGATATAATCGCTTGCAATTGCTTTTGTCGTGTCTAAACGTAATCTTTTTTCTTTTTTTTCATAAAAATTTTAAAATTTTTAGTTTATTTTAAGTTTTAATAAATAAAATAAGTGCTTTGACACAAATGTAGGCTTTCCGTTGGTGAAAATAAAAATAGTTTTTGACTCGACTCGGTTTTTACCTTAGTTTTCTTTAACGTGTTTAAATCAAGTTTTGCTAGGATTTTATATAGGGAACTTTAAAACGCGAAAGTCTTAACTCATACAGGTTTAAGAACGAGAACTTTTCGCAAGTTCCTATAATTGATCCTAGAAAGTCGTTTATCAAGGGAACTTTAAAACGCAAATTGTAAAACTTGAAAAAGTCTAAGAAGATGCAAGATCCTATAGATGACTTGAAAACCCAAAACTTTGATTTAATAGGCTAAGTGTCCATTATTCTTTCATATTCTTGAAATTTTACAATATGGAGAACAAGAGATGATATAGTTTAATCATAAGTTTTTAAGGTTAATTCTTCCTTGTATAAGTATTTTTGTGTTTGATTTAATCTCCTCGTATTTATTTTTGACGCTTGAATAATAAATTGCTTAATAAATGAAGTTTTTAGCGGTTTAGGCCTAATATCTTAATTCGTAACTCCTTCTTTTTCTTCCCTTGTAATTAAAGTGAGAACACATTAAGGGTGTCAGCGTCATGGACTTTTGATCATGGGATTGCGGAAATTTGGCTTACTATAAATATCATAATAATAAGAAGAATAAATAAAAACATGTCTCTATGAGCCTTCGAGTGGGAGTCATGTAGCACTAACCTTGTCATTAGAGCCTTAGGGTGTATGGCATGGGGACGTGTTTAATAAAAATTTCTTCATCATCATGAGCCATAAGGTAGGATGGTGAATGTCAATTCCCTTATTTTTGTCCAAGGAGCCTTCGGGTGTGGATTTTAAATAAGGAGCACAATTGCATCTTCAATAACCACAAGGTGATATGATGTAATTGTTGCTAACTCCATTAATAAGGTCATAATTGACTTTGGAGGATTTATTGTTGCTTTTGAGTAGACCTATTAGCCAAATTTCGGATCCGGGGATTTATCCCTCAAACCGTGTTAACTTATCCTTGATGTGGGCAACACTCTGTTCCCGAGTTTAATTTTGGAGTGAAAGAGAAAGTTTTGGGATGATAATAAAAATAAGTTGTGTTCCCGAGATTTTTTTAAGAGAGTAGAGGGAAGTAAATGAGAGTAAATTAACCCAGAATTTCCTTCCTAATCTTCTTCCCAATTTGGGATGATTTGGAAAGAAAGCAAGGAAGAGTGTGGTTGACTTCTCTAATTTATATGAAATTCTTTATTTTTTTCACTTTTCTTTCCAACTCAGGAACACAAAAAATTTATATACTTTTTATCTTCATCCTTAGCTCGGGAACATAAAAATTTCAATCCTTTCCTCTTCACTCCACTTTCCATCCTCCCAAATACTCTGTCTTCTTTCCTCGCTAAACTCGGGAACATCGTTTTTGCCTTCATTTTTGGATTAATGAATATCAAATAAGTCAAATAAGCCTTTGGGTGAATGACATTTAAAATCTAGAGATACAATTAGGAATAAAAGGAGATTGAGTTTAACACAAATTACTTGTATAAGTTGTCTTAACATTGGGGCTTATGATTGACAATGATCTTGTTTTTAAACTTGGCATGGAAAAGTGAAAAGTCGAGGACGATGAATCTATTTGAGTTTTATGATCCTAAAAGTTATTTTTCAATAATGAAAGCTTTACATTATGTCTTTCCAAAATAAAGTTTAAAAAATTTGAATAAAAGTGTAGTTAGTGTTTTACTTTATAATTGCGTGAGGACACGACAATTGCTTAGCAAGGGGGAGTTTGATATGAGTGAAATTACTCATGTCAATTATATCAATAAACGGACTTAAAATGCATAAAATGTATGAATATTTTCTTGTATATGCATGTTTTGTTGTTTCATGGGTGTAGGTACCAAGATCACGAAAAACGGCAAAAACGACACGAAGTTTGAAGAAAGTTCAAAAAGCCAAATGACAAATCATTTTAAGACGGGATTCGAGTTTTTAAAGTTGATTGGGCTTTGTGGGTCCTACAATTGCTTATTGGGCCTGAAAGCCCAATAGTGGATACAATCTTTTTACTTTAAATCAAAGGCCCATAAAAGCCCAATTTCAAATAAAGAGACGGTGGGAATATTGAGCAAAAGCCCAATTCTTTAACTATAAAGAGACGGTGGGGAGTAATATTATATGGGCTCAAGCCCATTAGGTTTTACTTATATTGGACGGTTAAAGAATATATATAACGTTATAAACTTTTTGTCAAACTTTACAACACCCAAACTTATCTCTCTTTTCCACCATCGATAGAAACAAGAAACGAAAAAAAACCAGTCATCTCTTTTATCCTAGATAAAACCCTAGATGAAAACCAAAAAAATTGCGGCTTTTTCTAATTAAGGGCGAGTGTAACCTATGCTCTCTAATTAAATACCAAGAAAATAGGATCTTGAAGATGGAAGAGTTAGTATGACGTGGCCCCTTTTCTAGCCTGTGATTGGCTAAGACACCTCACTCTTCTCAGTCATCCAATCATGATAGGACACATCAGCTAACAAAGAAGCACAAGAAACACAACGGATTGCCACGGTAGCAATCCGTGTGCACAAGGATGAATCTCAGCCATAAGATCAAGTTCAAGGCCAGAAAGAGAGGAAAAATGCTTATCTAAGGGTTGGAAACGAGTTTTCATCAACAATCACCTCACCCCCAACACCTCTTTTCAGATATAAATAACCCCATAATATCTGTAATATTTATCCCTTTTCTTTCTTTTAAAGTTATAATGTTAATTTAGTTTTAGGTAATTGTATTTTATTTTTAAAAGTACTGTAATAATTTTATTGAATTAATGAAAGTGATTTGAGCTTCATCTTCTTTTTAAAGTTTATGCAGTTTATTTTTCCTATACTATATTGATATTATATGAAAGATTGTTTTATTGAGCTTTAATCGTAGCTAATATTGAATAATCAAAGTGAGATTAGGGATAAATAAGTTTAACCACTTTTAAACTTAAAATAAATTGGTTCGTAAATGTTCAATAGTTCGAATTTATGTTTGCTGGTTCGATTTCCATGGTTCGGTGATGTTCAATGGTGATTCGAGGTGGTGTTGAAAGTAATGTTTCTCTAGATTCCAAAGTCCGCTCAGCGCGCGACTTCTGCTCAACGGATTCTTTAAATTAAGGTTAAGCACGATTTAGATTTTGCAAATATGTCTCAAATAATGAACTAATTAGTGTTTTAGATTGTCGTATTCTGTTTATTTGTGATCACTTAGCTTGTTAAATAGTTCGTATAGATTTTTGTGTGTTTAATCTGTTACTGTTTTATATTGAACAGTTAAGCTGTTGTTTACATATCAGTATTCGTTGCAATATTTTGCATATTAATTTTGCTATGCTTGCTGTATCTTTGATTGATGCGATGACAAGGTTTAATTACGTCTGGTAGGCTGTTGGTTCTAATAGATTTAGACGTTATCATTAGAGACTGAGTTTACTAGAGAAAGAAGGATTTTGGATTTTCGTTGTTACTATTACAGTTAATGCCGATCTGTGACTATATAAGTGTTGCTTGTGTGCCTGATTCATTGTTGTTGCTATTAAATAACTAGTGATAAACAGTGAGATTTAGTCTGCTACATATGTATTCCTGATGTATTTATATTTGCTTATTTTCTGCTCCTTTGCTTGATGTTGGACACCTTCTATTTGCTTGTCAGTTTAAAATAGAAGATACTGTCTAGAATTTCTTGTTTTGTATACTGTAAATTGCCTTCTAGTTTAACTTAAACTGTGTGGCAATATTCTGATTTACGTACTATTTTTAGTTTCTTTGTTCAGCTGTGTATTATTTTGATTGTGGTATGCTGTTTAATTTAAGTTTATCTCAATTACTGTCACGTGTGATTTGATTTGTGGACACTTGCATATCTATGCCACATTAAGTATTTCCAATTTATTAAAAATGATGATTATCCAAAAAGTGTCCTCCATGGGACTCGAACACATGACCTCCTCGTCATGGGCCAAACATGTTAACCATTTGCTCTAGCACTCTATTTGTGTTTAGATTTAACTTAATTAATTAATATAGCCTTATATCAAGGCTGCCAGCTTTTGTGTTCATTTAAATACCAAATTTTCATTTAATAAAATTCAATCATAAGTTTTATAAAATTTCTTTTATAAAGTTTTAATATAATAAATAAATAAAACAAACAAAAATATATTTTATTACTTTAGAAATTTAAAATTAGAATTTAAAATTAGTTTTTTAAATAAATTAGTTTTTAAATATTATAAATTTTAATTAATTTAGTTTTTAATAAAAATAGTTTTAAAATAGATTGTGTTTATCAAAAGTTAAAGTTAATTTTTAATGGATTAAATTAGTAATAGATTTTAAATATTGTTTTAATAGATTTTTAATAGTGTAAAAGTAATTTTAATTAAATAGATTATATTTTAACAGATTTTAAATAGTTTAAATTTCAAATAGTTTTAAAGTTTGAATTTTAAATAAGTGTCTTTTAGATTAAAAATCGAAAATCAATTAAAATCGATTGTCCAAATTGAAACAAAACGTCTCAAATTCACAAGATCCTCGTGTACAACGAACTTGGATCATCAATGTGTTTAATTAAATCCGTCTTCGACTTATTTTTGGATTATTACCTTTTCCTAAGGGCAATTTCCTAAATTTGTCCTATATCGTATCTAATTAAAATACATCGACGTTTCCACGACACATCACTTATTATTTTTATCATCGACGCGTCTATTCTATCACGTTTGTTAAGAATTGATATGACTTTTGTTTTATTCCCTTGTGTTATTGCTCGCATACAAATTGTTGACCTTTATATGTCTCATATTCGTTGCTGTCTTGTCATCTTTTTAAAACCAGAAACTGTCACATGTTTATTATTTGATGCTTAATTTTTAAGAACGTTTGACACTTTTATCAAATGTTTAAATTAGCAAAATATTTGTTTCAAGTTAAGTACCAGATCTATACATCCTCTTTGGTAAATTTATAACGAGTATTTAAAAAGGATATCAAGATGCATCTTTTAAAGTAATTGATTTTATCATACTTTACCTTCAATATAATGAAATTATTAAATTAATTTATAATTTCTAACAATGATTCTAAATAACTTGGAAAATCTGATTTTCTCTAATGGTAACAATAAACTTGAGTTTTAACAGTAAATTCATATAGTCCTCCAAAAGTTCTTTAGCCGATCAAGATAACTATTTTGAACTGTTCTACTTTTTAATTTGTGATCCTGATCAAGAAAAGGGTTTAGCAACTGTTTGACCACTAAATACGTATGGTTTGATTTTAAATCACTAAAACCCTGTAAAATTTTCTTTAATCAAGAAAATATTTAAACTGAGTTTTAAAGTAATACCAAAATCCTAGACAATTGAATGTGACAGCTTGTATTTTAAAATGATCACATGTAAATCATTTTTCTCTTCTATTTCTCTTGTAAATAGATTGTTATGTTTTAAGACTGTCATGTTTACAGTTGCACGTATTGCGACTCCTTGTTGATTAACAATCTTGGTTCATTCAACGCACTTTGTCCGTTAAGAAATTTTCGTGTTCATGTTATCTCTTGAATATTTCTCCATACTGAAAGGTCATTATTCTAATCCGAGTTTGAAAAGTTATTCGAAAAGGAACTAAGAAACTGAAGCGTAGTGAATTCAGTCGTGAACGTACGTCGTGGTGCAGAAATTACATGGGAAGCAATGATTTGGTTCTACACTTTGCACCCCTCTTGTTTGCATCTTCTAATGTTTTCAGGAGAACTCTGAGGGACCAGAGTTCCTTTAGGGGGGAAGACTGAAACAACTCGTAATTTTCCCAGCATTATTTTATTCGTTTATTCGTGCTTCTTGAATTTTCCAACGTATTACGTTTTCTTGTATTCCTATATGTAAATCCTGAGATTATGATAATTTTAATAAATTATACTTTTTTAAGTATTTTCTGATCATTGACAATACTTTATATGGAATTATAGAATTTATATTTTATTTTTCCATATTTGTTTAAATCAAAATTTTGATTTAAAATCACTTGCGTGCGTTTTACAACGATTTTACTCAACACCAATGTACAACGAAAATTCCTACTGATCGCGATACCGACGGATGCCCAAAACATTACATTTTATTATCGATTTTTTCGATAATTAATATTTTCGACAATTTTGTTTTAATTACGTAAAAAGTCATGTCGGGAAGCCATATAATCATATTTATGATGCATTGTAACTTTTGAAAAGTAATTTTACGAAACCCGAGCCCCGTAAATATTTTCAAGATTACTAATAGTCATTTTCTACCCATTATCAAATTGCTTTTAAGTCCAAAAGTTTCAAACTTGGCAAGTTTTACCCCTACACCTACCTACCATATATAACCAACTTTTCTTTCACTACAACACACACATACAACTTTATAATAAAATATCAACACAATCCTCTCCCCCCCTCACCTTTGCCATGAACATCAACACCAAACAAACCCTTGATCATCAATTTTCAACATGAATCTCTTAAAATAAAAATTAGACCCATGTTAGAAATCTTCTTGTCATCCTAATGATACAAAAATTTCATACATGCATCAAGTTATAAAGATTTATGATTCCATGGTTGATTTATGTTATAATCATCATGCATGTGTCATCATTTTTGGTAAGATTATCACTTTTTGATCCTAAAAAGTTTTGTTTTTGATATGTGATTTTGTTATATTTTACATACAAGTGTTTTTAGGAGTGTTTGGTTGATGGGTATGTTATTAAAGTGATTCTTGGTTTTGGTTGGAAAATTGATTTGACTTGATTTCTAAAAGGGTATTTTGGGACAGCAGCTTATAACAGATTTTTCGTGGGTTTAAGATTTGATATAGGCTGAGATTATTTGAAATTGTTGTAGAGTTTTCGGAGACGCTCGTTTTGATGTAAAATAGAGCTTCTAACTCTTTACGAGTCAAAAGTTATGCTAGTTTTAGTATTCGTGTACCGGGAAACGCAAGTCGGCACAATCCAGAATTGGGCTGATTTTGGGTCGACTCTCGGGGACTTTACGCTTGGTTAGGTAGTTGATACTACTGAATTTCAAAGTCTACAAACTTAATTTGATGAGTCTATTAGTGGTTTTAAAAGGCGGATTGTCAAGATTAAACTTTTAAAGTGGTCTAAACGGTTTTACAAAACAAGTTATAATTCTGTCCCAAATTTTAGGGTCGAGTAAAGTGTCGAGCTGATGGGTTTTAAAGTGTGAACTTTGGCTCAAACTTTGGTGATATCTTATACAGGTTATAAGTGACCTTGACACCAATTTTCATCTAAATCGGACAAGTCTAGATAGGGCAGATCGGTGTGTACATTTGGAGTGTATATGCTGATTGGTATTTGGACACTTAGTTCAACGCTCGTGTTGCGTGAGTTTGAGTATTCACTATTGGACATGGTGACTTACTCGAGTGCTTAGTCATTATATAAATGACTTAGCTACTGTTCCTAGTGATGTAAAGGAATTGTTTGACTTGCGTTGATTTGGCGTCTTATGACGGGTTAATTTCAAGTGTACAAGTGTTTAAACGAGTAGTGTTGGATAATTGGGTTAGTATGGTTTCATTTGGTTTGTGTCAATGGTTTTGAAACATTAATACTTTGAAAACATTTGAGTCATATTATATTCGGTACATATCGATACTTGAGTTCTAGTCTTAATGCGCGCCTTATTTTGATAGGTTGCGGCTTTCGTGTTTCCCGAGCATCCATATCGTCGGTGATCGTCTTACCACTACCGTTTCTACTCAGTTGCTGAGTACCGTGATTGACTTACCTCGTGGCTAAGGTGAATTCATAGCCCCTTTTTACATATACATGGTTTCTAAACACGGGGTGAGATTATACATGGTGGAACACAACCATTTAAAAACTGTATGCTATCCAGAACTTGTATGCTATCTAGAACTTGTATGCTATCCAGAACGTGTATGCTTTCCAGATGTTTTCCGTATTATTATTGCTTTTTAGCCTAGCCTTGAGTTTCATCTCTCCGATCATGAACCGTTAATTATCCTGTGTGCATTACGCGAAGCGCGAATGTTGTGGGTGGATCCATCGGGATTGACTATCCCCGTCCCATGTTGCGGTTGTTTAACCATGACGCATTACATTTGTTTATACCTGAGTATTTAGGCTGAATACTTACGTAAGTTAAGCTTCGGTTCATGAATTAAACAACAATAATAACCGTTTCGAACTATTGTTGACGTATATAACCATACTCCATACCACTTGTTTTACAAATGAATGCTTGTGTTCCACACCTTTACTGCTAAACCTATGAATATCACTCAACTTTATGTTGACGATTTTACATGTTTAATCTCAAGTATAATTACTTAGCTTTGCTTGGATGGGAGCCCGCAAGATATCATCGCAGCTTGGAGATTTCTGTGTATAATTTATCTTGGTTAAATCTAAAAGCTGTCAGAAGATAGTTTTCTGTATTTTTGTAACTAAGTGTTATAAACCTTGATGAAATAATAAATCTTTCCGCATATAAAACTCTGGGACCTATGTTTAAAACTCTGATTATTTTATGATGTAATGTACATGTTTTTATTACGTCAGCTTTGTGTCAACTGTAATTCATTGTTTCTTGTACCATGACGTGTTACCCCCTCGTTGCCTAGTTGTTCCATGCCAGATTTTGAGGGTCTCACAAAATCCATCATACATTGATTATAAAAACATTAAAAACAATTTAATTGAAGAGGGATTTAAAAGTTTTACTTTAAGATTAATGGAAGATGAAAAATCAATGAAACCCTAAAAAACTCTATGAACCGTCAAATTTTTTTCCTCCAGGGATTTATGATGTGTATTGGTTTATAACAATGCTTTATATAATTAACATACTAATCCTAGACCAATACAATGTTTCTTTTTTTCTTTCTTTCCTTTTTTTTCTTTTCCAACCGTCCTATAACCATACCATATATATATATATATATATATATATATATATATATATTCTTATTTTTATTTTATTTATTATTACACTACTAATGTTTCCTTAAATTACCTTAATTTATTACAGCTCCTAAAACCTTCAAAACCTCTAAACCGTAAAACTAGTCATATTTATGCGTATACCGTAAAAGACGTAAAAATATATAGTTTTATAAAAACTCTTAGAATATGAAATAAACTATATAAATAAGTCCTAAATGACTTGAAACCATCCCGTAAATTATTCCCGTGACTAAATACCTCATCCGAGACCCCTAAATGCAAAACCCTAAATCGTAAAAATACGATTTGTCTATAATACATATACGTATACGTAAACCACTAAATAACACCATCATAATTCATAGTCACTACTTTGTGAACTCATGAACATGAAAAACATCACACGTCGTTTCACTCACAAGGTACCCCATACTCGAAAACGATGTCCCAACCACTCTGTACACACCAAATAACACATAAACACATAAAGACACACTTTCACGAAACATGCACAAAAATAAAACTAAGTGACGAACCTCAAAACCGTGGTTGTCACATCACTCTCTCCTAATAGAAATCTCGTCCCGAGATTTACTTCTTAGGACCGTCATTAAAAAATAGTTGAGGATACTTGTTCCTCATAAATCCTCCCGTTCCCATGTGAAATCTAGTCCACGTTTCAAATTCCATATATCCATAACTACGGTATATTACTTTTTCCTACGTCTTAGCTTCACGATCCAAAATCTCTACCGGTTATTCGATGAAACGAAGACTCGTATCCATACTAATATCATCTAACGGTACTTGCAAGTCGGTTCTTGCTAAGCATTTTCTCAAGTTTAAGACATGAAATACATCATGCATACTACTCAATTCTCCTAGTAATTCCAACCTATAAGCTAGTGGTCCAATCCTTTCGAAGATTTCGAATGGACCCACGATTCTAGGTGTTAACTTCCCTTTCATCCCAAACCACGTCACTTCTTTCCATGGTGAAACCTATAGCATAACCTTATCCCCAATCTCAAATCCCAACGGCTTACGCCTCTTGTCCACACAGCTCTCGTGTCGGTCCTTTGCCATTTTCAACCTCTACTTAAGCACTGCCACCACCTCTTGTAGTTTTCCGTTCCAACTCTGGTCCAATATGTTGACTGCTTCTAACTTCACCCCACTGTAATGGTGATCCACCTCATCTTCTATGGATTAACTCCAACAGTTTCTACTACATTTCCTATCACCAGACCTAACGGTTTTCTCTTCTATATCACTACACTATCTTGACAACCCTTTGCTCCCTCAAGCCATTCTTCCTCCATACTACTTCTCGCTTGTCTCTCCATAATCTTAATTTCCATACGATCTTCTATCTCATCTTCAACCAATAATTTAGGCGATCCTCTTTTATTCCTTACATTCTCATCAGTGTGGAATACGCCCCTCTCACTAGCGACCCTCTTTGTAGAATAATTCTTCCTAAATAAAATGCATTCTCCAGCTATCTCCAAACCGCACGCCAATGCTCTAGGCAATTTCTGACCCGGCACGAAACCCGACCTGAAACTGACACGAAAATTAACAGGTTCGGGTTGAATATATTGAATCTTAGGTCAGGTTTGGGTCGGCCTATCTGACCCATTTATTAAACAGGTTAGGTTTGGGTTGGAAAAAAATTAAGCAGTTCGACCCGACAACCCGTTTAAGATTTTTTTCCATATATTAAAAATGATTAATATTTTACCATACGTGTTAACTAGGTTAAATAGACCGAACATAAACACTTTTAACATTTTTAACATGTGTAATGTGCCTACTTTTATATATAAAACTTGTTAAATGGATCAATATATAAACCCGTTTAACCTATTCAACATATTTAACGTCAACCCAAATATATACATGGGTTAAATGGGTTAGGTTCGGGTTATGTGTAAACTGGTAGGGTTGAGATAACTGACCCGATTATTTAAATGGGTTAGGTTTGGGTTGGGATTTTCTGACCCGCTAACCTGACAACACGAACCCGCTAACCCGAACCCGACACGAATTGCCACCCCTAATTATCCCTATGGTATGCTCATACCAACCATTAGTCTATCAACGATATACTATGCTTACTTTCCATCGTTTATTCCCTTGCCATAATCCTTCATAAAGCATTCCATACTTCTTAGGATAATTTTTATGCAGAACCTCTTATTCCATCACATTTGTACGCAATCCTTCCAACTTCTCAACTACTTGACTTCTCATTCCTCTTAGAATATGGGATGAATTATTCAGTCTATCGACTAGCACCCAACTCTCATCGTACTTATTCCTTTACCCCATTATGTATCCCCTCTACCATCTTCGTCCTTACACGACCCTTTCTATGCTACTCCTATCTATGTAGGAAGAATAGTCTATGTCCCTTTTCTCCATATGATTGTCCAAGCCACGCAACATAAATGTTGACGCGTTCTCTGCTTTAGACAACTACTCGTGCAACTTACATCCTTCATCCAAACCCTCCTAACACGTCATCCATATAGCTAAAAAATTTCTCAGCATCACTTCCTCCCTCTTATTCCATGTCTCATTAACTATGCTTGCCTTTCCCAGATGGTACTTGGCCTTGCAATTTTCCTTCATCACTTAACTCCACCCATCACCTTTGCCACATGTTCAATCAAGAGGATTGAATATGTGTTGGAGACGTTCATGATCCGTATAGATCATTCTCTACGTCTCGTACACCAAATGCCTCTAGCATTCTAGGCAGATATAACAATCCAGCTCTACTAACTGAGTCTTATCTAGTTCTTCTAAATCTTCAGTTCCTATAACGTATAAACAATCGCATTTCTTTGTCATCCTCGTACGCATCCAAATCCTTGCTCCACGTATCGTCATGCTTCGCGAATTCATCCAGTCCTTCCGATAATGCCAAGATCTGCTCATTATCCAATCCACCTCTTCAGCCTCCAAAACGCTTCCTCATCCTTCTTCACTTCGCCCCTTGCTGGTTCCATGATATGCCATCCTCTCTAACTACTCATCATGGTAAACTTAATCCTAAAACTCACACTTGACAATCTCACGTATAATTCCTTTTCCTAAACCACTCCAAATCCAACACATAATTCGCCTCACTCTCCATCTTAGTCTTTGAGTAGATTAAGATGTTGTCGATACTTCCGATGACAACTCGTTTATATACGATCATGCACACTCGATTCATTGACTCCATGAAAACCGCTAGTGCTTTGGTGAAGCCAAATGCATAACCATTTCTACTACATCATTCCTGCATCCTCTCTTTGCAACAACACAAACAAATTTCTGCCTCGTTCTACTCGCGAAATTCTACGCACATTCTAAAAGATTGATACTCCTTCTTATCAACCCATCCAACCGCTTTCACATCACATTTACTACTAGAAAAATCAACCTTTATCTTGCATTCCTTGCAATTTCTAACAACTCTTGTCTTTAAAATCATTCCATCAACAATTGCCTTGGAAAGACACTAACTACAACTCATCTTGCTCCTTCTACTGGCTCTGTTCATGGTTCTACTTCAAGATAATAGGTAAACCTACTAAATCTTAAGAAATTTTCGGAAAATTTTACATACCTAACGAATATCATAAGTACCTTTGAAATATCACACCCCCTTCCAACATTCTCTATGATGCGTTACTTGTGCCAATATTCATACTTTATACAAATCTCTATTCATCTCCCTTGGCACTCCTAAGAGACCTCATGACCACATTAGTTCGTCTACGAACTTCTAACTCTTTCCTCCCTACTAAGGTCATTCCAACCATTTTCTCATGGCCACCTACTTAATCGTGTAGGCACAACCAAGTCTTCCATATGACTACCTCAACGCTCCCAATCAATACAAATCCAAAACTACATCCTGAGATCAACGAATCAAACCCACGGATAACTATCGACATTTCACGTGCACGAGTTAAAACAGACCAACACCACAAAAACTCAATAAGAAAACTCAAACCCAAAACATGTATCAATTCAAAATGACCTTTGAAAACAACAACCCTCTAGATGATCTCAAGACTCAATTCAAAGACTAGGTACCCCGAACATCCCAAATCATAAGTTTAAAACTAATATTAAAAACTGAACCTTAAAACCAACACTTGTACAAAAATTTCGACCAAGCTACTGTCCTCCCATGACTATACATTCTGAATATTGTAAAAGTACGTTCCGAGTACATAATTTTAGACTTTTGAATCACTCAAAAATCTCTAAAAATGAATAAGTTATGACCAAAATAATTTTTATATTAGTTGTTTTAAAAAACTACAGAATCATCTACGAGATTAACGTAATCCATTTTAAATGCAAAGAAATAAATGTACGTGAAATTTTCATGAACTCAGTTTAGTCTTGAATAAATAATTATAAATGACGTAGATCGGTTAAACTCACTTATATGAAATATCTAAGTAGGAAAATTTTATTTTACTTTATTTTTAAAGAAAGTCTTTTAGAATTTGAAATAAATAAGTGTTGATTACATAAAAAAACTTATGTTACATCTTGTTGCAAACACGAGTCCTACACCTTACCCTTATTTTACCGAATACAACCAACTATCCAACTCTATAGTAGATTTCCATGTCTTTTTTTCAATATATACCGACCAAAAGAAATGTAAAAGCTTGTTTCTTTTTTTAGGTGCTTCCATATTAGGCTCTTAATTAGCCTCTTAGTGGGAAGAGAGAGATATTTGTGTGAGTGTGGAACAAGATGTTCAAAGTGATTTGGCCCACAACTTTTCCCACTAAGAGGCACAAAAAGAAAAAGAAACACCCCCTAAGACTCAACACAAAAGATTTCATTATCCCAAAAGAAATCCCAAGTTATTTCAATAGACTTAACACCAAAAACACCATTTTAAAATAGCCACCCTCCTAAGGATACAATCGATAATAGTAGGGATCATACATATATAGGCATATTAGGATACATATACTCAAATCCGTCCAACATCTACTATACACGCATGTATTAATCCTCTTTCATGCAATCATACTTAGGAATCCATTGAAGTTGTGGTACTTGTATAACTATGTTGGCCACCATACTTATACAATTACCCTTTCCCCAATGCAATCCCTCCTATGATGACACTTATAAGAATCAATATAACACATAACACATAAATCCATCAACTTACCTAAGCACATAACCACATAAACAATAAGGTCCAAAACTTTAACTATTGAAATAACATAGTCAAACTCTTGGAATATATAAATCCATAGTCTAGCTAAAACAACATAGACAAAATCCAAAATGAAAACATAATCAATTATAAGTCATGTCGTCCCTCATAGTGGAAACAACTTAAAATCCTTCTTATCCACCTAATCCTAGTAACTCGAACCACCACATGATTCTTAGGGAACATGACTTAAACATCAAAAGAAAAATACTATACCTCAGGTACATAAAATAACTCAACAAAAGACAAAAACTACCATGTACCAAATTATGTACTATAATGTACAATTTAAGCAAAATACAACAATGACTAGCGTGGACGATTATGGTTCAACCCGCACTAGTCACAACCCAAAAAGAAAATAACATGTGGCTAAGTATGAACTACTATGGTTCAACCCATACTAGTCAAAACTTAACAAACATCGCAAGTAAAAACCAATAACATCAAGAAAAACCTCAA
Organism: Glebionis coronaria; assembly: GCA_025667525.1. Lineage (NCBI taxonomy): Eukaryota > Viridiplantae > Streptophyta > Magnoliopsida > Asterales > Asteraceae > Glebionis > Glebionis coronaria. The sequence continues at coordinate 552,444,356 of CM046875.1, read as the reverse complement.
TTAATATCAAATGCACACATACTCCTACGATACCAATATGCGAGGACCCTTAAGCTATAGACTAGGCTACGAGACTAGGCAACCTAATTCTCTATAACCATTGTCTCTGATGCCATTCTGTCACACCCCACCATGGCGGAATATGGGGCGTGACGTACGGATATCATCACAACAATAGCGTGTCTATAGAGATAACTAAATGAAATGGAAATATCATAAATGGGTGACACATTGTCATGAAAATATCTTAAACAATGCAGGCGTCTAGGTAAGTAGGTAACATGTCTACCCCTTACCAAAGACATACGAATACACACATCAACATATAGGTTTCCACAATGTATCACTTATTCAAACATAAAATAAAGGCTAAGAGGAAAGGGGGTTCCTCTAAATGCAATCCTAAGCCTCCAAAGTTAGCCACTCCTATTCTCACGCTTAACCATATTCTCACCTGAAAGAGACACTAAAGCACGTCAACAATAAAGTTGGTGAGAGTCATAGGTGGACTCCAACGCCAAATTAGTTATAAGCCGTGAATAACAACTATCAATAAAAGAACATATGGACAATGTGCTACAATTATGCATTAACAACTAACATTCAAGATTTAACCATTCACCATAATTCCAAGGCTCCCAACCTTACCAATCACCATGGTCTCATAGGCGCCCATACACCTATGAACCAATCCCAAGGCCCTGCCTTGTCAACATCTCCTTGGTACCAAGTCAAACCACAATAACAATCAAGAATCACATAGGAGTTAATCACATAAGTGTACACACAAGTCCATAACAAACCATAAAAACATTCACAACATTAGTTACAAAACCATACAGTGTCTCTTCCATCCCATCTGGAAGTAACGAACATTAAAAGATATGGGACTACGAAACTCACCTGATCAAGCTTCTCCAAATATCCGCGCTCTAGCAAAATCTAAACACCAAACATATACAATCAAGATATGAACCACATACCAAAGTGGCTCATCAGTCTATGATGGATATATAACCTTCTCCTACAACTTAACCCCATTTGTATTCCATCAGTATCCCATTACACCCCTCTATTAAGCCCTTAACTTAAGTTCATAACCCGTCCTGTTAATATTTAACCTAAAACAGTCCCGATTTTCATAGTATTATGAGCCAAACGCCCACCAAACCTAAACCAAATTTTTTGCAATGAAAACCCCATAAACTTATATGTGTTAGCTAAAATCTCAGCCCTTACCCCAACATCAAAGCTAATTTAAAGTCCCCTATATACAACTTATACTTTCGCCTATCCAGATTTTACCAATTTTGAACATATGAAATGTTTGTTATGATAAGAGGGTCTTAGCCTATCCTATTTGCTTAGCCCTTCTCCAGATCTTTTATTTAATATATAATCTAAGTCACATGTTCATTTGAAACTATAATTAAATTCCTAAGTTCCCTAACTATCTTAAAACATTAATTGAAAACCCGCTGATTTAAAAAACTGTTTTGACTGTTGTAACCTATTTTTGACCCACTTCCCGACCTTCAATTTAGTTCTAGTTTCTTACATTTGAAAGCCAATTTTACCTTTCCAGGGACATAAGATTCGAAAATTAAAAGTTTGTAGAACTCTAGATATGATCAAAACAATAGACTAAAAATTCTGCCCAATTTTTAATTACGAATTTAATTGAATTAACCTAATTAATTATTCATAATTTATTTAATCACAAGCCATAATTATTCTAATCATTGTTAATCGTAAAACTCAGGTTTTAATTTAGAATAAACCCTAAATCCATCATACATTGATTATAAAAACATTAAAAACAATTTAATTGAAAAGGGATTTGAAGGTTTTACCTTAAGACCAATGGAAGATGAAACAAAAACCAATGAAACCCTAAAAAACTCTATGAACCGTCGAATTTTTTTCCTCCAGGGACTTATGATGTGTTTTGGTTTATAACAATGCTTTATATAATTAACATACTAATCCTATCCCAATACAATGTTTCCTTTTTTCTTTTTTTCATTTTTTTTTCTTTTCCAACCGTCCTATAACCATACTATATATATATTTTTATTTTATTATTTTTATTTTTATTATTATTTATTATTACACTACTAATGTTTTCTTAAATTACCTTAATTTATTACAGCTCCTATCTAACACCCCCAATTTACCTTGCGCAGCGGAATATTACAATTGGGTGTTGGTCAAAGAATCATCCCACACAAACCATATTGAACGACTCAAAAGAGACGTTTTAAGCATAAGTAAATTAAAAACATGTTAAATTACAACAACAACACAAATTGTCTAAATTTTTCCAACCCCAAAATATAACCAGAGTAGCGTTAGGTCCCCACAAATCTCAACCCGTTTAAAACCAACCCACATTGTTTACAAGACATTCAAGAAAATACAATTGTCTTTGTTAAAAGGGAGGAAAACAAGTTAGACCATCCACAAGCCACAACAACATCCATTGCATGCTCCGCCACAATCATCCTCGATTACCTGAAACACATGCTTAAAATAGTCAACAAATAATGTTGAGCGAGATCTATAGGTTTACAGAATCACAGCTGAACATAAGTATAAAATTCATTCACGATCATTCAATAGTATGCAGATCATTACAAACTATTATTGGGTCTTACTCATTATAGCATAGGCTATTTAATTATGTTTAAGCTCATGACACCGACCCCATAAACTAATCACCCGCGCCAAATGCCGACATGATTTAAGTGAAACCATTGCCCCTCTTAGGTATTCGTTGCCAATCATACCTTTTTCTTGACACAAGTTATCCTTACGCAGAGGGTACTCAACGTACTAGCTCTCGTCTAGGATAGGGTCGTCAACCCAATAGTACTATCAATTGTTCAAACGACTATTTCCAATCCACACAAGGATCAAATAATAGTTAACGGTTATTGAATTTAGGGTCTTTGGCAACTAGCTACTCAACATAATTCAAAACATCATTCGGGTCCAATAATCATTCATGACTTATGTTCCTTTTTATTTAAATAGCATGTATCCCCCTCGCGGGTAAAAATCATTTAAAATAAATTAAAGAGAGAGGCTATAGACTCACCTTAGGTAGTAGTGGTTGTATTAACGAAGACATAGACGAAAAACAATCACCGACGATGAGGACGCCCCTTGAAATCAATTACAACATCTAACAAACACATCGCGTAAAGAATTTAAAACCTTAAAGTACCTTAAAGTAGTATATGTACAAAATTAAGAACACTAAATGTTCATATAAACTCACGCCAAAATCCTAAACAAGTGATATTTACTAGACACATTCATTGTTATACGTTATTAAAACTGTTACTCGATTTACAATTCTGCCGGCACATACCTAATGTACGGACTGAATTCCCATACTTAAACATCACGAATTTTTACGAAACTCGCTGTAGACTTCACTTACATCATGTAAAAAGCTCATAAATTTTTTAATAAAAAGATATTACTTTTAAGTCACGCTGCCCAACACATTTCCAACCTTGAAAATCCGGGCATATTTACACCCTTACGTTGTAAAACCATTTTGACTCACTTAACCAATTCCGTTTGCAAAACCATTTCCTAAGTTTGAAAATAAACTCACAAACTCAGGTTTTGAGCTAAAGAACCGCCCTTGACCATTTTTAAAACTCTACTTAAAGTCCCCGAGATTTGACCTAAAATCGAACACAAATTCGGATTATCTCAACTTTCATCTCACGGTACACAAAACTTCAAACTAACATAACTTTTGACACGTTTGGAGTTAAAAGCTCTATCTTATACCAAAACGAAGCTAGAAAGAATCTCTACAACTCTATACTATAATAAAAATCTTGACTCAAACTTAAAACTATGCAAAATAGCCTTAAATAATCTATTTGAAAAAGACACTTTACAAATCACCTTTTTACCCATTTTCAAATCATACCATCTACTCCTATGATCCTAAAATCATCAACAAACTATCCTAACACCTCAACAACATCCTAAATTACTTGAATGAATCATCCACACAAAAACTCATTTCTTAGAAATTACATGCAATCTAACCAACAAAATTTAAAAAGCATCTACACATGTATTTAAACATATCCAAACAACCAAAATGGATTAAACATCAAAAACAAACAAAAGTCCCTTTGGTCGTGGGTTTTGAGGATAAAAAACACAAAGAAAAAATTGTTTCCCACTTGTTTTATCCATGATTTACTCATATTAACACTTAATTTAAACATGCATAAGGTTTAATTAGATCAAAACCTTCTTTTTAAAAATCCAAAATTTTATGAAAAATTAAATGGTTGCATGTTTGTTTTTATTGGATTAAAAGACTTACAATGGGATTATAAGAGGTGGTATATGGTTAGTTTTTTCAAAAACAAAAAAAATGGTGGTGGTGTGATGGTGGTAGTGTAGCCGTCGGCTAGAGAGAAGAGAGGGAGAGGGTGAAATTTTTTTTGAAGTGTTTTTCTGATGTGTGTGTTTCCTTTTTCCCTTTTGTAAAATTAGGAGGGACTAAGTTGCAATTTTAGCTTTCTTTTGGCCTAAATGGAAAACAATGATTTTAAAGAGCAGGAATTTACCCATTTGTTGGTTTTGAATTTTTGCGGGAGTCCGGGTTCATCCCGGCTACTCCAAAATAATTTTAAATGGTTCAAACGCACCCAAAATGGAATAAAAACGGTTCTGACTCGATTTAACACGAAATAAAAATAAAAACTTCGAAAAATCCAAATATCGATCAATCCATAATGAAAGTTAAATTTTGGGCATCCGTCGGTATCGTAATCGTCATCGGTTCCTCTTAAATCGTAAAACGTAAAAATTAAGACCTCCAACATTGGTTTCAACTTAAACCGTCAAACATATTACCCACAAAAATTTCTAAAAATTTCAAAAATATACGTAAAATTAGGATTAATAATGGCGTTGATTTCTGGGGTGTTACATCCTCCCCTCCTTAAAGGAACGACGTCCCGACGTTCTCCTCTTCTTATACTCACATTTTGTACCACTAGAACAAATGAGGATACTTTACCCTAAATAAGACCTCACGTTCCCACGAAAATTTCAGTCCATTCCTAGAATTTCATCATCACAAGAAATTCTATGAGAGTCCCATCCACAATCTCCACCGGTTCCTCCGCTACTGTAATTTATCGTCGAGTTGAATCTCATCCAAATGGAATCTCGAAATCCTTATTCGCTAAGCATTTCTCCAATTTTGACACGTGAAACACGTTATGAATAACACTACGCTCATTCAGTAACCCAACTTATAAGCTATTGTCCATTTCGTTTAGAAATCTTCAATGATTCGATACACCTCAGACTCAACTTTCCTTCCTTTCTAAATGAATTACCAACACCATTTCCTATCCCATAGGAAAATGAACTTCTTCTGTCGGTCTCTCGCAGCAAGTAAACGATTCTTGATTCGCACCACCTTCTCAGTATTCTTCGAATTCATCTCTGGTCCAGTCAGTTAACTTCATCCTACTTCACTTCAACTTCCGGCGATCTACATTTCTCGTCCATTCGAAGCTTCAAAATAGCGCTGCCTTAATACCCACATGATAACTGTTGCTATAAGATTCCACTGAAAACAAACGACATTCCTAGTTTCCACCAATTCCAATAACACACGCTCGAACACGTCTTTCGAAACCATAACATAAATTCAGACTCTTGAAGAATAGTCCTTTCGCTCTTGCCATCGGTCTTGAGTTGATAGGTCGCACTCAATCTCACTCAGTGCCTAACACCTAACAAACAAATCGCGTAAAGAATTTAAAACCTTAAAGTACCTTCAAGTACTATATGTACAAAATTAAGAACACTAAATGTTCATATAAACTCACGCCAAAATCCCAAACAAGTGATATTTACTTTACTAGACACATTCATTGTTATACGTTATTAAAACTATTACTCGATTTACAATTCTGCCGGTACATACCTAATGTACGGACTGAATTCTCATACTTAAACATCACGAATTTTTACGAAACTCGCTGTAGACTTCACTTACATCATGTAAAAAGCTCATAAAATGTTTATAAAAAGATATTACTTTTAAGTCACGCTGCCCAACACATTTCCAACCTTGAAAATCCGGGCAGATTTACACCCTTACGTTGTAAAACCATTTTGACTCACTTAACCAATTCCGTTTGCAAAACCAATTCCTAAATAGACTCACAAACTCAGGTTTTAAGCTGAATAACAGCCCTCGACCATTTTTAAAACTCTACATAAAGTCCCCGAGATTTGACCTAAAATTTAACATAAATTCGGATTATGTCGACTTTCATCTCCCGGTACGCAAAACTTCAAACTAACATAACTTTTGACTCGTTTGGAGTTAAAAGCTATATCTTATACCAAAACGAAGCTAGAAAGAATCTCTACAACTCTATCCTATAATAAAAATCTAGACTCAAACTTAAAAATATGAAAAATAGCCTTAAATAATCTGTTTGAAAAAGACACTTTACAAATTACCTTTTTACCCATTTTCAACTCATACCATCTACTCCTATGATCCTAAAATCATCAACAAACTATCCTAACACCTCAACAACATCCTAAATCAATTGAGCAAGAACAATACCCGTGCGTTTCACGGGTAGATGGTGATATATAAGTTAGGAATTTATTTCACATCTTAAATTTAAAAAAGAAGGACATTAAGCATTGAGACGAACATTTTCGAAAGAAAAGCTTAGACGAACTCGTTGGTATTTAGTCTAGAAAACATATAATGAATGATTATATAATCGTATCCGAAGAGTTTGCTTGCTTTGAATTTCCATATCCTAATACTTAGTAGTATTTACTCTTGAAAACATGTTTTCATGACACATAAATTATGAGATGCACTATTGAACTGTCTAATAATTGGTGTTCATGCCACAATAGAACATGAATAAAGTTAGACTCTCGGTTCACATCAGAGATAATTACGGAGGCATGTGTGTATAAACAACACTATATTACCCCATAGAATATACGGAGTACCATATTAGAAGATACACGCTTCTAGTAATAGCTAATTGACAATATATAAAAATATTAAGTATGATTGTGTGGAATTGAATAATGGCATGGTCACCAATAAGGTATAATAAACAAACATTAACTGGATCAAGTGGTCATCCATGACCCAAATAAGATTTTGCAAATTTTGACCCTTGTTAAAACAACATCAATATACTACATGTTTCAAGAATATGTATATCCTTATTTTTCTACCATGGTTTCAGCACAACTGATCATCTATCAAACAATATCAGTGTGTGTGAGGAAACATTAGATTAGTTTTTGCTATTACCTATATTCAATGACTTTTTGCTGTAACTGATATGTTGCAAATGAAATAAGCAAACTATATTAACCTTTCAAGAGAAACCAAATATTAAAAGTAAGACTATGAAACCAACCTATTTACATGTTCATTTTTAAGGATTTGAGGTTTATTAAACTCAAAAAAATACTTGCCAACAATATAATCCTAAGACTGATCAACAATAATGTTACAAATAACATTTATGATTTGTTAATGCAATAATGACTAAAAACGTTACTTGCATTTTTCGTTCTCGCTTAGTTTTGATTACGACAATATGTAAAAACAAGCATTTACGAAAACAACGAAAAACGAATTCTTGAGTTCAAGTATTTTTCATTTTACTCATTTTCACTTAAGGTATGGATAAACAATTACTAACCCTAATCAAGTGATCAAGTGATTTAATCTTTTCTTAAAACTCACTTTTTATTAAATGTGGCAAGTTTTTGTTAAAATTTATTTTTAAGAAAATGTTTTATTAAATTAATTATTTGAAATTTGAAAATGGCATATTCTTATTCTGTTAAGAATATCCTTTCAGGATATTTTTATACCCAGATAAGACCTCCACCACTAAAGGACAAAAAGGAGCGGAGTCTAGTCCGGCGGTACCTTAGCGCCTAGGCGGTACCTTATCGATAAGGTACCGCGGGCTGTGATAAGGTACCGCGGACAGATATAGCCGTTGGCTCCTTTATCCTTTATATAGTGAACCATTCTCAGCTTTTCACCTCACCTCTTTTGCACATTTATTTCCAGATTCAAACCCCTTCTTTAATCACTCAAATCTTTGATCATTTGTTTGATTATTACTTGTTTAAGAAGTGAATCTTGTTCTTCCATCCCTTCCTCTCCAAGTGCAAAGAGAAGAACACTATCCTAGTGAAGTGTTGAGTCCACCACCAAAGATCCATTGAAGATCAATTTTTATATACTTGTAGTTGTGTCATAGTTGTGAAGATCCAAGTAGTTGTGTCTATTTGGAAGTTGTGTATGTACTAAGTATAGTTGTGTAGATTGGTCCTAGCTACGATTAGGGCTCGACTTTTAGCTTAGAGTCGGAAATTGGTTAAGCGACGTGTACGGTTTTCTCCACCATAAGGAGCTTGTTGTGTAGTGAACTCTCGAGTAAGGAGTACTCGAGGAGTGGAGTAGGAACGAGGAGTGAGCTTTGTTGCCGAACCACTATAAATCCTTGATGTTCGGTTTGATCTTTCTTTACCCTTAACTCTTTACATTCCTTATTCTTTTTGCATATACATGTGTTAATATTAGATTAGCTACACTATCATTCTTTATTCTTTGTGGATATATTTTTGTTAGTATTAGTTTAGCTACACTATCATTGTTCATATTTGTGCATAAGAAGATTTCACATATTTCCTCAAGCCTAAGTTTTTTGAAAAAGGATTTTTGGAAACCATATTTTAACAAGTAAATTATAAGAAACTATTCAACCCCCCCTTCTAGTTTCTACAATTGGTATCAGAGCCAGGTTGCTCAAGAATTTTTAAAGTATATTGTATTTTAAAACTTGAATCGATCTATGGATTCCAACAAGTACCTAGAAGGGCAATCTATGCAAAGACCACCACTTTTTGAAACCGATAGTTTTATTTATTGGAAAAATAGATTTGAAACTTATGTGAAATCAAAAGATTTAGATCTTTGGCATGTTATTACCAATGGTGATTTTTTACCCTTTCAATTTAATGAAGTTTCTAAAACGAAAGAATTAGTCACTTTTGACAAAGCTAATGATGATACTAAAAAGAAACTTTCAAAAAATAATGAGGCTAAAATGGTGATTTATAATGCTTTGCCTAAGAAAGAGTATGAAAGAATTTTTATGTGTGAAACCGCTAAAGATATTTGGAACACTCTTTTAGTAACCCACCAAGGTAATAGCCAAGTCAAAGAAAGTAAAATCGATCTTCTTGTCCAACAATATGAACAATTTGTCATCTTAGAAGATGAAACTATTGATAGTGCATTTTCTAGGTTTAACACCATTATTACTAGTCTAAAAGCACTTGATGAAGGTTTTTCTAGCAAGAACAATGTTAGGAATTTTCTAAGGGCCTTACATCCAAAGTGGAGAGCAAAAGTCACGGCTATTGAAGAGTCAAAAGATCTCTCAACTTTATCACTCGATGAACTCATAGGAAACTTGAAGGTTCATGAGATGATAATTTTGAAGGACTCAGAATTAGTAAAAACCAAGAGTGAAAGGAAATCTCTTGCACTTAAAGCCAAGAAGGCACAAAGTGACCATGATAGTTCCTCGGAAAGTGATGACGAGGAGTATGCATTGGCGGTGAGAGATTTCAAGAAGTTCTTCAAGAGACGAGGTCAACACGTTAGACAACCAAACTATGATAAGAAACCATTGTCAAAGAATCGGTTTGTCAAGAACGAAAAAGGTGATAGGAGTTGCTTTAGATGTGGTGATCCAAATCACTTCATTGGTGATTGTCCAAAGCCCGCTCGTGATAAGAACCACACGGCATTCGTTAGTGGCGCTTGGAGCGATAGCGGTGAAGATGATGATGACAACCCCAATGAGGAGAAATGCCTTATGGCTCACACTTCTAAAGAGGTACATTCCGAAACCGAATATTATAGCAATGATAGTTACACTTTAGATGATATTGAATTTGAAGGTAAATATGATAGCTTACACAAACTTAGTCTTAAATTCATAGAAAAGAATAAAACCTTAAAATCAACCAAAACTAAGCTTGAAAATGAGATCAATGAACTTAGGGAGAAATTGGCTAAACTTGAGAAAAACAAAGAGGTTGATTTAGGTTGCTTAAGTTGTGAGAAACTTAGATTAGAGAATGATGATCTCAAGAGCACCTCCATTAAATTGGAAAAGTTCATGAAAGGTAATAGTGCTCTTGATGATATGTTAAACAAACAAGTTCATTATAAGGAAAAACTTAGTCTAGGTTTTAACTCAAATGAAGCCTCAACTAGTGAACCAAAACAAGTCAGGTTTTCACAGAAAACACCTTCTGGACGCGGTTCCACATTGTATGGCGCGGTTCCTTATCACTATGGAACCGCGGCCATAGATAAGGTACTGCGGCCAGAAGTTGATTTTTGTGAAAACTCTGAACTTTCTGAAAAATCTAAGTTAAATGAAAAACCAAAGCATCTTACTGTTAATAAGGTTCAATTACCCATACTTGACGAAAATGCTATTAGTAAGTTCTATAAGCCGTTAAGTAAACCTCTCATGGGAAATAGAAGTTTATCTAGACTATCTTCTACTCCACCTAGAGTACGGAATGAATCTAAGCCTAGAAGTAGAACGACAACGCCTACAAGAGATAATCAAAACAACTCACGACCTAGAAGTAAAACTCCAACACCTAGAAAGAATAATAATAACTCTAAACCTAGATCAAACACACCTAGGAGAAGTAATGAACAACAAAATGGTTACATGAATTACTACCCTCCTCCATTTTGTTCTCCATGGGGAATCCCCACCTCATTCATACATCCCAACCAAATGCAAGGGATGTTTGGAACTAACAATTTTGGACCCATGAGATATTGGGGATTAAAGGTTTGATCTTGTGTATTGTTACCTAGATATGCTTGGGAATTGATTTGGAGCCCGATGAGTGGATTAAGGATAGTGGGCGTTCTAAACACATGACGGGTAATCGAAGTTTGTTCTCGCATTACAAAGCATATGATGGAGGTAACGTCACATTCGCTAGTAGTCTACGTGGTAATATCATTGGCAAAGGTACGGTTTCTCTTGACTCCATGACCATTGAAAATGTTGAGCACGTAGATAACTTAGGTTTTAACCTTTTAAGTATAGGTCAAATTTGTGATAATAAGTGTAAGGTCATCTTTTCGGAACATGACAGTGAAATCATAAAAGATGGAAAAGTCATTGGAAAAGGTGTTAGAAAGCATGGGCTTTATGTTATGAAAGTTAATAAGAAGTCAAAAGACAACATATGTCTTGCGACTATAGATGATAGTTCTACTCTTTGGCATAGGAGATTAGGTCACGCTAATATGCGTTTAATTCAATCTTTAGTCTCTAAGGAGTTGGTAAGACACCTCCCCAAGATTAAGTTTGATAGTCACTTTTGTGATGCTTGCAAAGTTGGAAAGCAAGTTCACTCAAGTCACAAAGCCAAGAATTTGGTTTCAACCTCTCGGTGCTTAGAGCTCCTACATATGGATCTCTTTGGACCTTCCGCCATACGGAGTTATGGAGGTAACCTTTATACCCTAGTTATAGTTGACGACTATTCTAGATTCACTTGGACTAGATTTTTGGCATTTAAGAATGAAGCTTTTGATCACTTCGAAATCTTTAGTCGGAGAATTCAAAATCAACTAGGATGTTCAATTGTTTCTATTAGGACGGATCATGGTAGGGAATTTGATAATGAAGTGCAATTTGGTGCCTTTTGTGAAGCTCATGGTATTACCCATAACTTCTCGGCTCCTCGCACTCCACAATCAAACGGGGTAGTTGAAAGGAAGAATAGGACTCTCCAAGAGATGAGTAGGACGATGTTAAACGAGCAATCTTTGCCTCAAAAGTTTTGGTGCAATGCCGTAGATACATCGACTTATATTCTCAACCGAATTCTTATTCGACCTTTCCTAGGAAAGACCCCCTATGAGATTCTTAAAGGTAAGAAACCCTCATTAGAATACTTTAGGGTGTTTGGAAGCAAGTGCTTTATCCTCAACACCAAAGACTACCTTACCAAGTTTGACCCAAAGTCTTACGAAGGTATCCTTTTAGGTTATTCCCAAACTAGTAAGGCCTACATAGTCCTAAATAGAACCTCAGGGGTTATTGAAGAATCACTCAACGTAACCTTTGATGAAACCCCTCCTTCACCCAAGACACCACCATTGGTTGATGATGACTTGGATGAATTAGAAGTAGTTAAAGCCAAAGAGGTTATAAAAATAGGAGTTGAAGACCTTAGTGTTGAAAAGGAAGTAAACATTAAGGAGTCTAGGGATCATACTCTCAATAATGTCATTGGTGACTTAAATCAAAGGACCCTAAGATCTCAAGTCCAAAACCAAAGCAACTTCTTTTGTTTTGTCTCCTTGATTGAACCTAAGAATGTTAAAGAAGCTTTGACGGATGAGAGTTGGGTCATTGTGATGCAAGAAGAATTGAATCAATTTGTTGCCAATGATGTTTGGGAACTTGTTCCTCCACCTAGAAGTTCTACCATTATAGGAACCAAATGGGTATTTAGGAATAAGCTAGATGAGAATGGTGTTGTGTCTCGTAACAAGGCTAGACTTGTAGCTCAAGGCTATAATCAACAAGAAGGGATTGATTATGACGAGACATATGCACCAGTAGCTAGATTAGAATCAATTAGAATCCTTTTAGCCTATGCTTGTGCCTTAGATATTAAGCTTCAACAAATGGATGTAAAGAGTGCATTCCTTAACGGTTTGATCAATGAGGAGGTATATGTGGCTCAACCTCCCGGCTTCATTGATTTTGAGAAACCGGACCATGTTTACAAGCTTAAGAAAGCACTTTATGGACACAAACAAGCACCCAAAGCTTGGTATGATAGACTTAAAGCGTTTCTTGTTAAACATGAGTATACCATGGGTATGGTAGACAATACACTCTTTATAAAGAAGAAAGGTCCTCACCTCATAATCGTACAAATATATGTTGATGACATTATATTTGGCTCAACTTGTCAAGAATTGTGTGATGACTTTGCCAAAATCATGCATGATGAGTTTGAAATGAGTATGATGGGAGAACTTAACTTCTTTTTAGGACTCCAAATTAAACAAATGGACGATGGTATTTTCTTTAGTCAATCTAAGTACGCTAAAGAAATTCTAAAGAAATTTGGATTAGAAGAATCTAGACCAATGAAGACCCCTATGGCCTCGGATACTAAACTCACCGTAGATGATGATTGTGAGTCGGTAGACAACACCAAATATAGAGGTATGATTGGTAGTGTGTTGTACCTAACGGCAAGTCGACCGGATATCATGTTTAGTGTTTGCCTTTGTGCTCGCTTCCAAGAGGCTCCCAAAACCTCTCACCTTGAAGCGGTTAAGCGTATCTTCCGATACATTAAAGGCACTATACATTTAGGATTATGGTATCCTAAAGGGACCGGCGTAGAAACCATTGTCTACGCGGACTCGGATCATGCGGGAGACTATGTGGACCGGAAAAGCACTAGTGGAGTTTGTACCTTCATGGGTTGTTGTTTAACTTCTTGGTTCTCCAAGAAACAAACCGCTCTTGCGATATCCACCATGGAAGCCGAGTATGTGAGTGCCGGTAAAGCATGCCAACAAGCTCTATGGATGAAGCAAGCGCTTGTTGATTACGGGATTTCTCTTGATGATGTTCCCATCATGTGCGATAATAAAGGCGCTATAGACCTAAGCAAGAATCCCATTGCAACATTCGCGAACCAAACACATAGAAATTAGACACCATTTCCTTAGAGATAATGTTCAAAAGGGGAACATTACTATCGAAAAGGTGCCCTCCGAGGACAACTTAGCCGATATCTTCACTAAGCCACTTAAGAGGGAACCTTTTTATTACTTGCGTCTAGGTCTAGGATTAATGGAACATCTTCCTTAAATTCTTTTCTTCTTGTGTGTTTTCTCTTACCACCTTGAGTACTTGAGTCTTTTAAGATTCTTTTGAAAAATCTTCTCATCTCCTTTTCAAAAACTCTCAAAGTCTCTCTCGAAAACGGTTGAGAAACTCGTTTGACATTGTTAATTCAATCTAAAAACGATTTTTCATAGATTCTCGCTATTAATATAGAGATTACATAATTCATATGTATGATTCTCTCAAACATAGCAAGAACAAGATTGAATCATGGAGGATCATTGTGTCATAAAGTCTTGTCTTACACACCTCCTACATTGATTTTTTTTTTGTTTATTTTGGTCAAATCTCTATTAAGTTTGCATATACTTTCCTTGTCTATCTTAGCTTTTAAGCACATCCCTATGATAAGTTAGACTAGAAAAATAAGATTTGCTGAAAAAATCTTTCTCCAAACACCAAACCCTGCTTCTGCAGGCGGTTCCATAAGTGAGCCGCGGTACCTTATTGATAAGGTACCGCCACCATAGATAAGGAACCGCCTACAGTGGCCTTCCTTTTCGGGTTTTTGTCTGAAACTCCAGATTTGCTCCAACCTTTTTGAGAATCTTTGTTTCAAACCCTTTGACCACCCCAAAAATACCCTAAGCCTTCCCTATTTAAACCATAAGCATTTTGCATTACTTCACGTCCAAAATGTCTTATTCTCCAAATGAAAGCCTTGAATCTCCTCCATTTTCTCCAATTGCATTCAATCCAAACCCACCCAAGAACACTCTTAATCACATTTCTCCTACCAAGAATGTTGATTGTGGAACTTCCTTTCTTCCACCACCACCCTTTAGTGTTATTCCTCCTTCTCATGATAATGTCATGCACCATGGAACATATTGTCATTGTTGTCAATATCAACATCTTGCTATGGCACACATCTATGAGGAGTTGAGCTACATTAAGAGTCTCTTAATCAAGCCTCCTCTTCATTTTGATTATGAGATCTCCAACAAGCCACCACCACCACCCTCTGCTATTACCTTGTCTTTCATATAAGCATTGGTTGCTTATCCTAAAGACACCAA
This sequence comes from Glebionis coronaria, assembly GCA_025667525.1. NCBI lineage: Eukaryota > Viridiplantae > Streptophyta > Magnoliopsida > Asterales > Asteraceae > Glebionis > Glebionis coronaria. The sequence continues at coordinate 552,429,277 of CM046875.1, read as the reverse complement.
TTTCAAGCAAATATTAGAATTCTAGAATAACTAGGATTAGATTTATGCTTTTGGCTTGTTTCTTTTTTTTTCATATTTCCTTGTATGATGTTTCTTTAGTAACCTATCTTGGATCTTTGTCATTGTGTTTTCTTCTCTTTTAATTTTTTTTTTGTGACCTATTGCTATATATTGTTGGTTGTTTCTTTTGTTCAACTAACCCTTCTATGTAGCTTGTCACCATATCTCGATTCCCCGGTGCCCCAAGCTAGGGGGAGTAAGCACCAAGGGGGAGTCTTTGCAAAGTCGTTTCTTCAACACCGGCTTACGCAACCTTTTTGCTTCGACAAAGGGGGAGAAATGAATAAACTCGTCTTCGAAAATCTTGTTTTTTGTGTGATTGAGTTTATGTATTGTCTGAATCAAAAAGGGGGAGATTGTTAATGCAATAATGACTAAAAACGTTACTTGCATTTTTCGGTCTCGCTTAGTTTTGATTACGACAATATGTAAAAACAAGCATTTACGAAAATAACGAAAAACGAATTCTTGAGTTCAAGTATTTTTCATTTTACCCATTTTCACTTAAGGTATGGATAAACAAGTACTAACCTTAATCAAGTGATCAAGTGATTTAATCTTTTCTTAAAACTCACTTTTTATTAAATGTGACAAGTTTTTATTAAACTTTATTTTTAAGAAAATGTTTTATTAAATTAATTATTTGAAATTTGAAAATGGCATATTCTTATTCTGTTAAGAATATCCTTTCACGATATTTTTATACCCAGATAAGACCTCCACCACTAAAGGACAAAAAGAAGCGGAGTCTAGTCCGGCGGTACCTTAGCGCCTAGGCGGTACCTTATCGATAAGGTACCGCGGGCTGTGATAAGGTACCGCGGGCAGATATAGCCGTTGGCTCCTTTATCCTTTATATAGTGAACCATTCTCAGCTTTTCACCTCTCTTTTGCACATTTATTTCCAGATTCAAACCCCTTCTTTAATCACTCAAATCTTTGATCATTTGTTTGATTATTACTTGTTTAAGAAGTGAATCTTGTTCTTCCATCCCTTCCTCTCCAAGTGCAAAGAGAAGAACACTATCCTAGTGAAGTGTTGAGTCCACAACCAAAGATCCATTGAAGATCAATTTTTATATACTTGTAGTTGTGTCATAGTTGTGAAGATCCAAGTAGTTGTGTCTATTTGGAAGTTGTGTATGTACTAAGTATAGTTGTGTAGATTGGTCCTAGCTACGATTAGGGCTCGACTTTTAGCTTAGAGTCGGAAATTGGTTAAGCGACGTGTACGGTTTTCTCCACCATAAGGAGCTTGTTGTTTAGTGAACTCTCGAGTAAGGAGTACTCTAGGAGTGGAGTAGGAACGAGGAGTGAGCCTCGTTGCCGAACCACTATAAATCCTTGGTGTTCGGTTTGATCTTTCTTTACCCTTAACTCTTTAAATTCCTTATTCTTTTTGCATATACATGTGTTAATATTAGATTAGCTATACTATCATTCTTTATTCTTTGTGGATATATTTTTGTTAGTATTAGTTTAGCTACACTATCATTGTTCATATTTGTACATAAGAAGATTTCACATATTTCCTCAAGCCTAAGTTTTTTGAAAAAGGATTTTTGGAAACCATATTTTAACAAGTAAATTATAAGAAACTATTTAACCCCCCCCCCCTTCTAGTTTCTACATGATTGATACAACAAATAATGTTACAAATAACATTCTAAACCAATGGTCCTAAAATTTTAAAAGTTTAGAGTGTATGAAAATAACATTCCGAATCAATAAAAATTGACCAACTATTAAACTTTTTTTCAAAATCCAATATATGGGATCATAACTATTAGTCTCTTATTCAAATCCAAAATACAGGATCATGTTCTCGTAATGATAAGGGCCTATGGGGACAAAGATACTAAGGAACAAAAAGATGAATAACATATGGTTATAAACAAACAATAGAAGTGTCATAAATGTTAATTGCTAATAGAAATACAAACACAAATTAAAGAAGAAAGAAACTACAATACTTATGAAAAAGAAGCTTATTTAGATTAATAAGCTATTAATCCTTTATTAAAGAAACCAACAAACAAAAAGAAAAGAAGAAACAAACTGAGATGGAAATCAGGCGGGAAGTCTAGAACATTACTAAACTATCCTACTGTCTTCATCGTTTTCATACTGGTCACCATCAATTTCATCATAAACATGCATTGTTGCATTTGTTCCTTAATGGAAAACTTCTTCAGCAACTTCCTCATCATCTGAATTTTCGATATGGCACTTTAGGTTCATCAAGCTGTTTTCACATTTGAGTTGTATCAAATCCATAGTTGAACAAAAGTGGAAAGAGAGTGCCTGATTGTTTGGCCATTGTTTATATGAAGTTTGATGCTTATGTTAACCACACAGGCGACAAAAGAATCAAAGGGTTAGATAAGGTTATATGTGGATGAACACTATGCATGTGAATCACTTAAAAGGAGAAAATTTTGAAATATCCCAAATTAAAGGAAAGTTAGTTAAAAGGATATAGTAACATCACTATCCCATTTTGTACTTATCCACTGTATATTTTATGGAACGTGTGAAAATTAGGCCTCACATGATAGTTGCAGATAAGTATCACTATTTTATAAGGTCTAGATTTATTAAAGTGTAGATCCTACGGATGAAAAGCATGACATGTCACCTTTTTTTCTCTGTGCAGCGCCTACAATAAATAAGAGTAATGAATCATCCACACAAAAACCCATTTCTTAGAAATTACATGCAATTTAACCAACAAAATTTAAAAAGCATCTAAACATGTATTTAAACATATCCAAACAACCAAAATGGATTAAACATCAAAAAAACAAAACCCTCTTTGGCCGTGGGTTTTGAGGATCAAAAACACAAAGAAAAATTTGTTTCCCACTTGTTTTATCGATGATTTACCCATATTAACACTTAATCTAAACATGCATAAGGTTTAATTAGATCAAAACCTTCTTTTTAAAAATCAAAAATTTTATGAAAAATTAAATGGTTGCATATTTGTTTTTATTGGATTAAAAGACTTACAATGGGATTATAAGAGGTGGTCTATGGTTAGTTTCTTCAAAAACAAAAAAAATGGTGGTGGTATGATGGTGGTGGTGTAGTCGTCGGCTAGAGAGAAGAAAGGGAGAGTGTGAAATTTTTTTTGAAGTGTTTTTGTGATGTGTGTGTTTCATTTTTCCTTTTTGTAAAATTAGGAGGGACCAAGTTGCAATTTTAGCTTTCTTTTGGCCTAAATGGAAAACAATGAATTTAAAGAGCAGGAATTTACCCATTTGTCGGTTTTGAATTTTTGCGGGAGTTAGGGTTCATCCCGGCTACTCCAAAATGATTTTAAATGGTTCAAACGCACCCAGAATGGAATAAAAACGGTTCCGACTCGACTTAACACGAAATAAAAATAAAAACTTCGAAAAATCCAAATATCGATCAATCGATAATGAAAGTTAAATTTTGGGCATCCGTCGGTATCGTAATCGTCATCGGTTCCTCTTAAATCGTAAAACTTAAAAACTAAGACCTCCAACATTGGTTTCAACTTAAACCGTCAAACATATTACCAACAAAAATTTCTAAAAATTTCAAAAATATACGTAAAATTAGGATTAAATAATGACGTTGGTTTCTGGGGTGTTACATCCTCCCCCTCCTTAAAGGAACGACGTCCCGGCGTTCTCCTCTTCTTATACTCACATTTTGTACCACTAGAACAAATGAAGATACTTTACCCTAAAGAAGTCCTCACGTTCGCACGAAAATTTCAGTCCATTCCTAGAATTTCATCATCACAAGAAATTCTATGAGAGTCCCATCCACAATCTCCACCGGTTCCTCCGCTACTGTAATTTATCGTCGAGTTGAATCTCATCCAAATAGAATCTCAAAATCCTTATTCGCTAAGCATTTCTCCAATTTTGACACGTGAAACACGTTATGAATAACACTACGCTCATTCAGTAACCCAACTTATAAGCTATTGTCCATTTCGTTTAGCAATCTTCAATGATTCGATACACCTCAGACTCAACTTTCCTTCCTTTCTAAATGAATTACCAACACCATTTCCTATCCCATAGGAAAATGAACTTCTTCTGTCGGTCTCTCGCAACAAGTAAACGATTCTTGATTCGCACCACCTTCTCAGTATTCTCCGAATTCATCTCTGGTCCAGTCAGTTAAATTCATCCTACTTCACTTCAACTTCCGGTGATCTACATTTCTCGTCGATTCGAAGCTTCAAAATAGAGCTGCCTTAATACCCACATGATAATTGTTGCTATAAGATTCCACTGAAAACAAACGACATTCCTAGTTTCCACCAATTCCAATAACACATGCTCGAACACGTCTTCCGAAACCATAACATACATTCAGACTCTTGAAGAATAGTCCTTTCGCTCTTGCCATCGGTCTTGAGTTGATAGGTCACACTCAATCTCACTCAGTGCCTAACACACACTAAAGAAGTCTCCAAAACTCAGAAACAATTCTACTATCGCGCTCCAAAACAATCGATAAAGGTACTCCATGTCGACACACGATCTCCTTCACATACACCTTCAAAATATTTCCAGTCAAATCCACACTCTTTGTTATCACTGAAACTCTAACTCTAAGAGGCCTTTCCCTTTTCTTCCTACTAAGTACCGTAGTAGCAGATGCACTCACGACAGATTCACTCACAGCAGATGCACTCACGGATGATTGGCTCGCATGAGTGAGTGAATCCTCATGCAACTCCAACTCATAAGTGGGGAAACCACTTATCCCGATTCTTCTTAGTAAGCTTAGTCAATGGCGTCGCGATCAACGAAAGTTCTCCGATGAATCACCAATAATAACCGGCTAAACCAAGAAATTGCTCAACTTCAGTCGGCGTTGTTGGTACCGACCAGTCCTTAATCGCCTCAATCTTGGCAGGATCTCCACAACATATTTGTTATCAATCACTTGCCCAAGAATATCGTACCGATCTCAACCAAAATGCCTCAATCTAAGCGCGAATAATGGTTCACTCCGAGAAATTTGGCGTACGGCTTCTCTTTCTCTAACAATTCTAGAATTGTTCTCAAATGCTCCTCAGTTTCTTCCTTGCCCTTGGGATAAATAAGGATATCATTATTAAACATAATGACGAACTTATCCTATTTACGACTTGTACCCATATACATGGTTCCTCAATTCCATAAACACAGCTGTCGCATTCTTAAGACTAAACGACATCTCTTGAAACTCAAAATGATCACACTAGGTATGGAAAACAGTTATAGGAATATCTTCCTCTCTAACTCATAGTTGGTGATAACCTGATCTCAAGTCGGTCTTCAAATATAAATACGAATCAAATCAGTTGGTGATAACCCGAATACCTTGTGCATGTACTCAAAGATTACACGAACCAATCAGTTATAAGGATCAAATAACACAAGCGTGTTAACTCATTTGATTTAGCTCCCTATAATTGATACACATTTAAATAATCCGTCCTTCTTCATAACAACGCAACACTGGCGCCACGCGAAACTAACTAGTCCATCCCAATAATTACATCGAACGACCTTGATTCTAAAAGCGTCAATTCTACATCAAACACATAATTCCCTAACTTCAAGAAACTCCCTTTTAGTGTAGAATTAGTGCTAACAATATTTCCATCGGCTATTCCACATTACACTTAGTTGCTAACTCTATTGGTTCTTAATCGATAAGGCGACCGAATTTATACATCTCCAAAAACTCCTATCTGAACCAGAACTAAACAATATACTAGCATAACGAGTATTAAGCAACACATACCGTTCACCACGTTAGGACCTTGAGGCTTGTCCACGGTTCCTACAGCATAAGCTGGAGCAGCAGTGTTTCCTCCTTGTCGATTTCCAGCTTTTAATAGGTTCCTTGTTTGTGTCCCTTCTCACCACATCCAAAGCATACCATCACTCTTGTGGCATTTTCACCCGTCACCACGCCTCTTGCTCGACATTCCAAAGCCCTATGCCCTGCCTTTCCACACTTGTTACACACAGGAGGGCAATTCCCCACGTGATACAAACTACAGCGGTCACATTTTGGATTGACCTTGTTTCCTTTTGGCACTATGGCAGCTCTCACTCCATCATTCCTCCTTTGATTAAACTGATGATTTCAGTTAGCTCCTTGGGTGTTATTGCGGTAACCACCGCGTTTCTGACCTTGTGCTTGACTTGCTTGGGCTGTCTCCCATTTCCTCTTGTTACCTTCAGCCACACTATCTTTCTTGTCTTGCACCTTCACATCCATTAGAGCATGAGCCATTTGGACAGCTTTATCAAAATATCTCGGCTTTGACGAAGTAGTCTCACCCTTTATGTTGCTTGACAATCCTTTGATGTATTGCTTCATCTTTTTGCGGTCATTCACAAAAGTATCGGGGCACGGCAAGCTCAACTCGTTAAATCTTTTTGTGTAAGCGGTGATGTCATTGTTCCTCAACACTAGATGCCTCAGTTCATCCTCTAACTAACCCAATTCATCTTCGGGACAGAACTTCTTGGTCAAAAGTTCCTTTGTAGCATCCCAAGTCCTCTTATTGGCCACTACCAGCCCAACAGTAGCTACTTGATTGTTCCACCAACTCAAAGCGTCATCAAGAAAAGTAGCAGTCGCGAACTTCAATTTATTAGCCTCAGAGCACCCATTGATTTCAAACGTACTTTCAATCTTCTCCACTCAACGACGAAGTTCTAACGCTCCTCCGGTCCCACGAAATCGCGTAGGTTCGCACTTCATAAAACTAGCATAAGAACACTCCCTCGGGACTTGTTGTCCTCCAGCATTTCCACCAGAATTGCCACCTTGGTCTTAAACTCTAGTTGCATGATCCGCTTCAAGAGCATTAGCAATCGCCTCTTGAATCATAGTGTTCACCCAATCAGTTGTCAACTTTGGAGGCATGATTTACAATTAGTCACACAATGGTTTGGTGATAACAGAACAATGCCTCATAACTCCTTTCCTTACGCCTTACTACAATAACAGAGAAAAGGAACAAAGTAAGTATACACATCCAGATTAAGAAGGATTTCTTTTTCAAGACATAATATAAATACAACAAGCACAATCAACGAACGTTACAATTATTCATCAACCAAATCACAAAAGAGCTAGTAAAGACACATCATAGATCATGAGAGGTAAACATTGATTGCATTGATATCAACAAAATAGTGACAAGATATTCCACTATAATCATCCACCAAATAAAACTTAAAGTCATCAAGTTCTACCATAATATAGATGTCTGAAATAGTTCAATTACAACGAGGAAATAAAATGAGATACAGTAACTAATCACGTGATGATCCACGTGATCTCTTTGATGGTCGTTCGTCCTTGTCATCATCATCCTCTTCTTCTGGCTCTTCCTCAAAATTCTCCATCTTTTCCTTACCCTTCTAAGTAGTTCCCTCTTCTACCTTCCTCTTTCCCTTCAAAGTAGAGCCTTCACCTGATGGAACCATATGCTGAGCCAAATACAACTTATCCTCAAAAGTATAGTACTCGCCAACTTCTGGTGGTTCGACCATGAAATGCGTGTTCGCATAATTTGGATCACTTCGAAACTTCCATGAATTCATCAAGAAAGGTCGTACACGAGCCTCCGAACATCGAAGACGATTAAACATGACACGATCTCCCTTGATTCCTTCAAACTCAGCACACAGATTCTCCACAATCATTTTCAACTTTGCCATCTCCATCCTTTCACGATCCCTAGTTTTGTTAGCCCTCTTCACACCTGAATAAAATCTCTGAAAAGCCTTCTCATTTTTCTGAAACCTCTTAATCCCCTGGTCTCTACCACATACCTCTCGTACAACAGTCGATCGAACATCTTCAAACAATGCTCCGTGTTACTGTAGATCCTTGGTCCAGGACAGTTGACACTTGCTATGTTCTCGTGGAGAGAACGAGCATTAACCGAAGTACTATAATAAGCTTAATCATCATCACTACTATCACGAGCAACTACTGGCAAACCTCTCAATTAAGCATCACATGTAGGTGTAGCAGAACGAGAACAAACAGGTTGCTGCTCAGTCTGTCCAACCGCAGCCACATGAACTTCATCCTCCACAGGATACTCTTCCGGGTCCTCATCACTGTCAATCTCATCTTTTTCAACTTCATTCCTTTCAACCTCATCTGGTTCAATCCATCCATTTTCGCCTTGCAGGTTAGGAGCATTAGGTCCACCTTCAGCCCCTACAACGTACTCGTCTCCCTTATCGTTTGGTGGTATATCTACCATTTCTGCAAAATAGAGAAAGTTCGAGGGTATATAAGGTCATTATCCCAAAATTATATATACATGCATGTACATGCAATGCAAATGTAGTACGTATGCCAATATGCAACAAAATGATAGCCATGCAAATGCAATGCAAAAATTACGATGTCACGTACTCCGCGTACGTTCACAATACCTCCATATAATACCATAGTACCATAGTACTTACTTAATAAATATTCAGGAAATCATTTCAGTTTTTAAAAGGGATACATCTAATAATAAAACAATGCTAAAAGAATTCTTACCGGAGCCATGCGGGACAGTTGTGTGCTTTGGAAACAAATACTTACGACACCAAAGTTATATTTTAGGACCTTTTTCAAAAACGACCTAGTTCTCTATAACTTGTGGCTCTGATTATCAATCTCTAACACCCCCAATTTACCTTGCGCAGCGGAATATTACAATTCGGTGTTAGTCAAAGAATCATCCCACACAAGCCATATTGAACGACTCAAAAGAGACGTTTTAAGCATAAGTAATTTAAAAAATGTTAAATTACAACAACACAAATTGTCTAAATGTTTCCAACCTCAGAATATAACCAGAGTAGCGTTAGGTCCCCACAAATCTTAACCCGTTTAAAACCAACCCACATTGTTTACAAGACATTCAAGAAAATACAATTGTCTTTGTTAAAAGGGAGGAAAACAAGTTAGACCATCCACAAGCCACAACAACATCCATTGCATGCTCCACCACAATCATCCTCGATTACCTAAAACACATGCTTAAAATCGTCAACAAATAATGTTGAGTGAGATCTATAGGTTTACAAAATCACAGTTGAACATAAGTATAAAATTCATTCACGATCATTCAATAGTATGCAGATCATTACAAACTATTATTAGGTCTTACTCATTATAAGATATGCTATTTAATTATGTTTAAGCTCATGACACCGACCCCATAAACTAATCACCCGCGCCAAATGCCGACATGATTTAAGTGAAACCATTGCCCCTCTTAGGTATTCGTTGCCAATCATACATTTTTCTTGACACAAGTTATCCTTACGCAGAGGGTACTCAACGTACTAGCTCTCGTCTAGGATAGGGTCGTCAACCCAATAGTACTATCAATTGTTCAAGCGGCTATTTCCAATCCACACAAGGATCAAACAATAGTTAACGGTTCATGAATTTAGGGTCTTTGGCAACTAGCTACTCAACATAATTCAAAACATCATTCGGGTCTAACAATCATTCATGACTTATGTTTTTTTTTCATTTAAATAGCATGTACCCCCCTCGCGGGTAAAAATTATTTAAAATACAGTAAAGAGCGAGGCTATAGACTCACCTTAGGTAGTAGTGGTTGTATTAACGAAGACATAGACGGAAAACAATCACCGCCGATGAGGACGCCCCTTGAAATCAATTACAACACCTAACAAACAAATCGCGTACAGAATTTAAAACCTTAAAGTACCTTCAAGTACTATATGTACAAAATTAAGAACACTATATGTTCATATAAACTCACGCCAAAATCCCAAACAAGTGATATTTAATTTACTAGACACATTTATTGTTATACGTTATTAAAACTATTACTCGATTTACAATTCTGCCGGTACATACCTAATGTACGGACTGAATTCTCATACTTAAACATCACGAATTTTTACGAAACTCGCCGTAGACTTCACTTACATCATGTAAAAATCTCATAAAAATTTTCATAAAAAGATATTACTTTTAAGTCACGCTGCCCAACACATTTCCAACCTTTAAAATCCCGGCAGGTTTACACCCTTACGTTGTAAAACCATTTTGACTCACTTAACCAATTCCGTTTGCAAAACCAATTCCTAAATAGACTCACAAACTCAGGTTTTGAGCTGAATAACAGCCCTAAACCATTTTTAAAACTCTACTTAAAGTCCCCGAGATTTGACCTAAAATTTAACACAAATTCGGATTATGTCGACTTTCATCTCCCGGTACGCAAAACTTCAAACTAACGTAACTTTTGACTCGTTTGGAGTTAAAAGCTATATCTTATACCAAAACGAAGCTAGAAAGAATCTCTACAACTCTATCCTATAATAAAAATCTGGACTCAAACTTAAAAATATGAAAAATAGCCTTAAATAATCTGTTTGAAAAAGACACTTTACAAATCACCTTTTTACCCATTTTCAACTCATACCATCTACTCCTATGATCCTAAAATCATAAAAAAACTATCTTAACACCTCAAAAACATCCTAAATCTATTGAACAAGAACTATACCCGTGCGTTTTACGGGTAGATGGTGATATATAAGTTAGGAATTTATTTCACATCTTAAATTTAAAAAAGAAGGACATTAAGCATTGAGACGAACATTTTCGAAAGAAAATCTTAGACCAACTCGTTGGTATTTAGTCTAGAAAACATATAATGAATGATTATATAATCGTATCCGAAGAGTTTGCTTGCTTTGAATTTCCATATCCTAATACTTAGTAGTATTTACTCTTGAAAACATGTTTTCATGACACATAAATTATGAGATGCACTATTGAACTGTCTATTAATTGGTGTTCATGCCACAATGGAACATGAATAAAGTTAGACTCTCGGTTCACATCTGAGATAATTACGGAGGCATGTGTGTATAAACAACACTATATTACCCCATAGAATATACGGAGTACCATATTAGAAGATACACGCTTCTAGTAATAGCTAATTGACAATATATAAAAATATTAAGTATGATTGTGTGGAATTGAATAATAGCATGGTCACCAATAAGGTATAATAAACAAACATTAACTGGATCAAGTGGTCATCCATGACCCAGATAAGATTTTGCAAATTTTGACCCTTGTTAAAACAACATCAATATACTACATGTTTCAAGAATATATATATCCTTATTTTTCTAACATGGTTTCAGCACAACTGATCATCTATCAAACAATATCAGTGTATGTGAGGAAACATTAGATTAATTTTTGCTATTACCTATATTCAATGACTATTTGTTGTAACTGATATGTTGCAAATGAAATAAGCAAACTATATTAACCTTTCAAGAGAAACCAAATATTAAAAGTAAGACTATGAAATCAACCTATTTACATGTTCATTTTTAAGGATTTGAGGTTTATTAAACTCAAAAAAATACTTGCCAACAATATAATCCTAAGACTGATCAACAATAATGTTACAAATAACATTTATGATTGATACAACAATAATGTTACAAATAACATTCTAAACCAATGGTCCTAAAATTTTAAAAGTTTAGAGTGTATGAAAATAACATTCCGAATCAATAAAAATTGACCAATTATTAAACTTATTTTCAAAATCCAATATATGGGATCATAACTATTAGTCTCTTATTCAAATCCAAAATACAGGATCATGTTCTCGTAATGATAAGGGCCTATGGGGACAAAGATACTAAGGAACAAAAAGATGAATAGATACGGTTATCAACAAACAATAGAAGTGTCATAAATGTTAATTGCTAATAGAAATACAAACACAATTAAAGAAGAAAGAAACTACAATACTTATGAAAAAGAAGCTTATTTAGATTAATAAGCTATTAATCCTTTATTAAAGAAACCAACAAAAAAAAATAAAAGAAGAAACAAACTGAGATGGAAATCAGGCGGGAAGTCTAGAACATTACTAAACTATCCTACTGTCTTCATCGTTTTCATACTGGTCACCATCAATTTCATCATAAACATGCATTGTTGCATTTGTTCCTTAATGGAAAACTTCTTCAGCAACTTCCTCGTCATCTGAATTTTCGATATGGCACTTTAGGTTCATCAAGCTGTTTTCACATTTGAGTTGTATCAAATCCATAGTCGAACAAAAGTGGAAAGAGAGTGCCTGATTTTTTGGCCATTGTTTATATGAAGTTTGATGCTTATGTTAACCACACAGGCGACAAAAGAATCAAAGGGTTGGATAAGGTTATATGTGGATGAACACTATGCATGTGAATCACTTAAAAGGAGAAAATTTTGAAATATCCCAAATTAAAGGAAAGTTAGTTAAAAGTATATAGTAACATCACTATCCCATTTTGTACTTATCCACTGTATATTTTATAGAACGTGTGAAAATTAGGCCTCACATGATAGTTGCAGATAAGTATCACTATTTTATAAGGTCTAGATTTATTGAAGTGTAGATCATACGGATGAAAAGCATGACATGTCACCTTTTTTTCTCTGTGCAGCGCCTACAGTAAATAAGAGTAATGAATCATCCACACAAAAACCCATTTCTTAGAAATTACATGCAATTTAATCAACAAAATTTAAAAAGCACCTAAACATGTATTTAAACATATCCAAACAACAAAATGGATTAAACATCAAAAACAAACAAAACCCTCTTTGGCCGTGGGTTTTGAGGATCAAAAACACAAAGAAAAATTTGTTTCCCACTTGTTTTATCGATGATTTAGCCATATTAACACTTAATTTAAACATGCATAAGGTTTAATTAGATCAAAACCTTCTTTTTAAAAATCAAAAATTTTATGAAAAATTAAATGGTTGCATGTTTGTTTTTATTGGATTAAAAGACTTACAATGGGATTATAAGAGGTGGTCTATGGTTAGTTTCTTCAAAAACAAAAAAAAATGGTGGTGGTATGATGGTGGTGGTGTAGCCGTCGGCTAGAGAGAAGAAAGGGAGAGTGTGAAATTTTTTTTGAAGTGTTTTTGTGATGTGTGTGTTTCATTTTTCCCTTTTGTAAAATTAGGAGGGACCAAGTTGTAATTTTAGCTTTCTTTTGGCCTAAATGGAAAAAAATTAATTTAAAGAGCGGGAATTTACCCATTTGTCGGTTTTGAATTTTTACGGGAGTTGGGGTTCATCCCGGCTACTCCAAAATGATTTTAAATGGTTCAAACGCACCCAGAATGGAATAAAAACGGTTCCGACTCGACTTAACACGAAATAAAAATAAAAACTTTGAAAAATCCAAATATCGATCAATCGATAATGAAAGTTAAATTTTGGGCATCCGTCGGTATCGTAATCGTCGTCGGTTCCTCTTAAATCGTAAAACGTAAAAATTAAGACCTCTAACATTGGTTTCAACTTAAACCGTCAAACATATTACCAACAAAAATTTCTAAAAATTTCAAAAATATACGTATATTTAGGATTAAATAATGACGTTGATTTCTGGGGTGTTACATCCTAAAACCTCCAAAACCTCTAAACAGTAAAACTAGTCATATTTACGCGTATACAATAAAAGACGTAAAAATATACAGTTTTATAAAAACTCTTAGAATATGAAATAAACTATGTAACTAAGTCCTAAATGACTTAAAACCATACCGTATATTATTCTCGTGACTAAATACCTCATCCGAGACCCCTAAAGGCAAAACCCTAAATCGTAAAAATACAATTTTTCTATAATACATATACGTATACGTAAACCACTAAATAACACCACCATAATTCATAGTCACTGCTTTGTGAGCTCATGAACATTAAAAACATCACACACCGTTTCACTCACAAGGTACCCCATACCCGAAAATGATGTCCCAACCACACTCTGTTCACACCAAATAACACATAAAGACACACACTTCACGAAACATGCACAAAAATAAAACTAAGTGACGAACCTCAAAACCGTGGTTGTCACAATGCCTCCTCTTCCTCCTCACTCAAACACTCCAATTTTGGGTGTTCCTGTAGGTCTAAGTTTTCTAATGATTTTTACAAGTGTTGTAATTGATCTAAAAGAGAGAGGGAGAGATGAAGAACTTGATATGAACTAGAGAGAGAAAGGAGAGGAGAGGTTAGAGAGAGAAAGTGATATTGTGATAAATGAAAGTGTGAAATGACTAATGACCAACCCCTCCTAACATGCTAGAAGGGGGTATATATAGCCCACCCTACATATGGGCTATATGGACTATATGTTTACATAATAGATCACGAGCCCAATACTTGAATATATCATTGGAGTGACCGATCCTTTCTAAATACGTAAAAACGTATTTCTAACAATCTCCCCCTAAGGGAGGTCACTCCAAGTTACAATGTCCTAAATAGTCTATAGCTAGTGATCTATGCTAATAATGATGTGAGTGAGACTTTCTTTGGAAAAACGTATTTCCAACAATCTCCCCCTAAGGGAGGTCACACCATTTTACAAAATCTTAAACCTAGCATACTATGCTTGAGTCTTCGATCTTGTTCTTGTGAATATGTTGATGAGATCTTTGACTTTAGTCTTGAGCATGTTTCCTTGCCTTGACCTTGTGCATTCATCACTTGTGAAATTTGCCTCCTCGTGACTTCATGTTCCACATACTTATACTTTTATAAATTCTTGAAAGCTTCAGAGTTTGATACAGCGGAAGACTTGACTTTCAGACTTTCTTGAATTTGTTGAAGTATTAAGTGTATGGAGTATAAGCATGTGGTGACGACTTCTTCTGGATTGTACACCGCAATGCCACCTTCTTGTTACGTTGCATAAGACAGTTAACAACAAAACATATACACGGATGAAATGGCCTTGAACATTTCATTCTAATTCGGTAGCATTTTACCTCCGGTCGGTGAAGACCGTTGGACGATATTAAATATCATACTTGTGGCAGGTAGTTTCAATTAAGAACCTCCTTGACAAGATTTCGCGGGTAAATCCGTTCTCTTTACTCGACCGTCCAAAGATGACTGCGAACGTAAAGAGTGAATCATTTGGATAATAATATCCGCATGATTTGAAGCCTTCAAATCTGATTCCTGAAACAAGTTCGATTCATTAAGAACCGCACCATCGTTGCTTTCCAGTTGTCACGAGCTTGATTCGTATAGAATCTTGCAAGTTACCTACCAAGTGTTGTTTGAGGTTAACACTATAAGGATTTCCACTCATGACCATGAACACTATAGAGTGTCACTATGAGTGTTCTGGCAAGATCACTAAGATATTGCGTAGAGGCCTGGAATGTGTTTAAGTTCAGTTAAGAATTAAACCACTGTTGCTTTCCAGTTATCACAAGTTTGATTCATAAAGAATCGCACAAGTCACCTACCATGAGCTTTTTGAAGTTCGCTCAAGAAGGATTTTCATCTTCATTGTAAATACTTTTGTATTACTCAGATGTTCAGGCAAGATCATGAAGATTTTGCGTAGGACTCTTATCTTTCTTACTTGTCACAGTGTGTGAAAAAGCAAGGAATTATGAAAGTGTGTCCTAATGAGATATTTGATGATCTCAAATGGCTCTAGACTCGATCGTGCATTTTGGATTTAAGTGATTGGAGGCTGGAGAGGAGTGCCACTTTTTCAATGCCAATTTATTCGCCCAGTTCCACCTTTTCAATGCCAATTTATTCGGAGTGAATAAATCAATAGATAATGCGTTGTCTCCGTGTGATTAAAACAAATATCTTTCGAGAGAAATCTGAGTTAGCTGTGATGGGTTGTGCCTTGCATCACTGGGTTCATGATGTCTTATCTTCAATATTGAGCATCATTAAAATGATCTTAATAGCATATGTGTTGACCCGGTTTCTGCCTAAGTTGTAAGGAGGGCTCCTTTCTTTACACCCTTTATCTTTACAATTCTTTTTCATTCTTCAACCCCTTCAATGCTTACCAATACGTCATAACTAGCACCTTGTTGTGATTGTTCCAGTGCTAACTTAAGTACTTGGTCGGCATTCAGCTACGTTCACAATCTTTCTCCATCTTTCCTAAGGACTACTATTTCTAGCTATGGAATGTCCGTGGGAAGATTCCTCCGGTTCTAGAAGACTCATTGGACTTAACCTATCCTACCATCCATATGTCACCACAATCGTCACCGTATTGAATAGAGATGTTTTGGGCAAGTATACGTCACCATGAAATCTATTTTGAAGTACAAATCCATTTTGCTCCCCCTTAACATATGCCACGATATTCGAAAACGTTTCGCACATGTCGGGATGAGCCAACACATTAAGTCAAGCCATTGAATTGATTGATCTCATTATTAAATCACATTTTCTCCCCCATATTAAAAATATTAACCCAATTGATGTTTTTAATATCAATTGATTTAATAAAGTTTTAAGAAAATTTGGGAAGAAAAATGCAAATCCACTTATCTTCATGATTTACACAAGCTCCCCCTCAAATTAATGAGGGTGTACTTGAAACGTGAATGAAATACCTTTTAAACACAAGTGTAAGGTACTTATCACGTGCAAAGATCATATATGATAATGTATTCACAAGATTAGCAATTTACGAGGTTGGACCTGAATGATGGAGAACATCATATGATATAATCACATGGTTCTTGTTCACGAATGTTGGTCGCCTCGTCACGTCTGAAGTTATCCCTTGACTCCATGTGTACGACTGATATCGTTGTCTTGACACCAATATGTGAACTTGGCACTTTCGGCGTCAAATATTCTGAATGCTAGACAGTTGCTCCCCCTCAATTGTTGACCCGTGTTCTGTTGAAAGAGTTGTAGTCATCGTTTGAGTAGTCGCATCGTCGAGTATGTAGATATCAATTGTAAATTGCTACGGTTGGTGGAGATGATAACTTCATAAAAACAAGATTTCTCTTGTTTTAACAAATAAATGCACTGACACGTACATATATTCGTGTTAGATTGTGTTATTACGTAAACACAATCCCTTACATGGTTATAAAGTAAACCATGCCCGAGAAAATTAATTCCCGTCGTTGAGTCAAAGCTTTCCGGTGAAATGCTTGACTTTAATATGAAAAGCGGGTTACTATCTGAAATAATAGCAAACCATAATTGAGCATGTTTTAAAAACATTTGAACTTCTGCTCGAACTTTATTTATAACCCCGTGTCATTATTGAATGACATTTCTAGGATCGTAAATATTATGGATTCCAGAAGACATGCTCTTTTTATCAAAACATTTTTGAACACACAATTTTGAAAGATTTATAAAAACCTTTTGAAAAATTCTTGAAAAATTGTGTTCAACGTTTTAGAAATCAATTACTTGAGCTTAAGATGTTGAATATCTTACAAAACGAGCTCAAGTCCGAGAAGGTGTAAACTTCCCGTTGTGAGGATAAGTTTATCATCGGCGATAAACTTTCCTTTTAGCTGAATAACGAGTCCTAAGTTGACATTTACTTAGAAGTCGTTTTCATGAGCTTGAAAAACTTTTGAATATATTAACGTAAAGCTCATGACCGAGAAAGATGAATTTCCCGTTAAGAGGATAAGTTATAATTAAAGATAAGCTTTCCTAAATTTGAAGTCCGAGTTACAGTCTGATATTTAACTGTAAGTCATTGTGCATGAGCTTGAAAAACTTTGAATGTTTTTAATATTAGCTCATGTCCGAGAAAAATTAATTTCTCGTTGTAAGGATAAGTTTATCAACGGCGATAAACTTTCCTTTCTTTGAAGTCTGGGGCATAATCTAAAATGTGATTATACACCATTTACACGAGCTTAAAACTTTTGAATAGTTTTAATGTAAGCTCGTGTCCGAGAAAATTTAATTTCTCGTTAATGAGGATAAGTTTATCATCGGCGATAAACTTTCTTTTATTTGAATATCGGGTCATCATCTGACATGAGCCATATACACGAGCTTAAAACCTTTAAATGGTTTTAGTATAAGCTCGTGTCCGAGAAAAAATAATTTCTCGTTTTTGAGGATAAGTTTATCATCGGCGATAAACTTTCCTTTATTTGAATATCGGGTCATCGTCTGATATTTAACGATGAGCCAAGCTTAAAACCTTTGAATAATTTATTGATTGCTCGTGTCTGAGAAAATTTAATTTCTCGTTTGATAGGATAAGTTTATCATCGGCGATAAACTTTCCTTTATTTTAAGATCGGGTCATCGTCTGACATTTTAACGATGAGCCATATACACGAGCTTATAACCTTTGAATGGTTTTAGTATAAGCTCGTGTCCGAGAAAAATTAATTTCTCGTTTTTGAGGATAAGTTTATCATCGGCGATAAACTTTCCTTTATTTGAATATCGGGTCATCGTCTGATATTTAACAATGAGCCTCATACACGAGCTTAAAACCTTTGAATAATTTTATTGTAGCTCGTGTCCGAGAAAAATTAATTTCTCGATTGATAGGATAAGTTTATCATCGGCGATAAACTTTCCTTTATTTTAAGATCGGGTCATCGTCTGACATTTTAACGATGAGCCAAGTACACGAGCTTAAAACCGTTGAATGGTTTAAATGTAAGCTCGTGTCCGAGAAAACTTAATTTCTCGTTTTGAGGGTAAGTTATCGTTGACGAGATAAACGTCCCTTTAATTGAAGCCCGGGTCATTGTCTGACATTTAACAATGAACCATATACACGAACTTAAAACCTTTGAATAGTTTTAATTTTAGCTCGTGTCCGAGAAAATTTAATTTCTCGTTGTGAGGGTAAGTTATCGTTGAGTAGATAAACTTCCCTTTCTCTGAAGTTCGGGTCACAGACTGTGATTTGAATGTGAGCCATATACACGAGCTTAAAACCTTTGAATAATTTTAATGTAAGCTCGTGTCCGATAAAATTTAATTTCTCGTTAAGGAGGATAAATTTATCATCGGCGATAAACTTTCCTTTATTTTGAGATCGAGTTATAGACTGTTATGTGATTGTAAGTCATTTGTTGGTAAGCTTAACCGTGAATCCCCTGAGACATTTGTTTCTCCGATATCTTCTTCTTCAGTAGCCAAACTCTGAGAGTGTCCTTAGTTGAACGGTATACAATGATTGGACCGCTTCGTTCTTTTGGAACATCAACTTTGGTACCTGCATTCTCATTAGGAATTTGCATGCTTTGAAATGGGTTAGCGATATCTATTTTAGAAGCAAGTGGGGGTTCACAGTTGTCTTTTCTTGTGCCAGAGGGGACCTGAGTAGATGATTCACTTGTCTTAGTTGGCAAACGTTTCCTTTTATAGAAAACCTTAAGTTCAGGCTTGATACTTGATTTTTGCTATGAGTTCAATATTAATCTCTCGGAATCTTCTCGAATTGATCACAGCTCAAAGTGGAATATTTGTTCTTGGTGACAAATAGGGGGTTTGGTTTTCTATTCTAAAAAGGTAAATGCTTGAAGCAAATAAAAGATTTAAACCAAACAGTTAGTGAAATTAAATTTAAACAATTTAAACGATTAAACAGTAGAATAACCTTGTTGAAAAAGTGCTTGATTCGGAATGTATGCTTGATTCGGAATATCCAAGATAAAAGCTTGATTCGGAATAATGTTGTTGATGCGGAATAACTGAAGAAATGCTCTATCCGGAATAATCAATAAGAATAGTTCATTCGGAATACAAGGTTTATCCAGAATAAAAGCTCCATGCGGAATAAATAGTTCATGCGAAATAAAGCTCTACTCGGAATAAATGGTGATGCGGAATAAAGGTTCTATCCGGAATAAAAGGTGATGCAGAATAAAGGTGCTATCCGGAATAAATGGTGATGCGGAATAAAGGTTCTACTCGGAATAAAAGGTGATGCGGAATAAAGGTGCTATCCGGAGTAAATGGTGATGCGGAATAAAGGTTCTATCCGGAATAAAAGGTGATGCGGAATAAAGGTGCTATCCGGAATAAATGGTTGATCCGGAATAATCGATTATTCCGGATGGATGGGTTTGATCCGGAATATAAAATATTCCGGATGGATAAACTTGATGCGGAATAAAAGATGAACAATGCTTGATCCGGAATACTGGGACGAAGAACAGTAAGCAGAAAGAACAGGGTAACACGATTTTAATCCAAACAAACCAAATTTAACCAAAAGATTTAAACCAAACTAAACACTAATCATTTATCAACCATAAACATCAAATCCCAACAATAAAAACACAAAACCCAATAACTTTTGAAGATCAAAATCAACCAAATAAGAACTTTAAGCTTTAAATCAAAAAGATGAAGATGAACAAGGTTAATGGAAGGATTATATTGATGATTAAGGTTTAAACAATCAAAGGAAAAGATTAAAACTACAAGATTTGTGAAAACAAAAATCAAAATCACCAAACACCCTAATGGTGTTGGTGATACCTACGAACAAGAAGAAAAAAAGAGAAAAACTAAAAACTGGCCAAAATGTGTGAAGGGAGCTCTATATATATGCCTTGTTCTTGGTTGGTGAGTGGGCTTTCTCCCTTTCTTCTTGTCTTCTCGCCTTTTCAGAAAAGTCGACGTTTTCGATTCTGATTCGGGATTTGTCGACGATCAAATTCAACTCGTCTTTTAATTTCTTCGTTTAATAGACTTGAGTTCCTTCGACTTATGTAAATCTTCCATCTTTGGTCCTTTTCTTCGATAAATCTTCAAATAGGCCCATTGACTTCACATCTTTTGCATCTCTTGGACAATAGACTTCGTCTTGAGTATTTTTCTTCGATAAAACCCGTGCAATCCCATGTTTTCTCCAATATCCATCCGCTTGGCTCTGAAAACACAATAAACACAAAAACCACGCATAATTCCAAACAAATGATATTAAATACGCGTTTTGGTCTCGTTTTAGCCAGAAATTAGTGGTAAAAGGATGGGTGTTT
The DNA here is from genome assembly GCA_025667525.1 of Glebionis coronaria. Classification (NCBI taxonomy): domain Eukaryota; kingdom Viridiplantae; phylum Streptophyta; class Magnoliopsida; order Asterales; family Asteraceae; genus Glebionis; species Glebionis coronaria. The sequence goes on along the minus strand of CM046875.1, from coordinate 552,408,343 downwards.
ACACACCTATCAAATCCCCTACACTTAACCATTGTCACGCCCTCATGCAATGCTTAGTGATAAAGCAATTTTACACTTCTCTCATAATCAATCAACCTTGGCCTTATTAAAATACTACTAAACAAAAATTAAATTACTAAGAGAAATTAAAACTTTAAAGTAAACAAAAGGATAAAAAACCATTTTCACTTGAAAATAGCTACATGGAAATAACTTGCAAAGAGATCAAGGACTTACATTAGGGCTTTGGTGCTGCAAAGATTTATCACCCTCAAGTTTCACGTTCCCCAAACTAAGCTTAAAAACGAGATCATTGTTATTATAAGTTAGCAAATCAAACACTTACACACATGGCTTAATTATATGCTTAAACTCCCTTATTCCTAGGTGTATCTCTTATATTTTATTTTTGTCTTAGAATGATCATGAAGATGCATTTTTGGACTTATTTCGATAGTTTATTTAGGCTGAAAGCAAAGTAGGACGATTTGATTAATAGTTAGCTAAAGGACAAAATCTCTTAAAACTGCTTCTCGGGATATCAAAAAGTTCATATCTTGGCATAACTCGCTTCACGATTTGAGACCTTTCTCGGGCCGATATTTAGTATGTACTTCATACTTCATATATTTGAGAGACGTTCTTGAGATAATGGTCTTCTCTTCGTTAATAGAGTTTCTTCACTTGGAGACTTTTGAGAGATACTCCAACTTTGTTGACCACGACTTCATGATTATTTCTTCAATCGCTAATTGGGATTTTGAGATACAACGATCCGCCTCCTTTTCGGACTTGGATCTATTTATCCTCATACCTTGTTAGGGTCTTTTCGGATAGACTTCTCCATGATCTTTATGGGAGTTGATTGCTTTTCGTCGTGAGTCTTGATCCTTCATATTGATTTTGGGAATAATGATTTTCACATCACCTTGGATCTTTAGGAATAAGATTGAATCCTCATGCCTTGTTAGGGCCTTTTCAGACTCGCCAATCTTCGCGCCCCGCTTCATAAGTTATGCCTTGGCTATGAACTCTTATCATTACCGAGCAACTTTTAAACGATCTTGGGCTAGAAGCTAAGTAACTTTTCAAATCGTACGACCATACTTATTGCAGATAAATTATTAGCAAGTGATGGGAGAATAGGCAAATAATTACACCAAGTGAGCTTGTGCAAGAATACCGATTTATAATTGACTCTATCATTTCTCGTTATCCACAATTTAAAATCTCAAGTAATGAGACTCGTGGATGCTTAGCCTAAATAACCAATTAAGGTCTACATGGTTAAGGATACTAGCTAGAATAAACTTGGATAAGTCTATTCGGGTTGAGTCAAAATAATCGCAACGGGCCTAATATGTCAAAGATTTCAAAACTAGCTACACCACTTTATTAATATTTTTGACTTTATTGCGGGATATATACATATGAAATCAACGATGAAAATTTAAAAATTACGACTAAATGGCCAAAGTTAATTAAAAATTTGAAAAATGTTGAAAAAGATGATTTTCCGGTTAAATGAAGGCATTTTAATGGAAAAGTCCACTTAAAACTTCGATAGAAGTCCCCCCTACACTTAAGATAAACATTGTCCTCAATGTTTAAGCATGTGGGAAAAGTATCCCCTACACTTATGACATTGTGCACGTTGGTTAAATCAAGCTAAGGAAGAGACGACTAACGTGATCAATTTCAAATGTGAGTATGAAGAAAATTGAATCACGATAGTTGAGAGATAGAACCGGATTTCGAATAACACGGGAGCACGGTTCTTCAAAGATACCAAAAGTGCATTCATCCCTGTAATCACATCACCACACAAACACAAACAACCTATAGAGGTCCCCCTACACTTAGGAGGTTAAAACGGAAAAGGATAGATACTCGGGCTGCCTCCTGAGGAGCGCTTGTTTTTTATAACCGAGTCACGAGCCTGACTCGACCCAAAATTAGTTCATGGGAAACGTGGTGAGGGATGGAATCATCTCATGAGAGATGTCCTCACCAAAGTAAAACTTCACTCGTTGGCCATTCACCTTAAAATTAGGTCCATTAGGTTGAGCGAGCTCGAGAGTACCCTATGGAAAAATTTGGGCAATGGTGAATGGGCCGGACCAACGAGATTTTAGCTTGCCCGAAAAGATTTTCAACCGAGAGTTGAAGAGTAAAACTTTATCTCCAACTTGGAACTCTTGGTTTTTAATCTTAGAGTCGTGAATGAGCTTAGTCCTTTCCTTATAGATCAAAGAATTTTCATAAGCCTCATTACAGATTTCATTCAACTCATTGAGTTGGATCTTGCGTAGGTCACCGGCTTTGTTGATATCAAAATTAGCCTACTTCAAGGCCCAGTAAGCCTTGTGCTCCAACTCAATGTGGAGGTGGCATGCTTTCCCGTACACGAGACGATATGGTGTACAACCAATCGGAGTCTTGTAAGCGGTACGAAAAGCCCACAAAGTATCATCAAGTTTATCGGCCCATGAGGCACGATGCTCTCCCACGGTTCTTTCAAGAATTCGCTTTAATCCTCGGTTAGAGATTTCAGCCTGGCCATTAGTTTGTGGGTGGTATGCGGTGGAAAGACGATGATTGACACCATACATAGCCATGACTCTTGCAAATTGATCATTGCAAAAATGAGTCCCGCGATCACTAATAATGGCACGAGGCACACCGAATCTAGCGAACAACGATTTCAAAAAGTTACAAACCACCCTTGTGTCATTAGTGGGTAAAGCTTTGGCTTCAACCCATTTAGAAACGTAGTCAACGGCTACAAGGATGTATTTGTTTCCTTTAGAGGAAGGGAATGGCCCCATAAAGTCGATACCCCAAACATCAAAGATTTCACATTCTTGTATGAAATTTTGAGGCATCTCATCTTTATGTGTGATCTTGCCTTGTTTTTGGCAAGCATCACAATGTTTAACCATCTCGTGAGCATCCCGGTAAATGGTGGGCCAATAAAATCCCGAGTCAAACACTTTTTTGGCGGTGTAGTTGGGACCAAAGTGACCACCGGTGGGTCCTTTGTGGCAAGCTTCGAGAATGTCTAAAGCTGCCGGTCCATCAACACATCGGCGAATAATCAAATCCGCACATTGTTTGAATAGATACGGGTCATCCCAAAATTAAGTCTTAATGTCTTTGAAGAACTTTTTCTTTTGCTGGGATGTTAACCCGTCGATGAGAATTCCGCCCGCCAAGTAGTTTGCAATGTCCGCAAACCACGGGGCTTCATCATTACTCGAGTTGATAGACATTAAGGTCTCCAGGGGAAAAGAGTCATTGATCTCTTTGTTCGGATGATTCCCTTGGTAAGGATCCTCAAGTCTACTGAGATGATCCGCGGCTAGGTTTTCAGCTCCCTTCTTATCACGAATTTCGATTTTAATTTCTTGAAGTAGCAAAACCCAACGAAGAAGTCTTGGTTTGGAATCTTGTTTAGTTAACAAGTACTTCAACGCGGAATTATCGGTATAAACGATTGTGGTGGAGAGGACAAGATAGGGGCGAAACTTTTCAAAGGCATAGACAACAACTAAAAGCTCTTTTTCGGTTGTCGTGTAATGTAATTGAGTCCCCGTCATTGTCTTGCTAGCGTAATGGATCGGTTGGAAGTGTTTGTTCACTCTTTGGCCCAAAACCGCTCCAATAGCATAGTCGCTAGCATCGCACATCAACTCAAAGGGAAGCTCCCAATTAGGGGTAACCAAGACCGGTGCCTTAGTTAGCTTATCCTTAAGAAGGTTGAAGGCGTCAATACACTCGTTAGAAAAGATAAAAGGAGTATCTTTTTCCAAGAGGTGGGTCATCGGGCGAGCGATTTTAGAAAAATCTTTGATGAAACGACGGTAGAAGCCCGCATGACCGAGGAAACTTCTCACACCCTTCACGGTTGAAGGTGGAGGCAACTTAGAAATAACATCGAATTTAGCACGGTCCACTTCAAGACCGGCTTTGGAGATCTTGTGTCCTAGCACGATGCCCTCTTTTACCATGAAATGGCATTTTTCCTAATTAAGAACAAGGCGAGTGTCTTCACACCGCTTAAGCATACGTTCTAAATTGGCAAGGCAAGCAGAGAAAGAATCGCCATAAACCGAGAAATCATCCATGAATACTTCCATAGTTTCTTCAACCATGTCATGGAAGATAGCCATCATATACCTTTGGAACGTCCCAGGAGCATTGCATAAACCGAAAGGCATGCGTTTGTAATCAAATGTTCCATAGGGACAAGTGAATGTGGTCTTTTATTGGTCTTTGGGATCGATGGGAATTTGAAAATACCCGTAGAAACCGTCTAAAAAGCAGTAATAGTCATTACCAGCTAGACGCTCGAGCATTTGATCCATGAAAGGAAGAGGGAAATGATCTTTTCTCGTGGCATCATTGAGTTTGCGATAGTCGATGCAAACTCTCCACCCAGTAACGAGACGAGTGGGAATCAACTCGTTGTGTTCATTGGGAACAACGGTTATTCCGCCCTTCTTGGGCACACAATGGACGGGACTTACCCATGGTGAATCCGAAATAGGGTAAATCAAGCCGGCATCAAGAAGTTTGATAACCTCTTGTTTGATGACGTCATGAATGCGAGGATTAACCCTTCGTTGGCTCTGGATTGCGGGTTTAAAGTCATCTTCCATGAGAATCTTGTGAGTACAAAAGTTTGGATCAATTAAGCGGATGTCGGAAATTTTCCAAGCAATTTCCTTCTTATGATCTTTAAGCACGGCGATGAGGCGAGATTTCTCTTCTTCTTTCAAGTCCTTAGCAATGATGACGGGCGACTTCTTCTTATCTTCAAGGAACACGTACTCGAGATGGGACGGCAACTCCTTAAGTTCTAAATCCGGAGGATTTTCGATGGAAGGCGGATTCAAAGTCGGTTCATCGATAGCAATAGCCTTGGGAGATGGTAGAGAAATATGGTCCTCTTTGAGAAGATTCTCAATGAGACGAATGTCTTCATCCCAATCGGTGGGAGAATCGTCATGTTCTAAGTTCACATCTCCCATGGTGGCTTCCAAATCTTTCCAAAGGAAATCACTTTCTCCAAATAGAGATAGTGATGAATCAATAGAGGAAACGGTCTCAACATTGGGAAGAGAGGTAGGAATACTTTTACAAGCATCTTTGAAGTGTTCTTCACAAGCCTCATCAAGAACGTCAATACAATTACCACTCTCGTATGAATAAGGCTGTTTAGAAAGCTTTCCCATGTTGAAGACGATTTTATCGTCACCCACTCTCATGATAAGCTCACCGGCTTCAACATCGATGAGAGTACGGCCGGTCCTCAGGAATGGACGTCCCACGATTAATGGCACACGAGGGTCCATATCGTAGTCGACGATGACGAAATCGGCGGGAAAAGTGAATTTGTCGACTCCTACAAAAACGTCTTCGGTTATCCCCACTGGATAAGCAACCGTACGGTTAGCTAAATCCAATGTCATTTTGGTGGGGACTAGCTCAGGGAGAGATAATTGCTTCCAAACACTTAAAGGCATTAAGTTAATACTGGAACCTAGATCGGCTAGGTCCATGCAATTCTCTACTCCCGGGAAGTTGCAAGGGATTAAGAAGCGACCCGGATCACCAAGCTTGGTTGGAAATTTCCTTAAGAGCACTGCAGAGCAATTCTCATTAAGTTGGGTGTTAGGAATATCAAGAAGCTTCTCCTTGTCGCTAAGAAGATCTTTGAACATTTTCGCGTATTTAGGCATGTGAGCGAGAGCCTCAGCGAAGGAGATGTTGAAATTCAATTATGTAAACATTTTAAGAAAGTTCGAAACTTGAATATCATCCTTGCTTTTGAGCTTCTCTTTCCTCAACCTTGAAGGATTAGGTATATCGGAAGAAGAGGAAGGCTTTGGAATAGTAGAATCACTCACATCCTTGGGTGGAGGAGGGGTAGAAGTAAGAGGTGGAGCAATTGGGGAAGTATAAGGATGAGGAATAGGAGCAGGTGACTCGTTTTCCTTAGTCACAATCACCGGTGGAGGTATAGGAAGCTCGGGTTCCTTGGTACCTTTGCCACTGGGAGTGGTGATTGCTTTCATCTCCCCTCTTGGATTCGCAACGGTGTTACTCGGAAGAGTACCCGAAGAAGAGGATTGATTACCTTGGAAGAAACTAGCCATCATGTTCCTTAAGTCATTCGTTTGACTTGCCAAAGTGTTTCGCATATCAGCTCGAAGATCATTCCCTTGTTTCACCATGTCTGCTTTCAAGTTGAGCACTTCCCGCTGGAGAATGTCCACGATCACATCATTAGTCCTCATGTAGGTTCCAATATCTTGGTGTAATGCGGTGGGTTGGTTGGGAGGAGCATTGTAGGCGGGTGGTTGATATGCAGGTTGTTGGTAAACTTGGTTGTTTCTTTGAGGTGGATATGGTTGTTTGTGAGGTGGTTGGTATGGTGCATGAGGTTGTTGTTGAGGAGGTCGATTGAGGTTTTGTTGTTGGTTTGGGTTGTTAGGAGGAAAACCAGGCGGGGAAAGAAAGTTGTTTGAGCGATAGCTAAGCAAGTTGCGGTCTCCTTGAGGACGAGCTTGATAAGCGGACGGAGGATAGGTACCGTATGCTGCATTCACATTCTCAGAAGGGTAGTCTTGGGTGGTGGTACAAGTGGTATAAGAGTGAGGACCCCCGCATATTTCACATGGTTGGCTAACAGCATTGACTTGAGCGTCTTGAGCGTTTTTAGCGTTGATGTTGTTGGTATTGTTAGCGGTGTGGGTAACAAGCGATTCAAGAAGCGTAGTAATTTTGTCAAGTCGCTTGTCGTTGTCACTAGTACTAGCACTAGCGACATTGGTCCGAACACTCTTGGTTTGCACACGAGACTTATTTTCAATAATATCCCAAGCGGCATTAGAAGTTTTAACCAAAATATTACCCCCCGAGGCATTGTTTAGTGAATCTTGGTCATTCATGCTTAAACTATTATAAAAAGTATTAATTTGGTGCACTTTGTTAAAACCATGTTGTGGGCACTTTCTTAAAAGATCTTTAAAACGGTCCCAAGATTCACTAAAAGACTCATCGTACTTTTGTTCAAAATTAATAATTTCATTCCGCAAAGCGGTAGTACAAGAGGGTGGGAAAAAGTAGTTTATGAACTTGGTCTCCAAATCCGTCCACGTCAGAATACTTTGTGGCGGTTCCTTTGCAAGCCAATGTCGGGCTTGTCCCTCTAGGGAGAAAGGAAAAAGTTGTAAACGGATTACCTCTTGTGGAACACCATTGAATTTGACCGTATTCGTGAGTTGCATGAACCTTTTGATGTGGTCATGAGGATCATCAATGGTACGCCCCAAGAATGGTTGAGCAGAGACCATCTGGATAAAGCCGGATTTGAGCTCAAAGTTGTTGGCTGCAATCGCGGGTATGACAACTGGATCATTGTTGCCCTCCACATGTGCTTGCAAAAGTTCAATCATCGGGCGATTGTCCGGTAGAGGTTCATTGTTGTTGTTATTATTGTTGTTTAGAGGTGGATTATTGTTGTTGTTTTGAGGTGGGTTATTGTTGTTGTTGTTGTGTACACCGGCCATGTCTAAGTCTTCGAGAGGCTCGGGCTCTTGATAAGACGTTGATCGTGTACGCATGCACCTGCAAAAGAACTAACAAAACAAACAAGAAATATTTTTGGTTTTTATGGTTCTTGATAGGTGTGAAAACACCCATCCTTTTTACAACTTAATTACAATAATAACCGAGCCAAAACGTGTATTTTATGTAGGGATGAGCATTTGGACCCGAATCCCGAATCCGAACCCGAACCGTTCCCGGAACCGTACCGATTCCCGATACCCGAATCCCGTTCGGTACGGGATCGGGACTACGAAATAAGGTGAAAAAAAATTCGGGACGACTAATTCGGGACGGGACCGGTACCAATCGGGAAATTCCCGAAAAAAAACGGGAAAATCCCGATTTCCCGGTACCGATACCCGTACCGGTACCGATTCCCGATTTCCGAATCCCGTTCGGTACGGGATCGGTACATAATTTTTTAGATCGGGAAAAAATCGGGAGCACTAAATCGGGACGGGTTCGGGACGGGATTGGTCCCGAGCTCATCCCTAATTTTATGTCATTTATGTCGGAATTATGCGTGGTTTTTGTTTTTGTTGTGATTTAGGATGAAAAGGTGAAAAGTGGAGAAAACACGGCATTCACGGGCTTTTATCGAAGAAAAAGACGAAAGATGAAGTCGAAAGATCAAGAGTGGAAAAAGTACGGAAGTCCAAGACCAATTCTGAAGATTTATCGAAGAAAAAGTCAAAGGACAGAAGTTTACTAAAAAGCCAAAGAACTCGAGTCTTATTTATAAAGAAAAATCAAGACGAGTTAAAGAAATCCCAAGACAAAGTCCAATATAAACAAAAGATAAAGAAGAAAAGGACTTAAGTGTGCAAATAAGGAAAAGAGGAAAGAGGGAGGAAGCTTCCTAAGCTCCTCCCTAATCACCCCTATATATAGATTAGGCTTAGTTCATTTTCAAGTTGTTGGGTGGTTTCACAAACCACCACTTCCACCATTTTTATTTCTTGTTAATTACTTTCTTGCTTTTTAATTTCATGTTATGCACTTTTAATTCAAGTAAGTCTTTTAATTTTTAAATCTTTTCTTTTAATCAAGTTCTTATTTTTAATCATCTTCTTCTACTTTTCTTATCTTGCTTATCTTTGATTTATGTTCATCTTTGATCTTATTTTCATCTTAATGCTTATTTGATTTAAAGGTTTCTTAAAAAGTTCATCTTTTTAAAAGTTTGATTTGAAAGTTTGCTTATTTTTAGTTTGATAAGTTGTTATTCATGCTTATTAAGTCAATTTCGATTTAGATTCGTGCAAGTTTTAGTTTGAGCTTATTAACCATAGCTTATTGCTTTTGCTTAATTTTCGGATCAAAAAGTTAGATCGGAAAGGGTAAACCCCTTTCCAATCACGTATTCCAATCACCTTGATTGGAAAAGGGTTTTACATTCCAATCAACATTCCAATCAGCATTCCAATCAACATTCCAATCAGCATTCCAATCAACATTCCAATCAGCATTCCAATCAACATTCCAATCAACATTCCAATCAACATTCCAATCAGCATTCCAATCAACATTCCAGTCAGCATTCCAATCAACATTCCAATCAGCATTCCAATCAACATTCCAATCAGCATTCCAATCAGCATTCCAATCAGCATTCCAATCAGCATTCCAATCAACATTCCAATCAGCATTCCAATCAACATTCCAATCAGCATTCCAATCAACAATCCAATCAACATTCCAATCAGCATTCCAATCAACATTCCAATCAGCATTCCAATCAACATTCCAATCAACATTCCAATCAGCATTCCAATCAACATTCCAATCAGCATTCCAATCAGCATTCCAATCAACATTCCAATCAACATTCCAATCAACATTCCAATCAGCATTCCAATCAATATTCCAATCAGCATTCCAATCAACATTCCAATCAGCATTCCAATCAACATTCCAATCAACATTCCAATCAGCATTCCAATCAACATTCCAATCAGCATTCCTATCAGCTTCATTATTTGCACTTTCCGATTAGAGTTGATTTTAGTTTTAATTTTACGTCATTTAATTTCACGTCATTTACTTTTAACGTTATAAATATTGCACCGTTTACGTTTCAACTAGTTTTAGTTTTAATTTCCCGTCCTTTATTATTAAGTCTTGCACATTTATTTTACCAAATCCAAAAATATTTGTTTCACCAAGAACAACTAATCTCACACAATTAACCGGAAATCAATTCGATTAGACACCGAGAAAACGAACTCTTTCAACTAGCAAAATCTTTACATTAAAATGGCGCCGCTGTCGGCTCTTTTCGTGAAGATTAACGGTTTTTTGTGAGAGACGCGTTGGCTTTTGGGATCCGTTCACTTGTGAACGTTATTTTTTCGAGTCAAAAATTTTCCAAAAAAAAAATCCAAAAACATTTGAAAAATCTTAAAAAGCATTTCTTTTTCAAAGTTTGCACCAAAAATATTCTTCTTGCTTATCTATCTTTCTTTATGGATTTTTATGTCCATTGCGTCGGGTGTGGGAGACGATTGTACGGGAACGACTCTTGTCAATGGTGTACATGTGAGCGGTGCGGAAACGATATCGACAACACACAATTCGGATTTTGTCCCTTGTGCAACTCGACTAATTCATTCTTTTTGAACCCACATCCTGTTCCCCCGTGCATCTATTGTGGAAGCGATTCTCATTGGCATGTTCCGTGCCCGGTTCGATACCCGTATGGTCACGGGCAAGAACCGGGGTACAATTATGACAATGAAAATAGCTATCCACATGACGCATCCAGTCTTTTTCCTCACCCGTTTTGCAACAACTGTGGGGGTCCTCACGAAAGTTTTCACTGTCCTACGGGGGATCACAATTACTATAATTATACCCCTTCCAGTTTTGACCAACCCCTGCAATACCCAATTGATCATCAGCCTCGTCACGGGATGAGTTACCAAGAACCAATTGATGATCTTGCTACAGCCCTTCAAGAACAAAGAAACGATCTTGCTGCAGCTTTTCAAGAACAAAGCAAAGAGCTTTTACACACGCTGCAAACTTATATGGAGTCATTTTTACAGCAGCGAGATCATACGAGTACTCATATCCCTGAGCTTATTATTGGCCCTTTACGTAATGAGGAGAGCGATGACGATATTGAGGTTATTTTTGACGAGGAGGAATTTCTAAAGCAAAGTAAGACTTCTTCCCTTCCTCCTTCGTCTATTGCTATCACACCCGAGGAGCCCGTTGGCTCTCTCATCATGGAGGATGAGCATATTGACGTTATCTCGGCAACTGAATCGGACAAATTCCTAAAGTCTCGTGTCGAGGAACTTGTCGTCATCCCAAGTGAGCCCGCAGGTATTCCGGAAAATCTGTGTGATGTGCCGACTTTTGCGGAGCTTAAGGACGAGGTCGATTTGACAGTCATTGATCACATAATCACAAATCCACAAGCGCTAATTGATTTTCCCAACAAGAGTTCAACATGTGGTGCGTATGATGATTTCGTCTTCGAGCCCGAGATTGCGGAATTTATCGACCGAGAGCTAGCTCTTTTGCCTCCGCTTCCACCTACAAGCGAGGTCGACTTTTCCAACATCGATGCCGAACTTGATGAGTTGGAACGTCTTATTTTTCATAATAATGACGAACCAACTCACATGCCCAAATATCTTATTCTCGAGGAGTTACCTAATCAACACTCCTCTTATGAGAATTATGTTTACCACATTCGTGAGGATTTAACTTATCAACAATCTTCACAAATGAATGATGGTTTCGTACTTGATCGTGGTCTTCTCAAACGAGTTTCTACACTCCTTCTCTACGATCATGAGGATAAATGCTTTGACCCGGGAGGTGACATGGACCATTCTATGATTGATACTTCTACGGCTTTGCCAATTGGTCTACCTCCATTGTCTTTGGAGGATGACAATGTGATTCCCTTACCCACCCCACCTCCCGTCAATCTGGACTTCACTTGCTTTTCTGGTATTGAGAGGACCTTTTTACCATTCAAGACTTATCCTCATGCCTCTCCTTTATTGATGTCCTCCGGGAACGAGGACAAGGTCTTTGATCCCGGTATTACATACGAGGCTTCCCCATGGACCATTTAATTCGGGGACGAGTCAGGCTCGTGACTCGGTTAATATAAACAAGCGCTTTTTGGGAGGCAACCCAATTATCTATCTATCTTTCCTGTTTTCACCATAAGTGTAGGGGGAGCCCCGTTGGTGTTTCTTGTTCTCTTTCTTATCATGTGCAGGGATTAGAGCTTCAAAGACACACTCTTGATGACTTTTGACGAACCGTGATTCCGTGTTCCCTTCTTCCCGGTTCTATCCTAAACTCTTTTCGATTCACTATTTTATATTTCTCAGTATTAAAATAGGAATCTCTTTAGTTGTCTTTTCCTTAACGAGATTTAAACAAAGTGCACAATGTCCTAAGTGTAGGGGAGTTTACTCCCACATGCTTAAACATTGAGGACAATGTTTATATTAAGTGTAGGGGGGACTTCTATCGAAGTTAAGTGGTCTTTTCCTTGTATTTGCCCTCATTTTAACCGGAAAATCAATTTTTCGACATTTTTCAAAATTTTTAATCTATTTTGGCCTAGTTGTAGTCTCCTTTATTTTTGTTACTTTCTAGCATTTTAATAAAATGGTTTTAGCAAGTTTAGATATCTTAGATATATTAGGCCCGTTGTGAATATTTTGACTCAACCCGAGTTTACTTATCCAAGTTCACTCTAGCTAGTATCCTTAACCATGTAGACCTTAATTGGTTTATTAGGCTAAGCATCCACGAGTCTCATTCCTTGAGATTTTGAATTATGGAGAACGAGAAATGATAGAGTTGGTTACAAGTTTGGTATTCTCTCATTAACTTATGTGAGTTAATTATGATCTTTTTCTCCCATCACTTGCTAATAAATTATCTGCAATAAGTAAGGTCGTACGATTTGAAAAGTTACTTAGCTTCTAGCCCAAGATCGTTCAAAAGTTGCTCGGTAATGATAAGAGTTCATAGTCAAGGCATAACTTATGAAGCGGGGCGCGAAGATTGGCGAGTCCGAAAAGGCCCTAACAAGGCATGAGGATTCCATTTTATTGTTGAAGATCCAAAAGTGATGTGAAGAGCATTATTCCCAAAATCAATATGAAGGATCAAGACTCACGACGAAAAGCAATCAACTCCCATAAAGATCATGGAGAAGTCTATCCGAAAAGACCCTAACAAGGTATGAGGATAAATAGATCCAAGTCCGAAAAGGAGGCGGATCGTTGTATCTCAAAATCCCAGTTAGAGATTGAAGAAATAATCATGAAGTCGTGGTCAACAAAGCTGGAGTACCCCTCAAAAGTCTCCAAGTGAAGAAACTCTATAACTAAGAGAAGACCATTATCTCAAAAACGTCTCTCGAAGATATGAAGTATGAAGTACATGCCAAATATCGGCCCGAGAAAGGTCTCAAATCGTGAACCAAGTTATGCAAGATATGAACTTTTTGATATCCCGAGAAGCAGTTTTAAGAGATTTTGTCCTTTAGCTAACTATTGATCAAATTGTCCTACTTTGCTTTCAGCCTAAATAAATTATCGAAATAAGTCAACAATGCATCCTCGTGATCATTCAAGACATCAATAAAATATAAGAGATACTCGTAGGAATAAGGGAGTTTAAGTGATTAATTGAACCACATGAGTAAATGTTTGTTATGCTAACTTGTACTAACAATGATCTTGTTTTTAAGCTTGGCATGGGGAACGTGAAACTTGAGGATGATGAACATTCATGACACACAAGCCCTAATGTAAGTCTTAGATTTCTTTACAAGTTTCTTCCTTGTTGCATGTTGTTATTTTCTATCTTTTTGATTTTCTGAAATGTAGTATAATGCAAGTTCGTTTTCTCAGTTCTTAACTAATAGAAAGTCCAACCAATATCGGATTTATTATTGTTCTTGGTTGTTCAAGCTTACTTGGTAATCTATTGCTAATTCAAACAATACTATTTAAAAATGAAAAATATAAACCTACTTATACGTAAAACAAGTTGCAAATTCCAAGTTTTATTCAAACAAAATATAAAATGGCAAAATATAAAACTAAGAGGACTGAAAATGAAAATTCTAGGAAAATTAAATGCTTGAAAATTAAATTCTAACAACTTTAGGGACTAAAAATGCAAATCTGTTAACTATAAGGACCAAACTTGTAAATTCTATAACAAACCTAACCAAAAATGTAACAAATTAACAACTTGACAACTGAAATGTAACAACTTCCAAATGTAAAGGACTGAATTATGCAAATACCACAAAATTAGGAAGTTTAGCTAGGTTTTTAAACTGATTAAACTTCTAGGGACTAAAGTGCAATTAAACTAAACTTTTAACTAAAAACGGGACAATATGAAGAATAAGCTCGTTTGAGCTTATTACTCAACCAAATAAGCTGAAACCACTTGCAAAACTCTTAAAATCCAATTATAGCTACGTGTGTTCAAGGAAATAAGCTAAAAGTCCAAAATAAGCAAAAGAGTGCTTATTAATAAGCACAAAATAAGCTACAGCTTATTTCAATCAGTCACAACCTGATTTTTGTGATTAAACTGATTAAGTACTTGATTACAAGAACGGGAAATCAAACTAGAACCATTTTCATCAAGTAATGAATGAAAAATCTGAAATAAGCTCTTTTGAGCTTATGTTGACCAAGTTTGACCAACTTTTATGAAAAAGCTCAAAATTTCAAAACTTAATATTCAACACTTTCTAAATGGATTGGTGAAAGAAAACAGCAACTTTTGTGAAGTGGATTAAGAGAACTAGTAAATCAGTTGGCACTTAACATCAGAGAATGACAAATGCTCATTCATTGACCAATAAGCTATTTTCTAGCTTAATTCCTAAAACTGTAGATTTTCCTCTTAGAGACTGAAACCTTATGATGTAAGCTAGAACTAGAAACAAGTTTGAGCAAATTTCATTAAGTAATGAAAGAGAAACAAGTAATTGAAAATGGTAAGTTTTGGAACAAAAGCTGATAAAAAGGATAACCCAAACTATTTTAGTACCAATTGCCTTTTTGACTATTTATTTGACTTGTAAAAAACTTAGAACCAATTGTTAACACCTAATGACTGATTATGAACTTCTAAACACCAAATCTTAACACTTGAAAACTGATTCTAAGCTACTCCCAAACACACCTTTATCTATTATGAACAAGATTTTACAAAGGCTTTTTAAGTTCTAGATTAAGCTGATACAAAAGCTATAGCAGACTAGTTTTAATGAACAAAATGAAAGCTAATGAAACTGAAACTAAGCAATTAGCAAGACTAGAACTCAATTAAGCTGTTATGCTAAAAAGTGACTGAAAATAAGCTAGTAACTACAAAGCTGAACACAAATGCACAAGATTAAGCAGTAACTGAAATTTAAACACTCAAAACACAATCAATCAACAACCAAAAGCAGTTATATCATACAGCCATCAAGATTAAACTAGGAAATTGAGCATGCAATTGACTGATTTAGAGGAACAAAAACAAGAGCTATTGAACCTAATGAAGAGATCCTTTGGGAAGAAGAGGAGCGCTGAGCTCTCTTGCACTAGTGATACCACCACCTATCACTAGTAATCAACTAAAATCAATCAACAGTCAACTGCAAATCATCAAACTGCCATGAAATCTCCAAAAGAACTAGGAATGAACTGAATTCTGAACAAACAGCTACAAATCTTCACCAATGTCAGTTATGATCAATGTATGATCATAACAAACATCAAACAGCCACAATATGATCACACAATAGCAGGTAATGAACTGGAATGATAAGAACACTTTTGGCGGGAAAAAGGAAATTTGAAATTTATTGAAGGAATTCTGTTATAAAGGTTGTTACAAGCTACTAACTAACTAACTGACTCAAGAGTTTGTCAGACTCTTGAGTAGTTAGGGGAAAAATAAGGGAAAAAGGGAAAGGGAAAATTTAACTATGTGTTTTACAAAATTAAGCTACCTCCTAAAAAATAAGGACTAGTCTAGGTATTTATAGGCAAGAATTGAGAGTTTGTTGGAGTTGTGACGTGTCAGAACCAGTAGTAAATTGCCACGTGGAAAAATTCTGCATTTGCTCTTTGAAGGTGATGAACTAATTTGGGTGTTTTTGATTGAGTGGATGATTTGTTAATTGGATTGCACCATTGAATTCGTCTTCCAAAATTGAGTAACTTTGGTGTTTTGAACTTCTCATGAAACGTCTTCTATAAAAATCCCGATCCTGGCAATATTTTCTTTGAAGAAGATGGACACGTGGCGCCTTCTGATTGGTTTAAAATGTTGCACACGGATTACACTGTTTGGATATGGTAATAAATGTGGCGGCAGTTAGTGGGCAATTAATAGGCTAATGTGGCAATCCGTGTGAAGTGTTTTCTTTATTCCCATTGGCTGAAATCTTTTCACTTGGATTAAACTTGCATAACTTTCCAATGTTGGCAAAACAAGCCCTTGTACTTGGCAGATTCCCATTTCAAGCTAGGATCTTCATTCCTTTGTCATTTTTGGTCCTTTAACTTTCATAATTTGTACAAAATGGCCCTTTGACTGAGTTGACTTGATAGTTTGACCAGGTTTGACTTGAATCTTGACTTTTAATTATTTGCACTTTAAGTCCTCCAACTTTCATCACTTGTCAAGATAGGTCCTTGAACTTCAAAGTCTTGTCACTTTTGATCCTCTTTTGTCTTTTTCATCCATTTGAGCTTGGTTTTTCCTTGTTTGCTTGAAATTGTATCCTTTTACCTACACAAGATCACACAAACACAACATACCACATAACACTGCTTTTTACAAGATAAATGGGTATTTTGCTTCATGTTTTAGGGTTATTTGTTGATAAAAGGATATGAGTTTAAGCTCATATCAAATTCCCCTACACTTGAGCATTGCCATGTCCTCATGCAATATTATATTTCAAGGCTTAAAAATTTACATTTCCCTCATAATTAATCCACCTTGGCCATATGAGATGCATCTACACTACTCTAAACTAGATGATGCATGATTTTGACTTTTAATAATGCAATGAATCAAAATACAATTCTATCTATATCTTTTTGATTTTTCTTGAAATGGTTTTGATGGAAATAACTCATAAAGAATTCAATGACTTGGATTAGGGCTTGGATACCATGGACACTTATCACCCTCAAGTTTCACTTTCCCCATACCAAGCTAATAAATGGGATCATTGCATTCACAAGTAAAAAGTGCATCAACTTATTCATGACAATTAAATGTGGAACCGGTTATTAATTGAGCAAATTGCTTGTGGGCAAATTTGTCATTATTAAAGTGTGAAATATAAGAAATGTAAAATCCAAAAATAAGGAAGCACGGTTTTAATCCTAAGTAATCTTCTCATCCATTACTTGAAAAACCGCTCACAATTAATATAAGTCCGTTTCAAGAATAATAAGTCATTCGCCTTATGTGTAAAATCCTCATGTCATGCTTTCATAAGTAACTACACACTCGCTAAGGAAAGAAAAATAAAACTCACGCAATAATTTACATCCGCATCTTTTTGAGATTTTGGATCTTCAACCCCGCAACCCGTCAAGGTAATATTAGATTGGAGCAATCTATTGAATCCCCGCAACCCGTCAAGGTAATATTGGAACTCAATAGTCACTATAATTAACACCACACTGCCCCTCTTGGGAGTCTTGCATTATTATTTTTTTTTTTTTTTTTTCTTTTTTTTTCTAGCCACTCATTTTTTTCATAAGCCGCTCTTATTTTTCTTTATTCCTCACCAAGAAATTTGCAAAGAAGAAAAGGAAAAACACCCGCTAAATATGGAGCATGACATAAGTCTAGTACACATAAAACGTGCTAACTTAGAATCTTAAGACGTACTCATATCAACCATAAATGATTAGCCAAAAATGCATAAGAGATTACAAACCAATTAAAACCGTACTTGATTATTTATTAACAATTATATACATGCGAAGAAAATAGAGGTCAAGAAGAGAAGGGTTTAGCCACAAGTAATTGCCATGAAGTCTATCTAGCCCTTTTACACTTGCTTCAACTCTATCATTTCCCATTCTCCACAAATTTAAAATTTCAAAGAATGAAATTGGTGGAAGCTTAGCCTAATAGACCAATGAAGGACTACATGGTTAAGGATACTAGCTAGAGAATGCTAAAATAAGCAAACTCGGGTTGAGTCAAAATATCCATGGCGGGCCTAATATGTCAAAGAAGTCTAAACTTGTTAAAACCATGTTTTATTATATTTTTCCTTTTTATATATTTTTGATGAAAAATAAAAGAAGAAATATATACAATGCAAATGTGTTATGCAAATGAAAAATGATTGATGCAAAAATCATGAATGCATATTTTTGTTGGCCAAAGTAGATCAAAAATTTGAAAAATGTTTAAAATTCAATTTTCCATGTTATCATGCAAGACAATGACAAGTTCTAGGTAAGGTCACTTCGATAGAAGACCCCCTACACTTAAGCTAAACATTGTCCTTAATGTTTAAGAGCATGGAAGTATAAAAACTTCCCCTACACTTATGACAATGAATAGACTTTGCTTAACCCAAGTTAAGGAAAGGACTACTATTAGTGAAATCATGTTTAAGCACAAGGTGTCAATGAAAAATCACTAAAGTAACGAAGTGAACCGGATACAAGGGCCTCCTCCATAAGCTCCAAAGCATGAGATGAGTGAGCAACCCTACAAACAAGCATGAAGACAAAAGAAGGTCTCCCCTACACTTATCTCCAAATCTATGCCTTTATTTCTAACCTACAACACTCTAAACCTAGTTATACGATGCTTGAGTTAATGAGTCTCTAGCTCGACTCGTCCCACACTTAAAAGTGTCTAAAACCTATCATGGAGAAGAAAATGTTTGCCTTTGTTAAGAAAAATCTCCATGATGAGGTAAAACAAGTGTTCATTTATCAAAACTCCATAAATATCCACCAGGATCAAATACATAATTACCCTCCCACTTATAACACAAGCCAACAACTAGCTTCCCAATCAATGGTGAAAAGAATGAGGTGTAGTTCTCTAAAATGGTTTCCCATATGTTCTTCCCAAGGTGATGGTGTAAAGCTCTCAAATCTTTCACAAGGTTTCCTTTTGTTGCATCAGGTGGATACTGAGATGGTTTAGCAAGCTCTATGCCAGGATCAAAAATCCGTTCCTTGATGGGAAAACAACAAGTGTTGATTGCCTTAAAAGACTCTCCTTTGTAGGTCACATGGTGAGAGAAAGGTTGTGAAGTGATTGGTTGTAAAAAGGTTTGGGTGGACAAAGAAGGCAAAGGATCTTCAAGCAATAAAGATTCTAGATAGAGTATGTCCCCCTCCTCATCAAGGTAACCAAGAATATACTCAAAAGATATATCCTCCAATAAAAACTCATCACTCTCATCAATGATAGAATCCTCCTCATCACCATAAACATCATATATTGGTCTATCAAAGATGGGTGATCCCTCAAAACCAAAGGAAGTATGATCATCAACGAATGGAGAGTCACAAGTAGAAAGCTCATCATCACGATAGTCATCATATGTTGGTGAATCACAAAGAAAAGATCCCTCATTACTTAAGTCCTCATCAAAGTGATTAGTATTGTGGAAAAATGGGGTGTCATAAGGAATTTCACTAAAGTTGAGCTCTTGAGGGTCATGAAAATCCAAAGAGGAAGTAATGGAAGCAATGGTCTCAATATGAGGGTAATCATAGTCTCCACTTGAGCAGGCTTCATAAAAGTACTCATCACAAACTTCATCAAGAAGATCATCTTGTGTTTCCTCCTCATGTACAACATCAATATGTTTTACCGCTTCGGGCTCATTAGACTTTTTGGACAACGTCCCCATGTTAAACACCACTCTCTCATCTCCTACCCGCATTGTAAGTTCTCCTTCCGCCACATCGATTAAAGTACGACCCGTTCTCAAAAATGGCCTACCAACAATCAAAGGCACTCTAGGATCCACATCATAATCAACTACCACAAAATCCGCGGGAAATGTAAATCTATCAACCCCAACAAAAACATCCACCGCAATTCCCACCGGATAAGCTATAGTACGGTTAGCCAACTCAAGAGTCATCTTAGTAGGAGTGAGCTCGGGAAGTGAAAGTCTCTTCCAAACCGATAATGGCATAAGATTTATGCTTGCTCCTAAATCCGCTAAAGCCATACAATTTTCCACCCCCGGGAAATTGCAAGGAATCAAAAACCGCCCCGGATCTCCAAGTTTAGTAGGCAACTTCTTAAGCAACACCGCGGAACAATTTTCATTCAAAGAAGCATTAGGCAAATCCACCAATCTTTCCTTGTTAGAAAGCAAATCCTTAATCATCTTAGCAAACTTAGGCATATTGGCTAAGGCTTCCGCAAAGGAGATATTGATGTTAAGTTGCTTGAACATCCTCAAAAAGTTAGAAACTTGGATATCATCCTTGTTCTTAAGCTTTTCTTTTCTCAATCTTGAGGGATAAGGAAGACTTGGTTTTGGTTGTGGTTGAGGTGTGGATGAAGGATTTTCCTTATTGAGTGTTTCATGAATAGGCTTTGAAAGTGGAACAATGGGAGCATTTTGAGGTGGTGAAGTAGAAGTAGAGGGCTTGTCACAAGTAGGAGCACAAGTGGGTTGAACAATAGTAGGTTTAGGAGGTGAAGGATCCTTTGTTGTTGTACCACTCCTTGTTGTAATAGCATTAACATTGGCCCTAGGGTTTGTTTGTGTGTTGGAAGGTAAAGCCCCTTGTGGTCTTTGATTTACCGCCATTAAAAGCTTATTGAATTGGTCATTCATTTTCTTGTCTATAGCTTGGAATTTCCTTTCATTCTCTTGATTCATCTTTTGCAAAAGATCCATTGTGTTTAACTCTTGTGGCACATAACCTTGAAAACCTTGAGGTTGGAAAGGTAAAGGTTGGGAGTTAAATCCTTGATTTGGTGGATAAAAGGTATTTGCTTGAGGTTGAAATTGATTGGGTGCCTTGTAGTTATTTCCTTGGTATGGTTGTTTTTGCCCTTGATTCCTTGCTAAAATTTGAGGAGGATTTTGTAGAATTTGGGTGGGTGGTTGGGGTGGGAATCCGGGTGGAGTAAGGTAATTTTGGGATTTGTAAGAAAGGTTATTTGGATTGATGTTAGGCTTGAAGTGTTCACGGTGTTCCTCTTGATAAGCATAGCATTCCCCTTGATACCCTTGCACCTTGTCACATTGTTCATAAGAGTGGGGTCCTCCACAAGTAACACAAGAAATGGTGATAGCATTCACATTATTTGAGGAATTGTTCAATGTCATGCTCTTAAAATCTTGAATCATGCTTTGAGTCATTTCTTGTCCTTGTTTGACTGTTTGAAGGATCTCTTTAAGAATTTGGAGTTCACAAGGGGTTTGAGAAGTGTTTTGGATAACATGAACCTTTTCTTCAAATGGATTGTTTGTTTGAACCATTGCCTTAGTCTCAATAATGTTCAAAGCCTCGTGGTATGTCTTGAAAAGAATACTCCCTCCCGCGGAAGCATTTAGTGAATCTTGGTGGTGAGGTTTAAGGCCATTGTAGAAGGTATTGATTTGGCTTAGATCATCCATTCCATGGTTAGGGCATCGCCTCAACAACTCGCTATACTCTTCCCAAGCATCACCAAATGATTGACTAGGTTTTTGTGTAAAGCCCATAATCAAATTCCTCAAAGCCATAGTCTCTTGTGGAGGAAAGAATTTATTCAAAAACTTAGTGGTAAAATCATCCCATGTGGTGATACTATCGGGTGGTTGGGTGTCTAACCAATGCTTAGCACTCCCATCTAAGGAAAATGACACTAACATCAATCTAATGACCTCAGGTGGAACCCCATTATGCTTAATGGTATTGCAAAGTGAAAGGAATCTCTTAAGGTGAGCATGGGGATCCTCATTTTGTTTTCCAAAGAAAGGTGATGAAGAAACCATATTGATCATAGATGTATGTAGCTCAAATGTGTTAGCGGGAAAGTCGGGAATCTTAATGGCACTAACATATCCATGAACGTTGGATTGCATACGTTCATACAAAGTACGATTATCAATAGCCATGGCTCCTTGTGGTGGTGACAAAGCACGATTCTCGTGATCGGCTTGGTGAACGGTGGTGGTCTTACTCTTTCTCTTTTTCTTCCTTTTCGGAGGAAGAGGTTGTACACCAATCGGTATTTGTGCACGCCCGCGAGTGAGCATGCAACTCAATACGAGGAATGAGAGAGAAGCTCTCGTGTGACTTTGAAAAGAATAAGATTATCCTCTTCGAGTTTCGATATTAAATATCCACAAGAAAATAACAATATATGTATTACTACTTTGGGTGCAAGACCCTCAATGAAGCCTTCCTTCTTAGAATACTCCCAAGTGAACGGGGGGTTAGGTGGCGCGAAGCACTTAAGTACCTATTGACCCTTAGATGGCATTTTATAGCACATCGCCTTTCTATTCACTTAAATGTTCGTATTCTTCGAATTATTGCTTATTGAGAGTATTTATCTATTCTTGCTTTATTTTGTTTGATCGATACACGTGTCAAGGACCGGAGCGCCCCTCAACACGGTGTATTGCCTCGGCAATACTTATGGAAGATATGTAAATTGATTGTTCTTATACGTATACGTATTTACTTATAATAATATATGGAAAATATTTTTGTATTTATGAGTTTTTTAAAGGAAAATACTATATGTACATAAAAACCGAGAGAATCCAATAATATATATTTTTGGGTGCAATCTCTTAGGAAAAAGATTGCTTTTTGGATTTTTTAATTTTTTTGGTCAATTCTTTAGGAAAAGAATTGTTTTGTTAATTTTTTAGTTTTTATATATTTTTATATTTTTGATTTTTTATTTGTTTTTTATTTATGATACGTAAAAATAACGTTCACAAAATGAACGGATCCCAAAAGCCAATGAAAACCGTCAATCGATAGTCTCTCGTGTAGTCAAAGAACCGGCAGCGGCGCCATTTGAAATGTAGTATAATGCAAGTTCGTTTTCTCAGTTCTTAACTAATAGAAAGTCCAACCAATATCGGATTTATTATTGTTCTTGGTTGTTCAAGCTTACTTGGTAATCTATTGCTAATTCAAACAATACTATTTAAAAATGAAAAATATAAACCTACTTATACGTAAAACAAGTTGCAAATTCCAAGTTTTATTCAAACAAAATATAAAATGGCAAAATATAAAACTAAGAGGACTGAAAATGAAAATTCTAGGAAAATTAAATGCTTGAAAATTAAATTCTAACAACTTTAGAGACTAAAAATGCAAATCTGTTAACTATAAGGACCAAACTTGTAAATTCTATAACAAACCTAACCAAAAATGTAACAAATTAACAACTTGACAACTGAAATGTAACAACTTCCAAATGTAAAGGACTGAATTATGCAAATACCACAAAATTAGGAAGTTTAGCTAGGTTTTTAAACTGATTAAACTTCTAGGGACTAAAGTGCAATTAAACTAAACTTTTAACTAAAAACGGGACAATATGAAGAATAAGCTCGTTTGAGCTTATTACTCAACCAAATAAGCTGAAACCACTTGCAAAACTCTTAAAATCCAATTATAGCTACGTGTGTTCAAGGAAATAAGCTAAAAGTCCAAAATAAGCAAAAGAGTGCTTATTAATAAGCACAAAATAAGCTACAGCTTATTTCAATCAGTCACAACCTGATTTTTGTGATTAAACTGATTAAGTACTTGATTACAAGAACGGGAAATCAAACTAGAACCATTTTCATCAAGTAATGAATGAAAAATCTGAAATAAGCTCTTTTGAGCTTATGTTGACCAAGTTTGACCAACTTTTATGAAAAAGCTCAAAATTTCAAAACTTAATATTCAACACTTTCTAAATGGATTGGTGAAAGAAAACAGCAACTTTTGTGAAGTGGATTAAGAGAACTAGTAAATCAGTTGGCACTTAACATCAGAGAATGACAAATGCTCATTCATTGACCAATAAGCTATTTTCTAGCTTAATTCCTAAAACTGTAGATTTTCCTCTTAGAGACTGAAACCTTATGATGTAAGCTAGAACTAGAAACAAGTTTGAGCAAATTTCATTAAGTAATGAAAGAGAAACAAGTAATTGAAAATGGTAAGTTTTGGAACAAAAGCTGATAAAAAGGATAACCCAAACTATTTTAGTACCAATTGCCTTTTTGACTATTTATTTGACTTGTAAAAAACTTAGAACCAATTGTTAACACCTAATGACTGATTATGAACTTCTAAACACCAAATCTTAACACTTGAAAACTGATTCTAAGCTACTCCCAAACACACCTTTATCTATTATGAACAAGATTTTACAAAGGCTTTTTAAGTTCTGGATTAAGCTGATACAAAAGCTATAGCAGACTAGTTTTAATGAACAAAATGAAAGCTAATGAAACTGAAACTAAGCAATTAGCAAGACTAGAACTCAATTAAGCTGTTATGCTAAAAAGTGACTGAAAATAAGCTAGTAACTACAAAGCTGAACACAAATGCACAAGATTAAGCAGTAACTGAAATTTAAACACTCAAAACACAATCAATCAACAACCAAAAGCAGTTATATCATACAGCCATCAAGATTAAACTAGGAAATTGAGCATGCAATTGACTGATTTAGAGGAACAAAAACAAGAGCTATTGAACCTAATGAAGAGATCCTTTGGGAAGAAGAGGAGCGCTGAGCTCTCTTGCACTAGTGATACCACCACCTATCACTAGTAATCAACTAAAATCAATCAACAGTCAACTGCAAATCATCAAACTGCCATGAAATCTCCAAAAGAACTAGGAATGAACTGAATTCTGAACAAACAGCTACAAATCTTCACCAATGTCAGTTATGATCAATGTATGATCATAACAAACATCAAACAGCCACAATATGATCACACAATAGCAGGTAATGAACTGGAATGATAAGAACACTTTTGGCGGGAAAAAGGAAATTTGAAATTTATTGAAGGAATTCTGTTATAAAGGTTGTTACAAGCTACTAACTAACTAACTGACTCAAGAGTTTGTCAGACTCTTGAGTAGTTAGGGGAAAAATAAGGGAAAAAGGGAAAGGGAAAATTTAACTATGTGTTTTACAAAACTAAGCTACCTCCTAAAAAATGAGGACTAGTCTAGGTATTTATAGGCAAGAATTGAGAGTTTGTTGGAGTTGTGACGTGTCAGAACCAGTAGTAAATTGCCACGTGGAAAAATTCTGCATTTGCTCTTTGAAGGTGATGAACTAATTTGGGTGTTTTTGATTGAGTGGATGATTTGTTAATTGGATTGCACCATTGAATTCGTCTTCCAAAATTGAGTAACTTTGGTGTTTTGAACTTCTCATGAAACGTCTTCTATAAAAATCCCGATCCTGGCAATATTTTCTTTGAAGAAGATGGACACGTGGCGCCTTCTGATTGGTTTAAAATGTTGCACACGGATTACACTGTTTGGATATGGTAATAAATGTGGCGGCAGTTAGTGGGCAATTAATAGGCTAATGTGGCAATCCGTGTGAAGTGTTTTCTTTATTCCCATTGGCTGAAATCTTTTCACTTGGATTAAACTTGCATAACTTTCCAATGTTGGCAAAACAAGCCCTTGTACTTGGCAGATTCCCATTTCAAGCTAGGATCTTCATTCCTTTGTCATTTTTGGTCCTTTAACTTTCATAATTTGTACAAAATGGCCCTTTGACTAAGTTGACTTGATAGTTTGACCAGGTTTGACTTGAATCTTGACTTTTAATTATTTGCACTTTAAGTCCTCCAACTTTCATCACTTGTCAAGATAGGTCCTTGAACTTCAAAGTCTTGTCACTTTTGATCCTCTTTTGTCTTTTTCATCCATTTGAGCTTGGTTTTTCCTTGTTTGCTTGAAATTGTATCCTTTTACCTACACAAGATCACACAAACACAACATACCACATAATACTGCTTTTTACAAGATAAATGGGTATTTTGCTTCATGTTTTAGGGTTATTTGTTGATAAAAGGATATGAGTTTAAGCTCATATCATTTTCCTTAGTTGTTTAATAAAGGCCAAGGTAGGTTGATTATGATGGAAAATGTAAAACGTGCTTTGTAACTAATGCATTGCATGAGGACATTGCAATGGTTAAGTGTAGGGGATTTGATAGGTGTGAAAACACCCATCCTTTTTACAACTTAATTACAATAATAACCGAGCCAAAACGTGTATTTTATGTCATTTATGTCAGAATTATGCGTGGTTTTTGTTTTTGTTGTGATTTAGGATGAAAAGCTGAAAAGTGGAGAAAACACGGCATTCACGGGCTTTTATCGAAGAAAAAGACGAAAGATGAAGTCGAAAGATCAAGAGTGGAAAAAGTACGGAAGTCCAAGACCAATTCTGAAGATTTATCGAAGAAAAAGTCAAAGGACAGAAGTTTACTAAAAAGCCGAAGAACTCGAGTCTTATTTATAAAGAAAAATCAAGACGAGTTAAAGAAATCCCAAGACAAAGTCCAATATTAACAAAAGATAAAGAAGAAAAGGACTTAAGTGTGCAAATAAGGAAAAGAGGAAAGAGGGAGGAAGCTTCCTAAGCTCCTTCCTAATCACCCCTATATATAGATTAAGCTTAGTTCATTTTCAAGTTGTTGGGTGGTTTCACAAACCACCACTTCCACCATTTTTATTTCTTGTTAATTACTTTCTTGCTTTTTAATTTCATGTTATGCACTTTTAATTCAAGTAAGTCTTTTAATTTTTAAATCTTTTCTTTTAATCAAGTTCTTATTTTTAATCATCTTCTTCTACTTTTCTTATCTTGCTTATCTTTGATTTATGTTCATCTTTGATCTTATTTTCATCTTAATGCTTATTTGATTTAAAGGTTTCTTAAAAAGTTCATCTTTTTAAAAGTTTGATTTGAAAGTTTGCTTATTTTTAGTTTGATAAGTTGTTATTCATGCTTATTAAGTCAATTTCAATTTAGATTCGTGCAAGTTTTAGTTTGAGCTTATTAACCATAGCTTATTGCTTTTGCTTAATTTTCGGATCAAAAAGTTAGATCGGAAAGGGTAAACCCCTTTCCAATCACGTATTCCAATCACCTTGATTGGAAAAGGGTTTTACATTCCAATCAACATTCCAATCAGCATTCCAATCAACATTCCAATCAGCATTCCAATCAACATTCCAATCAGCATTCCAATCAACATTCCAATCAACATTCCAATCAGCATTCCAATCAACATTCCAATCAGCATTCCAATCAACATTCCAATCAGCATTCCAATCAACATTCCAATCAGCATTCCAATCAACATTCCAATCAGCATTCCAATCAGCATTCCAATCAGCATTCCAATCAGCATTCCAATCAACATTCCAATCAGCATTCCAATCAACATTCCAATCAGCATTCCAATCAACAATCCAATCAACATTCCAATCAGCATTCCAATCAACATTCCAATCAGCATTCCAATCAACATTCCAATCAACATTCCAATCAGCATTCCAATCAACATTCCAAACAGCATTCCAATCAGCATTCCAATCAACATTCCAATCAACATTCCAATCAACATTCCAATCAGCATTCCAATCAACATTCCAATCAGCATTCCAATCAACATTCCAATCAGCATTCCAATCAACATTCCAATCAACATTCCAATCAGCATTCCAATCAACATTCCAATCAGCATTCCTATCAGCTTCATTATTTGCACTTTCCGATTAGAGTTGATTTTAGTTTTAATTTTACGTCATTTAATTTCACGTCATTTACTTTTAACGTTATAAATATTGCACCGTTTACGTTTCAACTAGTTTTAGTTTTAATTTCCCGTCCTTTATTATTAAGTCTTGCACATTTATTTTACCAAATCCAAAAATATTTGTTTCACCAAGAACAACTAATCTCACACAATTAACCGGAAATCAATTCGATTAGACACCGAGAAAACGAACTCTTTCAACTAGCAAAATCTTTTTATTAGTTCTTTTTTAATTTTTTTGTAGTTTTGAAAATTATATATATATATATATATATATATATATATATATATATATATATATATATACTTTTTTTTGGTTATTGAAAATTTTTATGAAAAAGTAACGTTCACGGTGAACGGATCCCAAAATCCAAGTTCTCACAAAAAACTGTTAATCTTAACGAGAAGAGCCGGCAGCGGCGCCATTTGATACTTGATTTTTGCTATGAGTTCAATATTAATCTCTCGGAATCTTCTCGAATTGATCACAGCTCAAAGTGGAATAGTTGTTCTTGGTGACAAATAGGGGGTTTGGTTTTCTATTCTAAAAAGGTAAATGCTTGAAGCAAATAAAAGATTTAAACCAAAAACAGTTAGTGAAATTAAATTTAAACAATTTAAACGATTAAACAGTAGAATAACCTTGCTGAAAAAGTGCTTGATTCGGAATGTATGCTTGATTCGGAATATCCAAGATAAAAGCTTGATTCGGAATAATGTTGTTGATGCGGAATAACTGAAGAAATGCTCTATCCGGAATAATCAATAAGAATAGTTCATTCGGAATACAAGGTTTATCCAGAATAAAAGCTCCATGCGGAATAAATAGTTCATGCGAAATAAAGTTCTACTCGGAATAAATGGTGATGCGGAATAAAGGTTCTATCCGGAATAAAAGGTGATGCGGAATAAAGGTGCTATCCGGAATAAATGGTGATGCGGAATAAAGGTTCTACTCGGAATAAAAGGTGATGCGGAATAAAGGTGTTATCCGGAATAAATGGTGATGCGGAATAAAGGTTCTATCCGGAATAAAAGGTGATGCGGAATAAAGGTGCTATCCGGAATAAATGGTTGATCCGGAATAATCGATTATTCCGGATGGATGGGTTTGATCCGGAATATAAAATATTCCGGATGGATAAACTTGATGCGGAATAAAAGATGAGCAATGCTTGATCCAGAATACTGGGACGAAGAACAGTAAGCAGAAAGAACAGGGTAACACGATTTTAATCCAAACAAACCAAATTTAACCAAAAGATTTAAGCCAAACTAAACACTAATCATTTATCAACCATAAACATCAAATCCCAACAATAAAAACACAAAACCCAATAACTTTTGAAGATCAAAATCAACCAAATAAGAACTTTAAGCTTTAAATAAAAAAGATGAAGATGAACAAGGTTAATGGAAGGATTATATTGATGATTAAGGTTTAAACAATCAAAGGAAAAGATTAAAACTACAAGATTTGTGAAAACAAGAATCAAAATCACCAAACACCCTAATGGTGTTGGTGATACCTACGAACAAGAAGGAAAAAAAGAGAAAAACTAAAAACTGGCCAAAATGTGTGAAGGGAGCTCTGTATATATATGCCTTGTCCTTGGTTGGTGAGTGGGCTTTCTCCCTTTCTTCTTGTCTTCTCGTCTTTTCAGAAAAGTCGACGTTTTCGATTCTGATTCGGGATTTGTCGACGATTAAATTCA
Source organism: Glebionis coronaria (assembly GCA_025667525.1). Taxonomy (NCBI): domain Eukaryota; kingdom Viridiplantae; phylum Streptophyta; class Magnoliopsida; order Asterales; family Asteraceae; genus Glebionis; species Glebionis coronaria. The sequence continues at coordinate 552,379,174 of CM046875.1, read as the reverse complement.
ACTCGTCTTTTAATTTCTTCGTTTAATAGACTTGAGTTCCTTCGACTTATGTAAATCTTCCATCTTTGGTCCTTTTCTTCGATAAATCTTCAAATAGGCCCATTGACTTCACATCTTTTGCATCTCTTGGACAATAGACTTCGTCTTGAGTCTTTTTCTTCGATAAAACCCGTGCAATCCCATGTTTTCTCCAATATCCATCCGGTTGGCTCTGAAAACACAATAAACACAAAAACCACGCATAATTCCAAACAAATGATATTAAATATGCGTTTTGGTCTCGTTTTAGCCAGAAATAAGTGGTAAAAGGATGGGTGTTTACACACCTATCAAGGCTTAAGTGATGCATCATCCTTTTCAATTTCCTCCCTAGTAGTCTTAGTAGAATCGGTGACTATCCTAGTTAAAGGGCACTCGTTTCCTACAAGAGTGAAAGTTCTACCAGTGGGGCGCCAAACTTTACCAATGGGTTTGATTTTAGCTATCCACTGGGTTTTAAGTCTAGCACGGGAGTTCACCTCATTAAGTAATTTCTTGACACAAGAATCATGATTTGCCATACAGACACATTTTCTGCATGTTTTACAAGTAGCATATTTAATGTCCGAGTAAGATCTAGAATTCCTGGACTATTGATTGATGCTCCTAGGATTTGACATGCTACGGTTAGAAGTATTGAGTAATCTAGAAGGCATCTGACTAGATTTGAAATTCCTATCTCTTAGTTGTGTCTTTTGCTTAGCTTCCCTCAGACCAAACTTATGGTCAACATCGTTTGAACTAGTTCTAGACGTGTTCTTTGAACTATTCTTAGAGAAGCTAGGTGCAATCATGTGATTAGGTCTTGCTAAAGCTGATTTATTCTTGCTGGGCCTAGTTGGTGGAGTGACTATTCTAGAAACATGAACCCTATCAACTTGGGAGGCAAACCGTGGTCTCGAGGGTTGTGGTCGCTCGGATCTAAATGCAGTCGGTTATCTAACAGACTGAATTTGAGGCGGTTTCCCCAAGATTGATGGTTTTCAAGCTTAGTGTCCACACTAGTTCCTCTAGTTTTCCTTAATTCGTTTTTCAACGCAGCTATAGCAAACACCTTTTCCTGAACTTGAGCCTTTAAAGTCTCATTCTCTTTAAGCAATCTATCTTGGGATGCCAACTTAGATTCTAGCAACTGAATTTGTTTCAAAAGATTATCCTTTTCAGCTTTAGAATCTAAAACTTTTTGATCCAATTTTCTTTCAAGAACAACGTTTGACTTTTCAAATTTTTGAAAATATGTTTCATATTTATCCGTTTTCTTAGAAAGTTCAAGTTTAGCATCCTCGAGATCTTTTGATTGCTGAGCTACTATCGATTTGAGCTCCTTAATTTTGAAATCAGAAGCATTCAATGAAGCGGTTATAAGACAATTATCATGATTTTTAGCATTTTGAACACTTTCTCCCCCATTATGACTCACATCGGATGAATTAGAAGTGGTATTGCTATCACTCTTCTCCATCCCATGTTTGTCATAATTAAGTTCAGAATGCTCAATATGCGGCATTTCATCAGCATATACATCGTAAACAACATCACATTTTACCATGTTCGCAGGCTCTTCATCATAAATTGGAATGGTGTCATCATAAGAGATATCTTGAACATTCCCTGACGTGCCACTGATATCATGTTGTCCTCCTGATTCCATGCTCTTGCAATCTTTAGGCTCCAAGTTGTCAACCGTATGACCATGCTCCTCTTGCATCTGCATCGTAGATTCTTGCACTCCATTATCATACGCTTGCTGAAGTCGAGATCTTTCATAAATCGAAGACGAGACCGATGTCATGAGTTTCAATATTGTACCACGGAAATCTCGAAGCTCGGTATGTGTATCTCGAAGAAATGATTGGCAAATCACTGAACTTTCAGACTTGACGATATTGAATTGGAGAAAAGGTGTGAGTTGAGTCACAAGAGCCTTATATACAAGTGCTGATGCAGAGTGATTAAAGTCTTCATTGTGGAGTTGCTCTGCTAGTTGGTTCAAGATGATGAACATCGATTCCGTGAATATATAACGATCTTGACCAAAGAGTGTCACAAATTCGCTCCCTCCTTGAAGCCATGAAATGTTCACAAGATGAGACTGAAGAAGTCGAAATGAAGTGATGCCATTTTCTCTAACTTTGTTTTGCATTGAATGCAATTCTCCCTCTTGAAATTTCGAATTCAATGATTCCATTGATGTTCGAGAAAAAATTATAGGATCCTGATGTTTTTGGGCTATGATGTTTCTAAAATTTTGATGTCTTCAAGATCAGAAATGGTCTCGGGTAGGTTTGTACTTTTTGTTTTCTGTTCGTGTTCAGTGTTGATCGAGTCGAGTGGTGAGATCGAGTGTTGTTGATGTCGCGTCTAGGTTGAGTGTGTTAGTGTGGAGTCTGGTCTTGCGTTCGAGGGTCGGGTATGTGGGAGTTTAGTCGAGACAAATTGATTGTGTTTTAAGACTGTGTTGTGAAAGATTCGAGGGTTGAGTGTTTGTTGGGTTGGATCTGTTATGGGAGTCGAGGGTGGACTAATCGAGTCGAGGGTGTGGCGAAGTCCAAGGAGTCTGTTTCCTTTTGATTTCGAGTCAGGTCGTGTGTTGGTGTGTTTTGAGTCGAAAGAGAATTGTCTGTCTGTTTGAGGCTGTTTGTTTGATTCTGAGTCACGGTTTGAGTGGGAGTAAAATGAGTCTTTGGTATGGTTTGTTGAGTCTTTAATCGATGATAGTCGATTCGATTCCAAGTTTAGAGTCTAGATTGTTGGTCTTGAGTTTTTTTTTGGATTAGATTTAGGTTAGTTTGAATTTGAGTTTGAGTTTTGGGTTCGAGTTATGTGGGTAGAGGCGAGAGGCTGTGTCGAAGTCTGGTTTGAGTCAGATGTGAGGAGTCTTGATTCGATTGTTGTGAATCGTGAGTTTAGTCTTTGGAGTATAGAGAAAATATACTTCGCAATGTAGAAATTTTGGGACTTCACAAACCAAAGAAAAAATTACTTCGGAATAATTAAAATGGTCACTTCGCAACTCAATGAAAATAGCAACTTTGGAAAAGACGGAAAACATTACTTCGGAATAATTTAAAAAACATTACTTCGGAATATATATATAATAAGATTTAACTTCGGAATTAAAACAAGAACTGCCACTTCGGAATAATGAAACAGTGACTTTGGAAAAATTTGCTATAGTACTTCGGAAAAATTTGCTACAGTAACTTCGGAAAAATCAAAGTGCTACAGTACTTCGGAAAAATGTGCACTCATTTTAACTTCTGGAAACTGTGCTACAGTACTTCGGATTTTTTAAAAAATTGGCCACTTCGGAATATTGATTAAACATTTACTTTGGAATAAAGAAACTTACCCACTTCTCAATCCAAATATGGCACTTCGGAATCCAAAGAAATGACTACTTCGCAATAACAAAACACTCAGAGGTACTTCGGAATAAACACACTGTATCTAATTTTATAGATCCGTACCCACTTTTAATCGAAAAATACCCCGAAAATCACCCAAATAATCAAAATTTCGCGAATTTGACCAAATCAATTAACCCAAATCACTACCACAACTATGTAGTCGATTTGGCTATAAATTTAAACCACAAAAACGCAAAAAAATTCAAGATTTGAGCTTGATTAGATCAAAACCCACTAAAATCAATTAAAACTAACACAAGAACAATCAATCAACGATGGTTCTGATACCAATTGTAGGTCCACGTTTTCTAATGCTTGTTACAAGTGTTGTAATTGATCTAAAAGAGAGAGGGAGAGATGAAGAACTTGATATGAAATAGAGAGAGAAAGGAGAGGAGAGGTTAGAGAGAGAAAGTGATATTGTGATAAATGAAAGTGTGAAATGACTAATGACCAACCCATCCTAACATGCTAGGAGGGGGTATATATAGCTCACCCTACATGTGGGCTATATGGACTATATGTTTACATAATGGATCACGAGCCCAATACTTGAATATATCATTGGAGTGACCGATCCTTTCTAAATACGTAAAAACGTATTTCCAACAGTTCCCCTTTCCTATTTCATGGGTGATCCATACTTCTTTGGTTTCCTAGAAGCTCATGGCTCAAATTGTCCATGTTGCCTCTATAATAACTACATCATTCAAAACCTAAGAATGGAGATGTTTGTACTTCATAGGAGGTTGCAAGATTTCTTGCTTACTTTGTTCTCCATGCCTCCACCTCCTAGGAGATGAATGATGATTTTCTAAAAAATATGTTTTAATGAAAATCAAGCCAAGGAAGTCTACCATATCAATAACTAGTTTAGCTAACTTTGTAGTAGTTAGTTGTTATTTCATTTATTGTATTTACTTTTCCTTCATGAGTTTTTCATGAGGATTTTTTATAGATTAAGTCGTTGTGTGTTTCAACCTATGTGCTCACATTAATCAACTTCAATTTATTTAAAATTGAACCTTAATCTATCACAACCTCTAAAACTTGACTAAAACTAGATCAAAATGTTATCTATATATTTTGTCACCCTTTTTCAAGACACTCTTTGTGAGTGTGTTGCCTTTTGTACAACCAAAGCATAATCTAGTGCTAAAAGAGGTAAAAATCCAAGATTTGCAAATTTTTGAAAAAATCTTATTTTTTTCTCAAAACGTTGTAAAATTGAATTTTCAAGTCCACTGTATGCGGCTCAGTAAATGTCGCACGACTCCTTATATTTAAGGAACAACATGTTCATTTAAAGAACCGTGGACAGCAAGCCAATTTTAGGCTCGTTTTTGGTCTTTCTTCTTTGACCAAATTATTTTCAAGATTCTTTGTTTGCTAATTTTGGCTAAACATTCCTTGAAACCTTTTTGTTTTCATTTCATATATTTGCCTTGTCTACTTTATTTAAATCCTCTTGTTTTGGGAGTTCTTCTTCTCATCCCTCACAATGCCTAACTCCTCTAATCTTAACCTTGACATCTCTCTGTCACAATCTTCTAAACCTAAAGCTTCTTCTTCTAAGCTTACCAAAAAACCGAAAATATCGGTTCGACCCGTTTGGATCAAGAAGAACAAGGATCATCATGACTCCTCTTCTCCCAAACCTTGCAACACTTCTTCTTTCTCTCCTATTGAGTATTGGAATGAGACTTTCTCAATCAATCCAATTACCGGAGAAAGAGAAGCTCTTCCACCACCACCTAAACCTTTCAACATACATCACCTTGATGACCTCTTTTCTTTCCCAAATCTCACTACGCATTGTGAAAACATTTCTTATCTGTTATCTCCCTCTCCACCACCACCTTCTCCTCTTGATGGCCCTCCCCCATCAAACGACTTTGTTTTGCATCATGGAAGCTCGTGTTCTTGTTGTCGATTTCAACAAATTAAACTTGCTCATGTGTATGACAAGCTAAATTTTCTTGAGTTTCTTCTCACTCGACCTCCTCTCAAAGTATTTTTCCTGTGAACAAATCTTCGAATGATGTCTCGTCGTATTATTTTTCCAATTAAAGCACACTTTGTGTTTTAGTTGTTTGAGTCAATAAAAACTTAATCAATCATTATCACTACTAGAGTAGTTTATGCTTATATTTTTTATTTTCTTATTTTTTGTTTTAATATTCATATTGTGTGTATGAATATTTCTTTTGTATGTTCTTTCATATTTTTGTAATATGAATGTTATGTGTGTTATTTCCTTTCTCGCTAATTCTTTATCACACATATTGTTAAGAGTTGATCATGGTTAAAACTTACAATTGTCCAACAATTATAATTTTCTAACCCTTTGACATATTATCATTTCACTTGGTATGGGTGTTTCTTTTCTACCTCTATTCCACCAATTGAACTTTGATTTTGTCAAAACACCCTCCTTGGACATACTTAGCAAATACTTACTTCTAATTTGAGATTTCTTTTCTTCCTCTCTCTTAAGTTATTTAGTAGGTAGTGACTAATATATACATTGGTGTTTCTTTTCTCTCTACTAACCTTTGTGTAGCATGTCACTTTAGCTCATTCACTTGGTGCCCCAAGCTAGGGGGAGTAAGCACCAAGGGGGAGCTACTAGCAAAGTCGATTCTTCTCTTATTTGAAGAAAATGGTAGTAAAATACTAAAAGACGGAATAACAATTGGAAAAGGAATTATGAAAAATAACATATATGTCATGAAATTTGACTCATCTAAAGATGCTATTTTATTAGCCACTATAGATGACACTTCCACCCTTTGGCATAGATGACTTGGTCATACAAACATGGGTCTTTTACCAAATTTGGCTAACAAAGATCTTGTGAGAAATTTACCAAAAGTAAAATATGATCAACATTTTTGTGATGCATGTAAAATTGGTAAACAAACACATGCAAGACAAAAGACTAAAAATGTAGTCACCACAACCAAGTGTCTAGAACTCCTACACATGGACTTGTTCGGTCCATCCACCGTACAAAGTTTCGGAGGAAATTTTTACACCTTGGTTATCGTGGATGACTATTTGAGTTTTACTTGGACAAAGTTTTTGAAAACTAAAAAGGAATTTGATCATTTTGTGATTTTAAGTAAGAAAATTGAAAATCAATTAAATTGTCGAATTGTGTCAATTCGAACGGATCATGGTCGAGAGTTTGACAATGAAGTGCAATTCGGAGCCTTTTTGTGACACCAAAGGTATCACTCATAATTTCTCGACTCCAAGAACACCTCAATTAAACGGGGTAGTTGAACACAAAAATAAAACAATTCAAGAAATGAGTAGAACAATGTTAAACAAGTCAAACATACCTCAAAAGTTTTGGTGTCATGCGGTTGATACCTCAACTTATATTGTAAATAGGGTTTTAATCAGACCACTTCTAAATAAAACTCCATATGAGATATTAAAAGAAAGAAAACCGACAATTGGTTATTTTAAAGTTTTTAGGAGTAAATGTTTTATTTTTAACAAGGATTATCTCACTAAGTTCAACCCAAATTCGTATGAAGGAGTATTTCTTGGATATTCTCAAAATCGCAAAGCTTATGTGGTGTTAAACAAACAAACCATGTGTGTCGAGGAATCGTTGAACATAAATTCGACGAAAGACCACCTCCCTCTAGAATATCACCTTTGATAGATGATGATCTAGTTGAAGGCCAAACTAATGTCATCCAAATGATTTTGAAAAGAACAAGGGAAATGAACCATTAAAGGATGAACCTTTAAACATTAAAGAATCAAAAGGACATTCTTTAGAAAATGTTATCAGTACATTAAATGAACGAACCTTAAGGTCTCAAGCTCAGAAAAAAGTAATTTCTTTTGCTTTGTGTCTCAAATAGAACCTAAAAATGTTGATGAAGATATAATTGATGAAAGTTGGGTTCTTGCTATGCAAGAAGAATTAAATCAATTTGTAATAAATGATGTTTGGTACTTAGGTGTTGTTTGTTAATTAAGAGGTTCTGAATCTGAATCTGGTTCGCACATCTGAATCTTAATCTGAGGCGGAAATATCTGAATCTGAATAATATAATGATGTTTGTTTTTTTATTTTTAGTTTTTGTAAAAATGTCTTAACAACTTTAACTAATAGTGTTTGGAATTTAAACATTATGTAGTCCATGGAAAATTGTTCGGAGCCTCATGATCGTCATCGTCCCAATCATATGAATTTTTTACTATTATGTATGTTATGATAACAGGAAAAAATAATAGAAACAAAACTTGTTAAATTAACATTTCTTGACCAAAGATCTAACAAAATAGCCTATAAAAAATCAAAATAAAAAAGTTACAAAATGGAGTAGAACATTAGTACAGTATTAAGTCTGCTGGTCATTATATGAAGCATTCAAGCTTCTTAAAAATTTTCTAAATAGTTCACCATCTTATAACCTGATTTGTTTTCACACTTCTTATTCTTCATTAAAAAACGAGTATCTTTTAAACTGTTTATCTTCATCATCATTAACACTTAACTTTTTCCCATTTCATATTCCTCATAAAATATAAGGATTTTTTTCATTAAATCTACATGAAATCTAATTTTGTTTTTTTACGATATGTGCAATTCTAAGAGGATGATTGAAGTTTGGGGTTGTTGGAAAAGAGAGGAATATAAAATTAATTAAGTCATGAATTATTTTTAATCAACAAGAGGTGACAAGATCCTATTTAAAATCTGACTCAAGCAAAGATTTTTTACTCTTAACATGTCTGAAGAACAACAAATAAACAAACAGGCTTTTGGCTCATAAGCTCTAGATGAATCAGACATTGGGTTTATTAAGAGCCTAATCAAACATTTTTACAAAAAACAAACACCACCTTAGTACCTAGACCTAAAAATCAGACGGTAATCGGGACATAATGGATTTTTCGTAATAAATTAGATGAAAGTGGTATTGTGTCGAGAAATTAATGCAAAGTGATGCCTAAAACATTATTAGTGTTAACTAATCTTTCTTAGTTTTGATCACGACAAATTAAAAATACATTTATCGTCAAATATAATCGTAAGATGAATTATTTAACAAACACTATCATTAAGGTAATAATCATTTAAGTATTTCACTAACATATCTTAATTATGACTAGTGATCATAAAAGTGATTAGTCCTAAACTTACATTTTGTCAAATGTGACAAAAAAAAATTTAATAAACTTTCTTTTTAAGAAAATGTTTATTAAAATAGAAAATGTAAATTTGAATATGGCATATTCCAAATGCCATAGGAATATCCTTTGAAGGTAAAACTTACCTCAGATATTACTACCCCACTAAAATAAAAAAGGGAGCGGAGTCTACTCCCACGGTTCCTCAAATAGCTATGTGGTTTCCTAGTGATAAGGAACCACAGGCACAATTAAGGAACCGCGGTCAGAGATCCGTTGGCCTTTGTCTCCTATAAATAGTTGATCAAATCTACATCTTCCATGAACCTTCTTGGACATTCTTTCTGCCATCTTTCTCTTTTCTAATTCCTAATCATTTGTAATGACCACTTAATGTGTTAAGTATGTTTACTTATAATTATCCCCTTGATCTCCTTCTTTACCTTGTCCAAAGAGAAGATCACTCACACACTACCTTAGATCTAGTCATGTTCATCATTTTTATTTGAGTCTTGTGTAGATCCAATGTATTTGTGCATACTTGGATTAGTTGTGTTAATCCAATGTATTTGTGAGTACTTGGATTAGTCTTGTGTAAATCCGTTGTATATGTGTATACTTGGATTTGTCTTGTGTGGATCCAAGTTACATGTGTATACTTGGATATGATTTATTGAGTTGTAAAGTGTTGTGTGTTAGTTCTCACTAAACAACAAAGTGACTTGTGTATGTGTCTTGTGAGTTCTCACTTAGCTTCAAAGTGAAGAGTTGTGAAGATTGGTTCTAGCTTTCGATTAGAACTCGACATCTAGCCTTGTGTCAGAAAAGAAGATGGGCGACGAAGATTGGTTCTATCTTTCGATTAGAGCTCGACATATAGCCTTGTGTCGTAAAATGGTGAAGTAGGCGACGTGTGTAGATTGGTCCTAACTAAGATTAGGTATCGAAATTTAGCTTAGTGTCGGAAAATAATGTAAGCAATTTTGTAAGGTTTTCTCCGCCAATAAGGGGGCTTGTGGAATAGTGGAAATATCAAGTAAGGTGTACTCGAGGAGTGGAGTAGGAACGAAGATAGAGCTTCGTTGCCGAACCAATATAAATCTTGGTGTCTTCCTATTAGGTTGCTTATTTTCTTACTCTTTACTTACTTTCATTATTACATCACATACAACAACTACTTGTCATTGTTAATGCATTAGAATTTAACCTAATCATTATGCAACTAGCTTTCAAGTAAAATGTAATTTTGGGACAACCTAATTGAAAGGAATTTTAATTAGGACATAAACCGAAGAGAAACTATTCAACCCCCCATTATAGTTTCTACACAAAGCTAGACTTGTTGCTCAAGGTTATAATCAATAAGAAGGTATTGACTATGATAAAACCTATGCCCCGGTTCCTTTACTTGAGTCCATAAGGATTTTACTTGCGTAAGCTTGTGCACAAGATTTCAAAATTTATCAAATGGATGTTAAAAGTGCATTTCTAAATGGTTTTATAAATGAGGAAGTGTATGTTACACAACCTCCCGGTTTTGAAGACTATGAAAAACCTAATCACGTTTATAAACTTAAAAAGGCTCTTTATGGTCTCAAACAAGCACCCAAGGCATGGTATGACCGACTTAAGTCATTTCTAATTAAACACAAATATTCAGTGGGTCTAGTGGACAATACGTTGTTCACTAAGAAAAAAGAGTCACATATTATCATTGTTCAATTATATGTCGATGACATGGTCTTCGGGTCTACATGTCAAGAACTTTGTGACGAATTCTCTAAAATCATGCATGACGAATTTGAAATGAGCATGATGGAAGAACTTAACTTCTTCTTGGATTTACAAATTAAGCAAATGAAAGACGGGATCTTCTTTAACCAATCCAAATATATAAAAGAAATGCTTAATAAATTTAGCCTAGAAGAATCTAACACTCTGTTCTCAAGTTTTTTAAAAAGAATGGAAGCGGAAGGGAAAGGAAATGAAAAAAAATTATGTTCTCAAGTTTTTTTCGGAAAGAATGTTAGAGGACTGGAAGGGGAAGGGAAGGGGAGAGATGGATTTTTTCTTTGTAATGTTGATCCCTCCATTTTGGGATGATCAGGAGAGAAAGCCTGAAGGAACACAAATGAGTTTTTCTTAAATTACATTTATACCCTCACTATTTATATATAATTCATCATATAATCTACTTCTAACAATACGACGGCAGTAAGTAGCTGATGTATTATTTGCTTTAATATCCATTGTGATAGTGATTCGAATAGTGTTGTTGCGTTGTATTGTTTCGTTGATATTGCATTTAAATTGTTGTTGCTGTTGTCATCTTGTTTTATTCAAACTACGTTTGGTCTATAAAACTGCTAGTTAAATTATGTATTTGTAATTAGACATGGACACCTCCTAGGTTAATTAGTGACACTCGTCTTAGGTGACATAGGTATCCTTTAATGCATAATTCTTGATTATTAGCAACAAAGAGCTTTGCGGAAACAATACCACGGTTACTATGATGATGTATAGGTTAACAGTATGTATGTATACATAACGAAGTTATGGCTTTGGACATGCTCTTCGTGTTTATTTCAATTGTGCATATGATTTTTTGCTGGAAAGTTCCGTAAAACACGTGGTTCATCAATACCAAGAAAATGGAGAATCTGGTCATAAAAAATGGGGTAATTTAGTAATTATGTTTGGTTCCCTTTCTTTTCCTCCCAACTAAAAAAATAAACTCGAGAACATGAATTAATGTATCTGTGCCCTTCCTAATATGATCCCTTCCCATCCCCTTCCTGTCCCCTCCTTTTCTATTCTTTAAAAAAAAATCTCGAGAACAGAGCGTAAGCCAACTAACACTCCAATGTCCACCGAAACAAAACTAACCAAAGACGGGATAAATGATTGTGTCAATAGTACAAAATACCATGGTATGATTGGTAGTTTACTTTATCTAACGGTCGGTAGGCCAGATATAATGTCTAGTGTTTGTATGTGTGCACGTTTCCAAGATAACCCGAATATGTCACATCTTGAAGTGGTCAAAAGAATCTTTAGATACATCAAGGGAACAACTCACCTTGGATTATGGTATCCAAAGGGCATGGGAATGGAAACCATTGTCTATGCGGACCCGGACCACGCCGCTGACTACGTAGATAGAAAAAGCACAACTGGTGTGTGTACATTTATCGTATGTTGTCTCACCTCGTGGTTCTCAAAGAAGCAAACCGCGTTAGCCATCTCGACAACCGAAGCCGAATATGTGTCGGCGAGGAAAGCATGTCAACAAGCTTTATGGATAACAAGCTCTTGTCGATTACAATATTAAGTTGGAAGACGTTACAATCTTGTGTGACAACAAAGGAGCTCTTGATCTTAGCAAGAATCCCGTGTTGCATGCTAGAACCAAACATATTGAGATTCGACACCATTTTCTATGTGACAACGTCCAAAAAGGTAACATCTATATTGAAAAGGTTTCTTCGGAAGATAATATAGCCGACATCTTGACTAAACCACTTAAACATGGGCCCTTTAACCTTTTAAGATTAGGATTAGGATTAATGGAAATTTCTCGCTAAATTAAGAAGTGATCTGTCATCAGACATGTCGGACCACGTCGGAACCTTTCCCCTTCGGGTCCGTGGGTCTGAGACTTTTGATAACTGCATATCATTTAAACAAACTCACACAACACAATACAAAATTCACATTTCTGTGAAATACGACCTAAAACGCCACAAACCACCAAGTCTTCATATCTCTATCAATTCTAATGCAAAACCAACCAAATTTTTTGTGCTAATGAATCATTGTAAGTATCTCTATCTAATTTCAATTCTTATACTTCTACATTACCTTGAATATGAGTCTAGGATTCTATTTCACTTGCACAAAATTGAATTTGGGGATTCACTTAGGTTAGTGAAATTAGCTATTACATTGGTTGATTACAACATAAAAACACTTTGTATGCATAAACCCATTACTAGGAATTGCTAGAAATCCCTAAGAAATTTTTTGAAAAACCTTTTCACTAATTAGGTCATACTAAATCCCTTTTTCGAACATTGCAAATGACAAATATCTAAAAGCAAGTTTTAATCATGGCATAAAAGTCTCATGAACTCTAAAGGAATTGGATAATCAATATACACTTTCAGGTACGTTCATTTGAAGCTAAAGTAAAAATAAGGAGCGTTTGGGTTATCTCAATACTATGCATTCTTTATACTTTGAAAAACTGTTTTTTGGGTCGAGATAACCGCACCTCCACATATGTTGCATATAGGTACACACTAGGCACGAGATTGCTTAAAATTCAAGAACTTGAATAACTTGATAAAGTTTTGCCTTAGAAAAAAATGCCTCCCGCATGGACCTACGACCACAAAGATACCGCTAGTTACATCCCTAAGTTTCACAAGTCAAAACATCCCACCTCTAGTCAAAGAGAACTGTGTAGAGAATTAGAAAGTCGCACTTTCCATGAGTGTCGCCTTGTTCATCACTCCTTCACAGATAATACCGACATTCGTGAAGTTTTCTCAAAAATCAACTTTGATCGTCTATTGGACATGGATGAGGTCTCGAATTTGTTCTAAAGTTCTATATGTCTGTGAGGGTAACTTTTGATGAAAACCACGTCTTAGCCACGAGTAAGTCAGTTTGGGGGACCGAAGGCAGTTCTCCGTGGACCGGACACGTAGCTTACCGAATCAGTTGCGACACGAATGGGAATGCATGCTAAGAAAAAGGATATTTTAAACTTTAGAGCAAATGATACTAACTACTCATACTCATTAGACCAATTTGCTCGCACCCTTAGGATACCAAACCAAGCAGCATGTTTCTACTCCGACCTTCACACTCTTACTGCTCTTGAAAACGCTAACATACCTAGGGATGCCCAACATATATATAATACTATATTAGATGACAAGGATCTAGTTAAATCTACTCTCTTCAAATGCCGTGTTGATGACACTCGTCTTTCGAACACAAGAAAAATCATCCAAAAGGACCCATACGGTATGGAAGCTAAAGAGCTTATGGATAAATACGAGAAATGGGAAAGGATTTTGCGATGCAATGTTATTTGTTTGGTAGGAAATAAAGACCACATCAATGCATGTGAATGTTACATGCTATATTGTCTTGAAATGGAAAAACCTTTTAATCTTGCATACTATATTGAAAATCGGATGCCTCATGTCCGAAGTCTACCCACTTTCGTTCTTCCATATGGTACGTTTCTCACTCGCCTCTACCACTCAATTGCACCTAGCCCTAGTAGATGTCAAGGAATGTATCACCTTGTTGATCATGTTATGACCTCAATTAGTGATCAAGAGGGTAACAATACCTTTAGCATCCCTATCTAGAGGTAAAGGAAAAAAGACCGCAACATCCATCTAGTTCTTCCTCTTCGGCTAGTGAGAATGATGATCTCCCAAGTTCTAGGTTACCTCCTTTAGAGTACCTTAGTCAACTACCCAAAATTCCTAATGCTTCCCCGGAATTCAAGCAAACCAAAGGAATGTTCAAGTGCCTCAGACGCTCTCTCACCAAGATGGACAAAAAGAAGCACAAGTAGAAGACGATAGTATGAATGGGTACACATGGACCTCGGTTCATGAACAAAAATTTGGTGTTGTGTACCATACTTTAATATTTGTATTCTCTTTCTTTACTTGGCACTAACTACTAATCTTGATTACTGTTAAAGGTATTTGTGATTATGTGACCAATAGGTTTATAATCATGTTTGGAAAAACATAAATTGGAACGCTAAAAGGTACATTCTCTTAAAACCGAGAGTCAAATTACAGTCAAATGCTTATGAAACATTGTTCCTCATAGTTTTGAGTCATAAAAACACTATGTCATGAGACTAAATCGTCTCATTCTTCTAAATTTTTTAAATCTGGTCACAGATAGGTACGGAACCCATCGGACCCATTCCCAAAGGGTTCGTCAGGGTCCGAGTGTTTCCCACAAATTTTAAAATTTTAAAATTTTGGTAGTTATCAGTCGGACCCCTCCTCAATGGGTCCGTTTGGGTCCGTGAGTCTGCAGTTTTGAAAATTAAAACATCATCATTACCCTTAATTACTTTTTCCATTAATCCAAAAACTTTCCTTCTTCTTCTTCCCAACCTCATAACTGTTTTTTCTTGCATCAAATCTTCCCTCTTATCTCTTCCAATCACACACACACACACACACCATTTACTTCTAATCCCTTCCTTCCCACTATTTTAACATGCTCAACTTGGTTAAATACTCCTCACTTCACAATCCCTTATATTACTCAGAGAAAACTCACAATGACCAAAGGATCTTCCTCATCTAGCAATCTCCAAGAAGGACGGCACGCATAAGTGTCCGACCTTCTTGCTTTGGCTTTCCCAAACATTCAACGCCAACGTCCTCATATCAAAATCCTCATAAATCACCAATTCATCGAGATATATCTCAAGAACTAGGTGATATCGTAAGAAATTCTAGATCACCACATTCATCTCCACCTTCATCACCCGTCACCATTTCATCACTCCCCTACCACCATTCAAGCTTCATCACCCATTTAGAGCCTTGATACACTGCCCACATCACCACCTTCCTCACACCAAAATGAAACCACTAATGACTCCTCTCTTCCTCTTATGCCTCTTCCACCACCAATACCCGCACCACTACCACGAACTCTCCTCATCCCAAATGTTTCCTTCACGGAGCTCGATGATTCTTTGTGGATTGAAGAACCTTCTTTCCACCATTTATCATATCAACCATCATCAACAAGTGTATTACCGCCGCCAACCTCTCAAGCTCAATGCGATTTCAGTCGCCAAGAAGCATCCGATGACATGATTAGTAGGCACCTCCGTGAAATCCAACAACACATTGCTCTTCACGGCTCCTCACCAATATCCTCACATCATGCAAACCACTTTCGTCCAACAAACCTCTTACTCTCTCTCCACAATGTAACCATTGTCGTTACATACATACACTAGTCACGGATCTTCGTCAAGAGATGCGTGTCGCCCTCCACAATGTCTTAGACTGCATTGCCACTCATCTACACCCACCTTCTTAGTAAAATTTCAGCCTAAAACACTCTAGAGCTCTTACCCTACTGTTTCTGTCCTTTCTGTCTGCAGCTTCGGCGGACCCCGTTGGACCCATTACCCCTTGGGTTCGGCAACCCAAAAGGGTCTGTGGGTCTATCTGAAGTCCTTGTCTTTTACTTTATTTTTCTTTGTTGTTTCTCAATTGTAACTCATTCACTTCCAAAATGTTTCCCATGTTTTTTGGGCTGTATTTTACTTTTGGGGCAAGATGAATGATCCCTAGTTGCTTAAATTTGTGCATTGTTCAAACATGATACATGTACATACTTGTGCTTGTGATGTACGACTTATGTCTCGATCATTCTCGATAAAACTAACTCATTATTTTCAAGATTTTTCCACATTTGAGCAAGAAACAAGGGGAGAACTGTTAAGATTATCAAATTATAAATCATTTCTCTAATCTTCATGTATTTATCTAAAAATATGTAGATTCAAAAGTTCATTGTTGGACTCATTTTTAGGCTCATAAATGGGCTTATTCATGTCCATATACTCTAAAATGTGAATGACTAACTTTTTCTTGCAGGATTTCATAATCCATGGACCTCCGGTTCTCCAAATAAGGGGGAGTATGAAACGAGGGGGAGTCATGGGAAATTATTTTCTATCTATATTGCTTACATTAGATTATTGAAATATCTCTCTCAAATCTTGTTCAACCCACATAAACCTTCCCTTTTTTTTCAACAAAAAGGGGGAGAAGAGATATACAAGCTCATATTTCTAACATAACTTATATGTTGATGTAATTTTCAACTAAAAATAAGTTAATATTTTGTCTTCAACAAAACGGGAGAGATTGTAAATGCAAATATCGCACTAAAACGATATTTATATTTTAATCATGCTTATCGTTTTGTTGACAACAAAACATCAAACATATTTTATGTTAGAAATTATAAGCATCATATAAGTTTCTTAAACTATGAATTTATACAAAAATGTTTTCACAAATGTATACACAACATGTATAAACATAAAAGGAATAATGTATATTAAATTCACATAGTCAATGCTGACTTTGTTGTCAGATTTCTTAAATCAAACCAAGCAAGATATAATGATTTCTTGTGATCTTGGACAAACATTTAATAGGAAACAAAAGTCAGACCAGCCGGACCCCGGCGGACCCAATGGTGAAGGGTCCGGCAGGTTCTGTGGGGTCTGGCAGACTGCCTATAAATTGAGCCTTTGTCCAAGCTTCTAACTCACCCATTTTCTTCTAATGTTCTCTCTAAACTAAGTATATAACTAACTCTTTAATCGATATTGTTCATTCTCTTCTTGCTTGTGATTAGATCTTTGTTCAACTAAAGATCGGTCATGAGAAAACCTCTAGTCTAAGCTTTAATCCTTCAAGGTTTCACATTACGTGATAGTGTTAAGCGTTACCTATACTATCACCATTATTGTACCCATTCATCTATCTACTTGTATAAAGTGGGGTTGGTGTTATATACCACAAAGTGTAAGAAATATATAAGGCGTTGTTGTTGTGCCTTTAGTTCAAGACATCTTAAACTTCGGTGTTTTTTAAGATTGTAAGTTTGTAAAGTGAAGGTTTCTTCACCAGTGTAAAGAAGACTTAATGAAGTAGAACTCTCGAGTGCATACTCGAGGAGTGGAAGTAGGGGCAAGATAAGTGAGATCTTGCTAGGCCGAACCATTATAAATAATCGTGCATTGTGGTTTGTTTACTTATTGTTTCAAGTCAATTACATTACTAATCAATAAGTCGTCTATATCTTTTAGCAATCATGAAAAAGTTTTAAAGATACTTAAAACTAATCGGAGAAAACTATTCAACCCCCTTCTAGTTTTCTATAGTTTGTATAACCTATGTTGCAGGAAAACGCCCCTCGGGTGCCATGCCCGTCTCAGAAACGTTTTAAAAATAGGAAACGGTCGGAAACGCTCCATAAACGTTTTTCGAGAGAGAGAAATGTTTCATGAGGATCAGAAATGCCGAGTCTTGAGAAAAAACACAGAGAGAAATGTTTTTGAGGCTTTTGACATGTTTTTGGACTTTTTAAATCTATTTTTTAGGCCATGAAACCTTTTTCCCCAATTAAATACTGTATATTGAGTTTATAATGAGTTGGAGGTGGACATACAAAAGATGACTTCTACATGTCGAATCTATATTTCAAGATCATCAGTCTAAAGCGATTTACTTTAATGTATATTTATTTTATCAATAAATCTATTTAAAAAATATAAAATACACAAACGTTTTTAGCCATTCTCATTTTTTTTAATTTTGGAATATTGACGTTTCTAAATACTCATTCCCGTCTTCGTTTCTGTTTTCGTATCCGTTTCCGTGCAACATAGTGTGTAATAAATGAGATTTATTTTTTAAAGCTAAATTATTTCAAAGTTTCAAAAAATAATATACCCATAAACCTTGTCGCCAACCTTATGAAATGGGTTTGTAGTTTTTCCTCCTAGTTTTTCCTCCTATTTCGTGGATCGGCTTGGTCTCAGTCTGGGATTATGAACCATTTCAATCTTTGGTTCGATTTGATTTTAATCGGTTCGGTCTGGTCTAGACCTGATGCTCACCCTAAGTATATGACTTAAGTAAAAAAATAAAAAAAAATAAAAATAAGTAAATGTCTATAGTATTCTAAAAACGCATTTCCTTGTATTCCACGAAATAAAGAGAAACAAACACGAACAATGCTGTATAACTGGCGTGTCATCTACGACTGGATACAAAACAGACACAAGTACATACGCAACAAAGTAGGAGCATTGAACATCATCTCTTGGATCCATTGCGGCTGCTAGCATACCGAAGAAAAGATGAACTCTTGGTGATCTCGCGCAAAGGCTTATCGGTGAACCTTATGATGTTGTAGACCCATGCCCCAGAAATAGCACCAGCGATTGGCCCCAACATGTAAATCCATATGCTTCGGTATTCACTCGACACAATAGCTGGACCCAAACTCCTCGCCGGGTTCATCGATGCCCCTGATATTGGCCTGTCATCCCCAACTAAGCTTAAATGCATATGTTATAGAAATTTTTTTAAAATAACACTTACTAAAACAACATAGTACTAGTAATTTCCAATTCATTTCAAATGACAACGGAGATCATACCCTGCAAACATGACATTGAGTAAAACCGTAGATCCAACCGCAAGTCCAGCTAATTCTCCTATCTGCATTTGGATGATTAAATTTAAAAAAAAAAAACCTTAAAAATTAGTAATGTTCTAAGATAAACTGTACTTACAGCTCGATTATCGGTTGCAACACCTGAAATGACAAACATTAGATAGAATGTGATAATAAACTCGAGAACCAATGACTGGAGATCGGATCCAACCGGAAGGGTTCCTGCAAAATGATCTTGCCGCCCGTTGAATATCAAACGTAGAGTTCCACTTGCTAAGGTCGACCCAAGGACTTGAGCAGCAACGTATGCAGGAACCTTTGCCAAAAGTACATTTGATACCGTTATTATCAAAAAATACATGTATGGTGGACTTGGTTGAAGATTTATTTGACAAATGTATCACAAAAGTGTTTGAAAAAAACCGTAACCAACCAAATTAAATTAAAAAAAAAAACAATATAGCTTTCAAAACTCACTTAAATATCACGAAGATCCAATTATTTACTTTCTCATAAAATCTTCTAGTTCTTATTTTATTATACTTAACTTATTATCTAATTTTTATTATTTTTTATCATTATTATCCAATTATTTAGTCAAGAATTGAATATGAAAGAAGTCACATCAATGTTGATGTATCAGGCACTTCATCCATAATATATGTATCATGTTTACTGATACAAAACAAATTAAATGCATGAAAATAATTTTTGTCAAAAATAAAATCAAATTATATCACAACAATTTGTTAAAAAAATTTATTAAGTCATGTTTAGTTAACAAATAACTAAATTTAAATAGTTTATTTAATATTTTAAGTTACATTTTTCTATTAAGTTACAAACAAACATTTTTTAAATGATTTAATAAATTTAACTTTTTCTTATTAACTCAATTAATACATTATCAAACACCACTTTATCAGAGCATATGCAACACAAGAAATCACAAGCTTATTACATTGATGACATTAATTGCAAATCACATTTATGGGCAAAATTTTTCAAAAGATTTAATGTTTGACAAGTCTTTATATAAACACTTACAAAAAATTCTTGTTATAGCTTTGAATAGTAAAAAATCGCCATTAAAGATGCTCTCGATTGGTATTATTCGTATTTAAAGCATGTAGTTATATTATATGCCTTTATTGAGGCTGGTGGACTCAAAAAAAGTGGCAATTATACAACGACCCATATCCGTATGCCTAGCTAGAAATGCAATGGTACACGTAAACTTAAGTTAATCACATGGAAAAGATCGAAAGTTTAAAAAATCACGTAAAAAGAGTAACAAAAATTAACCTGTTTCAAAGGGAACCTGTTGCAAGAGGCAAAGGCAATAGTGACAGCAGGGTTGAAATGAGCACCAGAAATATGACCAACCGAGTAAACCATGACCATCACAACTAGCCCCCATACGATCGATATCCCGGGTAGACTTACGATCTTGTCCTTGTCTGTATTTACCACCACGGCTGCACACCCCGCGAATATCACAAAATATGTTCCTAGAACTTCTGCTAACAACTACAAATCAAACCATCACAATATATATACTCCAGTCAGTTTAATCATAACTAATATGAAAACGGAAACTCTAAAGGCGTGTTTGTTTTAGCTTATATAGTGGACATATAAGCTTACTAGCTTATATAAGCTTATAAGCTGAAATCAAGTATTTGTTTAAGCTTATATAAAAAAGGGTTTAGTAAGTCAAAAATTTGTGACTTATATAAAGATAGATAATTTATATAAGAATATTATATAAAAAGATTTTCAGAATTTCATTTAATAATTACGATCTTTTTGATTTTATGTATTTTTTTTTATCACTTTATCTTATTAATTATATAAACTAAATCAAACACTAAACAAAAACATATAAGCTTATTACATATAAGCCAGATATATAACATATACATAGCTCAATTCATAAGTTTAATCAAACAACCCTAAGTGATTATGTGTGCAGTGTGCTGGCCAACCAAAACAGCTAACCGGGGACGACAACATTAAAATATATTTCGTTTTCTTTGTTTTTAGTGAGATAATGAAATTTAATGAATAAATGTCATAACATAACGTGTAATGAAACAACAAATTAGTCAAATTAACGTAAAATATTGGATTGTTGGACCAAACAAGTCAAATTTTAAACTTACACACTTATTTCAATGAAGTCAATGGGAAATTTTCTTTCGTTCACATAAGCCAGAATGATATAAGTTTGAAACACGTACATCTCGTTTCATACAAGAGACATAGGATTTGCGTATCAAACTGGTTAACCATAATGCTATTTATAGTAAGGCAACTAAATTTTCTTTTTTGTGGATGTAATATAGCTGATAAGTTACTAGCTAAAAGAAAAAAAAGGTTAGGAGAAGACCTTCTGAAGGAAAGGGACAGTAGGAAAACAGGAAGCTCGATGAGTTTGATCTTCGTTATTGACGTTAACGGTATGGTGACCGTTAGCAGTAGCCGTAGCTCCTCCAACATCTATCTCTGCCATTTGTGCGAGTATGAATGAGTATGAGAAAATGGTAGTAGTGAGTTTACCAAATCTTGGCCCTTTATTTATAGAAGTAGAGGGGGCGTAGAGGGTTGGCTGGACTTATTGAGAATAACTATTTGACTTTAATTTATCCAGTAGTTGAGAATTAAAAGTTATGAACTGTTGTTAGTTAATGAGATCACACAGTTTTTTTCAGTTGTATCACATGCGTTTGACTTTAATTTATCCAGTGGCCGAAGAATTAAAAGTTAATGTAATACTCATTTCGTTCTATTTAAATTGTCCTTCAATAATTACTTTATAATTTATGATAAATTTAATTAGATTTAAATTCATTTAGATACTAAACTTATCTAAGATATAAGAGACTCATTCCCAACCTCCATCTCCATGATTGAGATTAAATCCCCATTTTATACTGCAGAGGTATTTCGGTCATTTCGCTGTCAAGATCGCGAGTTTATACGTAAGATCGTACGAACTTACGTTTCCACCTGATAGAATCGTGTAAGATCGATGTAGGATCGCATCAGAGGTAGGATCGTAAGATCGGTGTAAGATCGCACGTAAGATCGTAAGATCGCGTGTCGATACGAGTTTACCAAATTGCCGAGTTACTAACTTACTCACTTACATACTTACTAACCTATAACTTTTTTAGGCCCAAAAAAGATAAATACGAGTTCACTGATCTCAGTAACAAGTATTGACGTTTAATTTCCTGATTTTTTAATGAGTAAACATAATTTTTTTTTTCTAAATCCACATTACATTAAACAAATCAAGGTTCTTCTCATGTTCTTGTTACCTGAAGCAAAAAGTTTCTTACATGTTGTTTTTTTTTTTACTATTTTCAAAGTTTTAACTATTAAACTTTAAGTATTAGTTTAGATAGCTTATTCGTAGTGATACTAGTGATGTACTTTGTTTTGAGACGTATATACGCATGTTATGTCATCATGAATGTGACGAGTGAGACTTAACTTTTTTGTGTTTTACTTTTACTTTGGTATTTTAAATTTGAACTTTGATATTTTCAAAGCAGATATTATATAAATTTATCTTTGGCGATGAGTAGAAACAAAATTTTTTTGACTCGTTTATCGATTGCTTGCATAACGTGATTAATTGGTAGGATCTTACGATCTCGATCCGATCTTATGATCTCGATCTTGCAAAGACAAAAACGATCTCAGGTGTGATCGCGATCTTGACAGCCTTGAATTATAAACCTTTTTTTCTCTTTTCTTTCTCATACAACACACACTCCGTCTTTTTATTTCTCTCTCTACCCCGATCTAAATTTCTCTCTCTATACCGATCGTAAATAATAATTCAATCAACGCAAAAAATAATGATTGATCTTCATTGATTATCTTATTATGAATCGATCATATCCTTCACACCAGGTTCGTATTTTTTTTATTTAGCTTATTTGATTCGAATAAAGCTTATTAATTTATCATCATTTGCTTATCATTAAGCTCATTTGAACGAATTAAATATAATTAATTGTTGCTAGTGATAAGCTAATCATCATCATCATCATCTAAATTTATTTGATGGGTTAAAAGCTAGCTTATTAGCTTATTTTGATGAATTATTATCTAGCTTATTAGCTATCTTGTTAACTTATCTATGTTTCTTGTGTTAATAAGCTTGATTATTAGATTTTTTATGTTCTTTATAAGTTTCAGTAGATTAACTTGTTGATATAAGCTGAAGTAGGGTCTGTTTAGCTTATCAATTACCAATAAGCTGTTTTAAGTTGGTTTTGATCAACATGTATCATATATCATATATGATATTATATATCATATATCATATATGATATATCATACAGTAGAACATCGATAAATTAATACTCGATTGTTTAATAAACTCTCTAAGATAATAATTTTTGTCGGTCCCGACTCGGGGATAGGGTGCTAAATTAATAATTCGCTAAAATTAAAAGATAATACATTTTTGATAATTTCTTTAGACCCCATATAAAATATAAATTAATAATACCTTATATATAGCATATTACATATTCGATATTGTCGCTTGACTCACCGACAAACCATAGTTACTATGAACCTATTCTTGCAATTGCTTTTGAGTGAGACTTGGATTATCCTTGTTGTGCTTGCATAATGCTCTTCGAATCTCGTCTGTCATTGTTGTTTTTTTCACACCTTTAAAATGGAAAGTCATGTTGTGTGTATGATTTGTTTGTGTTACCTATTTTGATCTTGTATTTATATAGAAAATATTTTTAATGTCTATAAAGTGATACATTGAACACAAGAAGCATAATAAGGTGTGAGATTGAAGGTTTCTTTCAAATTGTGCCGTTCATTTGATATACGTACATGCATTGTATACAATAATTAAGTGGATGCTTGCAAGGTGTTTGTAAACTAAGTATTCTACTATAAATTAATAAAATATTAATTAATATATAAATTAATAATTATTAATTTATAGATTAATTAATAACTCTTTTTTTTAATAAATTTTGGTGGTCCCAAATGTATTATTTTATAGAGTTTCTATTGTATATGATATATGATATCATATATGATACTGTTTTGTCATATGTATATGACATGAGATTATCATATATAGTATTGCTTTGTTATATGTATATCACCTGTGATTAACATATATGGTATATTGTTTTTCCAAAAAAACAGTTTACTTATTATTTTGTATTCATTTTATATTTTTAGGATTGAAGAACATTAATTCTTGTTTATTATGTGAAGTTTTGATTACATTAAGAGGGGGTTCTATAAGATGTTTGAAGATCAAGAACAAGTTGTGGTTCAGCATTGCGTTGTTGTTTAAGAAGAAATTGTAGGTTAAAAAACTCTTTTATGTTTGATTGTAATAAGAACAAGTGTTATAATTCTTTTTTAACTTGAATTTTATTGTTTTTAATCTTACATGAATGTGATTATGTTATATATATGTATCATATGTGATATTCTAGGAAATCACATGATTTTACATCAGTTTCTTTTATATTTGAATTATCATATATGATATTTTTATTTTACAGTTTGATAATAAGGTATCATATATGATTTCTTTCAACTATCATATATGATTTAACATGGTCATCACAAATTTATCAAAACCATGATTTAACATGTTTTGTATTCTAATGACCATCACTAATTTATCAAAACTATTATGACATAATACCAAGAAAGTTAAATCATATTAACAAGACGTTGTATTAAATAACAATGGTTTATAAAATCCTCTATATACGTCAAACTCCATTAGGAGATTACAAGAAAAAAACAAAGAATACATTTTAAACATAAAATAAAAATTCATGAGCTTCTTCATTAAGCTTCTTGGCCGTTTGGATGCTTGTAATGTTCAACATTCCTTGAAAACAACCTTCTCTACACAAGAAAGAAGATTTAATTCAATTTCCAAGCACATAATCATATATGATCTATTTTATCATATATGATATTTTAGCTTATATCGTATATGATATAATGTATCATATATGATATTTCACTAACAGGTCATACTAAATCTGCTCAACGAAATTAAGTCATAAAAAATAAGATTTAATTCAATTTTTAAAAAAATAATCATATATGATATTTTAGCTTATATCATATATGATATCGTATATCATATATGATACTTCAGTAACAGGTCATACTAAATATGTTTAGCGAGATTAAGCCATAAGATCTTATAATTTATGAAAATAAGCTAATAAGTTAGCTTATAATTCATGATAATAAAGATGATGATAAGTTATAAGCTTATTCACATTAATAATCTAATAAGTTATCTTATCATTCGTTAAATTCACGTAATTTCTCAAATAAGCTATAACAAAATAAGATGAATTATAAGCTTATTCAAATCGAATAAGCTAAAAAAGATTAATCAAAACAAATCGAATGAATTTTTTCTTATTTATGAAGGTGATGATCGATTTACGAATGTGATTATAGATGGATTTGATGTTTGTTTTGATAAATTAAGATGTAAATATGCGTATGTGTGTGTGTGTGTTTGTGTGTGTTTTAGAGAGAAGAAGAAGAAAAAAAGTATCGAGGTCCAGATCTGTGATTGTGGGAGAGTGGTAGATGGTGTTAGGTGGGAGGGTAAAATGACGAAAATACCACTCCGTTTTTTTAATCTGGGCTGTTGAATAAAATGTGATGCACGGCTTGGATCAGTCCTCTTGTATCCAAATGATATAAGGGATTCAAAATAACCGGACTCATTTAATTAATATAAAAGTTTTATATTTAAAAAGACAATTTATCTTTTAACTTTATTAATAGTTTCCTTATAAGAAATTAATAATATGAGTAAAACTAAAAAATTAATTAGATTTAGTTTCATTTGGATATTAAAATTATCTAAGATATAAATGGACTCATCCTCACCCTTCATCTCCTTATCATCTAATGACTGAGATTATATTCTCATTTTATACTGCAAGTCTGCAAGGGTATTTTCGTTATTTCATCCGCCCAATATATAAGCTTTCTTTTTCATTTTCTTTCTCATGAAACACACACACACCCTATGTCACTTCACTCTCTACCCTCGATCTAGTTTCTCTATCTACAAATGAAACGTATAATCACAACTCCGTCACGAACACCATCATTAATCCATCACGAATCGATTAATTAGATCAACTAATTAACACGAATTCATATCAGGTTTGTATTCCCATAATCTATTCTAATTTTTTTAGCTTATTTGGTTTTGAATAAACTTATTAATTTATTATCATTAGCTTATTTTAAACAAAATATTATGATTGATTGTTCTTACCACCAAGACTGAAAAAGACATCAGTACACAAATTTTTGTGGTGGTATAAGATGTGTACGTGATAATTTGTTTGTTGTATATTATGTAAGTTGAACGAAATATTGAATTAAGATGTGTACGTGATAATAAGCTTACAAGTTACATGAGATTTATGAATAAGCTAGTTTATTAGCTTATTTTGGCGAATCATACATTATGTTATGTAAGTTGAATTAAGTTTGTTGATGTAAGCTGAAATAAGCTTGATATATTATATACGATAACTGATGATATATCATATATGACTAGGCGAGTACCCGCGCATAGCGGCGGAAATTCCCAACGGTGATGTTTTTCTGCTTTTTGTCCTGATAGAGAAATGATCACATTAAGTGGGAAATCTGCTCTTTGGCCTAAAATTTGGTTCTAAATAGCTCGCTATAGCTCGCCTTATGGCGCGCTAAAGCTTGAGGCGTGGCCTTCACGCAACGCAATAGGTCAAGGCGCGCTACGACATGAGGTGCGATAATTTTTTGAGTTCAACTCTAGGAAACGAATATTGTCACATGTAAGGAGAGTTTTCTAGCTTTAATTATTATGTACAACACTAATTATGAACTTAATATAAATATAATATTGAAATACATAAAATAAATAATATTTATATATGTTGTGCCGCTATAAGCCACGCTTTAGAAACGCTAAAGCTTCGCCTTAGCCGCTAAAGCATGTAGCTTGGACATGCCGCCACGCCACGCTTCACGCTATTTATAACCGGCCTTACTTTCTTTTTCGGTCATTTTTAAGGTCCTGCAGGTGTGAAATCTCGAATGCTAGCTAATATACAAAGTTGGTCGACTACAACAAAAGATGAATATAGAAGCATTGGGTGTGTAATCGAATCAACCCTGTCCACACTATTCCAATCCGGTTCACCATAACTTAACCCTCAAGCACTATGAGCCTAGATTGAGCTTTCAGTTTTAGAAACTTGACATCTTCAGTTAAAGATAACACTTGTCATGAACTTGATTATGTAGACACATTTGACTCTTATTTGGTTGTGTGAAAGAAACTACAAGCAAAATACCATTATATTCAACAAATTATAGGCTAAAAAATCCATGACATCGAAGGTCTGTCACTGTTAAATCAAAGTGGTTAACTTTATGAACTTGTCAATATTAAACGCAATCTAGCTATTCGCCGATGAGAAAGAACACAATTGTAATAAGGAGTTCAGAGCATGGCAACTATTTATAAGATAGTGTTTAAGACTTGTGTCGTACGAAACAAACAAATCTAGATCATTGTAGGACTTGACATGAAACCTACTAATTCTCATTATATAAAGACCGACAGAATTTTAAGAGCTTTCAGGATAACAAATACAGTAATAAACAAGAGTAGGGCTAACATACACATACCTTCAAAAAACAAACCTCCCACGGTTTTTACACTCGTATTTTGTGTCTACAAATCTGGCATCTTCTTGGGGGCCTCCACATTTGCTGACCAGCCATACCATCTTACGGTGGAGGTGGTAGTAAGATGGAAGGTGGGGGTGGCCTGAATTCGAACGCTGAGGTGGCATTCCCTGAGGCTGTCCTAGATGTTGCTGTTGGAGGCTTGTATATTTGCGTGATCATGTTAGTGCTTTCAAGGGTCCTCTCATATATGATAACTAATGATATATCATATATGATAGATATATCATATACGATAGATATATCATATATGATATATCATCAGTTATCATATATGATATAACTATTATATATGATATATCAAACAAACCACAAGAAAAAAACAGATTTTGTATGAGTATTTTTCAGAAAAATCTGTATAAACTCTTGAAACTTGTCTTCTATCATATATATGAGTAATTCATTTTGGTGTTAAAATTTTGCATACTATGTTTTTTTCTTTCTTTTATAAATGCAGTCAAATAGAGATGGTGTGATTGCCCGTTTTGAAGCAAAGCAGAGAGGGATGTTGTTTATAATAAGAGGATGTGCACGTATATGTTTTAAGGATCAAGACAGAGTAGGCGTTATTCATGAATTCATCATTTAATAATCTGTTTTAAGAATAGTTTATTGTTAAAAAAGAAGAGTAGTTTCAAACTTTCAATAATAATGTTATTTGCATCTTTTGATTTTGTATAAATGGTTATCATATATGATATCAGAGGTATATCATATATGATTTTACATTACGTTACGTTTTGTTTGAATTATCATATATGATTCTGTTCAAAAGTACAATTCTTTTACGTTATGAACACGTGTTTAATTATTAATTGTGCATACTCTTTGTTGTAATCATGAATTCATAAGATTCTTTGTTTAATATATCCAAGTTTTTTTTGAGTATCGTATATGATAATGCATTATCATATATGATAGTGCATTATCATATATGGCTTAATTTATCAAAACCATCATGACATAATACCAAGAAAGTTAAACAATATTAACAAGACGTTGTACCAGATACCAATGGATTACAAAATCATCCCTATACGTCAACACTCCATTAGGAGATTACAAGGAAAAAACAAACAATACATTTTAAACATAAATTAAAAATTCATGAGCTTCGTCATTAAGCTTCTTGACCTTTTGGATGCTTGTAATGTTCAATATGCCTTGTAAACAGCCTTCTTTACACAAATAAAAGATTTTAATTCAATTTTCAAGCGCATAACCATATATGATATATTTTATCATATATGATATATTTTATTGTATATGATATTTTAGCTTATATCATATATGATAAAATATATCATATATGATATTTCACTAACATGTCATACTAAATTTGTTCAGCGAGATTAAGCCATAAAACCTTATAATTCATGAATATAAGCTAATAAGTTAGCGAGATTAAGCCATAAAACCTTATAATTCATGAATATAAGCTAATAAGTTAGCTTATAATTCATCATAATAAATATAAACATCACATTTACTAAGGTAACTATGAAATAAACCTATTACGAACAATAGCACTTCAAAACCTTAATTTCATGAACTATCATTATCTAAAACCTATGTATAAGCTTTCAAAGCAAATATACAAGACCTAATTATATAATATTAACATGTTATCAACAAATACAAATGTATAGTCATCTAAAACACAATGTATAGCCCTTCAAAGCTTAATATTCAAATCTAAGTTGTTTTTCCTCTAAAACCTATTTGCAAACGGTACAAACTCAAAGAAACAATGTAAAAGGTCATATAACTCCACATTTGAATATACTTTCCCTTCTAAACTAGTATAAGACTCTAGACCTATTGTACGTTTGATACTAACCTCCCACATTATTCCTCGAGAGAACGATAACAACCCCGAGCCCTCACCTACACTATATCTACACGACCGGATACACTACTAGAGGGGTTGTAAAATTCCTTGAGGTAGGGATTCTTTTTTACAAAAAATAAAACCCTATTTGCACCTCATCAGAGTACCCTAACTTCAGCATACATCATTTCTTCTTCATCATGGCACACTTTTTTCTTATAAACGCTAAAGTTCTTAAGGACTTCATTATTAAAAAATTCAACGTTACTAAGGTACCGCAAACCAAAGAATACTCCACCTCATAAGTAAACAAATCGTCACTCATTTCAGTTAATCACTTGAACTCATAAAAAATCATCCCAAGTGATATATCATAAGTGAACAAGTCTTCATCGATTTCTAGTAATGGTTCAGTTTCACTATATTCTCCAACTACAAACTTACTAAAAGAGCAATGCAATTCCAAAAATTTATTCTTGAGAGTCTCTTAAGCCTTAATTGAGCCAAAAGGCTCGTTCATTCACCCACAAGCAGCTCTTTTTTATGTGATTGGAAAGGCTCTAAGCATCAACTTATCACAAGTCACGTTTTAGAAATTATTCAAGCTGGCTAAATAAAAAACTTAAGTGATGGGTTCTTGGCGTTTAATCCAAAAACTCATATAGAAGTGTTTCTTCAAGCACCTTGAGAAAATAATTCGAGAATTTAAAGTGAGTACTGATGTTATTCATAGCGATAGGGCTTCTCGAACTAGGGTTGCTTGAAGTTCCATTCATGAAATTTTCCGTAGTTGCTTTTGGCATGAAGGGCGTAGTGTGCATCATCTTTGAACGATACTTCAAATGATGGATTGAACTTGAGCTTTCTCCAGGTCTTATACCTGAAAGAAGGACAAACTATCAGTAGGGTATGTTCGAAAAATGATAAAATCTTTTAAAAGTAAACCAACATGAGTTAATAATGTTATTGTTGTTACATACTACACATACACCGCATGGATGTAACGCATGCGTTGTATGAGTAATGCGGGGTATCTAACACGTATGGGACATACGCTGTATCTATTGACCGGATACATTGTATGTCTTAATACGCAGTTATACTTTACCAATACCATACGCCGCATGAAGAGTATACATACGTCGTATGTTTCTCATGAACATTACATATATAAAACAAAAATAGAAAACAAATAAACACAAAAATAAAAACAAACAAGCACACAAAGAAAATTACAAAAAAGTTAAAGAAACAAACAAAAATATATAAAAAGTTAGAAACACTTATAAATATAATTAATTTTCACTCCCCGGAAGCGTCGTCAAAAACTTGATGTGCGTTGTGGTAAGACATTTATTTTATTTGAAGTTTTACATTTATGTTTTGCCGATTTAACCAATTTAAGCTAATAGAACGCTTCTAATAGACAATGTACGGTCGATGGTGGACTAGTTTGGTTAGTTAGGTGTCCGTCACTAAGAGCGAGGTTAAATTCTAACTCTTAATAGTGTTTACTCTATCTAAAGTCTAAATTATACCTAAGCTAAACCCTAACTAAGTTATATTATGTACAATATTTACTTTAAAAAATATTTACAATGTTAATTTTTGTATCAAATGGGTATTTTCAATCTGAGAGATTGGCATTTGTTGTTTGGTGTCTTATCCTTATTATCTCTTATAACATCCTATCGAGACAAATACCTAAAGGCAAGAAGGGTCGATCAATTTCTATCTAACACGTGTTCGTTCTCCTAGTGCAATGATTACTAATTTATCGAGGCGTCATATCATTCCAAGATTAAGGTGGTACTTGTTCCTTAAACTTAGATATGCTAGTCCTATCACGAATAAATGCACTTGCATAAAGTATCATTTTATTGAGTATGTTATTATTTTAGGAGGAAATAATTAAGACCTTATCTCGCTCTAGTGTTCTTACTAGCCACTTACGACTATGAAATGATGGTACCTTACTTTTCTAAACCAGTTAGGTGTAGGGGCTTCAAACTAACCCATGTCACCTACAAGGCTGTCTAGCACACCTTCCTAGTATAAAGGTAGGACGTTACTTGTAATCGTATTATTCCATCTATATGAATCACTACAAAAAGCGGGAGAGCCTCCCAATAATTAGCTAGAAACTCGGGATTAAGGTTACATGCTAACTTCAACAAGCAAGGTTTACTCCAATAAAATATAAACAATAATCAACAATAAATATAACAATCGATATCAACGAACAAAACATTAAAATTTCGTAAACATGGCTAACACCCGAAGGTGTTAGCCTTCAATGTCTTAACCAATACACAATTTTTATACGAATTAAAAATATAAAACGCGTAATAAAAGGTAAGGGAATTACTAGTTGTTTCCCATGGAATGGTGTAGCTCAGATCTTCTTGACACTTCTTTTTCTTTAGAAATTTGGCTTTAGGGTTTTAGAATCGACTTTAGGGATAAGAAACACTTGAATTCGCGTTATGGGTTAGTTATAGGCATGCTTGGCCGACATACATACGACGTATGTATGGGTCACATACGACGTATGTACGAAACTTGAAGTGTGGTTCACGTTCTTTTTTATATAACTCTCGGTATTTATCTTTATTCTTCCATACGGCGTATTCATCCTATGGATGATGCGGCGTATGTGGGGTTTAGTCCGTAAGCTTCAAGTCTTGATGAATTCTTGAATATTCTTTGTATTAGTCCTAATACGACGTATTGGGTTTTCAAATATGGTGTATACATCTTGAGTCAACGTGGTTAATATGGTAAAATCTTGCGCACATATACCCATGCTTTTGATGCATACGATGTATGTCTTAAAAAATCAGTTTTCTTCAAATATTAACAAATAAGCTCTATATGCGTCTTGATTTACCACTTTACTTATTACTGCAAAATTAAATATATTTAATTAATTAACATTATCTTGCAATAATAAAAAAATAAGCAAATTACTTAAAATAAATAATACTATAAATATATCCTTATTTAATGTCATCAGCAAAAAATGAGAGAAAAAAAAAGACTAAAATTTTAAAATGTCCTAGTTACATGAATCGATAAAGTAAAAACAATAACTAAAACAATTGAATATATAAAAAGAATGCAAAGAATTATTTTATTAATTATTAATTAAAAAATGTAAAGAATTATTTTATGGATTATTAATACGTAATTAAGAAGAATACAATGTATGTGCATAAAAAATCATATTAGAATAAAACCATATAAATGGATCATAAGCTTTTATTGGACATTTTTTTTAACATAAAGAAATTTCATTATCACTTCCCACAAACGGAGGTAAATTTAATACAACAAGTTACATCGAACATAAAAGGCAAAATCAAAACCGATTTGTCAAACAAAATACACGAGGCAACATGTTGAAACAAACCAAGACATATACCATAAAGGTTGTGACATACGACAACAACACAATACAAGGGTGAGGGAGAATCACCAATGTGAGCTTTTTGTTGGCACAATCTTATAAAGGTATAACTTGGAGCGGAAGTATATACAAGGTACACAAAAGCATACATAGATGATAAAGTGCAACATCCCTAAAGGAGCTAAACCTAAACCAAACTAATCTAAATTCAAATTCCAATACAGCAACAAGCCATGCAGTGGCAGACGACAAGCATATCCCAACAGATCTAATAGATATAATCGGTGGATGACAGGCGGCGACGAAAAATAATAGATCTGAAGGTAAAAGACTATTATTGTAGGAGTTAGGAGAGGACACCATAACAAAAGAGAAGGAATATATATAAAAAGAGGCGGGTGAAGAAGATCCAAACGGCCGGCTGCCGGAGTAATAGGCTTAGATAGAGTGGATCGGAGGAGTTCTTTTTTTGTTTAAGTTAAGAGAATTATTCTCGAGAAAATGAAGAGAGTTTATTATTGGATATCAAATGTAATGAGTTTTTTTTTTTTTAAGTTAAGAGAATTATTCTCGAGAGAATAAAGAGAGTTTATTATTGGATATCAAATGTAATTATTCATAACATCTACTATTTAATAATTAGCATACGGTATTAATTTTCAGTTTAATTGAGTCATAGGCTTTTATTGGATATCAAATGTAATTATTCATAACAGCTATTTAATAATCAGCATACCGTATTAATTTTCAATTTAATTATTTAGAAGTATATTAAAAATCATAAAGAAAGTATCCTCCTATTCACATAAAAAATTAAGTCTGCATTGTTAGTGGGTTGTTGCACCGGTCTTGAATGTTTGTTGATGCTCCACTTTTTCCAACCATATCTTACACCCTTAAATTGTCCAATAAATATTCTATCTCATGTATATCTATATCAATCTTTTCAATTTTTATTTTTGATATTTTCCAGATTTCATTATTCTTTTACTTTAAATGCAACCATAATATTGTAACATGCAACTAGAGGTGTCGAAAAAGTTGATCCGACCCGAACCCGATCCGAACCCGAACCCGAATAATCATATTTGGGTCGGGTCACTCGGGTCCAAAAGTGTATTCGGGTCAATTCGGGTTGACCCGAGTTCTAATTAAGCTCGGGTTCGGGTTATATAATTTTTACCCTTGACCCGACTTGACCCGACCCGACTTGACTCGAACCCGACCAACCCGACTTGACCCGACTAAAATTACATTTTTTACATTGTATTAGTACTTAATTTAGCCACTTTTTACACATTTTCCTTAAACTCGGGTTGACCCGGACCCGAGTTGACCCGACCCGAGTTGACCCGACCCGAATTGACCCGAACCTGAGTGACCCGAGTTCTAATTAGGCTCGGGTTCGGCTTATATATTTTTTACTCTTGACTCGACTTGACCCGACCCGAGTTGACCCGAACCCGACCGGGTCAACCCGAATCACACCCCTACATGCAACACATCGAAATGAATTAGGAGAGTTTGTGCATTATTGGATACTTAGACGATTATCCGCGAATAGTAGCGGAATTACCTAAAAACATATAATCAATGATATGCTAATTGATTCGATGGTCAAACTCGTGACCCAATAATTGCCTAGCGATAGATAGTTAATGATTTATTAATTGACCCGATGGTCGAATCGATAACCCGATAACTCATCCGGGTTGAACCGGTAGGCGAGCCCGTTCTCATTGACTCGATCGGGTTGACTCAGTGGTCGAACCCGTGTCCCGGTCGTTGAAACCGTGACCCGGTGACTCGATAGGATTGACCCGGTGGTTGAAACCAGTGACTCGGTGGCTCGACAGGATTGACCCAGTTGTCGAACCCGTGACCCAGTGACTCGATCGGGTTAACCTGATGGTCGAACCCGTGACTCGAAAATATTGGCCAGATGGCCGAACCCGTTACCCGGTGACTCAATCGGGTTGGTCCGATGGTCGATCCATGGCCCGATGACTCGACCGGGTTGACCCGTTGGTGGAACCCGTGACCAAGTTACTCGACCGAATTAATTCGCTGGTGGAACCCGTGACCCGATAACTTATGCAATTGTTTATGGTTCAATTTTTCAACATTTCCTACTTTATCCAACTTATATGCATTTAATTTTTCAACAATTCCATAATTAATATCCAACTTTTATGTATTTAATTTTTCAACAATTCTATAATTAAGTAATTTTTCAACATTAAAGGTTTTGGGGTTTTTCCTTTATAAGTAGTAGAGATAGAGACTAGTATATTTTCTTCATCCCAAATTGGCGGTTTATGTTTTTTTTAAGAACTGAAAATAAATAAGAAAATTTGAGCATGTTTATCATACTAGCATCGTACTTGCGCAATGCAGCGGCGAGTACCCGATAACTACTTGTTTAACGAATAAATATTACAATTTTACTAAGGTTCAAATTAAAGTTAAAGTAGCATAAAAATTAAATTAATTTAAATAAACTCACTAAAAACAAAAAACTAAAATTTATTAAAATCATATCAAAATGAATTTTAAATTAAAGAGCGCGAAATTTTAGAAAATATGATGAAATTAGATTATTAAAAGAAAATATATGTAAAAAATATTTCAATTTAAAGATAAAAGTTTTTTTGACTTGTTTATTACTAAGGTTGTTACAAAATTTGTTATACAAACATATTGATGGATGAGATTAATTTAACAAAATATGATCTAAGGGTTTAAATTTAACTTTCATATCTTAATTTTTGATTTGGAGTTAGGTTTGGAAATTTTAGGTTCGGTATTAAGATCGGAGTTAACCTCTTTATATAATACTAGCATGGTACCCGTGCAATGCAGCGACGGATACCCAATAACTATTTTTTAACGAACAAATATTACATTTTAACTCATCAAATGTATATTCAAAGTGTAATGAAAGTTATAAAAAAAAATTAAATCAAATTAAAATAAACTCAATATCAATGGAAAAAATTAAAATTTAACAAAATATATTAAAATAGATGTTAAATTAAAGAGCACGAATTTTTAAAAAATATGGCGAAATTAGATTATAAAAAAAGTAAAAAGATATTTTAATTTGAAAATAAAAGTTTTAAATAGTTTGTTACAAACGTTGTTACAAAAGTTGTTACAAAAGTTTGTTTCAAAAAATGAATGGATGAGATTAATTTACCAAATATGATCTAATGGCTTAAATCTAATATTTCCATATTAATTTTTGGTTTGGAGTTAGGTTTAGTAATTTTAAGGTCGGAGTTATGTTTGGAGTTAGCCTCTTTATATAATAGTTAAATTAGATAAATAAGTATAGAATAGATTAACAATTATTAAAGTTCATCGTCTCTTACCATTAACTTGTAAAATCTTTAGAGCATCTCTAATGGAGTAAACTCTTTTAAGGTTTTTGCATTTAATGCATTGAATGCAAAATACATTTAACAAACAAATTTGTATGAAAAACTTTTTTTTATGTAAAGTCATTATACAAACTTTATGAAAACCTTTCAAAAAAGCTTTTGATATAATGATAAAAAGCACCTTCAAAAGCTTTTTAGAATAGTAAAAAACTATGTATAGCTTTTTCTCATTGTTAAAGTTCTTTTTATTCAAAACTACAATTAGAAACTTGAAAAAGAAGTCATTTCGATTTATTCGTATCTTAGTTTAATCCAAAGGTTTAAATTTAACTTTATTGTTAAAGTTCTTTTTATTCAAAACTACAATTATCACGCTTGCTAATCTATTACGGAGTATAACAATATACGACCTATGCAAGCATGTAGCAAGTGCGTTTAGCCGGCAATCATCGCAACTTTATACTTAATGCTGTTAGCTATCGTTTTCGTGTCACCATTGCATCATAATGCACGGATATTTCACCATCTTTATATGAGATAGTGTTTTATAAAGTTATTTTTTTTTCTTTTTTTATCATGTGTAAAGTTATTATCACGAAAAACGTTAAGAGTAATATTGTTAGTAAAACTTTTGATTATAAGAATACACGTCCTGCTACAACTCTGCAATGCATGGCCACATGAGCACCCAAATAGGTTCATGTGAACATTCGATCATTGAAGGTTAATACATGCTTTAACCACATCTACCAAAAATATCACACTCCTCCTAAATGTTTATTAATCATAATCCACCAGCAGTATTTACACATGATACCGTCGGTGATTTTAGTGTCATCATATATACACGCTCGTTTTAACTAGCTTGATGTCGTCACGAACAAAATGCAAAGTCAAAGGACAGAGCCTCTTGCTAAGTCCCGCTGTTACACACATAAAATTGATTTTCTCTTTCCCAACAGACATAACTTTTAATGAACCGTTATGTCATTTCCTTGCAACTGTTTAACCATTTTGTAACTCACATTTGGTTAACCACTATTGATCTATTTAAGAATATAACAAACATAATAACTTTCAATGCATATTGTTAGATCTCTCGTACCTTTATAAGTGTTATTATATGTCTTATCCAATTGAGGATTTCGTAATACCCGAATCATATAGTGTCGAAATACTTTAGTCTAAAAATAATCTATACACGATTCAGAGAATATATCAAAATTGTTGATTATTAGTTTATTACCACTACACACACCCAAATTTTCTAACAGACACAACTACAAAACAACAGATTACTAATCTCCAACACAAAAATCATACTTCCTGTTCATGACCATGCAATTGCTATCAACCAGTTTATTTACTTTCCGATTTCAACTGCAGAATGCTATGGTTATTTGCTTGCTATAGTGTCCATAAACAAGAAATATACAAGTAACAATACATGAATCCTGAAAATATATATGTACAAATATCCTACTAACTATAGGATCACATACACCAGGACAACAAATTGCATCAAGCCTTCTCGATCGCTGTTGCACACATTTCAGATAATTATCTTTTATACTGCATGCGGAGTATATTGCAAACTAGCTCTTCCATGGATGCAACTTCACAGGTAATATAAAAAGATACGCGGCTACCTTGAACCATTATTAATGGAAGGCACAGCCCTTGGCTTTAACCATGGAACAATAACGGGTGTGCAACATAACACCATAAAAATTAACCCCATAACAATACTAGTCCAAACAAAAATAGTTGCTTTCCAAAACCATATCCCTCTTCAAAAGTGAAAGTTGTGACTCGAGCTCTAAGTAAGCTGTTTATATTTCGGGAACACCGCCAGTCTTTGCAAACTCTGCTCCTGGTTCAAGTACCACTGGCAAGCAGGAAGTTGGAGTTCCCCATTCAGTATATCCCTTCTGTTGAATATATAGCCAGTGATTAGTGGGGCCAGCTTGAGAATTGTCATCAGAAGGCGAATAGGCTGGCTTTTAAATTGCGAAGACATGGCTGTGTTTTACTTGCAAGGGATTTGCCTGTGAGAGGTAGTCTACCCTTACCTTCACAGAAAAGATAAACTAAATGGTAAGGGAAGATCTAACATAAGAATTTGACCACCAGTGCTGTTATAATCAAATTAGAGACAACATGTAACCACAGATTACTTGCACATGCCTTAACATCTTGGTACGCAACTCTTTATGTCTTGTAACATGAAAGTTTGAATATTCTATTATGTTCAATATGGTTAATACACCTAATGGTTTAAGTATGTTGGTGTTGACCAACTACACAAGCAGGGGCGGATTCATTCATAGAGTATAGGTGGCGATGCCTCTCATGGCTAGACAAAAACGGATGAGATGTTAGTGTAAATTTTATAAAATTATGAGTGTTTTTTCTATATGTCCCTCATCGAAAACCCAAATTGCCCCCACTAACACAGTAAAACACTAAAACCTAATATTCAACACTCTAAAGCCTTATAAATCATTCATTCTCTAAGTAATAATTCTCGATTTATTATTTTGATCTTACATTTTCTTCTGAATCGTGTCGCTAATGTCGAAAACATTTTTTTGCCTCATGTAATATCCTGGTTTCGCCACCGTACACAAGTGACATGATTAGGAATTACAGGTTGATATATCATTGCGACCTAAGATGTAACTAGATCATGATGATTAGTAAGCAACAAATGATGATTTATAATAGGGTAAAGACTGAATTTATGTAATGTATTTGTTCAAATTAACTAATGTACGTAAGATATTTTTTTTATTCCGGATCTACGCAACATAATTTCAAATACTTACTAATCTACGCAATATTGACCAAAATGTGACTTATTTGACCGGTTAGCACTTAAAAAAGTTACAGTTTGGTCCTTTGGTATGCGTGGACTTCCACCGTTAGTCATTTGACATTTTTTTCATTAGAAAACTTAGTAATGATACCTTGACTTTAATACACGTATTTTTATACACGTTTTTATACACACTTTTTATACGTGTCAATATATACACGTTTTATACGCGAGAAATTCTGAACTTTGACAAACGATTTCAACGTCAAAACTTATCCCGTAAACTCCGAAAAACTCATCTAAAGTCAATGTATACGTTCTCTACAACTTTCGTGCTTTATGTTTTTCATGAAAAAGAAATTTAGATGGTCGAAACCCCGATTTAAAACTATGACAGCAATACTAGTATTTTCGTTAATTAAGTAAATTCGAATTTCGACGGTCTCGGTTAGTGCTAATACTTACTTTGAAGTCTCTAAACCTATCAAAGACTAAATATAGACATTCTATACGTAAAATATTATAAAACAAAGTGTAAAACTTATAAAAATAGTAGTATGATAAAAATAGAAAATTTAATAAGTGCACCAGATCGATTCCATTACGTATCTAAAAAAACCTGTGAAAAGAAATTGCTCGAAAAACTTCTCGTTTATAATTAAACTCAAACACAAAACATGTGTCAAAATGTGTATCGAAGTGTGTGTATACAAACGTATATAAAAGTTGTATAAAACCGTGAGTATAAAATTGTGTGTATTAAAAACCATAATTTTTTTTATAAAATTGTGTGTATAAAAGTTGTATAAAAACGTGTGTATACACACAGTTTTATATACTTTTTTTATACACTCCTTTTTATACACGTTTGTATACGCCTAGGAGGCAGGCAAGTTTCGCAAGACTCACAGAGATCCAAGTCTCTGTGAGCAACCTCAGAGGAGTCCATGTCAGAGACATTGTCAAGGAAGTCAAAGATTACTTGAAGACATACTCATTGCTGTGATGGATAACAGCCAAGATGTATCAGGGACTCTGAGGGGTTGAGGGTTAACAGGGGTGCAATACCCTGTTAACACTCGGCACACTTTGGACATGCCATTTGTGTGTTCGAGACTATGAAGAAAAAGGAAACTGTTTTGACAACTGTTTCCTTAAAGCATAATGGAAGACTACCAAGAATAGAAGGACATCATGTGACTGATGTGGGAACTTGTAAAAGCTTGTGTAGTCACCATCAAGTACTATTTAGGTCAATCTCGTAACACTATAAATAGGATGTGTATCCATGCATTAATGTGGAACACTTTGAGATATTCATAACATTATTGCATATAACTTAGCGAATCAAACAGCTACGACTGTATTCATAAGTTAGGGTTTATAGTTGTTCAAAGTGTGCACAACACATTGTCATCAAACGGTGTTATCCATAACACTTGTAATTCTTTATTATACAATAATAAGATTACGTTTGAAAAGTAATACCTAGTGTTGATTAAGTTAGGATTAGGGTTTCTTGCATTGATTAGGGACTTTCAATGCGCTTATTAATTTTCTATTTTTTTATCATACTAATATCGTTATAAGTTTTAAACTTTATTTAATAATATTTTTTATATAGACTGTCTATATTTAGTCACTAATAGGTTTAGAGACTTAAAAGTAAGTTTTTAGCACTAAACGAGATCGTCGAAATCCGAATTTACTTCATTACTGAAAATACTAGTATTGCTGTCACAGTTTTAATTCGAGGTTTCGACCATCTAAATATCTTTTTCATGAAAAACGTAAAACATGAAAGTTGTAGAGAACGTATACATTGACTTAGCGCGAGATTTTCGGAGTCTACGTGATCAGTTTTGACGCTAAAATCGTCTGTCAAAGTTCAAATTTTCTCGCGTATAAAAACGTGTATATAATTGCACGTATAAAAAAGTGTGTATAAAATCGTGGATAAAAATGTGTATATTAAAGTCAAAGTATCATTACTAGGTTTTTAAAGAAAAAAATGTCAAAGGACTAACGGGGGAAGTACACGTAGACCAAAGGACCAAACTGTAACTTTTCTAATTGGTAACCGGTCAAACAAGTCACATTTTGGTCAATATTGCGTAGATTAGTAAGTATTTGAAAGTATGTTGCGTAGATATGGAATAAAAAAAGTATCTTGCGTACATTAGTTAATTTGAACAAAAATGTTACATAAATTCAGTCTTTCCCCTTTATAATAAGAGAAGACGATGAGTTGATCGAAATGATTGAACTGACCTAAGCTTCTTGGCACTATTGCAGGACCGCAAGTCTGCTACAATTCTAATTTTATTATTTGTATATATACCTTATATTCTTGCTACATAAAGAAAACAACAATTATTACAATATCAATCTTCGTATTTGTGTATGTATTTCATGACCCCGATAACAAAAATTAAAATTCTGCCCCTGCCAGTAGCATAAGTAAAAGCTATTGCTGTCAATAGAGACACATAAAAAATATGTGTCTGTCTCTCGGATGATATTGATTTGGTAGATAACTACATACCTGAAATAAAGACGTTAGTAAGTACACCTTTCTGCTTGAAATAAAGAGACACGACAGTAAAAAGATAACTACATACCTGAAAGATCCCTAGATTTGTGTTGTAGTCTGACTCTGGCATGTTTGACAAGACAATAGCCAGTAACTTATGTTCAAGAGGTATAACCCTAGATTGAGCAACATTCCCAAATTCAGTATTTTCAGGACACTCCAAACACAAGTATAATTCGGGTTATTCGGGTCAACCTGAAAATCGAACCGAATTCAAATTCGGTTTTCGGTTTGGTCTTCGGGTAGAACAAAAAAAAATTACTCTAATAACCCAAACCAAATAAATCGAACAATCCGAGAACCGAACCGAAAGACATCCTAATCAGGAGCATAAAAAAGGGGATTTCATATATGAGGATGGACTCGCAGGATAGTTTTTGTTGCATTGGAGTTTCAGATTAATTAGGGTTTGTCTATGATGATAATGATGAGATTTCAAAAATATCCAAACATCTTTAAAAACATTATACATATAGTTGATGACAACATGTTGAAAGTATTTATCAATCTTTGGTTTTTACAACATAACTTTATTTTATGGACATAACGTGCAAAAGTGGCATGAAAATGCATGTCATATACTCATATCGCTTTTACAAGCCGGTGTAACTCTACACTAAAGTTATTGATTTATATTGCTGAACGGTTCCTTTTATAGCTTGTTCGACAGGTAGTCTTTCCAAACTCGATGCACCATAAAATCCATGAACTCCATTAGTCTTCTTCAGTATAAATTCTGCTTCAGTTGGACCAGATATAGGACCTGCAAACCACAATTATTATAAAGTCTATTTCCAGACACAAATATTTAACCGTTAAAAGATGAATAATACCTCCATGACATAACACAATTGCATCAGGATTGATTTTATGTGCAGCATCTGCAATAGCTTGTACACGAATTACACTTTCGTCTAATGAGACTGCTGTCTTTGCTCCAATTGAACCAGAAGTTGTGAGCCCCATATGAGCTACAATAATATCAGCACCGGCTTTTGTCATTTCAATAGCCTCCTGTTCGTTGAAAGCATATGGTGTTGTTAACAACCCCATTTTATGAGCTTTGCTTATCATCTCAACCTCCAAACTGAAAAGAATAAAATAAAAATGAAATAACACTATTTACATAAGTTAAATTTATAGAATCCAATTATTAAATAATTGTTGAAATATATACCCATAGCCCATTCCAGTTTCTTCAAGATTTTGCCTAAAATTACCATCAAACAACCCGACAGTTGGAAAGTTTTGGACTCCACAAAATCCAATCGATTCCAACTGTTTGAGAAAGTGATCCATTCTTCGAAAAGGATCGGTCCCACATACACCGGCAAGAACAGCGACTTCTTTCACCACAGGGAGTACTTCGTTAGCCATGTCAACCACAATAGCATTTGCATCCGCGAATGGTAACAATCCCGCTAAGGAACCTCTTCCTGCCATCCGAAACCGCCCTGAATTGTAAAGTACAATGAGATCTACACCACCTGCTTCTTCAAACTTGGCAGATATTCCTGTCCCTGCACCCGCTCCTATGATCGGTTTTCCTTGTCTAATTTGGTCTCTCAACATCTGTAGCACACTCTGAGTTCTTTGTAACGTCTCTGTTATTCAACAATTAGTCAATCAACAAATTTCATGATCCTATATTTCTAGTAATATATTCTAGGCTAAATTGCAAATTTCGTCCCAAAAGTTTCCAAAATTCGCAACCTGGCCACCGCAGCCCAGTTTTTACAGTATTTGTCCCTAAAGAGTGGTTTTTGGTGCAAAATAGCCAATAAAGAAAAAGGTTGTTACTTTTGAACGTTAATTATGTTCACCCATAACAAATCTATTGATTATGTTCTCCCAAAAAAAGCAGACAGTAACAATAGCTACAGGTGTTTGAAATTTTAATTTTTCTGCTTATGCTTCTGCAAAAAGTCAAGTATCTTAGACAGGACACACTCTTTTCATCAAGTACACACGCTTCAAGGGACAGATTGCTTTCATTAAGCAACAAGATTCTATGAACAGATTGTTCTCCAATGTAAACAAGCTTTAAAAGACGATTGCGTTCATCAAGTAAACAAGCTTCTAAAGAAATCATGAGAAGTAAACAAGCTTTCCGGGACGAATGCCTTCATCAAGTAAAACAAGCTTTTGGGGACATAATG
The DNA here is from genome assembly GCA_025667525.1 of Glebionis coronaria. Lineage (NCBI taxonomy): Eukaryota > Viridiplantae > Streptophyta > Magnoliopsida > Asterales > Asteraceae > Glebionis > Glebionis coronaria. The sequence continues at coordinate 552,335,298 of CM046875.1, read as the reverse complement.
TTTTCATCAATGGACAATCGCTTTCATCAAGTAAACAAAGCTTTAGGGACACATCGCTTGCATCAAATAAACAAGCTTTTAGGGACAGATAATCAAGCTTTGAGGGACGATTTTCATCAAGTAAACATGCTTACATTAACAAGCTTAAACAAACGTTTAGGGACAATTGCTTTCATCGTGTAAACAAGATTTAGGGACAGCTTGTGAACAAGATTCTAGGGACAATTACTGGCATCATATAAACAGGCTTTTGTAGGGCCGATGAAAAACCAAAAAAAAAAAAAAAAACAGCCAAATTCATGAAGAACTTCAAAATATGCAAATTCTTTAAACCTCGTTAAAAGACCATAGTTCAAGATACCATTCGTCTCGAAAATAACTACCAATTAGCAGAAGTTCTTGAAATTACATGCAACCCGCTAACAATGCCTACGGATTGGGTCGTTAATGGTAATTCGAGACAAGGGCACCAAAAACAGCATAAAAATTGAAACTTGCTTCAAGACACCATGTTTCATAAAACCAATCAACTAACAAAAGTTAATTAATTATAGTATACCATGTGAGTATGTGACATTATCACATTGTTGATCGGTTTCTTAAAACTGAGGGCAGACCCAAAACAGTAAAGAAAAACATTAAACAATTTAAGAAATAAAACAAGAAAAACAACGTAAATGTAACAAGTTTGATGAACAAATCGATGGCACACACTTAAAAACGTACTTAAGAACACACTAAAAAACACAGTTGATGTGATCTCAATAATCTAATTTTGATATCAGTGTGTGTGTTTAGAGAGAAAGAAAGTATGTGTAGCATCCTGAGTTTTTGATAATTATTTGTCCTTGTGAACAGCGAAATGACGAAATTGCCCCCACGTGTAGGGCACGCGGTGCCACTTAACGGGAAAAAGTAACGACCGTTTTGCTTTGACTGCTATTTTGCACCAAAAACCACACTTTAGGTACAAATGCTGTGACTTTGCTTCGGTGCCCAGGGTGCGAATTTTGGAAACCTTAGGGACGAAATTTGCACTTTACCCTATATTCTAATTATAGAATAATGCTTACGTGGCTTTGCATCAGGGAAATTGGTCAAGTTATAAGGAATAGCTGTGCAACGCTTGGAAGGTGTGCTTGGAGCATCGGGTTGAATAGCCGTTTGTTTCTGACTAGAAACATTAGGCTTTTTATGTATCTCCAAGAACGAGTCAACTAAAGCTTTTGCGAACTCGGTGTCATTGATGTGATATTGGTAAACCTTCACCTAAATTATCGTAGAAGATACATATATCCCATGGGTTAACATAAATTATTTAAGACTTGCAGAAATCGTGACATAATTTAATGAATAAGCAGACTAACCTTCCTATCTTCTGTAGTCTCGATGAGTTTTTTTAGTTCTTCTATAAGGGTACCAGTAGCATTGGTATCATAGAAAGGCTTTCCAGGTGCATCAAGAGCCGAGATGCCTATTTCTGGTAGGCAGACACGAACCTTTGATGATGCTTTGTTTACTTTTCGAGCAATAAATTCAGCAAACTTCTTGTTCTCCTCGACTGTGGTTCGCATCAACGAGACCTGTATATATGGATGTATTTTTATTAGATATAGAAAGACGTTGAGCATCTAACAACTATGTAGAAAAACTAGTTTAGAGGTGTGAGCTATAATGGTGATCTAATCATGTCGCATGAAGTATGGGTGTGAATTAGTACGCAGCAAAAATCTTGAAGTCCATTTAATGGACTTCAAGATTTTTGCTGCGTACTAATTCACACCCATACTTCATGCGACATGATTAGATGTGGGGTATTACAATAGCCGGAGTAGGTGCCAAAGAAGAGTCACCTGTTCATTGTGCTCGAATATTTTCCTCTGCTGAAAATTTGTAGGTATTGTATTCTTAGCACCAAAGTTCACCATATCTAAAGCTCCCACACTGAGAACAAAAGGAATCTTCTTTTCTATTATTGCATCAAACCGGGATTCATCACAAGCCATAACACCTCCAACTACATGATCCGCAACCTCTGTTGTAGTAATGTCCAAGACACCCTTGCAAAAGTTATTTTAAAGTAACATTCAGGTCTAATAACGGAATTTTTTCAATTCAGAATTTCGATTTAATAATGCATAATACTCTTTAGTACAGCAACATTTAAGAATTACCTGTATAAATCCTCCTCTGACCAGATCCTCCATAGCTCTACCTCCAACGCCTGTAGCATGAAACACCAACGTCTCATAACCTTCTTTGTTCAATCTTTCTTTCACAGCATTTACACACGGAGTTGTAACTCCGAACATGGTCAAACCAACCGTACACTTGTCACTACCGGAAAGCAAAGATTCTTTCGAATTCACAAGCCATCCAGAAACCATCCCAGAAAAAGCAGCACCAGCATTAGCCAAAACTACCCGACTCACATTATTAATGCCACAAATATCCACCACTGATGGAAACAAAATCAAATCCGATGTACCAACATAAGGCTCGGTCTGACCACTGGCTACAGTTGATACAATGATTTTAGGTATGCCAAGTGGTAGAGACTTAAAAGCGGATGATAAGAGTGAGGTTCCTCCACTACCACCAAGCCCGATAACACCAGCAAGTAGTCCACGTTGGTGAGCTTTTTTAATATAAAGAGTGAGCGCTTTATTCATGATTGCAAGTGCTTCACCTCGAGCATCTGGAAGCTGAGTTTTGGGCCGATTTTCCGATTCATAGTAGCCAGAAAGAAGTTCGTTTCTTGAGACATACTTAAAGTCCTTGAAGTTGGTTATCGGGTTCGGTCCAACTGACACATCCACAACTACAACTTGAACCTGTTGTATTCATCAATACGAAACTCTTTATAATTACAGAGATTAACATAAACCATCATCTGATTCCTCAGAATTGGCTATCAACAGCACCTTCTAGTCATGTAAGGAGTGTTTTGGAATGGTTATTAATCTGCATTATCTGATTATTTGCAAGTGAAAAAGCCATTTTGGATGATCAAATCAAACCTACTTAGACAAAACAGCTTTTTTCACTCGCAAATAGAGGTCTCAAATCTTGCCCAATTTGCTAAGTTTGGGCACTTTTTGACACTTTTTAAAAAAAAAGTGGCACTTTTTGCCCATCCATTATTATTGATGGGCTAAATGGGCACACATGTAAGACACTAAATAGGCTCAATGGCGCATGCAAAATAGTAAGTAGAATACTCGGCGAATCTTTTATATTTAATTTTTTATCCCGGGCTTTCAAACAGGTATTATTAAATTTTATTTCTACGTTTTTATATGCTTTTTTTTGCCCGTTTAGCCCGACCGTTTGTCTGCGCCCGGTCCGCCCGTTTTGGCACCTCTACTCGCAAATAATCAGTTATTGGAACTATCTCAAACACTCCCCAAAAGGCCAAAACTGCTCATGTTTTGTGCCGAACATAATTGGCAGCAATTCTAAATAAGGATTAACAACCGCGCTTAACTTTTTCATTCTAAATCATTAGATAAACAGAATCATTACCAATGACTCAGTAAGAGAGAAGTAAATAATACAATAATAATCACTTTATAAAACACACATCCTATTCCAAACACCCTCCAAATTATAATAAGTCTACCCAATAAAAAAAACTTTGACTTCCAAAGTCAAACTAGCCATATTTTATAATCTTAGCCCAATATTATAACCACAATGACCCATTTAGCATAAATAGATTAAAAAAAGGTTACTGGCAGTACCTTTGAAGAAGAAGAAGAAGGAGAAAAAGTGGTGAGATTGGATCTTATTGAATCAGATAAATATAAAAGCTCATCAAGCTTTGTATCAGCTGTTGCAATGCATAAAACCTGCAGAAAATCTTTAAGATTTCCCATTCTTTTTGTTAGGTGGGGTTTCAAGAAACAGAACAAGATTAGTAGATCACTACTAGTAGTGTTGTGTTGTCACTTGTCAGTTGTGTCGGTCAATGCTGACTTTCTACCATTCAAGTGCTGTACATGTTTTGATCAAAAACTAATTCTTTTTTACTCAGATAACTATTTCATTTAAGTTCATTTGCATACCAAACTTTATTTGATACTAAGGTATTAATCTCCACCACTCATCTCCATTTTAATCTAATAGATAACATTAAACATAAAACTAATTTTCTCTTTTTTTTCAAACATTAATATCTTTTAAACCGTCAATCGTTATACGAAAAAAAATATACCATTACGACGGGCATTTAATTATCTTTCTACAGATATGCTATATGATATACTTTCGACAAATTATTTTTTTTGTTTTTTCCGTAATTTATCATATATGATACTAAATATCATATATGATAGTAACACTTGTATCATATATGATATAACTTATCATATATGATATAAACCAATATCATATGATATAAACCAATATCATATGATATAAACCAATATCATATGATATAAACCAATATCATATATGATTCTGTAATAATTTGTAACATAACACTAATATCATATATGATAAAACACTATTATCATATATGATATTTTACGCAAATTTAGAAAAAAACGATTTTTTTTTTCTTCAAAAGTATATCATATTGCATATCTGTAGAAAGCTAATTAAATGCTCGTCGCGATGATATATTTTTTTCCGTTTAACACTTAACGGTTTAAAAGATATTTAAGTTTTAAAAAGAAGTGAAATAATTAAATACTTTTAATCTCAACCATTAGATATGATGAGGATGGATGGTGGGGATGAGTATCCATGATAGATATGGTATCCAAAATAACTTGACTCTTAACTATTTTTATTAGATGCATTTTTACGTATTTGTTTATGGGTATTATTTTGAGAATGTAAGGCTGGTTGGAGTAGTGAGTTTTTTTTTTTTTTTTTTTTTTTGTACGGGTTTTTCCGGTAAATAGATTAAAAAAAACAGTGAAGTATAAATAGAATGTGACTAAGGTACCACATTAACCTCAAGCTAAAATAGCTTGATAAACACCTAAATCTAGTGTTTATGACAAGTCATAAACACTTACAAAACACCTAGTACACAACGAAACGAACCAAACTATGTAACAGCTGCCGTGAAGGAATTTCCACCTGCATTTGTTTTAGAGAATAAATTGGTTGTTTCATTGAAATGTGTATAATGCAAGTTCGTTTTCTCAGTTCTTAACTAATAGAAAGTCCAATCAATATCAAATTTATAATTGTTTTTGGTTGTTCAAGCTTGCTTGGTAATCTATTGCTAGTTCAAACAAAACTATCTAAAAATGAAAAATATAAACCTACTTATACGTAAAACAAGTTGCAAATTCCAAATTTTATTCAAGTAAAATATAAAAATGCAAAATTTAAAACTATAAGGGCTGAAAATGTAATTTCTATGAAATGAAAATGCTTGAAATGTAAATTCTAAAAGTTATAAGGACTAAAAATGTAAAACAGTTAACTAAAAGGACTATACTTGTAAAAACTTTAACAAACTAACCAAATTTTAACAAACTAACAAACTTTAAAACTGAAAGTTAACAAACTTCCAAATGCAAGGACTGAATTATGCAATTACCACAAATTTAGGAAGATTAGCTAGGTTTAGAAACAGTTTAAACTTCTAGGGACTAAAATGCAATAAAACCAAAATTTCAACTAAAAACGGGCTCAAAGAAAGATTAAGCTCGTTTGAGCTTATTTCTCAACCAAATAAGCTCAAACAACTTGCAAACAACTTCAAATCCAATTTAAGAAACGTGTGTTCAAGGATTTTAGCTAAAAGTCCAAAATAAGCAATTGAGTGCTTATCAATAAGCTCAAAATAAGCTACAGCCTAATCCAAACCTCCACAACTTGATTTTATTATCAAAACTGATTAAGCACTTGATTTAAAGAAGGGGAAATCAAATTAGAACAAATTTCATCCAGTAATAAGCTAGATATCTGAAATAAGCTAAAATTAGCTTATGTTGACCAAACGTTGACCAATTTTTGGAAAAAGCTCAAAATCTCAAAAACTCATATTCAATACTTTCTAAATGGAAATGTGAAAGAAAATTACAAGTTTTATGAAGTGGATTATGAGAACTAAGAAATCAGAATGCTCTTTATCTCAGAGAATGGAAAATGCTCAGGCTTGAGCTAATAAGCTGTTTTCTAGCTTAATTCTGAATACTGTAGATTTTCCTCTTAAAGTCTAAAAGTTTATGTTATAAGCTATAACTAGAAACTGGTTTGAGCAAATTTGATCAAGTAATGAAGGAGAAACAATCAATTGAAATTGGCAAGTTTTGAAATAAAAGCTGATAACAAGTATGACCCAAACTTTTTGATTACCAATTGCCTGTTTGACTATTATATTGACTTGTAAAAGACTTAGAACCAATTGTTAACTCCTAATGACTGAAAATGATCACTTAAACACCAATTACCTACACTTGAAAACTGATTTACAACTATTCCCAAACACTCCTTAAAAGGTTTTGATCAAACTTTTACAAAGACTTTATGAGTTATGGTTTAAACTGAAACAAAAGCTATAGCAATCTTGATTCAATGGACAAAATGAAGTGAATACAAGCTAAGAACAAGCAATAACAAAGGCAAGAGCAGTAAGTAGCTATGAGGCTAAAAAGTTACTGAAAATGAGCTAAAAACTACAAGACTGAACACAATAGCACAAGATCAAGCTACAAATCACTAGGATCAATCAAACATCAATTAATTAACAATTAAAACATGCAGCCATCAAGTTTAACTAGAAAATTTAGCATGCAAGTACTGATTTAGAGGAACAAAAATCAAGAGCTTTGAAACCTAATGTAGAGGTCCTTTGGGAAGAAGAGGAGCGCTGAGCTCTCTTGCCCTAGTGATACCACCACTTATCACTAGCAATCAACTCAAATCAACAATCAAAACAGCTACAAATCATCATTCTGCCATGAATTCTTCAAGAACAATGGAAATGCTAAAATTCTGATCAAACAGCAATAAAACTTCAACAATGTCAGTTATGATCTTTGGTTGATCATAACAAACATCTAACAGCATCAATGGAATCACACAACAGCAGGAAAGTAGCAGGAATTGAAGAACAGAATTTGGCGGGAAACTTGAATTTGAAATTTTATTGAAGAATTCAGTTACAAAAGGTAGTTACAAGCTTCTAACTAACTAACTAACTCAAGAGTTTGTCAGACTCTTGAGTAGTTAGGTGAAAAGGAGGGAAAAAGGGAAAAGGAAATTTAAGAACTAGGTGTTTACAAAATTTAGCTACTCTCTGAAATGAAGTACAATCTAGGTATTTATAGGCAAGATAGGAGATTCTGTTGGAGTTTGTGACGTGTTCGGGCCAATCATGGCTTGACACGTGGAGGAATTCTGCAAATCCACTTTGAAGGTGATGAACTTGAATTGGGGGTTTTTGATTCAATGGATGATATGTTAAATGGATTGCACCATTGGATTCGTCTTCCAAAATTAAGCAACTTTGGTGTTTTGATCATCTCTTGAAACAGCTTAAATCTCAAACCCGTTCCTGGTAAATATTTTTGTTGAAAGAGAAGGACACGTGGCGCCTTTTTATTGGTAGAGAGAGAGAGTTGCGGATTGCACTGTTGTGATCTTGCATTAATTGTGACGGCTGTAAGTGGGTATTTAATACTTGATCCGTGTGACTTGTTTCCCTTCTTTTTATTGGCTGAGAGCTAAAGCACATGGATTCAACTTGCATAACTTTCCAATGTTGGCAGATTAGGTCCTTGTACTTGGCAGATTCCACTTTCAAGCTAATATCTTCATTCCTTTGACATTTTTGACCCTTCTACTTTGATTCTTGTACAAAATGACCCTTTGACTAAGTTGACTTGATAGTTTGACCAGGTTTGACTTGAATCTTGACTTTTCTTTATTGGAACTTCTAGTCCTTCAACTTTCACAAATTGTCAAGATAGGTCCTTGAACTTCAAAGTCTTGTCACTTTTGAACCTTTTTTGTCTTTTTCATCTATTTGAGCTTGGTTTTTCCTTGTTTGCTTGAAATTGTATCCTTTTACCTACATAAGATCACACAAACACAAACATACCACATAATACTGCTTTTTACAAGATAAATGGGTATTTTGCTTCATGTTTTAGGGTTATTTGTTGATAAAAGGATATGAGTTTAAGCTCATATCAAATTCCCCTACACTTGAGCATTGTCATGTCCTCATGCAATATTATATTTCAAGGTTTTAAGAATTTACATTTCCCTCATAATTAATCCACCTTGGCCATATGAAATGCATCTACACTACTCTAAACTAGATGATGCATGATTTTGACTTTTAATAATGCAATGAATCAAAATACAATTCTATCTATATCTTTTTGATTTTTCTTGAAATGATTTTGATGGAAATAACTCATAAAGAATTCAATGACTTGGATTAGGGCTTGGGTACCATGGACACTTATCACCCTCAAGTTTCACTTTCCCCATACCAAGCTAGTAAATGGAATCATTGCATTCACAAGTAAAAAGTGCATCAACTTATTCATGACAATTAAATGTGGAACCGGTTATTAATTGAGCAAATTGCTTGTGGGCAAATTTGTCATTATTCAAGTGTGAAGTATAAGAAATGTAAAATCCAAAAATAAGGAAGCACGGTTTTAATCCTAAGTAATCTTCTCATCCATTACTTGAAAAACCGCTCACAATTAATATAAGTCCGTATTAAGAGTAATAAGTCATTCGCCTTATGTGTAAAATCCTCATGTCATGCTTTCATAAGTAACTACACACTCGCTAAGGAAAGAAAAATAAAACTCACGCAATAATTTACATCCGCATCTTTTTGAGATTTTGGATCTTCAACCCCGCAACCCGTCAAGGTAATATTGGATTGGAGCAATCTATTAAATCCCCGCAACCCGTCAAGGTAATATTGGAACTCAATAGTCACTATAATTAACATCACACTGCCCCTCTTGGGAGTCTTGCATTATTTTTTTTTTCTTTTTCTTTTTTTTTCTAGCCACTCATTTTTTTTTCATAAGCCGCTCTTATTTTTCTTTATTCCTCACAAAGAAATTTGAAAAGAATAAAAGGAAAAACACCCGCTAAATATGGAGCATGACACAAGTCTAGTACACATAAAACGTGCTAACTTAGAATCTTAAGACGTACTCATACCAACCATAAATGATTAGCCAAAAATGCATAAGAGATTACAAACCAATTAAAACCGTACTTGATTATTTATTAACAATTATATACAAGCGAAGAAATAGAGGTAGAGAAAAGAAGGGTTTAGCCACAAGTAATTGCCATGAAGTCTATCTAGCCCTTTTACACTTGCTTCAACTCTATCATTTCCCATTCTCCACAAATTTAAAATTTCAAAGAATGAAATTGGTGGAAGCTTAGCCTAATAGACCAATGAAGGACTACATGGTTAAGGATACTAGCTAGAGAATGCTAAAATAAGCAAACTCGGGTTGAGTCAAAATATCCATGGCGGGCCTAATATGTCAAAGAAGTCTAAACTTGTTAAAACCATGTTTTATTTTATTTTTCCTTTTTATATATTTTTGATGCAAAACTAAAAGAAGAAATATATACAATGCAAATGTGTTATACAAAATGAAAAATGATTGATGCAAAAATTATGAATGCATATTTTTGTTGGCCAAAGTAGATCAAAAATTTGAAAAATGTTTGAAAATTCAATTTTCTATGTTATCATGCAAGACAATGACAAGTTCTAGGTAAGGTCACTTCGATAGAAGACCCCCCTACACTTAAGCTAAACATTGTCCTCAATGTTTAAGAGCATGGAAGTATAAAAACTTCCCCTACACTTATGACAATGAATAGACCTTGCTTAACCCAAGTTAAGGAAAGGACTAATATTAGTGAAATCATGTTTAAGCACAAGGTGTCAATGAAAAATTCACTAAAGTAACGAAGTGAACCGGATACAAGGGCCTCCTCCATAAGCTCCAAAGCATGAGATGAGTGAGCAACCCTACAAACAAGCATGAAGACAAAAGAAGGTCTCCCCTACACTTATCTCCAAATCTATGCCTTTATTTCTAACCTACAACACTCTAAACCTAGTTATACGATGCTTGAGTTAATGAGTCTCTAGCTCGACTCGTCCCTCAATGAATTAATTCATGGGGAAAATGGGGACCTCTTGGACCATTTCAACGGAAATGTCCTCCCCAAAGTAGTGCTTAACACGGTGACCATTCACTTTAAAATTTGGACCATCGGGTTGGGACAACTCAAGAGTTCCATATGGAAACACTTGAGCAATAGTGAATGGACCGGACCATCTCGACTTAAGCTTGCCCGCAAAAAGCTTCAATCTTGAGTTAAAGAGGAGAACCGGCTCTCCAACTTTGAACTCACGATTCTTAATCTTAGCATCATGCAATTTCTTAGTTTTTTCCTTGTATAGCAAAGAATTCTCATAGGCATTGGCTCTCAACTCATCCATCTCATTGATTTGATCTTTCCTATGTGAACCGGCTTGGTTTAAATCAAAGTTAGCCCACTTGAGAGCCCAAGATGCCTTATGTTCTAACTCAAATGGGAGGTGGCACGCTTTTCCATAGACAAGCCTATAAGGAGTACAACCAATTGGTGTCTTAAAAGCCGTCCTAAACGCCCATAAAGCATCATCAAGCTTATCCGACCAAGAAGCTCTATGCTCTCCCACCGTTCTCTCTAAAATTCTCTTTAAACCACGATTTGTGACCTCGGTTTGACCATTTGTTTGAGGGTGATACGCGGTAGAAAGTCTATGATTCACTCCATATTTCTTCATAACTCTCGTGAATTGATCATTACAAAAGTGCGTACCACGATCACTTATGATGGCCCGAGGTACACCAAATCTAGCAAACAATTGTTTCAAAAACTTTACAACCACTCTAGCATCATTAGTAGGTAAGGCTTTAGCCTCCACCCACTTGGACACATAATCCACCGCCACAAGTATATACTTGTTTCCCTTAGAGGATGGAAAAGGTCCCATGAAATCTATTCCCCATACATCAAATATCTCACACTCTTGGATAAAATTTTGTGGCATCTCATCACGTTGTGTAATTTTTCCTTGTCTTTGACAAACATCACAAAATTTCACCATCTCTTGAGCATCCTTGTAAATGGAAGGCCAATAGTAACCCGAATCAAAGACTTTCTTGGCGGTGTAGTTAGGCCCAAAATGTCCACCCGTAGGTCCTTTATGACATGCCTCTAAGATTTTAAATGCCTCGGGCCCATCTACACACCGTCTAATGATTTGGTCCGCACATTGCCTAAAAAGATATGGATCATCCCAAAAGTAATACTTAACTTCCTTAAGAAAATTTTTCTTTTGTTGGTAAGTAAGACCCTCAATAAGCACATTGCCCACAAGATAGTTTGCAATATCCGCAAACCAAGGTGTGGCATCCTCTTGGGAAGAGATAGACATGAGCTCCTCTAATGGAAAGGATTCATTGATTTCTTGATGTGGGAAATCTCCTTGAAAAGGATGCTCAAGTCAACTCAAATGATCCGCCGCTAAATTCTCGGCCCCTTTTTTATCACGAATCTCTATCTTAAACTCTTGAAGCAACAAAACCCATCTCAAAAGCCTAGGCTTAGCATCTTGTTTTGTCATAAGATACTTGAGAGCGGAATGATCCGTATACACTATGGTCTTGGAAAGCACAAGGTATGGTCTAAACTTCTCAAAAGCATATACTATAGCAAGCAACTCTTTTTCCGTGGTAGTGTAATGAAGTTGTGCACCGGTCATGGTTTTACTCGCATAGTGTATAGGTTGGAAATGCTTATTAACTCTTTGTCCTAAGACGGCCCCCACCGCATAATCACTAGCGTCACACATAAGCTCAAAAGGTAATTCCCAATTTGGAGAAACCAAAACGGGAGCCTTTGTCAATTTTTCCTTAAGTGTCTCAAAAGATTCTAAACAAGCTTGGTCAAAAATGAAAGGAGCCTCTTTCTCCAAGAGATGAGTCATCGGTCTAGCTATCTTAGAAAAATCTTGTATAAAGCGCCTATAAAAACCCGCATGACCTAAGAAACTCCTCACACCTTTAACCGAGGTGGGTGGGGGAAGCTTAGCAATCACATCAATTTTGGCTCGATCAACTTCTAATCCCTTATTGGATATCTTGTGTCCTAAAACAATCCCCTCTTTTACCATAAAGTGACATTTCTCCCAATTAAGCACCAAACGTGTTTCCTCACAACGCTTAAGCATTCTCTCAAGATTGGTGAGACAAGAGCTAAAGGAGTTCCCAAATACGGAAAAGTCATCCATAAAAACCTCCATGGTTTGCTCTATCATATCATGGAAAATTGCCATCATGCACCTTTGAAACGTCCCCGGTGCATTACATAGGCCAAAAGGCATCCTCTTGTAAGCAAATGTACCATATGGACAAGTGAATGTGGTCTTTTCTTGATCCTTAGGGTCAATGGGTATTTGAAAATAACCCGAAAAGCCATCAAGAAAACAATAATACTCATTTCCCGCTAAGCGTTCAAGCATTTGATCCATAAAGGGAAGCGGGAAATGGTCTTTCCTAGTTGCCTCATTTAGTTTTCTATAATCAATGCAAACTCTCCAACCGGTTACAAGTCTCGTGGGAATAAGCTCATTGTTCTCATTAGGCACCACGGTGATTCCACCCTTCTTTGGAACACAATGAACCGGGCTAACCCATGGAGAGTCGGAAATGGGGTAAATCATACCCGCATCTAAGAGTTTAATCACTTCCTTCTTAATAACCTCATGAATTTTTGGGTTAACTCTCCTTTGGTTTTGAATGGCGGGTTTATAATCATCCTCCATAAGGATTTTGTGAGTACAAAAATGTGGATCAATTCCCCTTATGTCGGATATTTTCCATGCTAAAGCTTTCTTATGTTTCTTAAGGACTTCAATGAGTTGCTCCTTTTCATCCTCTTTCAATTCCTTAGCAATAATCACCGGTAATTGGTCTTTTCCTTCTAAGAAAGCATATTCTAAGTGGGATGGAAGTTCCTTAAGTTCAATGGGAGGTGGACTCTCTATGGAAGGTTTTACTATGGAAGGTTCCTCAATGGTAATCTCTTGTGGAATAGGGGAAGGAATAGGGTCCTCATTGAGCAACTTTTGGATTGTAAGAATATCTTCTTCCCAATTAATGGGAGAATCATCATCACCAAGAAAGTTGGACTCAAATTCCTCCAAGAGGAAATCACTCTCTCCAAAAGGTGTTAAAGAGGGAGCAATTGAGGCCACGGTTTCAACATGTGGAATCTCATCACTAGCATTCTTACAAGCATCATGAAAGTGTTCATTACACACTTCATCTAGCACATCCACAATGTTAATTGTCTCACAAGGTCTAGACTCCTTAACCTCTTTTCTATCACAAACTTTCCCTAACTTAAACACCACTTTCTCATCCTCTACTCTCATAATTAATTCTCCTTCCGCCACATCTATCAAGGTACGACCCGTTCTCAAAAACGGTCTACCAACAATCAAAGGCACTCTAGGATCCATGTCATAATCGACCACTACAAAGTCGGCCGGAAAGGTAAACTTATCCACACCTACAAACACATCTTCCGCTATACCTACGGGGTGAGCTATGGTTCGGTTGGCTAGTTCAAGAGTCATCCTAGTAGGGGTGAGCTCGGGAAGAGAGAGTTGTTTCCAAACCGATAAAGGCATGAGATTTATGCTTGCCCCTAAATCCGCCAAAGCCATGCAATTTTCAACACCGGGAAAACTACAAGGTATCAAGAAGCGCCCTGGATCTCCAAGTTTTGTTGGTAAGGTTTTAAGTAACACCGCGGAACAATTTTCATTAAGTGATGTGTTGGGCAAATCAACCAATTTTTCTTTGTTTGAGAGCAAATCCTTGAACATCTTAGCAAACTTCGGCATATAAGCAAGAGCTTCCGCAAAGGATATGTTGATATTGAGTTGCTTGAACATCCTTAAGAAATTGGAGACTTGTATGTCATCTTTGTTCTTTAACTTGTCATTTTTCAACCTTGAAGGGTATGGAAGAGTAGGTTTGGGTGTAGGTGGAATAGGTGTTGTAGTGGAAGATTTGTCTTTGTTAGCCTCTTCATTGGGAAGTGTGGAAGGTAAAGGAGAAGTATGAGGTAGTTGAGAAGGTGTGTTTGAGTGAATAGGAGCACTTTGAGGAGGTGGAGTAGAAGTAGAAGGCTTATCACAAGTAGGAATACAAGTGGGTTGAACAATAGTAGGTTTAGGAGGTGAAGGATCCTTTGTTGTTGTACCACTTCTTGTTGTAATAGCATTGACATTGGCCCTAGGATTTGTTTGTATGTTGGAAGGTAAAGCTCCTTGTGGTCTTTGATTTAATGCCATGAAAAGCTTATTGAATTGGTCATTCATTTTCTTGTCCATAGCTTGGAATTTCTTTTCATTCTCTTGATTCATCTTTTGCAAAAGATCCATTGTGTTTAACTCTTGTGGCACATAACCTTGAAAACCTTGAGGTTGGAAAGGTAAAGGTTGAGAGTTAAATCCTTGATTTAGTGGATAAAAGGTACTTGCTTGAGGTTGAAATTGATTTGGTGCCTTGTAGTTATTTCCTTGGTATGGTTGTCTTTGCCCTTGATTCCTTGCTAAAATTTGAGGAGGATTTTGTTGAATTTGGGTGGGTGGTTGGGGTGGAAAGCCGGGTGGAGTAAGGTAATTTTGGGATTTGTAAGAAAGGTTATTTGGATTGATGTTAGGCTTGAAGTGTTCACGGTGTTCCTCTTGGTAAGCATAGCATTCCCCTTGATAACCTTGCACCTTGTCACATTGTTCATAAGAGTGTGGGCCTCCACAAGTAACACAAGAAATGGTGATGGCATTCACATTGTTTGAGGAATTGTTCAATGTCATGCTCTTAAAGGTTTGAAGCATGTCTTGTTGTGCTTGCAAATGCCTCTCACTTTCTCTATCCATCCTTTGAAAAATAGCTTCTTGAAACTTGAGGAGTTGGTTGTCAAAAGGGATTTGAGAAGTGTTTTGGATAACATGAACTCTTTCTTCAAATGGATCGTTTGTTTGAACCATTGCCTTAGTCTCAATAATGGTCAAAGCCTCATGGTATGTCTTGAAATGAATACTCCCTCCCGCGGAAGCATTTAGTGAATCTTGGTGGTGAGGTTTAAGGCCATTATAGAAGGTATTGATTTGGGTTAGATCATCCATTCCATGGTTAGGGCATCGCCTCAACAACTCACTATACTCTTCCCAAGCATCACCAAAGGATTGACTAGGTTTTTGTGTAAAGCCCATAATCAAATTTCTCAAAGCCATAGTCTTTTGTGGAGGAAAGAATTTGTTCAAAAACTTAGTGGTAAAATCATCCCATGTGGTGATACTATCGGGTGGTTGGGTGTCTAACCAATGCTTAGCACTCCCATCTAATGAAAATGACACTAACATCAATCTAATGACCTCATGTGGAACCCCATTATGCTTAATGGTATTGCAAAGTGAAAGGAATCTCTTAAGATGAGCATGGGGATCCTCATTTTGTTTTCCATAGAAAGGTGATGCAGCAACCATATTGATCATAGATGTATGTAGCTCAAATGTGTTAGCGGGATAGTCGGGAATCTTAATGGCACTAACAAATCCATGAATGTTGGATTGCATACGTTCAAACAAAGTACGGTTATCAATAGCCATGGCTCCTTGTGGTGGTGACAAAGCACGATTCTCGTGATCGGCTTGGTGAACGGTGGTGGTCTTACTCTTTCTCTTTTTCTTCCTTTTCGGAGGAAGAGGTTGTACACCAATCGGTATTTGTGCACGCCCGCGAGTGAGCATGCAACTCAATACGAGGAATGAGAGAGAAGCTCTCGTGTGACTTTGAAAAGAATAAGATTATCCTCTTCGAGTTTCAATATTAAATATCCACAAGAAAGTAACAATATATGTAATACTACTTTGGGTGCAAGACCCTCAATAAAGCTTTCCTTCTTAGAATACTCCCAAGTGAACGGGGGGTTAGGTGGCGCGAAGCACTTAAGTACCTATTGACCCTTAGATGGCATTTTATAGCACATCGCCTTTCTATTCACTTAAATGTTCGTATTCTTCGAATTATTGCTTATTGAGAGTATTTATCTATTCTTGCTTTATTTTGTTTGATCGATACGCGTGTCAAGGACCGGAGCGCCCCTCAACACGGTGTATTGCCTCGGCAATACTTATGGAAGATATGTAGATTGATTGTTCTTATACGTATACGTATTTACTTATAATAATATATGGAAAATATTTTTGTATTTATGAGTTTTTATTGGAAAATACTATATGTACATAAAAAACCGAGAGAATCCAATAATATATATTTTTGGGTGCAATCTCTTAGGAAAAAGATTGCTTTTTGGATTTTTTAATTTTTTTGGTCAATTCTTTAGGAAAAGAATTGTTTTGTTAATTTTTTAGTTTTTATATATTTTTATATTTTTGATTTTTATTTGTTTTTGATTTATGATACGTAAAAATAACGTTCACCAAATGAACGGATCCCAAAAGCCAATGAAAACCGTCAATCGATAGTCTCTCGTGTAGTCAAAGAACCGGCAGCGGCGCCATTTGAAATGTGTATAATGCAAGTTCGTTTTCTCAGTTCTTAACTAATAGAAAGTCCAATCAATATCAAATTTATAATTGTTTTTGGTTGTTCAAGCTTGCTTGGTAATCTATTGCTAGTTCAAACAAAACTATCTAAAAATGAAAAATATAAACCTACTTATACGTAAAACAAGTTGCAAATTCCAAATTTTATTCAAGTAAAATATAAAAATGCAAAATTTAAAACTATAAGGGCTGAAAATGTAATTTCTATGAAATGAAAATGCTTGAAATGTAAATTCTAAAAGTTATAAGGACTAAAAATGTAAAACAGTTAACTAAAAGGACTATACTTGTAAAAACTTTAACAAACTAACCAAATTTTAACAAACTAACAAACTTTAAAACTGAAAGTTAACAAACTTCCAAATGCAAGGACTGAATTATGCAATTACCACAAATTTAGGAAGATTAGCTAGGTTTAGAAACAGTTTAAACTTCTAGGGACTAAAATGCAATAAAACCAAAATTTCAACTAAAAACGGGCTCAAAGAAAGATTAAGCTCGTTTGAGCTTATTTCTCAACCAAATAAGCTCAAACAACTTGCAAACAACTTCAAATCCAATTTAAGAAACGTGTGTTCAAGGATTTTAGCTAAAAGTCCAAAATAAGCAATTGAGTGCTTATCAATAAGCTCAAAATAAGCTACAGCCTAATCCAAACCTCCACAACTTGATTTTATTATCAAAACTGATTAAGCACTTGATTTAAAGAAGGGGAAATCAAATTAGAACAAATTTCATCCAGTAATAAGCTAGATATCTGAAATAAGCTAAAATTAGCTTATGTTGACCAAACGTTGACCAATTTTTGGAAAAAGCTCAAAATCTCAAAAACTCATATTCAATACTTTCTAAATGGAAATGTGAAAGAAAATTACAAGTTTTATGAAGTGGATTATGAGAACTAAGAAATCAGAATGCTCTTTATCTCAGAGAATGGAAAATGCTCAGGCTTGAGCTAATAAGCTGTTTTCTAGCTTAATTCTGAATACTGTAGATTTTCCTCTTAAAGTCTAAAAGTTTATGTTATAAGCTATAACTAGAAACTGGTTTGAGCAAATTTGATCAAGTAATGAAGGAGAAACAATCAATTGAAATTGGCAAGTTTTGAAATAAAAGCTGATAACAAGTATGACCCAAACTTTTTGATTACCAATTGCCTGTTTGACTATTATATTGACTTGTAAAAGACTTAGAACCAATTGTTAACTCCTAATGACTGAAAATGATCACTTAAACACCAATTACCTACACTTGAAAACTGATTTACAACTATTCCCAAACACTCCTTAAAAGGTTTTGATCAAACTTTTACAAAGACTTTATGAGTTATGGTTTAAACTGAAACAAAAGCTATAGCAATCTTGATTCAATGGACAAAATGAAGTGAATACAAGCTAAGAACAAGCAATAACAAAGGCAAGAGCAGTAAGTAGCTATGAGGCTAAAAAGTTACTGAAAATGAGCTAAAAACTACAAGACTGAACACAATAGCACAAGATCAAGCTACAAATCACTAGGATCAATCAAACATCAATTAATTAACAATTAAAACATGCAGCCATCAAGTTTAACTAGAAAATTTAGCATGCAAGTACTGATTTAGAGGAACAAAAATCAAGAGCTTTGAAACCTAATGTAGAGGTCCTTTGGGAAGAAGAGGAGCGCTGAGCTCTCTTGCCCTAGTGATACCACCACCTATCACTAGCAATCAACTCAAATCAACAATCAAAACAGCTACAAATCATCATTCTGCCATGAATTCTTCAAGAACAATGGAAATGCTAACATTCTGATCAAACAGCAATAAAACTTCAACAATGTTAGTTATGATCTTTGGTTGATCATAACAAACATCTAACAGCATCAATGGAATCACACAACAGCAGGAAAGTAGCAGGAATTGAAGAACAGAATTTGGCGGGAAACTTGAATTTGAAATTTTATTGAAGAATTCAGTTACAAAAGGTAGTTACAAGCTTCTAACTAACTAACTAACTCAAGAGTTTGTCAGACTCTTGAGTAGTTAGGTGAAAAGGAGGGAAAAAGGGAAAAGGAAATTTAAGAACTAGGTGTTTACAAAATTTAGCTACTCTCTGAAATGAAGTACAAGCTAGGTATTTATAGGCAAGATAGGAGATTCTGTTGGAGTTTGTGACGTGTTCGGGCCAATCATGGCTTGACACGTGGAGGAATTCTGCAAATCCACTTTGAAGGTGATGAACTTGAATTGGGGGTTTTTGATTCAATGGATGATATGTTAAATGGATTGCACCATTGGATTCGTCTTCCAAAATTAAGCAACTTTGGTGTTTTGATCATCTCTTGAAACAGCTTAAATCTCAAACCCGTTCCTGGTAAATATTTTTGTTGAAAGAGAAGGACACGTGGCGCCTTTTTATTGGTAGAGAGAGAGAGTTGCGGATTGCACTGTTGTGATCTTGCATTAATTGTGACGGCTGTAAGTGGGTATTTAATACTTGATCCGTGTGACTTGTTTCCCTTCTTTTTATTGGCTGAGAGCTAAAGCACATGGATTCAACTTGCATAACTTTCCAATGTTGGCAGATTAGGTCCTTGTACTTGGCAGATTCCACTTTCAAGCTAATATCTTCATTCCTTTGACATTTTTGACCCTTCTACTTTGATTCTTGTACAAAATGACCCTTTGACTAAGTTGACTTGATAGTTTGACCAGGTTTGACTTGAATCTTGACTTTTCTTTATTGGAACTTCTAGTCCTTCAACTTTCACAAATTGTCAAGATAGGTCCTTGAACTTCAAAGTCTTGTCACTTTTGAACCTCTTTTGTCTTTTTCATCTATTTGAGCTTGGTTTTTCCTTGTTTGCTTGAAATTGTATCCTTTACCTACATAAGATCACACAAACACAAACATACCACATAATACTGCTTTTTACAAGATAAATGGGTATTTTGCTTCATGTTTTAGGGTTATTTGTTGATAAAAGGATATGAGTTTAAGCTCATATCAAATTCCCCTACACTTGAGCATTGTCATGTCCTCATGCAATATTATATTTCAAGGTTTTAAGAATTTACATTTCCCTCATAATTAATCCACCTTGGCCATATGAAATGCATCTACACTACTCTAAACTAGATGATGCATGATTTTGACTTTTAATAATGCAATGAATCAAAATACAATTCTATCTATATCTTTTTGATTTTTCTTGAAATGATTTTGATGGAAATAACTCATAAAGAATTCAATGACTTGGATTAGGGCTTGGGTACCATGGACACTTATCACCCTCAAGTTTCACTTTCCCATACCAAGCTAGTAAATGGAATCATTGCATTCACAAGTAAAAAGTGCATCAACTTATTCATGACAATTAAATGTGGAACCGGTTATTAATTGAGCAAATTGCTTGTGGGCAAATTTGTCATTATTCAAGTGTGAAGTATAAGAAATGTAAAATCCAAAAATAAGGAAGCACGGTTTTAATCCTAAGTAATCTTCTCATCCATTACTTGAAAAACCGCTCACAATTAATATAAGTCCGTATTAAGAGTAATAAGTCATTCGCCTTATGTGTAAAATCCTCATGTCATGCTTTCATAAGTAACTACACACTCGCTAAGGAAAGAAAAATAAAACTCACGCAATAATTTACATCCGCATCTTTTTGAGATTTTGGATCTTCAACCCCGCAACCCGTCAAGGTAATATTGGATTGGAGCAATCTATTAAATCCCCGCAACCCGTCAAGGTAATATTGGAACTCAATAGTCACTATAATTAACACCACACTGCCCCTCTTGGGAGTCTTGCATTATTTTTTTTTTCTTTTTCTTTTTTTTTCTAGCCACTCATTTTTTTTTCATAAGCCGCTCTTATTTTTCTTTATTCCTCACAAAGAAATTTGAAAAGAATAAAAGGAAAAACACCCGCTAAATATGGAGCATGACACAAGTCTAGTACACATAAAACGTGCTAACTTAGAATCTTAAGACGTACTCATACCAACCATAAATGATTAGCCAAAAATGCATAAGAGATTACAAACCAATTAAAACCGTACTTGATTATTTATTAACAATTATATACAAGCGAAGAAATAGAGGTAGAGAAAAGAAGGGTTTAGCCACAAGTAATTGCCATGAAGTCTATCTAGCCCTTTTACACTTGCTTCAACTCTATCATTTCCCATTCTCCACAAATTTAAAATTTCAAAGAATGAAATTGGTGGAAGCTTAGCCTAATAGACCAATGAAGGACTACATGGTTAAGGATACTAGCTAGAGAATGCTAAAATAAGCAAACTCGGGTTGAGTCAAAATATCCATGGCGGGCCTAATATGTCAAAGAAGTCTAAACTTGTTAAAACCATGTTTTATTTTATTTTTCCTTTTTATATATTTTTGATGCAAAACTAAAAGAAGAAATATATACAATGCAAATGTGTTATACAAAATGAAAAATGATTGATGCAAAAATTATGAATGCATATTTTTGTTGGCCAAAGTAGATCAAAAATTTGAAAAATGTTTGAAAATTCAATTTTCTATGTTATCATGCAAGACAATGACAAGTTCTAGGTAAGGTCACTTCGATAGAAGACCCCCCTACACTTAAGCTAAACATTGTCCTCAATGTTTAAGAGCATGGAAGTATAAAAACTTCCCCTACACTTATGACAATGAATAGACCTTGCTTAACCCAAGTTAAGGAAAGGACTAATATTAGTGAAATCATGTTTAAGCACAAGGTGTCAATGAAAAATTCACTAAAGTAACGAAGTGAACCGGATACAAGGGCCTCCTCCATAAGCTCCAAAGCATGAGATGAGTGAGCAACCCTACAAACAAGCATGAAGACAAAAGAAGGTCTCCCCTACACTTATCTCCAAATCTATGCCTTTATTTCTAACCTACAACACTCTAAACCTAGTTATACGATGCTTGAGTTAATGAGTCTCTAGCTCGACTCGTCCCTCAATGAATTAATTCATGGGGAAAATGGGGACCTCTTGGACCATTTCAACGGAAATGTCCTCCCCAAAGTAGTGCTTAACACGGTGACCATTCACTTTAAAATTTGGACCATCGGGTTGGGACAACTCAAGAGTTCCATATGGAAACACTTGAGCAATAGTGAATGGACCGGACCATCTCGACTTAAGCTTGCCCGCAAAAAGCTTCAATCTTGAGTTAAAGAGGAGAACCGGCTCTCCAACTTTGAACTCACGATTCTTAATCTTAGCATCATGCAATTTCTTAGTTTTTTCCTTGTATAGCAAAGAATTCTCATAGGCATTGGCTCTCAACTCATCCATCTCATTGATTTGATCTTTCCTATGTGAACCGGCTTGGTTTAAATCAAAGTTAGCCCACTTGAGAGCCCAAGATGCCTTATGTTCTAACTCAAATGGGAGGTGGCACGCTTTTCCATAGACAAGCCTATAAGGAGTACAACCAATTGGTGTCTTAAAAGCCGTCCTAAACGCCCATAAAGCATCATCAAGCTTATCCGACCAAGAAGCTCTATGCTCTCCCACCGTTCTCTCTAAAATTCTCTTTAAACCACGATTTGTGACCTCGGTTTGACCATTTGTTTGAGGGTGATACGCGGTAGAAAGTCTATGATTCACTCCATATTTCTTCATAACTCTCGTGAATTGATCATTACAAAAGTGCGTACCACGATCACTTATGATGGCCCGAGGTACACCAAATCTAGCAAACAATTGTTTCAAAAACTTTACAACCACTCTAGCATCATTAGTAGGTAAGGCTTTAGCCTCCACCCACTTGGACACATAATCCACCGCCACAAGTATATACTTGTTTCCCTTAGAGGATGGAAAAGGTCCCATGAAATCTATTCCCCATACATCAAATATCTCACACTCTTGGATAAAATTTTGTGGCATCTCATCACGTTGTGTAATTTTTCCTTGTCTTTGACAAACATCACAAAATTTCACCATCTCTTGAGCATCCTTGTAAATGGAAGGCCAATAGTAACCCGAATCAAAGACTTTCTTGGCGGTGTAGTTAGGCCCAAAATGTCCACCCGTAGGTCCTTTATGACATGCCTCTAAGATTTTAAATGCCTCGGGCCCATCTACACACCGTCTAATGATTTGGTCCGCACATTGCCTAAAAAGATATGGATCATCCCAAAAGTAATACTTAACTTCCTTAAGAAACTTTTTCTTTTGTTGGTAAGTAAGACCCTCAATAAGCACATTGCCCACAAGATAGTTTGCAATATCCGCAAACCAAGGTGTGGCATCCTCTTGGGAAGAGATAGACATGAGCTCCTCTAATGGAAAGGATTCATTGATTTCTTGATGTGGGAAATCTCCTTGAAAAGGATGCTCAAGTCTACTCAAATGATCCGCCGCTAAATTCTCGGCCCCTTTTTTATCACGAATCTCTATCTTAAACTCTTGAAGCAACAAAACCCATCTCAAAAGCCTAGGCTTAGCATCTTGTTTTGTCATAAGATACTTGAGAGCGGAATGATCCGTATACACTATGGTCTTGGAAAGCACAAGGTATGGTCTAAACTTCTCAAAAGCATATACTATAGCAAGCAACTCTTTTTCCGTGGTAGTGTAATGAAGTTGTGCACCGGTCATGGTTTTACTCGCATAGTGTATAGGTTGGAAATGCTTATTAACTCTTTGTCCTAAGACGGCCCCCACCGCATAATCACTAGCGTCACACATAAGCTCAAAAGGTAATTCCCAATTTGGAGAAACCAAAACGGGAGCCTTTGTCAATTTTTCCTTAAGTGTCTCAAAAGATTCTAAACAAGCTTGGTCAAAAATGAAAGGAGCCTCTTTCTCCAAGAGATGAGTCATCGGTCTAGCTATCTTAGAAAAATCTTGTATAAAGCGCCTATAAAAACCCGCATGACCTAAGAAACTCCTCACACCTTTAACCGAGGTGGGTGGGGGAAGCTTAGCAATCACATCAATTTTGGCTCGATCAACTTCTAATCCCTTATTGGATATCTTGTGTCCTAAAACAATCCCCTCTTTTACCATAAAGTGACATTTCTCCCAATTAAGCACCAAACGTGTTTCCTCACAACGCTTAAGCATTCTCTCAAGATTGGTGAGACAAGAGCTAAAGGAGTTCCCAAATACGGAAAAGTCATCCATAAAAACCTCCATGGTTTGCTCTATCATATCATGGAAAATTGCCATCATGCACCTTTGAAACGTCCCCGGTGCATTACATAGGCCAAAAGGCATCCTCTTGTAAGCAAATGTACCATATGGACAAGTGAATGTGGTCTTTTCTTGATCCTTAGGGTCAATGGGTATTTGAAAATAACCCGAAAAGCCATCAAGAAAACAATAATACTCATTTCCCGCTAAGCGTTCAAGCATTTGATCCATAAAGGGAAGCGGGAAATGGTCTTTCCTAGTTGCCTCATTTAGTTTTCTATAATCAATGCAAACTCTCCAACCGGTTACAAGTCTCGTGGGAATAAGCTCATTGTTCTCATTAGGCACCACGGTGATTCCACCCTTCTTTGGAACACAATGAACCGGGCTAACCCATGGAGAGTCGGAAATGGGGTAAATCATACCCGCATCTAAGAGTTTAATCACTTCCTTCTTAATAACCTCATGAATTTTTGGGTTAACTCTCCTTTGGTTTTGAATGGCGGGTTTATAATCATCCTCCATAAGGATTTTGTGAGTACAAAAATGTGGATCAATTCCCCTTATGTCGGATATTTTCCATGCTAAAGCTTTCTTATGTTTCTTAAGGACTTCAATGAGTTGCTCCTTTTCATCCTCTTTCAATTCCTTAGCAATAATCACCGGTAATTGGTCTTTTCCTTCTAAGAAAGCATATTCTAAGTGGGATGGAAGTTCCTTAAGTTCAATGGGAGGTGGACTCTCTATGGAAGGTTTTACTATGGAAGGTTCCTCAATGGTAATCTCTTGTGGAATAGGGGAAGGAATAGGGTCCTCATTGAGCAACTTTTGGATTGTAAGAATATCTTCTTCCCAATTAATGGGAGAATCATCATCACCAAGAAAGTTGGACTCAAATTCCTCCAAGAGGAAATCACTCTCTCCAAAAGGTGTTAAAGAGGGAGCAATTGAGGCCACGGTTTCAACATGTGGAATCTCATCACTAGCATTCTTACAAGCATCATGAAAGTGTTCATTACACACTTCATCTAGCACATCCACAATGTTAATTGTCTCACAAGGTCTAGACTCCTTAACCTCTTTTCTATCACAAACTTTCCCTAACTTAAACACCACTTTCTCATCCTCTACTCTCATAATTAATTCTCCTTCCGCCACATCTATCAAGGTACGACCCGTTCTCAAAAACGGTCTACCAACAATCAAAGGCACTCTAGGATCCATGTCATAATCGACCACTACAAAGTCGGCCGGAAAGGTAAACTTATCCACACCTACAAACACATCTTCCGCTATACCTACGGGGTGAGCTATGGTTCGGTTGGCTAGTTCAAGAGTCATCCTAGTAGGGGTGAGCTCGGGAAGAGAGAGTTGTTTCCAAACCGATAAAGGCATGAGATTTATGCTTGCCCCTAAATCCGCCAAAGCCATGCAATTTTCAACACCGGGAAAATTACAAGGTATCAAGAAGCGCCCCGGATCTCCAAGTTTTGTTGGTAAGGTTTTAAGTAACACCGCGGAACAATTTTCATTAAGTGATGTGTTGGGCAAATCAACCAATTTTTCTTTGTTTGAGAGCAAATCCTTGAACATCTTAGCAAACTTCGGCATATAAGCAAGAGCTTCCGCAAAGGATATGTTGATATTGAGTTGCTTGAACATCCTTAAGAAATTGGAGACTTGTATGTCATCTTTGTTCTTTAACTTGTCCTTTTTCAACCTTGAAGGGTATGGAAGAGTAGGTTTGGGTGTAGGTGGAATAGGTGTTGTAGTGGAAGATTTGTCTTTGTTAGCCTCTTCATTGGGAAGTGTGGAAGGTAAAGGAGAAGTATGAGGTAGTTGAGAAGGTGTGTTTGAGTGAATAGGAGCACTTTGAGGAGGTGGAGTAGAAGTAGAAGGCTTATCACAAGTAGGAATACAAGTGGGTTGAACAATAGTAGGTTTAGGAGGTGAAGGATCCTTTGTTGTTGTACCACTTCTTGTTGTAATAGCATTGACATTGGCCCTAGGATTTGTTTGTATGTTGGAAGGTAAAGCTCCTTGTGGTCTTTGATTTAATGCCATGAAAAGCTTATTGAATTGGTCATTCATTTTCTTGTCCATAGCTTGGAATTTCTTTTCATTCTCTTGATTCATCTTTTGCAAAAGATCCATTGTGTTTAACTCTTGTGGCACATAACCTTGAAAACCTTGAGGTTGGAAAGGTAAAGGTTGAGAGTTAAATCCTTGATTTGGTGGATAAAAGGTACTTGCTTGAGGTTGAAATTGATTTGGTGCCTTGTAGTTATTTCCTTGGTATGGTTGTCTTTGCCCTTGATTCCTTGCTAAAATTTGAGGAGGATTTTGTTGAATTTGGGTGGGTGGTTGGGGTGGAAAGCCGGGTGGAGTAAGGTAATTTTGGGATTTGTAAGAAAGGTTATTTGGATTGATGTTAGGCTTGAAGTGTTCACGGTGTTCCTCTTAGTAAGCATAGCATTCCCCTTGATAACCTTGCACCTTGTCACATTGTTCATAAGAGTGTGGGCCTCCACAAGTAACACAAGAAATGGTGATGGCATTCACATTGTTTGAGGAATTGTTCAATGTCATGCTCTTAAAGGTTTGAAGCATGTCTTGTTGTGCTTGCAAATGCCTCTCACTTTCTCTATCCATCCTTTGAAAAATAGCTTCTTGAAACTTGAGGAGTTGGTTGTCAAAAGGGATTTGAGAAGTGTTTTGGATAACATGAACTCTTTCTTCAAATGGATCGTTTGTTTGAACCATTGCCTTAGTCTCAATAATGGTCAAAGCCTCATGGTATGTCTTGAAATGAATACTCCCTCCCGCGGAAGCATTTAGTGAATCTTGGTGGTGAGGTTTAAGGCCATTATAGAAGGTATTGATTTGGGTTAGATCATCCATTCCATGGTTAGGGCATCGCCTCAACAACTCACTATACTCTTCCCAAGCATCACCAAAGGATTGACTAGGTTTTTGTGTAAAGCCCATAATCAAATTTCTCAAAGCCATAGTCTTTTGTGGAGGAAAGAATTTGTTCAAAAACTTAGTGGTAAAATCATCCCATGTGGTGATACTATCGGGTGGTTGGGTGTCTAACCAATGCTTAGCACTCCCATCTAATGAAAATGACACTAACATCAATCTAATGACCTCATGTGGAACCCCATTATGCTTAATGGTATTGCAAAGTGAAAGGAATCTCTTAAGATGAGCATGGGGATCCTCATTTTGTTTTCCATAGAAAGGTGATGCAGCAACCATATTGATCATAGATGTATGTAGCTCAAATGTGTTAGCGGGATAGTCGGGAATCTTAATGGCACTAACAAATCCATGAATGTTGGATTGCATACGTTCAAACAAAGTACGGTTATCAATAGCCATGGCTCCTTGTGGTGGTGACAAAGCACGATTCTCGTGATCGGCTTGGTGAACGGTGGTGGTCTTACTCTTTCTCTTTTTCTTCCTTTTCGGAGGAAGAGGTTGTACACCAATCGGTATTTGTGCACGCCCGCGAGTGAGCATGCAACTCAATACGAGGAATGAGAGAGAAGCTCTCGTGTGACTTTGAAAAGAATAAGATTATCCTCTTCGAGTTTCAATATTAAATATCCACAAGAAAGTAACAATATATGTAATACTACTTTGGGTGCAAGACCCTCAATGAAGCTTTCCTTCTTAGAATACTCCCAAGTGAACGGGGGGTTAGGTGGCGCGAAGCACTTAAGTACCTATTGACCCTTAGATGGCATTTTATAGCACATCGCCTTTCTATTCACTTAAATGTTCGTATTCTTCGAATTATTGCTTATTGAGAGTATTTATCTATTCTTGCTTTATTTTGTTTGATCGATACGCGTGTCAAGGACCGGAGCGCC
Source organism: Glebionis coronaria (assembly GCA_025667525.1). Lineage (NCBI taxonomy): Eukaryota > Viridiplantae > Streptophyta > Magnoliopsida > Asterales > Asteraceae > Glebionis > Glebionis coronaria. Next base: position 552,307,605 of record CM046875.1, on the reverse strand, counting down.
CCTCAACACGGTGTATTGCCTCGGCAATACTTATGGAAGATATGTAGATTGATTGTTCTTATACGTATACGTATTTACTTATAATAATATATGGAAAATATTTTTGTATTTATGAGTTTTTATTGGAAAATACTATATGTACATAAAAAACCGAGAGAATCCAATAATATATATTTTTGGGTGCAATCTCTTAGGAAAAAGATTGCTTTTTGGATTTTTTAATTTTTTTGGTCAATTCTTTAGGAAAAGAATTGTTTTGTTAATTTTTTAGTTTTTATATATTTTTATATTTTTGATTTTTATTTGTTTTTGATTTATGATACGTAAAAATAACGTTCACCAAATGAACGGATCCCAAAAGCCAATGAAAACCGTCAATCGATAGTCTCTCGTGTAGTCAAAGAACCGGCAGCGGCGCCATTTGAAATGTGTATAATGCAAGTTCGTTTTCTCAGTTCTTAACTAATAGAAAGTCCAATCAATATCAAATTTATAATTGTTTTTGGTTGTTCAAGCTTGCTTGGTAATCTATTGCTAGTTCAAACAAAACTATCTAAAAATGAAAAATATAAACCTACTTATACGTAAAACAAGTTGCAAATTCCAAATTTTATTCAAGTAAAATATAAAAATGCAAAATTTAAAACTATAAGGGCTGAAAATGTAATTTCTATGAAATGAAAATGCTTGAAATGTAAATTCTAAAAGTTATAAGGACTAAAAATGTAAAACAGTTAACTAAAAGGACTATACTTGTAAAAACTTTAACAAACTAACCAAATTTTAACAAACTAACAAACTTTAAAACTGAAAGTTAACAAACTTCCAAATGCAAGGACTGAATTATGCAATTACCACAAATTTAGGAAGATTAGCTAGGTTTAGAAACAGTTTAAACTTCTAGGGACTAAAATGCAATAAAACCAAAATTTCAACTAAAAACGGGCTCAAAGAAAGATTAAGCTCGTTTGAGCTTATTTCTCAACCAAATAAGCTCAAACAACTTGCAAACAACTTCAAATCCAATTTAAGAAACGTGTGTTCAAGGATTTTAGCTAAAAGTCCAAAATAAGCAATTGAGTGCTTATCAATAAGCTCAAAATAAGCTACAGCCTAATCCAAACCTCCACAACTTGATTTTATTATCAAAACTGATTAAGCACTTGATTTAAAGAAGGGGAAATCAAATTAGAACAAATTTCATCCAGTAATAAGCTAGATATCTGAAATAAGCTAAAATTAGCTTATGTTGACCAAACGTTGACCAATTTTTGGAAAAAGCTCAAAATCTCAAAAACTCATATTCAATACTTTCTAAATGGAAATGTGAAAGAAAATTACAAGTTTTATGAAGTGGATTATGAGAACTAAGAAATCAGAATGCTCTTTATCTCAGAGAATGGAAAATGCTCAGGCTTGAGCTAATAAGCTGTTTTCTAGCTTAATTCTGAATACTGTAGATTTTCCTCTTAAAGTCTAAAAGTTTATGTTATAAGCTATAACTAGAAACTGGTTTGAGCAAATTTGATCAAGTAATGAAGGAGAAACAATCAATTGAAATTGGCAAGTTTTGAAATAAAAGCTGATAACAAGTATGACCCAAACTTTTTGATTACCAATTGCCTGTTTGACTATTATATTGACTTGTAAAAGACTTAGAACCAATTGTTAACTCCTAATGACTGAAAATGATCACTTAAACACCAATTACCTACACTTGAAAACTGATTTACAACTATTCCCAAACACTCCTTAAAAGGTTTTGATCAAACTTTTACAAAGACTTTATGAGTTATGGTTTAAACTGAAACAAAAGCTATAGCAATCTTGATTCAATGGACAAAATGAAGTGAATACAAGCTAAGAACAAGCAATAACAAAGGCAAGAGCAGTAAGTAGCTATGAGGCTAAAAAGTTACTGAAAATGAGCTAAAAACTACAAGACTGAACACAATAGCACAAGATCAAGCTACAAATCACTAGGATCAATCAAACATCAATTAATTAACAATTAAAACATGCAGCCATCAAGTTTAACTAGAAAATTTAGCATGCAAGTACTGATTTAGAGGAACAAAAATCAAGAGCTTTGAAACCTAATGTAGAGGTCCTTTGGGAAGAAGAGGAGCGCTGAGCTCTCTTGCCCTAGTGATACCACCACCTATCACTAGCAATCAACTCAAATCAACAATCAAAACAGCTACAAATCATCATTCTGCCATGAATTCTTCAAGAACAATGGAAATGCTAAAATTCTGATCAAACAGCAATAAAACTTCAACAATGTCAGTTATGATCTTTGGTTGATCATAACAAACATCTAACAGCATCAATGGAATCACACAACAGCAGGAAAGTAGCAGGAATTGAAGAACAGAATTTGGCGGGAAACTTGAATTTGAAATTTTATTGAAGAATTCAGTTACAAAAGGTAGTTACAAGCTTCTAACTAACTAACTAACTCAAGAGTTTGTCAGACTCTTGAGTAGTTAGGTGAAAAGGAGGGAAAAAGGGAAAAGGAAATTTAAGAACTAGGTGTTTACAAAATTTAGCTACTCTCTGAAATGAAGTACAAGCTAGGTATTTATAGGCAAGATAGGAGATTCTGTTGGAGTTTGTGACGTGTTCGGGCCAATCATGGCTTGACACGTGGAGGAATTCTGCAAATCCACTTTGAAGGTGATGAACTTGAATTGGGGGTTTTTGATTCAATGGATGATATGTTAAATGGATTGCACCATTGGATTCGTCTTCCAAAATTAAGCAACTTTGGTGTTTTGATCATCTCTTGAAACAGCTTAAATCTCAAACCCGTTCCTGGTAAATATTTTTGTTGAAAGAGAAGGACACGTGGCGCCTTTTTATTGGTAGAGAGAGAGAGTTGCGGATTGCACTGTTGTGATCTTGCATTAATTGTGACGGCTGTAAGTGGGTATTTAATACTTGATCTGTGTGACTTGTTTCCCTTCTTTTTATTGGCTGAGAGCTAAAGCACATGGATTCAACTTGCATAACTTTCCAATGTTGGCAGATTAGGTCCTTGTACTTGGCAGATTCCACTTTCAAGCTAATATCTTCATTCCTTTGACATTTTTGACCCTTCTACTTTGATTCTTGTACAAAATGACCCTTTGACTAAGTTGACTTGATAGTTTGACCAGGTTTGACTTGAATCTTGACTTTTCTTTATTGGAACTTCTAGTCCTTCAACTTTCACAAATTGTCAAGATAGGTCCTTGAACTTCAAAGTCTTGTCACTTTTGAACCTCTTTTGTCTTTTTCATCTATTTGAGCTTGGTTTTTCCTTGTTTGCTTGAAATTGTATCCTTTTACCTACATAAGATCACACAAACACAAACATACCACATAATACTGCTTTTTACAAGATAAATGGGTATTTTGCTTCATGTTTTAGGGTTATTTGTTGATAAAAGGATATGAGTTTAAGCTCATATCATTCATCATAAACCATTTCAACCTCGTCATCTTCATCATCATGATCCAAAACAGAGTAAGGATTTGATGTAGATAGTCTAGCACCTGATGATGACGTATCAATAGACATCAACTTGGGCAGAGAGACAGTCTTCGTACTAGTCACTCCCTTCTTCGGGTTACTAATTGTAGCTTTAGGAACAAATTTGACATTCGGTTGAACCGATGGACCAGTAAACTTACCACCCTTAATAGAATTCGTCATATTCGTCTTTCTCTTTCTTTTGGTCACCGTTTGGAAACCATCATTATTCTCAACAACAGGAATAGCAACAGAAGTAGATGGACCAGTACTAGCAGTAGGAACTATAGGAGAAACAACCACCTTATTAGAGCATTTATCAAGAGAGTGACCAAAAGTCTTACACTCAGCACATCTAGGAGGTCTCCATTCATATTCAATACGGGTAGTTTCCTTTGTAAAACCCTCCCCCGAAAGAGAAGGGACACCAATGGTAACAACATCCACAAAACAGCCTCAGCATTAACCTCAATTAAGCATCTGGCAAAACTACTCCGACCCCATGACTCCTTACACATAAAACTAGTGTAGGAATCTAGCATCACAGGTTTTCCAATGAAAGAAGCAATCAAACTAATTCCATCTTCTTCAAAGACTTGAATAGGCACATCATGTAATTTTACCCAAACAGGAATACGAGTCGATTCTTCTTTAATCAACCTAGTATCCATCGACCATTTTTTGAGAATGATCGGAGATTTACGAATCAACCACGGGCCCTCTTCTAAAACTGCTTCCAAACCAACAAATGACTTGAATTTGAAAAAGAAAAACCCTTAGAATTCATCATGATCCGTGTCAACCCATGTTTCACCCAGTTGTTTCTAACAAAATAATCCACAACCGGGAAAGCCATTCTCTTTTCAATAAAGTAACCATATAGAGTATGTTCAAGACGATGCATGACCTTCTGAACCACTTTACGAGGAATTGAGACGTTTACACCTTCAAAAACATCTTCTGACACCAAGTGACGAAAAATACCATTATCAGCGGACTGCTCCTTTTCATTTGCACTAGTATCATGACTGCAAATAGAAGCAAGCGTATCCATTTTAGTAGAAAAATCAGCGTTAATATCCTCAATCGACTGTACATAATCATTACTTGCACCATCCAGTGTCAGACCAGTAGGCACATCATCAACCTTTGACAGTGCATTCTTACTCGCACTTGCACCTTCTTCACTAGATATAGACACATGGTTTCTGATGATTTAAAAGGAAATCCATCCTTTCACGAACAATCTTAACATCTCCAGTACGTTGTGCATGATTCAACATCGACCATACTTTATATTTCCCACATTCAATAACCTTAGCAAAATAGTCAATATCTATAGGCATGCCAAGTTTAACTATAAAGAACTTACTCACATCTTGAATAGACTCCGGCATAAATCCCAGAATCTTATTAATCGAGTAATCCTTCGCATCGAACACATTAGTGCCATTTGCAGCTTGAACGCCCATACCACAATTAACATTTCCATCCAGCAACTTAGACACCATAGGCGAAGACATACTAACAAATTCATATTTTTGCTGCGAACCAATCCCATCATGCTCCTTTCGAACCACACAGCCCTCACCAGCAAACGATGGTCCCTCACGATCATGCAAACCCATATTAGGGTTTCCATCCATCTGCGATAAGCCAACATCCCCATCTAGGAATTTATAAACCATAGGAGAAGACATACTAATAAACTCATCTTGATGCACACCAATGACGGGTATGAAACCCTAACCGGTTGACGCATCGTGACATTACCCAACATGGCAGAATGAGGGTTTGAGGAAACCCTAGACTGATCAATCCCCCCCTTCGCAATCAAAGAGGATTCATAAGAACACAACATATTAAATATTTCTTGGGATCGAGCACCAGACACCAAGGACCAGAAGTCATATTTATTCATCTTCAAGCTGTGCATAAAATCATGAACGTCCCTAACAGTTTCCAGTTGCACCCCAAACACCTTCCTAATCACGTCCATGTTACAGGTCTGCATATTGTTGATAGCATCAACCTTGCCTCTCGAATCCATGTTAGCATAATCAATAGGTTCCATATCAAGGACAGAAACCCTAACCAGCTACACGATTAAACAAACCCTAATAATAATAAACCAACCGAAACCCTAATAAGCGACGACAAGAAAAAGAACAAAACAAGGAACGATCGTGTAGGTAACTAATGGAGACACACCAAATATAATTGTGATCAAACAACACGACACCGACCTAGATTTAATAAAAAACAACACCTCAATAATCGCAAGCAAAAAAAGAAAAAACAACCGATTAAAAAACCCTAGAAAAATGTTCAACCAAATAATGACTATGTTAACTCAAGATTAATCAAAGATTAATCGAGAAAACAGCATCGTTATAAGGTTTAGAGATTAACAGGGACTATAAAATCGATTGGAAATGATGAAAAAAATTCTGCCGCCATTAATGACATTTAGGGGTTTTCTCAACATGACCGAATACTTAGTTTTAGGTTGGAGTACCGAGTTAAAACCAATGTTTTGAAACCCGGTTCGACCCGGCCGGTTCAACCGGTTCGACCGGATCCGGCCGAAAAAACAGGCCAAAATAAACCGATTTTTCTAATAATTAAAACCCAGTATGACCCGCCGGTTTTTTAAAAACCCAGTTCGACCCGAGTTAATAATACCCTCTGGTTCTGTTTTCTGGTTTGTTTTAAAAGTTAACAAAAGGGTTTTTGAAGCTACTACATTCTCTTTCATCTTTTTGTTTCTATTTTTCAGCCGCCATTAATAACTTAGCTTCCCCAATCATTAAGTTCGTGTAAATCAAATGCATACTCACCAAAAACGAGTGAAACAATCACAGAGAAACAGAAAGCCCAACATAAATAATAGAGGTAATTTTTGAATCTTTAATTATTTTTTCAATTTAGGTGTTATTTTGTTTTATATAAAGATTATATGATATAGATTAGAGATATCATGGATTTGCTTTTTGTTTCCAGGGTATAAATTTTCAAGGTAAATCATCAAATGGTTGTAAATCTCACACCATCAGTTCAACACTTTATAAGATTTAAGTAACATACAGTTTGGGATCATGTAACACATCAACCTAAGTAGTGTTTGGACAATAGAAAGTGGGTGTTGGACATGCACATAAAACCGGGTCGAGCCGGCGGTCGAACCGGTTGTCCCAGCGACCCGATGACCCTGTGAGTTGGTCGGGTCGTTCACTAATAAGTGTGTAAACACTTATCCTTTTGCCACTAAAATCAAGGAAAAACAAGACCTAATCATGTGTTTTATATCGTAAAAGTCGGAATTACGCGTGGTTTTGTGTTTTTGTGTTAAAATAGGTACAAATGATCAAAAGGAAAGAAAACACGGGATTTCACGGTCAAATGTTGAAGAAAAGTCCAAAAAGAGACGAAGACAAAGTCAAAAGATCAAAAGTGTGTCGAAGATCACGAAACCCGACAAAATCGATACGATTTGAAAAAAAAAGATCGAGGAAGCCGAAAATCAAGTTCAAATTTGTTCACGGATTCAAGTCTTTGAAGGATTTTTTGTCTTGTGGGTCCCACATTGGATAAATGGGCTCAAAAATCCATTTAAGGATTTAAAGTGACTACTTATGGATCAATAGCCCAATAAAGGCCCAAAACCTTATCAAAACACACGGATGGATAAAAAAGCCCATTTGCACAAAATAAAGGGACGGTACATTATCATTTGGGCCACAAAACCCACTTGGTTAAATAAAACAGATGGAGGAAATAAGATTTGCTTGGTCAAATATTGGTCAACAATTATTCACTCTCTCACACACGTCTCATAAAAAAATACCACTCACTCCCATTCACACGTTTTATTTAAAACGTTTACCCAGTCAACCCATAAATCCCTCACACACGGTTTACCCAATAAAATACTCACCCCACTCACACTTTTTAATAATAACCGTTTTTTATTTACCCCACATCTTCATTTCGATGAAAACAATAAAACACCCACCCATCTCCTCTTTTCTCTCTCACTAAACAAAACAAACACTGCATCCCATTTACCCAACCCCAAAACCCTAAAAATTGGGGCTTTTGTTGCTTGTTCAGATTAAAGGCGCGTGAGATGCACAACCCTTAGTTAAATCACCGAAAAAACCGGATCAAGATAATGGAGGATCAATTCCCCTCTCATGTGATTGGTTGCAACAAATCACTCCTCACAATCCTCCAATAAAAGCAGTCTACATCAGCTTCAAGAAGCACAACGTGGCGATCCGCGTGATAAGATTTATTTTTTGCCGTTGATTCAAGAGAAGAGAGAGAAGAAAAGGGTTATGCGGCCAAGATTTTATTCCGTGAGCACCAAGGAGATTGGGGTTTCCCTATAAACCCCACTCCACAATGTGTAAAGGATTATTCCATTTTTCTTTATTTACTGTTTTTTTAAATTAATTTAGGAGTAGGGTTAATTTAGTTTTAATTTTATGCAAATAGATTTTAGGTAAATTGTAATTTCAGTTTTCAAGTATTGTAATGATTTTGATTATTAATGAAAGTTCTATTTTGATTTAATTAAATTTAGTCTTGCATCTCTTTAAATTTTTTGGCTATTTAAAATCCAATCTGTTTTGTTATCTTTATTATTATTATCAGATTTTTTTATTATTATAATCATATAAAAGTGAGAATAGAAAGTGGATGTTTATTTCCCCCCACTGGGAAAGTAAAAAATCTGGTTCGAAGGTTCACTGTTGATGTTCTTTACTGGTTCGACGATGATGATGATGTCCGGAGGGTAATACGGTGGTGTTTGATTCGGTGACAAAGGGGGTTCAGCGCCACCCTACGGCCCAACGGTTATCGACATAAGGTTCTATCCTTTTCTTTTAATTTTTTTGTTAAGTGTTAGTTTTGATTTGATAATATGCTTCGGTATCTGCTTATGCTTATGTTTATTCTCGGTTATAGCTTTTTGATTATCTTCTCGTTTTAGTTAATAGTTACTGAGTGATAGCTTATTTATTTGCTTTTTGATATTTTGTTGGTTTAGCTTATTGAAGTTTGAATCTGCTTATTTTGATTATTTAGCCTGTTAATGTTTCGAGCTGCTTATTTTTTTAAGTAAGTTTATATCTGCTTTAGGTTTATTTGCATTTTAATATATAGGTTTAAGTTTTAAGTTGTTTAGATCTTCTATTTCATTTTTGTTTGCAGCTTATTTGGGATCTGTTTGTTTGGCTTTTTTTACTGTTTATCTGCTTTTGTTTGGTTTTATAGCTTCTTTGTTTTGATTGCCTTTAGTTTTGTGAATTTGCTTATTTTTAATATAAGTTCTTATTAGCTTATTGCCTATTCTGTTAGCTTTTATATCACTTATTTGCTTATATAATCTGCTCCTTTGGCATACTGCTTAGTGCTTATTTTGGTTTATCTTTTTATTTGCTTTTTTTTTGTCTCGGCTATTTGGATGTTTGGCTTGTTTGATTCTTCTATTAGCTTATTTTTGTTGTACTGGAAAACAGATCCATTTGGTCTGTTGGTCCAAAAATATAAAGTCCAAAAATATTAGCAAAATTTTGTCTGTCAGGGGACTCGAACCCCTGACCTCACGCTCAACAGCCATTCGCAATTACCAACTTAGCTAGACACCCTTTTGTGTTTCTTTACCAGTTTTTAAATTAATATAGGATATTTAATTAGTGCCAGTTTTAGTTAAATTGTTTAAATCAAGTTTTTTTTAGTTTAATTAATTTTATATAAAAGTTTTATTTCATATTTCTTTTATTCAGTTATAAAAATATAAAAAGTTAAAAAAATATTTTATTTACTTTTATAATTTTAATTTAGTTTTCAATAGATTTTAAATTAGTTTATTTCAATTAATTAAGTCTTGATTTAAAAATGGTTTTCATTTAAAAGTTTTTACTTTATTTTAAGTTTCTTATAAAATTAGTTTTAATTTTGTTTAAGTTTTAAATTAGATTAAATAGTTTTATTATTAAATAGTTTTTAAGTTTAAAAATACCAAAAATATATTTCACCAAAAACAAATTAAGTCTTACGTTTAACTGGAAATCAATTTCGAGTGAGTCGAGGAAAAACGAAACATTAACTGGACTTAAAAATCCTAGTATTAAAATGGCGCCGCTGCCGCTTCGCTCGTTACGACTGACGATTTGGATTTTGGGATCCGTTCAATTTTGAACGTTATTTTTCTTGTTAAAAAAATCAAAAACATAAAAAAAATAAAAAACTTAAAAATACAAAAAAATTAAAAAATCACAAAAGCAAATTCTTTCCTAAGATTTGCACCAAAAAAATTAAAAAATCAAAAATTAATACTTTTCCTAAAGTATTACACCAAAAATATTACGTATTATTGTTATTTCGATTTCTTTCGACACTACCATGGATAATCGTCCGATTTGGGAAATATTGCAAGAAGAGCGTTATAAGATTATGTACGAGGAGTGTACGACTTGTGGTGGGCCTCATGCTTATTTTAATTGTGACAAAACTTATGAGGAGGTTTATAATAATGAGAAAAGTATGTGTTATGCTACTAATACTTATTTTGGCTCCCCTAGTTTTCCTACAACTAGTGACCCACCACAATATGATCAACGGTTTTATGGGGAATTTCAAAATCAAGGGTTTTCAAATAATGAAGGTTTTCCAAATGAAAGCAATTTTCAAAACTATAATCAAGGGAGTATTTCACAAACTCAAATGGACTTGGTTCTACAGAAATTGACCGAACATGAGAAAATCATGGAAGCAATGCAAGAATCTACTAGACAAATGCAAGAGTCCACCGATAAGAAATTCATGCTCATTTTAGAAACCTATCAAGATCAATTTGATATTGAGCCGTCTTTGAGAGTTGATATTGAGGCTAACACCCCTACTAGTAGTGATGTTCCTACTGTGGATCCTTCCATCTCTCCGCCAATAAACGAGAGACAAGGCCCGGAGATTATCATGAGTTTTACTCACCCTCCGGTGTTGACACCCACGGATACTGTTAGCTCTCCTCTTTCCTCACCTATTGAGGAAATTCCCGAGATTATTCTTGAGCCTCCATTACCCATTGATGACCCCATTTCTTTTATGACTCCTTCACCTACTCCTTCAAATGACTTTATGCTTTCTTCAAATCCTCTTTGCGAGACATGTTTTGATAAACCAATTTTTGAGGAGTGTGAAGCACTTTATAATGAGTGCATAGAAGAAGAACCCTTAATTTGTCCTACACCTAAGGAGTTTGTAGATAGGGATGAGTTATCTTGTGATTCCGACTACATTTTTAATTATTCCTCGGGATCGGATGAGGATGATTCTCCTATTTTACCAAAACCGTCTTTTGAAAACAATGATACTAATGATTTATCGGATTCTTTACTCCTTAGTAATGACTTTTATACCCCGGGTATTGAGAAATTCCATCACGAGGATGCTTTTTATGATCTCGTGTTATTGGATTTCTCGCATGAGCTTAATTGTGATCATGGTATTGATGAGAAGGCAAATGGAGTTTTAAAACTTGATATTGATATTGATTTTGAAAACTCGGATTTTGATAAATTCACATTTGCTTCTTCGCCAATTACTTTTGATTCTACCATCGATTCTCTTCCACATATCGCTTTTAGTGATGATGATGGTTTTCTCATTTCCGAGATCGATGAGTTTCTTAATATTGATACTCTCGTGGATGATAATTTCACATATGTTGAGAGGACCTTTTTACCTTTTATGACTTATCCTCCTGCCTCTCATTTATTATGTTCCTCCGGGACCGAGGATGAGATTTTTGATCCCGGTATTACATTAGAGGCTTCCCATGGACCATTTAATTCGGGGTCGAGTCAGGCTCGTGACTCGGTTAACAAAAACAAGCGCTTCTTGGGAGGCAACCCGATGATCTATTTTTATCTATTTTCTACAATAAGTGTAGGGGGAGCCTTGTAGGTTGTTTGTTTGTTGTGATGTTGTACAGGGACATGTGCTTAATGATCCACTTTTGGTACTTTTGACGCGACCCGTGTTCCCGTGTTTCCCGTGTACCCGGTTCCTTCGATCAGTTTTTGCTATTGTGATTCAATCTTGTATATAAATAAAACGAATAAATGCAATCACTTTAGTTGTCTCTTCCTTAGCTCGATTTTAAACAACGTACTCAATGTCCTAAGTGTAGGGGAGTTTATTCTCCCACATGCTTAAACATTGAGGACAATGTTTATATTAAGTGTAGGGGGATTTCTATCGAAATTTTAGTGGGCTTTTCCATAAATTTGACCCCATTTAACCAGAAAATTTAAAAAAAATTCAACGTTTTTCAAATTTTTGATCTATTTTGGCCTAATAGTTTTTCATTTATTTTCTTTCATCGCATCTTATTTATAATTTCCGTTTCTAGAATAAAGTCAAAAATAAATAAATGACTAAAATGGTTTTAACAAGTTTAGATGTCTTTGATATATTAGGCCCGTCGTGAATATTTTGACTCAACCCGAGTTTACTTATCCAAGTTTATTCTAGCTAGTATCCTTAACCATATGGACCTTAATTAGTTTATTAGACTAAGCATCCATGAGTCTCATTCCTTGAGATTTTAAATTGTGGAGAACGAGAGATGATAGAGTTGATAATAAGTTTAAGGGTTAATTTTTGCTTATATGATTTTTGCGGCTCTTTCTTCCCGCTTGTATATTTAATTGCTTAATAAATGAGGATTTTTGCGGTGTCGATTCGATATCTTAACTCTAAGCCAAATCTTTATTCTTCTTGTAATTAAAGCATGAACACATTGAGGGTGCCAGCGTTGTGGACTTCCGACTAAGGAGGCTCATAACCACTAAGTAGGAGGTATTCAGACCATGGGACCACAGAATTTGGCCTACTATACATATCATAAATAAAGAAAGAATAAGATTAAAACATGACCTCAAAGAGCCTTAGGGTGTGGGGCATGTAGCACGAACCTTGTCATTAGAGCCTTAGGGTGTATGGCATGGTAAGTGTTGAATAAAAATTGATCAAAAATCAATTCCCTCGTTTATCGTTCAAGGAGTCTTAGGGTGTGGACAATAGACGGGGAGCATTTTTACATCTTAAAGAGCCTAAGGGTATATGATGTGAACTTGCTAAACTCCACATAAAGTCTACATGACTTTGGAGGAATAATTAATAAGTAGTACTATTTGGCCAAATTTTGGGTCCGGGAATTTATTCCCCAAATCGTGTTAAATCATCCTTGATGTGGGCTTACTTTAGTGACAACGTTTTTTAGGACGAGGTTAGGTTTTAAGTGTCGGGTTTGCACCGTTTAGCCTTCATTTTTGGAATAATAATTATCAAATAAGTCAAATGAGCCTACGGGTGAATGACAATCAATAAAATCTAGAGATACAACGTAGGAATTGGAGAAAGAGTTTACACAATTGTCTTATATAAGTGGTTTTAACCTAAGGACTTATGGTAAACAATGATCTCGTTTTTAAGCTTGGTATGAGGAACGTGAAACTTGAGGGTGATTAATATTCATGACACCAAAGCCCTAATTCAAGTTTTAGATTTCTTTACGAGTTTCTTCCATCAAATAATTTCAAGTTAATAAATCAGTTAACTTTTGTCTCCTTTTAAGTTTTCATCTTTTCATCGTAGTAGTAGTGGTAATAGTTATAAAGGCCATGATGGATTAATTACGAGAAAAATGTAACTTTATGCTTTAAGATAATGCATTGCATGGGGTCATTGCAATGGTCAAGTGTAGGGGTTTAATAAGTGTGTAAACACTTATCCTTTTGCCACTAAAATCAAGGAAAAACAAGACCTAATCATGTGTTTTATATCTTAAAAGTCGGAATTACGCGTGGTTTTATGTTTTTGTGTTAAAATAGGTACAAATGATCAAAAGGAAAGAAAACACGGGATTTCACGGTCAAATATTGAAGAAAAGTCCAAAAAGAGATGAAGACAAAGTCAAAAGATCAAAAGTGTGCCGAATATCACGAAACCCGACAAAATCGATACGATTTGAAAAAAAAAGATCGAGGAAGCCGAAAATCAAGTTCAAATTTGTTCACGGATTTAAGTCTTTGAAGGATTTTTTGTCTTGTGGGTCCCACATTGGATAAATGGGCTCAAAATCCCATTTAAGGATTTAAAGTGACTACTTATGGATCAATAGCCCAATAAAGGCCCAAAACCTTATCAAAACACACAGATGGATAAAAAAGCCCATTTACACAAAATAAAGGGACGGCACATTATCATTTGGGCTACAAAACCCACTTGGTTAAATAAAACAGATGGAGGAAATAAGATTTGCTTGGTCAAATATTGGTCAACAATTATTCACTCTCTCACACACGTCTCATAAACAAATACCACTCACTCCCATTCACACGTTTTATTTAAAACGTTTACCCAGTCAACCCATAAATCCCTCACACACGGTTTACCCAATAAAATACTCACCCCACTCACACTTTTTAATAATAACCGTTGTTTATTTACCCCACATCTTCATTTCGATGAAAACAATAAAACACCCACCCATCTCCTCTTTTCTCTCTCACTAAACAAAACAAACACTGCATCCCATTTACCCAACCCCAAAACCCTAAAAATTAGGGCTTTTGTTGCTTGTTCAGATTAAAGGCGCGTGAGATGCACAACCCTTAATTAAATCACCGAAAAAACCGGATCAAGATAATGGAGGATCAATTCCCCTCTCATGTGATTGGTTGCAAAAAATCACTCCTCACAATCCTCCAATAAAAGCAGTCCACATCAGCTTCAAGAAGCACAACGTGGCGATCCGCGTGATAAGATTTATTTTTTGCCGTTGATTCAAGAGAAGAGAGAGAAGAAAAGGGTTATGCGGCCAAGATTTTATTCCGTGAGCACCAAGGAGATTGGGGTTTCCCTAAAAAAACCCACTCCACAATGTGTAAAGGATTATTCCATTTTTCTTTATTTACTGTTTTTTTTAATTAATTTAGGAGTAGGGTTAATTTAGTTTTAATTTTATGCAAATAGATTTTAGGTAAATTGTAATTTCAGTTTTCAAGTATTGTAATGATTTTGATTATTAATGAAAGTTCTATTTTGATTTAATTAAATTTAGTCTTGCATCTCTTTAAATTTTTTGGCTATTTAAAATTCAATTTGTTTTGTTACCTTTATTATTATTATCAGTTTTTTTTTATTATTATAATCATATAAAAGTGAGAATAGAAAGTGGATGTTTATTTTCCCCCACTGGGAAAGTAAAAAATCTTGTTCGGAGGTTCACTGTTGATGTTCTTTACTAGTTCGACGATGATGATGATGTCCGGAGGGTAATACGGTGGTGTTTGATTCGGTGACAAAGGGGGTTCAACGCCACCCTACGGCCCAACGGTTATCGACATAAGGTTCTATCCTTTTCTTTTAATTTTTTTGTTAGGTGTTAGTTTTTATTTGATAATATGCTTCGGTATCTGCTTATGCTTATGTTTATTCTCGGTTATAGCTTTTTTATTATCTGCTCGTTTTAGTTAATAGTTACTGAGTGATAGCTTATTTATTTGCTTTTTGATATTTTGTTGGTTTAGCTTATTGAAGTTTGAATCTGCTTATTTTGATTATTTAGCATGTTAATGTTTCGATCTGCTTATTTTTTTTAAGTAAGTTTATATCTGCTTTAGGTTTATTTGCATTTTAATATATAAGTTTAAGTTTTAAGCTGTTTAGATCTGCTATTTCATTTTTGTTTGCAGCTTATTTGGGATCTGATTGTTTGGCTTTTTTTTTACTGTTTATATGCTTTTGTTTGGTTTTATAGCTTCTTTGTTTTGATTGCCTTTAGTTTTGTGAATTTGCTTATTTTTAATATAAGTTCTTATTAGCTTATTGCCTATTCTGTTAGCTTTTATATCACTTATTTGTTTATATAATCTGCTCCTTTGGCATACTGCTTAGTGCTTATTTTGGTTTATCTTTTTATTTGCTTTTTTTTTGTCTCGGCTGTTTGGATGTTTGGCTTGTTTGATTCTTCTATTAGCTTATTTTTGTTGTACTGGAAAACAAATCCATTTGGTCTGTTGGTCCAAAAATAATAAGTCCAAAAATATTAGCAAAATTTTGTCTGTCAGGGGACTCGAACCCCTGACCTCACGCTCAACAGCCAACTGCCTTAACCATTGTGCTAGACCTTTACTTGTGTTTATCTTTACTACATTGACTTAATATACGTTTTTAGTTGTTGTCAGTTTTTGTTACTTAGTCTTTAATACACGTTTTAAGTTTATTGATTTTTAAGTAGACGTTATATTAATTTCCTTTTACATAGTTTGAATAAAAAAATAAAAAGTAAAAAAAAATATTTTATTTAAATTGTTTTTATTTAAAGAATAGATTTCATTTAAAGTTTAGATTAAAAATTTTATTTAAATTAGTTTTTATTTAAAAGTCTTTATTTTAGTTTTTGAAAATTAGATTTAAAGTTTTATAGTTATAATTTAGTCTTTTTTACATTAGTTTAAAATTAGTTTATTTCAATTAGATTAAAAAGTTTTTATTATTAAATAGATTTTAGTTTAAATCACGAAAAAATACGTTTTACCAAGAACAATTAAGTCTTACGTTAAGTCCGATTTCAATTTCGAGTCGATTTGAGGAGGAAACGAACATTCATTGCATTAATTGGACTAAAAATCCTAACATTATTCACTGACCCGATTTTCAAAACATTGGTTAAAACCTCATCTTCACCTAGCTTTTTTTTACTCAGATACCCATTTTACAACCTTATTGACGGTCAGAAACTCACCGCCACGTCATACGATTTTATTTTTCTTCTTAATTCTTTTAATTCGTAAACTAAAAATGTAATCATAAACACTTTTATTGGAAAATTAAAACGATACAACGAAAAGAAAGTTCGCCGTAAATTTAAAAACAATGCATAAATAAATAAAACCTAAAATGGCAAATTATATTTCGCCTTAATTTGAGCTCGTTGCCAATCCACAGCAACCCGTGCAGCCCCAGTCAAATGTTCGTATTCCTGCACATAAAAGTTAATGTCCTCATTTTGTTGCTCGGTTTTTGCAATTTCCAACTCTTTTTCTCGAAGTGCCATCTTTCTTTCTTTCATCGCTAGGAAAGCTTGTCGTTCTTCTTTCTACAATTCGATGGCACGCTCAGTTTGCATCCCCAACTCGGATACCATCAACCTAGCCAAAGCATCATTGTTTGTGCTGTTAGACGATGTCGATCCTTTGCCTTTCCTCGCTCTGTCTCTCCCCATTGATCGGGGAAGTTCCTCCACTTCTTCGTCATCGTCATCATGATCTGTCTGATTAATACTAGCATCCTCAGACTCTACATATAACGAACCAGACCCGAAAGACTTGTTTTTTTAGCCTTCACTACTTGCCTTGCTAAGAAAGCTGGGATTTCAACATCCCTCCATTTCGGGCTGTCTTTCAAAATCTCCCAACAATGACGAAATTTGAACTTAGTATCAACTTTAACTTCATAGTCAAGAAGGGCCTTGTTAATGTAATCTTCATCTCCGGCTTCACTTTCTGCTGCCCTACGCATAACATTATTGCACACCCCCGAGAAACGAACTGCCGATGGACGAATCGACTTCCATTTCCCGTTAATAGAGTTGTATGTTCGCTTACCCTGCACACCGGTTTTTCTCTCAAAGTAATCTAAGATTTCAGTCCAAAAGTCGTCTTCATTCTTGTTGTTTCCGATTTCGCTGCTTTGGGAAATAAACACCCACGCTTTACACAAAGCAATTTCTTCCCCGTTGGTCCATGGCAACTGCTGGGGAGCATAGGAAACTTCTTTTGGCGGGATCTAGTCGGCTTCGGTTTCGGCTTTGGACGTGGGGCAACAACCTCGTCAAAGTTTTTTGAAATAAACTGGTTTGTTGGAAAGATTCGGTTTGTTGAAAATAACTCGAGTATTCGGGTGTGTACAACTCTTCGTTTGGAAATTGATTCACGTGAGACATGGCCGGTTTTGACGAAGAACCGCCACCAACGTCGGGGTTCGTAAACGAAAAGGAGCCTGGGTTCGCTGCCATTTTGTGAAACGCGTTTATTGAGTACTGGGTAAAAGGGAACGGGTTTGGTTGGGGTTGACGGTAACCTTGCTATTGATACATATCCGGTGTCGGATTACGATACGGTGGGTTTTGGTAAGTGTTGTGCGGATAGAACATTTGTGGACGCAAAAGGTTCACTCTGGAGATGGGTTCTCAAGATTAAACGTTCCCTCGGGTGTTGCCGGGGAGTTTGGGTTGTGGGTTCATTGACGACGTCTTGTGTTTTGAGGTGTTATTTGACGCATGATTTGAAGTAAATGAAAGAGTAGTAGAGGTTTGATAATTGAACGAACGTGTGAGGAAAAATGATAAGTAAAAGTATGAATTAATAGGAAAAGTTTTAAATTTAAAAAGTTTTTTTTATAAATAAGACCGTTGAACGGTCGGATGGGAAAGAAAAAACAAACTCCCCATGGTGAACTTTTAACAACAACAAGTGTACAATAGCCAAAAATCACGCGTGAGTTTTAGCCCGGGATGGCAACTCGCGCGTGAGTTTGCCACTCACCTAGCAAACCCACTACCACTCCAGTCTGCTTAAAAGTTGTGCAAATTGATTTTTATGATTTTAACGCATGTATAAGAGTAAAATAAAAGAGAAATTATAAAAAACATTTAGTATTTATGTATATATGTATCTAATTAAAAGTTAATGGAGAAAACATTATGATTTTTATATTTTATATATTTTTTATATAATTATATATCATCGACAAAAAACATACGGTTTAAAAAAATATCATTATTACAGTTTTTCTATCTTACTTTTTACAGAAAGTTTTACTTTAATCAGTTAATTAAAAACTTCTTTGAAATTTTGTAATTATCACCTCAAGTGAGATAATATGGTAAATTTAATTTAAATGTTTTATTTATATTTGGAAGTGGACAATTAGTTTACAACAATTCATTATGAAAACATAGATTATAATTATGAAACGAAATGAGTAATACATCTAAGAAATATTTTCTCCGTCTTAAAATTATTGTCCACAAACAAAAAACATATAATTTAAATAAAACATTATTATTTCGGTTTTCTCTCTTATACTTTTTGTATAATAATAGTTTTACTATCGACTAATTAATTTAAAACTTATTTATTATTTATAATAATAACATTAAATGAAAGTAATATGTTGAAATCAAACTAATTTTTTTTTATATTTTTAGAAATGAATAATTATTTTAGGCAATCCAAAATAAAAGATATTTTTTAGGACAAATGTAGTACTAAGATTATAGATACTATTATTCTATCTACTCATTTGACGTCCAAAACGATGTCTAAGACGACGAAAAAATATTCTGGCCCAACAAGAAAAAACTGAACAGCCCAAACCCACATACTTTAGAAAATATTTTTTTTTTGAAAAAGACACCCATAAAATGTTACCAAAATTACATTAATCTTTTACTTATTTATAATTTTTTTACATAACAAAAGTTTTATCTCAAATATGTAATATACGTCTATCAAGTCATTCCTTAAAAAAACCGCTATAAAATCTTCTCGTTTTGAATAAAAAAAGCCTAATATTGCAATGTTTCTAACAAACTTACGATTTTATAAAAAAGTTTAGAAGTTTAATGTATATAATTTTTCGTTTTAAATAATTCAAAAACGCATCGTTAAACTATGTGATAACTTTAATGTATACAATTATTCTTTTTAAATAATTCCTTATCTTCCGGCCATACCCCATCTCTCAAGCATTTAATTATTAGAGTCATCCAATTATCCTCTACTTCTTCTACTATGGTGTTTACTTCACCTCGGCCAATTGACCTCTCATTGAGGACTTCTACCAGCACTTCTTTTGTTAGATGGTCGAATGCCACCGTTGCTAGCTTGCTAAGCACATCTGCCTTTTGGTTCTGCCTTCTTGGTATGTTTCAGATTGAGAAAGATGAGAATCTCGCAATGATTGTTTTGGCTTCGGTAAGGTACTTCATCATCCGGTCACAACTTGCCACGTATGTTTCGTTAATTTGATTAGCAACCAGCTTTGAGTCTACTCGGACCTCTATCCTTGCTACCTTAATTTAATTTGCAATCCTCAAACCTGCTAGCAATGCCTCATATTCTGCTTCATTATTGGTACTTTCAAAATTTAGCCGCAATGCATAGGTGAACTCTGTTTCGGATGGGCTAATGAGTACTAATCCTGCTCCGGAACCTTGTGCACTTGAGGAACCATCAGTGAACAAAATCCAAGTTTCTGTTTCATCCTTTTCTGGCTTCTGAATAGGTAGCTTAAAGAACTCTTTGGCTCTTTGGCATATTGGGGCTTCTGTGAGGAAATCAGCCATCATTTGTCCTTTGATTGTATTCTTAGGCTTGTACTCGATCTTGTACGCTCCCAACTCGATTTTGTATTTAGCCAGCTTTTCGGATGCATCCTCTTTGCTCGGTATTTGTTTGATTGGTTGTTTGGTCCGTGATCACGTTTATTTCATGCCCCTGGAAATATCTTCGGAGTCTTCTTGACGCTTTGAGTAACACCAATGCCAACTTTTCTATTAGAGAATAGTTCTTTTCCGCACCACTTAACGTTCGGCTGATGTAATGGATTGGGCATTGTCTTCCATTCCTTTCTGTCAACAATACCGCGCTGATTGATTCTTGTGAAGCTGCTAAGTACATGTATAATGGTTCTTTCGGCCGAGGAGTAGTGAGGGTTGGTAGATTAATGATCAGCTGCTTCATTTGTTGGAAAGCCTCTTCTGCTTATTGAGTCCATTTGTACTCATGTTTGTTTTCCTTGGTAATGTTCTTCAATATGTTAAAGAATGGAAACGCCCTTTCGGTTGAGCAAGCTAGGAATCGATTCAGAGTAGCCAACTTTCCACTTAACGATTGCATCTCCTTCCATGTTTTTGGAGACTGAATGTCCGAAATGGCTCGGGTCTTCTTTCGGTTTGCTCGGATTCCATCCGGAGCAATCATGTAACCAAGAAACTTTCCTTCCTCTACCCCGAATGAGCATTTGACCAGATTCAACTTCATGTTGATCTGCCGAAGGTTGTCTAAAGTTTCCGCAATGTCTGCTAATAAACCCTTCTCGTCATTGCTCTTGATAACCATGTCATCGATGTATGCCTCTAAGTTTCTCCATATTTGTGATTGGAACGTCGAATCCACAAACCTTTAGTATGTTGCTCCGGCATTTCTCAATCCGAATAGCATTTTGGTATAGCAAAAAGTTCCTTGATCCGTTTAGAAGGTTGTATTTTCCTCATCCTTCTCTGCCATTTAAATTTGATGGTATCCTTTGTATGCATCCAAAAAACTCTTGAAGCGAGATTCTACAACGGATTCGATCTTTTCATCAATATACGGAGGTGAATAATAGTCTTTCGGACATGCTGAGTTCAGATTTTTGAAATCGACACACATCCTCCATGATCCGCCACTCTTCTTAACCATGACCGGATTGGATATGTATGTGGGATACTTAACTGGCCTCATGATTCCTGCTTTTACCAAGTCTTCAACTTCTTTTGTCACAGCCTGACTCTTTTCGGCTCCTAACATCCTTCTCTTTTGACATACCGTCTCCAAACTTTCGTTGACATTCAAATTGTGCTGCATTATCCTTCTTGGCACTCCGGTAATGTCTGACGATTCCCAAGCAAAATCGTCCAAGTTATCTTTCAATAAATTCTTCAAAGCTTCCTGGCATGTTTTTGTTAATCCTCTTCCAATGATGGTCAATTGATCCGGATATAAAGGATTAAGCATCACACTTTCCATCATGCTTGAGGTCTGAATCACTTGTTCCTTGGCTGGAGGAACATAGTTTTGCTTCTTTGCCAGCTGTGTGCATTCCGAATCAATGACTGACCGAGATGCAAGTGTTGCTATGCCTCTTGGTGTGGGGAATTTCATCATGACATGAATAGTTGAGGGTACTGCTCTTAGAATCCGAATACCCGGTCTTCCGATTATGACATTATATGGTGACGGAGCCTTTATCACTACGAACTTCATATGTGTTCGGCGAATCAACCCGTACAATTTGAAATTCACTTTTAGCTCGAGCTTTCCAAATGGCTTGACCATCTCCCCGACAAAACCAACTAACTCCGTATGCGTTTGCCTTATTCTTGACTTGATGTTTGCGGGTAGTTTCTCGAGACAATGCTCAAACATGATGTAGAAACTAGAAGGGGGAGGGGGTTGAATAGTTTCTAGTTCAATTTGCAAAATATTTCGTTTGTTCCACTGGCCGCGGTTCCTTAAATATCACCGTGGTTCCTTATCAATAAAGAAGCGCGAGTTCAATTAAGAACTGCCTGTAGTGGATGCCAAATATTGATACATTGTAAACCTTGACAATCCTTTGTATCAAATTCTCGATTAAGCTTAACTAGATATGAGATGTGTTTGTAATAGATAATAACTATAACTAAGGAAACACACAAACACATCAAATCAAGTGTACATCAAGCAATAGTCTAAACACTAAGCACGCACGTACTAAGCCTTAGCTTTTCCGCAACTAAGATGTTTAGACTAAAGGATGCACACTTGACCATAATCTAAACACGAAGCACACACGTACTAAGCCTTAGCTTTTCCGCAACTTAGATGTTTAGATTATGAGATGCATACAACACACAACATATAAATACATCTATAATAGTAAAGACATAAATGTAAAGGAAAGTACCGACACGATGATTTATAGTGGTTCGGTCACGAAGCTCCTCTTCGCCCTACTCCACTCCTCGAGTACACCTTACTCGAGAGTTACATCACTAGTCAAAAAAACTCCTTTCAAGGCGGAGAAAACCATACACGTCGCTTACACATTTCCGACACTAAGCTAGATGTCGAGTCCTAATCTTAGGTAGGACCAATCTACACAACATTGCCCACTTCACCATTTAACGACACAAGGCTAGATGTCGAGTTCTAATCGAAAGGTAGAACCAATATTCACAACGTTGCCTACTTCACCATTTTACGACACAAGGCTAGATGTCGAGTTGTAATCGAAAGGTAGAACCAATCTTCACGACTCTTCACTTTTAAGCTAAGTGAGAACTTCACTAGACACAACTACATCACTTTATAGTTTAGTGAGAACTCACAAGACACAACCACATCACTTTATAGTTTAGTGAGAACTCACAACTCTTTCCTATTACAACTCAATAAAACACATATCCAAGTGTACGCATGTAACTTGGATCTACACAACATAAATCCAAGTATACACATATACAATGGATTTACACAAGACTTAATCCAAGTATTCACAAATACAATAGATTAACATAACTAATCCAAGTATTCACAGATACATTGGATCTACACAATATTGATCCAAGTATACCCATATACATTGGATCTACACAAGATTGATCCAAGTATACACATATACATTGGATCTACACAAGACACAAATAAAAATGATGAACATGATGATCTTCATCAAGACTTCATCTTTAATCACATCACAAATGTGTGAGTGATCTTCTCTTTGAACTTAAGAGGATGAGGAGATTGAAGGAGAGAATCACATCTTAAACAAGATTAATCTAAACTAACTAATCAAGGGTTTAAAGATGTTTTTGAAGAAACTGTGCAAAAAGGGTTGAAAGAAAATCTGGAAATGATCCACTATTTATAGGGCAACATTGCAACGATCAAAAACACCCGCGGTTCCTTATCTCTACCCGCGGTTCCTTATCAATAAGGAACCGCAGATTCCTTTAAGGAACCTCCGCGTTGAAGTCCGTGCAAATTTGTCCTTTAGTAGGGATATGCCATCTGGGGTAGTTTATACCCTCAAAGGATATTCCTTTGGCATATGGAATATGCCAAATTTAAATTTCCATTTTCTTTTTAATAAAACATTTTCTTAAAAATAAAGTTAATTAAAATCTTTTGTCACATTTGATTAAATGTGAGTTTTAAGAAAATATTCATCCTTGATCACTTAGTTAGGTTAATGACATGTTTGTACATACCTTGAGTGATTCATGCCGAATGCGATCTTGGAGGTGTCGAGAGAAGTATACAAATGTATTCTTGAGTGATTACGAGTACCTTAACATTTTACATAATGTATTGCGAATTATACGTTTGTCATCAACAAAACATAAAGAGATTATATCGACAAAGCATCGTAATGTTTGCATTAACAATCTCTCCCTTTTTGATGATGACAAACAAGTAAACCGCAACACATATTAAAATGCATAAGTTACTCGTTTACACTTACTTCTCCCCCTTTTGTCGAATCAAAAAGGTAGTCAACGTCTAGAAGAAGAGAAGAAGCAACGTCAAGAGAGAACACGTCTAAAGAGGTAGTCATCGAAAGCACATCATTTGAAGAAGAAAAGAATTGACGTCACACGAGCTTGCGTCCGAAAGGTAGTCTTCATTTGTAGAAGAGGAGGACCGAATTCGAGAGAACATGCATCCAAAAATCTAATCATCCATTGTGGTTGTCGTTTGAGAGGCGAGAATCCAAACCATAAACCCATCATACAAAAATATTGAGCTTGCGTCATCCTAGTGAAGTCTTCAATCACCATAGGTTAACCAACTCCAAGCATAATAATATGCTTATCTACGAGTGTCCAAAATATTACTTGCAAGATGTTCGATGAATGCAATTTGAGTGAGTCAACGATCGCAAATGTAATAACTTGAACTCTTGCAAATGCTCCCCCTTGATATAAGCTCCCCCTTGCTTGACACCAACAAAGCAAGAATAGTGACGAGCTACAAAATTGGGTTAGAAGTGTCCTACAAAACAAAGTTAGTGGACAAGAGCATATGCATAATGAGATGTCACCCAAACGGAGTTATCTTTAAACAACTTGAGTAAAAAAAAGAGGGACTCGAGAGAAAGCTAAAACAATCTTAACTTTTAGAAGTGTCAAAAATATGACAAGTTAAGAAAAATAAGAGGGCTATTAGAAAGAAAATAGAACCCAACTTATTTTGGTGACACCAAAAAAATATATAAAGAGGACTAAGAGAGAAAAGAGATGTCCAATTTAAGAGAAAAATATTGTCGAGAGAACATACTCCACTTTTAATATTTTGGCAAGAAATACCAAATCAAAGAGAGTATGACAATTACAAAAAAAGATCCCATATAGTCGAAAAGAGAGGAAGAATGACTATGATGGAAAAAGAAAACGAGGATGATAAACAAGTAGTTTGCACAAACAATGACAAGCATTGGAGAAATAAGTGTGCACGCGATGCTATTAATCCAAAAAAACAAAGGAGAAGATCTTGACAAGATCAATTCATAATTGTTGGAATAGAGGTAGAAAAGAAACATCCATACCAATTGTAATATGTCAAAGGGTAAAAAGCTTAGAATTTTTGGAATCACCCAAGAAAATTCAAGATTTAACCATCAACTCTAAAAAAGGACAAGGAGAGGATTTTGAGGAAATCAATTCCAAATTGTTGGAATAGAGGTAGAAAAGAAATATCCAAGAATTTGAAGATATCATCTCAAGGGGTTAAAAACTTAGAATTGATGGAATCACCCATACTAATTGTAAATTTTAACCGCAATCAACTCTCAACAAAGAAGAACAAAAATATCTCAACCTACAGACATTTTTGAACAAAAAAAAAAGAAAACCAAAAGCAGATAAATCGACGCTTTAAAAAAATATTCTGAATATAAGACATTATAGGCAAGGATGCTTATGAATGTCGACACCAAATGGTGTTTAACATACGATAAACTACATGTTCAAAGTTTCGTAGCTCTTCTCAATCATTATAAATGTTCAAAGAATAATTACATGATGAGGAAAGGGTGAGGCTCGACTCAACTTAGTTTAGAAAGAATAAAATAAAGTGACTCGACTTATAAGAGCATGATTAAAATGAATTGAGAGAGACTCAACAAAGAAGTTAAGGATAACTTCACGAAACGAGAGAAGAAACTCAAAAGAGAAGAAAAGAGGGAATATTCAAGAAAGCTCGTCAAAAGAGAAAAAGACCAAAACGAACAAGGGACTCAATGGCCGTGGTTCGTTAAATAGGTCTGTGGTTCATTATCAATAATGAGATCCAAGGTTATTTGAGGAACCGTGGACATTGGGTGTCCAAAAACGATTATCGACTCAAAGGAAAATCAATTGGTCAAACAATTTAACATAAGATTCTAAAAGGCTTGAAAGTCAATGCTTCGGATATGACTTTTAACAATTGCAATTGCAAGTTAAAATTGCTTGAATATTTCAAAAGAAATATTTTAAGTTGTCAATCTTACTAGGAGACGAATTTGATATAAATCTAAACTTCCTTGACAACCTAGTGAGAAAATAAAGAAGAAAAGAAAGATCACGAGAATAACGAGATCCAAGACCCAAAGACAAATCATGTTGAAAAACATGAAAGGAAATACAGGAGAGTAAAGATCATACAAAAATGTATGAAACACAAGCCTAAAACTTAAGCATAATTTTAATCCTAGTTACACTAGAAATCTAAGATTTGCTTAAATTAGGTGTCTTATTAATAATCAATGCACATGCTTAATTATAAGACAAGGTGATGGGTGATGTGGGTGGTGGAGGATGTGGTATGTTCTCCAAAGGTGAGATAGGTGAAGTGGGTGAATTTGGTGGGGTAAAAGGTGAAGTCACCAAGGGTTCAACAAAGTTATTCTCAAAGGAATGCTTTGGATAGGTTGAGGTTGAGTAGTCACATCCAAGAGAGTACTAGGAGTGAAGGGTGAGGTTAACTCATTCATTCTAGATTGGAATGAAGAGGAGGTAGAACCATGTGAATGGTTGGTACCATGGGTTGAGGTAGTCTTGCATGGTGCAAGAGGTGGTGAGGGTGATGAAGAGATGAGAATGGGCACAATCTCATTCTTAGGTGTGGCAAAAGGTGAAGAGTTAAGTTTGGGCAACTAAATCTTGATTTTGAGGTTCCTCTTTGAAGAGGAGGTTTTTGGTGATTTTGAGGTTCTTGTAGAAACCATGGTTGTAATGAAGGGTAAATATGAGTGGTTTGAAGTGTGAAGAACATGGTTAACAAGGAGGGTTTAAAAGGATGAGGGGGTGATAAAAGTTTTGAAACAAAGATTCCAAAGGGTGTTGGAACAATTGGGAAGTTTCAGAAAACCCGAATTTGAGAGCTTCTGCCCGCGGTTCTTTATCTCCACCGGCGGTTCCATATTGATATGGAGCCGCAGTCTATTTAAAGAATCGCCTATAGAGGCTTAGTTTAGGTGGTGAATGGAGGATTTTCCAATTTAGCAAATCCTAATGTTCTAGTCTAACTTATCATAAAGTCATGCTTAAGAGCAATAAAAACTAGAACACACACAAAGGAAAATCACATAGGTTCAATTAGCACGTAATTAGCACGTAGGAAGAAAGTTAAGAAAAACCTAATGGCTACAAAAGAAAAAGACTCCTAATGACATACAAAGTTCATCGATGTAAGCTATCATTAGTCATAATTAGGAAGAGCCATTTAATCAATTTTGAGACTGAGTATGAGACTATCACTAGAGATGCTCAATTACGGCTAAGCATAACCATTTTTACGAGTTATACACCAACTCAACTTCTCACATGAAGTAATTTAACCGTTAGGTCAAATGGAATTTCTAGTGCAATAGGTTCTCTAGTAGTCATTCTCATGTTAGAAAAAATGTAATTTCTACATTAGCCTAATGTAGTGTAACAAGGATGAAACTTGCATGACGACACAATGCACAACCTGATGAGGGTTAAGAATGCACCATTGCAAATCTTGTCAAAAAAGTCTAGTTAAGGTTATTTACCTTAATATAATTTGAGGCCAATAATTTTGAAGTGTAAAAACAATGTTTACACAAAACAAAGGAACACTTTTTATTGGTCTTTCGGAAATGACACATTTACAAATTGCATTGCAATGTAAATTACTTGAGTATTTCGGATGAAACATCCAAGTTGTCAAACCGACTCCATTGTGCATTATAAGCAATTATTAAACAAAACATGTCTAATAATTTAAACAAGTAGATTCAATATACCATCGACAACACAAGTGTGAGTTATGATCCGATGTATATTAATAGTCCACATTCATATCTACACTAAAAACATGTCAATTAGATTCGATAATGATATTAATCATAATTTGAATAATGAATTGATATATATTTGAAATCTTTCTTGATTCCTACTAACACTCCTTTCAGAGAAAATAGCTAAGATTTTCAAAGGGTGTTTCATGTTTTATAGTGAGACATTAATCTACTTGAACTAATAAGACAATGATCGAGTAAGACGACCCACATCAAAAGATTTGACAAGCTCACAAAGCTTTCAAACCTAAGAGTGTTAATAAACATAACGAGGTGTAGAAGATGTTTATATAACATATGTAAACCTAGAGATGTTGATCCTATATGCAATGCACAAATAATGTTGCAACTAAAATGCAAGAAATCTAGCATACATCCTAATTAGGAAAAACTAGATACTAACAAATACCAAGCAAGACACAAGAGACTAGACATATAAGCAATACTACTACAAATAGCAAGGAACACTTAATAATGTCTACATATAATAATAACACACAAGGAAACACACACAAACAATTAGCTTAACACATAAAAGCATTCGTCCATGTTTTGAATGTTAGATACAACAAAGTATTCATAGCTTGATTTTAATTGAAAATAGTCTTTGACCCATTTAAAATTTAATTAAGTTTAACACTTTGTAAATATATCAATTTTCAAATATATATCACCAAGAGATGTCCAACTTAATAGAAAAGAGTAAAACACAAGTTTTACGACAAACCGACGCTCAATACTTTTGACAAAGTATGGAACTTAGAAACCATTCAAATTTTAAAGTTTCAATAAAGGTTTGGAAGCATTTTAAATTTAAATAAAATTCAATTACGTTCGAAATGACGGGTGGCACGACTTCTACGGACTTACGGTTGATTTTATATGATTCTTCAAAATTTTAAAAAATTTGTGTCGGACTGACCGCGGTTCCTTATTGATAAGGAACCGTGGGGAATAGATAAAGAACCGCGTCCAGAGGAAAAAAATGGGGTTTTTAGCCAAAATCATTTGGTAACTTTTTGGAAGGACTTAGGACTCTAAAAAATCATTTTAGACACATAAAACTCGTATTTTAGAGTTAATTATGACACAAAAGATTTTTATACTTTCAAACATGAAAAGATTTAATTCAAGCTATTAAAAAATGTTTATTTAACACCAAAACTTGTACGAATGAAACAACAAAACACATTTCATAAGTAATCACTCTTCATGAATAATTTGATACAAAGATCGTCTCTATTTTTAAAAACCGTTTTCATTTTTTAAAAACCATTTGTTTTGAAAAAAGAGAGCAAAGATCGATCCAAGCTTTAAAGTACAATATACTTCAAAGATCTTGAATAACCTCTCTCTGATACCAATTGTAGAAACTAGAAGGGGGGGGGGGGGTGAATAGTTTCTAGTTCAATTTGCAAAACATTTCGTTTGTTCCACTGACCGCGGTTCCTTATCAATAAAGAACCGCGGGTTCAATAAAGAACCGCCTACAGTGGATGCCAAATATTGATACGTTGTAAACCTAGACAATCCTTTGTAGCAAATTCTCGATTAAGCTTGACTAGATATGAGATGTGTTTGTAATAGATAATAACTATAAGTAAGGAAACACACAAACACATCAAATCAAGTGTACATCAAGCAATAGTCTAAACACTAAGCACACACGTACTAAGACTTAGCTTTTCCGCAACTAAGATGTTTAGACTAAAGGATGCACACTTGACCATAATCTAAACACGAAGCACACACGTACTAAGCCTTAGCTTTCCGCAACTTAGATGTTTAGATTATGAGATGCATACAACACACAACATATAAATACATCTATAATAGTAAAGACATAAATGTAAAGGAAAGTACCGATACGATGACTTATAGTGGTTCGGTCACGAAGCTCCTCTTCGCCCTACTCCACTCCTCGAGTACACCTTACTCGAGAGTTACATCACTAGTCAACAAAACTCCTTTCAAGGCGGAAAAAACCATACACGTCGCTTACACATTTCCGACACTAAGCTAGATGTCGAGTCCTAATCTTAGGTAGGACCAATCTACACAATGTTGCCAACTTCACCATTTAACGACACAAGGCTAGATGTCGAGTTCTAATCGAAAGGTAGAACTAATCTTCACAACGTTACCTACTTCACCATTTTACGACACAATGCTAGATGTCGAGTTCTAATTGAAAGGTAGAACCAATCTTCACGACTCTTCACTTTGAAGCTAAGTGAGAACTTCACTAGACACAACTACATCACTTTATAGTTTAGTGAGAACTCACAAGACACAACCACATCACTTTATATTTTAGTGAGAACTCACAACTCTTACCTATTACAACTTAATAAAACACATATCCAAGTGTACACATGTAACTTGGATCTACACAACATAAATCCAAGTATACACATATACAATGGATTTACACAAGACTTAATCCAAGTATTCACAAATACAATGGATTAACACAACTAATCCAAGTATTCACAAATACATTGGATCTACACAATATTGATCCAAGTATACCCATATACATTGGATCTACACAAGATTGATCCAAGTATACACATATACATTGGATCTACACAAGACACAAATAAAAATGATGAACATGATGATCTTCATCAAGACTTCATCTTTAATCATATCACAAATGTGTGAGTGATATTCTCTTTGCACTTAAGAGGATGAGGAGATTGAAGGAGAGAATCACATCTTAAACAAGATTAATCTAAACTAACTAATCAAGGGTTTAAAGATGTTTTTGAAGAAACTGTGCAAAAAGGGTTGAAAGAAAATCTGGAAATGATCCACTATTTATAGGACAACATTACAACGGTAAAAAACACCCGCTCTTCCTTATCTCTACCCGCGGTTCCTTATTAATAAGGAATCGCGGGTTCCTTTAAGGAACCTCCGTGTTGGAGTCCGTGCAAATTTGTCCTTTAGTGGGGATATGCAATCTGGGGTAGTTTATACCTCAAAGGATATTCCTTTGGCATATGGAATATGTCAAATTCAAATTTCCATTTTCTTTTTAATAAAGCATTATCTTAAAAATAAAGTTAATTAAAATCTTTTGTCACATTTGATTAAATGTGAGTTTTAAAAAAATATTAATCCTTGATCACTTAGTTAGGTTAATGACATGTTTGTACATACCTTGAGTGATTCATGCCGAATGCGATCTTGGAGGTGTCGAGAGAAGTATACACATGTATTCTTGAGTGATTACGAGTACCTTAACATTTTACATAATGTATTACGAATTATACGCTTGTCATCAACAAAACATAAAGAGATTATATCGACAAAGCATCGTAATGTTTGCACTAACACATGATTTCGACCAAAGCCCCTTCATCTACATAAATTCTTCTTACCAAGTATCCTCCTAGCTTTGCTTCTATTATTATCGGATCATCAGACATCTCGTCTTCTTCCAAGAAAGGAGAAGTGATGAGAACTTTCATCCATTCTTCAGCTTCTCCTCTGAGTTTTCGTTTTCCCCTGTCCGGAATGGTTCGGATCATATTGATTATCTTATCCTGCTTCGGAGGCTCGTCTCTTCGGTTGTCCCGACTTCTTTGTCTTACATCCCTTACTAGGTGATTTAGCTTTCCGGATTCCAATGCCAGTTCGATTTGCTTCCTTAGCTGGATGTAGTCGTTGGTGTAGTGGCCCTTATCTTGATGGTAATCACAATATCTATCCATGCTTCCACCTCTTGCTAGGTTGTTCATTAGACGAGGAGGGGGAAAACGTAGCTGTGTTTCAGTCATCAAGATTTCCTTCAAATTCCTTGTTAGGGAATTTATGCTCAAAACATGTGTTGCTCGATGATAGTTGTCGTTTCAGTTAAAGTTATTTCGATTGTAGTTTTCATTCCGGGATGGTGAGTATGGTGCCCGATAGTCTCTGTCCCGGTTCTGGTTGGTGTTTTGAAAATCTCTTCCCCTATATGCTTCTCGTCCATCATTCCTTCGATTGTTGTTCCAGCCATTATACCTTTGATTGCGCTCATCCCTTCTTTGGGTGGGAGGGTTGGGCTTTCTAAATTGCTCGGATCCTTCCCTCTTCGGCAGTTCAGTTCTAGCAAATGCATCTTCTGCTCGGACGAAATCGTCTAACCTTTCCATCATTTCATCTACCGATTTAGGAGCCTTGTCCGAATACCTTTTCGCTAATTCAGGACTCTTGACCGAATCCATGAACGCTAAAATTTTCATGACTTCCGGAACTCCATGGATGAGACCTACTTCTATAGTCGATCTCTCTTTGAAGTCCGTGAGTGACTCATTTGCTTTCCTTACAATCTTGGTTATCTCGTGAGGGCCCTTGTGACATAGCTTACTGATCGAGTATCTTTTGGTAAA
This sequence comes from Glebionis coronaria, assembly GCA_025667525.1. Lineage (NCBI taxonomy): Eukaryota > Viridiplantae > Streptophyta > Magnoliopsida > Asterales > Asteraceae > Glebionis > Glebionis coronaria. The sequence goes on along the minus strand of CM046875.1, from coordinate 552,275,508 downwards.
TGCTTTTCTTAGGTCAGCCCATTCATCAATGCTGTTTGGCTCCAAGCTTTCAAACCAACCTCTTGTTCCTCCATCTAATGTTTGTTGAAACATTCTGCACCATACCGGCATCGGCCACTCTCCAGAGTCAGCTGTTCAGGCGAAGCGGTTCAAATGATCTTCCGGGTCTCTCGAACCGTCGTATGCTTTAACGTTAACCGGAAGCTTGTATTCCGGACCTGTGAAATTAATAATTCTTTGAGTGAGAGGAGCTTTGACCGTCTCCTTGAAAGGCTTCCTTAAATCTGCATCGGACACCACCTTTCCTCGAACTATCTTGGTCCGGTTAAGCAAGCCCGTTTTAGAATAAAAGTTCAATCCGATTAGAGCAGACGTGGTATAATAGGGCTGCTTCCCTCGTCTTCTTCATTGAGATTCAATCGAACTGGTACAACAACTTTCCTGTTATGCTCCTTGACTAACGATCGTAGAGGCGAGATGTGTTGTTCAAGTTATTCCCATGTGAGGTTTTGGTTTTCCGGAGTGACTAAATTGATGCGAAGGATTGGACCTGTCGGAGTGACAGGGGGAGTAGGACATGCCATTCTAAGCAACTGGTAGATAGAATGTCAAGTCCCACGGATGGCGCCAAATGTTCGTACAATTTCTTATAGGGGCCCGAAATGGGTGATCCTCCGGACTAGGCGAGGCTTGTCCTTCGGATATCCTGAAATCAAAGTAAACGCGTTAGCCTCGTCCGGGTGTGAGAGCCTAGACCAAAATCCGGCGTGAGAGTAAGTAAAGTGAAATGGTCCGAAATGGATAAGTAAATGTATATGGTAAAACAGTAATATTATAAGGTAAAAACTAGGGGTGAGCATGGTTCGGTTTGGTTCGGTTTTTGTATAAAACCGAAACCGAACCAACAAATTTCGGCATCTGATATTTAGGAACCAATCGGTTTCGGTTTTGTGTCGGTTTGGTTTTTCGGTTTTCGATTTACTTTCGGTTTGATTTTTCGGTTTTTTTGGTTTCTATATGATTTATCGAGCTTCGCTTTTACAAGTCGATTTTGAATATACCATAAACCGACACGTTAAAAGCTTTAGATAAACAATAACAAGAAACACAACATTAACAATAAGGAAAAAATATCATATAAAATCCTAAAAAAATCATTTATGTGTATAAATCAACAAAATAGCAAAATAAAAACCTAATTAAAAAACAATCGAGAAGAAAACTTATTATTTAGTCATGTTCAATAAGCATATGAGACAATGATTAGTTAATAAACACGATAGAATTAATCTAGCGTAGCATATTCATCGTCAATTAACTTCAACGTGAACTTATATATATATATATATATATATATATATATATATATATATATATATATATATATATATAGTTGAGTTATTGTGGTGTAACTTCTTAAGATTGTTAAAATGAGAAGTGTTGTATATCGTTGGATCTACTAGTTTATGTTTGATATATTAATTGTTTATGTTATTTTTCAAACTCATTAATTGTAAACGTTAGTAATTTAACTCTACTTGAACATTTAATTTGTAACAAAATTTTAATATCTGATAGTACATATAAAATATCATGCTTGTTTCATGCAACATTCACTTTTGTAGATAAATTGCAAGGTTCAAATTTTTTGTACGTCATATGTATACATTAGTGATACATCGATCTATTATCAGCTAAATAGAAAGTGATACACAAATAAAAAACTAAAAAGAAAATCGATATGCGATTGAAACATGGATCCAAAATTGCTAAACAATTGCTACACCATCATTAAAACACTAAATCACAAGAGTTTATGAATATAATTTGTTCAAAAACTGATACATCATCGAAAGAACGAACATTTACGACTCGTACACCAACTACTCGTACACCATGATGAACGCGAACCTCGCCACACACGACTCGTAAAATACCGACTCATACACCAAGAATGCGTACATCACAAATTCGTATACCATGGTACACTCGATCCTCGCCAGCCACGACTTGTACACCCTAATTCGTGCACCAATTTGTAAGTAGGTGATACATGTATAAAGTATTTCATGCAAGATTAGTTTGTAAGTACTATTGTATGCATGACAAAATCGTTTTACTAAAACAAGTGCTACATTGATAAAAAAATGGTGGATTTTTGTTTTTTGCCGCCATGATTTTTTTATGGAAAACACGCCTCATTCTTTTTTGTTATTAATGTGGCCTCATTAAAGCTACGGTTTCAACTTCTTGTTGTAAATAATTAAATAATCTTTTGATATATATTAGTTTGATGTAATTAATATAGTAGATCAAATGGGTTAAAAGACTTTTCATTTTAACAATTATAAAGCACTACACTATAATAACTCAAATTTATATATATATATATATACATATATATATATATATATATATATATATATATATATATATATATATATATATATATATATATATATATATATATATATATATATATATATATATATATATATATATATATATATATATATATATATATATATATATATATATATATATATATATATATATATTCTCATGTTTATAAAGATCGGTTCGGTTTTTATCGGTTTTCTTTAATGCTAAAACTAAACCGAACTAAAAGCTTCGGTTTTTTCAAAATGCGAAAACCAAACCATCGGTTTTTCAATTGGTTTCGATTCTTCGGTTTTTTTCGGTTTAGGTTCGGGTTTTCGGTTTCTTACACGCCCCTAGTAAAAACAGTCACCTCAATCTTGAATCCAAGAGGGTATTTATACTTCTCAAATCCCCTAAAAACCTAGAAAGCCCAATGGGCCTTGGTCGGGACCTTGTTGGTCCGAATGAGGACAAGCTTTCTAGATTTGGGGAAGCTTGTCGATTGACCTACCTTTGACCTATGCTTTGCATCTTGGGCCAGTGATAGGTTTACTCAACTACTGGTGGGTTTCGGATATAGGCTTCGAATTTGAGTCCGGTTCGAACTTATACACGAACAATAATTCTACCGACACTTGGTTCAAATTATTTGACTGAATACACTAAAAAATATGGAGCAAAACATATGCCAAATAATCAACAAAAATACGCACCGCGGCCCGCAATTTCACTTGTTCATCTCATTTATAAACCGTACACATAAAAAGGCCGGAGTATTATTTTGTTTATATGGGCCTAGTTTGATAAAGGGCCAACAAGTTTCAACACCAAACATGTGACATTTACTACGATGGTAAACTTTCTAAGAAAAGTTTATATAACTTTCATGTTTTATATTTTTAATTTATCCTTTTACAAACTTATTATTAGATGGAAAAACGGGCGGGCGAGCAGGCACGAATAGCGGGTTATGCAGACGCGGGCAAAACAGGCACGGGCGAAACGGGCGAAACGGACGTAAGCTAAAACGGGAAAAAACATATAAAATCATAGAAATAAAAAGTAAAAATACTTGTTTGAAAGCCGGAGATAAAAATTAAATATAAAATATCCGTCGAGTAATTAGTATTTTACATGTGCACTTATTAATCTAATTTAGTTTCTTACATGTGTGCCCGTTTAGCTCATCAATAATAAATAATAGGTAAAAAAATGTCTCATCCTTTTTTAAAAAGTATTAAAAAAGTGTTCATATTTATAAAAATAGATAAAATTTGACACCTCTAATTATTATGTATAAATTTGTGAAAAGTTTATAACTTACTAACATATGAAAAGAGTTAGAAGGTGTTTGTTTTAGCATATATGTAATAGATTTATAAGCTTATTAGCTTATATATATATATGTCTCTGTGTGTGTTTTCATAAGAAAAATAAAACATTTTGTAAAGGTTTATGCTTATATAAAATATACCACAATTTAAATCACCATTTTACTTTCATATTAACCTAAACATACACTAATACTTCACTTTCATTTTTACTTTCATATTAACCTAAGCATACAATGATACTTCACTTTCATTTCGATCGTGTATATCATCTGATGCTTTACTTAATCCTCAGGTTTCCTTCTCGACCTAAGATTATTAGAATTACTTTCATAAAATGCTCAGGTTATTATTAAACGTTTTGCTTTAGTGAAATTACCTTGGTTAAATAGACATTTTTTTGCTTTAATAAAATTATTTTATTAAATATATTTTCGTAAATGTGTTAATATATTGAATATTTCTATGTTTTGCTTTTCTTAATCTATTTATCGATATTTGTTTTACTTAATATTTGCTTTAATTAATATCAAATCTTTACATGTCACGTTCTAACTCTTTTCGTATGCACTATGTCAAGTATATATTATATTAGATGTTTTATTGTTTGGTAGGTTTGGTGTGTTAGAGTTGTATCTCGGTATGTTGGATATTCATTTTACAATATCCGTATTTGATCTGTTGTGTAGGTGTTGTTCGTCGATTCGTGTAGCTTGTTTGGTTTGTTATGTTGGTACTTTTGTAATTTAGCATCTTGCTATTTTATCTCTATATATATTGGATTTCGAAAAAAATATTAGATGTTTTCTTATTACTATGGTGTTGTATAAGCTTACAAAATTATGTTTTTTTTTCATTTAACACATAAGTTAAACCAAATATTTGAACTTATAAGCTTGTTAAATATAAGTTAAATAAAATATTAAGCATGAATTTATAAGAACAACATATATAACATAAACTTGGTGAGTTCAACTTATGAGCTTAAGCAAATACCCCTTACATATATTTAATTGTAATGAAAAGTTCAATAAAATTAACTCTAATCCTATTCATAATATTATAAACTTCATCTCATTATAGTAACTTAATTTATAAATATATTCAAAGTTTATAAATTTTTTCATGATCTTTTCAAAATGAATGTCTTTATTAGAAAATTGACAGATTTGTGTTTGAGCAACAAAAGCTCTTTTTAGTTTCTACAACTATTAAAGTATGTTTAGCAATATTAGTAGAGCTCATCACTAACATATGAGGTAAAACTTTTTTTAAACGTAGTTTTTAGAAGCATTTCATTTAGTATATTAGTAGTATTTTTTTTTATGTATTTTTAAATCATGTCAACCAAACAAAAAATATTCTTAAAAACAACTTATAAATTTAAAAAAAAAATCATGCTTCAATAAGCTCTCGTAAACTTGCGCACTAACCTATTCTTTTTTATTGCAATATGGCACGTTTTGATCTTATAGATTTTCAAGATTAATATCATTATCTTTATGCAATTCGACTACAGTCAGTAACATCAACTACACAGAGTGTTTAGAGGTTGTTTTGTTATGAGTTCAAAGGGTTATTGATAGTAACATCAACATGGGCTAAGTTTTGAGATTTTGATATAAAAAGGTGTTAGATATGTTTAGTTCTAGTTTTAAGCGTGTTTTTTGGTCATTTCGGGTCTAAGGGCATATTAGTCATTTTGCTAGTAACTTTAGATATAGGAAACCTGTAGGTTGGTTTCTTTCATATATAATACTTTGTATCTGTATTTTTGTATTCGGACCGTGATAAATGCATACATCCTTTGTCCCAAACACCATGTTTTTTATCTTATTCCATGTTTTGATATGATTGCTCTTTGCTGATGTTTGCTTCTGGTTATTAGCCTCTTAATTCCTAATAAATTGGTATCAAGAGCCACTCGATCAATTTGAAGTAAGCTATATTTGTTTGGAGGTTTTGGAATTCGTTTTGGGTTTTCTAATTTTGTGAATTGGCTTCACCTTCAGGGGTACTCTCAAGAATCAATTTCTTGATTTGGTTATTTGATGTCTTGGTGATTGATTAGAAACAACATCAGGTTTGTTTGTTGTTTTAGGTTTTCTTTTGCTTAATTTTTTGTTGCTTCCGCTTATTGGTAGATCAAATAGGTTTGTTTATAGGGGTTTGTTGATTAGGAATAAGAATTGGTGTTTTGTGAATTAGGTGCTTGTTGGTTTACATAGTAAACCCCGTTTGTTGCCTAGAATAACATATAGCATGGCTTGGTACTTCCTTTGGTATGGTGGAGCGGTCCTTTCGGGAAGTACCAAGCCAAATTCGGGATTGGTGTTTGAAGTTGGAATTTGGCTATTATTAACGAATCGGTTTATTGGAACCGGTTTGTTTTGGTATTCGAATTTGGATTTTATTTGTTTGAATTTGAGCCATAATTCGTATATGACACGTGGGCTATTAGTTTGAAATTTGAAGTTTGGACCGTAATCCTTATATTTCATAAGTGGGTCGTTTGAATTATCATCCGGATCATATTTGGGGCGTTTGAATTTGAGCCCGTTTGTCAACTTATTTGCTAATTTAAATTTGTTTGGTACGGATAATAAGTTTGAATTTGAGTCGTAATTCTTATTATATAAGTGGGACCATTAGAATTTGAACTTGGTATTTGGAATTTGGATTTGGAATTTGAAGATCGATTTGGTGTTTGAAGACTTGATTATCATCATGTCGTTTGAAGTTTGTTCGATCGTTTGGAATTTGGATCTTCGTTTGGGCGTTTGGAGTAGGTTGCCCGAATTTGATTGTTGAAGATCGTTTGGGCCGATTTGTTTGCTAGTTGACCAAGTTTGAATTTGTCGGTTAATCGGCGTTTGATTTGGTTTAGTTTGTTTTGGATCGAATTTTTGATCGTTTTCAGGTTCGATCCATTTGGATTTGCTTTAAATCGTTTTCAGGTTCAATCCATTTTGGATTTGATTTGGATCGTTTTCAGGTTCGATCCATTTTGGATTTGCTTTGGACCGTTTTCAGGTTCGATCCATTTTGATTAGTTTTGGATCATTTTCGGATTCGGTCGTTTGTTTTGAATTTGGTTAGTATTTCTAGCGTTTGGAAATGGGTTAAGTCTATAAAATAGAAACGAACTTTTCATTTTTTACAATTATAGTAAACGAACTTTATATATTACCAATATAACTATTATAACTTTTAAATTTCGAACTTTATAATAAACTTTCTTGCTAGCAACCTCCTACAACAGGTCACATAAACCGACACGTCATCTTTATTAAAAAAATAATTTTTTTTGCTGACTTGAAACTTTATATATTACCAATATAACCATTATAACTTTCAAATTTTAAACTTTATAGCAAACTTTATTAAAAAAATTTCAACTTTAAAAAAAATTGCAATTCTTAAATATTTTTAAAAAACAAACTTTTTTTTTCAAAAAGTTTTAAATAAAATTAGAATAAAAATTTTTTCGAAAAGTTTTTAAAAAACAACATATTTCGAAAAGTTTTTTAGAAAATTATTTACAAAGATTCTTCGGAAAAGTTTAAAAAAAAATCCAAATATGCTTTTAAAAAGTTTATTTATTTTTAAAAAAAGTTTATTCCAATTTATTTTTTTTAAAAGTTAATTTCAATTTATTTTTATTTTCGAAAATACCAAAACTTTAATTTTCGAAAAAAAAATTCGAAAAGTTTTTTAGAAAATTATTTACAAATTCTTCGAAAAAGTTTAAAAAAATCCAAATATGTTTTAAAAAATTTTATTTAGTTTTTTAAAAAAGACTATTTCAATTTATTTTTAAAAAAAAGTTTATTTCAATTTAAATTTTAAAAAAAATTGATTTCAATTTATTCTTTTAAAAAGTTTATTTATTTTCGAAAATACCAAATATTTTCAAATTTTTAATTTTTTTAGTGGTGAATTTATTTTTTAAAAAAGTTTATTTATTTTCGTTCTTTTAAACATTTTCTTTTTAACTTTAATTTTTTTTTAACTTTAACTTTTTTTAAAAAAAAATTATAAAACTGGTACAACCGGTAACATTAGTGTATTTAACCCAAAACAACAAGTTACAATGGTTATATTGGTAATATATAAAGTTCGTTTACTATAATTGTAAAAAATGGAAAGTTCGTTTCTATTTTATAGACTTAACCCTTTGGAAATTGGAAATTTGAATTTCAAGATGAAGGATTCGTCTGGTTTAAAGTTTTGACCGGAGTTAGAAGTATGGTGTTACTTAGGAGCTAAAGTCAAGGTGAAGATTGTTGGATATGTTGACTTCTAGTCCTAAGAGTGTTTTTGGTCATTTCGGGCTTAAGGGCATATTAGTCATTTTGCTATTAACTTTAGATATAGGAAACCTGTAGGTCGATTTCTATCATATATAATACTTTGAATCTATATTTTTGTATTCGGACCGTGATATTCCCAAACACCATGTTCTTATCTTATTCCATGTTTTGATATGATTGTTCTTTGGTGATGTTTGCTTCTGGTTATTAGCCCCTAATTCTTAACAAAAGGTATACATGCACTGGCGGATTTCTTAAGGGACTGGGAAGGCTCTAGCCCTTTCAAAGTTTTTGACGAGTAGTGTAAAATTTTTACTTTCCGTCTCAAAGTTATTGTCCACCTTATTATTTTAGTATGTAAAAAACAACTCGGCTCTCCCAAAATAAATGTTTCAGGTCCGCCATTGTATACATGTTTCAAGTTAGTTGCCTTTGTTTATCAACATGGGCCGTAGTTAAAAGAAATAGAATATACCAGTAGTTTAGTTGGAAACTGTTGCATACATATTTCAAGTTTTCAAGTTTGTTGCCTTTTTATTATCACAAAGCATAGGCAACTCTCACTCGTTATAAAAGAAGAAGATAGATGTACATCTTTTAGTTTTGACTGGTTAACTTGGGTATTATGACCTAAGAGCATTCATTATGATATTTTAAAGATAAGTCTAAATTTTTTTGAAGAGGTGTATAATCTTTTTTGCCACAGTGAAAAATTATTTTATGTCTAGGTGTCATGAAGAGGTGTAGAATTTTTAAAAGGTCTAAAATTTTATGTGCATTTAATTCATGTTAGAAACTAAAGATTTTATAAACTTCAAAGAGTTTAATCAATAATGTGAATAGGTTCATAATTTTAAAAAGCTTATAAATTAATGACATTATATTATATGACAACTTTATAAACCTGTAAACAAGTTTACCATAGTGGATGCCCTAATGATAATGGATGATTAAAGGGAAAATAGCATTCTAATATGACAGCAATATTTCGAGGATAAATAAGGCTACCCGCAACGGGAGCAAAAAGTCTCGATCGGTTACAGGTCGCGACCGAGTCGCGTCGTTGCGGCGATTTGGTCGTGATTTTTTTTCTGGCAATTAGGTCGTATGTAAGGTCGATTGGAGCATTCAGTCACCATTTTTTTTATTTTTTTTATTTTTTTTTACATATTTTGTGGATAATTTATATTAGTTTTAATTAAGTTTTAATTAGATAAAGTTTATAAAAAAATTCTAAATTTTAATATATTGAGTTTTGTTTAATTCCTCACAACATATATCAATTTAACAATTTTTGGAGTTAATTTTAGCTAGTACATTTTATCCTCTTTACTTCTAATTAAGTTTTTTTAATCATTTCTTTAACGATATTTAAGTATAAATATTATTGTAATGTTTTTTCTTTTATTTAAAAAATTATTTGAAAAAAAATATTTATATTAAAAAATTTGAACTAGATTGCCTTGTTGGGGCAAATAGGTCACACTAGGTCGCAAGAGAGAGAAAGCTGACGTGTAAAGGTCGCGATCTAGTTATCGTTACAGGTAGCCTAAAGCGTTTGATTCTGATTGACATAGAATCTAACGGTACATTTAACTCGTTAATTGTCGCTATGTTGACAATTTTTTGTCATGAAATTAAACCGTCGTTAATCTTTAGACGACGATTGTATAATATGATGCGTCTCTAAAACTGTTTTATGACATTGTGTATATATCTGTTTCTTAAACACTAATTAATTTCTTTTTTTTTTGAACAAAAAACACTAATTAATTTCTGATATTCTAACGTTTCTTTTTTTACTCCCAAGATAATTTACTACATTAGGTATGCTAGTATGGAAATGCGTCAATATCAAAGAAGCTTACTTTAGTTGGTATCTACTTTGAGAAAACTCACCGTTTTTTAAAAAGATTTTATAGATAAAAGAGAGAAGTGTAAAAATGATCCATGTGGTATGTCGAAAAATCGAATTACATCATTCGTTAATTTTTTGGATAACAGCCATCCCTTCGTTAGTGCGCGGGGCACAATACATCCCTCATGGACTAACGGTGCAAATGTTTTCTCGTTAAAAATTAACAAAATCTTAAAGAGAGGGTATTTTTGTCTTTTTCCTTTCCCAGGGATGTATTGTGAACCTCATCATAAATAGTTTCAAAAAAAAAAAAGAGTAAAGTGCAAAAATCATCCATGTGGTTTGTCAAAAGTTTGAATTACATCCCTCGTTAATACTTCGCGCAATATACATCATTATGGTTGTAAAATAGTACACCATACATCCCTGAGGACGGATGGTGCAAATATTTTTCCGTTAAGGGTTAAAAGTGTTTGTTATCTTAGGGGTGTTTTAGTCTTTTTACAACCTAGGGATGATTTTTGCACCTAACTTTTCAAAAAAACAAATTTCCAAAAAAAAATTTCAAAAAAATTCCAAATTTTTTTAAAAAAAGTTTCGAAAAAAAAACTTTCGAAAAAAAACTTTTTTTTCAAAAAAATTCAAATTTTTTTTCAAGAAAATTTCAAATTTTTTTCAAAAAAATTCAAATTTTTTTTTTAATCTTCGAAAAAAAAAACTTTTTTCAAAAAAAAATTTCAAATTTTTTTAAAAAACTTTTTTTTCAAAAAAATTCACATTTTTTTTAATCTTCGAAAAAAAAAAATTTCAAAAGTTTTTTTTATAAAAGTTATTTTTTAAAATGTTTTTCGAAAAAAAAACTTTTTAAAAAAAAAGCTTTTTTTAAAAAACTTTTTTTAAAAAAAACTTTTGAAAAAAAAACTTTTTCGAAAATTTTAAAAAAAATTTGAAACTTTTTGAAAAAAAAAATTTCAAATTTTTTTTGAAACTTATTTTAAAAAAGAAAATATTTAAAAAATAAAACATTTTTCAAAACTTTTTTAAAATATATTTTCGAAACTTAAAAAAAACATTAAAAAAAACATTTTTCGAAAAAAGAAAACATTTTTCGAAACTTTTTTAAAAAAAATTTGAAATTTTTTTGAAATTTTTTTTGGAAATTTTTTTTTTTGAAAAGTTTGGTGCAAAAATCATCCCTAGGTTGTAAAAGGACTAAAATACCCCTAAGATAACAAAAACTTTTAACCCTTAACGGAAAAATATTTGCACCATCCGTCCTCAGGGATGTATGGTGTACTATTTTACAACCACAATGATGTATGTTGCGCGAAGTATTAACGAGGGATGTAATTCAAACTTTTGACAAACCACAGGGATGATTTTTGCACTTTACTCAAAAAAAATATCTTTGAAAAAAAAAAATTATTTTCAGAAAAAATTAGTTTTATTTTCTCGAAAAAAAAATTATTTTCGAAAAAAAAAGTTTTATTTTCTAAAAAATAAGTTTTATTTTGGAAAAAAAAAAGTTTTATTTTCGAAAAAATATGTTTTATTTTCGGGAAATAATTTTTTTTTTTCGAAAATATTTTTTTTTTTGAAAATAAAATTTTTTTTCGAAAATAAACTTTTTTAGAAAATAATTTTTTTTTTAAATAATTTTTTTTTTCGAAAATAGATTTTTTTTCGAAAATAATTTTTTTTTTCGAAAATAATTTTTTTTTCGAAAATATTTTTTTTAGAAAATAAAACTTTTTTTTTCGAAAATAATTTTTTTTTCGAAAATAATTTTTTTTAGAAAATAGTTTTTTTTAGAAAATAAAACTTTTTTTTCCGAAAATAATTTTTTTTTTCGATAATAATTTTTTTTTTCGAAAATAAATTTTTTTTCGAAAATAAATTTTCTTTAGAAAATAAAACTTTTTTTTCCGAAAATAAATTTTTTTTTCGAAAATAATTTTTTTTCGAGAAAATAAAACTTATTTTTTCTGAAAATATTTTTTTTTTCAAAAATAAATTTTTTTTTGAAACTATTTATGATAAAGTTCACGATACATCCCTGGAAAGGAAAAAGACAAGAATACCCTCTCTTTTAGATTTTGTTAATTTTTAACGAGAAAACATTTGCACCGTTAGTCCATGAGGGATGTATTGTGCCCCGCGCACTAACGGAGGGATGGCTGTTGTCCAAAAAGTTAACGAAGGATGTAATTCGATTTTTCGACATACCTCAGGGATGATTTTTGCACTTCTCTCTAGATAAAAGATTAAGGCTTGTTGTATTCGCACACCATCAATCTAGTAACTAGACGCCGATACTTCGAGTTTTCTGACTAGACACAACAACTATCTAAGTAAAAAGTATGCAAATAATGTATAAAAACTATCAAATACGAGAACTGTAAAAATACTGTAAAAACAAATATATCAAGTACATAAAAAAGCAAAAATCTCAATCAGTTCCTCTCTGCAAATCTCCATAATAGTCACCATCATTAACTTTACAAGGTAACCACCATCCATTGAGAATCGTCTCTATGAATTATAACATCAGATCTAACCAAACTACATCTGAATCGAGCCAGATTTATAATCGAATCAAAAGTTATTTTATTGGGTAACCTTTTATCCAAAGATAAACATCAGATCTAACCGGGTAACCCTTTAAAGCAACAGAAAGTTGTAGCTGTAGTGGTGGTTTGGCTTGAATTGGCGGTTTGACCGGCGGCAAAGGTTGTTTGATCAGGGTCGGTGACGGCGTCAACGGCTGTTTGACCAGAGTCGGTGGTTCGCCAGAGGTGGAGACGCGTATGTTTGGTGGTGGTGGATGAGTATTCAAAACTGGATGGTCAAAGTAACAAATTACAGTGATTACTTGTGTGATGTTTGTGTTTCAGTTTTTTCTGGTATATTTTATTTGTAGATGCTGTTTTTTGAGAAGAAAGAGAAGACATGAAAGAGAAAAAAATGAAAAATAATCATGTGTTCCAAAAACTGAAAGTTACTATTTTTTTGACAGTGGTGTTTGTCAGTGGAGTTGATCGGTGGTGTTCCAAAAACATAGGACTCAAGATTAAAGGTTTAAGTCTCGGATCCTGCATACTCTAGTTGGTGTCTCATTAGATCAAGAAAGTTGCTGAAACGATTTTTTGTATACTGGACAATAAATGGTGCCAATAGACACCCAATATTAAAATGTTATCATCAATTCATACATTTTTTAAACTATTATTAATCGTAATTAGTTCATTATTGTTGTATACAAGTTGGGACTATGGGAGTGTGAAAGAACTCAAAAAGCATTATGATAAAGACAAGTTGATTCTAAACAAGTAACAGGTAAATTTTTTTTAAAAGTTTTTAATATAACTTGTCATTAATTTGTACTTATATGTTTCTTTTTTATATGTTTCTTTTTTATAATTTGAAGTTGAGTTCAGTTGGCCAAAGAAGTGCTTTATAAAAATAAAAAAACGTAGTGTGAAATCGTGAATTTCCTTATTTACAATTAAAAAAATAGCATGCTTTGTACGTTTCCTTATTTACAAATTAAATAACGTAGTGTGAAATCGTCAATTGGTAAATAATTAATATGAATATATGATGATTATGATTATAATAATATAGTCAGTAACTATTAGAAAAACCTCGTGTCGTGACTTATGTCGAAACGGTCTACTTCTCGCCATGAACGTGTCCTCACTTGCAATGGAATCTATGCATACGTCACATGCTATGACGCTAATATGTTCTTTAGTATTTTTACACGAAATGAGAAATGAGAATTATCAGATTTTAAAACTTTTGTAAGAGTGAAGTGAATAAATATGTTTTTTTTTGAAAACAAATACTCCGTAATGCTTTAGAGCACACGGCAGTACGACACCCTAATGAAGGTGGGTTCGCCATTCTGGCTTAAGTTATGATGTAGACTAAAAAACAAAGTAACGGAGATAAGTAATTGGATCTGTTGATTCAATAAGAATGTCAGAAACAATTCTGCTAATAATCGTTGATTCTGAAGAATGCTCGAAAATTAGGGTAAAACACGGCAAGACAACGGCCAGTGGTTTAACTTTTATTAAACTGATAACTGTCTTGCTAGGGTTACAACAGATTCATTAAATAATGACCGCAAACAAAGAAAAACCCTAAAAATCCAACAGGCTGGACCGTAGCCTAATGACAAAGTCCAACTGAAAGTGAAAAAAACATAAAAATGCAAAAAACTGATAGTAAAAAGGCTTTTTGGGCCTTGGAAAATCCGCAACAAGCTAAAAGTGGTTACAGCGTCGTCGGTCTCCTTTTTTACGCACGTTTTGACAGGTCACGGGCTGAAAACGGACTTATGATGCAAAAGTTATGCCCATTTTACTAAACCCCTCTTCGTCACGCGATCTCGGGCCTCCAGAAACAAGTCAGCCCGTTCTTCAATACTTGGGCCTCCATCAAGTTAGACGCATATTAATGCACCGACTACTCCCATTGCCAAACATTTTGTTAATATTTTGGCGTATGTCGAATGAAAGATTTTATGTTTTTTTTCTTTTAATTGGTGTTTGGTGTTTCATATTGGTATGGGGCGTTTCAAAAGTAAAGTTTTGACTTAAGTTACCGTGAATATATTTTTAAGTGTGTTAGATCTGATTAGAGAAAGAAATAGACAAGCATTTGCTCGTTATGTCTTCGCCTCCTACTTGATGGTCCACGATTCTGCTTATTAAGGTAAACCAGCGTATGTTGTTAGATAAATTTCTGACTCGCATTAATATTGCCATTAGAAGGGTGGACGTTCCTTGTGTTTTGTGTACGGTTTGTGATGATGAGGTTAAATCTCCTGATTATCTTTTTTGGTGTTTTATGACGTCTGAGTTATAACGGCTTATTGGCCAATGATGGAGTATTCACATTCATGAGTTTAGTGATTTCTTTTCCTCGAAGCCTCAGTCAAGCCTCAGTTCAAGGGCTTGTGTTTCTCATCCTTGCATAAGTTGGTGTTGGAAGCCTCGTTTTTCTCGTTGCATTGACATGTTTGGAACTTTAGTGTGTTTGCGGTGGTGTATCCTAAGAGACGTGTGCTTTTTTTAAGAAAAATAGGATATAAAGATCTAAACGTTTTATATTTATCAAAATAAACAACTGGGAATCAAAGATCCAAGAAACAATAAACATCAACCATAGAATAAAGTTGATGTGGATCTATTATCTACTTATTATAATAGTTTTATAAAATTAAAAGCAAAGAACAAAATGAAAAAATCCCAGATATAAAGGGAGAGAGTATTTCGCCTTGACGGCTAACACACACACAATGAACCCTTAAACCTAACTCAGAATGAGTTAGGGTATTATACTAACTCATACGACGGTCACAAACCCAACACATGATGAGCCTTCGTCTTTATAATCCCAATAGCCAAGTCCAAAGATCCGAAACCCAAAAGCACTTTTCAAGAGTGGCAGAACAAGACCCTGCAATATACTCAAATGCTAAAATAAAGAACAGTACTTTTAATACCAGATTACACAAGGTATTTTAACATCCCCCTTAATCTGATATTCTCAACAAATCTATCATTCCCAGTTTTTGACCAGGATTTCATGTTGTATTGTATCCAATCCTTTAGTAAGGACATCTGCAATTTGATTTGCAGATTCCACTTTTTTTGTTCTAACTACACCACTCAAAAAATTTTCTCTCACAAAGTGAAGGTCAATCTCAAGATGTTTAGTCCTCTCACGAAACACAGGATTGGCAGAAATTTTAATTGCTGAATTGCTATCACAATATAGATCAACAGGCAAAAGATTACGTCAGTTTAAATCTTTCAAGACTTTTAAGATCCATATTACCTCACTTGTAACAAAAGCCAGAGCTCTATACTATGCTCCTGCTGATGATTTAGAGAGAGTGTTTTTCTTATTACTTTTCCAAGAAATTAAATTATTTTTCAAAAACACACAATGACGAGTCACAAATTTTCTTGTCACAATACATTTAGCCCAGTCAGCATCTGAAAAAGCTTTAGGAGACATACCAGAATTTTTTGCAACATGAATACCAAGACATAGAGAACCCTTCAAGTATCTTAGGATTTAAAAAGCAATTTTCAGATGTGACACCAAAGGAGAATGCATGAACTGACTTAGACAATGCACAACATAGGAAATATCTGGCCTAGTATTGGTCAAGTAGGTTAATTTGCCCATAAGTTTTTGATAGTCAACAATGTTCTCAAGCAAAGGATCACTCTCATTTGGCTTATTTGAAATTGACAGTTTTGTCATTAAAGGTGTCTTAGATGGCTTGCAAGCAAGCATACCATACTCAGACAAAAGATCTAAAACATACTTTCTTTAGTTCAAACATACACCAGAACTGTCAGTTTCCCAAGTCTTTGATTTTGAATTTTCCTTTCAAAAAACATTTAAAACTGTCAATTTCCTTCTCATTATTTCCAGTGATAATAATATCATCCACATAAACAAGCACATCAATAAACACATTATCACTAGACTTAGTGTAAAGAGAATAGTCATACTTGCTTTGAACAAAGCCATTTTCAACAAGCACAGATGTGAGTTTAGAGTTCCACTGTCTAGGAGATTGTTTAAGTCCATAATGGATTTTTTCAATCTACAAACAAGATTTTTATTTCTAGTATAGAACCCTTGAGGGGGTTTCATATAGACAGTTTCATCCAACTCACCATACAGGGAAGCATTATTGATGTCAAGTTGATAAATAGGCCAAGATTGTTTAACAGCCAAGTTAACTAAACACCTAACATTAACCATTTTTACAACAGGAGAGAAAGTTTTCTCATAGTTAATTCCATCCTTTGGGCACAACCCATGGCACCAAGTCTAGCTTTATACCTTTCAATTTCACCACTAGATTTAAACTTAAGTTTCCAAACCCATTTAGAATTTAAAGCAGTTCTATCAGCAGTTAATTCAACTAAATCCCAAGTATCATTCTCAAGTAAAGCATCAAATTCTAAGTTCATAGCATCAACCCAATGAGGGCTTTGGATGATGCTTCAAAAAAATTCCTAGGTTCACTACTTTTATTCAAATGAGTAACAAAACATAAAACATCCCCACTAAGTTTAGAATACTCAATAAACTTTTCAATCCCATACTTGACTTTTTAATTAACAACAAAATCATTATAAATTTTTAGAAAAACAGAAGGTTTTGAAGACCTTCTCAAAACTTAAACACCATGGGCATTAGTGTTAGAACTTTCCCCCAATTTTCTCCCATGTTTTGATCATGGGAGGGAAGGTTGGGATTAAATTCTATATTTCCCTTAGAGTTTAGGTTCTCATCAAGTGTGGCAGCCTCATCCCCATACAAACTAGCATCATTGGCATCATTGCCAAAGGCGAAGTTCCCAATGTCACCTAGATTTGAAGGGTGGCTACTATCAATTGGTGACCCAAGGTCACCATTATATTTTTCATTTACTCTCTCATTATCATCAGGAAGCTCAGGGTTTTCTAAATCAAAAAAGTTAAACACTTTATCATTTTGAGAAACATCAAGATTATTGTTATGACTTTTATTTTTATTTAAAACATAATCCTTAAAAGGAAAAATAGATTCAAAAATATTAACGTCTCTAGAAACAAGGAATTGATGTCTATCAAGACTATAAAGTCTATAACTCTTTTGAGAGTTAGAAAAACCAATCATAACACATTTTCAAACCTACTAGTGAGTTTATCATGACTATTTAAAATAGTGGCAAAACAAAGACATCCAAAAGTTCTAATATGAGAGAGATTAGGGGTGAACTATAAATCATTTCATAGGGAGATCTAACATTTAGCACATAAGAGGACAATCTGTTAATAAGATAAGTAGCAGTTAGAACATATTCAGTCCAAAATCTCAAAAGTATTCCCCTCCTGAAACATAAGGCATCTAGTAACATTCAATAGAGGCCTATGTTTCCTTTCAACCACCCCATTTTGTTGTGGGGTATAAGCACAAGAAGTCTGGTGTAAAATTCCTTTCTCATTGCAAAACTTGTGAAAAAATTGATTTACAAACTCAGTCCGATTATCACTTATGAAAATCTTAATATTTTTTTAATATTAGTTTTTATGAGATTGTAAAATACTTCAACAAAAACCAACTTCATCTTTAGATTTTATCAAATACACCCAGACAGCTATAGTGAAATCATCCACAACAGTTAAAAAAAATCTATGACCAGTGTGACTGACCACCCTATAAGGCCCCATAAGTACAAATGCACAAGTTCACCAAGAATTTTTGTTTTATGATCACTTAAAGGAAATGGTTCTCTAGTTTTTTAGCTCTTTGATATATTTCACAGAAAACATATTGATCAAAATTATTAATAATCAAGGAGTTTTTTAGAACATTTAGAGCAGGGTCAGCTGGGTGACCTAATCTATAATGCCAATCATATTTGGACAGAGAACAAGTAAGCACATTAGAATGATTCACACACTTAGTACCTTCTATATCTAAATAGTACAAATCACCACACTGCCTATCAGTTCCCAAAATATTTTTGAGATTCAAATCCTGATTCATAAAAAAATATTTGTTTTCATCAAAAACCACAAGTATCTTATTATCCTTGGCTAGTTTATGCACAGAAATCAAAGTAACACGGTAATCAAGAATAACAAGAATATCAAACAAAACTAATTCATTTGAAAGTTTGAGATTGCCAATTTTAGAGATGATTGCTTCAGTCCCATTTGGATGAGCAACCTTGATATTAAGATGAGAAATATGAAACACATTTTTCAATTCATTATCACTATTGGTCATATGTTGATTTGCCCCAGAATCAACAACCTTCCCATTGTACCCAAGTTTTGATTTGATTGTTAGTATTAGAGCCAAAAAACTTTCCACAATTATCATTAAAATTTAGGTATTATTCCAATAAATACTTGCCATGTTGGCATGAACAACTTTTCCAGAATCATTAGCATGACCTTTGTTATCTTTTATAAGAGAGAGCAAGGTGTCAAGTTGTTCATCTGTGAAACTAGATGAAGAAGAGGTCCCAACAGAATTGTTAGAAACATTTTTACCTTTGAAATTTTGCCCCCTTTTTTGTTCCCAAAATCAGTAGGGTAACCAATGATTTTAAAGCATCTATCAATAGTATGACCATTATAACCACAGTTCTCACAAACCACTTCAACATTAGAATTACCATAAGGTCTAAACACATTGTTATTAGGGTTATTAGGCCTAAATCCAGTGGTGATAGTGCTAGGTCTAAAGTTCACATTGTTGCTATTGTTGGGTCTAAAATTACCACTGTTAGTGTTTTGACTTCTTTGAAAATTATTTCTAGCAGGCCCATTAGAAAGAAGAGCAGATGTCTGAGTCCCCTTTGGGAGGATCCAACAAGAACACTAGAAGCTACTTTGTGAGATTCCTCACCAGAGATTATAGTATAGGCACCCTTAACACTTGGTAAAGTCTCTCTAGAAAGAATAAAGCTCCTAATACTCATATAATAATCATCAAGACCCATTAAGAATTGCATAAGTTTCAACAATTGATTATGTTTCTTAAATTCACCAGCAGTAGTACACAAGCAGTTAGGCAATTCAATCATAGCATCATATTGTTTCCAATAAGCATTTAATTTATGATAATAATCAGACATATTTGAACCATTCTGCTTAAGAGTATTAATTTTATGATGAAGATTGAATATCACAGACCCATCAACTTTATGGTAAGTTTCTTTTAGCTCATTCCAAACATATTTAGCCCTTCTTAAAAAAATCCGACCAAGGAATAATTCCTTATAGATGGAGTTTAAAATCCAACCAAGAACAAAAACATTAACCCTATCCCATTGTTTTCCCAAAATCTCATCAGTCATGGATCTTTTACAGGTACCATCAATAAAGCCAATCTTGTTTTTACCTTATAATGCTAACAACATAGCATTATCCCAAGCCTGATAGTTTTTAGTCCCTTTTAGTTTAACAGTGACAACAGTTAACACAACAGTATCACTATGGTGTAAATGCAAAGGGTCACTCAAGTCAAGCTTACTAATGAGTGTGATTAGATCAGTCACACTCTTAGTATCATATTCACCATGTACAAAATCATCATGATCAGACATGATGATGGTCAATAAGGGTAAAAAAAGAACTAAATCCAAAGCCAACAAAGTTCCCACGCTTCCAAACCACTCAAGGTGGTAGGTCAAGGGCAAGGCAGAGGATGGGGATCCAAGTAAAAGGGTAAAAGAGTAAAAACGACCAAACCCCAACAAATAAAAATAGATGTATAAAGCAAATAATCACTTAGCAAATAAATAGAGAGTAAAGAGTAGTGTTACAGTGTATGCAAACAAGAACAATCGAACTGATACTCCTAGATTCACTTAGTCTAGTATGTATCAAAACCTCCAAGGAGACAAACCCTAATTTTTCTTCTCGTAAAAAATTAAGGAAAATCACCCACACCAATAGATCCGCCACAAAGATCACCAAAAAACGTCACGAACGAACCTCAAACAGTAAACCCTAATTTTTGGAAAAAATTAGGGGTTCACCACAAAAGATAGAGAGAACACCAGATCCGAACACCAATAACACAAATCGAGCACCAGAATCCTTGAATCAAAGATTCTCAAAAAATTCAAACCCTATTTTTTTTCAAAAAATTAGGGATTTTATAAATCCAAGCAATATTAAGCTATTTCAATAGCAGATCTTGAAAAAACAACTATGTTTTAAGAGAAAAACCAAAAAGGTATAAAATACTTATAGATTTTAAAAAACCTTTAACGATAAAAGACTCAGATTAGATAACCTGGCTCTGTAGAAATATATGATATAAAGATCTAAAAGTTTTATATTTATCAAAATAAAAAACTGGGAATCAAAGATCCAAGAAATAATAAACATCCACCCCAGGATAAAGCTGGTGTGGATCTATTATCTACTTATGATAATAGTTTTACAAGATTAACAACAAAGAATAAGATGAATAAATCTCAGATATGAAGGGAGAGAGTATTTCACCTTGACGGCTAACACATACACACAATGAACCCTTAAACCTAACTCAGAATTAGTTAGGGTATTATAGTAACTCATAAAACGGTCACAAACCCAACACATAATGGACCTTCATCTTCATAAGCCCAATAGCCAAGCCCAAATATCCGAAGCCCAAAAGCACTTTCCAAGAGTGGCAGAACAAGACCCTTCAATATACTCAGATGCTTTAGGAACAAAACTTTCAATATGAGATTACACAAGGTATTTTAACATTTTTCACAATGTTATCTCTTAAACATTAGTTTGGATGAATAATAGAGAAGTCGGATGGTTAAAGTTAATCAGGCGACATACTTTTCAATAAAATTTCACCGTTCTAAAAATTACATAAAATAAACTCGTGTTACGTCATAAATGCCACACATGTCAGCTTATGCTTTTACATAATGATGGTCAATGATTATGTTCATGAATTTGTTTTTTAACGACAAATATTAATCTAAATAGAAGCTTAAAAGCGCAAAACTAAATGCAACACATTCAAGTTTGGCTGTATTTATCAGTGAGCGTGAGGCCTAAATTGTGACAAAAACACTATCAATCGCGCATGACCCATGCTGCAAGTGTTTTACCACGCGCGTGAGTGACCCAAAAAACACTCACCTTCGGTGAGGTTGTGGCATTTTGTATAACGTGTAAAACTGGGCCCACCTTGCAACGGATATGTTTTATATAAAAAAAACTTTTTCAAACCCCATTTATCCCATATAAATACATTTCAAACAAAACTAATTTCAAACCAAACTAATTTTACACAACAACAAAATAAAACTTATACACACTAAATATAACTCTTAATAACAAAATGTCTAACTCCCATACTCCTCGTAACGCGAACCGTCAATAATTAAGAAATATCCTAGGGCTCACCCCCGAAATCGGCCAAAACCTTCGATCGCCAAGATACTTCACCGTCAAAGAATAAACAATATCGAATCAACTTCGCACCATCCCAATTGGTTTAACCAAACGAATTTTACAACCAACCCTACAATAACACGACATTTACACCACGACAAATGGTTTACCCGAACGCTTATGGCCAGTACGGCGTCGACGATTCTTTAAGTCAACCTAAATTTAGCGTCGGTGGTTATTTCATCTCAACCTAATGTCGGTGGTTCTTTATCTCCGATCAATCCTTTTAATTTGCTAGACGAGGACATGTACTCCCCTCAGTTTTCAGAAACAAATCCTCATGAATTTTCTAAGAATGCCGAAGACGTAGACGAGGAGATACCGGAGCCGAAGTCGAAGCCAAGAAGAAAACCAAATGTAAGACGACAACCGAGCGTGAAGAAGCCGCAACCCGATAACCATCGTTATATTCCATGGACCATTGAAGAATAAGTTAAATTATGTCGAGCATTGCGTATTTCTGAGGACAACAGAGTTGGCAACGCGAGAAAGGCACATGATTTTTGATGTGATATCTTGAAACACATGCACAAGATTTGTCCCATCAACGAGCGTTGGACTTACTACATGATTAAAGCAAAGTGTGAGACCGTGCGTCTGAAGGTATGTCAATTTTACGGTGTTCATGATAATTGTTTTCGGACATAAAACAATGGAGACAATGATAGTGATTATATCGAACGAGCATTGGCAAATTATAGTATTGAGTATGATGTCTCGTTTACACTAATTCATAGTTGGAAGGAGTTAAAAGATTGTGAGAATTGGAATAACGAAGAAATACCGGCATTTCAACGGAGAGTGGAGGAGAAAAAGAATAAAAGGTATAGTCTAGCGGCTCAAGTTTCTTTCCACAAGAGAGTCCGGTGAAGGTAGTATCACTTTGAATACTGAGGCTCTAAAGAGGAAGGGGAGGCAGTTCCATGCCCTCGTCCAATGGGTAGGGACATGGCAAAAAGGAAAGGGAAATGTGTGTCGTCGTTTGAAGCGTTGATGTGGAATAATTGGTAAAATTGATGGTCAACAAGTATGCAATGGCTACCAACTCGATGCAGACTCAAATGAGTCATTAAATGTCTCAGATGTTGCGTATCAATAAGGAGGAGCTGGAACTCAGGCGTGCCGAGTTGGAAATTTGGAAATTGGAAAACCGACAAAGAGATGAACAAACACACTTGACGACTACTGGTGAACATTCGAAGGCTGTGCTCCGAAAGAGGCTATTCGATTAAGTTAAAATATATTTTATTAATGTACTTTTTTATTTTCTTAACGTTTTTATTATCGTAACGTTTTATAATTCTGTAACTGTACGTTTTTTTATTTCTGTAATGTTTTTATGTTTTAATGTATTGTTTTTATTTTAATTAAAACATATTATTTTGGTGTGAGGTTGTTTTTTGGTGTGATTGATAAGAGTAAAGTGTGAGTGAGGATGAGGGTGAAAAGTAGGAGAGAGAAAATTAAGTGGCGCTCACGTGGAAGGTGTGAGGGGTGTTTTAGGTGTGACTGATAAAAACAACCTTATGAGAAAACCCGAGACTAAGAAAATCAAAAGAACTAAACTAAAATGTAGACATTTAAAAACTAGGACATACATGAGTTAAGAATCCAATTGTTTAAGCAAATTTTTTTTGAATTTGTTTAATTTACTTACTTTATATTTAAGGATTAAGCCATACAATAGCAACAAACTTTTACAAACGTATCGATTTGGTACGTGTACTTTTTTTGTTCTACTTAACGTAACAAACTTTCATGTTTTATGTTAATTTGCACCAGGTAACTTGTTTTACCGAAACCATATATATTAATCTGACTCAACATGATACGTTGGATTTTCACAAATATTAGATCCCCAAATCTTATCTTTCGTTACCTTATCCCCCAAAACTAACCCTCACAATTATACTGTAACCCTAACTAAAAAATGTCTTCTTCATCTTTAAATCGAACCCGACGTTATTCGACACCTCCAACTATTTTTGATCATGATGTACTCGTTATTCGACAAACATCATGAGCATCTATCATCCTTTAAAACATTTTCTAGGATCCATAAATTATTATAAGGTAAGTGATTTATATACTTTGTTTATGATTATAATGTGGCACCAATGTACCTGATTGATATAATTTGTGATCATATGTATGGTGCAAAATGTGATACTTTTTATTGGCTAGACCAGAATTACCTAGTGATTGCTATAAACAAGAAGTGTACAAGTTGATTCAAAAGGATAAACAATTGAAAGAAGACATGTACACTTTGAATGGAAAATTAAGTTCTTTGCAAAGGGAGTTTGACTTTCAAAAGTCAACTTTTGAAAAACAATTGAAAGAAGACACGTACACTTTGAAAGAAGACACGTACACCTTGATACATATTGAACTACTGCAATAAGCATACCTTAGCACCACTAGTTCTTGACCTATCTACACAACTTTGATCAACACCAAGGGTAGAGTGAGTAAGCCAAATCTGCAAGCGAGCAAGAAGAAAGGCAAATGCAAAGGGGATAAGGGCAAGCAAGTTGCGACTTATTCAAAACCTAAGCAAAACTTTGTCAAGAAGAATAAATCTCAGAAATATTAGACTTGTCACCATTGCAAAGCAAGTGGTCACTGTAAGAGGAATTGCCCTCTTTACCTCGAAGAATTACGAGAAATAAAGAAGAAGTCTGAGAAGAGCGCCGCAGCTTCAGGTAATTTATTTATGATTGAATTATTTAATTTGACATACAAATTAAATTCCTAGGTATATGATACGGGATGCGGTATTAACATCTGTAATACGCTACAGGGATTTAATCTAGAAAGTAAACTATCCTATGGGGAATAATTTCTGCAAGTGGGCAATGACACACAAGCAGCAACTAAAGCTATAGGAACATTTAATTTAGTTTTACCTTCGGGTTTAGTACTAATTTTAAATGATTGTCATTATGCACCTACAATTGTTAGGGGTGTTATTTCCTTTTCTTGTTTGTTGAATAATGGATTCTTTCACACTATTGATAATAATGGAATTTCTGTTTGGAAAGATGGTATTTTCTATTTTAATGCAATTTCTGTGAATGGTGTGTTTGAAATAGACATGCATGAACATGAATCCAAGTATAATAATAATTCTATTTTTAGCATGAGTAAGAAGAGAAAGTATAACAAGAAATCTTCTTATCTTTGCCATTGTAGACTCGCCCATATTGGGAAGACTCGTATACAAAAGCTTCAACGTGAAGGACTTTTGGAAAATATCATTAATGAATCATTTGATAAATGTGAGTCTTGTATCTCTGGAAAGATGACTAAGAAACCTTTTAATAGCAATATTGAAAGAGCTATTGATCTACTTGGTTTAATACACACTGATGTGTGTGGACCACTTAGACATGTGTCAAGGAAAGGTGCTAGCTACTTCTTAATATTTACGGATGATTATAGCCGTTATGGTTATGTTTTTTTATTTAAGCATAAACATGAGGTATTTGAAACATTCAGAGTGTTTTAAAGCAGAAGTAGAGTTGCAATTAGGAAAGAAGATTAAAGCTCTTCGTTCTGATAGAGGTGATAAATATTTAAGTCAAGAGTTTATAGATTATCTAAGTGAGAATGGAACTGTTCAGCATCTTACTTCTCCCTATACTCGACAACAAGATGGCGTATCCGAAAGGAGAAATCATACATTATTAGATATGGTGCGATCTATGTTTAATCTAACAACTTTACCATTATCCTTTTGGGATTATGCTTTAGAATCTGTTGTTCGCATTTTAAATATGGTTCCTACAAAGAAGGTGAATAAGACACCATATGAACTATGGCATGGCAATAAACCCTATTTGTCTTATTTAAAGGTCTGGGGTTACGAGGCCTATGTGAAACGTGACTCAGGCGATAAACTCCAACAACAATCTATGACATGTATCTTTGTAGGATATCCTAAGGAAACTATGGGTTACTACTTTTATTCACATGAGAACAAAGTGATTGTTGCTAGGTATGGAGACTTTCTTGAAAGTGATCTTGTAAATCAAGAATTCAGTGGGATAAATTATGATCTTGAAGAGAGTCATATAGATACATTACCTTCTGAAAACACTAGCGAAATAATTCTTGTAGAACCAGAAAGTCTGGCGGTTCCACCTTTGCGTAGACCTGAAAGGATTAAAAAAGCAAATAGCAATATATGTCATAATATAGAGGATGATGATGAAGTAGGGGATCTTGGAGAACCTGCTAATTATAAATCCGCCATGCTTGATCCTGAGAAGGATAAATGGATGGTTGCTATGAATGAGGAAATGAAATCTATGAAAGTAAATGATGTTTGGATTCTTGTAGATCCACCACAAAATGATAAAGTAGTGAGACATAAGTGGATATATAAGAAGAAAACCGACATGGACAGAAAAGTACAATCCTATAAATCTCGTTTAGTAGCTAAAGGTTTTACTCAAACTTTTGGCGTAGACTACGAGGAGACATTTTCTCCTGTAGCAGACTTAAGAGCTATTAGTATTCTCATAGCTATAGCAGCATACTATGACTACGAGATATGGCAAATGGATGTTAAAACTGCCTTCTTGAACGGTCGCTTAGATGAAGACATCTATATGCAACAACAGGAAGGGTATGTTGATCCTAAAATCCAAAACACGTGTGTAAACTTTAAAGATCTATTTATGGTTTGAAGCAAGCATCACGTTAATGGTATAAACGATTTGATGAATAAATCAAAAAGTTTGGATTTATTCAAAATTGCGATGAGCCATGTGTATATCGCAAAGCTAGTGGGAGTGATGTAGTATTTCTAGTCCTATATGTTGATGACATATTAATCATGGGGAGTAACATTCCAAGACTTAAACATGTTAAGGATTATCTTGGTAAATGTTTTTCTATGAAGGATTTAGGAGAAGTTGCATACATTTTAGGAATTAAGATCTATCGAGATAGGAAAAGACGGTTAATTGGTCTTTGTCAAGATGCTTATATAGATAAGATATTGAAGAAGTATAATATGCATAATTCCAAGAAAGGTTTTCAACCTATGGAAGTTAAGCATAATCTAAGTCATGAGATGGGTGCATCAACTCCTGAAGAGGAGGCATACATGCAGAAGGTGCCTTACGCTTCGGCTGTAGGATCTGTTATGTATGTTGTAAGATGCACAAGGCCTGATGTGGCGTTTGCTTGGAACTTGGTCAGTTGATACCAGCAGAATCCAGGGAAGCTCCAATGGGTTGCTGTTTAAACATATTCTAATGTATTAGAGGATTACGAAAGAAATGTTTTGGTATTTGGAAGAAAGCCATATACATAACTAAATGTGGTTTGCACTAGGAATTGTATTGGAGATCTTGGGATGATGCTTGCAATAAAAGAACCTAATAAATATGTATTGGGACAATTTTGCCGCAATCATATTCGCCAATGATGCTAGAATCCTGAAGGAGCCAGACACTTTAAACGTAGATATCACTACGTCCAAGAACAAGTAAAAGCTTGTGAAATCAAATTAATAAAAGTTCACACATATGATAACGTAGATGATCCTTTTACTAAGGCTTTGCCTATACCAAATATAGTTAAGCATGCCAAGGCTATTGGGCTGAAACTAGCTAGCGAACTCATGAAATAAATCTGTGATTAGTATTTGGATAAAGGATGTTAAGACATTATTATTTATTAAAATAAAGATTGGGTTTCGTTTATTCTTATTACTTAATTTTGTATCCTATTTTACATGTTTCAATCCGTGAATAAATTGTTATGTTAAATGTCCGTTTTCGATTACTAATATGAGAATATTATTAAATTAAGACAAATCAAAATTGCGATAAAGTATACTTGAAATTATATTGATAGATTTTGGAGGATATTCGATGAATCGAATATTGGACTTATCCCAACTATATGATTTTACTTTGTGGATCTTTGTCATTAATTAAATCATAAATAGTTATCCTTAGAAATGAGATACCAGAAAATTGTTTTGAATCTAGTGCATTTTTGTGGAATAATCTAACGCTAAACGTAACTGGTAGCTATAAGGATTATTTTCAAAAGTGTTGCAAAATTCATTTTTTTGCTTGTAGTCAATATGGGATTTATTTCCTCCAATTTTGTTTTGGAGTTTAATACAGATGGGGCCCTCGTGGGATTAGTAAGATGTTTGTGTGGCCACACCCAAAATTTATTTTGGTAATCTTACTTAATCTGTGAACGTGAAACAGAATGGTTAATGAAAGGAATGACTGAGATCCATATCCTTATTAACGTTATATTAGAAATAAAAGGATAATAATAATGATGAATCATTAAAAAGGTTTTATCCATGAGACCTTACTCGAGTTGTACTAGAGACATTGCTAGTGTAACTAGACGCTAGTGAATGTAATCACGATATTCGAAATATGTCCAAGTGAGAGCTGAAAGTTTATGGACTTATATTTAATAGTCGTGTGATAGGATCAAACTCGAGATTACGAGATTTCACACAGTACGTAAAGAGTTAATTTATTTAATATATGTATTTATTATATTTATTAATTTATTTAATAAATATATTTATTATATTTATTAATTTATTTAATAAATATATTTATTATATTTATTATTTAAACCGAGCTATAACTGTTAGCCCTGTATTTTATATAGTCGAACAAGAATGTAATAGGTCATCTTAGTCGTTATTGGTCTTGTATTGTAATAGGTTAGTCGGGAAAAACCAGGCTTGGACTTTAAGCTAATATTGTCTAAGTTAGGGGCGTAAGCCCAAGCAAAGCCAAGCCCGGCCCATGAACAAGCCCACTAAGGCCTTAAGGCCGTGGCATATATATACCCTCTTCCATGTGTGGAAGAGGGTGTTGGTTACATTAGTTTCTCTATCTAAGCAATGTTTAACCTTCCATAAGCTTTCTACTTTCTCTCTCTACCTTCATCTATTTCTCTCTCTAAAATATCATCTTATATTGTGTTATGGATTAAAAGTGGGGTTAACATTTGGTATCAAGAGCCTATAGTGGGTAGATGATTCAAGATCCGTGGTTTGTGTTCTTATTGATTTTATGAGGTATTTGATCCATAATCCTTGATCTAATTTTTTTGTGTGTTTTTTATGGTTTAATCTTGATACAAATCTTCTACATAGTAGTGATAGAGATTTAGTATTGTTTCTTTGGGTAAAAACACAAAATTATTGGGTATTTGGATCAATTTTTGGCAAAAAGTTACGTTTTTTACAAGTTTGATCCGAGAAAAGTGGTTTCTCGATCAACAGTTGTATATTCGAAAAAGGGTTTTGGTTATCCGAAGAAGTGGGTTTATTCCGAAATACTATTTTCGGAAAAGGGTTTCTGTTTTCCGAAGATTTGTTGTTTATCCGAAAAAGTGTGCTTATTCCGAAAAAGAAGGGTTATCCGAAGAAGATTTATCCGAAGAAGTAGGTTTTATCCGAAAAGTGGTAATTATTCCGAAGATTGATTTATCCGGAGATCTATCATTTTTCCCAAAAAGGTACATTTTTCCGAGTATCTCATTTATTCCGAAAATACTACTTTATTCGAATATCTTCATTATTCCGAAAAACCCATTTATTCCGAAAACCCAATTTATCCGAAAAACTCAAGTCTTCCAAAAAACCTCATTTATCTGAAAACCATACATTATTCCGAAGATTGTCACTTATTCCGAAAACCATCCATTATTCCAAATATTGTCATATATTCCGTAGATTGTCACACATTCCGAAGAAGTGCAATTTTCCCCAAAAACCTCATTTCTCCGAAAACATTACATTTATCCGATGATCTCAATTATTCCGAAAAATTTCAAATTTTCCGAAAATACTCAGTTATCCGAAAATAGCAATTTTTTTCCGAAAAAGTGAAAAATTTTAAATCGAGTGTTTTTGGCCTTGGAATTTTTGGTTTCTGGAGAGACAATTCTTAGGGGATTTTAACATCTTTTCTCGACAATTTCAACCACGACCTCATCACAACACATCCACTAAGATCCATAATCCATACACACCATATCCTCTTACTACATCACGCTCAATGGATATCTTCAAAACAACAGATTCCACAACAACAACAGTGTCTATGAATGAGGTGATTAAAGAGAAGATGCAGAATCCAGAGGTTCAGGCAAAGACTCCAATCAGTAAACCTACTAACAAGGATTCAACAACCAAAACCGTTCATGCAATCAAATACAAGATGTCGAAAGCAAAAGAAAGATGCATGGAACACTTAAAGTTGCTTCAGTCACACCTTCAGGTTCTTTCAAGAGAAGACCTAAAAGGCACTCGTCTTGAAATTGGATAAAAACGGGTATTCGTTCTACTATTTGGTCAAGATGTTTAGACATTCATCATAACGATGCTATTTAATGTGGACCATCTTCAACTCGAACTTAACAGAGATGATCTTCACGAGACTCTATCAATGACATCCTTTTATCTCTCAACATTCAGTTCCAGCAATTCATTGACTCAAGTAGCTTATCCAACAACGATCGAGAGTTCGCAAGTTCATACTTTACCAAATATACTCTCGAAGATCCTCAAGCGTTCAAAGAGACACTCCTTCAACATATGAGTAATATAAAGAAGTCAATTGTTGAAAGAACACGCCGTCAAAGGCAATTTGAAAGAAGGGTGAATCAAAGACTGATGCAGACGAAAGACAACAACGTCGATAAGGGTCAAGCATTGGATGCTTGTTCGGTTGATACAGAAAGCAGCGGGACAGAATCCGAAAAGCAGCATACCAGCAACAGCTCAGGGAATGATCACACAGCCAATGATGCGGATATTAGACCCATTTTTGATGATGAGCCAATGGCTAAGGTACAATTAAATGTTGTATATGATGTTTATCAACATACTGAGCAATGTGAACCCATTTTTGACACGTATATAGTGGAAAAGGTTGATAGCAATACCACACCTGATTCATCAGATACGAGTACTAATGAAGGAGAGAGTGCCCAGGATGTTGATTCTAAGATTCACGAGCTTGAAATTCTGTTAGCTCAGAAGACAAAAGATTTTGAAGATGCCAAACTTGATTTTTCAAAGAAAAATAACAAATTTGAGGCTTATTTTGAAAAACTTGAAAAAGCAAATGTTGTTCTTGAACAAAAATTGGATCGTAAGATTCAAGATTTCAACACGGAAAAAGAAAATTTTGTGAAACAAATAAATTTGTTAGAATCAAAGTTGGGTTCTCAAAATTCAAGTCCTCCGCCTGCTTTATCAAGTGAAATATCTGTGCAACCTATCGACACTGTAGACAGTAATGCCGCGACTGATGATAACGACATATTTGATAATATGAACATTAAGTTAGGACAACGTGTCGCTCAATTACTTCTACAAAATGAGCAATAAAAATCTCAAATTTAGGAAAAGGTTTTTGCACTTACAGCTGCGAAAAATGAATTAAGGAAGTTGAAAGGAAATAGTGTGGACACTAAGTTTACAAAACAGTCTGTCTTGGGGAAACCTCCTTCTCAACCAATCAGACCTTGCTCAGTTGCTAGACAACCGAATGCATTTCAGTCTGAATGACCTAAAACGTCGAACCCGAGGTTTGCCTCCCAAGCTGACATGCGTAGCAATTTGTCAAAACCAGTCACTCTACAATATAGATTCTCCTTAAGAAAGACTGTATCTGCAAAACCCGATCACATGAATGCTTCAAGAAACTCTAGATCTAGCTCCAAGAACATGCCTAGGCGTAGTTCAACTGACACCGGTCACAAAAGCTATCTAGAGGATTCTAAGAACAAGTAACAAACAAAAGATATGACCAAACTACAACCTAGGAGCGCTAATCACACATCTAGGAATTCTAGACCCTTCTATGATGTGCACAAATCAGCCAACCCTAGGAACTCTAGAGCCTTCTCAGATGCTAAGAACTTTGTTTGCACGAAATGTAACAAATGCGTGTTTAATTCCATTCATGATGATTGTATCACTAAAGTCCTGAACAAAGTGAATCAAAAAGCTAGAGCACCTCAAAGACGGAACCATAATAGAAATAGTTCTTCTCCAAATAAGTCTTCCGCTGTGCGTGAGAAACCTATGTCTCCTAGACCTTCTCTTAGGTGGATACAATGGGTAGAACCTTCGACACAATAGGTCTTAGGTAGGTTCCTACTGGAAAGATATTTCCCTCTAGCTCGACAAAGGTTCAAGGTGAACCCCCACATGGTTCTCACAAAGATATCAATAACCTACATGCAAGCATACAAACTACTCATGAAAGTGTAGGTATCGACATCACGGTTCAACGGAAACACAAAGGACAAATATTTGTAACCCGTTCAACAAAAGACACTCTCAGAGTTTGGTTGCTGAAGAAGCAAATATCAGAGAAATACGTGTCTCAGGGGTTTCACAAGTAAGCCTCACAATGACTTATAGTCACATTTCAGACTGTAACTCGAACGTCAAAGAAAGGGAACTTTATCTCTTCCATGATAAGTTACCCTTAGAACGAGAAATTAATATTTCTCGGACACGAGCTTCTCTTAAAACTATTCAAAAGGTTTAAGCTCGTGTAATGGCTTATAGTCAAATTACAGACTGTAACCCGGGCTCACAAGACAGGAAAGTTCATCCCGAGTATGACTTATCCTCAAAACTAGAAATTCGATTTTCTCGGACACGAGCTTACATTAAAACTATTCGAAAGTTTTAAGCTCGTGTAAATGACTTCTAAGCGCATCACAACTTAGGACTCGGATCTCAAATAAGGAAAGTTTATCACGGACGATAACTTATCCTTCTCAACGAGAAAGTCATATTTCTCGGTCATGAGCTTCTCATAAAAACATTCTAAGTTTTTAAGTTCATGAAAAATGACTTCTAAGTAAATGTCAGCTTAGAACTCGAACTTCAACTTAAGGAAAGTTAATCACGGATGATAACTTATCCTTCACAACGGGAAATTTATTTTTCTCGGTCATGAGCTAGTCACAAAACAATCAAAGTTTTGAGCTCATGAAAATCAGACCCGAAAGGGAAGTGTACATTTCAGTGCGCTTTCCCTAAGCAATAGAAGAGAAGTCTTCTATCCTGATTATTTTAAAACCATTGAACACAATTTTTCAAGAATTTCTCAAAAGGTTTTTCTAAATCTTTCAAAATTGTGTGTTCAACACTCCCTTCCTCATATATGGTTTTTATATCTCAAAAATGTCATATGTTATTTTGATCAATTTTTGAGGGGGAGCATTTTAAAATCAAGCCTGTAATGTTGTTGGGTACATCTCTGAAATTGTCATATTTTATGTATTCAACACATTCCAAAAACGGTCTAAAACTGTCATATGTAATATACCATATCGGGTAAGGCATCTCATCTCCGTACCTCAACAAGTTTTGTGGTGTCATTTTTCCAAAATTTTGTCAAATTTTCGTTTCAAGACACACATATATTGTTGAGGGGGAGCGACCCGACTGAAAAAGTTCCATGATTCGTGCGTGCACACATGTTTCTCTCCCAACGATTTCAGAAATTGTCATATTTTAATCAATTGGTATCTCTAATATTATATTTTTATATTAGAGATAGGGGAGAAAATGAGATTAAAATGTAATATATCGCAACAACTGATCTTAAAGACTCAAGTGTAACTCTTTCCTTCACATGCCAAACTATTTCGTATATCGATGCATGCGTGTAGGGGGAGCTTTTCAAAAATGTAAAACTTTAAAGTGTTAAAAGTTTTGATCTTTATCAAACACTTTGAATGGTTTTCAATGGTTTATGGTTACGATCTATACCCAAAACAACCTACTATCCACGACAGAACGATGGAGTCAAAAGGTGGTTTAGGATAGGAAACTAAGTCCTATGATCCAACCAGAATCGGAGGGATCTACCCAAGGACAATCCATAGCTAGAAATAGTTGTCCTTAGGAAAGATGGAGTTGAATGAAGCTGAACGCGGACCAATTACTTAAGTTAGCACTGGAACAATCACAACAAGGTGCTAGTGATGACGTATTGGTAAGCATTGAAGGAGTTGAATATTCTTAGCAACCATTAGGAAGAAACCGGGTTAACACATCTTTTGAAGACTAGTGTCATGGACCCAGTGATACGATGCACAACCCTCTCCCATCCGTTCGAGTTTCTCTCAAAAGAAACTTGTCTCATTGTCACAGAGATCAACACGTATCTATTGACTTTCTCACTCCGAGTTAGTTAATATTGAAAAGGTGGCAGTCTGCTCCAGCCTCCGATTACCAAAATGCACTTATTGAGTCTAGAGCCAAAAGAGATCTCATTAGGACACAATCGAGTCCTACGCATTATCCTTGTGATATTGCCAGAACATCTGAGTGATACGATTCACAATGAAGATGGAAATCCTACTTGAGCCAGCATTAAACAAGCTCATGGTAGGTAACTTGTGCGATTCTACACGAATCAAACTTGTGAGAACTGGAAAGCAACTAAGTTTCGATTCTTAATTGATTCAAACTTGATTCCAGGTTTCTTCGTAAAATCCGTGTGATCTTGCCAGAACATTCAGAGTGACACTCATTAGTGTTCACAGTGACGAATGGAAATCCTTCCAGTGTCAATATCAAACAGCACTGCGGTAGGTAACTCGCAAGATTCTCTCTGAATCAAGCTTGTGACAAACTGGAAAGCAACAATGGTGCGATTCTTATAGAATCAAACTTGTTCTAGGAATTCGGAATTGACGACACTAATCAGACGGATAATTTATCCTTATGTTCACTCTTACGTTCGCAGTCTGCTTTGAGACGGTCTAGTAAAGAGAACTGGCTACTACCGCCGGGAAACCCTGTCAAGGAGGTTCTTAATCGAATCTACCCGATCACAGGTACGGTATCTGATACCGTCTAACGGTCTTCACCGACCGGAGGTAAAACGCTACCGAGTTAGGATGAAATGTCCAAAGCCATTTTATCCGTGTCTATATATTTTGCTGCATATCAAGAAGGTGGCGTAGCTGTGTACTAACCGATGTCGATTCATAAGTCACAAGAGCACAAGATGGCGATAATCAAGATACCTAAGGATGTAAGAATGTAATAGGTCATCTTAGTCAAAAGGAGAACAAGATGAAGATATCAAGCATTCAACGTCAAATGACAAAGGCTCAAGATAAAGATCACAAAAGCATGAAGGAACAAAGCCATTGCAAACAAGATCAAGACCAAGATACAAGACTAAATAATGAAGATCACCTCCACAAAGATGTATCCACTCAATCATCTTATGCATTTAAAGATGAACGATACATTGGGGAGATTGTTAGCCCTGTATTTTATATAGTCGAACAAGAATGTAATAGGTCATCTTAGTCGTTATTGGTCTTGTATTGTAATAGGTTAGTCGGAAAAAACTGGGCTTGGACTTTAAGCTAATATTGTCTAAGTTAGGGGCGTAAGCCCAAGAAAAGCCAAGCCCGGCCCATGAACAAGCCCACTAAGGCCTTAAGGCCGTAGCATATATATACCCTCTTCCATGTGTGAAAGAGGGTGTTGGTTACATTAGTTTCTCTATCTAAGCAATGTTTAACCTTCCATAATCTTACTACTTTCTCTCTCTACCTTCATCTATTTCTCTCTCTAAAATATCATCTTATATTGTGTTATGGATTAAAAGTGGGGTTAAAAATAACTCTAACGATCATTAAATAGTTAAGAGTTAAGCATTAACGAGCGTTGTGGAATAAATAGAAAAAAGAACGGAAGGTTCCGGAACACCCCAAAAGGGGTGTTTGGGCCGTCGATTATGGAGGAGTAAAGGGGAAGGGAACAACTTTCCTTTTATTTGTTTTACTTGGGCTAAAAAAATTACTAGGCCTATATAAACAACCCATCACGCTCATAATTCCACACACCACATCTCTTTCTCCCTCTCTCTTATCGTAAACCGAAACCCACAAGGGTTTGGTTTTTCCGGTTAAAAGTATAATCTAGTCCTAGCCCCTCTCTAGGGTTGTTGGGTAGATTTTTCCATTAGACATTGAAGCTTGATTTACACGTACTAGACTTACGGTTAGCTCGTTGTATTACGCGTGTAAAAGAACGTAATAATCTTACTTTAGACTATATCTTGGTGTTACGGTTTTATTGATATTTTGGTGCTTCGTTCTTATCTTGTGGAATCGTCATAGCTAAAAGGTACGTAATCCTAATTCGATTAATTATAATTGTGTTATTATGATCTTGTTAAATAGCTTCCGCTATATGTGTGGTTTGATCTCGTTTAGGGTTTTGAATAATTGTTATAATGTTAATAAACCTTCAAAAGGAAGATCCAACCTTCTTTCTTCTAGGTTTCCTTAGTTCCTTTGTAGGTTTAGTTTGTGGTTCATTTTTACATGTTCTTTTGTTATGCCTCTTTTGCCAACAAAGCTGACAAGTCATTTATCTACCACTCCTACTAATCACATTCACCCTCTCAGTTACATGCTTGATCCTTAATATCCTAGGCCTACCTGGCATCTTTCTTTGGACCGGTGGCAAAGGAGGATCTTTTTTTTAATACGAGCCTACATAGACGAGCCAACCACTGGATTCATGAAATAACTATAAGCATTTTGCCACATTCTTTTTGAGTACCAAGGACTTACACGTAAGGCTGGATCACTTTTAGTGAAACTATATGCAGCAACAACGTGTATACATGGTACACCACTTAAAGTCCACCGCCAACAACCACATGTTCTATTCTCTATGTTTATACCAAAAGACTCTTCACCCTTTCCAACTTTAAACCGATTGTCACCACATGCAAATAATGTCCAGTACCTATGTCGCCTTTTTAAGCGCTCTATTTCCTACCTAATGGATGGTGTAATGGTGTCTACAAGGTTAGTGGCTAACTTATTCATGCTACAAATCCTTTGCATTAAGTACACCCTAATCTCTTGCTGGTTCTTATGGATATATTACTATATCTCTCACATGATTTGGACTTGGTAAATGGATATTATATGCTGCAAGAATTATTAGACGTGAACGTGATATGTGGGATTCTAAGTATACAGACGTGTAGATCAATTTGTTCTTCCTGATTTTTGGGCATTATTTTATGCATGAAGATCATGGTTTAATTTAGTGATATACATGGTCATGCAAAGATATTACCCACTCACAAGAAGTTGTAGTCGCAAGAAGTGTTAGTGGTTGGAGACACTGACAAGAATAAGTCAGGCGTTGACATAAAGCACTGACAAGTATTGTCCGATCAATACATATGGTAAAGATATTGGACGACAAAGGTAATGCTGCTGTTTAGAAAATTGGTTAGGTTTTGGCACACAAAACAAGATATTTACACACGAAGGTACATGGAATCTCTATTTTATTCAAAATATCATTTTGATATTTATGGCTCGGATATTTTCCTTAGAAGACGTATATGATTAAGGGGAAGAATTCTTATAGTAAAATTGATGCTTAAAGTAGATTTTTGCGAGTTTGTGTTTTATCATATTGTTAAAGTTGTGGACGACAGCCATTGACTTTAACAATAACTTGTTCGTGCTTAAATGATTAGTGATGAAGTGATACAAGATCTAGGAATATGTGATTTTTCTTATGGTACTCTATGCACATATTTTCTATCACTTGAAGGAGTTACATTATCGTGCTCAGTGTCTCACAAAGGATGAGGATTTTTGTATACTGATGACACTTCTTCACGTGGATAGTACAAGATATGGAACACAGGTTTGGGTTATTCTACTTCTACATCAAGATTATTATAGTTATTTTTCTTCAAGATCATTACATAGAGCCTACATTTGGAGAATCTTCGATTGCATACATTGTTTCCTTCACTATTTGATGTGACAAAAAGGGGAAGATATACATGCTACACTTGAGGGGAAGCAATTTGAAGATGATGTACCACTTATAAGAGATACATAAAGAGTTTTTCCGACATCAACTAGGGGAAGATTGTTGGGTCAAAAAGTTGATGTGGCAGAAACTCAAAATGAAGAAACATCAGGACGTTTGTACAAGACACGCTGACATGTGAAAGCTAGACGCTGACACATGTATTCTAGACGCTGACAATGATCAAGCGTTGATGGACGTCTAAGGGCTGATAGAATCTTCTAATTAGGGAATATATTGAGTATATTATTTATGATATATTCAGTATATAGTTATCTAAATAGAAGATATACATGTTTATTCATTCTTATCTCTTGTAAACCCTAATCCTTACTTTATAAAAGGAACAAGGGTCTTAGGTTTTATTCATAATTTTCATTCACAATGTATACCTAAAGCGTGTGTTGCACTAGAAGTGGGATTAAATGTATACACGTCTAGTGGTTGTTTATTATTAATATAATGAACAATCGTTGAGTAATTATGTGTGTTCTTGTGCCTAAACACCTTGTTTAACGGTTTTCATTCTATTCCGCCTTGATTCAATCAAGTGAATGGGAATCGTTCCTAGTTTCCATGATTGTTGTCATTGAGGCAACAGCAAACCCATAACCTCAACCAGACCCATTGCCTGAACAACCTCCATCACCCCAGCAAATGGATATTGATCCACAACCATCATGCGCTGACACTCATTATGGAGGCGCTGACACATTATATCCAAATGCTGACACCATTTTCCCACAAACCCAAACACCCCCTTACACCCAAACAGACCCTCCATCCACATCCTCTTCTCTACCACCAGATTTTAGGTTAGAAAAACGCCAAAGAATTACTGGAGTGTTCTCCTCTGGTGGTCCTAGCCATGTAGCAGAGAGAACCACCACCACAAGTGTGATTCGTGACATGGGTGGGGCTGGGACTATTGGTTCTAGCTTAGATGCAGGCCAAGACAGTCCTAACATCATTAAGACCCCATCCATGCCCCATGAATCTACTTTGGGAGGTCAAATTCCCATTTTAGAGGAGGGCAGATTGGAAACTTATACCATTTTGGAATTGACGGCAGTTTACATTAGCTTGCAAAAGCAAAATGCAAACCTTGTACAGATTGTCACAGGTCAGGGTCTTGAACTCAAGCAAGTGAGGGAGAGACTAGTTGTTTTGGAGACTGCCCAAGCTAGGAGGAGACATGCAAGAGTTCTTTCATCAGGGGAGGGTTCTTACAAAGGGGAGGAAGATGCACCAATAGAACCTTTCAATTTGAGTGACAAGGGCTCACAGGAAGAAGAAGGTGGTTCTTTTGGTACAAAACCGGTGGAAGTTGCTGAAGCTTTGACTAGATTGAAGGAGAAGCATGTTATTGATGTCTCCTTGATCACTCCAAAGAAGCTATCATTTGTGGAGATGATGGAACATGTTACAAAGTCAGCCGCTGATGTTTAAAGTTTGAGCGCTGACAAGAGCAAAGAAGGTGTTGACAGACCCACAGGTATGACTGGTGTATCCCAACCACCAGTTATTATTAGAGATGTTACAACACAGGTACCAACAACTACTTTACCAGCCATTGGTGCAAAAGACAAGGGTAAAGCAGTTTTAGTGGAAGTTGAGGTGCCAAAGAAAAATGCAGCCCAGATACAATTTGATCAAGCTTTGGCTGTACAACTACAAGAACAAGATTGGGCTACCACAGAGAAAGAAAAAGATGGTAGTGATGATGATGAGAGCTCAAGATTTAGTGTGATGATAATAGAGGATCCATAAAGGTTAGAGTATGGTGATGATGACTTAGCTAAGGAGAGGCTAAGAGAGTTGGAAGGCAAAGTAGATTTTGATATGCCTGAAGTGAGAGAGATGTACTATGCATGGGAGAATAAGACTATAGAGCATCCAGAGATGTCCATCACTGGACAAATATGGGGATTGGAGATCTTGTTGAGAGTGCAGGAAGACTGCAAAGTGATTTTGAAGCACAAGGCTAGCAAGGTGTTTTCTGAGCTCAAGAGGGATAAAAGAGAGCTATACTTTATGTTTCTTAGGTTTCATCAAGGTGGATGGACCTATGACAAGTTGAAGAAGCTATCCTTTGCTGAATTGGAATTTAGGGCTTATCCAGTTTGGTTAAGAGTTTGTGAAGAAAATACTAAAGACTTCTCTCAGATGAAAGAAGAGAAGAGATTGAAGAAAATTTGCAGATCCAAAGGGCTTCTATTGCAGCAAGACCAGTGAAGAAGGGAGTTTCTATTGAGTTCCCAGTTCTTGATCAATTGAATCCTAGTGAAACAGTTATCAGAAAGAGCATCAAGCTCTCACCATTGGAAGCTTCAGATGTTGCAGAGGTACTACCTTTAGATTTCAGAAACCCAATAGTTAACTATGGAGAAGATGCAAGTAGGTTCTGGATGATCACCAGATATGGCAAGAAGGTACATACTTTTACTTTTTTGATCTCATTATTTGCAAGCCTGGATAGAGAAGACTTGGTAGATTGATGCAGACCAAGTATGAGGCTGAAGCGCCTACTTTAGTCAATAGAATAAAGATTTGGACATCCTTCAAAAGGATGATTGAACCAGATGATACAGATCAAATATGGTTGGATCTGGATGATATCAGTGAACTACAATGGCGTCTACATTCAGCAGCTGGTGTTTACCATTTGAGCACTACAAAGTTTTCAGAATATCTTCTTGTGGATGCTCAATATCTTATGTCCAAGGAAGTTTTGAAGAAGATGGTGTCTACACAGCTGTAAATGGATTATACTAGTGATGTTGGCAAAGACTTAATTAGATTTATTTATTATCTAATTAAAAAGTAATTTGTATTTGTAAGAATCCTCCTTGTACTTAGTTTTTATTCAGAAACTTAATTACTAGAGTAGATATCAAGTTTAGGGGAGGATTGTTGGGAATAAAATGAGCCAAGACACTCAGACGCTGACAAGAGTAAATTGGACGCTGATAGGAAGAAATCAAGCGCTGACAGATCAAGCATTGACAAGAGATATCCAAGCGCTGACAAGAAGAAGTCCAAGCACTGATAGGAAAACTTAGTCAAGACTTTTATTATTTGAAGAAAAGATATACTCAATATTGTATTTTATATATTTATCTTTTCCTAGAATAGTTGATAGGTTATTGTAGAAGTATGATAATCTTTGATTTATCAAGAGGGTTGTTGTTTCTAGAGAGAGAAAGTAGAGAGAGAGATGCGAGAAAATGTAAATGTGTATTATGTGAAAATGAAACAACCAACACCCCTTTCCATGGTGGAAAGGGGTTTATATATACCCAAGTCCCTTAGTGGACTTGGGCCTCCGGCCCATGAACATGCTCATGGGTCGGGCTAATATAAACTTTAATTATACTATACTACGAGCCCTTAACTATATTGTTGGAGTGACCGAGACTTTCTAAATACGAAAAACGTATTTCCAACAGTCCCCCCAAAGGGAGGTCACTCCAAATTACAAAGTCCTAATCTAGCATGTTAGATCTTCGTTCTCGTGCTCGTAGTCCACTTTCTCTTTTCTTCTTTTACTTTTCTTCATTCTTGTGAATATGTGTTGAATATCATCAGGCTTTGGCTTAGAACATGTTCTTTTGGACTTTCACGTGCAATCTTTTCCTTCTTGTGATGTTCGCCTCTTCGTGACTTCATGTCCCACATACCTATCCTTTGTTGAATTCTTGAAATTTTCAGAGTTGTTACAGCGGAAGACTTTTAGGTCAGACTTTCTTAAATTTGCTGAAATATTTGATGCAGAAGGAATAAGTATGTGAGGACGACTTCAGCTGGTACACCGCAACGCCACCGTCTTTAAATGCAGCAACATAATAAGACACGAATAAAATGGCTTTGACATTTTATTCTGATTCGGTAGCATTTTACCTCCGGTCAGTGAAGACTGTTGGACGATAATAAATATCGTATTTGTGACAGGTAGCTCTAATTAAAGATCTCCTTGACAAGATTTCGCGGGTAAACCCGTTCTCTTTATTCGACCGTCCAAAGCTGATTGCGAACATAAAGAGTGAATCATTTGGATAAGAAATATCCTTATGATTGAAGCCGTCAATTCATGATCCTGGAACAAGTGAACTTCAATTAAGATATTCACCATCGTTGCTTTCCAGTTGTCACGAGCTTGATTCTAATAGAAT
Source organism: Glebionis coronaria (assembly GCA_025667525.1). Lineage (NCBI taxonomy): Eukaryota > Viridiplantae > Streptophyta > Magnoliopsida > Asterales > Asteraceae > Glebionis > Glebionis coronaria. The sequence continues at coordinate 552,233,534 of CM046875.1, read as the reverse complement.
CTTGCTTGTCACCTACCATAGTGCTGTTTGAGGTTGACACTAGAAGGATTTACACTCTTCATTGTGAGCATTAAAGAGTGTCACTCTGAGTGTTCATGAAAGATCACTTGGATAATGCGTAGAGGCCCTGGAACAAGTTTAATCTCAATTAAGAGTTAATCCATCGTTTCTTTCCAGTTATCACAAGATTGGTTCTTAAAGAACCACACGTGTCACCTACCATGAGCTTGTTTGATGTTGGCTCAAGCAGGATTTCCATCTTTATTGTAATACTTTCGTATCACTTAGATGTTCTGGCAATATTGCAAGAATACTACGTAGGACTCAAAAAATTCTTTCTTATTTTAAAATTTTGTCCTAATGAGACTTTTGATGATCTTGTGGCTCTAGACTCAATAGTGCATCTTGTTTTGGTGATCAGAGGCTGTAGAGGATTTCCACCTTTTCAATATTAATTTATTCGGAGTGAATAAAACAATAGATAATGTGTTGAGCTCCGTGACATTAAAACAAATATCTTTTGAGAGATATTTGAGTTGGCTGGGAGGGGTTGTGCATCGTATCACTGGGTCCATGATACTTTTGTCTTCAAGATGAGTTGACCCGGTTTCTACCTAAGTTGTAAGGAGGGCTTCTTTCTTTACACCCTTTATCTTTACATTTATTTTTCATTCTTCAACCCCTTCAATGCTTACCAATACATCATCACTAGCACCTTGTTGTGATTGTTCTAGTGCTAGTTTCAGTACTCGATCGGCATTCAGCTTCGTTCACAATCCATTCTCCATCTTTCCTAAGGACTTCTATTTTCTAACTATAGAATTGTCCTTGGGAAGATTCCTCCAGTTCTGGAAGAATCATTGGACTTGTACCTAATCGTACCACCCTTTTGCCACCACATTCATCGTGAGTTAAGTATGTTTTGGGTAAGTATTCGTCTTCATGTAAAATTCCTTAAAATCACTGAGGTACTTGTGATATAAATATCAAGAGTTTTTGTACCTTCAGTGTTTTTGTCAACAAAATGCTCCCCCTTAACATATGCGTAGCATATATCAAGTTAGATTTTCTATTCAGCCCTTTTTCATTTTTAGCCACATATGTTTTACAAGTCTAGTTAATCCTATTTTCTCCCCTTATCCAAAATGTTAACCATTAATCTTTTGGATATTAATAGATTAACCGGTCGTTGGGTGAAAAATGAAATTGGTTGATGGCCATAGAACATATTAATGCTCCCCCTTAAATTAATGAGGGTTAGTTGTAGTGCTTAAGTATGATATGTTTGAAAGATTTGGAATCTCGTGAGAAATTCTTGAAAAATTTCATACTCTTGCACTACATTGTGCCACAAAAGCCTATTATAAATATATTCACGTATTCACAATAAAATACATATGGAGTTAACCTGAGAGAAGACGATCCATGTTAAATAGATCGTTCTGTAAGTCTGTGGTGAGCTTCATATGGTCTTCCACCTACGAATCGTTCCAGACTTCTTATCAACCGTCGCTCCCGTAACTTTTCCTCGATCTTCTTAATCGCGTACTTAGCACTTTTCTTGCATTGTTCTGTCCATCTGAACTTAACTACTGGAAGCGGTAGTCCGGCATTGAGAACAGTCAGGTCATCACGAACGTGTTTGGGTGTGCCATCACTGAATTTATGCAGTTCGGAAAATCTCATAAATTGCGTGACTCATGTCTCATCCTGATAAAATATCCCTGCTTCCAGTTTCATAGTCCCCATGTAAGGCAATTTGTTTTTGTGGTATTGACTGAGTGGAGTTGTATAAGGGCGTGCAAGTTTAGCTTCTGTTGGTAACTCTCCACACCAAGTTGGAAATCTTCAACTCGACTTTTGATGACGATCCTTCGAGTGAACTGGCAAAGATTTGAACTTAATGCAATTACCATGTCAGGAGATAAGTGGTCGAATTTTTCTTGAACCAATATCAGTAGAAGATCTTCAATATCTTCAAGGAAAAGGTACCGGAGGTCACTTTCATCGATTCTGTATTCTTTTTCGTCGGTTCGTTTAAAACGAATGGTGTTCAAATAGTCATAACCAAATACCGTATGCGTGGTGGCTCATTGTATGCTTTTAATTCTACGATATGATGTAATAGGAGAACTTGGTTGTGCATGATGGAAGTGGTTGTAAGCTAACCTCTTCTTTGTATTCCAGTGAGAAATTCCAAGTGCTGCGTGAGGGTCGTAAAACTTTAGCAACTTCTTTCGCCATAGAGCATCAGGTACTTTGTCTTCAATCCAAGGTACATTCTCCAGATTAATAGCCTTGACCATGGTGAGTGATGTAGCATATTTTTTCGTGCCGTTTTCTAGATACTCGAGATCATGACAGACAAAATATTCCATTAGAATAGTTTTAGAACCGGCAATGACTGTAGGTGTGAGAGGCTATAACACTGGAGTCTGAATTCCTGAAGTCGTTGCTTTCATGGCCTTTGCAAGCTCATTGATGTGATATTCAGCCTCATTGTTGCTGATCTTCATGGTATCAAAGAAATCCACATCTGCGGCTGACATTTTGAGAAGATCTGGAGTCATAGTGGGTTTCCCGTGAGTATACATAAGGAAAGCCGAAAAGTCGATTAGACTGTCGAGGAATTGAGTAAGCTCGATATCTGTTGCCGTTGAGAAAGGATGTTGTGGTGCGGCATTGGTAATCCATTGTTGATCATGTACAGTCTCGTCTATGACAATAGATTCAGCAAAAGTCGGTTCTGGTATATTTAGGTCTTCGACATCCATATAAGAGTAATGCTGATCCGTTGTAGGAGGTGGAGAGTGAGGTGTAGTGGAATCATCTTCATGCATTGACACTGTGGGTTCGTCTTCATGCATAGACACTTGGGGTTCGTCTTCATGCATAGGCTCTACATGTTCTATAGGAGAAACAGTAGTAACCAGTTCAGTGGATATACCTGTGTCTTTAGTTTGAGATTCTCTGGAAATGAATGTACCATGGAGGTTCTTTTGACGATTTTCTCTATTGCCATCATCACTGGTTAGTGATATGCATGGAGAATCCGGTCTGTCAGTGGTTTCATCATCTCTTTCGACTTCTTCTTGTTCACTCTCCGTTGGTTCTGCATCCACATCCTTTTCTTTGGTTCCAGTACCACTTTCTTCTTCTTCCTCATCACCTTTCTCGGATTCCTTATCATCTTCACCCTGCTTTGAATCTTCTCCAGTTTTACACGTATTCGCCCTTATCACCCTTTCCAATACCATTCCCATCACTATTATCATCATCATCATCCTCATCCCCATCATCCTCATTTTTATCCTCATCATCATCATTTTTACCATCATCTCCATCTTTATTCTCATTTCCATTACCCTCATTTTCTGCGTTATCGACATCGTCTTCGTCTTCATCTTCATCTTCATTCTCAGACTCTTCATCATCTTCAGGTGTATCTTCAATGATGGTCTTTTAGAGATAATGCAGAAGTTTGTGTTTTGTCTTCGTTGTCTTAGAGACCATATTGATCAATCGTGTTTCCAACAATTTTATTAATTGAAGATCAGATAAACCTATGGTGAATAGAGTTGGGAGCTCTTGATCGACATATGACTTCACTTCACGTTGAATGATGTTGGTCATGTGTTCATCAATGGAATTGATAAAAGCCACATTTTCTTTGTCACGTGCGTCCTTTTCTTTAAGAAGCTTTTTATGTTGACTTTTAAGTTTTGAGACGGTGTCGGATAGCTTCTTGAGTTTAGACTCGTCACTTTGTTGTTCTCTGAGAGCTTGATCAGGTATCCTTCCATTCAGCAATTCAAGTTGTTTTGCCTGATCCTCCAATTGTTTTGAAGGTTCTGAATAAGTGGATCATTGACCGTGAGAAATGGATTGGAGATGGATGATACTTATTATCCGGTAATTGACGGAGGAGGTGTAACCACAAGTGTTAGAGAGGTTGTGGATGATACAGGTTATTCGAGGATTGATGGCGGTGTTGGTGTAGTCACTTGGGCGGTGGTTGGTACTTGTTGTGAGATGATCAGTGGCGGTGTAGTAACAGTCATTTGGGCGGTAGTTGGTACTGATTGTTCAACGAGTTCATGTGTGGGAGTTGGTGTGATGACATTGGTGATTACCAGGGGGTAAATGGTGGAATGGTAGTTGTTGTCACTGAAGTTATAGGAACATCCACCATATTCTCATTCGTCAGGGGATCAGTATTTGTGACTTCGACGCCTTCCCCTTCAAGATTAAGATATTTCATAACATCATCAGAACCATAAGTAGACTTACTTTGGACTTGAGTTGCTGGAATGAGAGTCGCATGAGCATCTTCTGAAATGACAGTGCAAGTTGGTGCCGTTAATGATGTGTTGATATTAACATCATGGTACAATGCGTCTATTTCAGTGTTGTCACTGCCACCATCCTCCTCACCATGCTCAAGACTTTCAAAGTTGAATGTACCAACATCTTCATCATTAGTGTCTTCATAAAGGTAAATGTCTTCATCAGGTTCACCAAATTCATCTAAGTCATCAGCTAGTGTGGAGCCTGAACCTTTTGATTTCGCGAAAGCCTCCTCTCTGCTCAGTCTAAGTGTGAGGCGTAGCTGTTTGTCTTGAGAGATATTTTCTTGAGCTGGTTCGTCTTCATCAATACGTTTTTCTCTACCTTTGTTTTTCTTTGGCTTCTTTGCCTTTTTTCTCGGCTGTTGCTCTTCTTCTTCGTCATCAATTCTGATCATCTCATCTATTTCTTCGTCATCTATATCATTGAGTTGCTCTTTCCCTTTGCTTTTAACTTTGGATGAAGAAGTATTTTGATGCTTGGCAATCCGTTTCTTCTGTTTATCGGTTTGCTGATCAGAAGGATCGGCATTTGCTCTTTTCATTTGTGCTTCAATGTCTCTGAGCATCCTTTTGTATGGTTCACTGTCCTTAATCCCCTCATTGATTAGTACATTGGGCACTAGAGTTGGACGGAGTGAGTACTTTGTAGAATGATTATTAGCAGACATAGTGTCCAACACATAGCCTCTATCTTGGGTATGGTAGAAGAAATTCCCACGAGTATCAATGGCTGGGTCACTCTTCATGAAATGATTGGTTATGAGCTTTGTGAACCGTGGAAATGGAAGATGCGAAGACTTCTTCTTCGTGCTTGTGAATTGATAGCAGAATTCTTCCCAAAGTAATAGTGCGTAATCCACTTTAGCTCCAGTGTAAAGTCCCCAAAATACATGAGCCTGAGGGGGGCTCATTACGTCTGATCCACGAACCTTTGAGTGAGGCACTTGACGATGATAGTAACAAGTGCTTTCCATGGTTGTCCGATGTGTGAGGTGTTAAACTGAGATAAATTAACAATTTCACCCTAATAGTTCAGAGCTCTAATTACTCTAAGAACTTCATCTGTCTCTAGGTTAGGCACATACTTTTCTCCTCTTGCTAACCTAGGAAACTTGAATAATTTCCGAAAGTGACTCAAATCAAGCATTATTTCCCTGTTATTGAGCATAAAGGTGATATTCTTCTTTGAGAGTTGTATGTCCTGTGATATTGTCGCATTTGACCAAAACTCGTGCATATAAACTTCAGGAACTGATGCAGTAGCTCGTAAGGCATCCTTTATCGATGACATATCTAGTATATCCATTGAGACTTTGAAGGCTGCAAGAGATGGATCAAAATCGTCTTTCAGATGATAATTGTTCTCTGCAGGTGGCAGCCGGTCACTGAGTGGAACAAGTGTAAGATCAAGTTGTAGTTGTTGTTCTTCAGTAATCGACATATTCCTGCTTTAGATAGCAGATACATAATTGATATATACACACATATATATATATCTCATAATCTATGTAAATAACACAACAAATGTCACCACATATTATTAAATGTGACACAATATTATAGACATAGTTCATAGGAAATACAATCAGACATTCAGATTAACACCTAAATACATGACAGTATACCACAGACATTTTATTCGAATGACATAACGACCTAGCTTTAGTTCCTTGAGGATTTGGGTTTCTTTGTAGTCATAACCACTACTTCTGTGGGAGTACTAGTGGAAAAATGACGATGGAGTTCAACCACTACCTCAGTAGGCCTGGGTATAACTTCTACCTTATTAGCTGTTGGTGTAACCAAAACCTCAGTAGGTGTAGGCAAAACCTCAACCTCAGTAGGTGATGAGATAACCAAAATCTCAGTGGGTTTGAACTTAGGGTCTTCCATGTCCTGAATGCAAAACACAAGACATTGAATAAGTAATTTTATCTCTTTTGTTTATAGAAATCAACTTATAAAATAAGATGAATTTTTGTAATAAGAAACCGTTCAAGTATCCTTATGAGAAAAAAAAATTAATTTTATCCAATTAAGCTTGGTTTCGTTTTAATGGCCCTAAAATTCTTAAAGCCTAAAAACCCTGATTTGAAATCTAAGTCGAATGCATTAGAGCTGTATTTGTTATTGTAACACATTGAGAAGAAACTACACTTAGCATTTTTTTGTTTCACAACTCTTAATCTAGCAGTGTGTCTAAAAGTTCCACCTATCGTAATATTAAGAAACCATCACAATCTTAAAGTCCATCGAAATACTAAGTGTCATCGGAATGTCATCATCGCAATGTGGTCATCGGAATGTCATCGCAATGTGGTCATCAGAATGTCATCGTAATGAGGTCATCGGAATGTCATCGTAATGAAGATCGCAATAACCTATCGCAATGGAGTCATCACAATAACTCATCGCAATGAAGTCATCGCAATGGAGTCATCGCAATAACTCATCGCAATAAGTCATCGCAATAACTCATCACAATAAGTCATCGCAATAACTCATCGTAATGAGTCATCGCAATAACTCATCGCAATGTCATCGCAATAGAGTCATCACAATCTGGTCATCGCAATATAAGAGTGGGAAAGTCATCGCAATCTGGGACGAAGATTACGATGCAACGTTTGATCCTTTCGATTACGGGACATAGACTGTGTTTCAAGCAAAACTGATCAAGACCAATGTTGATAATAGCAATACAATCATTTCCCCTCTATCAATTTCACTTTTTAATCACACATCAAAATGAAACCCTAATCTGGTAATCGAGACACAGGTCTCGTTTGTAAGGATAAACAATAGAAACTCATGGAAATAACAAGTCTGTGATAATTACCTAGATGTAATAGCAGTAGATTATCACAATAAAAACGAAGGTATGGAAGCTTGTTAATGGCGGAAAAAGTATAGATGTGTGTGTGTTGCATGAAAAAGAAGTATAGGGGGGGGGGGGGGTTGACTTAGGTCAATCTCAAACCATTTTGTAAAAAATTGCAATTTGGTCCCCCTGTTTGAGAAGTATGAATAAAACTTGTAATAAAACAAGTTAACAACACCTCTTACCCGAATAATCTTAAACTGTTAACACTTACACACCACAAACATTTCTATTGATATGACTTAAGGCATATGATATAACCTAAGACCAATTCAACTTCCTCATAAGGCACGCATTTCACATAAGGCAAACCATACATCGTGTAGCATTTTTCTGAATTTTTTTTTGAAGACCAATTCAATTCCAAAACGATTTGACATTTGCTCCCCCTTAAACGCTGACCCATTTTTTATTTAAAGAGCTGTAGTCATTTTTTTAAAGAGACAAATATCCACGAAGACCGTTTCCGTTTAGTGATTTTATGAAACGATTCTGATGGCAATAATTTTTCTCTTATTTTAACAAAAGAAGTGCACTGAAGCGTACACTAATTTGTGTTAGACCAAGTTATAAAGTAAACTTGATCCCTTACAAGGTTTTAAAGTAAACCTTGCCCGAGAAAATTAATTCCCGTTGTGAGCCAAGGTTTTCAAAAGAGATATGTGACTTTAATGCGAAATGCGGGTTGCAGTCAGAAATAACTACAAGCCATATGGGCATGTTTTAAAATATGTACAACTTTCATACGGACTGTATTTATGGCGCCGTGTCAATTTTAATCGACATTTCTGAGGCCGTAAATATTACCTTACTAAAAGACATGCCCGATTAAAAATGAAAAGTATTTTTGGATTTTCTTGATTTTATATTTTTTATGGTTTTTGCAAGTTTTATATTTTTGTATTTTTCTTTTTGTGGTTTATATATATACGATAATATACACGATTACGATAAAAAGGATACTCTAGAATAGTTTACCACCACTGTTCTGCAGATTTTTCTGCCCTTAAGAGTCGTCGGTGAAAATGATTTCATGCACAACTTTTCGATCAAAAACTCGATACGTCATCGATCTAAGGCCTTTATGAATATATCCGCCAGATGATACTCAGTGTTGACAAAATACAGCTCGATTACTCCATTTTCCACTTGCTTTTTGATAAAGTGGTAGCGTATGTCAATGTGCTTTGTCCGGGAGTGTTGAACGTAGTTGCAGCAAAGGGCAATGGCGCTTTTGTTGTCACTGTACATCGGGATTTTGTTGAATCCAAGACCGTAGTCAGTTAAATGTGATCTCATCCAAAGAAATTGAGCACAACAACCGAACATAGCAATGTATTCAGCCTCTGTACTTGATATCGCAACGCTTTTCTGCCTTTTGGCCAACTAGTCAGTCTATCTCCAAGAAGTTGCACACTGCCAGAAGTGCTACGTCTAGTATCTTGACACCCAGCATAATCTGCATCTGCATATGATATTAGTGAAATAGAGGAATCCTTCGGATACCACAGACCACGATTATGTGTTCCTTTAAGATACCAAAAGTTCTTTTTCACAACATGTAAGTGCTTTTTGGTAGGCCGAGCCTGATACCGGGCACACATGTATATAGCAAATTGCAAATCAGGCCTGCTAGTAGTCAGATAGAGAAGGTTGCCGATCATTCCACGGTAAAGTTTAGGATCGAAAACAATCCCATCCCTATCCTCATCTAACTTGGATCTCTCCACTATAGGAGTATCCACGGGGTTGCAGTTTTCAAAATGATACTTTTTCAACGATTCAAGAGAATATTTAGATTGATTAATGAAGATGCCTCTGGGATTTTGTGAAATTTGAAACCCTAAGAAAAATGAAAATTTCCCCATCATCAACATCTTAAAACGTGTGGACATGATTTTCTCAAAATGGTCAGACAGTCTTTGAGTAGTGGTAGCAAATATTATATCGTCAACATAAAATTGTACCAGTATCATGTCGTTATCCTCCTTGAGAATGAACAAGGTGGGGTCCACTTTGCCTTTGGAGAAGCCTTCCGAGATGAGATAAGACGACAGGAGATCGTACCACGCCGTAGAGCTTGTTTCAACCCATAAAGAGCCTTCTTGAGCTTGTACACGTGATTAGGATACTCCGAGTTGACGAATCCATTCGGCTGGCTTACATAGAGATCTTCCCTTAATTCACCATTAAGAAATTCTGTCTTGACATCTATTTGGTAGACAATCATATTCATGTGAGCAGCATAAGCAAGGAATAGTCTAACCGCCTCCAATCGTGCAACAGGAGCAAAGGATTCTTCAAAGTCAATACCCAAAGCTTGTTTGTAACCTCGAGCAACCAATCTAGCTTTGTTCTTTAACACTCCACCTAACTCATCGAGTTTAACCTTATATACCCGTAACAATGTAAGGATGTCAACATTGTCAGGTAGAGGAACTAATTCTCATACTTCAAGGCGTTGAAATTCATTAAGTTCCTCTTGCATGGCTTCAATCCATGATGATTGTTGCATGGCTTGTTGCCAAGATGTAGGTTCATTCTCGCAGAGAAACGCATCAAAGAAGCAATATAATGCGTGCTCTTGTAGTTGATGATGTGTCAAGACTGGTTGATCGATGTCACCAATAATATTGCGGATTGGGTGATCCTTTGTCCATTTTGGTGTTGTGATTTTCAATCCATGGTGGTCTGGAGTAAACGATTGCAGGAGCTTCCTCTAAGGTAGACGCACCGTTAGGGTTTTCAGGCATTTGTGAACCAAAGAATGGAAGATCTTGTAGGTGAGCAAGTTCCAAATCGTGATCATAGTAATCCTCTTCAACATCATTAGGAACGAGTGGGGGTGATGATTCGGTGTAGTTTGAGAATTGTTGGGGGATGGTGCATCTGGTTCTATAGTGACAGTAGATGCATCAGACTGATTTCCATTATCTTGAGCAACAACTTTGGGAACTAGAGCTACTGCTGCAGGTGCTGGAGAATCATCACTTGGAGGATCAAAAAATTCATCAAATAGGTTTAAATAACTCATCCCACTCGGGCCTTATAGGTGGTGTAATGATGGAGAAGTAGGATTGTTGGGAGATAATCTAGAATTAATCGTACCGGTTCCCATCTCATGAAGTGCGGGTTCAGAGCTATGTTGCTCAGAATCCATCGTTGTTAGCTTATCAAAATCGGCATCCAAAGTTTCAACTATCTTGCCAAGACGACGGTTATAAATCTGGTAAGCTTTCTTTGCGGGTGAGTAACCAATGAAAATTCCAATATCAGCCTTCGGTTGAAGTTTGCCCAAATTCTCACTATTAGTATTTGGATAGCAAAGTGCACCAAACACATGAAGAAATGAAATATCAGGTTTGTGTCCATGAAGTAGCTCATGTAGTGTTTTTCACGGCGCTTACGAATGATGGAGCGGTTTTAGGTATAACATGCTGTTGCCACTGCTTTAGCCCATAATAATAAAGGAGCATTCACATAAATTAACATAGTTCTAACAGCTTCCATAAGTGTACGGTTACGTCTTTCCACGACACCGTTTTGTTGTGGAGTGCGAGCAACTGAAGTTTCATGTGAAATACCTACCTCTTCATAATAATCTCGTAGAGTCTGATTAACGAACTCGGTTCCATTATCAGTTCGAATGCGGCGAACAATAGCATTAAGACGCACTTGGATCATCTTCAGAAAAGTAATAATGTATGCTGGTGCTTGATCCTTGATTGCTAAGAACTTAACCTATGTAAACCTTGAGAAATCATCCACCATGATGAGGATGTATTTTCTACCACTCACACTTGCCGTACGCATTGGCCCGCAAAGATCCATGTGCAAAAGATACAGTGGTTCTTTGATGGTGTCTTCAACTTTAGGTTTGTATGATTTCTTGGTGCTTTTCCACAAAGAACACGCGGAACATAAATGATCCTTGTCGAACTTAAGTTTTGGAAGACCACGAACAAGCTCGTTTTTAGCCAAATGGTTAATAGCATCAAAGTTAAGATGAGATAACCCGTGATGCCATAACCATGACTTGGTCTTGGATGCTTTGGATAGAAGGCATATAGGAGAGGCGACCATCATGTTTTGAATGGACAGTGTGTAGAGATTATCCCCTCGAGAACCTTTTCACAAATCATTTCCTGCAAGATCACGAATGAAGCAAGTATGTTGTCGAAAAGCAACCTCAAGGTTTGAATCGCAAAATTGTCCCACCGAGAATAAGTTGTGACCAAGTCCCTCCACGTAATACACCCTTGAAATCGTAACATTCCCAATTTGATATTCACCATAACTCATGATCTTCGCAATATGGTCGTTTCCAAATTTAACCGTGCCTAGAAACTTGCTGACAAAATTTCTGAGCATCGAGCGTTCTCCGGTCATATGCTTTGAGCATCCAGAGTCCAAGTACCAGAGGATGATTTGGACCACCTGGAAATATCACAAAACAAAGACAATGTATCGGAATCTAAATGTTCCTTTGTGTTAGCAGGTACAAATATATTTATCTTAGATTTGCTATCAAAAGAATTCTTAGGCTTCCAAATTTTCTTCCTAGATGTTGGCTTAGATTCTAGTTGTCTAATATCCACAGGTACTTCTTCACTGGTAGGCACAATAGTGGACGCAGACCTAGTTAAAGGGTGGTTTTTCCATTTCTTAGTGTTGGAGTTCCTATTTAAAGGACGCTGAGACCTAACTTCAGTGGATGTGATCCTACTTAAAGGGCACTTAGTTCCAGTTGCAGTAAAGGTCCTACCAATGGGTTTCCATTGCCAACCAACTTGGGTGACATTCTTCCCCGCTGGAATCTATTCAAGATTGTTCCTAATGGCATACATTTCATTCACATGATCAACAAGGCATAAATCATGACGCTGAGAAAACATGCATTCATTACAATTCCAACATCTCAAATTAGAATTCACATTTTGCTTAGGTTTCTGCATAGAGGCAGAACCTTTTGTCTTAGCTACATGATTCGTTTTTTTAAATCTGAAATAACAGTCCTAGGGTGAACTTCTACTTTCTTCTTCGCAATCCTACTAGTGGAAGGCTTGATCTTATCTTTCTTGTTTTGAGATCCTTTAACCTTAGTAGACCCAATTACTCCTGTAGAAGCCAAGGGAATATTAGTACCATATTTTGATTTAGCCTTGATGGGTGTGTTTAAAATAGGCTTAGCTCCTGGGGTATTATTGAATGGAGTTATGGCAATGGTGGGGGTTTGTTGTTTAGGTGGTGCAGAACCCGGTTATCCTATGTAAGTCAAATTCTCTAAGCATTGTTGTACCTTCTCAATGTAATCATGAGCAGAGTAATAGTGGCTATTTGAGGGATCTAGTTCATAGAGATCATCTACAACATCCCTTGCAAGATCCGCGTGCTTAATTGCATGTTGCATATAGAGCTTATACGATAGGGGATTGTTCTTATGGTATGGGTTCTTAGTGATCACCACCTTTTTTGGAGTACTAGAGGACGGTGCAGAAATTATAGCTAGGTTATCAACAACTTCTTGTCCTTTGAGTTGAAGTGTCTCTTTTAACTCAGCCAAAACCATGTTTTTGTCTATGAGTTGAATATTTAAGTCAGAAATTTCCTCATACTTTTGGTTTAGTTGGTCAACAAGTGACTTTTGCTCTGCCGCATTAAAAGCGAAGCGTTCTTCTAATGAACCATAAATATGTGAAAAACCATGCTTTACTTTATCAAACTCCCCTAGCATAGAAGTAATTCTATTTTCTAGGGCATGGTTTTTAATCTCTGCGACCTCTAGTTCCACTTTCTCTTTTAGTGACTCTCTCTTAAGTCTCATGATTTCTTCCTCTAATGCCTGAACCACCTGAATCATCTTGTCACTCGTCTCAACGGTGTTTTCACAATTATTTGTTTTTGAAAGAGTTTCATTTTTAGATTGGTTTTTAATTTCAAGAGATATACAATGTTGTTGAAGCTCATCAAAACGTTTTGAAAGTGAGTTATAAGAATCTTGAAGCTTTAGAAATTCAGCGTTAGATTCGTGACAAGAATTATTATCTACATTATTCACAGGTTCAACAATATTTACAGAGAGAGCATGCACATCATCACATTTATTCACAGCAGATGTAATCTCAATAGCACATTCAATAGTAACAACTTGCATCACATCGAGAGACACTACATGTTCCAAGAATTGGTCATATTCGGACAAAATCTTTTCTTTCTCAATTAGATTTTGCTCAGAAGCATCATCCATTTCATAGAAAACTTTTCGAACTTCAGCTATTTCGAAATTAAGATTATCCCCGAGATCTAGAAATCCCTCTTTAATATTGTTTACAAACAGAACGATCTCTTTCTCAAACACCATTTTCATGTGTTCGAAAGCCCATTCTCCAGCGGTTTGAGCCGTTGAAGTCGTACATTCCTTGATGACCTTGTCAAATCCGGTAAGGTATCACCTAATCTCTTTCAAGCTTAGCAATATTGTACTTGCCGGTGGAAGACCCTTTGGAATTTCCTTAGGTTCATTCGGATTGACAAGTGTAGGAAATATACTAAGGTTTTCTCAAGTAGACATGTAAGTTGGTGTATGGATAAATTCCCTTTGTATATTAAAGCGAATTCTAAAATCCGTTTTTGCATTCTATTCATTAATTGTTCATAATCATACTTAGGATATGTAAAAATAACTTTTGACCGATTCTCTTCATGCAGTCACAAATTCTCAGATGATTCTGGAAACACAATCGAATCTAAGACCAAGTTGCATCATAAAGTCGTGGGTTGTGATTAAATGCTTGCTTTGCATAACCCGGGTTAGGTGGTAAGTCTGTTAGACGCGATAGAGTAAATTCCTTAAAAGTTGAATGAAACAAGTGTACTAGATGTGAAGCGAAGTATTGTTTTAAAAGCAGAACTTCAGTCTTTTTAATTTTCTCAGACGACTTAATTTCCGTTTCAATCCTTTTAGACTCGAGAATTTCGAATCCGTTTGCAGTTTTTGAATATTATTAACGACTGACTCTTTTTCTTTAAGTTCTTTTGAAAGATGTTCTCTTAAACTTTCAATCTCTAGCAAATTATCCAATTGGACTTTTCTAAACCTATCAAATTCTAGATTGGTTAAGGTATTGGTCAACGGAGTTAATTCCAAGGTTTTAACCTTTTCCTTATACAAAGCAAGCTCGGCAGATAATGTCTAATTAACACCGAGGGTTTCAAGGACCTCATTATTCATTTGGCCAAGCATAGATGCCGACACCATAACCAAATCTTGTTGAGCAAACGAATTTGTAGACGTAATAGCTCCCGATTGTGTTTCACTCAAAGTCTGGGGACTTGCATTGATATCGCTATCATTGTTTGTCTCCTCGTTTGAATTACTAACCACCAGAGGCTGTTCCGGATACTCAAACACTTGCTCAACTTGATAAGGTACAATACTAGTATCATTGGCAGTATTTGATACCTCAGACATTGTATCAGCCCCATAAAGTGAAAGATTTGCCATGAGAGCTGCCTTGGCGGTATTGAGATCATCACAGTCTAAATCGTATGCATCAAGATCATCGCATTGGTATGCTAAATTATTGGTAGAAGCTACTGTGAGTCCTTCAGTATCCGCAACTCCTGGATCTACTAGAAATGCTAACTCCTCTTCATAGAGCTCTCGACCTTGTGCTTAAGCATTAACCAAGTATATCGTTTCCTAAAACCATGTGTCATCCCTCTTCCTCTTTGGTTGCTTGCACTCCCGAGCCATGTGTCCTTCCCCTTTGCAGTTATAGAAGATGATTATTTTTATTTTGCCAGTGTTATTTCCCCTTGTAGCAATGTTAAATGGGCGTGCACCAGTATTGGATGAACTTGGTCTCCCCTGAAGTGGTTGTACAGTAACTCTGTCATCTTGGATTGTAGCTTGTTGACGAGAGTTAGAAGAATTCCTCAACTAATTATTTGTTGGAGATGGTCCTCTGTAACCTCTTTTGTTCAACGCTTGAGTGATGTAAGCAGACATTTGTGCAAGTATACCAGTAGGATTATCCCCTTTTCTGAACTCAGGAACTGGAATCTCATCATCACAGTAGAAAACTGTTCCTGGTTGAGCTACATACACACTTGAAGGAGTACTGACATGTTGTGAGTAATGGGGTTGAGGAACCTCATGTTGCCGGTAAGTGATGGCAGGATTTGTTGGTGGTTGATAAGGAAAGTATGGTTGTGATGATAGTGCTGGTTGCTGATATTGTTGCTGATATGATGTAGGTGGTTGTGGTAAGATCGAATACTGTGGAAAGATTGGAGTCTGAAACATGGGCTTGTGATAAGATTGTTGTCCCATAGCATAAGGAGTGTTGTTATATGACACTGTTGGATGATTTTCCATTAATGCCAATGGTTCGGAATAAGATCCCTGAGACATGAGTTTCTGGAGCACATGCTTCTCGTGTTGCTGCAAGAAAGCATAAAGTTGATCTAAATTTGATTTGTGCAAATCCCGAATCAATTTAACATCAGTGACATATTGGCTCCACTCTGGGGGTAACGTATTCAAGAACTTGGTGTTGATTTGAAACTGAGCAATCGTGAGATTATACACATTTAAATCATTCATCAATGTAGTGAAGCGCCAGTAGTAGTCATGAAGTGTTTCCCCTGGAATGTATGAGAACCTATCGAACAAGTCATAGAGTTGACACTCTCGTTCCTGCTTGGAAAGTGAAGTCCCTTGTAACAAAACCGTTAAGAGATCCCAAAGTTCCTTTGCTACCTTGTAGTTGCTTACCATACGATAAATATCAGGTGGAAGAGCTTGCTTGATGGTCTGAACGGCCTTGTCAACCGCATCGGCAATGATTTGATTGGCAGCCGTTAGTTCATGAAATAGCCGTGGCGTAGTCACATTGTCTACAGTAAATTCACCCCAATCGAGTGGACCTTGCTCAATGGATTGAACCATGAGTCTCCCACTGGGTCTACCCATAATATAAGACATCATGCGACCTTGCCATGCTTCAAAAAGCTCTTTGATAAGAAACGGTGGACGGGTATCGGTACCTGAGATGATAGAAAGGTCAGTAAGCGATGTCATTGTTGGCATGTATGAATGTGAATTCATTTTTGATCCCTTGAATAAAGATTACCAAAATGATCGAACAATGAAATAAGATTATGTGTTTTAATGTTGTTTAAACAAAGATGTTGTTATCTTTAGGTTGTGTGTTTTTGTGAAATTTGCGATGTCGAAAAATCCTCTAAGTTGTGCAAATACTATCACAATACCCAAATTCATTCTATCTTAATGTCAAATCTCAAAGTTTTCGTAATGCTCAAACTTAGTCTTTTCAATGCCAAAAACTTAATCCCGTCGGAATGTGATCGGAATAAGTGATCGGAATGTGATCGCAATATCTTGATCGCAATGTAGTGATCGCAATATCTTGGTCGCAATGTAGTGATCGCAATATCTTGATCGCAATGTATTGTGATCGCAATATGTTGATCGCAATATAGTGATCGCAATAAAGTGATCGCGATATAGTGATCGTAATATGTTGATCGCAATATAGTGATCGCAATGTAGAAACTCTTATGTTTATGCGATCCTGATCGTAATGCAGAAATATTCCGAGACTTGAAAACACCAAAAAGTTGAGATTTTTTACCTTGTAATCCGTGTTTCTAACCAAACCAAAGTACCCAAATCGCTACTACAACTAAGTAGAAGATATATGGAACAAGTAGAACAATAAAAACATGAAATTTTTTTTGAAACTTGGGTAAAATCAATCAAACACACATGAACACACTTAAATAAGCATGAACAACACAAAACTTACCTTAATTTCATCCTATGGCTCTGATATCAATTGTAAAAGTATGATAATCTTTGATTTATCAAGAGGGTTGTTGTTTCTAGAGAGAGAAAGTAGAGAGAGAGAGATGAGAGAAAATATAAATGTATATTATGTGAAAATGAAACAACCAACACCCCTTTCCATGGTGGAAAAGGGTTTATATATGCCCAAGTCCCTTAGTGGACTTGGGCCTCCGGCCCATAAACATGCTCATGGGTCGGGCTAATATAAACTTTAATTAAACTATACTACGAGCCCTTAACTATATTGTTGGAGTGACCGAGACTTTCTAAATACGAAAAACGTATTTCCAACAGTTATCCATTGTATACGACTCCTTATGTTATAAAAGGAGGTCGTAGGGTTTATACTATACACACATTATTCAGTATTCGACTTTCATTGTAGTCAAGTTTAAATATCAATCAAAAGTGAAAGTTTGGTTTATTTGTTTTACTTGTTCTTTAATCTAAGTGTTAATTCCACATAACACTTGGATTGTTCATATAACAACAAAGTTTCTCTACGTGTTAAACTTGATTTAATATCGTTAACACAAAGCTAATCGATTTAAGTTTAGGATCAACATCTCTTCTAGCATTGTGATAATAGGTTTACCTCTCGAAATCCGTATTACATTATGATAAGATTCAGAAATACCATACTCATAGGTTGCAAAACCTTTGTCCATTTTGAAGAAAGCTCTACACCAACTCTTTGGATTCCTATCTACTATCCACTGTTTTGCTTTAGGGTCAATGTTACCAATAAGATCCATCTTTACATAGAACTTATGTTAAAGAGTAGTTGTTGCAGCACCTCAGAATAAGCTTTTGTAATGCAAACCATTCTATTTCTTTTTAAAGTTGGCATATATGTTCCTTGCACATTGCTTGTGCTCTGCATTTGGTAACATTGTCTTCACAGCCTCTATCAAACCCTATATCATAACACATAAAGTTAAAGTTTAACATTGTGTTTATAAATAATGATTATGAAGATACAAATGGATATAAAAGTTTACCTCGTGACCATCTGAAATGATAGTCAAATATGCACCCTGGAAAAGTTTTAGATCTTCACATAGACAAGCCTTAAAAAATTACCAATTATCAGTGTTTTCAATGTTGACCACTTCCTAAGCTATGGGAAACATTCGGTTGTTTCCATATCTACCCATAGCTGTCAAAAGCTCACCTCTCACTGTTCCTTTTAGAAAACATCCATCCAAAACTATAACTTTTCTACACCCCTGCAGTCAATCCTTCTTTCATTGCCTTAAAACAGACATAAAACCGTTGGAAGTGAATATTACCATTGTCTTTCTATTCTACATGTAAGTAAACTGATAAACCAAGATTGGTTTCCAATATTTGATTCCTATAATCCCATAACATGTTGTAATGCTCTATGAGGCCACCTTCATGATAATATAGGGCTCTTTGCTTTGCTCTTTTACATTGGCCAATACTAACATTGATGAAATATTTCTTCTTGGTTTTCTCTTAAATACTCTTGTAACTAATAGTTGTTCTTAAATGACTTTATAAGCAAACTGTTTAGCAATCCATTTATAAGTGACCAAAGAACCTAGATAAATTTTTTTACAACATGTGTGTTGTGGAATCAAGGTTTTGATATGAAAACTGCTTTTATTTTGCATCCAGGATGCCCAAAGCCTAAATGTGCAACCACTCTCTTTACCCTTGGTTTTCCCTTTCTTACTATGCACTTCCTTAGCTTTCTTACCTAGTGAACTACTCATACCTTTTTCCTTCTTAGATGGTGACTTAATCCACAGACCATTTGTTTTCCCTTTCTTACCAGGAAAATCCCCTTTCTTGCCTTTCTTACCACCACATATACCCTTTGCAACATCTCTACCACACAGTACCATCAAGCTTCTATAATCATTCCTTCTATACCAAAGCTGGTATTGTAACACCCCACTTGGATAATTGGACCGTTACGTGTATTTATGGTGTGTCATCAAAGCATGCAAGGCGTATTAAACATTAACTGACCATAACGGAAATACCGGAATCAAACATCGGTAATCCAAACATAAGCTGTTAGCCTCAAAATATTGAGTCATACAAGAATGCTCGGTCATATGTTTATTATGTATCGTATATTAGAACGTTTTAATAGGTAGTAGATTAGTTGTATATTACGGGCTTAACTTTAAGCTAAGGTTCATTCATAAGTAACCAAAGCCCAATAGGAAAGCCCGACCCATTATCATATAGCCCATCATGCCACATGTAGGCAAGGCTATATAAACCTCTCCTTGCATGTAAGGAGAGGTTGGTTGTCTCATTTTTCTAATTCTCCTAATCTAATATTCACCAAGTTTCTCACACACTTCTCTCTCTTTTCTCTCTCTAGTTTCTCTCTCTAGAATTTATCTACTTCATCTCTTTTATCTACCTTTCTTTCTTATTTAATCATCACAAACATAAGGGACAACAATTGGTATCAATCGCCATGGGGTAGTTTTGTGATTCGTTGTTGATATTATACTTGGTTCGTGTGATTTACTCCTATAATCATCTCGGATTCAAGTTTTTCTTGTGCTTTCCGTGCTCTACATCTTGATTTACATCTCCTACATAGTTGTGATAGGGATTTGATTGTTTTTGGTTGGTTAAAATCACGGATTTCTTGTCAAAAATCTCATTTTTACCTAAAGTTTCGGAAAAGTACAAGCATTCCGACAGGCATTCCGATACAACATTCCGACAGACATTCCGATACTATATTCCGACAGTATTCTGATACAACATTCCGATGGACATTCCGATAGCACATTTCGATGTACATTCCGATGATATGTTTAGCTAAATTTTGTTCGAGTATTTTTTAGACTTAGCCACTATCTAGACTAGTTTCGGAACATAGTTTACACGAAGATTTAAAAAAAAAGAAGAGTTTTTTGGCAGGAAAACCCAAGTAAAATTTATTTTTTCCTAGACCATTTTTAGGCCATTTAAGCTTCAATTTCAAATTTTGGCGAAGCGAAAAAATTTTCGACCAAAAATTCAAATTTTCGGACCAAAATTCAAATTTTTAGGCCAAATTTCAAATTTTTTAGGTTTTATTTTTTGTTAAAATTTTCATTTTTCAAAATTTTTCCCTACTGTTATTGGCTATTTCTATCTTGAATTCAAAATTTGGTAATTCAAAATTTTTCGGTTTACCGTTTTTGTCGGACTGAGGAGTTTATTGTCGGATTGAAAAAAAATCAGAAATTTCGGAATTTCAACTTCAACAACAATCATCATATCTACTTAATATCCAAAGTCACTTCATCAACTCAAGACACCATCATCATGGAAAAGAGCACTGAGTGTTCAGAAGTGACAACTCTCGAGATGGAACGATTACAACAACGGACAAGTATCATGAGAGAAAGTTCAATGAACGGTATTAGAGGACTTTGGTCAACTTTTGAGTCCATATCAAGAGTTTTACGAGTCTTAGGTGAATCCACTAGCATTTTCACAAGAACATTCACCCAAGACATGGATAAACTTGCCACACAGCTTGTCAAACAAAGATTCATTGGTGGTGAATGCCAGACCACTTTAATTGAACTAAAGACAATATTTGCAGTACAATTTAACTCTGAATTCATCGAGTCTCTGAGTACAAGGGAGTGCTTCAAGAGTAATAATGGATTGGATGCTCTCTCCTACAAAGATTTGATCACCCAGAACATCGAATTCATTGCAACCTATATCAACAAAACAATAATTCACGAACAAGAAATAGAAAGACAGTTCAAATCAAGTGGTGGTATAATATCGGGTCATGAGAATGAAAGCTGCACATCACGGAACACAAAGCATACCATACATGGGATCGAAAGCAGCAGCATGGGCACACAAGGCATCAGTTCTGAGACTGTCATCAACAATACACCTTCTTATGATAATGGTCCTGTTTACGATTCTGAACCATTGGAAGAGGTACACAATGCTGAATTTAATGTGTTTGCCAATGCCAATACGCATGAGCATAGTGATCCAACAACAATCCTTATTGACACATGTATGACGGAAAAGGTTGATATCAATACCACACCCGATTCATCAGGAATGTGCAATAATGAGTTTGAGGATGATCAACATGCAAATGAGTATGACGATGAGGAGCGTGTCGCGCTTGCTAATTTAATTGCTAGTTTACAAAAAGATGTCAATGAAACTAAAAAGTGTCAAAAGCAATTAAAGAAGGCAAACGCTACGCTCACTAACAACTTTGAAGAATGCAAAACTGCTCTAATTAAGTCTAATGAGACCCATGATAGTTATAGAGTTGAGCTTCTTCAAAAGACCAAAGAGCTTGAGGGGTACAAGGGTAGTGCGTTAAAAAATCAAAAGGACGATCTTGAAAAGAAATACAACGGAACTCTTGAGTTATTAACCAAAGAGAAACGTCAATTTAATGTTTTATTAATGGATGAACGTCAAAAAACGTACCTTGCTACCCCCAAAGTTAACGAACTTGAACAAAGGCTTTCTATGACCACTACCGATTCTGCTAAAATTCTTGAGGTAAAGAAACAAGAGGTTGAAACGTTAAAACAAGATTTCAAAAGTCGACATGACTGTAAAAGTAACAGAACTAGAAAAACAAGACGAATTTTTTAAGAAAGTTGTTTATAAAACGCATGACTCTATTCAAACCGTTAGAATGATAGCACCTCCGTCGATCTTTATGGGTCAAGCTAGCTTTGCAAGTCCTGATTACCTTGCCCAAGCTCAAGCTGCGAACCCTCACCTTTATATGGATGAGTCCGAATGGACCGATCCTAAATATCCTCTTGGTTATGATGAGACATCCGTTTGGGAAGAGGAGGGTAGATCACCGGTCAATAAAGTTTGTGAAACCATACAATTATGCTTATGAGAGTAGTCTATATGGTCTTTTCACTACACAAAAACAGAAGTCTCGTAAGGAATTGTTTTTAGAATGCAAACAAAGAAGAATTCAATGGAAGAAAACTTTTGCTACTAAGAAAACAAACGTTTCTAAGTTCATCAACTACTTGCCTCTTGATGCTTCTAAAAGCAAGAGTAGGCAGACATTTGGGTTTCTACAACATTAAATTGATAATATTAAATCCATTGTTGACAATGAATGGAAACAACGAGAAAATGACGAGTGGA
This sequence comes from Glebionis coronaria, assembly GCA_025667525.1. Classification (NCBI taxonomy): domain Eukaryota; kingdom Viridiplantae; phylum Streptophyta; class Magnoliopsida; order Asterales; family Asteraceae; genus Glebionis; species Glebionis coronaria. Next base: position 552,211,279 of record CM046875.1, on the reverse strand, counting down.
AAAAACCAATTCCTCAAGATATAACTGTGCTTATCAAACAAATCTTAATACCGAACACGACCACATTAAAAGAAAATATTCTTGAATTTGAAAGATTAATTCGGTCTGAAATGTTTGATGATTTGAAATACGTCGAGTCTCTTGAAAAAGAAATTGATGAACTTCAGACGAACAAATCAGAGTTCTCAAACGAATATGATCTCCTCTTAGAAGAATGTCTCTCCAAAGATATTTTGTGTGGTACTCTTCAATCTTGTGCTGATATCGATGGATATTCTGATGTTGCATGCAAATATCTTGAAAGATCAAAGAATGTGAGCGTCTTGAACTTGAGCTTTCGAAACGTAAAGAAAATGTTGATAAAAAGGCTTTTGAGTTACTTCAACACAAAACTGATTTCCTCCAAAAACATTGTCATTCTCTTGAACTTGCTTTGCAAAAAGAGATCGGAAAAGGTCCAAATGATAATAACTTGCAAGTAAAACTTTCTGCCTTGTGTCGTGAAATGAACGAAAAGAGTATGGAAATTACAGACTTGAAAGCTCAGTTGCAAGAAAAGGACATAGCGATAGAAGAGTTGAAGAAACTCGTTGCCAAAATGGGGGGGAAAACTGTGGAACCTAAAGTTGTGAAACCTGTTGTTCGACAACCCAATGCCCACAAGGATCCAAAGCTATCTATCTTAGGAAAACCGACTCCTTTCTCCACTTCTTCCCATGTAAAATGTAGGCTACCCCCTAAGACTGATGTGCAAACAATTGTTCCAAAACCATCCATTTCACCCTATGTTCCTCCATTTAGAAAGCACACTGTTGCTAAACCCAACCATGTGAATGCACCTAGCACTTCTAGGACTCCTCCAAAACGTGTGACGTTCGCGTTCACAAAGGAATCTGTAGGTTCAAATGACCTCGTTCATACCAACAACCTAGAGGATGCTAAACAAAAAGGGAAGATTCAGAAAGACAAACCCGTGTATTCAAAACCGAGTTCACCAAATCCCGCTAGAGTTCAACACACTCCTAATGGTAGTCAACCAAAACCTAGGACCCCTTACCAGCAATCTAGGAATTGGGAACCATCCATGAATAGTCATGTTTCGAACACTACGCCTGAACGATTTGGAAAACCCAGGAATACAAGGACTTTCGTGAATCCCAAATTCCCCGTATGCCCCACTTGCAAAAAGGGCATTCACAATGGAAATCATGACCATTGCATTTTGCAATACCTATATGAGGTCAAATCTCGTTCCTTTGAACGGAGATCAAATACAGAATCCCATAAGATAACAAGGAGATACAAACCCGTCGCAAAGAAAAGCAACCACACCAAATCTGAAACGTGGATTCAAAAAGGACATAGTTTCTCTCCAAAGAAGTCTTCCGCTGTGCAAGAGAAAACTACTCCTAAATCTAGTCTTCAGTGGAAACCAACGGGTCAGATCTTTATGGAAGTTGGTCTTAAGTGGATTCTCATAGAGAAGAGTGTTGAAACCTGCTCCAGCACTAATGCGGGTGTTCTGAATATAGACAATGTATTTGTTACTCCTAACACTAGTATTTCTGCAAACTCTTCTTCTGTCATTGCAGGTACAACAACGGATTCTGAACCCACTTCTCCTTCTTCAAAGGGTTCCAATTCTGTACATTCGATATCACCTTCTTCTGCTGTACAAAAGTCTATTTTGGATTATTTTCTAAAAACTTGATAAAACACAAAAATATAATAAAATGTAAATATTCATAGAAAAACAAAATAAAAAATGGAAAAACTTTCAATATACCAAAAAATATTCTTCTCGAAATGTCTTTCAGTTTTGATAATATGGACGTACATAGAAATGTCGCTCAATAACGACACGGGTGTGTACATAAAGCTCGAATAAAAGTTGTAAATATTTTTCAAAACATGTCATTTCTATGATTTACAATTACTTCAGATTGTGACTCGTGCCTCAAAGAAAGGAAAGTTGATCATGCATGATAACTTATCCTGAACAACGGGAAAATAAATTTTCTCGGTCATGAGCTTTCATTAAAAAACATTCAATGTTTTTAAGCTCACGTAAATGACTTACAGTTAAATGTCAGACTGTAACTCGAACTTCAAATAAAGGAAAGTGCATCTTTAAAGATAACTTATCCTACCAAACGGGTTGAGCAATCTATCTTAGGTTGAGCTTGTCACAAAACATTCAACGTTTTGAGCTTAACACAATGGCTTGTAATCACTTTCAGATTATAACCCGGATCTATATTCACGGGGGAATGTACGCTTTAGTGCCTTTACCCTCAGCAAAAGAAGAGAAATCTTCTTACACTTGAGTGGATTCGTCAAGACATTCAAAGTCTATGAACTCAAGTTTATGCTTTAGAAAAACCTCTTCGCCAAAAAGATATAGAATTTTTCAAAAAGCGTTGAACACAATTTTTTCAAGAGTTTCTCAATGATTATTCAAAATCTTTCAAAAATTGTGTGTTCAACAACTCCCATCCTCAAAAAGCGAAATGTGGATCATATCCTCACAATGACAAGTCAATTGGATCAATTTTTGAGGGGGAGCATCTCAACTTCATGCAAAGATTGACACATCTTTCTCCCGAAGATTTTCAAGACTATTTTTCAAAATATATTTTAATCAAATTTGGTATCTCTAATATCAAAAGATTTTATATATTAGAAATAGGGGAGGAAATGTGATTAAAATGTGATCTTATATAAGACTCAAGCACTTTAACTCTTACCTACATGTGCGAAACACTTTCGATTATCGATGCACATGTGAAGGGGGAGCATTTCTGAAACGACAAAACTATCAAGGTGTTAAATGTTTTTCAAACACCTTGTTAAACATTTGAAGTGGTTTTCATGGTTACGATCACATACCACAACATCTTTAATTCATGACATTATTGGTGTGAAAAGGGTGGTTAGGTTTAAGTCCTATGATCCAACCAGAACTGGAGGGATCTTCCTAGGGACACTCCAATAGATTAATAGAAGTCCTTAGGAAAGATGGAGTAGAATGTGAACGTAGCTGAATGCCGACTAAGTATTGATGCTAGCACTGGAACAATCACAACAAGGTGCTAGTAATGATGTCTTGGTAAGCATTGAAGGGGTTGAAGAATGAAAAAGAAATGTAAGGATAAAGGGTGTAAAAAAAAGAAGTCCTCCATACAACTTAGGCAGAAACCGGGTCAACACATCATGAAGACAACTCATCATGGACCCAGTGATGTGAAGCACAACCCTTTCCTAGCTACTCAGGCTTCTCTCAAAAGAAGTTTGTTTTATTGTCACGGAGAACAACATGACTTCTATTAGCTTTCTCATTCCGAGATAGTTTATATTGAATAGGTGGCATCTGCTACAGCCTCCGACCACTAAAAGTGCACAAATCGAGTCTAGAGCCAAGAGATCAATCAAATCTCGTTAGGACACACGGATGACGAACAAGAGAGTCCTACGCATATCCTTGTGATATTGCTAGAACACTCAGAGTGATACTACTTAGTATTCACAATGATGAGTGGAAATCCTTCCAGTGTTAACATCAAACATCACTGCGGTAGGTCATATGTAAGATTCTTTATGAATTAAACATATGTAGAACTGAAAAGCAACAGTGGTTTGATTCTGAATTGATTCAAACTCGTTTCAGGTTTCTACGCAATATGTTTATGGTCTTTCCAGACCATTCAGAGTGATATTCATTAATATTCATAGTGACGAATGGAAATCCTTCCAGTGTTAACATCAAACAGCACCGCGGTAGGTCATATGTAAGATTCTTTATGAATTAAGCATATGTAGAACTGAAAAGAAACAGTGGTTTGATATTGAATTGATTCAAACTCGTTTCAGGTTTCTACGCAATATCTTTATGGTCTTGCCAGAACATTCAGAGTGATATTCATTAATATTTACAGTGACGAATGGAAATCCTTCTAGCGTCAATATCAAACAACGCTACGGTAGGTGACTTGTGAGATGCTTATGAATCAAGCTTGTGTCAACTGGAAAGCAACAATGGTAAGATTCTTTATGAATCACACTTGTTCCAGGAATTTTAATTGACGAATTTAATCAAGCGAATATTTATCCAATTGATTCACTCTTTATGTTCGCAGTCTTGCTTTGAGACGGTCAAGTAAAGAGAACGGCTAGTACAACCGCGAAACCCTGTGAAGGAGATTTTTTAACTGAATCTACCTATCACAGGTACGATATTTAATATCGTATAACGGTCTTCACCGACCGGAGGTAAAACGCTACCGATTTAGGACGAATGTCAAAGCCATTCAGTCCGTGTCTATATTTTGTCTCGAGAAGGTGGCGTCACCGTGTACTCAGCAAAGTCAAAGATTCAAAACCACATACTCATGCCTAAAGACATATTCGACAATTAATAGTGTGAGCATGTGGATGAAGACACAAGATCACAAGATGGCAAAGACAAGTCAAGGATGATTTGAAGATCTCAAGATTAAAGACAAAGTCGAAAGACAACTACAAAGGCTCAAACATCACAGCATGAAGAAACAAGATTACTATTACACGTTCAAGACTCATTTATGGCAAGATTAGTAATCTCTACAATTCTCCAAATGACAAAGGGTAATGACTTATCACAAAGGGTAATGACCTCTCATTTGGGGAGATTGTTAGCCTCAAAATATTGAGTCAAAAAGAATGCTCGGTCATATGTTTATTATGTATCGTATATTAGAACGTTGTAATATGTAGTAGATTAGTTGTGTATTACGGGCTTAACTTTAAGCTAAGGTTCATTCATAATTAACCAAAGCCCAAAAGGAAAGCCCGACCCATTATCATATATCCCATCATGCCACATGTAGGCAAGGCTATATAAACCTCTCTTTGCATGTAAGGAGAGGTTGGTTGTCTCATTTTTCTAATTCTCATAATCTAATGTTCACCAAGTTTCTCACACACTTCTCTCTCTTTTCTTTCTCTAGTTTCTCTCTCTAGAATTCATCTACTTCATCTCTTTTATCTACCTTTCTTTCTTGTTTAATCATCATAAACATAAGGGACAACATAAGCTCAAATATAAAAGATTTAGTACTGAAGAAAAAAGGACGAAACAATGTCCAAACAACCAAAGTAATGTATGAGTGCATAAAATAAAGGAGTCTGGATAGCTCCCATCCAATGCACGTACTCTCTCAAAAGTCCTAAGAGCGTTCTTGTGTACCTGCCGTTTGGAACATGAAAGAAAATCTACGGTTGAGCATAACGCCCAGTGAACGAATATGAAGCATGATAATAATGTACTGGAATGGAACAGATAACAAATACTGAAACTATAACTGTTATGTAAATTAGAGGAAAGATGTGTAAAATCTGAGAAGTCTGATTCATAAATAATAAAGCTGAATTATTAACTGTTAAATATGAAAACATGTATTTACTGTATTTTAATTGCCAAGAGCTTATATAGGTCATGTGTTGTAACAACTGTTGCATGAATAACCGGAGGGGTGACCTCGTGATGCTGTAGAGGGGTGACCTCTAAATAATGTGCTGGGTGGAGGGATCAACTCTAATGTGAAGGATTTAGAACACACACCACATTCACCTGATAACTGTAATTGATAGTTTAGGATGCACCCATACATCCCGCTGATAATACTGATAAATGGCCAAGCTGAAATAAATGGGACGCTGCAAGAAATCACTCCCTCAGCAGAGGAGTCATGACACCGGTGCCTCTAGTGTCATGGTTACGGTACTTCCGTAACTAGTACATAAACTGTTCATGCTTGTATATAATGCTCATGCAATTTATTTAGTTATTAAAATGATTACTAATAAGATTACATATACTGGGGAAAACGTTTGGCTGCAGATGGGGAATCCTAATCATGCATAGAAGGAAGTCCTTACTGAAGGACGGGAAATCCGTACCTCGTGTCTAGTAACCGACCGAGATCAACTGACAGAAAGTCTACTCTGATCTCACGCGAGCTACATGAATAAAGGACACGAATAAGTTAAGTGATATTTGTTTATTTTATTTATCTTATCTGTACTTAGTTAATTTATTTATTCTTGTATTACCGTTAGTATATAAACTGATAAGTCTGAATGTTCTAATATTTCTGATTAACATATTCCTGTTCTATAATTAATTATGGTATAACACGAATTCTGACGTTATAATATTTCTATAGTTGGTAACCTGCTGATAATAGAAAGCTTCCTAAATTAGAAAGTTTCCAAAATGAATAAAATTGTTTAATAATATTATACGCTTTTAATTTTAAATACTAATTTAATATAATAATTTAATTTACTAATTAAATCATTTTAGACATTTATTTATAAAAGTAATAAAAGTAAGGTATAATTACATCTTCGTTTTAATCCTTTAAGTCTATCCCAGCCCTACCGAGGTACCCCCCTTCCCGGTCGCACTAAAAACAATTCAATAAAGTTACTTAATCCAAACTGGATTAGCGACAGAAATTTTTGTCGCTAACTTGTACTAACTGTCGCTAAAAGTTGTGGTCAAAACTGTCCCCAAATATGTCATGACAAACTGCGACAGAATTTGGTGTCACCAAACTGTCGCTAATCCTATATTAAAATCACTAATTTTTCTGTCCAACCTTTTTTCCCACTGATCTCTAAGGTGTTCCCACTGGTTTAACAAAGATCCCACCCGTTTTAGTAATCCCAAACACCCCCTTTTATTTTTAAACACCCCGGCGGTCGTGTTTGGCTGCGAATGGCTGAAACACAGCCCATACCGCCCCTGTGTGGATCACGGCTGGGCAGAGAAAAGGCCACCAAGACCTCTTGGCCTCGGTTTCATGAACCACAACCAAAAACCCGACACCCTTTTAATTATATATACCCCCTGTTGGGGTTGTTTTGCTCGCGTCAGGGCCAACAACAACACCACCGAGACATGGTGGTGTCTCGGTTCTATGCAGCCACACACAGAAACCCGAACCCTCGTTTAATTATATGGTTTTTAACCATTCAAACCTTTTTTGGTCAGATTGAATATACCTTGATTCGTGATAAAATATGGAAATAAAAGAGAAGTAGGTACCTACACGATCTTTGTAACAAAATGAATACACACGACCTTCTTGATTATAAAATTCTCGAACCCCTCCCTCTTTTGTTCTAAAACCCGGCGGCCGCCCAAAAATGAGGAACCCTAGTTTTCTTTGTTATGTAACAATAAAATGGGAAGTACTCCCTTTTTGTTTCCTGATGATTTAAGTTTACCATGGGCCAGGCTCAAAGCCCATTTCTCCTTTGTTTATTAATCTAGACGCCACCCCTTAATATACATGGGGTTTTTCGTTTAGTTTCGACACCGAGATTTATATTGTACAATTTGTATTTCTTGTTTTAAATTTTTTTCTGTAAAACGTAAATCCTTTTTCTTTAACTAAATAATACATACTAAGTATAATACTGAAACTTAATAATTATTTTCTGGATAATTATTATTTTGTTGTATTTAATTAAAAAACTGGGACTGCGTATTTACTGTTGCGTTTAATTTACGTTAAAGCTGAGACTTCGCGTATTTAATATTCTAGGGTTTTAAATACGGGTTTTACAATTCTTCCCCTCTAAAAAAATAATTCGTCCTCGAATTAAGGATACGATTATGCTGGGGTTTTACAATTCTCCCCCTCTAAAAAGAAAATTTTTCCTCGAATTAAAGGTAATTTAAGCTGATGAAGTTTATCTAAGCTGAAAGACATATAGACTGAAAGGACATGAAAACTGAAAGACATATATGCTGAAGGACGTGTAACTGAAAGACATACCCGAATCAAAACTGAAAGTGAGGATAAGAAGTCCATATAGACTCCTCTGTTTCCCAAGTGGCCTCCCGCTCGGTATGGTTCCTCCACTAGATTTTGACGAAAGGAATGGTCTTCCTTCGCATAACTCGATCCTGGCGATATAAGACTGCTTCGGGTTCTTCAATATAAGATAATTCCTCCCGAATCTGATCGAGTGGATAATGAACTTTGTGAAGATCATGATAGTTGTACCCTCTGAGTAGTGATACATGGAACACATTATGAACGTGTGAAAGCTGAGGCAGTAATGCCAACCGATATGATACTTCACCGATACGTTCAATGATTTTGAACGGTCCGATGTAGCGAGGGTTGAGCTTGCCCTAGAGGCCAAAACGTCTGACCCCGCGTGCTGGAGATACTTTGAGGAGCACCCGATCTCCGGTCTGAAATGATAGATATCTGTGATGCTTGTCGGCATAACTCTTCTGACGAGTACGCGCTTCTTGCAGCTTTGCCCTGGCAATGGCGACCTTTTCATTGGCCAGCTCTATTAATTCTGGTCCCTCAATTAAACGTTCTCCAACCTGATCCCAACAAATAGGAGCACGACCTTTCCTGTCGTATAACATCTCGAAGGGAGCACGCTTGATACTTGCCAACTGTTGTTGTAGGCAAACTCGACCAAGAAGATATAGTCATCCCAATGTCTTGTCCATTCTAATGCACATGCGTGTAACATGTCCTCTAAGTCTGGATGGTACGCCTTGACTGACCGTCCGTCTGCGGATGGAAAGCTGTGCTGAGCTTGAGCCTGGTTCCCCAAGATTTATGCAAACCTCCCCAGAAATGAGAAGTGAAACGTGGATCCCTGTCTGGTATAATTTCTAAAGGTGTACCGTGTAATCGTATAATTTCCTTTGTGAATAGATCTGCTAGTTTACTGACTGTGAAATCTTTAGGGATAGGAATGAAATGTGCTGATTTGGTCAAGCGATCGACAATAACCCAGATTGCATCATGCTCCTCTGAGTCTGTGCTAATCCGGTGACAAAATCCATAGAGATCTTATCCCATTTCCACATTGGAATATACAATGGCTGAAGTAGACCGCTAGTACGCTGATGCTCTATCTTAACCTGATGGTAGGTTACACATTTAGAAACAAAAGTGGCGACATCCTGTTTCATACCACTCCACAAGAAATGCTGCTTAAGATCGTGGTACATCTTAGTGGAACCTGGATGGATAGAAAACGGAGAGCTGTGAGCCTCAGTCATTAAGGCTTCTCTGAGAGTAGGGTCTTCTGGAACGTAGAGTTTGGTACCCTACCATATGATACCATCGTCATCGATACGAAATTCAGTCTGCTGGTCAATATTCTTGATAATCGCCCAGATTTCACCATCATCCTTTTGTGCGGATTTAATCCGAGAGAGTAAATCTGGTTCCACTCTCAGGCTAGCCCAGTAGCCTCTTTGTCAGCGTAAGCTTAATATCATACCGCTCTAAGTCCCGAATAATCTCCTCCTGAACCTTTATGCCATTTATCATTCCTGACTTTCTGCTAAGGGCATCTGCTACTACATTCGCTTTACATGGGTGATACTGAATATTAGTGTCATAGTCTTTCAACAGTTCCAACCATCGCCTCTGTCTCATGTTCAGTTCTCGCTGTGTAAATATGTACTTGAGACTTTTGTGATCGGTGAAGATATCACACGACTCGCCGTATAGATAATGCCTCCAGATTTTGAGAGCGGACACGACTGCTGCGAGCTCTAGATCATGAGTAGGATAATTCTTCTCATACAGATTTAGCAGTTGTGAAGCATAGGCAATGACTTTCCCATGCTGCATAAGTACACAGCCTAAACCTTTTCCTGAAGCATCACTGTATATCTGATAACCACCTGTACCAGATGGAAGAGAAAGGATTGGCGCTGAAATTAAATGATGTTTGAGTTTCTCGAAACTCTTTTCTTTCTCTTAAGTCCTTATAAAATTATCCCCTTTACACATAAGTTTGGTCAACGGTAATGCCAAACGTGAGAAATTCTCTACAAATCTGCGGTATTATCCCGCTAACCCAAGAAAACTACGGACTTCAGTGGCAGATGTCAGTCTCGGCCATTTAGTGATAGCCTCCACCTTTGCAGGATCCATTATGATCCCCTTTGAAGAAAAAATATAGCCTAGAAACGCCACTTTATTCAGCCAAAACTCGCACTTAGAAAATTTAGCATAAATCTTCTCTCGTCGGAGAATCTGCAAAACTGTACGAAGATGATCCTCATGTTCCTCTTTAGATTTGGAGAAAATAAGGATATCGTCGATGAATACAATCACAAACGTGTCTAAGAACTCGTGGAAGACTCGATTCATCAAGTCCATAAATACTGCAGGCGCATTCGTGAGGCCGAATGGTATAACAACAAATTCGTAATGACCATACCTCGTGCGAAAAGCGGTTTTGGATATATCATACTCTTTTACACGCAACAGGTGGTGACCTGATCGTAAATCAATTTTTGAGAGGTGCTTGGCACCCTGAAGCTGATCAAATAAATCATCAATACGAGGAAGTGGATAACAGTTACGAATAGTGAGTTTATTCAAACTCGCGGTAATCGATACACAGTCGCATACTACCATCCTTCTTTTTGACAAACAAAATAGGCGCGCCCCATGGTGACACGCTTGGACGAATGAAACCTCTTTCTAGAAGTTACTGAAGCTGATCCTTCAGTTCCTTTAGCTCTACAGGAGCCATACGGTAAGGAGCTTTAGATACTGGTTCTGCACCTGGAATGAGATCGATACCAAACTCTACCTCTCGCATGGGAGGTATGCCTGGAAGTTCTTCTAGAAATACATCCGAAAAATCTGATACAACTGGCTGGTCATAGAGTGAAGGTGTCTCAGAAGTAGTGTCATGAACTATAGCTACAAAACCCTCACAACCATGGTATAATAGATTACGGGCCTGTAAGGCTGATATAATCTGAACATGTATTCCTGGCAGAAAACCATGGTGAATAAACTTCGGTGTATGGACATCACCGAAGATAACCCGGTGAGCATGACAATCTATGGTGGCACAATGAGCTGACAACCAATCCATACCCAGAATAATATCGAACTCGCACATATCGAGAGGGAGGGCACTGACTGGACGGATTTTATCGTCATACTCAAGAGGGAGATCCCTGTACACCTGAGTAATGCGTAAGTCTCGCATGGGTGTAGATATGCTAAGCACACTGTCTAGTGGCGTAGGGGTCATGTTTATTCTAACAGCAAATGAAGTAGATATAACTGAGTGTGTGGCGTCTGTATCGAAAAATGCAGGCAGCCTGTCCGTGTATAAACAAAATGCCAGTAATGGTACCCGTGGTCTTATTTGCTTGCTCTCGGGTAGTAGTGTAAACGCGACCAGTGGTTGGTGGTAGTGGCGGTGGTGGAGGTAAAATCTGAGGAATAGCAGCAGCTGTAGCCTCATTCTCATTATCGCGTCTGGGTGGCATCTGAGATTTAATAAGGATAAACTGATTAACTTGTTAGAAACCTGGAATAAGAATCTGAAATATGCATGAGGTAGTTCATGAAGGCATAGCCAACAAAATATGACATGAATACTGGTGAACACCTATGGTCAGTTCACAAAATGACACTTAACTGAAAACACGAATCTGACATGAGTATGGATGAACGCCTATGGTCAGTTCATCAATACAAAATCTGAATGGGCAAGGGCGAACGCCTATGGGTCGGTTCATGAAAACGAAAAATTCGCTGAAAAGCACATGCGACTAAGTATGGCCAGTCCTGTACCAACCTTTTACTTAGTAAAAATTTAGAAAAACTGACTGATGAAATGCATGAGAAATATGAAAGATAACAACGCCAAAATACAGGAAGTTCTTGGTGACTACCCACTAGTAACAGGTCAAGTTTTAGAGCCTACAGGTCGAACCTTGCGCTCTGATACCATAATTGTAACACCCCACTTGGATAAGTGGACCGTTACGTGTATTTATGACGTGTCATCAAAACATGCAAGGCAATGTATTAAACATTAACTAACCATAACGAAAATACCTGAATCAAACATCGGTAATCCAAACATAATCTCAAATATAAAATATTTAGTACTGAATGAAAAAGGACGAAACAATGTCCAAACAACCAAAGTAATGTATGAGTGCATAAAATAAAGGAGTCTGAATAGCTCCCATCCAATGCACGTACTCTCTCAAGAGTCCTAAGAGCGTCCATGTGTACCTGCCATTTGGAACATGAAAGGAAAACTACCGCTGAGCATAACGCCCAGTGAACTAATATGAAGCATGATAATAATGTACTGGAATGGAACAGAAAAAAATACTGAAACTATAACTGTTATGTAAATTAGAGGAAAGCTATGTAAAATCTGAGAAGTCTGATTTATAAATAATATAGCTGAATTATTAACTGTTAAATCTGAAAACATGCATTTACTGTATTTTAATTGCCAAGAGCTTATATAGGTCATGTGCTGTAACAACTTTTGCATGAATAACTGGAGGAGTGACCTCGTCATGCTGTAGAGGGGTGACCTCTAAATAAAGTGTTGGATGGAGGGATCAACTCCAATGTGAAGGATATAGAGCACACACCATATTCACCTGATAACTGTAACTGATAGCCTAGGATGCACCATACGCCCCACTGATAATACTGATAAATAACCAAGCTGAAATAAATGGGACACTGTGAGAAATCACTCCCTCGCAGAGGATTCATGACACTGGTGCCTCTAGTGTCATGGTTACGGTACCTCCATAACTAGTACATAAAGTGGTCATGCTTGTATATAATGCTCAGGCAATTTATTTAGTTATTAAAATGATTACTGATAAGCTTAAACATATACTGGGGAAAAAATTTGGCTCCAGACGGGGAATCCTAATCATGCATGGAAGGAAGTCCTTACTGAAGGACGGGAAATCCGTACCTCGTGTCCAGTAACCGACCGAGATCAAGTGACAAAAAGTCTACTCTGATTTCACGCGAGCTACATGAATAAAGGACGCGAATAAGTTAACTGATATTCATTTATTTTATTTATCTTAACTGTACTTAGTTAATTTATTTATTCTTGAATTACCGTTAGTATATAAACTGATAAGTCTAATTGTTCTAATATTTCTGGTTAAAGTTTTCATGTTCTATTATTAATTGTGGTATAACACGAATTCTGACGTTATAATATTTCTATAGTTTGGTAACCTGCTAATAATAGGAAGCTTCATAAATTAAAAAGTTTCTAAAATGAATAAAATCGTTAAAAATATTATACCCTTTTAATTTTATTAAACTAATTTAATATAATAATTTAATTTACTAATTAAATGATTTTAGACATTTATTTATAAAAATGATAAAATTAAGGTATAATTACATATTTGTTTTAATCCTTTATGTCTATCCCGAGCCTACCGAGATACCCCCCCTTCTCGGTCGCACTAAAAACAAATCAATAAAGTTACAAAATCCAAATTGGATTAGCGACAGAAATTTTTGTCGCAAACTAGTACTAACTGTCGCTAAAAGCTGTGGTCAAAACTATCCCCTAATCTGTCATGACAAACTGCGACAGAATTTGGTGTCACCAAACTGTCGCTAATCCTATATTAAAATCACTAATTTTTCTGTCCAACCTTTTTCCCACTGATCTCTATGGTGTTCCCACTGGTTTAACAAAGTTCGCACTGTTTTAGTAATCCCAAACACTCCCTTTTATTATTAACCACCCCGGTGGTCGTGTTTGGCTGCGAATGGCTGAAACACAACCCATGCCGCCCCTGTATGGGTCACGGCTGGGCAGAGAAAGGGCCACCGAGACCTCTTGGTCTCGGTTTTATGAACCACAACCAAAAACCTGACACCCTTTAATTATATATACCCCCTGTTGGGGTTGTTTTGCTCGCTTCAGGGCAAAACACAACACCACCGAGACATGGTGGTGTCTCGGTTCTATGCAGCGACACACAAAAACACGAACCCTCGTTTAATTATATGGTTTTTACCCATTGAAACCTTTTTTGATCAGATTGAATATACCTTGATTTGTGATAAAATATGGAAATAAAAGAGAAGTAGGTACCTACACGATCTTTGTAAAAAAATGAATACACACGACCTTCTTGATCATAAAATTCTCGAATCCCTCCTTCTTTTGTTCTAAAACCCGGCGGCCACCCAAAAATGAGGAACCCTAGTTTCGTTGTTATGTACCAGTAAAATGTGAAGTACTCCCTTTTGTTTCCTGATGATTTATGTTTACCATGGGCCGGGCTCAAAGCCTATTTCTCCTTTGTTTATTAATCTAGCTGCCACCCCTTAATATACATGGGGTTTTTCGTTTAGTTTCGACACCGAGATTTTTCATGTATAATTTGTATTTCTTGTTTTAAAATTTTCTGTAAACGTAAATCCTTTTTCTATAACTAAAATACATACTAAGTATAATACTGAAACTTTATAATTATTTTCTGGATAATTATTATTTTCTGGATAATAATTATTTTGTTGTATTTAATTAAAATTGGGACTGCGTATTTACTGTTACGTTTAATTTACGTTAAAGCTGAGACTTCGCGTATTTAATATTCTAGGGTTTTAAATACGGGTTTTACTGGTAACCATTAGTCACATCATAATTGGTCAAGCATTCTTTAAGTTGTTATGGGTGTTCAAACTTTAAACCTACTGTTGGCTTCATTTTATTCCCTGAAAGGATTGGGTCAAATTCTGGATACACAACACCATCAACTACTTTAGACCTTGTGTCAACACCTTCATCATCACTGTCTAATAATAACTCCTTATCTGCAGGTTCACTACATTTTGGTGTATCATTATGGTTACTTATAAAATTTCCATAGCATAGTTTATTCAAAAAGGAGTCATTAATTGTCCTATTTGCTATAAATACGTCATCTTCTCTTACAAAATTACTAACACCATAACCAGTTATTTCTTCCATCTCACCATCGGAACTTCATCTTCCTCAATCTCAGTATGTACCCAGTGACTTAAATCATGTCCATGATGTTCTATATAAATATCAATTATCTTTCCATTCTTAAAAGCTAGAGCAATACAGTCTCCTAGGTTAGAATCATCCTTAATTTCCATTAAACCATTACTAAGTTCATTACCATGAATAAGAAAGTATATACCTTTAATGGGAAATTGACTTGTTCCTTTGAGTTTCTTCATCAACCCAAAAAGTGTGATCCCTTCGAACTCGATATCACGAACAATAGAAACATCTCCTTTATACATGAGAGGTGATGGGGTGAATATACCATCGTGATAGAAATTGATAGATATACACATATTGGAGGTTTAATTGAGGTTAGGGTTTAATTAGGGTTGGATTTTAATTACCCATCAAGATAGATTCGGGAAATGGGAAATGATCGGATGATAAAAAGGGAAATGATCGGGTGAAAAAGAATTAGGTAAAATAGTGTTTTATGTGATATGTTTTAAATATATAATATATCATGTAGCACTTTAGCTAATTTGTTAACTTTTTAACCGGTTGCTTGTAAAGCATGGTGCAAATTAACACAAAACATAAAAGTTTGTTACATTAAATAGAATAAAAAAGTACACGTATCAAATTGATACATTTATAAAAGTTCGTTGCTACTATATAGCTTAATCCCTTATATTTACTCACACTTTTAATTGCTCAAGAATAATTAACAAAAATCATGCGAGTTTTTTTTTAACTTGGCTTACTTTAAAACGTTTTCATATATATCAACTCGCTTCACATTAATAATACATCTCTTATCAAAACTAGTGTACCTTGACTATTTTTGTGGAAAACACGTATCCATTTTAATGATGAGTTTTATTTTTAAAACTTCTATTATAAGCATTGAGTAGCGTTTATTTACGTACGGAAAAGACTCCACATACAAGGGATAAATTACGACCACGCGTTGTCTTCATCAAATAGGAAATGAACTTCCAAAATCTTTTTAAAAGAATTCATATCTATATATTTTCTTAAACCGTTAAGTGAAAAATTTCCCAATCACGATAAACATATAATATTCTTTTGACAGACGGGCGCTGATGTGTCGTGGAATGTATATTAATTAGATACGTTATAGGGTAAACTTAGAAAATTGCCTTTAGAAAAAAGTAATAGACTAAATTCATCAAAGACGGATTTAATTAAGCACGATGATGAACCAAGTTCGTTGTACACGAAGATCGAGTGAATTTGAGACATTTTGTTTCAATTTGGACAATTGATTTGAATTGGTTATCGGTTTTAAAGCCAAAATTACTCCTATAATTTTTAATTAATTAAATCCTAAAGTGCATGAATCGTTACCCATTTTTTAATCTAAAGACAATTAT
Source organism: Glebionis coronaria (assembly GCA_025667525.1). Classification (NCBI taxonomy): domain Eukaryota; kingdom Viridiplantae; phylum Streptophyta; class Magnoliopsida; order Asterales; family Asteraceae; genus Glebionis; species Glebionis coronaria. The sequence goes on along the minus strand of CM046875.1, from coordinate 552,195,044 downwards.
TTAAATTATAAGACTATTTAAAATTTACACTATTTAAAATTAATTAAAAACTTAATCTATTTAATAAAAATACTTTTACACTATTTAAAAAAACTTTATTTAAACTAATTTAAAAATTATTAAATCTATTTAAAAATTAAGTTTTACTTTTAAACTAAACAAAATCTATTTTTTAAAATCTATTTTATTTAAAACTAATTTTTATAACTAACTAAATTTCTAAAATTAATAAAACATTATTTTTTATTTATTTTTTATTTTTTAATTTATTTGTAAACTAATAAAAGAAATTATAATGATTTAAATTGAAATAAGATTAAAACTATGTATTTAGATAAATACAAAAGCTAACAGCCACTAACCTTCTATATTAATTACTAAACCCAACTTATAACTAAAACAGACAACTGGAGCAGATGGTAAGTGCGTTTGGTTGTTTGTTTCGAATCCCACAAGGGACATATTTTTGGTAATTTATTTTTGCAGTTAAAATGTAAAAACAAAATCACAGGAGTGACTTATTAGTGAGATGATTATGGGACTAATAGGAATCAGTACAACTATGCAGATCAAATGATTCTGCTAGCTTTAATATATATGCAAAACATCAACAAAGCTAAAACTTAAATCCCAGCAGGAAAAATACAAGTAAGAACTAATAACAGATTTTAAAACATGGTGAATAAACTAAGATATAAACCACAAAGCTATCAGACCTAAGTTAACAGATCACTCGACAAACTTCCACTAGTAAAGTAAAAAGTTAACAAACAGATAAAATAAAACAAAAGTTCCTAAATCCAAGCTGCATGTCTAAAATATCAGAATAAGCAGATAACAGGTATTCAGCAAATACAGCCACCAAGTAGCTTCAAATTAAACGTGAGTAACTAAATTCATATGCAATAAAAGAATGTTCCCCAAAATGTAATAAGAACCAGATAACATATCCAGATCAAACTGACACTCATATTGAAGAGTATTGGCCTCAATTAAACAGTAATACACAGATTACAACAAAGCAATTCAACAATCAGAATGAACATTCATAAACTTTAATAAGAACCAATCCAAACATAAAAATCAAACATTTCAAAACAACAACTCCCTTATACAGCAAACTAGATATACAGTCCTAAACTCCTCTAACTGTGAACTAAATATGCATAACAGATTATTTATCATAACATATTAAACTAAACAAGCAGATTTATCAATAATCACAAATTCAGATTAAATATAAAATATAACATAAAACTAAAAGTGAATAAAACCTGATGAAGAAATCCTTTGAGAAGATGCGCAACGCTGAGCTGGCATTAAGACCGAATCAATACCACCATTAAAAACCATACGAACTCGAACCACCATTATTTGGACCAACCAACATTCGACCCAGTTTTATATAAACTTTCTAGTGGGAAAGTTTAATCCACTTTTTACTTTTGTTATCCAAGTCAAACTATTATTTAGCTTAAATTAGATAGCATGAACATCATTATATTAAAGTAGATTTTAGAATTAATTTGTAATATTAAATTTAAACAGGAAATTAAACTCGAATTTAATCAATCACAAATAACTTTTATTAATAATCAAATGATTACAATACTAATAAAAAGAAAATACAAATTTATCCTAATTCTAATTTAACATAATAACTTTAAGTAAAAATAATGGATACCAAATTACAGGAAATAGGGGGGTTTTTATAGCCAATTCCCAAGGCCCTTGGTGGAAGGTTGTTGAGCAGAATCTTCAATCATAGCCATCGATTTCTTCTTTTCTCTTTCCATCTTGATTTAACGGTTGTAATTCACAAGCTAGCACATGGATTGCCAACATGGCAATCAACTGTGCTAGTTGTGTTTGTTTAGTGCTGAGATGGACTCATCTTATTGGATGATTGGGGAATGATGCGTTATCCCAACCAATCAAAATCAAGGAAAGAGCCACGTCACTTGATTATGCCCATCTTCAACGTCCGAATAACTTGGGGATTTAATTAAGGGCTGTGTGATACACGCGCCCTTAATTAATAAAAAGCCCTAATTTGTTGTTGTTTAGGGTTTGGGTAAACAGTAAAGTTACAGGTTATTTTGGAATGGGAGAGATGAAGGGTGGGTAACATAGGTTATAACGATAAGTGTGTGTGGGTAAATGTGTGAGTGGGTAAACTTTGACCAAAGAATGAGATGAGACGTGAATAAATGGTTAACACGTTTAACTTTTCATAGCAATCTTTACTTCCCATGATTTGGGCTTTTGGCCCAAATGAATTCAAAATCGTTCCTTAGTTAGTGATTATTGGGCCTTATTTTGGGCTTATGGCTAAAAGTGGATAATCTTGTTTTCACAAATGGGCTTTCAGGCCCATTTACCAAATGTGGGTCCCACTTGGCCCAAAATCCTTCATAAATTTAAATCCGCTAAAACGAACTTGATTTTGGCTCTGTCGATCTTTTCTTCAATCTCGTGTCGAATTTGCTGGTTTTCGTGATCATCAGTACCTACACACATGAAACGACAAACAAACATATGCAATGCCATATTTATTCATTTTAAGCATTTATTCATTGTTTATTGATATAAATTATATGAGTATTTAAGCTCATATCAAACTCCCCCTTGTTAAGCAATTGTCGTGTCCTCACGCAATGATAAAATAAAACTCTAACTACACCATTATTCAACTTTTTGACACTTTATTTTGCAAAGATATAATGTATTGATTTCATTATTTGAAAAATAACTTTTAGGATTATAAAACTCAAATAGATTCATCGTCCTCGACTTTTCACTTTTCCTTGCCAAGTGTAAAAACAAGATCATTGTCAATCATAATCCCCAAAATTAAAATAACTCATACAAGTAATTTGTGTTAAAATCAATCTCCTATTATTCCTAATTGTATCTCTAGATTTTATTTGTCATTCACCCAAAGGCTCATTTGACTTATTTGATATTTATTAGTCCAAAAATGAAGGCAAAAACGGTGTAAACTCAACACTCAAAACCTAACCTCGACTTCAAAAACCGTTGTCACTAAAGAAAGCCCACATCAAGGATAACTTAACACGACTTGAGGGATAAATCCTCGGATCCGAAATTTGGCTAATAGGACTGCTTAAAAGAAACAATAAAACCTCCAAAGTCAATTATGACCTTATTAATGGAGTTAGCAACAATTACATCATATCACCTTGTGGCTCTTTAAGATGCAATTGTGCTCCTTATTTAAAATCCACACCCGAAGGCTCCTTGGACAAAAATAAGGGAATTGACATTGACCATCCCACCTTATGGCTCATGATGATGAAGCAATTTTTATTAAACACGTCCCCTTGCCATACACCCTAAGGCTCAAATGACAAGGTTAGTGCTACATGACTCCCACCCGAAGGCTCATAGAGAACATGTTTTTATTTATTCTTCTTATTATTATGATATTTATAGTAAGCCAAATTTCCACAATCCCATGATCAAAAGTCCATGACGCTGACACCCTTAATGTGTTCTCACATTAATTACAAGGGAAGAAAAAGAAAGAGTTACGAGTTAAGATATCAAGCCTAAACCGCAAAAATCTTCATTTATTAAGCAATTATTATTCAAGCATGAAAAATAAATACGAGGAGATTAAATCAAACACAAAAATACTTACACAAAGAAGAATTAACCTTAGAAACTTATGATTAAACTATATCATCTCTTGTTCTCCATATTGTAAAATTTCAAAAATGTGAAATCAATGGATACTTAGCCTATTAAATCAAAGTTTTGGGTTTTCAAGTCATTTATAGGATCTTGCATCTTCTTATAATTTTTCAAGTTTTAGAATTTGTGTTTTAAAGTTCCCTAGATAAACGACTTTCTGTGATCAATTATAGGAACTTGCGAAAGGTTCTTGTTCTTAACCCGTATGAGTTAAGACTTTCGCGTTTTAAAATTCCCTATATAAAAGCCTAGCAAAACTTAATTCAAATACGTTAAGGAAAAGCTAAGGTAAAAACCGAGTCGAGTCAAAAACTATTTTTATTTTCACCAACGGAAAGCCTACATTCGTGTCAAAAGCACTTATTTTATTTATTAAAACTTAAAAATAACATAAAAATTTTAAAATTTAAATGAAAAACGAGAAAAACGATTACATTTGGACATGACAAAAGCAATTGCAAGCGACTATATCGATTGACTCCCCCATGCTAAAACCAAACATTGTCCTCAATGTTTCTTAGCTCAAGAGTAACACCCCTTGCTAAATCACGAAGAGTCTAATGCAAAATCCTAACATGGAAAGAGCACGCAAATCTATAAGCCGTTTATTAATTATGCCTCAAGATAAAAAGTTAGTCGATAAAAATCAAAGGATAGAGAGTGTGCCCCTTTTTTGGCAATCAAAATACGGAAGATCAAGTGGACCGGCAAAAACTGAACACGAGAGTCTTCAATGATTTGTGTCATACCTAAGATTCACAACACAACAAAACACGAGCACGAGCTTGAAAGATCAAGCCTTATTAGTGTTAGAAAATAGAAAGAAGATAGAATGTATGGGACTCCCCACAAGGCACCTCATTTTTGTTAACCGAGTCATGAGCTCGACTCGATCCCCGCATTCATTGGTCCTTAGGGAAAATGGTGAAAACCGGCATATTGGAATTGAATCCATAATAAAGCACGATGCCGGGGTCAAAGATTATATCCTCGTTGTCGGATGAAAAACGAAAGGATAAAACTCCAACATAAATCTCCAAAAAGAGACGGTAGTCAATGTCACGAATCATGAAATGGATATAGCATGCTCCCCGAGATAAACTCGCACCAAGATGATCGAAAAGTCTTTCAATTATTGCATCGGTGAAAGGCCGATATTTCCATAAATCAACGATTCCGGGGTCGAATACCTCGTCCTTGGGCGAGAAAGGAATAGACAACATGGTGTCATCCCCCCAAGCTAATCCAAGATCATATAAAGCACATGGTAATGGTGTGGTAAAAGTTTCATCCATAGTGGAATCAACTTGCATGACTTTGTTGACCTTATCACTCTTATGAATGTGAACAAAGGGGTCATGGTACTCAAAATGAGTCGCATGAAAAACCCGTACATTAAGATCATAGCGAGTGGGAAGGATAATTGGAGTAAAGGTAATTTCTCCCTCCGGATCAACATTATCATCATCATAAATCGGGTGATCAAACAAAATACTGTCATCACCGTCATTAGACTCTTCCTCAAATTCCGAAGGAATGTCTATGGAAAGTAACTTATCAAACTCCTTAATGAAGAGCTTAATACACGGCTTTTGCCTGTATGAAAATTATCGTTCTAGTGTGTCTAATCGAATTGATCTAGGTTCTCTATGTGACTCAGTTTTATTTTGGTGGAAAAGAATATTTTTGGTTTGTTTTTAAATTAAATGTGCAGACTTAAAAGTAAATGTCGTTAAAGTAAAGGGAAAGTATTAAAAGAGCGTGAAATTAAATCTAAGTCTAATTAAACAAAAGGGGTGCAATATTTAAAAACGTGACGGAAAGTAACTTGATTAAACAACTGAAAATTAAAGCGTGACGGAAATTAAAATTAGACGAGTATTAAAAACGTAAACTAAAAATTTAACAAGACAAAACAAGAGAAAAATAAATCCAATCGGAATGTATTCCGATCGGTTCACCAATCGGAATACTCTTACCACTCTGATCGGAATATGGATCGGAAAATGCCAATCGGAAAGCTGTCACCTCCCCAATCGGAATACCCAAACTTACCTCCAATCGGAATGTTACTAATCTTGGTCGGAATGTCAATCGGAAACCTCAGATCGGAATATGTCACCTTACCTGATCGGAATGTCCAGACAAACACCTCAATCGGAATGTGGAAAGGAGCCCAATCGGAATAACTGTCACTTTTACTTGATCGGAATATCCTAACCTCCTCTGATCGGAATACCAAGATGCCTCCAATCGGAATGTTAAAACCCTTTTCCGACCTAGCACTGAGCTATGGTCGGAATGTAACTCCCTCTTCCGATTTGTCAGATCGGAATATGATGAAAAGTACACAAATTAAGCTAATCTAATAAGCTATGATTCTAATAAGCACAAGACTAAATCCTAAGATAAAACCGTGTAAAAATAAGCTATGAAACTGAAAGTTAACAACTTTTAAGACACGAAAAAGATAAACTTTAAGAAAAACAACTTTTTATATAAAAATAACTTTATAAAAACTATATAAACTTGAAAATAAACCAAATAAGCTATGAAAATAAGAGATTTAAAACAATCAAAAGCATAAAAATCAAATCTTTAAACAACTTAACAAGATAAAAACGTGTAAATCAAAGATTAAAGAAAGGTAGAAGAAGATTAACAAGATAAAGTAAAGGTGCAAGTAATTAAAAGAGACACTTACTTGAAATTAAAAGGTATTTATGGTGCAAAACATGTATTTAAATGACAAGTAATTAAAAGTGCATAAAATAAAGGTGGAAGAACTAGTTTGTCAATCTAGCCAACAAAATGAAAAGTAATTAGCTAATGACTATATATAGGGGATTAGGGAGGAGGTTAGAGGAAGCTTCCTTCCCTCCTTCCTTTCTTCCTTAATTGCATGCTTAGGTCCCTCCTCTTCTTTAATCTTTTTGTTAATTGCGCCATTAGTCCTTAAGCCTTCAAATCTTCTTTAATCTTGGACTTTAACGACTTTTGGCTCGGGATTTCTTTGGATTCGTCTTTAATTTCTTCAATAAAATAGACTTGAATTCCTCGGCTTTTGATAAACTTCCGTCTTTTGACTTTTTCTTCGATAAATCTTTAGAATTGGTCGTGGACTTCCGTTTTGCACTCTTGACTTCTTGACTTCGTCTTTCATTCTTTTCTTCAATAAAAGTCCGTAAATGCCCGTGAATGTCCGTGTTTTCTCCACTTTTCACCTTTTCATCCTAAATCACAACAAAAACACAAACCACGCATAATTCCGACATAAAAGACATAAAATATACGTTTTGGTCCGGTTATTATTGTAATTAAGTGGTAGAAAAGATGGGTGTTTACACACCTATCAAATCCCCTACACTTGACCATTGCAATGTCCTCATGCAATGCATTAGTTACAAAGCACGTTTACACTTTTCATCATAATTAATCCATGTTGGCCTTTATTAAAGAATATAGAAAATTATAATTATTCAAAATAAAGAGATAAAAAGCATACCTTGGGTTTTGGAAATGTCATGAATAATCATCATCCTCAACTTTTCACTTTCTCCAAACCAAGCTTAAAAACGAGATCATTGTTATTATAAGTTAGTAGACTAACACGAACTCATGTGGGCCAATTATTCACTTAGACTCCCTTATTTCTAGGGGTATCTCTTATATTTTATTATTGTCTTGAATGATCACGAGGATGCATTGTTTGACTTATTTCGATAGTTTATTAGGTCTGAAAATAAAGTGAACGATTTAATCAATAGTTAGCTAAAGGACCAAATCTTTTAAAACTGCTTCTCGGGACCTCATAAAGTTCATATCTTGGCATAACTCGCTTCGCGATTTGAGACCTTTCTCGGACCGATATTTGGCAGCGACTTCATACTTCAAACCTTGAGAGACGTTCATGAAATTATGGTCTTCTCTTCATATAGGAATTTCTTCACTTGAAGTTTTGAGAGATTCATACTTGGACCACGACTTCTTCATTTTCTCCAATCTTTATTTTGGACTTTGATATACAACGATCCGCCTCCTTTTATTGACTTGGATCTATTTATCCTCATACCTTGTTAGGGTCTTTTCGGATACACTTCTCCATGACTTTTGGGAGTTTTTGCTTTTCGTCGTGTGTCTCGATCCTTCATATTGATTTTCGATAAATGATTCTTCACATCACTTTGGATCTTTAGCAACAAAACATAGCCCTCATGCCTTGTTAGGGCCTTTTCGGACTCGCCAATCTTCGCATCCCGCTTCAATAAGTTATGCCTTGGCTATGAACTCTAATCCATACCGAGCAACTTTTAAACGATCTGGGGCTAGAAGCTAACTAACCTTTCAAATCGTACAACCTTATTTATTAGCAGATAAATTTATTAGCAAGCGATGGGAGAATAGGCTTATAATTAACTCACATAAATTCACGAAAGAATACCGGACTTATAATTGGCTCTATCATCTCTCGTACTCCACAGTTTAAAATCTCAAGTAATGAGACTCGTGGATGCTTAGCCTATTAAATCAAAGTTTTGGGTTTTCGAGTCGCCTATAGGATCTTGCAAATTCTTAAACTTTTTCAAGTTTAGAAATCGCATTTTAAAGTTCCCTTGATAAATGACTCTCTAGGATAAATTATAGGAACTTGCGAAAAGTTCTTGTTCTTCGCCCGTGAGAGTTAAGACTTTCGCGTTTTATAGCTCCCTATATAAAAGCCTAGCAAAACTTGACTTAAACACGTTAAGGATACTAGCTAGAGTAAACTCGGGTTGAGTCAAAAGATTCACAACGTTTGAAAATTAAAACCACTTTATTAAACATTTATTCCAATAAGGCAAGAAAATAACTATATGAAAGGAAAAACTAATAGGCCAAAATAGATCAAAAATTTTGAAAAATGTTGAAAAATTGATTTTCCGGTTAAAATGAGGACAAATACAAGGAAAAGACCACTTAACTTCGATAGAAGTCCCCCCTACACTTAAGATAAACATTGTCCTAAATGTTTAAGCATGTGGGAGTAAACTCCCCTACACTTAGGACATTGTGCACGTTGTTTAAATCTCGCTAAGGAAAAGACAACTAAAGAGATTCCTATTTTAATATTGAGAAAATATAAAATAGTGAATCGAAAAGAGTTTAGGATAGAACCGGGATGAAGTAGAACATGGAATCACAGGTCGTCAAGAATCATCAAGAGTGGATCATTGAAGCTCGAATCCCTGATTAAGAAGTGAGGAGAGGAAATAGCAATCCAAAGGGTCTCCCCTACACTTATGGTAAAGAAAGCGAAAAGATAGATGCATGGGTTGCCTCCCAAGAAGCGCTTGGTTTTTGTTAACCGAGTCGGGAGCCTGACTCGACCTTGATCATCAACGGAAGAAGCATGAAACATATCCACCAGGATCAAAGACATAGTTTTCATCGAGCAAATAACACAAGCTTAAGGCGAACTAGGCAAGACAAAGAAGAGTAGGCAAGGTTCCCTTAAGCAGCGATGGAGCACGGTGGAAGCAAGGGTGAAGTGTAAGCATGTCTTCAAAATTTCTAAAGGTTTTTCCTTTTATTTCATCAGGTGGATACTGAGATGGCTTAAAGACTTCAATACCGGGGTCGAACACCTTTTCCTTTAAGGGAAAATAGCACTCAGGCTCAGCCGAGTGTGAAGAAGATCCGCAAAGAAGCACAACCTCGTCCTCAGAAGGAAGACAAAGAGGTGTCAAATCATAAGTGCAACGGATTTCGGTGTCGACTGGTTTCTTCTCCTTTGACAAAATGCTCTGCAAATCCAAAGTAGGATCAAGACGATAATCTTCAAAGTCATAAGGAGGGGCATTACTCTCATGAGGGAAGTAAGTGTTGAGAAATTCAGAGAAGTCGTCCTCAAATGAGTAATCGTCCAAAGTAGGATCGAGTGATGGCGGAGGATCTTCATCATGTGAAGAATCGCTCGAAAGAGTATCAGCCTCATCGAAATCATCATATGTGGGCAGCTCGGGATACTCAGAAGTACAATCATCAAAATCATCCGAATCTGAGCTAGAATCATCATCATCATAAGCATCGAAGACCGGTGGAGAATCATAAATGGGAGGAGCTTCCAAAGTAGGGAGAGAATCATCCACATCATCATGAAAAAGTGGATTATCGATGCAAGAGTCGAATAGAGGATTGTCGTAGACGGTAAAGTCATCGAGCACATTAATCATATTCACTGATTCTCGGCCTCCAAAAGTTGTACTAGTAAGCTTCCCCATTTTGAAAACTTGTGCATCATCCCCGACTCTTAAGATTAACTCACCTTCGGCAACATCCACTAAAGCTCGTCCGGTTCTCAAGAATGGCCGACCAAGTATTAAAGGAATACGAGGGTCCATTTCATAATCAACTACGACAAAATCGACCGGGAAAGTAAATGCGCCAACTTTAATGAACACGTCTTCGGCTATACCAACGGGGTAAGCGAGAGTGCGATTTGCAAGTTCAAGAGTCATCTTTGTTGGAGTGAGGTCGGGCAATGATAGTGTTTTCCAAACACTCAAAGGCATCAAATTAATACTAGCCCCGAGATCAGCAAGGGCAGTAAATTCTTCAGTTTTGTTGAACACGCAAGGCAACACGAAACGACCGGGATCTCCAAGCTTTTCCGGAAGTTCTTTAAGAATAACTGCAGAGCAGTTTTCGTTTAATCGAGTGTTGGCGAGTTCAATCAGCTTCTCCTTCTTGTTAAGCAATTCCCTAAACGCTTTAACAAATTTGGGCATGTGGACGAGTGCTTCAAGAAAGCTAATGTTGAAGTTCATTTGAGAAATCATCTTCACATAGCGTGACACTTCAGAGTCCTCCTTGGTTAGCATTTTGGACTTGCCTAAACGAGAGGGATAAGGGATATTGGGTTTGGGTGGTGAAGGTGCAGGTGTAGGTAAAGGTTGAGATGTTGGAGGGTCATTTGTGGAAACTTCATCACGTCGAGGCGGAGACGGTAATGGTGCACTAATAATAGGTGTAAGAGGAGTAGGGATAAATGGTGGTGGAGGAGGTGTAGATGATGGGGGTGGGATTGGTGGTCCTTCGATGGTGACTCCACTACGAGTAGTAATAGCACTCACATTGGCTCGCGGATTAGTGACGGTGTTTGAAGGTAGAGAACTTGAAGAAGAAGGTTGAGCGGCTGGCAAGAAACTAGCAAGCATATTCTTCAAATCATTGGTTTGACTGCTGAAGGAGGATTGAATAGTATCGCGAACTTCGGATCTTATCTCATTTCCTTGCTTCGTGATATCTCCTTTCAAATTGATTATTTGGCTCTGCAGATTCTTGATTTGCTCACCTTGGGTTCTCATTATAGCCTCAACATCGGGGGTAATGGGTAGGTTTTGTTAGGCGGGTGGGTTATAAGGATTAGAAGCTCTTGGTGGGATTTGGTTGCTTCTAATGTAGTTGTTGGCGGGGTTTTGGTTTTGAGGAGAAAAACCGGGTGAAAGGTAGTTGTTGGAACGGTAACTCAGCAGATTTCTATCCCCTTGTTGTCTAGCTTGGTAATTTTCCGGTGAATAATTACCATAAGCTGCATACACATTTTCCGGATTTCCTTGAGTCGAAGGACAATCGGTGTATGAGTGAGGACCGCCGCATGTTTCACAAAGATTAGCAACCGCTTTAACTTGTTGTTGTTGTTGGTTTGAAGCGAGAAGCGTAATACTTTTGCTCATTTCAGCCATCATGCGGGTGAGTTCGGTCATCTCAGGGTTTGCTGAGGTGGAGGAAACATTGACTCTCGTGTTATTCCTAGAAGAAGCAGAGGAATCCCAGTTCTTGTGGTGAGTAGTCATGTTCTCAATTAACTCTCTACACTCCTCGGGTCTCCTTTTCATGAATGTGCCACCGGCGGCTGCATTGATCGTATCACGATCTCGAAAAGTCAAACCGTTGTAGAAAGTATCAATCAATGTGACGGGAAGCATGTTGTGGTTTGGACATCTATCGATCAAGACATTATATCTCTCCCAAGCATCAAAAAGAGATTCATCGGGATCTTGCATGAAACCGCTGATCTGATTGCGAAGGCTTGTGACCATGGATGGTGGAAAGTAGCGCGACAAAAAGCGTTGAGGCATATCATCCCAAGTGTGAATAGAATTCTTCGGGAGACGATCAAACCATTTCTCGGCATGATGTAATAAGGTGTGTGGGAAGAGTTGTAGGCGAAGTTCATCCATTGTGGCACCAGCCAACTTCATGCTTTGGGTGATTGTGATGAACTTGTCGAGGTGTTTGTTGGCATCATCATCAGGCAATCCACGGAATGGGTTAGTTTGCACTTGCTGAATCATGTGGTGCTTCAACGAAAACTCAGGAGCGTTGATTTGCATCGGCGCAATCGGTCCTCCTCGTCCAAACATTGTAGGTTGACAAAGTTCCTCCATGGTCCGAAGATCGGGCTGTGGAAGAGCATTGTTGTTATTATTATTATTCAGGTTCGGTGGAATGTTGTTGTTGTTAACACCTGCCATATCTAAATCTTCTTGAGGCTCGGGCTCTTGATAATTAGAAGATCTAGTACGCATATACCTGAAAATGCAAAAGAAAACAAAACCAAACACAAAGACAATATATATACACAATAAAGATAAAATCTTTTTGGATTTTTGAAATTTTTAATTTTTATGTTTTTTTATCAATTTTTAATTTTTATGAGTTTTTGGAATTTTTTATGCAAGAAAAGTAACGTTCACGAGTGAACGGATCCCAAAAAGCAACGTGTCTCTCACAGAAAACTGTTGATCTTAACGAAAAGAGCCGGCAGCGGCGCCATTTAATACACGGCTTTTGCCTGTATGAAAATTATCGTTCTAGTGTGTCTAATCGAATTGATCTAGGTTCTCTATGTGACTCAGTTTTATTTTGGTGGAAAAGAATATTTTTGGTTTGTTTTTAAATTAAATGTGCAAGACTTAAAAGTAAATGTCGTTAAAGTAAAGGGCAAGTATTAAAAGAGCGTGAAATTAAATCTAAGTCTAATTAAACAAAAGGGGTGCAATATTTAAAAACGTGACGGAAAGTAACTTGATTAAACAACTGAAAATTAAAGCGTGACGGAAATTAAAATTAGACGAGTATTAAAAACGTAAACTAAAAATTTAACAAGACAAAACAAGAGAAAAATAAATCCAATCGGAATGTATTCCGATCGGTTCACCAATCGGAATACTCTTACCACTCTGATCGGAATATGGATCGGAAAATGCCAATCGGAAAGCTGTCACCTCCCCAATCGGAATACCCAAACTTACCTCCAATCGGAATGTTACTAATCTTGGTCGGAATGTCAATCGGAACCCTCAGATCGGAATATGTCACCTTACCTGATCAGAATGTCCAGACAAACACCTCAATCGGAATGTGGAAAGGAGCCCAATCGGAATAACTGTCACTTTTACTTGATCGGAATATCCTAACCTCCTCTGATCGGAATACCAAGATGCCTCCAATAGGAATGTTGAAACCCTTTTCCGACCTAGCACTGAGCTATGGTCGGAATGTAACTCCCTCTTCCGATTTGTCAGATCGGAATATGATGAAAAGTACACAAATTAAGCTAATCTAATAAGCTATGATTCTAATAAGCACAAGACTAAATCCTAAGATAAAACCGTGTAAAAATAAGCTATGAAACTGAAAGTTAACAACTTTTAAGACACGAAAAAGATAAACTTTAAGAAAAACAACTTTTTATATAAAAATAACTTTTATAAAAACTATATAAACTTGAAAATAAACCAAATAAGCTATGAAAATAAGAGATTTAAAACAATCAAAAGCATAAAAATCAAATCTTTAAACAACTTAACAAGATAAAAACGTGTAAATCAAAGATTAAAGAAAGGTAGAAGAAGATTAACAAGATAAAGTAAAGGTGCAAGTAATTAAAAGAGACACTTACTTGAAATTAAAAGGTATTTAAGGTGCAAAACATGTATTTAAATGACAAGTAATTAAAAGTGCATAAAATAAAGGTGGAAGAACTAGTTTGTCAATCTAGCCAACAAAATGAAAAGTAATTAGCTAATGACTATATATAGGGGATTAGGGAGGAGGTTAGAGGAAGCTTCCTTCCCTCCTTCCTTTCTTCCTTAATTGCATGCTTAGGTCCCTCCTCTTCTTTAATCTTTTTGTTAATTGCGCCATTAGTCCTTAAGCCTTCAAATCTTCTTTAATCTTGGACTTTAACGACTTTTGGCTCGGGATTTCTTTGGATTCGTCTTTAATTTCTTCAATAAAATAGACTTGAATTCCTCGGCTTTTGATAAACTTCCGTCTTTTGACTTTTTCTTCGATAAATCTTTAGAATTGGTCGTGGACTTCCGTTCTTTTTGCACTCTTGACTTCTTGACTTCGTCTTTCATTCTTTTCTTCAATAAAAGTCCGTAAATGCCCGTGAATGTCCGTGTTTTCTCCACTTTTCACCTTTTCATCCTAAATCACAACAAAAACACAAACCACGCATAATTCCGACATAAAAGACATAAAATACACGTTTTGGTCCGGTTATTATTGTAATTAAGTGGTAGAAAAGATGGGTGTTTACACACCTATCAGAGCTCATCATCACAAAGGTTGTGAGACGAAGGAGGTATGATGTTCTCAAAATCCTCTTGAAACAATGGATTATTGTTCATTGAAGCTTCAAAGAGATGATTTGAGTAAGTCACTAAAGTGTCATCAATCTTGTCATCACAAGAAATATCCAACAAAGTATCAAGTGTGTCACACTCAGATACAAGATCATCATTCTCATTCAAAAGGAAATTCATCGGAGAATTCCTTGAGAATGGTAGGTAAAACATGAGAAACACGCTCGATTTCGAAATCGGAAACGTCTTCACTTCCCCGTGGAAGTGGATCAACAAGTTCATCGGCGAACTTATCGAATGAATAGTCACTAACCTCACTCGTTGTGAAGTTAGGAATCAAAGGCTCTTCAAATGAAGATTGTGCCTTGGGATAATCAATTTGGTTCTTCGAAGAGAATGAAAATGAGTCCATTTTCAATGATTTTTCAATTAAAGCAATATCTCTCTCGGGATCAAAATTCTCATTATCAAATTCACTAGCATCAAAAGGCGCACTAAAGTAATCATCAATTTCCTTTTCAATCTTAGAACTATCATCCTCGTGTGGAGTGAGTGGAGACGAGATAATATTACAACACGATTCAACAAAACAAGCATCTTTCTTTGAAATTAACTTTTCTTCTTCACAAAATGAGGGTTCCATAGTTGGCAAATCACCTTTGTAAAAGAGAGATTCCTTGTTTGTGTTACTTTCAATAGGTTTAACAAGTTTCACACTTTCCACTTTCTTAGAAACAAATATTGGAATTTTTTCCATTTTGAACATCATATGTTTATCCCCATAAAACAATTTTATCTCCTCTTCCCTCATATCAACTATAACTTGAGCCGTGTACAAAAATGGTCGTCCTAGAATTATAGGCACACGAGGATTGGTCTCATAATCAACGATTGCAATATCGGCAAGGTAAATGAACACTCCCACTTTAACAACGATATTTTACGCTATACCAACCGAATGGGTGGTGGTACCATTAGCAAGCTCA
Source organism: Glebionis coronaria (assembly GCA_025667525.1). Lineage (NCBI taxonomy): Eukaryota > Viridiplantae > Streptophyta > Magnoliopsida > Asterales > Asteraceae > Glebionis > Glebionis coronaria. The sequence goes on along the minus strand of CM046875.1, from coordinate 552,179,704 downwards.
ATGATCATTCGAATGGGATTAAGTGGTTCATATTCAATAGTCTTCCAAAAGTCTATGGGCATTACGTTAATGCTAGCTCCTAGATCGGCTAGAGCTTTGCATTCCCCAAGCTCATAAAAACACAAGGTATCAAGAATTGACCCGGATCTTTATATTTCTCGGGAAAGAAAACCGAGGAACTAATCATATTTAAAATAGCCTTGGTAACATTAAGAAAAGTTTCTTTAGATGGAACATAAAGCTCAATCACTCTTTCTACATTATCATCATCATAAGCGGTGATAGCCTTAAGCTATCCCCTCGGGTTTGGAATGGTATTGCTAGGTAAGCAACCTGAAGAAGAGGATGGTTTGGACATAAATCCCTCAAACATCGAAAGCAATTTGTTTTGACCTTGTTCCAAACTTTGTTGCATACGATTTTGACTTTGCTCTAATCTTTGCTCAAAATGGTTTTGGTTTTGTTCAAGTCTTTGTTGATTAAGCTCAATCTTGTTATTTTGTCCCTTAACCGTATTTTGAAACTTATTTTTCAAAGTTGTCATTTGTCCTTGAATATTATTTTGAAAAGCTTTCAAATTTGCCTCATTCGTTTTTATGTAGCTTGACAAATAATTTTGGTTAGTGTGAAAACCTTGATTGTTTTGATTAGCATTAAACCCATTTCCTTGATTGTAATTCCCTTGGTTACCACGGTTAATATTATTCCCATTGTTTCCATTGTTATACCTATTTTAAACCGGTGGAAAACCCGGTGGATCAACATGATTTTGACGAGGAACTTGACCATTGGGGCCAAAAGTTCCCGTCGCGGCAAAAGCACTAGCTTAATCAAACCCCGTGGTTGAACAAGCATAATTAGGATGTGCTCCACCACATGATACACATAAATTCTCAACCATATTAAACGATCCATGAGGATTCTTCCTAATCTCATTTAAAATTGTGTCAATCTTAGAGTCCAATCTAGCAATCTTGGTATTAGATGAATTCACATTGGAAACAACCGGTGTGTTTCGTGAATATTACACTCTACACTTATTCTCAATTATACCCCACGCGTCTCTCGGAGTTTTTCTTAAAAGATACCACCCGAGGTGGCATTTAAAGAATCTTGTTCAACCATATTAAGTCCATTATAAAAAGTATTGATTTGATGCAATTCCGAGAAACCGTGGTGTGGACATTGTCTTAACAAATCTTTAAACCTTTCCCAAACAACCCCAAACGTTTCATGCACTTTTTGTTCAAATCTAGTGATCTCGTTCTTAAAGTGTGTTGTCTTAGATGGTGGAAAGAAGTAATTCATGAACTTAGACACTAAATCATCACATGTTAAAATCGAACCCGGTGGTTCTTTCTCATACCAAATCTTAGCGTTCCCCTCGAGCGAGTACGGAAAAAGCATGAGCTTAATCGCGTAATTCGGCACATCTCTAAACTAGAGAATCGAGGTAATACGAAGAAAATTTCGAATGTGAGAGTGCGGGTTATCGGTCTCATTTCCACGAAATTGGTCGGCACTAATGAGCGATAAAAGACCCGTCTTAATCTCAAAATGATCCGCCAAAATAGCCGGCACAACGATTGCTTCCCCATACCCTTCGGTGGGTACACGGAGCAATTCCTCCATTGTTCGGTTATCGGCCATCTCTACAACAATAGGTGGAAGCTCCGGTTCCACTATTCGTTGTTGACGATTTCTATTTCTACGAGGAATATTTTCAAGCCTATTGTAATCAATCAAAAGTCGAGAAGATCGTAATTGCATAAACCAAAGTGGCGAGAATTATAGAGGGTTGAAGAAAAGAAATTAGACAAGAAGAAGATGATTTTTGGTATTTTTATTTGGTATTGCTCAATCAAAAAGATAGATAAAAACAAGGAATAAGGATAACTACTATGGAAGTAATCTATCCTCGGTCGACTTTGAAACTATAGGTGAAAACGTAAACGTCTCGAGGTTCAATAAGGAAACTACAAAAATAAGATATAATACTACTTGAGTTGGCAAACCAATAATCGGTCGTCCCTCTCAATATACGCACAAGCAAGCGGGGAAACGAGGTGGCACAAAGCACTTAAAAACCTTTTTCCTTAGACGGCCTTTTATAGCACGTCGCCTTATACCCACCTTATAGTTTGTATAAATCGAGTTCAAACTTTTTAATAGTATTTATCTATTTTGCCTTTTTTTTTTGTTTTGGATTCGAATACAATAGCTAGGTGATGAAATCCCAATTAAGGTCCTATTTGAAGGTAGGTAAATTTATTGTTCTACGTAATATAATATAGTAATAACAAAAAAAACGAAAAACGATATATATCATAATAATAGAAAAATAACGAAACTTTCCGATGACGGAAAGGGTCTTCAAATCAACGATCAACAAATCTCAACGAAACGAATCGTACACAAGATCCCCAGCAGCGGCGCCAAATTTTTTGATGTGTCGTGGAATGTATATTAATTAGATACGTTATAGGGTAAACTTAGAAAATTACCTTTAGGAAAAAGTAATAGACTAAATTCACCAAAGACGGATTTAATTAAAGACGATGATGAACCAAGTTCGTTGTACACGAAGATCGAGTGAATTTGAGACGTTTTGTTTCAATTTTGACAATTGATTTGAAGTGGTTATCGGTTTTAAATATAAAATTACTCCTACAATTTTTAATTAATTAAATCCTATAGTGCATGAATCGTTACCCATTTTTTTAATCTAAAGACAATTATTTAAATTATAAGACTATTTAAAATTAATTAAAAACTTAATCTATTTAATAAAAATATTTTACACTATTTAAAAAAAACTCTATTTAAACTAATTTAAAAATTAACTTTTACTTTTAAACTAAACAAAATTTATTTTTTTAAAACTATTTTATTTAAAACTAATTTTTATAACTAATTAAATTTCTAAAATTAATAAAACATTATTTTTTTATGATTATTATTTCTACTCTATTTTTTTAATTTTATTAATTTATTTGTAAACTAATAAAAGAAATTATAATGATTTAAATTGAAATAAGATTAAAACTATGTATTTAGATAAATACAAAAGTTGACAGCCACTAACTTTCTATATCAATTGCTAAACCCAACTTATAACTAAAACATATAACTGTAGCATATGGTAAGTGCGTTTGGCTGTTATCCTTGAGGTCAAGGTTTCGAATCCCACAAGGGACATATTTTTGGTAATTTATTTTTGCAGTTAAAATGTAAAAACAAAATCATAGGAGTGACTTATTATTCTTCTAGCTTTATATATATGCAAAACATCAGCAAAGCTAAAACTTAAATCCCAGCAGGAAAAATACAAGTAAGAACTAATAATAGATTTTAAAACATAGTGAATAAACTAATATATAAACCACAAAGCTATCAGACCTAAGTTAACAGATCATTCGACAAACTTCCACAAATAAAGTAAAAAGTTAACAAACAGATAAAATCAAACAAAAATTCCTAAATCCAAGCTGCAAGTCTAAAATATCAGAATAAGCAGATAACAGATATTCAGCAAATACAGCCACCAAGTAGCTTCAAATTAAACGTGAGTAACTAAATTCATATGCAATAAAAGAATGTTCCCCAAAATGTAATAAGAACCAGATAACATATCCAGATCAAACTGACACTCATATTGAAGAGCATTGGCCTCAATTAAACAGTAATACATAGATTACAACAAATCAATTCAACAATCAGAATGAACCTTCATAAAATTTAATAAGAACCAATCCAAACATAAAAAACAAACATTTCAAAACAACAACTCCCTTATACAGCAAACTAGACATATAGTCCTAAACTCCTCTAACTGTGAACTAAATATGCATAACAGATTATTTATCATAACATATTAAACTAAACAAGTAGATTTATCAATTATCACAAATTCAGATTAAATCTAAAATATAACATAAAACTAAAAGTGAATAAAACCTGATGAAGAAATCCTTTGAGAAGATGCGCAGCGCTGAGCTGGCATTAAGACCGAATCGATACCACCATTAAACACCATACGAACTCGAACCACCATTATTTGGACCAACCAACATTCGACCCAGTTTTATATAAACTTTCCAATGGGAAAGTTTTATCCACTTTTTACTTTTGTTATCCAAGTCAAACTATTATTTAGCTTAAATTAGATAACATGAACATCATTATATTAAAGAAGATTTTAGAATTAATTTGTAATATTAAATTTAAACAGGAATTAAACTCGAATTTAATCAATCACAAATAACTTTTATTAATAAACAAATGATTACAATACTGATGAAAAGAAAATACAAATTTATCCTAATTCTAATTTAACATAATAATTTTAAGTAAAAATAATGGATACCAAATTACAGGAAATAAGGGGGGGGGGTTTATAGCCAACCCCCAAGGCCCTTGGTGGAAGGTTGTTGAGCAGAATCTTCAATCATAGCCATCGATTTATTCTTTTCTCTTTCCATCTTGATCTAACGGTTGTAATTCACAAGCTAGCACACGGATTGCCAAAGTGGCAATCAAGTGTGCTAGTTGTGTTTGTTTAGTGCTGAGATGGCTTCATCTTATTGGATGATTGGGGAATGATGTGTTGTCTCAACCAATCAAAATCAAGAAAAGAGCCACGTCACCTGATTATGCCCATCTTCAAGGTCCGAATAACTTGGGGATTTAATTAAGGGCTGTGTGATACACGCGCCCTTAATTAATAAAAAGCCCTAATTTTTTTGTTGTTTAGGTTTTGGGTAAACGGTAAAGTTACAGGTTATTTTGGAATGGGAGAGATGAAGGGTGGGTAACATAGGTTATAACGATAAGTGTGTGTGGGTAAATGTGTGAGTGGGTAAACTTTGACCAAAGAATGAGATGAGACGTGAATAAATGGTTAACACGTTTAACTTTTCATAGCAATCTTTACTTCCCATGATTTGGGCTTGTGGCCCAAATGAATTCAAAACCGTTCCTTAGTTAGTGATTATTGGGCCTTATTTTGGGCTTATGGCTAAAAGTGGATAATCTTGTTTTCACAAATGGGCTTTCAGGCCCATTTACCAAATGTGTGTCCCACTTGGCCCAAAATCCTTCATAAATTTAAATCCGCTAAAACGAGCTTGATTTTGGTTTTGTCGATCTTTTCTTCAATCTCGTGTCGAATTTGCCGGTTTTTGTGATCATCGGTACCTACACACATGAAACGACAAACAAACATATACAATGCCATATTTATTCATTTTAAGCATTTATTCATTGTTTATTGATATAAATGATATGAGTATTTAAGCTCATATCAGGCGCATGCACACTTTGATATACTTTCGGTAAATTTTTTTATTTAGCTTTTTCATGTTTTTTCTATCTTTCATCTTTTTTTTGTCAAAAACTTGCATAAAAAATCACATGTAATTAAATTTTAATTTTAATGTTCAAACATTAAAACATTTATAATAAAATGAACATAACTCTTTCTACACAATTTAAAAAGTATAACTATTTCTTTATTGAAAACTAGGTATTCATAGATTTCCAGTGATCTATATTACATTATATTTCAAGTTATAATTTAAAGCAGTTTATTTGCCAACTTGACTAAAACAGTAAAAAAGACACATGTTATGGAATTTTATAATATGAGTTATAACATGTAAGTTTTAAATGCACTGTGCAGCGTATTAAGTTAGTATTTAACTTCATATTAGTGTTAGAAATCACATGTTTATGTGATAATTAAATTTTAATATTGAAAATAGAGTAAAGTGCAAAAATCATCCCTGTGGTTTGTCAAAAGTTTGAATTACATCCCTCGTTAATACTTCGCGCAACATACATCATTGTGGTTGTAAAATAGTACACCATACATCCCTAAGGACGGATGGTGCAAATATTTTTCCGTTAAGGGTTAAAAGTGTTTGTTATCTTAGGGGTATTTTAGTCCTTTTACAACCTAGGGATGATTTTTGCACCAAACTTTTCAAAAAAAAAAATTTCCAAAAAAAATTTCAAAAAAATTTCAAATTTTTTTTAAAAAAGTTTCGAAAAATGTTTTCTTTTTTCGAAAAATGTTTTTTTTAATGTTTTTTTTTAAGTTTCGAAATACATTTCAAAAAAGTTTTGAAAAATGTTTTTTTTAATGTTTCAAAAAATGTTTTATTTTTTAAATGTTTTATTTTTTAAATGTTTTCTTTTTTAAAATAAGTTTAAAAAAAAATTTGAATTTTTTTTTTTCAAAAAGTTTCAAATTTTTTTTAAAATTTTCGAAAAATTTTTTTTTTTCAAAAGTTTTTTTTTCGAAAAACATTTTAAAAAATAACTTTTATAAAAAAAACTTTTGAAATTTTTTTTTTCGAAGATTAAAAAAAAATTTGAATTTTTTTGAAAAAAAAGTTTTTTAAAAAAATTTGAAATTTTTTTTTGAAAAAAAGTTTTTTTTTTTCGAAGATTAAAAAAAAATTTGAATTTTTTTGAAAAAAATTTGAAATTTTTTTGAAAAAAAAGTTTTTTTTCGAAACTTTTTTTAAAAAAATTGGGAATTTTTTTGAAATTTTTTTTTGGAAATTTTTTTTTTTTTGAAAAGTTAGGTGCAAAAATCATCCCTAGGTTGTAAAAAGACTAAAACACCCCTAAGATAACAAACACTTTTAACCCTTAACGGAAAAATATTTGCACCATCCGTCCTCAGGGATGTATGGTGTACTATTTTACAACCATAATGATGTATATTACGCGAAGTATTAACGAGGGATGTAATTTAAACTTTTGACAAACCACAGGGATGATTTTTGCACTTTACTCTTGAAAATAATTATGAAAACTGTTGGAATTTATAAAAAAATTTAACCATATTAACACGTTAATAATCACGAGTACACAACGATATAATAAGATCACGTATAGACAAGTAATTAACATAAACGATAAAGAAAACCGTACCTTTTAGGAATGGATTAATTCACCTTTATCGAACAATCAAATAACCGAAAACCCAATAAAGATCAAACAATAATCTCTCTAAGTATACGCACCCAATACGTTTATACAAGCAACAAGTATGCTAGTACGTAAGTGTTAAGCACCCAATAAACAATACTCTTCAATCAATCAACAACTAAAAACCTTGTGGTTTCTCTACCTTCGTCGACCACCAAAAACCGAACAACCCTTTGGGTTTGTCGACCGATCGGACCAAAAGAAGGAGGAAGAGAGAAAAGTGATTTAGGGATTACAAGCGAATAATGAGGTATCTAATACCTCCTTGTATAATTTTCATCACTTGGTGATCAAGCAACCAAGCTCAAAAACCTCATGGGCTTTTGTTTCCTCTTTTCTTACTTCTCATTCTTGGTTTACTTGTTTAACTATAATTAATATTTAATACAATATTAATTATGAAAGTTTATGGACTTATATTTAATAGTCGTGTGATAAGATCGAACTCGAGATTACGAGATTGCACTTAATACGTAAAGAGTTAATTTATTTAATTAATATATTTATCGTATTTATTAATTTATTTAATAAATATATTTATATATTTATTAAACTAAACCGAGATATAACTTTAACGATCGTTAAATAATTAAGAGTTAAGTATTAAAGAGTGTTAAAGAATATATAGTAAGTGGAATAAAAAGAAAGAAGTTTGGAAGGTTCCGGAACACCCCAATAGGGGTGTTCGACTGTCGGTTATGGAGGACAAGGGGAAGGGGATTTCTTTCCTTTTATTTGTTTTGGGTTACAAGAATTAGGTCTATATAAACAACCCCTCATATCATAATTCAAGACACACAATAATTTCTCCCTATCTCTTTCTTTGGTCGATCGCAACAAACACCCACAAAGGGTATTCGGTTGGTTTTCTTGTTTGCTCGATTGTGCTTATAATCTAGTCCTAGCCCCTCTCTAGGGTTGTTGGTTAGGTTTTACAAAAGCGTTAAAGCTCGGTTTCACGTGCTAGAATCACGGTCATCTCATTGTATTACGTGTGTACAAGAACGTAATATAGTCTTACTTTAGACTATATCTTGGTGGTATACGTTATAAAACCGAATTGGTGATTCGTTCTTCATCTTGTGGATTTGCTTTAGCGTAAAGGTATGTACCCCTAATTCGATTAATTATAATTGTGTTATTATTATGATCTTGTTAAATCGCTTCCACTATATGTTCTTTGATCTCGTTTAGGGTTTTGTGTAATTGTTATGAACTAAATAAACCTCCAGTGGCATCGAGAGCCGATTTAACATGTTATAATTATCGAAAATCTAAAGTTTTTTAACTAATAATTGTTTTGAGTTAAAACTACATGTTTTTTAGGTTTTTCTTAAAACTAGGGTTTTGTTTTTTAAAAATTAGGGTTTTGGCCGAATTTTTATAAAAAAAAAAATTGTTTTGAAACCCTAAATTACATGTGGGATGATTTTAGATTAAATTGCATGATTAATTGTTATGTCATGTATGGTTACGATCCGTAGAGATTAAATTGTTAAGATTTATGGGAGAATCCATGATAACATGCATGTTTTCATGGATCGTAAAATTATATGTTTATATTATTTTATGTGCTACGTGATTATTTGATTCAATCAATATTGAATTAAGGAAGACTTTTATATGAATATAAAAACCTAGATTTGATGATTATTAAATAAATCGTATGCATGTGGCTATTTGATTTATTTATTGCACATATAAATATTTATTATGTGTTTATGATTTAGTTGTTGTTTACTTGTTTATATTAAAATTGTTGAATTGTTGTAAACAAGGGTTTTTTTAAAAGATATAATATGGACTAAATCATATTAAAATAAAGATTTGTTGGAGATTTAAATTACATAAGATTACATTGATTGGTGAATTGCAATAATAATCTAACGGCCTACTCCTTTTGACAAACTAAAAAGTGGGTATAACTTTCCGCTGGTCATGTACCCGGTTAAGGAAGGAGGAGTTATGCCATTAGTCGCTGACCGAATTCCCGGCTCGCCTGTGCGTCAAATTGAAATTACCTACGATTATTACTTGCATTATACCTTAAGTTTTATTTGCCGCAAATTCACATCCGAAACACAATGAATAAGGGTATTGCTTTGTGCTTTAGCCGAGTTCTAGAAAAAGTACGTTGTGAATTGTTGTTGGTAAATTCTTTAATTGGTTTAACCAATACCTAAATATAATTTATGTAGAAATTTAGTCTCGTGAAAAAGTTTACTAAATGTTTTATTAAACTTATTCTATGGAGTTGTATGCATGCTTCTCCATACATTGATTTTGACATCAAATTTATACCCTTAAAATTTAGGTCGAATGCTCTTAATTGACGAACACTTGAAATTGCTACGTCATCAAATGAGATTTTTGGAGGATGTTGTGATGGATAGAAAACTTTCATAGAATGAGAATTCCTATGATGATTTTACGTTACTCAGATTAGACGACTTAATTAAGTTACTCAATGAGATCTGGAAACTTAAGGCATCAGAAGGGATGAAACATGTTTACAATGCAAAACATTTTTTGGCAACGTAAATCCCTTAAATAAACTAGAAATTGAAAATTGTTTGTCAATTGAATTGTTCGACAAGTCGCTATGTTGAATACATTCATTACTAGCAGATCAATTGATGTAATGGGTCTATGTCAATATAGTTCTAGGATTCAAGGAAAATACTATGGTTTATATACCGGGTAATTTTATTTTCTTGAAAGTATTTTGTTATAAAAAATACTAATATTTGAACTTATTTCTGTAGAAATGGCTCAACCCGGCAATAACACTATAAGTTCTGCGTTCAAAACGTTTATTAATCGTCCTGAACTTACTGGCCCAAACTTCAATGATTGGTACCGCTCACTAAGAATTGTCTTGATAGTAGCAGGTACTATTGATATCTTGACTACTCCTTATCCGGAGGATCTTGCTGAAGGAGCTTCTGAAATGCAAAGGCTTGAACACGCTACTAATGTTAAGAAGCACCCAGAGGTGGCTTGCTTAAAGCTAGGAAAAATGGCTCCTCCACTTCAACAAAAGTATGAGCTATTTTCAACAAAGCGAATGCTTGATGAGCTCAAGGCTATGTTCAAAAAGCCACAAGCTGTGGGATCTACGACTTAGTAGATGCTTTGCATAGCTGCAAGCAAACTCCTGGAAAGTCTGTTAGTGCCCATTATATGGAGATGATGGGTCATATGGAACAACTCATTGCACTAGGACAACCCTATGATCATAATATGGCAATCAACTTGATCAATAGGTCCCTTAACAAGGACTTTAATGATTTTGTTCAAAACTATAATATGCATTGTACTGGGAAGACAGTTTATAATTTTCATGCAATGCTCATTGATTATGAAAAGAGGTTAATGGACAAGGCATCTAATTCTACTCCTCTTGTACTAACCATACAAAAGGGTAGAGTGAGTAAGCCAAAACTGCAAGCGAATAAAAAGAAAGGGAAAGGCAAGGGTGGTAAGGGCAAACAAGTTGTGACTTATTCGAAACCTAAGCAGAACTTTGTCAAAAAGACTAAATCTCAGAAGGATAAGACTTGTCACCATTGTAAGGCAAGTGGTCAGTGGAAGAGGAATTGTCCTCTTTACCTCGAGGAGTTGCGAGAAATAAAGAAGAAGTCTGAGAAGAGCGCTGCAGCTTCAGGTACTTTATTTATGATTGAATTATTCAATTTAACATACAAATTAAATTTCTGGGTATATGATACGAGATGTGGTATTAACATTTGTAATACGCTGCTGGGATTTAATCTTGAAATGAAGCTATCCTATGGGGAACAATTTCTGCAAGTGGGCAATGGTGCACAAGCAGCAGTTGAAGCTATAGGAACATTTAATTTAGTTTTACCTTTGGGTTTAGTACTGATTTTAAATGATTGTCATTATGCACCTACAATTGTTAGGGGTGTTATTTCCTTTTCTTGTTTGTTGAATAATGGATTCATTCACACGATTGATAATAATGGAATTTCTGTTTGGAAAGATGGTATTTTCTATTTTAATGCAATTTCTATGAATGGTGTGTTTGAAATAGACATGCATGATAATAAATCCAAGAATAATAATAATTATGTCTTTAGCATGAATAAGAAGAGAATGTTTGACAAGAACTCTTCTTATCTTTGGCATTGTAGAATTGCCCATATTGGGAAGACTCGTATACAAAAGCTTCAACGTGAAGGTCTTTTAGAAAATATCAATGATGAATCATTTGATAAATGTGAGTCTTGTATCTCTGAAAAGATGACCAAGAAACCTTTTAATAGAAATATTAAAAGAGCTACTGATCTACTTGGATTAATACATACTGATGTGTGTAGACCACTTATACATGTCTCAAGGAAAGGTGCTAGCTACTTCTTAACATTTACGGATGATTATAGCCGTTATGGTTATGTTTATTTACTTAAGCATAAACATGAGGTATTTGAAACATTCAAATTGTTTAAAGTAGAAGTAGAACGTCAACTAGGAAAGAAGATTAAAGCTCTTCGTTCTGATAGAGGTGGTGAATATCTAAGTCAAGAGTTTATAGATTATCTAAGTGAGAATGGAATTGTTCAACATCTTACTTCTCCATATACACCACAACAAAATGGTGTATCCCAAAGGAGAAATCTTACATTATTAGATATGGTGCGATCTATATTTAATCTTACAACTTTACCTTTATCCTTTTGGGATTATGCTTTAGAGAACGTTGTTCGGATTTTAAATATGGTTCCCATGAAGAAGGTTGATAAGACACCATATGAACTATGGTATGTCAAGAAGCCATATTTGTCTTATTTAAAGGTCTGGGGTTGCGAGCCGTATGTGAAACGTGACTCGGGCGATGAACTCAACGATATGTAAAATGTATCTTTGTAGGATACTGATAACGCTCAAATCTAACATGTTTATATGAGCGTATTCGTGGTGTTTATGCATATATTTATGTGATTATTATGAACATATGATACTTAATGATGCTTATTTGTTATTGTAGGTTCATCAATGGTTACATCACGATAAATGAAGAAAAGACGTGAATTGGAGGTGAAAAGATGAACAAGACATGAAAGTGTAGCTCTCGTATGATAAATAATACAATGATAAGGAGTCTCGGAAAGTTTGGAAGAAAGAAAGGTGGAAGAAAGAAAGAAAGAAGAAGGACTAGAAGGGAAAAGTGGGAAAGTTGGCCCAGTTGCCACCGACATTACTACTGCTGCCGCCGGCAAACCATCTCTCAGTTGCCACCACCGACAAATCAATGCCCAGTTGCCACCGAAAACATTAGCCTTGTCGCCGGCAAATCAGCCATCAACAAACATCAAACTTGCCACCAACATTTCTCATGCAACCACTTTTCCAAGAAAACTTAGACCCTTCCTATGCCTCACCTTGCTCACCAAGTTCAGCCATAACTCCATTGTAACTCCTTCAAAGCTTCATTACAACCCATCATATTCACCTTTGGCTCAAAGAAAACTACTTGGTGGCCAAGCATAATTCAAGTATAAATAAAACCCATGGGGTAGTGTTTATACACTCTCTCAATCATCATCTTTTACATCCTATATTCCCATATTTCTGTGATTTTGGTATCACCCCTCACCCAAGTGGTGAGGGGTGGTGGAATTGGTATCCATGTACATGTAATAAGCCATTGGTGATGTAGAGAAGAAAACCACACACCATAAACAATTCAATCTCCAACAATCCTTATTCCCAAACACCCCAAAAGGCTCTATACTCTCACCAGGAGGTTGATGTCCAAGAAGGCTATGGGTAGGACGAATTATATATTGGTTGTTCATTTGGGTAGAATCATTTGGATACTTTGTAGCTATGGATTCTAATGTTTGGTAACTTCTTCTTTATTATTCAACGTAGTTTATGTTCATGATTCATGGTGATTCTTGTGTTTAGTGATATTGTGAATGTGTTGATGCTTGTATTGTTCATATGTAACTTGTTATATATGGATGTTTGGATATTATTAGTGTTTGTCATTGGATTATGGTGATAACATTATATTTGGTTGAATTGGAACTTGTTCTTTTTGTAAATTTGGTTAACATTGTTGAGTCTATAATGTCGGAATTTATTCTCATTATGGTTGATTTCAATTCATTAACCGACTAATGATTTAGTCTTTTGCTTGTGAAGATTGTGCATGAGGTTTAATTAACATAACAAGTAATGGTTTAATCTAGATTATAGGTCGAAAGGAGTCTTTTGAATATATTGTTTTAATCATCTTTCAAGTAAATGGAACTTATCAAATTGATAACACCAAGTCTATGGGCCAAAAGAATTCTTGTTGTTATTGGTTTAGGCATAAGGCTCATGAGTGACCACTTGATTGAGACTTATGTATATTTGATTTATAAAGCACTAGTGTCTTATTATTGGTTCTATAGGTCGAAAGGATTACCTTTAATATTTTTTCCAAACTATGCATCCATATGTCTATATGATCATTTGACCATACATGTATGTTCTTTGTGTGCTAATGCCTTTAACGATTCTCATGGTGGTGTGATCGTGACAATCATACTTACCATTGTTACAAACAACTACACTTGAGTATAACCAAGTCCCATGGGACGACCTTGACTTACCAACCTAATTGCAACATGACTAGAGTATACTTGCTCGAATTTGTGTTCCTAATTATAATCGATAATTCTTGTTTATAAATTTAAAACCCAATGTGTGGAAAGATCGTGTAAAACCCGCATACTTTTACCATGAACAGTACATTAATAATCGTACGTACAAGATTTAAACTTTCCTTAAATAACATGAACACCTATCACGAATGTTAATTACAAGAATTACGTACGTATTATTACACGATAAGTATTAAATACGTGTTAGTACACGATAATTATTAACAATAATAATTATAATCACGAACATAAAATCATGAACATGAAATCACGAACAGATAACTATGTACTTACGTAATTATTAATACGACGAATGTCGTTACGTACAAGTAATTATAATAACAGGAATAATTAATAATTACGTAGCACGTAAACACGAACATTTAACACGATTATTATTATTACATATATTTATTTAAACACGACAAGTATTACGTAAATTCTTTTTAAATATACCTAGCGTACGAGCACATCAAGTTTTTGGCGCCGCTGCCAGGGACTTGCTATTTCATACTCTTGAGTTTGTTTTTTTGTATCTTTGTTAGTTGGAATCGTTATCTTGTTGATTGCTTGTTTGTTTGTGTCCTTGTTTCTTGAATCGTTTGTGTTACCAATTTCTTCATAACCCGAAAGAGTTGTTATACCCCATTTACCCGCATAGGGGGGACGAATTTCGCATAGGAGGAATTCGGTTGGTGGTTGATTACTCAATTGGAGGCTTTGAATTGCTCTAAATTCCGTTCTTAGTTTGTTGCTCTTGAATGATTGCTCTAGCCCTTGACAAAGGTTAGAGCACCCTTTGCTTAAAATTTCTTATTTCTCAAAAAGTTGCTTAATGATCTTTGCGCCAAAATGAAATATTTGGTATTGGGCTTTCCGCTCTTATGTGCTTAAATTGCTTGTTTCAATGATTGATTGCTAAATGTGTCCCAAAGTGCTTGTTTCAAAAACCCAAAAACCTTGTCCCGAATCACTCTAGTTTATGACTAGAACTACTTGACCACATGAATTTTTGTGTATGTTTGTTTTTTGTGAGTTTGTGTCTTGTTATGTGTCATGTGCATAAGTGTTTTTATGTCTTGTGTGCTTGCTTGATTGTGTGCTTTTTTGCATTTCCCATTGTATGCATACTTTTAGTTCTTATTTTCCTAGTTTAAGGGGGCGTTTGGATTCATCATTTTCTAACGATTTTGATCATTACAAAAAATCTACTTTAGTCAAAATAAATGGTATTTGATACCTTAAGTCATATTTGTTAAAATAAAAAATTAAAAAAATTGTTTTGAAAATAAATGGAAAATACATGAAAAATAAAAAAAAGTTAGAAATCTAGTTTTTGTCATTTGTTTCATGTTATCTGTTAGATGTGTATTGTGTTGTGTCTTATTTTATGTTTTATATTATGATGTGCTAAGTGGTTTTACATGTCTTTGTAGCTTATTAGTAATTCCCTTTTAATTTTTGAGCTTATTTCACTTTTTCATGTATAAGGTGTCTTATTGTTTTTAATGGTGTGTTTGGATTAAGCTGTATCTTATATGTTTTAATGATTTCAATAAAAGTGTCTTTACAAAAAAAATTGTTTTTAAGTTATAAGAAAGTTTGTAAAAAAAAATAAAAAAAATAAAAATAAAAATTTGCGTTGCCGCCGGCAAAACTGCCTCTGTGACGACCTTGCCGCCGGCAAAACACCCCTGCCGGGCGGCAACTCGAAAAAAGATAAAAATTCACTTTCCGCCGACAAACCCATGTTGCCGGTCGACAAGTTTGCCACTGTAAAATAAAGTTATTTTAGTTTTTCTTATTTAGTTTTTGTTGAGTCGTGTTATGTTTTTAAATGTTTAGATTGTTTTTATTTGTCATATGTGTGATGTTTATATGCATTATGTTTGTTCTTGTTTGTGTTTGTTGTCTTGTCTGTTTGTTTCTTTTTGTTTGCGTGCATCCGTGTTTGTGTTTGTGTTTGTTTAAGTTCATGTGGTTAATGTATGAACTTTGTGGGTGTGTTCGCTGGAAACCCTCACGAGACTACAACTCGTCCACTCGGGATACCGAGGGGTTTAATGGCTTGTTGCATACGCTAAATGCAATCGTGTTGCCTACGAAAGTGTGCTTAATAAATTTACGTGTTTTGTAGTTTAGTTTGTTTTGCAAGATCAATAAAGCTTATGGAGGATAGATTGATTATGTTGATGGATTATATGTGTATACGCTCACTGGAGATGAAATCGCTTGATCTTCCTTACTTAGCATCTTATTATATAGAGATCAATTGCTATTTCTTAGCCCGGGAAGTTTCGTTTCTCTTGGATTATTTATTTATTTTTCCTCACTTTTCATGCTTTGAAGTTTATTTTAAATATTGAGTCTAATTCAAAACTTAAGTGTGAGGGGAAATAAATGGGAAACCGAAACCAAATTTTCAAAATATAATTTTTTGGGCTAATTATAAAAAAATTAAGAAAAAAGTTATAAAAAAAAGGGAAAGTTGTATACTTGTTTTCCCTTAGGATCTAAATGTTTTCACACATTTGTATCTAAATTTATTTAACCTTAAACCTTAGCCTAACCCTTGTCAAAGTCTAAATGGTGGGTTGCTAGTTGCTTTGTATGGTGGATTGTTTTTGATGATTATTAGTTGCCACTCGTCGCTATGTGTGTGTGCCATTCCAACAAATATGAAGATGAGCTCCTTTATGTTTGTATTTTTTGTGGTGTGTGCTTAAGCGAAGTGTGAGGGGAGCATGTGATGTATGTTGAAAAAAAATGAAAAAAAGGAGGATGAGAAAAGTGAAAAAGAAAGAAAAAGAAAATAAGTCATCGAAAAAAAAGTAAAAAAAGTGATGACAATATTATGAAGATGAAGGAAGATGAAGTATGTTTAGATATCGATTGGCCAATGTGCTAAGACGTGATATGTATGTGTTGACGTGTTGAATAAGGCTCGTAACTATTATCATTTTTGGGCTTGTGATATGTCCGGTAACTAGCAACATGGGACTTAGACTTTTAACTTGTATATTCGTGACACCTCTTATAAATATCCCATGTCTTATCCATACCCATTAACCCAAATCCTTAGCCTTAACCCAATAAAAGTCCTCTTTAGATGTGTACACTTGGTGCTCATGCCATTTGATTTAGTCTTGTTTGTACTTGATAGATATTCATCTTATTTTTCTAAAGCATTTTCATGCACCATGGTGGAAAGTATTTTTATTTTACTTGCTTGAGGACAAGCAACCTCTTAAGTGTGAGGAGGTTTGCACCTTTAACGATTTCATATAAAAAAAAACCCCAAAAATAATTTTCTTTTATTTGCTTTAGGACAAGCAACCTCGTAAGTGTGAGGGGGTTTGCACCTTTAGCCATTTCTATAAAAAAAATCAAAAAGATTTTCACTTTTTCATAGAATTTTAAAAATTTCTTATCTTTTAGAACTTAGTCATTTTTTTATAACCTTAGTTTTATTTTATTTGCTTGAGTGCAAGCAAAGTTTTTCTTTTCCTTGCTCGAGGAAGAGCAAAGCTTAAGTGTGAGGGGATTTGATAAGCTCAAATCTAACATGTTTATATGAGCGTATTCATGGTGTTTATGCATATATTTATGTGATTATTATGAACATATGATACTTAATGATGCTTATTTGTTATTGTAGGTTCATCAATGGTTACATCACGATAAATGAAGAAAAGACGTGAATTGGAGGTGAAAAGATGAACGAGACATGAAAGTGTAGCTCTCGTATGATAAATAATACAATGATAAGGAGTCTCGGAAAGTTTGGAAGAAAGAAAGGTGGAAGAAACAAAGAATAAGGACTAGAAGAGAAAAGTTGGAAAGTTGGCCCATTTGCCACCGGCAACACTACTACTACTGCCGGCAAACCATCTCTTAGTTGCCACCACCGGCAAATCAATGCCCAGTTGCCACCGGCAACATTACCCTTGCCGCCGGCAAATCAGCCATCAGCAAACATCAAACTTGCCACCAACATTTCTCCTGCAGCCACTTTTCCAAGAAAACTTAGACCCTTCCTATACCTCACCTTGCTCACCAAGTTCAGCCATAACTCCATTGTAACTCCTTCAAAGCTTCATTACACTCATTATTATTCACCTTTGGCTCCAAGAAAACTACTTGGTGGCCAAGCATAATTCAAGTATAAATCAAACCCATAGGGTAGTGTTTATACACTTTCTAAATCATCATCTTCTACATCCTATATTCCCATATTTCTGTGATTTTGGTATCACCTCTCACCCAAGTGGTGAGGGATGGTAGAATTGGTAGCCATGTACATGTAATAAGCCATTGGTGATGTAGAGAAGAAAACCACACACCATAAACAATTCAATCTCCAACAATCCTTATTCCCAAACAACCCAAAAGGCTCTATACTCGCACCAAGAGGTTGATGTCCAAGAAGGCTATGGGTAGGACGAATTGTATATTGGTTGTTCATTTGGGTAGAATCATTTGGATACTTTGTAGCTATGGATTCTAATGTTTGGTAACTTTTTCTTTATTATTCAATGTAGTTTATGTTCATGATTCATGGTGATTGTTGTGTTTAGTGATATTGTGAATGTGTTGATGCTTGTATCGTTCCTATGTAACTTGTGATATATGGATGTTTGGATATTATTAGTGCTTGTCATTGGATTATGGTGATAACATTATATTTGGTTGAACTGGAACTTGTTCTTGTTTGTCAATTTGGTTAATCATTGTTGAGTCTATAATGTCGGAATTTATTCTCAATATGGTTCATTTCAATTCATTAACCGACTAATGATTTGGTCTTGTGCTTGTGAAGATTGTGCAAGAGGATTAATAAACATAACAAGTAATGGTTTAATCTAGATTATAGGTCGAAAGAAGTCTTTTGAATATATTGTTTTAATCATCTTTCAAGTAAATGGAACTTATCAAATTGATAACACCAAGTCTATGGGCCGAAAGAATTCTTGTTGTTATTGGTTTAGGCATAAGGCTCATGAGTGACCACTTGATTGAGACTTATGTATATTTGATTTATAAAGCAATAGTGTCTTATTATTGGTTCTATAGGTCGAAAGGATTACCTTTAATATGTTTTCCAAACTATGCATCCATATGTCTATATGATCATTTGACCATACATGTATGTTCTTTGTGTGCTTATGCCTTTAACGATTCTCATGGTGGTGTGATCGTGAGAATCATACTTACCATTCTTACAAACAACTACACTTGAGTATAACCAAGTCCGATGGGACGACCTTGTCTTACCAACCTAATTGCAACATGACTAGAGTATATTTGCTCGAATTTGTCTTCCTAATTATTATCGGTAATTCTTGTTTATAAATTTAAAACCCAATGTCTGGAAAGATCGTGTAAAACCCGCATACTTTTACCATGAACAGTACATTAATAATCGTACGTACAAGATTTAAACTTTCCTTAAATAACATGAACACCTATCACGAATGTTAATTACAAGAATTACGTACGTATTATTACACGATAAGTATTAAATACGTGTTAGTACACGATAATTATTAACAATAATAATTATAATCACGAACATAAAATCATGAACATGAAATCACGAACAGATAACTATGTACTTACGTAATTACTAATACGACGAATGTCGTTACGTACAAGTAATTATAATAACAAGAATAATTAATAATTACGTAGCACGTAAACACGAACATTTAACACGATTATTATTATTACATATATTTATTTAAACACGACAAGTATTACGTAAATTAATATTACGTATAACATGTGAAGTTATTACAAGATAATTCACGACATAAGAATACACGAACCCGAGTACGTATTTAAGAGCGTATTTTAGACAAACATTTAAGTGTGGGCTTGGGGCTGGCTGTTAGACAAGGGAAAGAAGAGGGGAGGGGGCCAAGGCCCATGGGGTTGCGTGTCAAAACAAATAGACGGGGGGGGGGGGGGGGGGGGGGTCATAACTTGTTTACACAACATACAAACCCTAAAAACACAAACAACGACTCTTTTGTTTTCTTCTGCCTCCAGCCGTCATCTTTTTCTTTTTCCAACGATCCAAAACCAAGAAACAATGATACCGAGGGCTTTGATTCAAGAAAAACATGGAGTTGCATTCGTTTGATTTCGTAAACTCTAACATGAAAACAAGGTAACCCTAATCTCGTTTCTTCTAGATATTTTCGGTTAAATTGATAAAGAATCGTGCGATTAAGAAGGGGGGTGTCGTTTGGGGTGTTGTTGCGTTTGTTTGCCCACAAACCGAGACCTTCTATGGTCTCGGTGATGATTTTGCACCACCAGCCGCAACCCTAAAAAGGGGTGTTGGCTTGGTTTTGTTCTGGCAGTGGGAACGGTAGTCAAGCAGGGGGGAAACCACTGGCTACGGCCAGTGGTTAGTTTGTACTAGCAGTGGGAACCGAGACCCTAGTGGTCTCGGTGGGTAATTATTACAAGCAGGGGTAACCGGCTACTGCCGGCGGCAGCAACAGAACTGCCAGGGGTAACTGGCGACTAAGGGGGTGTTTGGATTTTGATGTTTGACAGAATTTAGGGTGCGTTTGGTTGGTTGTTTAAGGGAAAATAAGGGGCTGTTTGGTTCGACTTAAAATTAAAACACGGGTTTAGCCACGGAAATATTTTATTTTAGTCACGTTTTATTCAAGCTAAAGTATTGTTCTTTTACAAGTGACATTTTACAAGTTATATTATTTTAGCATGGAATTTAAATTAATTAAACCATGGCTATTAATTAATTTAATTTAACATGACTTAGGTTATTATTATTTAGACAAGAATGCATGTTTAACCTAGGTATTTGATTTAATTAAATTAGACTATAGTATTAACTAATTATTCAAGCATGACATATAATTAATTAATTAACATGGACTTAGGTTTATTATTATTATTTAATAATACATGATTTTTACCTAAGTATTTATTTATGTAATTTAGACTATGGTATTAATTAATTATTTTAACATGGACTATAATTAATTAATAATCAAGACGTAGGTTATAATTGATAAATGTTAATACATGTTTTAACCTAAGTATTTTATACACTTTAATTTAATTAAATCATGTTTATATTTAATTAAATCTTATAATATATGGTTTATTTAATTTACAAGTATTAATTAATAAACTATACTATTTAATTACATGACTTAGAATATTAATCAGGAAAACTTAAGCTTATCATTTTTAGCTTAATAATCCAGCTTATTTCTATTTATGGAAACTTTCTATTTTTAGAAATTTAATTATTTTAAGCAGCTAATCTATTTATGGAAACTTTCTTCTTTTAGAAACTTATCTATTTTAAGTAGTAAATCTATTTTTGAAAACTTTCTATTTTAAGAAACCTGCTATATTTAGAAAGTTACTTATTATTATACAACAAGAATAATAATACAAGAAATACAAGTAATACTTAATCAGAATATCCAGAATACATGATAAACACAGCATAACATTAAAATCAGTAAAACATGACATGAACATATAAAACAAGCTAAGACATGATATAAAACCAGTTACGTACTCAGTAATCAGAATACTTATACATGTATATTATCTATATAGCATTAGTGAGATCGAAGTAGGACTCTCTTCCGTTCGTCTTCTTCGTTCACTGGACACAAGGTACAGATTCTCTGTCCTTTTAGTATGGACATTCTTCCTTATTAGGATTTCCCGTATGCAGCCAACTGTTTTCCCCAGTATATGTTTTATATGTTTTTGAATTGCATATGTTTAATTAGAATACCTAAAGCCATATACAAGCATGACCAGTTTCACCTACTTATGGAGGTACCATAACCATAACACTGGAGGGACCAGTGTTATGACTTCACCACGACGGAGTGATAGCTCGTGACGTCCCTTTCAGCTTTTGGCCATATTATTATTATGAGGTGGGGCGTATGGGTGCATCCTAGTTTACATGTTTTTAGTAGATTATTCATGTGAATGTGGTGTGTGCCTTGCATCCTTCACAAGGAGCTGATCCCTCCTACCCAAACAGTATATTAAATTAGAGGCAGCCCCTCTAATTTGCATGACGAGGTCACCCCTCCAAGTATTCATGCACGTTGATATTTCATGACCTATATTGGCTAATGGTAAACATGTTAAACAATTTTTTCAAGATAAACGTAAGGCTTTTCAAACTATAAAACCAGTTTTATTAAGTTATACCAAGTTTTCCAGGACATATACATTTCCGCTACTATATGTTTTACATGCTTATATTATTCATTCCATGCTTGTATATCCGTGTACTGAGCGTTATGCTCAGCCGTTACTTTCCTTTCCATGTCCCAAAACGGCAGGTACCCAAGGACAGACTCGAGCATTTGGAGTACGTGTGTAGGATGGAAGCTGCCATAGACTTCTTCTCCTTTTGCCTTCTTATACTTGTGCTTGTTTAGTCTTTCATTCACTTCATTTAATTTATTTATGTTTTGGGCTTATGTTTGGGAACCGATGTTTGATTCTGGTTTTCCCTATGGTCATGTATGTTTTACTACATATTACCTTGCATGCTTTGATGACACATCATAATTACGCGTAACGGTCCACTTATCAAAGTGGGGTGTTACAATTATGGTATCAGAGCCAAGGCTTCGACCTGTAGGCTCTAAAACTTGACCTGTGACTAGTGGGTAGTCACCAGGAGCTTCCTAAGCCAACGCTTGTTATTCCACGAATTGATGTTTTCAGCATAGAATTGTTTTAACCATGATGTTTTTAGCACTTTGATGTTTTAACCTCGATGTTTTCATCGATATTGTTTTATGATGAGATGGCATTTATACATGATCTCATCGTTCTTTTCGGGCTTTAAATGCATAAAATTTCATTAATATACCATATATATGCTTGTATTTGTTTACTTGTGTGTTTTAGGTATGAATATCGTGAAAAAGACAAAAGATCACAAGAAACAAGGAAAACGGACATGAGAAACGAAGCCGTACAATGAACCGGGCCCTAGTTCATGATTTTACCAAGAAAAACCCTTGAAGACTTGAAGATGTACAAGATTGATCCTTAATTTATGAAGAAATGACACTTAAAACCCTTGTATATTCATAATTACAAGTTTGGTCCCTTAAGTTTGTCAAAATTACAAAAAGGTCCTTTAACTTTGAAGAATTGGCAAGTTTAGTCCCTCATCAATTCTAAATTGTCAATAATGGTGCCTCATGAAGTCAAAGATACAATGAAGACCTTTGAAGATCAATAATGTCCAAGTTCAATCCTTCAAATATTCAAAAGTGGCAAAAACAACCCTTGAAACCCTTATTGCAAAATTTGGTGGCCAAAGTATGAAATCAGAAAGTTTAATAACAAACGGAATTGGGTTTGGTGGCTGAAAAACATTGTTTACAAACTTTCCCAAAACACAAGGACTACTAATGTCATTATCCAAAGTTCAAATATGACAAACACGCGCCAAACACAACCTTTCCCCAAAAATCAGATCAAATGAGTTACTATTTACCTTGAAGAACCCAGAATTACCACCCACTTAAACAAGGGGTTAATTTCAATTACCTTGTCCCACGTATGATTCACACGCCCAGAAACCCATCCCACACTCAAAACCCCAATCCCCACTCACCAAAGGACCCCACCCATTCACACGTCAACCAATCATGATCCAACTTCCTCTACAAGGAATGACAAGTGGCCAAATCAACAGCCAACACTCATTGCTTAGCCCCAAAGCTAAAATGAACGTTCCCGATTCATTTGGACAACTCAAACAACAAATGCGTCTAGAAGATTTCAAGGGCACTTTTGGGATTTCATAGTCTAGGGTTTTGCTTATTCCTGCTTTGTATTTGCCTATATAAGGACTCATCAACATGTGAGAGAGCCTTGTTCTAGTTTTACTCTTTAAACATTGTAATTCCTTTTTAAAATTTGTAAGAGTTGGTATTTTAAGAAAATTGTAATTCCTTTTTATGTTTTTAAAAGTTGGTGTTGTTTAAGAGTAATTATGAGTTCCATTTGATGTTATAAAGGTGTTTAGATCTTGTGGTTTAAACACGTTTATGTTTGGTAAGGTTTTTAAGTTTGAAAAAACCTTGAAATCAGTCATCTGTTTTGCTTATTTTACTTGTACTAACCCTTATTCAAAAGCTATAAGCCCTTGCAAGCTTGTTGACACCAATCTAGTGAAGGTTTATCAACATTTGGATAGGTTGTTTGTTGTTTGTGTTGAAGACATAAAGCCCTTGAGGTTCTGCTTTGAACCATCAACCAAGGCACATCTCATCTCCTTTGTTCAAGTACCTTGGTCTTGTTCTAGCTTTTGAACAAGGTCCAAGGAGCATTGTTGATCCCTCTAGGAAGTTGTGGGGGATAGGTATAATCTCTTGTTAAGTTTCCTCTAAATTTATCCATGTTATTGTCTGATTTGTACTTTGCCATGTGATTTGTTGATTTTGTGTTTGTGCTTGTGTTTTATAGTTGGTATCTCTTAGGTGTCACCTAGTTGAAGTTTTTGAACCATAAAATCAGTAGGTTGTTTGTAGAAATAAAAAGTTTGTTTGAAAAAGGACTAAAACAAGGTTGTTTGGGATTATTGGATCATATGGCCTTGTGGCCTTGTGCCCTTGGTTCTTAGGGTTTGGGGAGTCTAAACAAGTCATATGCAACAAGTTTTGGTCACTGGTTAAGTTTCAAGAGGTTTGGAAAAGGAATTTCAAGTTTTGGAAAAATCTGAAAAAAGTGGTTTGAAATTGGTCAAACACATCATATCCAATAAAATCTTTGTTTGTTGGATCTAAGGTCTGAAATCTGGTTTGGGAAGAGTTTAGGTGATAAGCTATATGTTCATTATCTGATTGTTGAATTTGGTGGCTTATTGTGGGTGCTAGAGCTTATCAAAGTTGGCTGAAGTGGTCATTTGCATCAGCAAAGTGACCACCTCATTTTTGCCTTGCATTTGTTATTCTAATGTATGCCCTGCTTGTTTATTGCTTGGAACTTGTTTTTGTGCTGCTTGTATGTAGATTTGGCTATTTGGTGTGATTTGTTGCTGGCTTATAAGCTAACTGGCTTATTAAGCCTTATTTGCCAAAATCTGTCATCATTTGGTCAACTGACCTCTTGATTCACAAGGACTCTACCTTGAGTTCTTCACAAAATTTGGTTAAAACAAGCTTATAAACAATCCCTGAACATTTGGTTGAAGTTGGAGGACTTTGACTTTTGGTCAAATAAGCACGTTTTGGCTTATTTTTGAGAACTGCTTATTGGTACATGCAACAACTTGGATTTTGTAATAGGTGTCATTTTTCTCAGCTTAATAACAAATCTGGAAGGTTACAAGTCATTTGGTTAAGCTTTTGCTAGAAAACTAGCTTATTTGGCTTCTTCGGCCAGCTTATTTGCAACTACAGCTTATTCTACTTGGCTTTTTGTGATTTTTATGATTGATTATTCTTAGTTAAGCTATTTGTGAGCTTTTGTAAAAAGAATCAGCTTCTGAAACAGCCTAGAATCTAACCCGACTATTTTGTCTTTTAGTGCAATTCTTCTTTGCTTATTTCTGGCTTATTGAGTGTGCTTTTAAAAAAATTTATTTCCATAGATCTCTTAGGCATCTCAAAAGAAGGTTGTGTGTTTAAGCAGAACTTATGGCATTGGCTTATTGCTTAATGGGCTTATTGGCCCAATAAGAATAAGTTGTTGACCTTTTAAGCCGTGATAAGCTCAAAACCAGCTTTTGGGCCTTCATACTTTTGTGTTTAGAATTGAATTTTGAGTCAGATAGGGCTTTTTCAGGTCATTTGGGCCTAGTTTGACTTTTTGTGCCCATTAAGCCCATTAAGGTTGACTGTTTTGGTTTTTAGCCCATTTGGGGGCCCATTATGGGTAATTTGGTAATTTCACTTTCATTTTTTGATTATTTAGAATTTTTTATAATATTTGTATTTTTAATATTATTTTAATATTATTTTATTATTAAATTTCAAATTTCACATTTTTGCACTTTTTATATTTTTCTTAGTTTTAATACATTAAAATAGGATTTTTGTAACTCTTAGATTAATTTTATCATCATTTTCCTAATTTCTATAATTATTTTAAGTTTTTAATAGTTTTTAATCATTTTAATTAGTTCAAAAATTTATAAAAGTAGTTTTTAGTCTTAATTGGTTATTTTAGAGGTTTACAAAGTGAAAAATCTTTATTTGGGCTTTTTAATAATTATTTTGATTTTTAGGGCTTTAATTAGCATTTAAAAATTAATATTTAATTAATTTAAAGGTTTGAAAAAGTTTTGATCATTTGTAAACTCTTAGTTTATTTAATTTAATTTTTGGTAATTTTTTGAGAATTTTTAGAATTAATTTTTATTTTAGCCCTTTTACGGTTTTAATTTTTTTTTGGTAATGGGTTTCCCCGGTAAATAGATTAACCAAAAAAACAGTGAAGTACAAATGGAATGTGGCTAAAGTACTACATTAACCTTCAAGCTACAAACAGCTTGAATAAACAGCCAAATCTAGTGCTTATGACAGGCCATAAACACTTACAAACACCTAGTACACAACGAAACAAACCAATCTAGCTAATAGTTGTCGTGAAGGAGTTTCCACCTGCATTTGTTTTAGAGAATAAATTGGTTGTTTCATCATATACCACTTCAACCTCATCATCTTCATCATCATGATCCAAAACAGAGTAAGAATTTGATGTAGATAAACCAGCACCGGACGATGACGTAACAATAGACTTCAACTTGGGCAAAGAACCAGTCTTCGCACTAGTCACCCCTGTCACACACGTGAATTTCGAAATCTATTTAATTTACGTGAAACGCGATAGTTCGAGTTAGACTTGTGTGTCTATTGATATTCCCGATTGTTTACGCGTATCTTGTGTACTAATTTAAATTTTAAGAATGAAGCTCGTATCAATTACTACTTTAATGACTTATTATTCGTTTATGTTACGTGATAAGAAATTTTATCTTAGGAATCGACATTCATTTACATCAACGTAATCTCACTTAGGAATCTCATACGCGATTTAAGCTATTCACTTAAAAGTTTTTAGCCTTTCTATATTACACAAATAGAGTTTTAAAAATACAAGAAAATGTCAATATTAGAAAAACCATAAACATTTCTTAGTCCACCAAAAACCGGTTCCCCAACCCCATGTATAACTCACGTTTTTCCTTTAGCCCTCTCCCTCACATTCACAATTTTAAATCTAAGTACTTCACCCACCCATTTATTATGAGGTACTTTTGTCCCCTTTCTCTTCTACAACCAACGAGTACCACCAATACCCTACATGCTTTTGCTTGTATTTGTACAAAGCACCCCTAGTAAACTTAGTCAACGAAGGAGACTTACTTTCCCCATGATGCTCCCTGCTATAAGCGAATCCAAGAAACCTTTTACTCTTCCCAATCCCTCACGTTAATCTAGTGTACTTGGGTGATTTAGACTTACTGGTTACATTTAAACCAAATACCCTCAAAACCCTAACTAATAGATTAGTTCCTATGGAGCTCCCCATTTGGCTATAAATAGAAACCAAAGCATCACCACAACACACATATCAGAAGCTCCCACTTAGAAACCCTCGTGTGATCACCTTAGCCGCTGCCAAGGAAAGAGAAACTAAGAGATGGTCGGTTTAAGCCAAGCGTAGATATTCTACATCCTAGTTCTTACTCACCTTATCACCTTTCGAATACTAAGGACTTCTTGTAAGACTTCCTTTCTTTCTTTTGTCCTTAGTTTTTGTTGATAATATACTTGCTCAAAACTTTGAAACCAAGAAGATGCACCAAATAATATAAACCAAGTCACGGGATGGGGTATGTTGCGAATATGAGTAATAACCTAAACCGAATTATGGACAAGCAATGTACGCATGAAGCGTAGGCCTTAAAGGTTTGTTGGGTCTTTACATAATGAACTAAGTCATGTCTTAAACTAAACATGTCCTCGAGAGAACAAGGGTTGGGTATGATCGAGACCCATTAACAAACCAGAAACATGTAAATGTATGTATGATTTTATGTCAAGAAACAAGTATTATTTTGATGAACTAAGCATGAGAATATGTAAAGATCTGGTGAAAGGGTTCCACAAGTCAAACAACGAGAAACCCTAAGAGTAGAGGTACATGCACACGCGAGATCGTGCTTATATGATGCCATGGTTAAAGATGTATTATGTGGGTGAAACCTTGCAGGAAAAACAGCCTATTTTGTGTGTGCATGCATGTAAATAACCCCTGCCAACATGGATATGTGTATGCGTGTACTTTTACAAACAAGTTTTGCATAAGCAGAAAACAAGCAAAGCTAGGAGGATATAGTATGAACAGTGGAATACTAAAACTAGGGAAATGTGTTGTGTGATTGCGTGTTTGATAATAAGCAGAAAACATATGTCTTTTTTTGGTTCAAGAAAACTGTATGGGATTTGCAATAGTGCATATTTTTCCTGCATGTTATAATACCATGTGCATAAACTTTAACTGGCTAGATTTCATACATAAAATGTAGCAGTACATGTTGAAGCCTTATGGCTGTAATGCTTGTTTGTGTGATATTACAGCGTATGAACCTGGACTAGTAAGATTAAATAAGTGTGCTTGATTTTATGTCCAAAGTGTATGTGTGGTTTAGAAGCATAAGATCCCCACCCTGCTAGTGTGTGTGTGTGTGCAGACTGCCATGTGCAAATAAGAACCAAAGTGTACTGTTGTCAAAATTATAAAGTTAAAAGGGGGAAAATAATTGTTGGGACATGCTTAGGAAAAGACCATTCCCTCTTTTGGGTACCTGCTGAGAAAACAGTAAGAACAGTGGACACCCCGTTTTTCCTTTGAACCTACTGTGTGAAAAGTGCATGCTATGTGAAATATGTGGTTACCATAGTGTGTATACACTTACATGATAAGTAACAAAGCAAATAAGACCTCCATTATTTGGACATAACCTGTGAACAGTAGCACCCAAAGGTACTTCTCAAATTAGACGTATGGTGATGTATGTATGTTTGTATGTTAAACATTGAAATGTAAAAGCAAACTACTCCCTTCTTTCCTACTGCACTTGCGTGCCCAGGGAACAACCAACAGACAGTAGGCATTTTCCCTTTGTGATTAGGTGTATGCTATGAGAATGATGTGTTTTACCATGTATGTATGATGGGTAGATAAATCAAATAAGGACCACCACCCTTTCTTGTGTAGGCTGCGTGGGCAGGGACAACAACCAACAAAGGCAAATTTCCCTTTTTATGTTATATGTATACATGTATGTATGGTATGGATAAAAATGAAAAAGGCAAGTTGAATGTTTCTTTTCTTATTGGTTTCCTTCGTAGGTACAACACCAAACAACAAGACTATTTCCATAAATGAAGTGTGAACACAAAATGACCTTTTCCATTTAATTTCCAATTGCTAAAAGTGTATACCTACTAATTAAATTTTGACCCATAGACCCTACTTTACACCTAGTTTTGATCGTCTTAATGGCCTTGCCCCGTAAAGACAAAAATACCTAGATAAACTTGACATGGCCTAGTTTATAACGTGACTTTCGGTTTGTCTTAAAGTTAAGTCACGAACTCGCAATTAATTTTTAAAAATGCTTGATCAACACTTAGAAATATTAGAACGTTACTTTTCTTTTATTCTATTGTGAGTGACCCCCTTTGCATAATTATTTGCTATACTTAGAGACTATATTAAAATGCGATATTTAGCAAATATCGAAGAGCTCGTTGTCTAGTTTTTATAACAAGAACCCGATTATTTTTCGGACTAATAAATAACGATTTATTAAAGCCCAAAGTCGACCCCGTGACTAAAATGGACGAACATAAAAAAATGTATAAAAACATTTTTATAAATCAAGAGCAAGTATAAATTATCAACCAAGTGTATTGTACGTTAATATTTATTTTATTTAGCCTAAGTACGAATATTTTACTTAGGTTACGAGTAGATCGTGTGCGCATCGTTTTGCGTGCCTTGATTTCCCGTGCTATCTTTATTGATCATATTCACTACTTCATCGAGGTGAGTTTCATAGCCCCACTTTTAATTGTTTTAACTATTTTGGGGTGAGAACATTGCTTGTTTTTAACGGATGAACATAAGTGCCTTAAACTGATACGTTTGCCTACATGATGTCTAAGTAGCGATATCCCTAGATGCTTTAGCCCACTATCGTGAACCGTTAATTACTTTGTGTAAGCGCGAATGTTATGGATAGATCTATCGGGACTAACCTCCCTATCTAATTTGGTTGTGTGACCAAAGTTAGATACACTTACATTTGAGGTGTTACAAATGCTTCGGGATAGGCATTTGCTCGGGCTCTTATTATATCTTGTTGGTTGGTTAACGCTTCGGTGTCACGAGCTTAGGCGTAGGAATACAAACGTATACTATTTTGATTATAGCCATGTTTTGGTTATATGCCGGTTGCCTTGAAAATCTTATGGTTCATCACACTATTTAAACTTAAACCTATGAACTCACCAACCTTTGTGTTGACGCTTTAGCAATGTTTTTCTCAGGTATCAAGACGGAGGAATGATGTGGTTATGCATGGGAGATTTTTAAATGAAAATGGTCGTGACTAGTGTATGGATATTTGGATCAATGTCAAAGTCTTTTGAAACAATGTTCTATTATGATCTGGTGTAATTCGCTTCCGAAACAAGTTTTATGCTTTTAATTAAATTAAACGGCTTTTAAATAGTCGTTCTTTGTATCTATGTCTTTTGATAGTCATGACCGTCGCACCCCATTGTGTTGTATTACTCTGATAAATTGGGGGTGTGACAGATTGGTATCAGAGCTGTAGTTATAGAGAACTAGATTATTTTATAAAACGGTTTTTATAAACGTGAGTCAAAATTTTGTGGTTGGAAAAATAATTCTAGACTATAACTAACTCTCAAAAATCTCCAAGAACCACTTCACTCCACGTCTTCGATACAAGTAACTTGTGACTTGAGATAGTTTATGATTTATGCAATGCTAAGTTTTGAGTTTGATGTCTACGTGTTATTAACATTAGGTATACCCTTCCCATGTTTGAGTGATAACCATAGGGACATTTAATAAAACGATTTTTTTAAAACATCCTTGTATGGATCGTTACGATACGCAAATGGTTTGTGCCATATTTATTTGAATGGTTTGTGCCATCCTTGTTTAAATGGTTCGTGCCATATTTATTTGAATGGTTTATGCCATCCTTGTTTAAATGGTTTGTGCTATATTTATTAGAATGGTTTGTGCCATCCTTGTTTAAATGGTTTGTGCCATATTTATTTGAATGGTTTGTGCAATCCTTGTTTAAATGGTTTGTGCCATATTTATTAGAATGGTTTGTGCCATCCTTGTTTAAATGGTTTGTGCCATATTTATTTGAATGGTTTGTGCCATCTTTGTTTAAATGGTTTATGCCATATTTATTTGAATGGTTTGTGCCATCTTTGTTTAAATGGTTTGTGCCATATTTATTTGAATGGTTTGTGCCATATATATATTTTCCTTTGAGATTAAACGTACGCATACTTATATTTTAGATAGTCTGCGGGACTATTATCGACTATCGAAACATTTTGTGTTTCATATTACTATGCGCCGAATTAAAAATATCGCCATGATTCCTGGAACGAAAACTATATGAATATATTTATTTACCATGGGTTTGGTAGTGTGTTAATTTGTAGTAATACTTGAATCAAGCGATACTATTATAAATGTCGAGAGGAGCAACTATTTACTGGGTTCGGTAAATTGTTACTCCACTAAACATTTATAGTAGACTCGGTTGAGTAAAAGTGACCTACATTAATTAACGGTTTCGAATTGAAATTGAACGCGTAAGTTATCATATCAAAATATTTGAGCACGACCGAGGAACGACGACGACGTCACTATTTAAGATGACATATGACGATAAAACACATATTACAAGTATTACTCTTGTAATGCTCCAAAGAATACTACAATTCAAAGAACGAATAAATTTCACGAATATATGAACTATCCATAAATACGCTGACGCGTAAGTCAAATAGTTATCGAAGGAAAAAAAAATTTATATTGGAAATAAATTACGCAAAGATGAATCAAAGTCTTTATTAGTCCATTGGTTGAGACTAAGTTATCATGACTTTATTTTAAATTTCGGAGTTACGATATCGATATAAATTAAAGGGTTTACCCTTGGTTAAACAATTATGCCAATTTCTACATCAAAGGGATTATCGCGTTGAGCGATATTTGAGAACCCCAGATGAAAAATGTGGGCGTAATGGAGATCTTAAATACAAGGTATAAATATACGACAATGACTGTAAAGTTTATCTAAGATTGCGAGCAAAACGCTAGACGAGAGCAAGATAAACGAAACATATAAGTTATAACGAAATATATTCCAAGGTCAGAGAAATTCTTGTAAATAAGATTTAGTAATTTCTCGAATCGAACATTTTGAACGATTACGGATTAAAAATATATGGAACAATTCTTGTGATAAAAGTTTTGTGATAAAATTTTAGAACTCTACTTGTTTAAATCAAGTAACAATTTTTCAAGGTGTAAAAATTGTCGAAAGTGTACGAACTAGCAATACCAAGTTAAGGAAAGACTTTTGAATGAACACGAACTAGTACAGGCTGTGTAATAGCCATAAGCCGACTAAACCTCAAAAACATACTTACTCATCCGAGTTACAAATAGTAGACGTTTAACAAGAGGAAATTGCACAAAAATAAACGTCGTAATAGACCTAAATTGATGAAATAATTAATTAAGGATAATTGTATTTATCCATCCGTGCATAATCACTACTAAGAGAAAGTATAAATAATAAGTATGTGGAAGAGCATGTTAGATGACTTTAACATTCCACGATTCACTTATTGTTTTCCATGTAAGGACTACTTGGACATTTAAGTAGACTTATGGATCGATGTACGCGAACTTACTCTAAATAAAAGAAAATTTACAAAATATCATACAACTCGTTTCTATTTTGAAAATCATAGAACAATACTTCGTTTCTACCCATCTAATAACCGTCATTTTACATTGGGTGACAAGCGAAAAAGGAAAAATGCCTCTCATTCCGTTTGTCGTTTTGCAATCCGAATCCGACAAGAAAATTACACCCATCTGGAGCGTAACCGTAATAAATTCGGATGATGAGCAAGATTCGCATGTCATGATGCCAAATGTCACTATAGGACTTCCTTCCATCGTCCCAAATATTTCTACTACTACCACTATGCCAAACCTCACTCCTATACCTTCAACCATGCCTGAAACCTCAAGGAAAAGAAACCGTACACCTTCACCACCACCTAATGTTGCTCATTCCCTAGGAGACGAGCCTACTTCAGAAGCACTCGGATTCGATGCAGAACACCTGATAGGCCGTCTGGAGGATGTAGAGGGTGATGTGGATCACCTTATCGAGCAAGATGAGGACAAGGACTTAGTGATAGCCGAGTTACGAGAATCTCTTGAGGCTGCTGAGTCCGAGATTGCAATTTTACAAATGAGGAACAATGATATCGAGGCTAGACAAGCCGCGGATCATGGTCAGATTCAAGAAATCCTACACCATCTAGGTCTTTAGGATCTTCTCTCCTT
Organism: Glebionis coronaria; assembly: GCA_025667525.1. NCBI lineage: Eukaryota > Viridiplantae > Streptophyta > Magnoliopsida > Asterales > Asteraceae > Glebionis > Glebionis coronaria. The sequence continues at coordinate 552,146,321 of CM046875.1, read as the reverse complement.
TCTAATAAAAGTATGATGTTTTGTAATAAATGTATGACGTGTTGTCAAGACTAAAAGAAGCCATTCATTAGTTGAATGAAATTTTGTACTCTAAGCTCCAAAACTATGTATGGAACGTAGTTCAAGAATGGAATGTACGAATTTTATGATCCGATCCCTTGAAAATTGTATTACAATAATTGTGAGAAAAGTTTGGTCAAGTTTGAACAATCGTAAGAATTGATAACAATGAAAGAACTAACAAAAATATACATCGTTTGTGCGATAATGTATACAGAAAAATTGAAATGACAGAACAAGGTTGCAAGGACCTCAAAGAGGTCATCACTCGTCAATACCAAAATGCCATTAGGGCCGTTGATGCGTTTGAAGCTAGTATCCGCACGGTTGACCGAACCATGGATCCTAGTGTTTACGAAAAAGCTAAGGAAACAAGTGCTACTCCGGTTAACACTTTTGGACCTCGAAAGACCCTTTCAAAAACTAAGGTAAGTCATACCGTTAGGAAGAAAAGTGCCTTATGAGAGGAGATGCTATGTGTTGAAGAACCCCACAAGGTTTAACACCATGAAGCAAGGTGCCGAAAGGTTTAACCCTCACCCTATGACTAAACAAAAGAATCACTCGTGGAAAGCACCACGTGTTCACCAAGGAAGAACTTTACCACCCTCTACTTGTTGTACAAGGACAAATTTCTCGGAGGATGTGCCCAAAACAACTCCGATCTTGAACAAGAAGTATCTCGGTAACCTTCCATATTGCCGCAAGTGTGACTACCACCACAAAGGTAGTTGCGCTAACCATTGCATGCTTTGCGATAAATTTGGGCACTTGGAGGGTGATTGTCGAGTGGTAAAGTCCCATGAGAAGAATATGAAGGAACGCTACATGGAGGAATGTCGTTTAAGACAAGAAATACTTGAAATCGCCCAAGAAGGAAGCTCGAAGGCAAAGAGCGTCCAATACCCCACCAACGTTTTACACCGTTTGTCTTTCAAGAAAGATGCACCAACAATCTTCAAGTATCAACCCAAGGGTTTCTACCCTCGTCATGGATAAAGCATAGAAATTTATTTATTTATGAACTATTTTACTTTTATGCAAATCAAGTGACTCGACGTCCGTCGATGTTACCACCAACAAAACTTAATTATGTAACCATACTCCAAGCCTTCAATTAAATTGTGTTGATGTATCTTAAAGCCTCTTTTGGTTTAACCAACGAGAAAATTTTATTTTTATTTTTATTTTTTTTTGTGTCGGAGAAAAATTCATCCACCAAAAATTTTACTTAAGAATGAATTTTCTTCTACAATATCTTCTTTACCTATTGAAGAGAAATAAATAAAGTAAATTTTTACTAAATGATTTTTTGAAAAATATTCTTTAGAAAATATCAAAATTTATTTTTACTATAAGAGATCACCGTCAGAAAACACTTATTAGTGGGAATAATAACAATCGTGATAATGTAAGTGGAAAGATTAGTAAAGGTATTATTAATCAAACGCTGCAACTAATAGCGAAATATTTTTGGTAAGAACTACCATGTAAAATTTTGGAACTTGGTTTGACGACCAACTCAATGTGGAGAACAATAACTATTGATAAACTTGACGAGAACTAGTACGAATAATTATGGGAATTACTTCGTCGATTGTGAAAAGTGAACATTGGTAACAAATGAAATGCACTATGGACTAACTTGTTGATTATGAAAAGTGGATAATGGTAACGAACAAAATGCACTATGGACTATCAATATATAATTACAACCTCAAAGACCAAATTGTGATGAAACGGAGGATGCAACCGTTTGTCCCGAGACGTACGTAGCCTGATCAACTACGTATGATCGTGGTCGAACGCGAGTATGCTCATAGTAGTCATCTTAAAAATGAAATATACTAGTACTAGAAAAATATATTCAAGTTGCCCTATTCGTGAAAGAAAAATTTATTACCATCTTAAGTAAAAGCGTCGAGTACGCGATACGAGTAAACCTAGTGTAATTACTTTCTTTGCCGCTATTACATACAAAAGCGTATATGAGCGCCATTTGTTAAACTCAAATAGATTAGAGTTGGAAAATCGAAAACAACTTTTAAATAATAATGAGAAGAACGAAACGTCATTTGAGTAAAATCCAAATTTAACGGATATCCAGAACTCATCGTAACATAACCCATGCTAAAGAACAATTGGGTCAAAATAAGCATACTTTTGTATATACTTGGCATACCGAAACCATCCGGACAAAGATCTATTTTTCCTAACGATGGTTGAGCATCACACCGTACACATAAGCTTAAGAAATATTATATACTTTCCTCATAGAAGGAATCCGAACGAACTATGATTTAAATCTAATATAAATTATGCACCCGTTTTCCTCTCCATGAAGATAAACGCGGAAGAACGCAAGCTAAACTGATTAATTAACGAAATTATTGAATGTCACATAAAAGGAAGAAACGTCTTGACCACCATGTGTTAGGACGATCAATTGCTCTAGATTTTTGGGAAACCAATTTAAGAAACCTTGACGCATACGCTACTTATCGCTACCAAGTAGACGGTTAATGTGAACGGGGTTAACTGAAACTATGTGGAACGATTTTCAAAAGTACAATATATATCCATCTAGGCGAAAAATAACATTACGCAACACTTTAAAGTGGAAGTGATACGCGGTACGACGCGAAAGTTAATAATGAGAAAACTCATTAAACAAAACCGACGTCGTTGAGAAAAATTTGACATACGAGAAAAGGTTTGGGAAAAGCTATAGAACCATGTGCAAGTCGGAAGAAACTTTCGTTCGTTTTAATCCTAACAAAGTTTATAGTAATTTTAATCTTACCAACAAACCAAAGAAAAACGAACGCGTTGGACACCATGAAGGAAGATAAAATTTAATTGACCTCTTGTTTTAATAACGACATCGACGTGCTAGTTTTGAGGACAAAACTCAAATTAAGGGATTACGAATGTCACACACGTGAATTTCGAAATCTATTTAATTTACGTGAAACGCGATAGTTCGAGTTAGACTTGTGTGTCTATTGATATTCCCGATTGTTTACGCGTATCTTGTGTACTAATTTAAATTTTAAGAATGAAGCTCGTATCAATTACTACTTTAATGACTTATTATTCGTTTATGTTACGTGATAAGAAATTTTATCTTAGGAATCGACATTCATTTACATCAACGTAATCTCACTTAGGAATCTCATACGCGATTTAAGCTATTCACTTAAAAGTTTTTAGCCTTTCTATATTACACAAATAGAGTTTTAAAAATACAAGAAAATGTCAATATTAGAAAAACCATAAACATTTCTTAGTCCACCAAAAACCGGTTCCCCAACCCCATGTATAACTCACGTTTTTCCTTTAGCCCTCTCCCTCACATTCACAATTTTAAATCTAAGTACTTCACCCACCCATTTATTATGAGGTACTTTTGTCCCCTTTCTCTTCTACAACCAACGAGTACCACCAATACCCTACATGCTTTTGCTTGTATTTGTACAAAGCACCCCTAGTAAACTTAGTCAACGAAGGAGACTTACTTTCCCCATGATGCTCCCTGCTATAAGCGAATCCAAGAAACCTTTTACTCTTCCCAATCCCTCACGTTAATCTAGTGTACTTGGGTGATTTAGACTTACTGGTTACATTTAAACCAAATACCCTCAAAACCCTAACTAATAGATTAGTTCCTATGGAGCTCCCCATTTGGCTATAAATAGAAACCAAAGCATCACCACAACACACATATCAGAAGCTCCCACTTAGAAACCCTCGTGTGATCACCTTAGCCGCTGCCAAGGAAAGAGAAACTAAGAGATGGTCGGTTTAAGCCAAGCGTAGATATTCTACATCCTAGTTCTTACTCACCTTATCACCTTTCGAATACTAAGGACTTCTTGTAAGACTTCCTTTCTTTCTTTTGTCCTTAGTTTTTGTTGATAATATACTTGCTCAAAACTTTGAAACCAAGAAGATGCACCAAATAATATAAACCAAGTCACGGGATGGGGTATGTTGCGAATATGAGTAATAACCTAAACCGAATTATGGACAAGCAATGTACGCATGAAGCGTAGGCCTTAAAGGTTTGTTGGGTCTTTACATAATGAACTAAGTCATGTCTTAAACTAAACATGTCCTCGAGAGAACAAGGGTTGGGTATGATCGAGACCCATTAACAAACCAGAAACATGTAAATGTATGTATGATTTTATGTCAAGAAACAAGTATTATTTTGATGAACTAAGCATGAGAATATGTAAAGATCTGGTGAAAGGGTTCCACAAGTCAAACAACGAGAAACCCTAAGAGTAGAGGTACATGCACACGCGAGATCGTGCTTATATGATGCCATGGTTAAAGATGTATTATGTGGGTGAAACCTTGCAGGAAAAACAGCCTATTTTGTGTGTGCATGCATGTAAATAACCCCTGCCAACATGGATATGTGTATGCGTGTACTTTTACAAACAAGTTTTGCATAAGCAGAAAACAAGCAAAGCTAGGAGGATATAGTATGAACAGTGGAATACTAAAACTAGGGAAATGTGTTGTGTGATTGCGTGTTTGATAATAAGCAGAAAACATATGTCTTTTTTTGGTTCAAGAAAACTGTATGGGATTTGCAATAGTGCATATTTTTCCTGCATGTTATAATACCATGTGCATAAACTTTAACTGGCTAGATTTCATACATAAAATGTAGCAGTACATGTTGAAGCCTTATGGCTGTAATGCTTGTTTGTGTGATATTACAGCGTATGAACCTGGACTAGTAAGATTAAATAAGTGTGCTTGATTTTATGTCCAAAGTGTATGTGTGGTTTAGAAGCATAAGATCCCCACCCTGCTAGTGTGTGTGTGTGTGCAGACTGCCATGTGCAAATAAGAACCAAAGTGTACTGTTGTCAAAATTATAAAGTTAAAAGGGGGAAAATAATTGTTGGGACATGCTTAGGAAAAGACCATTCCCTCTTTTGGGTACCTGCTGAGAAAACAGTAAGAACAGTGGACACCCCGTTTTTCCTTTGAACCTACTGTGTGAAAAGTGCATGCTATGTGAAATATGTGGTTACCATAGTGTGTATACACTTACATGATAAGTAACAAAGCAAATAAGACCTCCATTATTTGGACATAACCTGTGAACAGTAGCACCCAAAGGTACTTCTCAAATTAGACGTATGGTGATGTATGTATGTTTGTATGTTAAACATTGAAATGTAAAAGCAAACTACTCCCTTCTTTCCTACTGCACTTGCGTGCCCAGGGAACAACCAACAGACAGTAGGCATTTTCCCTTTGTGATTAGGTGTATGCTATGAGAATGATGTGTTTTACCATGTATGTATGATGGGTAGATAAATCAAATAAGGACCACCACCCTTTCTTGTGTAGGCTGCGTGGGCAGGGACAACAACCAACAAAGGCAAATTTCCCTTTTTATGTTATATGTATACATGTATGTATGGTATGGATAAAAATGAAAAAGGCAAGTTGAATGTTTCTTTTCTTATTGGTTTCCTTCGTAGGTACAACACCAAACAACAAGACTATTTCCATAAATGAAGTGTGAACACAAAATGACCTTTTCCATTTAATTTCCAATTGCTAAAAGTGTATACCTACTAATTAAATTTTGACCCATAGACCCTACTTTACACCTAGTTTTGATCGTCTTAATGGCCTTGCCCCGTAAAGACAAAAATACCTAGATAAACTTGACATGGCCTAGTTTATAACGTGACTTTCGGTTTGTCTTAAAGTTAAGTCACGAACTCGCAATTAATTTTTAAAAATGCTTGATCAACACTTGGAAATATTAGAACGTTACTTTTCTTTTATTCTATTGTGAGTGACCCCCTTTGCATAATTATTTGCTATACTTAGAGACTATATTAAAATGCGATATTTAGCAAATATCGAAGAGCTCGTTGTCTAGTTTTTATAACAAGAACCCGATTATTTTTCGGACTAATAAATAACGATTTATTAAAGCCCAAAGTCGACCCCGTGACTAAAATGGACGAACATAAAAAAATGTATAAAAACATTTTTATAAATCAAGAGCAAGTATAAATTATCAACCAAGTGTATTGTACGTTAATATTTATTTTATTTAGCCTAAGTACGAATATTTTACTTAGGTTACGAGTAGATCGTGTGCGCATCGTTTTGCGTGCCTTGATTTCCCGTGCTATCTTTATTGATCATATTCACTACTTCATCGAGGTGAGTTTCATAGCCCCACTTTTAATTGTTTTAACTATTTTGGGGTGAGAACATTGCTTGTTTTTAACGGATGAACATAAGTGCCTTAAACTGATACGTTTGCCTACATGATGTCTAAGTAGCGATATCCCTAGATGCTTTAGCCCACTATCGTGAACCGTTAATTACTTTGTGTAAGCGCGAATGTTATGGATAGATCTATCGGGACTAACCTCCCTATCTAATTTGGTTGTGTGACCAAAGTTAGATACACTTACATTTGAGGTGTTACAAATGCTTCGGGATAGGCATTTGCTCGGGCTCTTATTATATCTTGTTGGTTGGTTAACGCTTCGGTGTCACGAGCTTAGGCGTAGGAATACAAACGTATACTATTTTGATTATAGCCATGTTTTGGTTATATGCCGGTTGCCTTGAAAATCTTATGGTTCATCACACTATTTAAACTTAAACCTATGAACTCACCAACCTTTGTGTTGACGCTTTAGCAATGTTTTTCTCAGGTATCAAGACGGAGGAATGATGTGGTTATGCATGGGAGATTTTTAAATGAAAATGGTCGTGACTAGTGTATGGATATTTGGATCAATGTCAAAGTCTTTTGAAACAATGTTCTATTATGATCTGGTGTAATTCGCTTCCGAAACAAGTTTTATGCTTTTAATTAAATTAAACGGCTTTTAAATAGTCGTTCTTTGTATCTATGTCTTTTGATAGTCATGACCGTCGCACCCCATTGTGTTGTATTACTCTGATAAATTGGGGGTGTGACAACCCCCTTCTTCGGGTTACTAATTGTAGCTTTAGGCACAAATTTGACATTCGGTTGAACCGATGGACCAGTAAACTTACCACCCTTAATAGAATTCGGCATATTCGTCTTTTTCTTTCTTTTGGTCACCGTTTGAAAACCATCATTATTCTCAACAATAGGAATAGCAACAGAAGTAGATGGACCAGTACTAGCAGTAGGAACTATAGGAGAAACAACCACCTTATTAGAGCATTTATCAAGAGAGTGACCAAAAGCCTGACACTCAGCACATCTAGGAGGTCTCCATTCATATTCAATACAGATAGTTTCCTTTGTAAAACCCTCCCCCGAAAGAGAAGGGACACCAATTGTTACTACATCCACAAAATCAGCCTCAACATTAACCTCAATTAAGCATCTGGCAAAACTACTCCGACCCCATGACTCCTTACACATAGAACTAGTATAGGAATCTAGCATTACAGGTTTACCAATGAAAGAAGCAATCAAACTAATTCCATCTTCTTCAAACACTTGAATAGGCACATCATGTAATTTTACCCAAACAGGAATACGAGTCAATTCTTCTTTGATCAACCTAGTATCAATCGACCATTTTTTAAGAATGATCGGAGATTTACGAATCAACCACGGTCCCTCTTCTAACACAGCTTCCAACCCAGCAAGTTACTTGAATTTGAAAAAGAAAAAACCCTTAGAATTCATCATGATCCGTGTCAACCCATGTTTCACCCAATTGTTTCTAACAAAATAATCCACTACGGGGAAAGCCATTCTCTTTCCAATACAAGGAATAGAGACATTTACACCTTCAAAAACATCTTCTGACACCAAGTGACGGAAACTACCAGTATCTGTAGACTGCTCCTTTTCTTTTGCTCTAGTATCATGACTGCAAGTAGAAGCAAGCGTATCCATTTTATTAGAAAAATCAGCGATATTATCCTCAATCGACTGTGTACTTGTACCATCCAGACCAGTAGGCACATCATCAACCTTCGACAGGACAGTCTTACTCACACTGACACCTTCTTCACTAGATAGAGACACAGACATACTAACAAACTCATCTTTTTGCTGCGAACCTATCCCAACATGCTCCTTTCGAACCACAAAGCCCTCACCCGTAAACGATGATCCCTCACGCTCATGCAAACCCAATTGAAGAACCATAGGAGAAGACATAGTAACAACCTCATCTTGTTGCACATCGAATTGGGTATGAAACCCTAACCGGTTGCGTGTTTGAGGAAACCCTATGAGCAATCCCCTCCTTCGCAAGCAAACCGAATTCATAAGAGCACAACATATTAAATACTTCTTGGGCTCGAGCACTAGACACCAAGGACCAAAAATCATATACATTCATCTTCAAGCTGCGCATAAACTCATGCACGTCGCTAGCAGTTTCCAGTTGCACCCCAAACACCTTCCTAATCACATCCATGTTACAGGACTGTAAACTGTTGAGTAACGCAGCCTTTTCTCCCAAATCCATCTTAGAGTAATCGTTTGATTCCATACCCTAAAATCGATTAAAATAACCTAAAGAATAATAACACGTGATACCTTCAATACAATGTCAACCGACCAAAAAACCCACCAGAAAAAAAAAATCAGCCGACCACTTGATTTCAGTGTTAGCTGACACAATGAATTCAAGGTCGACAAACAACTAAACTAGCATTACTTTAATCAAAACTAACGAATAGAATAACCTAAAATAACCCCCACCAAAACGAAACTCAGAGCAAGCAATGAATGCAAAACCAGTAATCAATACGCAAGTACCCCACCAATAGCTTTATACTAGTGAACCGACTAGGAATAGAAAAGTAAAGACAACATGACGACAAGAATTATAAAAAACGAAACCACTAACAGTTATCAACCACTTGGTCACATAAAAAACGTGTTTAAACACACGAGTTATTATATGATTGCATGATTTAAACTATCAAAATTGAATCGTAGAGAAGAAGCGATTTTCTGCCGCCATAGGTGTTTCTAGGGTTTTTTTAGGGTTTTAATTTTAGTCGTCATAGTAATAATTTTCACGTCTTCGTCATTCTATTTTCTCATCCCCTTCTTTCAAATATTAATCTCAAATCCATTACGAATTATTCACACACATATACCTCCTTGGGAAACGAACTTGTTTGGGTCATTAGTGTTTGATTTTCCTAAATCATCACTTAATACTTACCGCTTTTACGCTTTTTTCCTAAACAAGAGACGTAATTTACCACAATCATTTTACTAATATGGATGGCCAACCGTCATTCATACTTAGTTATATGTCATTGTTTCATGCATGACGTTCCTCGTGAACTATGACTATGTGGACTGAACCCCAGTAGTTCATAATTGGTCACATAATTTTTTTTTCTGATAAGTTTTGACAGATGATTTTCACTTATTTATGTTTCATGTATCATTGTTGCAGGAATTATGACTAAGTAATGGTTGTTACAGGACTGGCCATATTTAGTCGCATGTGCTTTTATCGAAACTTTTAACTTTGGGACCGACCCATAGGCGTCCCCTCGCCATGTCTTTTGTTTTGGGACCGACCCATAGGCGTCCCCTCACGCATATTAAGGTTTTTATAAATTTCATCATGTATTCATGCATAAAAATTTTCTCATAATTTATTGGCATAAATTTTTTTCATGTCCCCTCATAAGTTATTACGTTTTTATGTCAAGTAGGTTTTCATGCTACCATGGTTAACTTCATTTTCATGCTGATTATGTTTATACTCCTTCATGATTAATTTCATTCCAAGATTTTTATGTTGATTTCATCTTCATGTTAAGTATGTCTTAAGTCTCCTTATGTTCTCATCATGTCGATCATGCCCTCATGATAGAGATTGAAATATTCCAGTAAATTCTGTTTTTATGCTAGTCATGGTTGGTTTTCATTAATCATGCTTTCAGGAAAACCATCGTTGAAATTCGTTTAACCACACGTTAGCGTTTCTCTATGCAACAGAATGATGTATATATTGGCATTGCCAGGTTATCATGATGGTCTTTCTAACCGTTTAATCAGTTATTTACCTTTAAAATCATGTCAAATGACCGACCCTATACCGATCATTTCATGTACATTTCATGTGTACTCCATGTACCGTATCCCATGTGCATATTCCACTTGCTGACATTCTACAAGATTGCTGATGCCGTTCATGACTTGGAGATGTTACTAAAGGTTGATGCTGCTGATTTTTGGAGACGCTATGAGATGATGATGTTGTTCACAACTTGGAGATCTTACAAGACGAAGACAAGGGCGTTAGATCAAAGCGATCGGACGAGAAGATGCTTCACCACAAGAATATTTCCATCAATCATTGTCCCAAATTCTTAGTTACATGTCACACGTCATTCAGTTGTCGTTTCAGTCATATGAGTGGAGAACCGGTACCAGCCGGCCACTCAGCTGAATAGTTAAATGAATCACAGTCATGAGAATGACCGTCATGGAACTGACAGACAGGACGATAGTAACCACTACTATAACAGCAACTATCCTAGAAATCGTAACCGAGGCTCCGGCCGCGGACGTGATCAGACATACAAATGATCAGTAGTCCAACCAATCCGCCAATTCTGGCATAATAACCTAATATTTGTAGTCCTATTTGTTTCACATCTCGAGACACATGTCAAGACACCAGTCAAGACACATGTCATGCTTATACCTCCCAATACACGAGTCAAGACACATGACTCGCGCCCAATTCTGGAACATCCCTAAGAAATTCAGGATACCCTCCAAATGGTATATCCATTTTGTGGTGCCATGTATTAACCAGGCCACAAGAATTTCAGTACCAGCACCGGCATATCAGTGAGATCTATCACGATTGTTCAATGATACTTCCTTTCTTGCACCTATATTCATATATTCATTGCCATAAAGGACGCCATTCGTAGTCTCCATGTATACGAAGGTCTTTCCTTCAGCCTAATGATAAGATCCAAACTGCTAACGCATTACCTCGGACATACGCGAGTTGAATTTATCCTAAATATGGACTACGAACAGCACACCATGCTACGATTCATGATTATGTACAGTGTTCAGGCTCCTGAATACATTCAGCTTGATTTTCCATCAGGAAAAAAATCAATACAATTTATTTATGCTTTACAAGCACGTGCGTTGTTAGTTATGACTGCTAAAATTTTCTAGTTGTCAGTTAAGACATGACCACTGAAGTTCCTTTTACGCGCAACCAGACGATTATTCCAAAATCTTCCCATACTTTCCAGAAGAACCTTCTAGGAGAAGGACGGTAACATGAGATTATGTGTCGACTATCGTCGACTTAAACAAATCATCATCCATAACTGTTATTCTCCTCCACGTATTGACAACATGTCTAATTGACTTTAGGGTGTTAAACACTTTTCCAAGATCAGACTCATGATCATGCTGCCAAAAGTGACGAGTGAAAGAGCAGAACATTTCCATGACTGCTATTCGTTCACGACTCGGTCATGCTAGATTCGTGATTTTGTATTAGTCTCATAAATGCTCCAGCAACATTATAGACTTAATAAATTGAGTTTACATGAACCCATAAACAAATTGATCAGTGTTTTCATTGAGAACAACCTGATTTTTTCTCTAGGTCTAGAGAAGAGTAGGAAGATCATATTTGCACTATGTTGCAAATTCTATGACAGGAGAAATTTCACCCTGGAAATTTTCCAATATCAATTATGTTTGATTGCAGTGACACGCTGAATCACATTGATTCGCAAGGTTAATCTTACCATGACTCAGCTTATGCGTAAGGATGAGAACCCTAGACTACATTAGGTGTTCCAGAAAATCCTACGCTAGAAAAGTCTAAATTCGGAGACTCCGAGTTTTTCAAACTCCTATGTATCAAGTTCTATGAAGCAAGATACAGTTACGTTCATATCTAGGTACCTGACATACCAACATGTTAAGATAGAACACTAACAGACTGGAATGTTTTCCATCATATGAAATTGTGAATAGAACTGGGACAAGATCACCACGGATTTTGATTACCAGAATAACGCAAACTCAAAAGAAGCATGATGCTATCTGGATTATTGCCAACAGTTTGATCAAGTCTTCAGAATCCTTACATCCACAAGGATTTCAGAACTAACAGATTGATCGGACATGTTCCAGCCAAGGCTCATTTGAACACTTGGTAATCCGTCGGCTATCGGGTCAGAAAAAGGTTCGCATTTGTGCTCCTTATTTATGTTCACGTTCTTGTTCTAATTTCACGACTTGATTTCACGCTCACGTTCATGACACTATTCACGTTCATGATCGTATCTTGGCTTACGTTTTTACGTTCATCTTTGTACTGGGAAGTTTTGCAAGAACTTGAGAGACCAGACAAGTTTAGTATATCTCCCTATCATCAGATAGACGTTTCACCTCATATTCCACGTCTCACCCTGTAGAGTTTGCCGTTACCGCAGTTGTACATTTCATGTTCATTCCACGTACCTCATATCACGTTCACGATATGTTACACGTATCATGGATCACGATATGTTTGCTCATACTACACTCACCATATCTCCACGTATCACGTTCAAAATTTTTCACGTATCACGTTCAAAAATTTTCACGTACTACGTTTCTATATGTCTCGCGCATCGTTGCTAACTATCATTTAAGTTAGAGTGTTTTGCACGATAACGTTTCAGTTACCCTTGCACGTTAATTCTTTTTCCCTCGATCAAATTCAGGGGATCCATCTTACGTTGATAACAAGGAACTATAACGTACTGTTAAATCAAGGTCACAAGACTAGGATTAACATATGATTCAAACTCTCATAGAGGAACCGTCCCGAGAGGGAGGCCACTTGGAAACGGACAAGTTCATCCGGACTTCTTATCCGTTCTCTTATTAATTAGATATGTCCTTTCAAGAAATGTCACGTTTCACGTTCCTTCTTCCATGTCACCTTCATGTGCCTTTTATCTTACATACCATCTCAGTTTGATTCGGGTATGTTACGCTTCCAGTTACGTTATCTATAATTCGAGGACGAATTATTCTTTTTAGGGGGGAAGAGTTGTAAAACCCGCATGCTTTTACCATGAACAGTACATTAATAATCGTACGTACAAGAACTTTCCTTAAAAAACATGAACACGTATCACGAATGTTAATTACAAGAATTACGTACGTGTTATTACACGATAAGTATTAAATACGTGTTAGTACACGATAATTATTAACAATAATAATTATAATCACGAACATAAAATCATGAACATGAAATCACGAACAAATAACTATGTACTTACGTAATTATTAATACGACGAATTTCGTTACGTACAAATAATTATAATAACAGGAATAATTAATAATTACGTAGCACGTAAACACGAACATTTATCACGATTATTATTATTACATATATTTATTTAAACACGACAAGTATTACGTAAATTAATATTACGTATAACATGTGAAGTTATTACAAGATAATTCACGACATAAGAATACATGAACCCGAGTACGTATTTATGCGCGTATTTTAGACAAACGGTTAAGTGTGGGCTTTGGGCTGGCTGTTAGACAAGGGAAAGAAGAAGAGAGTGGGCCAAGTCCCATGGGGTTGCGTGTAAAAGCAAATAGACGGGGGGGGGGGGGGGGGGGGGGGTCATTTTTTGTTTAGACAACATACAAACCCTAAAAACACAAACAACGACTCTTTTGTTTTCTTCTTCCTCCAGCCGTCATCTTTTTCTTTTGCCAATGATCCAAAACCAAGAACCAATGATACCGAGGGCTTTGATTCAAGAAAAACATGGAGTTGCATTCGTTTGATTTCGTAAAATCTAACATGAAAACAAGGTAACCCTAATCTAGTTTCTTCTAGATATTTTCGGTTAAATTGATCAAGAATCGTGGGATTAAGAAGGGGGGGTGTTGTTTGGGGTGTTGTTGCGTTTGTTTGCCCACAAACCGAGACCTTCTATGGTCTCGGTGATGATTTTGCACCACCAGTCGCAACCCTAAAAAGGGGTGTTGGCTTGGTTTTGTTCTGGCAGTGGGAACGGTAGTCAAGCAGGGGGAAACCACTGGCTACGGCCAGTGGTGAGTTTGTACTAGCAGTGGGAACCGAGACCCTAGTGTCTCGGTGGGTAATTATTACAAGCAGGGGTAACCGGCTACTGCCGGCGGCAGCAACAGAACGGCCAGGGGTAACTGGCGGCTAAGGGGGTGTTTGGATTTTGATGTTTGACAGAATTAAGGGTGCGTTTGGTTGGCAGTTTAAGGGAAAATAAGGGGCTGTTTGGTTCGGCTTAAAATAAAACACGGGTTTAGCCACGGAAATCTTTTATTTTAGTCACGTTTTATTTAAGCTAAATTATTGTTCTTTTACAAGTGACATTTTACAAGTTATATTATTTTAGCATGGAATTTAAATTAATTAAACCATGGCTATTATTTAATTTAATTTAACATGACTTAGGTTATTATTATTTAGACAAGAATGCATGTTTAACCTAGGTATTTGATTTATTTAAATTAGACTATAGTATTAACTAATTATTCAAACATGACATATAATTAATTAATTAACATGGACTTAGGTTTATTATTATTATTTAATAATACATGATTTTTACCTAAGTATTTATTTATGTAATTTAGACTATGGTATTAATTAATTATTTTAACATGGACTATAATTAATTAATAATCAAGACTTAGGTTAGAATTGATAAATATTAATACATGTTTTAACCTAAGTATTTTATACACTTCAATTTAATTAAATCATGTTTATATTTAATTAAATCTTATAATATATGGTTTATTTAATTTACAAGTATTAATTAATAAACTATACTATTTAATTACATGACTTAGAATATTAATCAGTTAAACTTAAGCTTATCTTTTTTAGCTTAATAATCCAGCTTATTTCTATTTATGGAAACTTTCTATTTTTAGAAATTTAATTATTTTAAGCAGCTAATCTATTTATGGAAACTTTCTATTTTTAGAAACTTATCTATTTTAAGCAGTAAATCTATTTTTAGAAACTTTCTATTTTAAGAAACCTGCTATTTTTATAAAGTTACTTATTATTATACAACAAGAATAATAATACAATAAATACAAGTAATACTTAATCAGAATATCCAGAATACATGATAAACACAGCATAACGTTAAAATCAGTAAAACATGACATGAACATATAATACAAGCTAAGACATGATATAAAACCAGTTACGTACTCAGTAATCAGAATACTTATACACGTATATTATCTATGTAGCATTAGTGAGATCGAAGTAGCACTCTCTTCCGTTCGTCTTCTTCGTTCACTAGACACAAGGTATGGATTCTCCGTCCTTTCAGTATGGACATTCTTCCTTATTAGGATTTCCCGTATGCAGCCAACTGTTTTCCCTAGTATATGTTTTATATGTTTTTGAATTGCTTATGTTTAATTAGAATACCTAAAGCCATATACATGCATGACCAGTTTCACCTAGTTATGGAGGTAGCATAACCATAACCCTGGAGGCACTAGTGTTATGACTTCACCACGGCGGAGTGATAGCCCGTGGTGTCCCTTTCAGCTTTTGGCCATATTATTATTATCAGGTGGGGCGTATGGGTGAATCCTAGTTTACATGTTTTCAGCAGATTATTCATGTGGTGTGTGCCTTGCATCCTTCATAAGGAGCTGATCCCTCCTATCCAAACAGTATATTAAATTAGAGGCAGACCCTCTAATTTACATGACGCGGTCACCCCTCCAAGTATTCATGCACGTTGATATTTCATTACCTATATTGGCTACTGGTAAACATGTTAAACAGTTTTTACAAGATACACGTAAGGATTTTCAAACTATAAAACCAGTTTTATTAAGTTATACCAAGTTTTCCAGGACATATACATTTCCGCTGCTATATGTTTTACATGCTTATATTATTCATTCCATGTTTGTATATCCGTGCACTGAGCGTTATGCTCAGCCGTTACTTTCTTTTCCATGTCCCAAAACGACAGGTACCCAAGGACAGACTCGAGCATTTGGAGGACGTGCATAGGATGGAAGCTGCCATAGACTTCTTCTCCTTTTGCCTTCATATACTTGTGCTTGTTTAGTCTTTCATTCACTTCATTTACTTTATTTATGTTTTGGGCTTATGTTTGGGAACCGATGTTTGATTCCGGTTTTCCCTATGGTCATGTATGTTTTACTACATATTACCTTGCATGCTTTGATGACACGCCATAATTACGTGTAACGGTCCACTTATCAAAGTGGGGTGTTACAGATCGCATATCAAGTTTTTGGCTTCTTGTCTAGGATTTGTATTTGCAATTCTTTTTAAATATACCTAGCGTACGAGCACATCAGATACCCTAAGGAAACTGTGAGTTACTACTTTTATTATCCACCTGAGAACAAAGTAATTGTTGCTAGGTATGGAGACTTACTTGAAAGTGATCTTGTAAATCAAGAATTCAGTGGGAGAAATTATGATCTTGAAGAGAGTCATATAGATACATTACCTTCTGAAAACACTAGCGATGTAATTCTTGTAGAACCAGAAAGTCTGGTGGTTCCACGGAATTAGTTCCTCTGCGTAGATCCGCAAAGATAAAAAACACAAATAGCAATATATGTCTTAAGATAGAGGATGATGATGAAGTAGGGGATCTTGGTGAACCTGCTAATCAAAAATCCGCCATGCTTGATCCTGAGAACGATAAGTGGATGGTTGCTATGGATGAGGAAATAAAATCCATGAAATTTAATGATGTTTGGATTCTTGTAGATCCACCACAAAATGCTAAAGTAGTGAGATATAAGTGGATATATAGGAAGAAAACCGTCATGGACGGAAAAGTACAATCCTATAAAGCTCGTTTAGTAGCTAAAGGTTTTACTCAATCTTTTAGCGTAGACTCGAGGACGCTTTTTCTCTTGTAGCAGACTTTAGAGCTGTTAGGATTCTCATAGCTATAGCAACATACTATAACTATGAGATATGGCAAATGGATGTTAAAACTGCCTTCTTGAACGGTCGCTTAGATGAAGACATCTGTATGCAATAACCGGAAGGGTATGTTGATCCTAAGAATCCAAAACACGTGTGCAAACTTCAAAGATCTATTTATGGTTTGAAGCAAGCATCACGTCAATGGAACAAACAATTTGATGAAGAAATAAAAAAGTTTGGATTTATTTAAAATCGTGATCCATGTGTATATCGCAAAGCTAGTGGGAGTGATGTAGTATTTCTAGTCCTATATGTTGATGACATATTAATCATGGGAAGTAACATTTCAAGCCTTAAAGTTGTTAAGGTCTATGTTGGTAAATGTTTTTCTATGAAGGATTTAGGAGAAGCTGCATACATTCCAAGAATTAAGATCTATCGGGATAGGAAAAAGACGGTTAATTGGTCTAAGTCAAGATGCTTATATAGATAAGATATTGAAGAAGTATAATATGCATAATTCCAAGAAAGGTTTTCAACCTATGGAAGTTAAGCATAATCTGAGTCATGAGATGGGTGCATCAACTCCTGAAGAGGAGGCATACATGCAGAAGGTGCCTTATGCTTCGGCTGTAGGATCTATTATGTATGCTGTAAGATGCACAAGGTCTGATGTGGCGTTTGCTCAGAACTTGGTCAGTTGATACCAGCAGAGTCCAGGGAACCTCCAATGGGTTGTTGTTTTAAACATATTATGATGTATTGGAGGACTAGAAAGAAATGTTTTGGTATTCGGAAGGTAGTCATATACATAACTAAATGTGGTTTGGATTAGGAATTTTATTGGATATCTTGGGATGATGCTTGCAATAAAAAACCTAATAAATATGTATTGGGACAATTCTGCCGAAATCATATTCGCCAATGATTCTGGAATCATGAAGAACGCCAGACACTTTAAGCGTAGACACCACTACATACGAGAACAAGTGGAAGCTCGTGAAATCAAATTAATAAAAGTTCACACAAATGATAACGTAGCTGATTCTTTTACTAAGGCTTTTCCTAGACCAAAGGTAGTTAAGCATGCCAAGGCAATTGGGTTGCAACTAGCTAGCGAACTCATGCAATAATCTGTGATTAGTATTTGGATACAGGATGTTATGACATTATTATTTAATAAAATAAAGATTGGGTTTCGTTTATTTTTATTATTGAATTGTGTATCCTATTTTACATGTTTTACTTAATCCATGAATAAATTGTTATGCTAAATGTTCGTTGTCGATTAATAATATGAGAATATTATTATATTAAGATAAATCAAAATAGCGATAGAGTATACTTGAAAGTATACTGATCGATTTTGGATGATATTCGATGAATCGACTATTTGGACTTATCCCAACTATATGATTTTACTTTATGGATCTTTGTCATCAAGTAAATCATAAATAGTTATCCTTAGACTTGAGATACCAGGAAACTGTTATGAATCTAGTGCACTTCTGTGGAATAATCTAACGCTAAACATAACTGGTGGCTATAAGGATTATTTTCGGAAGTGTTGCAAAATTCATAAGTTTTGCTCGTAGTCAGTATGTAATTTAATTCCTCCAACTTCGTTATAGAGTTTAATATAGTTGGGCCCCTCGTGGGATTAGTAAGATGCTTGTGTGGCCACACCCAATTTTTTTTTGGTAATCTTGTTGAATCAGTGAATGAGAAACAGAATGGTTAATGAAAGGAATGACTGAGATCTATATCCTTATTAACGTTGTATTAGAAATAAAAGGATAATAATAATGATGAATCATTAAAATATTTTATCCAGGAGACCTTACTCGAGTTGTACTAGAGACATTTCTAAGTGTAACTAGACGCTAATCAATGTAATCACGATATTTGAAATATGTCCAAGTGGGAGCTGAAAGTTTATGAACTTATATTTAATAGTCGTATGATAGGATCGAACTCGAGATTACGGGATTGCACCCCATACGTAAAGAGTTAATTTATTAAATAAATATATTTATCGTATTTATTAATTTATTTAATAAATATATATTTATGTATTTATTAAATTAAACCGAGATATAACTTTAACGATCGTTAAATAATTAAGTGTTGAATATTAACGAGTGTTAAAGAATATATAGTAAGTGAAACAAAAAGAAAGAAGTTTGGAAGGTTCCGGAACACCCCAATAGGGGTGTTCGACCGTCAGTTATGGAGGACAAGGGGAAGGGGAGTTATTTCCTCTAATTATTTGTTTCGGGTTACAAGAATTAGGCCTATATGAACAACCCCTCACCTCATAATTCAAGACACACAATAATCTCTCACTCTCTCTTTCTTTGGTCGATCACAACAAACACCCACGAAATGTATTCGGTTGCTTTTCTTGTTTTTTCGATTGTGCTTATAATCTAGTCCTAGCCCCTCTCTAGGGTTGTTGGGTAGATTTTCCACAAGCGTTAAAGCTCGGTTTCACGTGCTAGAATCACAGTTAGCTCGTTGTATTACGTGTGTACAAGAACGTAATATAGTCTTACTTTAGACTATATCTTGGTGGTATACGATATAAACCCGAATTGGTGATTCATTTATCATCTTGTGGATTTTCTTTAGCGTAAAGGTATGTAACCCTAATTTGATTAATTATAATTGTGTTATTATTATGATCTTGTTAAATCGCTTCCACTATATGTGCTTTGATCTCATTTAGGGTTTTGTGTAATTGTTATGAACTAAATAAACCTTCAAAGTATATATTGTTTAACGATTTACGTGTGCGTCTCCTTAGGCTCGAGACGACTTTCAGACATATATTATTTCATGTACATATTCCTTCAGTTCCTACTTGGACATACACAATAATATAATATAATAACATTGGTTAGCGTCTAGCAACACGTCAATGCTCCCGAAAACTCTCGGCTGTAGTTTTCCATAAAATACATTTAAATGACTTAAACTTTTACAATCTCTTTGTTTCTCAAATGCTATGTTAATAATGGATATGGATCGAAGTCATTACATTTTAACTATTATGTTTCTCGTATTACATAATTAAATCAAGATTACCAATCTAATCGAGACAAATCTAGATTATCATTGAGTACGGCCGTACATACATCCAATTAATTAAACGAGGGACCGATAGTATTATTCTTCAAGCCTTATTGAATTAACAAATTCTATCTTGACTACACGTGCCTCTTACATGCTTCAATATACAAATGATTATAACCTTTATTACTACCTTGTTCAGGATAGCGTTAGAACAATAGCAAAAAGTACCATCCACATATATAAGACCTGCTTGCATCTCAATTCAAAGGATTTATTAATGTAAATCATTTACAAGTTTTACTTAATGACGATGATCCATAAAGTGATTGACTTGTTAGTAGGAGATGTACAATATGCAACCTTTAAATATTGTGTGAGTTAGTGAACCTTTCTTACATATTCTACGAATATTATCATCACTCAAATATCTCTTAATTCAATTATATTCCCATATAATTGATCAACGTAGACTATTTAGAATAACATATTATTCAAAGATTTAAACATGCAAAAATATGACCAATAAATATAAATTAAAACCGAACATATCAAATACTTCAACTCATAAGTAAATATTGTTTAACAATATCCTTTATCCAAATACTAAAAGATCAATGCATGATAACCTTAGTTGAAAAATCATGCCTCAAGATATGAAGATCTTACTTGTTGTCAAGGCATATATTTCATGAAACTCTACTAAGTTTGATCTTTGGAATTTTGAGAATACTTGTTTCAAATTTATAATTGTGAACATCTCTAAACATATATAATGATTGTTTTTATGCATGTTTCTACATATGAACACACAACAAAATGGGAGTATTTTTGTACTACATCCTATAAGGTGTGTGAGTCAAACTAAACACTTTATTGAAAACAATCATCTTCAATAACTTCTTGTAAAGTATTCTTTATTCTTTTAATATGTATTGCAACGTTATGCTCAATTGAACATAGTTATTCCACATGGTCATCATCCAATATGAAATCGACCATGATTTGTATTGAGTGTTATCTCAATGAAACTATCATCCATGTCTAGAAACATCACTATGATATATTAGAATCCATAAACTATTACTATTATAATATTTGGTGTCTTTCTAAACTTTAGGTTTGTTGACCATGATAATAACATCTTTTTATCATATGGAATATTCATTACTTGGAACAATTCAAGTTAGTAATAATCACTCTATTCCAAACAAATCTTATCATAATATTTGTACAAATCGTCAAATGATTCTCTCTTTCAGCTATCATGGTTGTCAAATCTTCTTGTACTTATACAAGTTTTACAATTACCCATATACACAATATGCTTTACATGATGAATCCATTAAGTTTTCATCTCATGTCAACTCTCATCAAATAAGATATATTCATTGAGACTTTCTAAATGATATTTCATGTTGTGTTGGATTTCATTAACCACAAATGTTTATCTTAATAAACATATATAAATCAAGGTCACACGTTCAATTTTTAAACCCTTTCATATGAAACTTTATTCCAAACTTAGATGGAACATAGTTTTTCATATGTTATACATCATATGTGATTTAAAGAAATAAACATAATACTCCCACTAGCTTTTAGATGTACTCCCTTAGATGCTTACATTAATCCATACATGGATTCTTACATTATGTACAATACGTAAAGACTATTGTAATTTATAAACTATTTGACTGCAACCGTCCTCGCTAATGTAATCATACAAAAAGAGCTTAAATATTACATTTTCAATTTATCTTATAAAACCATCATGACAATAAATCATCTTTACTAAATTAATGCGTGTAGAACTCTTTATCACATATTGCGCATTAATCATGTGTACATTATTGTCCATATGAGTCTTTCACTAAAGAAACTTATATTCACCTCACGGTCTAAACGATTGGTTAAGGATCAAATTGTTAAAAATCGATTATCTTCTATGGACTTTCATCTACTCATTCATAGTTGTGTTCAATCATTACATTCAAGATTCGATAATACATCTATGAATGTGAGTTCTATCATTACGAGATTTAACATCTTATGTTCACCCTCATTATGACATTCACTAGTATCTTTAGAAGGTTGCGTATTTTGTTATTTTATCTCTTAAAGATCTATGAATCATCCCACTTGCTTTTAGTAATCAGAGACTATTTTTCAAATACTTAGCATGTAGAGCAACAACAAATACTTATCTTCTGGGACACTACACAAAATACCTTGATAGTTTTTGACAAATTCAAAACTTCAATTT
This sequence comes from Glebionis coronaria, assembly GCA_025667525.1. Taxonomy (NCBI): domain Eukaryota; kingdom Viridiplantae; phylum Streptophyta; class Magnoliopsida; order Asterales; family Asteraceae; genus Glebionis; species Glebionis coronaria. The sequence goes on along the minus strand of CM046875.1, from coordinate 552,123,940 downwards.
AAAGACTCAATGTGATTAATCACATTCCATAGCTAGATGGTGTCTCGGTTTCCTTCTAGGTCGGAGTAATATTTAATTATATACTTTGTATATTCAATTTTCAAATCATGACAACTTTTAGAGTTAAAGTATTTCAAGTTATCAACACTAAACAATTTTAAAGAATTTCAAGACATACTAGACTATGTGATATTCTATGAGTATTAAGATTGTGAGACTATATTACAATTTTTAAATAACTTAATACTCTTTAGGTTAAATACTTATCAATTGTGTCAACACAAAAAATTTAAAAAAATATAGCATTAAAAAATGTATTGCTTGCTCTAATGTATACATCTTTAAATAGTTCAATAAGTCTATATACATTATTTATCCTTTAAATAATTCAAAGACTTCATGTCATTAACAATAATACATACAAGTTAACTATTTACTTATGTTATAAGTCTCTTAACAATTAAAGGACTATATGCTTATGCTTTACAAAAGACATAAACATTCATAACTAAAGTAACTATGAACAACTTTAATAGTTATTTCAAGTTAATTGCTTACTTCATTTTTATTCATGTGCATTTCAAGAAACATTCCAAGAGATATAAACAAATTAGTTGAAGTAGCTTGTTATTCATATCTTGACATTTTCTAAATAGAGCAACATACATTGACAATTAAATGTATAAGTCTTAATAGATTATTAGATTCTTATCTCGCGGTCAAGAAACTATTTGTCATATTGTTATGTGTTGTACCTTGCACACAATAAAGATTTCTACACTTGTGCATGGCACAACATCATGTATGCAAATAAACAATCACGAACGCAATTGTTTTATGTGAACAATATGATAATGTCATGTATATTTAAATAACTAGTAGAATGTCAACTAGAAAGAAAGTTATTATTTCAAGTCAAACTAGAAATAATATGGATTACTACAAAGGTAAACAAGCTTGTAGCTCCCACTGAATTAGAAAACATTACATTAATGTATTTTCAGTAGTACAACGCAATGCTCCCACTGGATTTGACAACATTATAAATGTTACTACACCAGTGAAAAGCAAAATAGCGATTTATGTACTTTCCTACTCACTTTAAATGCCCATAAGTAGCAATTACTAATGTATTATAGATAGTGTATGAACTTCTACTATGTCGATGAGAGACTATCTATCATGCTTTCATTAACTTGAAAACTCGCATGCAATTTCCTTCATATTAGGGTTGTCATTCAATAAGGGTATTTAGTGCATACTTTGGGTTAAAACATAATAACTAGGGTATATAAAGCTAGTTATTATAATCAAAATAAGCAAACAAATCACATGTTTTGTTCAATCGAATATAGCCTTAAGGGGTATTGACATGTAAAGAACAAAAGAAACATTGCTTGCCTAAAGATTGCTAAGAGACTTATTAGTTTGAAAGATCCTCAAAAACTCAAATAAGGGTAATGGGATCTACTTGAAACAAAAAGTTGTACAAATCTACTTAAACATTTAAGTTTATAAAAAGATTGATAATTACAATAATACAATCGGACCTATCAATAGATTTTTCTTGCAAGAAAAAGATAGGTATACGTCTCTTTCTTTCTTACAAGAAAACGATAATTTGTTTGTCAAACAAAAATAAGTTTATGAAATTTTGTTGCAATAATACCTTCAAAAGAATCACAAAAATTCGATTTTAGTATTTTCGATAATATTATCTTTATATAAAATAAATACCCATGTTTATAAATAAACAATTAATTTTCTAAAAGTTAGAATCCACCAAGACATACCACCAACGCATCAGTTGATCTGCTAGTGATGATGGTATTCAAGGGGTAATTGACGTTCAATAATTACATCCGATACAACTTCTAGACTTATGAGACTCAACTGTATGTGCATCACTTGTGACAAATTCAAAAGTGAAAAAGTGAGCACGTTTATCCCATCAATTGCCACGAGTTAAGGTCTCACCTATCTTAACTTGCTTAAGTCGTCAAACCAAAAACTATGATTATATAGCATCAACGTCTCACAATTGAGTTTATTATATTACCGTGGGTTACAAAATCACAACAGTCTCACGTATGGTGAAAGAGTAAGTGTGATGCGTGTCCGTCGTGTGATGGATTGGATTGAAACAAGTTTTAAATTTATAAACACGAATTACCGGAATGACTAAAAACGCACGGGAAAGTATGACCCTTTCGTTTATGTATAGCTTTTATGGGGTAATACCGAGATCGTTCACGGGGATTTGGAAAATCTATGATCATTCAAAAATCTACTATAATCTTTTTTATTATAGCAATTGTAGATAAATAAATAACAAGTAATATGATGAGATTAACAATAAGATTAAAGGCAAAACTTGGTAAGGACTAGCTTGGGCATCCGTTGTGGTATGATTATGATGACACATTTAACATATATATGATTATGATAATTAGATGGTTAATCCAATCTATTGTTTTCAAAAGCTTCAATCCTCGTCAAGACTTTGGTTAAAGAAAACAAGCATGAGACTCAATCACTCAATTCAAGACTTAATCCAATTTCAACTCATCCGATTCACGATCGTTTCACAAATTTGCTAACACTTATAATTATGTTTCTTGATAATCAAACCTTCTTAAGAAATGATCAATACAAAAGATAGCCAATCATAGATAAACCGGCTATGACTTGTTGATAGAAAATAACCCTTTCGACCTATAAAATATTTATCAACAAATTAAGTTTTAACAACAAATTTCACATGAAACATAAGTACCAATGGTTCAAAGGAAAGCTTGAAATTGAAATAAACATAAATCACAATCACAACCACTACTTCATACCACAAACATCATCCTACCAAGTGTAGAATGAGATTTAGCGACTGATAATGAATAATAAAATAAACTCAGAAATAACAGTCTCATAAGACATAATCAAGAGTCTTATAAAGTAGAAATATAGTGATAATGGTTAGGGTAATGGTCCCTAAGAGTTTCGTGATGTTAACTTTGCTTTTCGGACTCCAAAAGTGACTTTTCATGCACCACCTTGCTTAAATCCGGGAATGGTGTTTTGGATAAGGCTGAGAGAGTTTATTAACTAGAAATAACACATACAAGTATGTTATGAAAGTAGGATATGATGGGATTATCTTCATTATGAAAGTTGTGACCCCATGGGTCTTATTTATTAGCAAATTGATGACATAGACTTGAATGCATGGCTTGTTGGCAAAGGTTTATGCTTGGAGAAAAAGGAAGTCTAGAACCTTCTTGTGTGTTATTGTGTGTTCTTTAGAAGCTTCAAGAATGCATGTAGAAATCTGCCAACATGAAAGTAGTGGGTGGCAACTTTGGATTCTGTCAGTGGCAACTTTCAGAAATATTGGTGGCAACTTTGAATTTCGCCAGTGGCAACTTCCATGCTGAGTGACTTGTACATTTCTTGAAAACACTTGTTCTTGCACCCGAAATAGATCTTTAAAGGCTTGTAACTCGTACACGGGTCTTGAACTTTGACTAGGATTCTTCTTACTCGTACTAATCTTCACATTTTCATTGCTTTATACTTTATTCCTGCAATTGGCTACACAAAGACTTGCAAACATATTTTGGCACAAATATGCACAAAAGTATTATAGAAATAATCAATATACATGTACAATAGTACGGATAACGCTCCAAAAAACATGTTGGATTTGGGCGTTATAAAAGTGTAAGTGTTTTTACGAGTTAGTTGGCAAATAACTTATTTCAAGGGGTATAATTTTGACAATTTCACATGTACAAAGAAGCATGCAACATCTTTGTATCATGAAAATTTAATAAAATTTACTCAATTACGCTAATTACAAGTATTAATTATTTAACTCACAAAACAATTGTATAAATAGTGATATCATAAAATTGACGATTCATCATGTTTTCCATTTAAATTTTTTAGTTTTATCAATGTAAAAGATTAAAGAATGATTGAAATCATTCAAACTCTAGACCATTCGCGGCTTCCTAAATAGTATGCAAGATAAGGAAAGTGCAAGTAGTCCGGCATTATGGGGTAATGGTATCTACAAGACCGAAGTCTTGATGAGTCTCCCCGAATCTTATCCTTGCAACTAGATAGTACTTTTGAAAATTACGTCAGTAATAAATTTTTACATATTTAATGTAGAAAACACATTATAAACTTGATTCTTGTTAGTCACGACGTGAGTTAGATTCAAAACCATGTAAGGGTGACTCATTTGTTGCCACATATGACCGTGCAAGAATAAGCCTATAATAAATCAAATTTCATATAGATTTAGTCAGGTTTACTTTTATTTTCGAAAAACCCTTTGCTTTAAAATGTTCATAACAATTATAGTCAAAAGCAAACAAATAAACATTAACCTAAAACATATATCCAATTAACAATTAATCACATACCACATGCATACTAATTGATGATGAACACAAGTTAATTAATTAAAGCAATGCATATATATGATTAAGACTTTTACTACTTAATAGAAGTGAGCTACATGCATAGAAAGCTCGATTGCGTAAGTTAAATTCAAGTATACACCACATGACACGTAAAGCTGTCTTACAATTTAAGTTGACTTAAGGTCACCTCAGAGTATAGCTCGGTTCTTCCCCAACCTTAGCTCAATACTACAAAGTTGTAGACCTTTGAGTCGTGCACCTCCCACAAAAATTTCAAATTTTTTTGACATCCTATGAATATATTATAAATGGTTTAGTGACGAATGTCAAAACAAACCTTCTTAGAGATTACACAATAACAATGTCAAGATTCATCCTAAACCATCAATTAAGCATATAAACCATTAACAATTATTTAACTTCTATATATCCAATATAAGATTACATGATCCATGGTAAACTTGCATGATTTCTATGGATCTATCGTATTAACAATTAATAATGCGATAAATAATGAATAATTAACAATTAACAACATATTTATCAGTATAAACTGCATACAACTTAGGGTTTGTCTAATTTATTTTATTAACCCTAATTAGGGTTTATGAAAACCTAATCATCAAATAAAATAATTATACAACATCATATTAAGTTTACACAATTTTAGATCTTTCGTTTTTAATGTAATTAAAAGCTATACGAACGGCTCGTGATGCCACTATTGGAATTTATAAAAACCCTTAACCATATTAACACGTTAATAATCACGAGTACACAGTGGAATAATAAGATGATGTAGAGACAAGTAATTAATATAAACAATAAAGAAAAGGGTACTTTTTAGCAATGGATTAATTCATATTTATCAAACACTCAAATAACGGAAAACCCAATAAAGATTAAACAATGATCTCTCTAAGTATATGCACACAGTAAGTTTATACAAGCAACAAGTATGCTAGTACGTAAGTATTAAACAACCAATAAATAATACTCTTGAATCAATCAACAACTAGAAACCTTGTGTTTTCTTTACGTTCGTCGACCACCAAAAATCTCGAACAACCCTTTGGGTTTGTCGACCGATTGGACCAAAAGAAGGAAGAGGAGAGGAAAGTGATTTAGGTATTACAAGTGAATAATGAGGTATCCAAGATCTCCGTATATACTTGTAATAACTTGGTGATCAAGCAACCAAGCCCAAAAACCTCATGGGCTTTTGTTTGCTTTTTCCTTAGTTTTCATTCTTGTTTTTTTGTTTAACTATAATTAATATTTAATTCAATACTAATTATATATTGTTTAACTATTTACGTGTGCGTCTCCTTATTATCACGGACTTGTCTCGACAAGGGTCTTCCGTGCATCACTTAGTCTCTACTAAGTCAGCCTTGCTCCCAACACTCAACGATCTAGGCAACAAAGAAAGCTACTAAGAAAGAACACAGGAGAACTAGGGGAAAATGCTTGTATTACTTGAGAAACTTTACAAGAGATAATACAAGTGAATATGAGATGATTTTCCCAAATGAGGATGACTCTATTTATAGTACAACTCTAGGGTTACATTAGGGATTTATTTACAACTCCAAGACAAGGCCCATAATCTACAATCTTCTATTAGGGTTTCTATAAGCTTTCATGCATCTTCTAAAAGCTTCCATAGTCTTCCACCAAGTCTTCTAGTCTTGTGTAGAATACTCCAAACTAGTGTTAACCTTGTGAACCAAGGCGGGACATGACATCCTCCCCCACCTAAGCTCGTGACGTCCTCGTCGTGCCATCCTCGTGATACTTCTTGATCTCATCCTTGAATTGCCACAATAAGTCTTCCGCTTCCGAACTTGCTTCACTATCGGGCAAGTCGCGCCATTTGATCAAGTACTCCTTATAGCTCGGCACTCCTCGTCTCCTTATCGTACGATCTGACAAAATCTCCTCGACCTCTCAATCGTACGAAGTAACAACTGCCGTTGGTGCTCGCTTTGACACTCCTCGGTTAGGATATTCCCCGTCTCCATGATAAGGCGTGAGAAAACTTACATGAAAGACCGGGTGAATCTTCAACTTGGGCGGTAGTTGAACTCGGTAAGATACCTTTCCAACACGTCCAATCACCGGGAAAGGGCCTTCATACCTCCGTATCAATCCCTTGTGAACCTTCCACAATGACTTGAATTGTTGAGGCAAGAGCTTCACCATGACTTGATCTCCGACCTCGAACTCAACGTGTCTCCTCCTCTCGTCCGCCCATTTCTTCATTTTCTTAGCCGCTTTATCCAAAGATGCCCGAGCCATGTCCGCTTGCTCATGCCACTCCTTCATAGTCTTGTAAGCGGCCGGGCTACTCCCCTCGTATGATGCGGCTAAGGCATTCGGTGTCAATGGTTGGCGCCCCGTGACCAACTCAAAAGAACTCTTCCCCGTGGCTTCACTTCGTTGCATGTTGTAAGAGAACTGCGCAACATCAAGAAGTTTAGCCCAATCATGTTGGTTGGCACTCACATAGTGCCTAAGATAGAGCTCTAATAATACATTCACCCTCTCTGTTTGCCCGAACGTTTGGGGATGAAAACTCGTAGAGAAGTTCAAATCCGTCCCCATGATCTTGAACAACTCCGTCCAAAAGCGTCCCGTTAATCTCAGATCTCGATCGCTAACAATCACATGTGTCACTCCCCAATACTTAACCACATTCTTGAAGAAGAGCTTGGTCGTATCATCCGCGGTAACATCGGATGGCGCGGCTATGAAAGTACCATACTTCGAGAATCTATCGACCACCACAATGATACTCCCACTCCCCTCCGACTTCGGAAAGCATGTGATAAAGTCCATAGAAACACTCTCCCATGGTCCTTTGGGCGTAGGTAAAGGCTCCAACAATCCTCCAGATTTCTTTTGCTCTATCTTGTATTGGCAAATTAGGCACGTCCGAAAATATGCCTCAACATCGTCCTCCATCCTCGGCCAATAGTAGGTGCCCTAGACCAATGGCAACGTCCTCTTCATCCCCGGATGACCAGCCCACTTTGAATCATGACACTCTTTCAAGATTACTCGCCTAATATCACCCCACTTAGGCACGTAAAGCCGATCTCCTTTGGTGAATGACATGTCTCCTTTAAGCCAAAATCTCTGAGTCTTCACGTCCTTCGCTAAGGCAACGATCTTCTTGGCCATAGGATCATGTTCCAATCCTTCCTTGATTCGGTCTTGGAGGAAGAATTATGCTTGAGTGATTACTAAAAACTCCGCCTTGCGACTCAATGCATCCGCTACCACATTAGCCTTCCCCGGCTTGTACTCCAATTTGTAGTCGAACTCGGCTAGGAAGTCTTGCCAACAAGCTTGCTTGGGACTTAACTTCTTTTCGGTTTGAAAGTAACTCGTAGCAATGTTATCCATCTTGATCACGAATCTCGAACCCAACAAATAATGCCTCCAAATCCTCAAGCAATGGATAACCGCCGTCATATCCTTTTCTTGCATCGTGTACTTCCTTTCTGTCTCATTTAGCTTTCTACTCTTGAACGCGATCGGGTGTCCATCTTTTATTAGAACTCCTCCAATAGCAAAGTCCGACGCATCTGTATGTAACTCGAAGGGCATCGTCACATCCGGTAGTCTCAACACCGGCTCTTCCACGACCGCCTTCTTTAACTTCTCGAACGCCGCTTGACACTCTATACTCCAATCCCAAGCTTTGTTCTTCTTCAAAAGATCCGTCAATGGTGATGCTACCGCCGAATAGCCCATGATGAATTTTCGATAATAGTTCACCAAGCCAAGTAATGACCGCAACTCCGTCACTTTGGTTGGTGGTTCCCAATCTTGGATAGCTTTTATCTTTGCCCCGTCCATCATCAAACCTCCATCCTTGATCTTGTGGCCCAAGAACTCGACTTCATCTTGAGAAAAAGAGAACTTCTCCTAATTCACATATAGTTCATTGTCTCGCAACACCTCTAACACCTGTTTCAAATGCAAGACATGCTCTTCCAAAGTATGACTATAAATGACAATATCATCCAAGTATACAACCACAAACTTATCTAGGAATGGGTGAAACAACTTATTCATGAGGGTTCAAAATGTCACGGGAACATTTGTCAATCCAAACGGCATGACTAAGAACTCGTAAGAGCCATACCTTGTGACACACGTCGTCTTGACCTCGTCTCCCTCCCCTATCCTTACTTAATAGTACCCCGATCTCAAATCCAACTTAGTGAAATATCTCGCCTTCCCAAGTTGATCAAACAAGTCCACAATAAGGGGGATAGGGTACTTATTCTTAATGGTTACCTTATTGAGTGCCCGGTAGTCTATGCACATCTGCAAGGACCCGTCCTTCTTCTTTTGAAATAGCACCGGCGCACTATATAGGGATTTTGAGGGTCGAATGTAGCCCACATCCATCAACTCCTTGAGTTGTCTCCTCAACTCTTCCAACTCGGGTGGCGGCATTCGGTAAGGGGCTTTGGCGGGGGGCTTGGAACCCGCTTCCAACTCGATGGTATGATCCACCTCCCTCCTAGGTGGTAGTTTCTTGGGCAACACCTCGGGCATCACGTCCTTGAACTCATCCAGTACCCTCTCGATCTCCTTCGATACCTCCACTTTGCTTGACTCCCCATCCGTCTCTAGCCTTGTCACCGCCAAATAGCAAGGCTCGCTTTTTTGTTGAATCCTTTCTTGAATTGCATAGCCGAAAGGGTCTTTGCTCCACTCTTGGAATCCCGCTCTGTGCTCACCATGCAAGTCTTTCCACCGTCTAGGATACACAAAGAGTTAGCGAATGGCATAGGGAAAGCTCGTACCTTATCGAGAAACTCTAACCCAACAACCACTTTGAAATCATCCATCGGGACCATCGACAAATCAATCGTCCCTTCCCAATCTCTAATCTTCGCTCGGACATCCTTAGCCATTCCATGAATCGGTTTGGCCTCCGAGTTTACCGCCTTGATAGTTCCACTCCCCTTTGTAGCGTTAATCCCTAGCCTCCTAGCTTCATCAACCGCCACAAAGTTATGAGTTTCACCGGAATCGACTAAAGCACGCACCTTTACTCCATTGATGTTTGCTTCGACATATTGTAGGCCTTTTCCTACAACTTTTGGCACCTCCGTCTTCGATCGCATTCAAGATCCTCATCGAACCCATGCTTCTGCCATTACTCGTACCTTCGTCTCCATGAGTCGCCATCACGTTGAGGCTTGCTTTCTTCGGGCAATCTCGAGCTCTATGAGGTCCATCGCAAATGAAGCATCCACCACTTTTGTAACTCGTCTTTAATTCTTTCTCCTTTCCGGTAGGGGGTTTCTTCACATAATCGAACTTCGGTTTTTCTCCCCCACCTTTCTCATGGCTCACATTCCGATCTTTTGGCTTCGACGATTCCCTCCTCGAACTAAAGTCAATCAAGGCCTCGGCGTGGGCAATACCGTAGCCACGTCTTGGACTCCGCGTCGCTCTAACTCCGTCTTAGCCCATCCTTGTAAACCATCAAGAAAGTAAAAGAGACAATCTTGCTCGGATAGTTCTGGAATATCCAAGGTAAGTGTAGTGAATTCTTTCACATACTCCTTAATCGCTCCGGTTTGCTTAAGTTTACGAAGCCGACTCTTCGCCTCGTTCTTAGCATTCTCCGGATAGAATTGCCTCTTGAAATCCGCAACAAAATCAACCCAAGTATTAATAGTAACCGTACCTTGTTCGATATCTCTATGTCGACGTCTCTGTTAATGCAATAATGACTAAAAACGTTACTTGCATTTTTCGGTCTCGCTTAGTTTTGATTACGACAATATGTAAAAACAAGCATTTACGAAAAACGACGAAAAACGAATTCTTGAGTTCAAGTATTTTTCATTTTACCCATTTTCACTTAAGGTATGGATAAACAAGTACTAACCTTAATCAAGTGATCAAATGTTTTAATCTTTCTTAAAACTCACTTTTTATTTAAGTGTGACAAGTTTTTTTATTAAACTTTCTTTTTAAGAAAATGTTTTATTAAATTATTTATTTGAAATTTGAAAATGGCATATTCTTATTTGGCTAAGAATATCCTTTCAAGATATTTTTTATATCCAGATAAGACCTCCACCACTAAAGGACAAAAAATGGAGCGGAGTCTAGGCAGCGGTTCTCTAGCGCCTAGGCGGTTCCTTATCGATAAGGAACCGCAGGTTGAGCTAAGGAACCGCCACCATATATAGCCGTTGGCCCTCTTGTCCTATAAATAGTGGACCATTCTCAGCTTTTCAAATCACCTCTTTTGCACATTTATTTCCAGATTCAAACCCCTTCTTTAATCACTCAAATCTTTGATCATTTGTTTGATTATTACTTGTTTAAGAAGTGAATCTTGTTCTTCCATCTCTTCCTCTCCAAGTGCAAAGAGAAGAACACTATCCTAGTGAAGTGTTGAGTCCACCACCAAAGATCCATTGAAGATCTACTTTTATACATTTGTTGTTGTGTAATAGTTGTTAAGATCCAAGTAGTTGTGTCTATTTGGAAGTTGTGTATGTACTAAGTATATTTGTGTAGATTGGTCCTAGCTACGATTAGGGCTCGACTTTTAGCTTAGAGTTAGAAATTGGTTAAGCGACGTGTACGATTTTCTCCACCATAAGGAGCTTGTTGTGTAGTGAACTCTCGAGTAAGGAGTACTCGAGGAGTGGAGTAGGAACGAGGAGTGAGCTTCGTTGCCGAACCACTATAAATCCTTGGTGTTCGGTTTGATCTTTCTTTACCCTTAACTCTTTATATTCTTTATTCTTTATGCATATACATTTGTTAGTATTAGCTTAGTTACACTATCATTCTTTATTCTTTGCGGATATATTTTTGTTAGTATTAGTTTAGTTACACTATTGTTCATATTGTGCATAAGAAGATTTCACATATTTCCTCAAGCCTAAGTTTTTGAAAAAGGATTTTTGGAAACCACATTTTAACAAGTAAATATAAGAAACTATTCAACCCCCCCCCCCCCCCCGCCTTCTAGTTTCTACAATTGGTATCAGAGCGTGGTTGCTCAAGAAATTTTAAAGTATATTGTATTTTAAAACTTGAATCGATCTATGGATTCCAACAAGTACCTAGAAGGGCAATCTATGCAAAGACCACCACTTTTTGAAACCGATAGTTTTATTTATTGGAAAAATAGATTTGAAACTTATGTGAAATCAAAAGATTTAGATCTTTGGCATGTTATTACCAATGGTGATTTTTTACCTTATCAATTTAATGAAGTTTCTAAAACAAAAGAATTGGTCATTTTTGACAATGCTAATGATGATACAAAAAGGAAACTTTCAAAAAATAATGAGGCTAAAATGGTAATTTATAATGCTTTGCCTAAGAAAGAGTATGTAAGGATTTTTATGTGTGAAACCGCTAAAGATATTTGGAACACTCTTTTAGTAACCCACCAAGGTAATAGCCAAGTCAAAGAAAGCAAAATCGATCTTCTTGTCCAACAATATGAACAATTTGTCATCTTAGAAGATGAAACTATTGATAGTGCATTTGCTAGGTTTAACACCATTATTACTAGTCTAAAAGCACTTGATGAAGGTTTTTCTAGCAAGAACAATGTTAGGAAGTTTCTAAGGGCTTTACATCCAAAGTGGAGAGCAAAAGTCACGGTGATTGAAGAATCAAAAGATCTCTCAACTTTATCACTCGATGAACTCATAGGCAACTTGAAGGTTCATGAGATGATAATTTTGAAGGACTCGGAATTAGTGAAAACCAAGAGTGAAAGGAAATCTCTTGCACTTAAAGCCAAGAAGGCACAAAGTGACCATGATAGTTCCTCGGAAAGCGATGACGAGGAGTATGCATTGGCGGTGAGAGATTTCAAGAAGTTCTTCAAGAGACGAGGTCAACACGTTAGGCAACCCAACAATGACAAGAAACCATTCTCAAAGAATCGGTTTGCCAAGAACGAAAAAGGTGATAGGAGTTGCTTTAGATGTGGTGATCCAAATCACTTCATTGGTGATTGTCCAAGGCCCGCTCGTGATAAGAACCACACGGCGTTTGTTATTGGTGCTTGGAGCGATAGCGGTGAAGAAAATGATGACAACCCCAAGGAGGAGAAATGTCTTAAGGCTCACACTTCTAAAGAGGTACATTCCGAAACCGAATATTATAGTAATGATAGCTCCACCTTAGATGATATTGAATTTGAAGGCAAATATGATAGTTTACACAAACTTAGTCTCAAATTCATAGAAAAGAACAAAACCTTAAAATCAACCAAAACTAAGCTTGAAAATGAGATCAATGAACTTAGGGAGAAATTGGCTAAACTTGAGAAAAACAAAGAGGTTGATTTAGGTTTCTTAAGTTGCGAGAAACTTAGATTAGAAAATGAAGATCTCAAGAGCACCTCCATTAAATTGGAAAAGTTCATGAAAGGTACTAGTGCTCTTGACGACATGTTAAACAAACAAGTTCATTCAAAGGAAAGACTTGGTGTAGGTTTTAACTCAAATGAAGCCTCAACTAGTGAACCAAAGCAAGTCAGGTTTTCTCAAAAAACTCATGCTGTACGTGGTACCCGATTGTATGGGGCGGTTCCTTGTCAATATGGAACCGCCGTCATAGATAAGGAACCGCGGCCAGAGGTTGATTTTGGTGAAAATCCTGAACTTTCTGATAAATCTAAGTTAGATGAAAAACCAAAGCATCTTATTGTTAACAAGGTGGAATTACCCATACTTGACAACAATACCGTTGATAAGTTCTACCAGCCATTAAGTAAACCTCTCATGGGAAATAGAAGTTTATCTAGACTATCATCTACTCCACCTAGAGTACGGAATGAGTCTAAGCCTAGAAGTAGAACGACAACGCCTAGAAGAGATAATAAAAACAATTCACGACCTAGAAGTAAAACTCCAACACCTAGAAGGAATAATAATAACTCTAAACCTAGATCAAATACACCTAGGAGAAATAATGAACAACAAAATGGTTACATGAATTACTACCCTCCTCCATTTTGTTCTCCATGGGGAATCCCTTCCTCATTCATGCATCCCAACCAAATACAAGGGATGTTTGGAACTAACAATTTTGGACCCATGAGATATTGGGGACCAAATGTTTGATCTTGTGTGTTGTTACCTAGATATGCTTGGGAATTGATTTGGAGCCCGATGAGTGGATTACGGATAGTGGATGTTCTAAACACATGACGGGTAATCGAAGTTTGTTCTCGCATTACAAAGCATATGATGGAGGTAACGTCACATTCGCTAGTAGTCTACGTGGTAATATCATTGGCAAAGGTACGGTTTCTCTTGACTCCATGACCATTGAAAATGTTGAGCACGTAGATAACTTAGGGTTCAACCTTTTAAGTATAGGCCAAATTTGTGATAATAAGTGTAAGGTCATCTTTTCGGAACATGACAGTGAAATCGTAAAAGATGGAAAGGTCATTGGAAAAGGTATTAGAAAGCATGGGCTTTATGTTATGAAGGTCAATAAGAAGTCAAAAGACAACATATGTCTTGCGACTATAGATGATAGTTCAACTCTTTGGCATAGGAGATTAGGTCACGCTAATATGCGTTTAATTCAATCTTTAGTCTCTGAGTTGGTAAGACACCTCCCCAAGATTAAGTTTGATAGTCACTTTTGTGATGCTTGCAAAATTGGAAAGCAAGTTCACTCAGGTCACAAAGCCAAGAATTTGGTTTCGACCTCTCGGTGCTTAGAGCTCCTACATATGGATCTTTTTAGACCTTCCGCCATACGGAGTTATGGAGGTAACCTTTATACCCTAGTTATTGTTGATGACTATTCTAGATTCACTTGGACAAGATTTTTGGCATCTAAGAATGAAGCTTTCGATCACTTCGAAATCTTTAGTCGAAGAATTCAAAATCAACTAGGATGTTCAATTGTCTCTATTAGGACGGATCATGGTAGGGAATTTGACAATGAAGTGCAATTTGGTGCCTTTTGTGAAGCTCATGGTATTACCCATAACTTCTCGGCTCCTCGCACTCCACAATCAAATGGGGTAGTTGAAAGGAAGAATATGACTCTCCAAGAGATGAGTAGGACAATGTTAAATGAGCAATCTTTGCCTCAAAAGTTTTGGTGCAATTTCGTGGACACATCGACTTACATTCTCAACCGAATTCTTATTCGACCTTTCTTAGGAAAGACCCCTTATGAGATTCTTAAAGGTAAGAAACCCTCATTAGAATATTTTAGGGTGTGTGGAAGCAAGTGCTTTATCCTCAACACCAAAGACTACCTTACCAAGTTTGACCCAAAGTCTTACGAAGGTATCCTTTTAGGTTATTCCCAAACTAGTAAAGCCTACATAGTCCTAAATAGAACCACGGGGGTTATTGAAGAATCACTCAACGTAACCTTTGATGAAACCCCTCCTTCGCCCAAGACACCACCATTGGTTGATGATGACTTGGATGAATTAGAAGTAGTTAAAGCCAAAGAGGTTAGAAAAATAGGAATTGAAGACCTTAGTGTTAAAAAGGAAGTAAACATTAAGGAATCTAGGGATCATACTCTCAATAATGTTATTGGTGACTTAAATCAAAGGACCCTAAGATCTCAAGTCCAAAACCAAAGCAACTTCTTTTGTTTTGTCTCCTTGATTGAACCAAAGAATGTTAAAAAAGCTTTGACGGATGAGAGTTGGGTCATTGCGATGCAAGAAGAATTGAATCAATTCGTTGCCAATGATGTTTGGGAACTTGTTCCTCCACCTAGAAGTTCTACCATTATAGGAACCAAATGGGTATTTAGGAATAAGCTAGATGAGAATGGTGTTGTGTCTCGTAACAAGGCTAGACTTGTAGCTCAAGGCTATAATCAACAAGAAGGTATTGATTATGACGAGACATATGCACCGGTAGCTAGATTAGAATCAATTAGAATCCTTTTAGCCTACGCTTGTGCCTTAGATTTTAAGCTTCAACAAATGGATGTAAAGAGTGAATTTCTTAACGGTTTGATCAATGAGGAGGTATATGTGGCTCAACCTCCCGGCTTCATTGATTTTGAGAAACCGGACCATGTTTACAAGCTTAAGAAAGCACTTTATGGACTCAAACAAGCACCCAAAGCTTGGTATGATAGACTTAAAGAGTTTCTTGTTAAACACGAGTATACCATGGGAATGGTAGACAATACACTCTTTAAAAAGAAGAAAGGTCCTCACCTCATAATCGTACAAATATATGTTGATGACATTATATTTGGCTCAACTTGTCAAGAATTGTGTGATGACTTTGCCAAAATCATGCATGATGAGTTTGAAATGAGTATGATGGGAGAACTTAACTTCTTTTTAGGACTCCAAATTAAACAAATGGACGATGGTATTTTCTTTAGTCAATCTAAGTACGCTAAAGAAATGCTAAAGAAATTTGTATTAGAAGAATCTAGACCAATGAAGACCCCTATGGCCTCGGACACTAAACTCACCGTAGATGATGATTGTGAGTCGGTAGACAACACTAAATATAGAGGTATGATTGGTAGTTTGTTGTACCTAACGGCAAGTCGACCGGATATCATGTTTAGTGTTTGCCTTTGTGCTCGCTTCCAAGAGGCTCCTAAAACCTCTCACCTTGAAGCGGTTAAGCGTATCTTCCGATACATTAAAGGCACTATACATTTAGGATTATGGTATCCTAAAGGGACCGGCGTAGAAACCATTGTCTACGCGGACTCGGATCATGCGGGAGACTATGTGGACCGGAAAAGCACTAGTGGAGTTTGTACCTTCATGGGTTATTGTTTAACTTCTTGGTTATCCAAGAAACAAACCGCTCTTGCAATATCCACCACGGAAGCCGAGTATGTGAGTGCCGGAAAAGCATGCCAACAAGCTCTATGGATGAAGCAAGCGCTTGTTGATTACGGGATTTCTCTTGATGATGTTCCCATCATGTGCGATAATAAAGGCGCTATAGACCTTAGCAAGAATCCCGTGCAACATTCGCGAACCAAACACATAGAAATTAGACACCATTTCCTTAGGGATAATGTTCAAAAGGGGAACATTTCTATTGAGAAGGTGCCCTCCGAGGACAACTTAGCGGACATCTTCACTAAGCCACTTAAGAGGGAACCTTTTAATTACCTACGTCTAGGTCTAGGATTAATGGAACATCTTCCTTGATTTCCTTCTTTTTATAGTTTATCACTTTGAGTCTTTGAGTCTTTGAGTCTTTGAGTCTTTTAAACTCCTTTTGAAAAATCTTCTCCTATCCTTTTCAAAATTCTCAAAGTCTCTTTCGAAAATGGTTAAGAAATTCGTTTGACATTGTTAATTCAATCTAAAAATGATTTTTCATAGATTCTCGCTATTAATCTAGAGCTTACATGATTCATATGTATGATTCTCTCAAACATATCAAGAACAAGATATAATCATGGAGGATCATTGTGTCATGACTTAAGGTCTTGTCTTACACACCTCCTACATCTATTTTTTAATCCATGTATATTTGGTCAAATCTCTATTTGGTAAGTTTGCATATGTTTTCTTTGTCTATCTTTGCTTTTAAGCATATCCCTATGATAAGTTAGACTAGAAAAATAAGATTTGCTGAAAAATCTTCCTCCAAACACCAAACCCTGCCTCTGCAGGCGGTTCCATATGTGAACCGCGGTACCTTATTGATAAGGTACCGCCACCCTAGATAAGGAACCACCTACAGTGCCTTCCTTTTTCGGGTTTTTCTCTGAAACTCCAGATTTGCTCCAACATTTTTGAGAATCTTAGTTTCAAACCCTTTGACCACCCCAAAATACCTTAAACTTTCCCTATTTAAACCTTAAGCATTTTGCCTTTCTTCACACCACAAAATGTCTTATTCTCCCAATAAAAGCCTTGAATCTCCTCCATTTTCTCCAATTGCTTTCAATCCCAACTCACCCAAAAACCATTACAATCTAAACCCACCTAAGAACACTCTTAATCACATGTCTCCTACCAAGAATGTTGATTGTGGAACATCTTTTCTTCCACCACCACCCTTTAGTGTTCTTCCTCCTTCTCATGATAATGTCATGCATCATGGAACATATTGTCAATGTTGTCAATATCAACACCTTGCTATGGCACACATCTATGAGGAGTTGATCTACATCAAGAGTCTCTTAATCAAGCCTCCTCTTCACTTTGATTATGAGATCTCCAACAAGCCACCACCACCACCCTCCGCCATTACCTTGTCTTTCTTATAAGCATTAGTTGCTTATCCACAAGACACCAAACTCTAGCAAATCTTACAATTCTAGAATAACTAGGATTAGATTTATGCTTTTGGCTTGTTTTCTTTTTCCATATAACTTTGTATGATGTTTTTTTTGTAACTTATCTTGGATCTTTATCTTTGTGTCTTCTCTTTTTTTTATGTGACCTATTGCTATATCCTGTTGGTTGTTTCCTTTGTTCAACTAACCCTTCTATGTAGCTTGTCACCATATCTCGATTCCTCGGTGCCCCAAGCTAGGGGGAGTAAGCACCAAGGGGGAGTCTTTGCAAAGTCCGTTTCTTCAACACCGGCTTACGCAACCTTTTTGCTTCGACAAAGGGGGAGAAATGAATAAACTCGTCTTCGAAAATCTTGTTTTTGTGTGATTGAGTTTATGTATTGTCGGAATCAAAAAGGGGGAGATTGTTAATGCAATAATGACTAAAAACGTTACTTGCATTTTTCGGTCTCGCTTAGTTTTGATTACGACAATATGTAAAAACAAGCATTTACGAAAACGACGAAAAACAAATTCTTGAGTTCAAGTATTTTTCATTTTACCCATTTTCACTTAAGGTATGGATAAACAAGTACTAACCTTAATCAAGTGATCAAATGATTTAATCTTTCTTAAAACTCACTTTTTATTTAAGTGTGACAAGTTTTTTTATTAAACTTTCTTTTTAAGAAAATGTTTTATTAAATTATTTATTTAAAATTTGAAAATGGCATATTCTTATTTGGCTAAGAATATCCTTTCAGGATATTTTTTATATCCAGATAAGACCTCCACCACTAAAGGACAAAAAATGGAGCGGAGTCTAGGCAGCGGTTCTCTAGCGCCTAGGCGGTTCCTTATCGATAAGGAACCGCAGGCTGAGCTAAGGAACCGCCACCAGATATAGTCGTTGGCCCTCTTGTCCTATAAATAGTGGACCATTCTCAGCTTTTCAAATCACCTCTTTTGCACATTTATTTCCAGATTCAAACCCCTTCTTTAATCACTCAAATTTTTGATCATTTGTTTGATTATTACTTGTTTAAGAAGTGAATCTTGTTCTTCCATCCCTTCCTCCCCAAGTGCAAAGAGAAGAACACTATCCTAGTGAAGTGTTGAGTCCACCACCAAAGATCCATTGAAGATCTACTTTATACATTTGTTGTTGTGTAATAGTTGTGAAGATCCAAGTAGTTGTGTCTATTTGGAAGTTGTGTATGTACTAAGTATAGTTGTGTAGATTGGTCCTAGCTACGATTAGGGCTCGACTTTTAGCTTAGAGTAGGAAATTGGTTAAGCGACGTGTACGGTTTTCTCCACCATAAAGAGCTTGTTGTGTAGTGAACTCTCGAGTAAGGAGTACTCGAGGAGTGGAGTAGGAACGAGGAGTGAGCTTCGTTGCCGAACCACTATAAATCCTTGGTGTTCGGTTTGATATTTCTTTACCCTTAACTCTTTACATTCTTTATTCTTTATGCATATACATTTGTTAGTATTAGCTTAGTTACACTATCATTCTTTATTCTTTGTGGATATATTTTTGTTAGTATTAGTTTAGTTACACTATTGTTCATATTGTGCATAAGAAGATTTCACATATTTCCTCAAGCCTAAGTTTTTGAAAAAGGATTTTTGGAAACCACATTTTAACAAGTAAATATAAGAAACTATTCAACCCCCACCCCCTTCTAGTTTCTACAGTCTCTACCATAACGTCGCGGTGTCCTTCAAGTAGTGAGTAGTCGTCTCGATCTTCATAGCATCCTCCACTATCTTGGCACCCTTCAAGTATCGCTCCATCTCCCATAAGAAATCATCGACCGCTCTAGCCTCCCGTTTTCCTATGAAAGATGATGGTTTAGGTATGTCCACTCTTGGACCGTGATTACTAGTGTCACCTAAACTAGCCAAGGACAACTTACACAACTCCATGTCCGCTCGCAAGCTTCCCATAGTTTCATGAATTACGGAGATCTCTTCCCCGAACTCCTCCTTTATTTTTGCCATCTCATCCTTGAGCAAATCTCTTAAGCCAAGGATTTCGCGCTTCATATCGCCACTAAGAGCATTTAGGATTTCTCTAAAGTCCTCCCTTATGCTCACAACTTTGGTTTCCAAGTTCTCGACTCGGTTGTTCATCGCCATCATGGATGTCTCGACACCCTCCACTCTCTTATCCAAACTTGCCACAACGTCTTTCGACGATCCTCTCTTCTTGGGGTCTTGGTTATCATTTCGACCACGGTTCCCATCAACAACACTTCCGCTAGCATCATTCTTCTTGGTTTCAATCGCCATCGCCTCGAATCGAATCTTGCTCTGATACCACTTGTCACGGACTTGTCTCGACAAGGGTCTTCTGTGCGGTACTTAGTCTCTACTAAGTCAGCCTTGCTCCTAACACTCAACGATCTAGGCAACAAAGAAAGCTACTAAGAAAGAACATAGAAGAACTAGGGTAAAATGCTTATATTACTTGAGAAACTTTACAAGAGAGAATACAAGTAAATATGAGATGATTTTCCCAAATGAGGATGGCTCTATTTATACTACAACTCTAGGGTTACATTAGGGCTTTATTTACAACTCCAAGATAAGGCCCATAATCTACAATCTTCTATTAGGGTTTCTATAAGCTTCCATGCATCTTCTAAAAGCTTCCATAGTCTTCCACCAAGTCTTCTAGTCTTGTAAAGAATACTCCGGACTCGTGTTAACCTTGTGAACCTAGGAGGGACGTGACTTTATGCTCTAGACAACTTCTGGACATATATTATTTCATGTACATATTCCTTCAAAAACAAGTAAAAACAAAACATATTCTGTCAAAAATATATAAAAGTGTATGTTTATCGAAAGATGATAAAATGCATTTACGATGGTATAACTTATTTTGTTTAATGATTCACACATTAATGAGATGCTTAAATTTTAATAATCGCTTATTTATTATAAAAAATTATTAAGCACATCATACCATCTTATAAAGCATTTTGTACTTTATTTTTAGAATAGTTAAAATTTCAACTTACAATATATGATACTATTTGTACAAGCAAAACAAGCATGCATACTAAGGGCCTGTTTGGTATACCACTTTAGGCTGGATTAGCACTTTGAAAAGACAACTAATCTTGTTTGGTTGTAAATCTCGGTATTTAAAAGGTGGCATGAGCCCCAAATAGTTGAAGAAAGAGAAACACCAAGACATTATCCACCTTTTGCTGACACATCCACTAACACACATTTTTCAAATTTTTTATTTCGTTTCTTTATATATATTCATTTCTTTCTTAAAGTTGTATCCACAAATTTATTTTGTGGTGGACCCCTTTCACTATTATAATATTTTAAAAAAATTTAATTTATATAAAATATATTAGTTATATATATTTACTTTTTAAATCTAAATCAATATTATATTTAAAACCCAAAATTCAAATAAAAACCTAAACCATCCACTTTATAAACCTATATCTAAAGCAAAACCCGTCCTCAAACCAAACGGACCCTAAAAGTAGAAAACTTATAATATGTTACATTAAAATTTATAATTAATTACATTAATTTTTATAATTAAACACCCCTCGCCTCATTTTACAATTAAAAAAGCACATAGGACAAGTAATAAAACATCTTACAAATATAATCAATAGTATAATAATTACAATAATAAAAATGTAGTTAAAACCTCACAATTAAAATACCATACTTACAAACCTATGTGCATAATGTACAATGCATACAAACATGACTAAAACATTAAACATACAAACATAATTAATACTTATATTTAAAACACCCCATTATGTGAATATCCAATCATAACTACACATTTTACAAGTATAAAAAAGAATAAAAACTCTTTTAAGCATTAAAAATTTTAAACTACATTTTTCATAAGAAACATTTTTTAATATATTAACAGAATACACATTCGAATTACAACAATACAAATGTAGTTAAAACCCACAATTAAAATACCATACTTACAAACATATGTGCATAATGTAAAATGTGTACAAACATGACTAAAACATTAAACATACAAACATAATTAATACTCATATTTAAAACACCCCATTATGTGAATATCCAATCATAACTACACAGTTTACAAGTATAAGAAAAAATAAAAACTCTTTTAAGTATTAAAATTTTTAAACTACATTTTTCATAAGAAACATTTTTTTAATATATTAACAGAATACACATTCGAAATTGAAACTACATAATTTCATTATTTAAAAATACACATATTTATATTATATGTACAATTAACCAATGTAAAACACACATTTTAATGTTATTCTTAAAACACATTTTAATACATTAAACAAACTAATAATATTATTTTTTAGAAACACCCATAGAATGAAAAGTACATGTAGTTATGCACATTATATAAAATAATAACAAACACAAATAGGGGTGTCAAAAAAGCCGACCCGACCTGAACCCAACCCGAGTATATATAGGTTAGGTTACTCGGGTACAAATTCTTCGGGCTAATCGGGTCAACCCGACTAACTCGAATTAATCGAGTATATTCGGGTCGGGTTACTTGGGCAATTTATTTTTGTGTAACTCGTGTTTGGGTCAACCCGATTGACCCGAGTAAACTTTTTTTTAATATAAATTATATATAATTTATATTTAAAAAGGGTAACAAAAAGTTTTTGTTTTACCCAATTCTGTTGACCCGAGTAGACCCGACACGAATAGACACAAAACATTTTAACCCGAGTTCAAATCAGGTCAGGTTTGGGTAACTTTTTTTCAGACTTGAATCGAATTGGAACCGGCCCGATTAACCCGAACCCGACCTGATTCCCACCCCTAGACACAAATTTTATAAAATTATATGCTAATTTATATAGTTTTGAAAATCAAACAGGACCATTGATTCAAGTAGGAACAAGAGTGGCCCCTGGTTCGGATGTCAAATAAATTCGTTCGAAAATGATCCGAAGAAATTCGTCCGAAAATTAAAAAAATAAGTGAACCGGACCTGATCGACATTATTTTCAAACTGGTCAATCACATGGTACCCGCCGCTGCATCGCGCGGGTACCCTACTAGTTTATTCGTAAAGAGAAATAAGTAAAGTAACAAAAAGTTTCAATATAGTAAAAGTGATCTCTCGTCATAAAATATAGGGGATTTTTTTTAAAAGGGCCTTTGAAGTAAAGGTGTCAACACCTTTGACCCACAAATTTCAGGTTATTCAAAATGACCCCAATAGTACCGAGGGGACCGAAACAACTCAAAGAAATCGAGGTAACCTATCTTTCCTACGTGATTCATGTCACGCAGGAAGAGAGGTTGCCTCGTTTACCTCAGTCGCCTCCATATTCCCAACTACACTTGTCACGCATAGGAGATGAGTTGCTTTGATTGTCTCGATCGCTTTGGATGCTTTGGGTCATTTTCGAAACATTAAATGTTAAGGATTAAAACACTCCAACACTTTTCATTTTGGGATCAAGAATGAAAATAGCCCTAAAATATATGTTCACGTAATTAATTGCATGATTTGTTTTATAATTAAAAACATGAGGCTTCTAGACTTAATTATGCTCAATGTTATCAGTTTAAAGTGAATTTTTGGATATACTATTCAATAAATAAGGATTTCATGTGATTAAAATATGTGATTATGAATTTATGACTTTAATATTATACACATGGATAATAATTAATTAATTGTTACAATAGAATATAATAGGTAACAAACTTAATCGTGTTCTCACTAACTCAGTCACATAGAATCCGATGGTCTACAATTAATATTTCGTGAATCACATAGTACTTCCTAACATGGGTGAAAATAAATTTTATTCTATATGTTTGTCATTGTCGCATAATAAAATAAGAAAATAACTTTTATGCAATTTAGTTCATACTAAGGCAACTAATTGTGTGTTTAGTGGAGTGTTAGCATTTGTTTATTTAACAATGTGCAACAAGGTTTGGAATAAAAAAGTAATTATTTGATAGGCTAAAGTGTATATTAATACCTCAAATTTAGTTAACCGGATTTTTTACTACCCTAATTTTTTAATATTGCATTCTAATACTTTGAACTTGTAAACTCTAATATAATTGGACATTGACTCGGTCACATGTTGTCAAGTTTGCTAATTAGTGTTAGTTTTCTAACGAACAACAAGTATCAGTCAAGGAAGTCCAAGACTAAAAAGCCAACCAGAACATTTGCTATCAAGAATACGGGTTCTCAAGTCTCGAATCTATAACATTATTAAAATACGATATGATTTTTTTTAAATTGGCTTTGTTAAAAACAATATGTTGAGATATTGAATTTTAGTTACTATTTTAGCAGTTTTTTGAAAATCCGATTATTTCAATATGTTGGAGATTGTAATGCAAATTGCATTATGTGCCATTTTTGGCTCGTATTATTTGAGTTACGATTCATGTTGTCTTTTTGAAATATTATGTCATATTGTAGAATAACCGCGATAATATCCCACCAACTAGGTAAAGACTGTGAATAAATCAACATTATAAGCTTACCCTAAACTAGATTGTTGAAAATTAAACACTACTAAAAGAAACTAAGAATGGAACACCAAACTTTCATATATTTCTCAAATGAAAACTATATGCTACTACAACAAATAAAAAGGAAAGAAGAAAGATAACTACACAACAAGAGATGCTTGTGTGTGTGTGTTTTTGGTGTGCATCAAACTTAAAACCAAGTCTCATATTTATAGCCTCAAATCATTTATTGTGAATCTCCCACATGTCAAATTGCTCAACAAGTTGCTGAGATTTTATTCCTTATTCATATCTATGTGGTATCTTCTTCCTCTGTATCTTCATCATGGAGTTGCTCTTTCCCTTTAGCCTTGCCTTTAGCTTTGGGTGAAGAAGTCTTTTGGCGCTTGGCAACGATTTTCTTCCTTTTACCCTTTTGCTTAGCAGATGGATCTTCTTTTGACCTGTTCATCTGTGCTTCAATATCCCTGATCATTTGTTTGTATGGTTCACTCTCCTTGATCCCTTCATTGATCATAGCATCGGGCACTAGAGCTGGACGCAGTGAGTACTTAGTGGAAATACCGTCAACATTCATATGATCCATCACATAGTCTCTATCTGGTGTATGGTAGAAGAAGTTCCCACGCTTATCAATGGATGGCGTACTCTTCATGAAATGATTGATGATGAGCTTTGTGAACCGTGGAAATGGAAGATGCATAGACTTCTTCTTGGTGTTAGTGAGCTAGTAGCAAAATTCGTCCCAAAGTAGTAGGGCATAATCCACTTTAGATCCAGTGTAGAGACCCCAAAATATATGAGCCTAAAGGGGTCACATTGTGTCTGATCTACTAAACTTTGAAGTGAAGCACTTAATAATCATGGTGAAAATTGCTTTCCACGGTTGCCCGATGTGTGTAGTGTGAAACTGAGACAAATTACGAATCTCTCCCTCATAGTTTAGAGATAGAACTACTCTAAGCATCTCTATTGTATATGGGGTTAGGCACATGCTATTCTCCTTTTGCTAACTTAGGAAACTTGAACAATTTCCTGAATTGACTCAAGTCAAGCATCATTTTCTTCTTATTAATTATGAAGGTAATAATCTTCTATGATAATTGTTTTTCCTGTGAGATTGATGCTGTTGCCTAAAACTCGTGCATATAAACTTCAGGGACGGATGCGGTGGCTCTTAAGGCATCCTTCAGTGGTGACATGTCCAGGATATCTATTGCGACTTTGAAGGCTGCAAAAGTTGGATCAAAGTCGTCTTTCAGACGAAAGTTGTTCTCTACAGGTGGCAGCCTGGCACTGAGTGGAACGAGTGCAAGATCGAGTTGTAGTTGTAGTTCTTCGGTGATCGACATTTTCTTGCTTAGATAAACAACATATACAAATGATAGATAAATAATCATATATATCATACATCATGTAGTCATTTTGCATGAAGAAATGTGTCAAGTCACATAAATTTGCTTGATGACGTTATCTGAGAATAAATCCTAAGCCATTTTATACTTATCATATCAAATGTTGTCGGATTAAACTTAGAGAAACATGCATTATGTCAAATTTGAGAAGAATCTATACTTAGCAATTTTTATGTTTTAAAACTCTTAATCTTGCAATGTTCATATTTAAACATCTTGCAATGTCTGTGAGTCCACTTTTCGCAATGTACGAATGTCCCATATGTCGCAATGTCAAACGAGCACATATCGCAATGTCAGAATAGCACATGTTTCGCAATGTCACACTATCGCAATAACAACTTGTCGCAATGACAACATATCGTAATGACAACCTATCGCAATGACAACCTATCACAATGTATCATCGCAATAGCAATCACAATATTCATCGCAAAGTAACGTCGCAATATCCATCGCAATGTAACATCGAAATATCCATCGCAATGTAAGATCGCAATATCTATCACAATGTAACATCACAATATCCATCGCAATGTGACATCGCAATATCCATCGCAATGTTCATTGCAATACATGAAGTGTATTACGAGGCAAATATGTTAGGTTCGATTACGAGTTCAATACAATGATTTAAGCAAAACCAAGCACTATCCTATGTTCATCTATCCAAAATCCACGATACCCCTCAATCAATTTCATGTTTGATCAGAAAACATATCGAAACCCTAATTCTTAATTAAACGAGATATAGGGTTCGTTTGCAATGAATAACACAAATGAGAAACATAGACAAGCATATATGATTAATACCTAGATTTGGATTTAGGATCACAACGAGTAACACAGAAATATCAAAGCTTGGGATTTTGAAAATGGCGAATCGTAGAGAGAGTATGTGTTTGTGGTTTTTGCGAAGTATGAGAAAGAGAACCAGGGGGTTTAACTTTCGTCAACACATAACCCTTTTTTGCAAATTTTGCATTTTGGTCCCCCCCCCCCCCCCCATTTTGAACCAAGTATAAACATGGAACAAAACTCCCGTTACCTCTTAACTTTCACGATAAAACAAAAACATCACTAACGCACCTAACTTTATGACAAGTCATATGAGATATAACCTAACGCCAATTCAATTCTACATAAGGCACACATAGCACATAAAGAGGACATACATCGTTTTGCATTTTTCTGAAAATATTTTTGAAGACCAATTTGAAATCCAAGACGAAAAGACATTTTCTCCCCCCTTAAAATCTGACCCGTTTTCTATTTAAAGAGTTGTAGTTATTGTTTAAAGAGTCAAACACCTATGAAGACATTTTCCGTTAAGTGATTTTAAGAAACGATTCCGGTGGCAATAAGATTTCTCTTATTTTAACAAATAAATGCACTAAAGCGTACATAAATTTGTGTTAGACCAAGTTATAAAGTAAACTTGATCCCATACAAGGTTTTAAAGTAAACCTTGCCCGAAAAAATTAATTCTCGTTGTAAGCCAATGTTTTCAAAAGAAATACGTGACTTTAATGCGAAAAGCGGGTTGCAGTCAAAAATAACTACAAGCCATATGTGCATGTTTTAAAATATGTACAACTTTTATACAGACTCTATTTATGGCGCCGTGTCAATTTTAATCAACATTTATAAGGCCGTAAATATTACCGTACTAAAAGACATGCCCGATTTGAAATGAAAGATATTTTTGGATTTTCTTGATTTTATATTTTTTATGGTTTTTGTAGGTTTTATATTTTTGTATTTTCTTTTTGATGGTTTATATATATACGATAATATACATGATCACGATAAAAGGATACTCTAGAATAGTTTACCACCACTATTCTGTAGATTCTAGTCGCCGGTGAGAATGATTTCTTGCCTAGTTTGTCGATCAAAAACTCGATACGTCCTCGATCTAAAGCCTTTGTGAACATGTCAGCCAGCTGATACTCAGTGTTGACAAAATACAGCTCGATCACTCCATTCTCCACTTTCTCTTTAAAAAAATGGTAGCGTATGTCAACATGCTTCGCTCGGAAGTGTTGAACATAGTTGCAGTAAAGGGAAATGGCGATGTTGTTGTCACAATACATCAGAATTTTGTTGAATCCAAGACCGTAGTTAGTCAATTGTGATCTCATCCATAGGACTTGAGCACAACAGCCAGACATGGCAAGGTATTCAGCCTCTGTACTTGATATCGCAACGCTTTTCTGCCTTTTAGATGCCCAACTAATCAGTCTATCTCCAAGAAGTTGCACACTGCCTGAAGTGCTACGTCTAGTATCTTGACACCCAGCATGATCCGCATCTGCATATGATATTAGAGCAATTGAGGAGTCCTTCGGATACCAGAGACCATGATTAAGTGTTCCTTTAAGGTACCGAAAGATCCTTTTCACAACATGTAAGTGCTTTTCGGTGGGTCGAGCCTGATACCGGGCACACATGCATATAGCAAATTGCAAATCAGGCCTGCTAGCAGTCAGATAGAGAAGGGTGCCGATCATTCTACGATAAATGTCACACCCCCAATTTATCAGAGTAATACAACACAATGGGGTGCGATGGTCATGACTATCAAAAGACATAGATACAAAGAACGACTATTTAAAAGTCGTTTTAATTTAATTAAAAGCATAAAACTTGTTTCGGAAGCGAATTACACCAGATCATAATAAAACATTGTTTCAAAAGGCTTTAACATTGATCCAAATATCCATATACTAGTCACGACCATTTTCATTTAAAAATCTCCCATGCATAACCACGTCACTCCTCCGTCTTGATACCTGAGAAAAACATTGCTAAAGTGTCAACACAAAGGTTGGTGAGTTCATAGGTTTAAGTTTAAATAGTGTGATGAACCATAAGATTTTCCAAGGCAACCGACATATAATCTTATAACAAATACAAGATTATAATCAAAAGTATACATTTTAATCACCTACGTCTAAGCTCGTGACACCGAAGCGTTAACCTCAACCAACAAGAAATAATAAGAGCCCGAGCAAATGCCTATCCCGAAGCATTTGTAAATCCTCAAATGTAAGTGTATCTAACTTTGGTCACACAACCAAATTAGATAGGGAGGTTAATCCCGATAGATCTATCCATAACATTCGCGCTTACACAAAGTAATTAACGGTTCACGATAGTGGGCTAAAGCATCTAGGGATATCGCTACTTAGACATCATGTAGGCAAACGTAAAATTTTAGCACTTATGTTCATCCGTTTAAAACAAGCAATGTTCTCACCCCAAAATAGTTAAAACAATTAAAAGTGGGGCTATGAAACTCACCTCGATGAAGTAGGTAAATATGATCGACAAGGATAGCACGGGATATCAAGGCACGCAAAACAATACGCAAACGTTCTACTCGTAACCTAAGTAAAATATTTGTACTTAGGCTAAATTAAATAAATAATAACGTAAAATGCACTTGGTTGATATTTCATACTTGCTATCGATTTATCAAATGTTTTTATACATTTTTCATGATCAACCATTCTAGTCACGGGGTCAACTTTGGGTCTCGATATCTTGTTATTTAATAGTCCGAAAAAATAAACGGGTTCCCATTATAAAACTAGGCCACGAGATCTTTGATATTTGCTAAATGTCTTATTTTTATGAAGTCTCTAAGTTTAGAAAATAATTAAACAAAGTAGTGCACTCGCAAGTAAAATTAAACACGTAAGATTCAAATTCGTAAAAGTTCAAATTCGTACACAAAATACGCGTAAACAATCGGGAACATCAATAGACACACAAGTCTAACCCGAACCATCGCGTTTCACGTAAATTAATTAGGTTAAAAATTCACGTTTGTGACAATAAAGTTTAGGATCGACAGCAATCCCATCCCTATCCTCATCCAACTTGGATCTCTCCACCATTGGAGTATCCACGGGGTCATAGTTTTCAAAGTGATACTTTTTCAAAGATTCAAGAGCATAATTTAATTGATTAATGAAGATGCCGCTGAGATTTTGAGAAATTTGTAACCCTAAGAAAAATGAAAATTTTCCCATCATCGACATCTTAAAACGTGTGGACATAATTTTCTCAAAATGGTCAGACAGTCTTTGAGTAGTAGCAGCAAATATTATATCATCAACATAAATTTGCACCAGTATCATGTCATTGCCTTCCTTGAGAATGAACAATGTCGGGTCCACTTTGCCTTTGGAGAAGCCTTCCTAGATGAGATAAGACGATAGTAAATTGTACCACGCGCGTGGAGCTTGTTTCAACCCATAAAGAGCCTTCTTAAGCTTGTACACATGATTAGGATACTCCGGGTTGACAAATCTATTCGGCTGACTAACATAGACTTCTTCCCTTAATTCACCGTTGAGAAATGCCGTCTTAACATCCATTTGGTAGACGATCATATTCATGTGAGCAGCATAAGCAAGGAATAGTCTAATCGCCTCCAATCTTGCAACAGGAGCAAAGGATTCTTCAAATTCAATACCCAGTGCTTGTTTGTAACCTCGAGCAACCAACCTACCCTTGTTCTTTGAAACTCTACCCAACTCATCGAGCTTAACCTTAAAAGCCCACAACAAAGTAAGAATGTCGACTTTGTCGGGTAAAGGAACTAATTCACATACTTCAAGTCGTTGAAATTCGTTAAGTTCCTCTTGCATGGCTTCAATCCATGAAGATTGTGTCATTGCTTGTTGCCAAGTTTTAGGTTCCTTCTCGCAGAGAAACGTATCAAAGTAGAAATATAATACGTGCTCTTGTAGTTGATGGTGTGTTAAGACTGGTAGGTCGATGTCACCAATAATATTGCGGATTGGGTGATCCTTTGTCCATTTTGTGTTGTGATTTTCAATCCGTGGTGGTCTGGAGTGAACGATTGCAGGAGCTTCCTCTGAGGTAGATGCACCGTTAGGGTTTTCAGGTATTTGTAAACTAAAGAATGGAAGCTCTTGTAGGTGAGCAATTTCCAAATCGTGATCATCATAATCCTCTTCAACATCATCAGGAACGAGTGGGGATTTTGATTCGGGTGTAGTTTGAGAATTATCAGGGGATGGTGCATCCAGTTCAATAATGACTGTAGATGCATCAGATTGATTTCCGTTATCTTGAGCAACAACTTCGGGAATCGGAGCTACTACTACAGGTGCTGGAGAATCATCACTTGGAGGATCAAAGAATTCATCAAACATAGGTTGAAATAACTCATCCCACTCGAGCCTTTTTGGTGGTGTAAATGATGGAGAAGTAGGATTGTTGGGAGTTAATGCGGAACTAATAGTACCCGTTCCCATCTCATGAAGTGCGGGTTCAGAGTTGTGTTGCTTAGAAGCCATCGCTGTCAGCTCATCAAAATCGACATCAATAGTTTCTATTATCTTGCCAAGATGACGGTTGTAAATCCAGTAAGCTTTCTTTACGGGTGAGTAACCAATGAAAATACCAATATCAGCCTTCGGTTGAAGTTTGCCCAAATTCTCACTATTTGTATTTGGATAATAAAGTGCACCAAACACATGAAGAAATAATATATTGGGTTTACGTCCATGAAGAAGCTCATATGGTGTTTTTCCATGGCGTTTATAAATGATAGAGCGGTTTTGGGTATAACATGCGGTTGCCACTGCTTCAGCCCATAAGAATAAAGGAGCATTCGCATAAATCAACATAGTTCTAGCAGCTTCCATAAGTGTACGATTACGTCTTTCCACGACACCGTTTTGTTGTGGAGTGCGAGCAACTGAAGTTTCATGTGAAATACCGACTTCTTCATAGTAGTCTCGTAGGGATTGATTAACGAACTCAGTTCCATTATCAGTTTGAATGCGGCGAACAGTAGCATTAAGACGCACTTGGATCATCTTAAGAAATTTGATAATAAATTCTGGTGCTTGATCCTTTGTCGCTAAGAACTTGACCCATGTAAACCTGGAAAAATCATCCATCATGACGAGGATTTATTTCCTACCGCTCACACTAGTTGTGTGCATTGGCCCACAAAGATCCATGTGTAAAAGATTTAGAATTTCCTGGTTGGTGTCTTCAGCTTTAGGTTTGTAAGACTTCTTGGTGCTTTTCCCCAATGAACACGCGGAACATAAATAATCCTTGTTTAACTTGAGCTTTGGAAGACCACGAACATGTTCGTTTTAGCTAAATGATTAATTGCATCGAAGTTAAGATGAGATAACCGTCGATGCCACAACCATGACTTGGTCTTAGATGCTTTGGAGAGAAGGCATATTGGAGAAGCGGCCATCATGTTTTGAATGGACAGTGTGTAGAGATTATCCCCTCGAGAACCTTTTAGCAAGTCATTTCCTTCAAGATCACGAATGAAGCAAGTATGTTGTCGAAAAGCAACCTCAAGGTTTGAATCACAAAATTGTCCCACTGAGAATAAGTTATGACCGAGTCCTTCCATATAATACACCCTTGAAATCGTGACATTCCCAATCAGATATTCACATAACCTATGATCTTTGCTATATGGTCATTACCAAATTTCACCGTCCCTAGAAACTTGCTGACGAAATTTTTGATCTTCGAGCGATCTTCGGTCATATGCTTTCAGCACCCAGAGTCCAAGTACCAGAGGATGTTTTTGACCACCTGAAAATATCACCAGACAAAGGCGATGTATCAGAATCTAATGGTTCCTCTGTGTTAGCAGGTACAGATATAATTATCTTAGATTTTCTATCAGAAGAGTTCTTAGGTTTCCAAATTTTCTTCCTAGATGTCAACTTAGATTCTAGTTGTCTAAGATCCTGAGGTACTTCTTCACTGGTAGACACAATAGTGGACGTAGACCTAGTTAAAGGGCGCTTTTTCCATTTCTTAGTATTAGAGTTCCTATTTAAAGGAAGCTGAAACCTAACTTCAGTGGATGTGATCCTAGTTAAAGGGTACTTAGTTCCATTTGCAGTGAAGGTCCTACCAGTGGGTTGCCATTGCCATCCAACTTGGGTGAATTTCTTCCCCGTTGGTTTCCATTCAAGATTGTTCCTAATGGCATACATTTCATTAACATGGTCAACAAGGCATAAATCATGACGCTGAGAAAACATGCATTCATTACAATTCCAACATCTCAAATTAAAATTCACATTTTGCTTAGGCTTCTACATAGAGGCAGAACCTTTTGTCTTAGCTACATGATTCTTTTTACTTAAATCTGAAATAACATTCCTAGGGTGAACTTCTACTTTCTTCTTCATAGTGCTATTGTTGGAAGGCTTGATCCTATCTTTCTTTACTTGAGATCCTTTAGCCTTAGTAGACGCAGTTACTCCTGTAGAAGGCAATGGAACATTAGTGGCATATTTTGATTTATCCTTGATGGGTGTGTTTAAAGTAGGCTTAGCTCCCGGGGTCTTATTGAATGGAGTCATGGCAATGGTGGGGGTTGTTGTTTAAGTGGTGCAGAACTCGGTGGGCTTGTGAAGTTAAGGTATGATAGGCAATATTGAACCCGCTCAATACATAAATGAGCAGCATTGTACTCGATGTTTATGGGATCAGATTCATATAAGTCATCTAAAATGTCCCTTGTAAGAAGCACATGCCTAATTGCCTTTTCATATAATCCATGTAAACCATTGAGTTCTTAAGGTCCGGGTTCTTATAAAGCACCAACTCTTTTGTTTTTGGAGCACTAGAGGTCGGGGCAGAGATTGTAGCTGCATTATCAATAACTTCTTGTCCTTTGAGTTGAAGCGTCTCTTTTAATTCAGCTAAAACCATGTTTTTGTCTATGAGCTGAATATTTAAGTCAGAGATTTCCTCACACTTTTGGTTCAGTTGGTCAACAGACTTGTGCTCTGCCGCATTAAAAGCAAAGCTTTCTTCTAGTGAACCATAAATTTGTGAGAAACCCTGCTTTACTTTATCAAACTCCCCTATCATAGAAGTAATTCAATTTTTTAAGGCATGGTTTTTATTCTCTGCAGCCTCTAGTTCCACTTTCTCTGCTAATGACTCTCTCTTAAGTCTCATGATTTCTTCCTCTAATGCCTGAACCACCTGAATCATCTTGTCACTTGTCTCAACGTTGTTTTCACAATCAATTGTTTTTGAAAGAGTTTTATTTTTAGATTATTTTTCAATTTCAAGAGATATACAATGTTGTTGAAGCTCGTCAAAACGTTTTGAAAGTGAGTTATAAGAATCTTGAAGCTTTAAAAATTCAGCGTTAGATTCGTGACAAGATTGATTATCTACATTATCCACAGGCTCAACAATATTCACACAAAGATCATGCACATCATCACATTTATTCACAACAGATGTAATCTCATTAGTACACTTAATAGTCACCACTTGCATCACTTCGAGAGACACCACTTGTTCCAAAAATCGGTCATATTCGGACAAAACCTTTTCTTTCTCAATTAAATGTTGTTCATAAGCATTATCCATTTCATAGAAAACTTTTTAAACTTCAGCCATTTCGAAATTTAGATTATCTCCGAGATCTAGAAAGCCCTCCTTAAGATTTTCTACAAACAGAACGATCTCTTTCTCAAACACCGATTTCATGTGTTCGAAAGCTCATTCTCCAGCGGTCTGAGCCGTTGGAGTCGTACATTCCTTAATGACCTTGTCAAAACCGGTAAAGTATCGTCTAATCTCTTTCAAGATTTCCAATACTGTACTTACCGGTGGAAGACCCTTAGGAATTTCCTTAGGTTCATTCGGGTTGACAAGTGTAGGAAATATACTAGGTTTTTCTCTAGTGGACACGTAAGTTGGTGTATGGATAAATTCCCTTTGTATATTAAAGCGAGTTCTAAAATCCGTTTTTGCATTCTCTTGATTTTGTTTATCATAATCAAACTTAGGATATTCCAAAAGCATTTTTGACCGATTCTCATCAAGGAGTGATATATACTCGGAATCATTCGAATTACCAATTGGGTCTAAGACAAAACCTAATTTTGTTGCATCATAAAGTCGCGGGTTGTGGTTAAGAGCTTGTTTTGCATAACCCGAGTTAGGTGGCACGTCTGTCAGACGCGATAGAGTAAATTCCTTAAAAGATGAATGCAACAAGTGTACTAAATGTGAAGCAGTGTATTGTTTTAAAAGCAAAATTTTAGTCTTTTTAATTTTCTCAGACGCCTTAATTTCCCTTTCAACTCGTTTAGACTCGAGAAGTTCGAAACTCGTTTGCAGTTTTTGAAAATTAGTAACGACTAACTCTTTTTCTTTAAGTTCTTTTGAAAGATTTGCTCTTAAATGTTCAGTCTCTAGCAGGTTATCCATTTGGACTTTCCCAAACTTATCAAACTCTAGATTAGTTAAGGTATTGGTCGATGGAGTTAATTCCAAGTTTTGAACGTTTTCCTTGTACAAAGCAAGCTCGGCAGATAAGGTCTGATTACCACTCAGGGTTTCAAGGACCGCAATATTCATTTGGCCAAGCATAGATGCTGAAACCATAACCAAATCTTGTTGAGCAAGAGAATTTGTAGTCATAATAGCTCCCAGTTGTGTTTCACTCAAAGTCTGGGGACTTGCATTTATATCGCTATCATTGTTTGTCTCCTCGTTTGAATTACTAACCACCGGAGGCTGTTCCAGATACTGAGACGCTTGCTCAACTTGATAAGGTACAATACTAGTATCATTGGTAGTATTTCGTACCTCAGAGATTTGGTCAGACCCATGGAGTGAGAGGTTTGCCATAAGAGCTGCCTTGGCGGTGTTGTAGTCATCACAATCTAAATCATATGCATCAAGATCATCGCATTGATATGTTGCATTGTTAGTGAAAGCTGTTGTGAGTCCTTCAGTGTCCGCAACTCCTGGATCTGCTAGAAATGATAACTCCTCTTGATATAGATCACGACCATTTGCTTGAGCATTTACCAACATGACCTTCTCCTCAAACCATGAAGCATCCCTTCTCATTTTGGGTTGCTTACATTCCCTAGTCATGTGTCCTTCCCCTTTGCAGTTGTAGCAGATAATCATCTTCACTTTGCCAGTAGTGTTTCCTTTTAGAGCAGTGTTGAATGGGCGTGTACCAGTATTGGATGAACTTGGTATCCCCTGAAGTGGTTGCACCGTAACTCTACCGTCTTGAATTGTTGCTTGTTGACGAGAGTTAGAAGAATTTCTCAACTGATTATTTGTTGGAGATGGTCCTCTGTAACCTCTTTTGTTAAACGTTTGAGTTATATAGGCAGACATTTGTGCTAGTACATCAGTAGTATTATCCCCTTGTTTGAACTCGGGAACTGGAACCTCATCGTCGTAGTAGAAAACTGGTGCTAGTGGAGCTGCATACACACTTGAAGGAGTACTGACATGTTGTGAATAGTGGGGTTGGGGAACTTCTTGTTGCTGGTAGGTGATGGCAGGATTTGTAGGTAGTTGATAATGAGAGTATTGTTGTTGAGCATATGGTGATAGATGTGAGTCATGTTGTGATGATGGTGCTGGTAGTTGATATTGTTGCTGATATGATGTAGGTGGTTGTGGTAATTTCGAATACTGTGGAAAGCTTAGAGTCTGAAACATGGGCTCGTGATAAGATTGTTGTCCCATAGCATACGGAGTGTTGTTATATGACAATGTTGGATGATTTGCCATTAACGCCAATGGTTCGGAATAAGATCCTTGAGACATGCGTTTCTAGAGCACATGCTTCTCGTGTTGCTGCAAGAAAGCATATAGTTGATCTAAATTTGATTTGTGCAAATCTCGAATCAATTTAACGTCAGTGACGTATTGGCTCCACTCTAGGGGTAACGCGTTCAAAAACTTGGTGTTGAGTTGAAACTGAGCAATCGTTAGATTATACACATTCAAATCATTCATCAATGTAGTGAAGCACCAGTAGTAGTCATGAAGAGTTTCCCCTGGAATGTATGAGAACCTATCGAACAAGTCATAAAGTTGACACTCTCGTTCCTTCTTGGAAAGTGAAGTCCCTTGTAACAAAATCGTTAAGCGGTCCCAAAGTTCCTTTGCTACCTTGTGTTTGCTTACCATACGATAAATATCGGGTGGAAGAGCTTGAAGTATAGTCTGAACGGCCTTCTCATCCGCATCGACAATGATTTGATTGGCAGCCGTTAACTCATGAAATTGCCTTGGCCGAGTCACATTGTCTATAGTGATTTCGCCCCAATCGAGTGGTCCTTGCTCAATGGATTTAACCATAAGTCTCCCACTGGGTCTACCAATAATATAAGACATCATGCGACCTTGCCATGCTTTAAATATCTCTTTGATAAGAAATGGTGGACGGGTATCGGTACCCGAGATGATAGAAAGGTCAGTAAGCAATGTCATTCTAGGCATGAATGAATGTGAATTCATTTTTTATCACTTGAAGAAAGATTACCAAAATGATCGAGCAATGAAATAAGGTTAAGTGTTTTAGTGTTGTTGAAACAATATGTTGTTATCCTTTGGTTGAGTGTTTTTGTGAAAGTGTATAAAGAAATGCAAAGTCTAAAATCCTCTAAGTTGTGCAAAAATTAGACAAGATTTCGCAATGTTCAAATCAAACTTCGCAATGTTGGAAAAATGCTAAGTCTTCGCAATGTTAGCAAAACCTTCGCAATGTCTAAACTTCAATTTCTTCGCAATATCCAAAAATTCAATCCTTCGCAATACCAAATCTCAAACCTTCGCAATGTCTCAAATGCTATTCCTTCGCAATACTACAAAGTATTCTTCGAAACACCAAAATGAAAATCTATCGCAATACCACAATATTTTTCGCAATGCACACCAATGATTATGTCGTAATGTGTATCGCAATAAGAAACCCTATCGCAATATGTATCGCAATAAGTGTCGCAATCCAGAAACCCTAGGATATTCCGATGCAGATGTGTCGCAATAACGT
The DNA here is from genome assembly GCA_025667525.1 of Glebionis coronaria. Classification (NCBI taxonomy): domain Eukaryota; kingdom Viridiplantae; phylum Streptophyta; class Magnoliopsida; order Asterales; family Asteraceae; genus Glebionis; species Glebionis coronaria. The sequence goes on along the minus strand of CM046875.1, from coordinate 552,086,426 downwards.
ACTGTTCCATATTTTGAAAGAAAAAAAATGAGATTTTTGCCTAGAAATCAGTGATTTTAACGAAACCAAAGCACCCAAATCTCTACCACAACTATGTAGAAAATATGTGGATGACTTGGAACAATAAAAACACGAAAAAAATTTGAAACTTGGGTATAAATCAATCAAAAACACACGAACACACTAAAATATACATGAACAACACAAAACCCACCTCTATTTGATCCCAAGGCTCTGGATACCAATTGTAGAACCTTGGTAATATATGATCTAACAAGAGGGTTGATGTTTCTAGTGAGATAAAGTAGAGAGAGAAAGATGAGAGAAAATGTGTGAAATCTATTAATCAAATGAAACAACCAACACCCCTTTCCATGAAGGAAAGGGGTTTATATACCCAAGTCCATTAGTGGACTTGGGCCTCCGGCCCATGAACATGCTCATGGGTCGGACTAATATAAAATGTAACTAACTTATACTACGAGCTCTTAACTATATTGTTGGAGTGATCGCGACTATCTAAATACGAAAAACGTATTTCCAACTTATATCGCCTAAGGAAATAGAGAAATGATAGTTGATACTATGTCCACCATGCTTTGAAGTAGTCAAGCTCTCAACATAAGTTCTTATTAAGAAAGTGCAAAATATTATAATACGATCACAATTTATCCGAGACAACTTTACATGAATATATATCATGTTACTTGACTTGCTTCATGGTTTGGTAGTTGAAGGATAAGGTAATATGTTGGAAAAATAATAATGGCAAAATGTTTTTTTAAGAGTTTGAACATAATTTAAAATATACATATTCGTAGTAGCCAGTAACTTTGTGTTCTTTTCGAAAAGAGCTTCGCAACGAGCAAAAGTATGTCCAATATAGAGCTAATATGAATGAGATATTGTGTGCCAAAGGGATTAACGTGAAACACGAAATATGAAAAAAGGATAATGTCCCGCATGACCCAAACATGAAGTTAAAACATATTTATCAAAAAATCATGCTTTTTATAAGAAAATCATGCTTTTTGGATTTACTCCAAGAAAAATGAGATTTTTGGGCCAAAATAAGTTCGAAATTTCTGAACTCGTACGAGCCCGCGCGACTTGCGGATACGAATGCACAGCTTCGAAACCTTGCCTACGGGCTATCTTTTTTTTCCCAAAATATATGTACATCTATTTTTAGAATAGATATAAACTTAGTAAATAAGTCATTCACATAATATTTTTGTGTGTTAAAAAGAAATAAAAATATGTTTTAGTTATAACATATTTTTCTGATTATGTTGTATATTTTTCTTTGAGAACGGGTCAAGTTTTCAAGAGAAATATAACGTATCTCTCATTCAGTTGGAATTGCAGCTTTTCTGCAACTAAGTTCGAGGAATATTTTCGATCAAAGACACGCAAGGCTTTCGTGATCTTTTAGACAAGTTTGTTTAGTCCGGCTGTACAACTATTTTGGGTATTGTACCCTGAGAAATAGACGACAAGTCTGTTTTAAGGAAATCATGTTAAACACGAGCCTCGTCTCCTTATTTACTGCTTTTTTTATGTTATATTTCTATTATTAATTAACTTAGTGCCGTTTGGTTCAAGATTTTGAAATTATGGAATTCTAAATTCTAGTAAATTAAAATTCCTTAGAATTAAAAATTACATAATTTAAAATGCGTACGTCTGTTTGGTTGGCAGAAGTTCATAATATTTGGAAATCTTGGTTTTGGGTAGAACCAATTAACGAATAAATATTTTTTATATAAAACTTTTATTTAAAAGAGTAAAAAGGTAATTTTCATTTTTTATATAAATTTTATAAAAATTTATATTAATTTTATAGAAAATTTCAATAATATTTATAAAAAACTTATATAAATTTTATAATAAATTTCTTTAAATTTTATAAACAATTTATATAAATTTTATAAAAAATTCTATAAATTTTATAAAAAATTCTATAAATTTTATAAAAACTTATATGAAATTTCATAAAAATATTTACAAAAAAAAATTTATATAAAATTTATGAAAAATTTCTATAAGTTTTATAAGTAATTTATATATATATTTTATAAAAAATTCTATAAATTTTACAAAAAATGTATATAAACTTTTATTAAAAATTTATATTAATTTTATAAAATTTTTTGTGTAAATTTTTTCTTGTTTATATGAGTAAAATCCGAATAACTTTTTTTATTTTCTTAAATTTTATTGATTTTCTACTTAAATGATTAAAAATATTTTGTTCACCTTTTATATAAAGTTTATAAAAAAATTTATATAAATTTTATAAATATTTTTTATATAAATTTTATTTTTGCTATTTAAAGAAAAAACCAAGAAATAATGTTTATATAAATTTTTTAAATTTTATAATTTTTCATATAAACATAAAAACTCGAATAAAATGACTAGAAAAAAATAAGTTTCAAGTAAAGTAAAATTTGCTAGTTTTTTTGGAGTAATTCTAATCTCCTTTATTTTGACAATTCGAGGAATCTTATATTCCTTCGTTGATTATGTCAAACACAATATTTGAGGAAAACTAAATCGTAAATATTTTGAATATACCCAATGTCCCCCAACCAAACGGAACCGTTTTTTACGATTTTATAATATATTTTGTGTAACATAATTAAAATACTTTTGTTAAAATCATATTAGTAAAGACTTTTATATATTCGTATATAAACTGTTTTATTTCGAAACCAAGATTGAGTTTATTTGTAAATCAATTTTACGCATACAAATTTTAATTAACAGGTCTCTTACGTATTTTTGAGCAGCTGCTCTAATCAGTTTATATTGAAACCAAGATTTAGTTTCAATTAACAGAATTAAAATAATTTTTTGTTAAAATCATATTAGTAAAGATTTTTATGTATCCGTATATAAACTATTTTCTGTCGAAACCAAGATTGAGTTTCTTTAGAACTCAATTTTACGCATACAAATTTTAATTAAAAGGTCTCTTATGTCTTTTTAAGCAGATGTTCTAATCAATTTATATTGAAACCAAGATTGGGTTTTTATTAAACTGATCTATTTGATTATTGCACCTGATTCATTGAAACCAAGGTTGAGTTTCTTTGATGCAGATGTGGTACAGGCTTATAGAAATCACAATTGAATGTCTTAGATACTGATTTTATAACAGTTTATTTAATTGCTAATATTTGATCTTGTTCGATATTCCAGGATGACTAACGATACTCCTATAACTCCTGTCACTAATAGTGTAAACGTAATTGGTGCACCGGTTACCATACAGTTGCTAATCATGCTAAAAAATAAGAAAAATTCAATGGGCATAATTTTAAGAGGTGGCAGCAGAAGATGTTTTTCTATCTTACGACTTTGAACCTTGCGAAGTTCTTAAAAAATATTGTACCTCAAGTGGAACCTCCTCAAGAAGGTCAACCTTCTAATCAACTGCGTGTGCAAGCTGTTGAAGCATGGAAACATTTAGACTTCTTGTGTCACAACTATATTCTGAATGGTTTGGTGGATTCTTTATATAATGTGTACTGCAAGACCACAACTGCCAGAATTATGGGAGTCGTTGGAACGCAAGTACAAAATTGAGGATGTTGGTACAAATAATTTCGTGGTAGCTGTTTTTTGGATTACAAGATGGTTGATTCAAAAAATTTCATAACTCATGTTCAAGATCTACAGGTTTTGTTACTCGACATTAATGCTGAAGGTATGACTTTGAGTAAAACTTTCAAGTTGCTGCTATCATTGAAAAGTTACCTCCAAGCTGGGTAGAATTTAAAAAAGTACTTGAAGCATAAGCGAAAGGAGATGAGTGTTGAAGACTTGGTTGTTCATATTTGTTTTGAAGATGACAACAAGCTGGCTCATAAAAAAACTTATACATTCCCAAGGCTAATATGGTTGAGCACGGTTCGTCTTCTTCAAAGTCTAAGGAAAAAGCATAGGCAAAGGGAAGAATGACAAGAAGAGCAAAGAGAAGTCTGCATACCATGCTCCTAAAGATGGAACTGTGAAACAGAATATCCAAGGAAATTGCTTCAAGTGTGACGAGCCAGGTCATCGTGCTGCTAACTACAAGATGCTAAAGCAAGTGAATCCACGCCGTACTAATATGGTAAATGATAATGTCAACATGATTACTATGGTGTTTAATGTCGTTTCCATGAGCTCCGAAGTTAACCTAGTAGGTTCTAACAACAGTGATTGGTGGGTTGATACTGGGGCGACCCGTCATGTGTGTGCTGACAAGAGTATGTTTTACTCTTTCAAAGCGGTTGACAATAGAGAGAAGGTGTAGATGGACAACTCTGCAACTGCTAATATCAAGGGCGAAAGGAGATGTTATTTTGAAGATGACATCCTAGAATGAGCTCAGGTTGACTAATGTATTCTATGTTCTGAAGATTCGTAAGAATCTTATGTCCGGTTGGCTGTTAAATAAGTTTGGTTTTCGTCTAGTTTTTGAGTCTGATAAAGTTGTTCTTTCTAAAAATCAAATGTATGTTGGTAAGTGATGTAGATTAGAAACAAGATAAATAAATATGATCTGTTGATTCTAATGAATTAAAGAAACATTCCCTTTCAACAATAGTTGTATCTAATGAATACCGGTTATTAGGGTCAAAAACTTGGCAAACAACGGCCAATGGTTTAACTTTTATTGAACTGAAAACTGTCATGCTAGGGTTACAGCAGATTGTTTAAATAAAACCAGGAAACGAAGAAAAACCCTAAAACACAAATGGGCTGGACTGTGGCCTAAAGACAAAGTCCAACATAAACTAAAAATAACATAGAAATGCAAATAAATGATAGTAAAACGACTTTTTGGGCCTTGAAAATCCTTAACCAGCCTAAATATGGTTTCCACGTCGTTCATCTCGCTTTTCCGGTCGTTTTGACAGGTCACGGACTGAAAACGAAGTTACGATGCTCAAGTTATGGCTGTTTTAAAAAAACCATCTTCTTCACAAGATCTTGGGCTTCCAGAAACAAGTCAGACCATTCTTCAATACTTTGGCCTCCATCATTCCTCCCTGGATAGGAAAAACTCGTTCTTAAATTCCCAGCAGTATCATCATTAGAAGAATCACCATGGTAAGAAAACAAGTGTTTCACATTAAAAACATCAGAACATCGAATATGGCTTGGTAACTTCATACGATAAGCATTCGAGTTCATTTTCTCCATAATTTCTAACGGACCAATCTTCTTTGCAGATAACTTATTGTACTCACCAGCTGGAAAATGATCCTTAGTCAAAACAGCCCACACAAAGTCTCTTACTTCAAAATCAACATGTCGCCTCTTTTGATCCGCATCATGCGTGTACTTCGAATTGGCGCGAACCAAATTGTCACGAACAGTTTATGAACATCATGCAACCCCTCAACAAAACCATGCACTTTCTTCGGAACAGACCTAGAAACCTAAGGAGTCATAAGATCAAGAGGACCACATGGTTGAGCAGAATAAACCACCTGGAATGGACTAAACCCAACGCTCCGATTAACAACATGATTATGAGCAAACTCAGCTTAACACAACTTCTGATCCCATGCCTTCACATGATCAACCACCAAACACCTTAAACAGATTACCAAGGGACCTGTTAACAACTTTAGTTTGCCCATCAGTTTGAGGATGATAAGCACTACTAAAATTGAGTTGAGTATTCACTATCTTCCACAAACTACGCCAAAAATGACTCAAAAACCTAATGTCCCAATCAGAAACAATGAAGGAATGTAATCTATGTAAATGGTACACATCTAAAGAAAATTTGGGCTATATTAACTACATATGTTGTCTTCTTGCAAGGAATAAAATGAACCATCTTAGAAAAATGATCAACAACAACAAATATTGAATCATTACCCCTTTGAGTATGAGGTAGCCCCAACACAAAATCCATGCTAACATCAACCCAAGGCTGCAAAGGAACATGCAAAGGCATATAAAGTCCTGCATTAGTAGTCATGTCCTTTGAAACTTGACAATACGACACCTCTTGACATAACGATCCACTTCCTTCCTAATAGTAGGCCAAAAATAAGAAGCTTGAACCAACAGTAAAGTGCGATCACGAACAACATGCCCTTCACCATGCAACTCCTTAATAATTTTTACGCGAAGACTTGAATCAGGAATACAAAGTTGATTCCCTTTGAATAGGAACCCATCATGCATAGCAAAATCTGTTGTCTCTTCAGATTGTAAATCCTGCATAACAACTGAAAAGTATAGGTCCATAATCACTATGTCACGAATGACATCAAGTCCAACAACATCAATGTAACACCCCACTTGGATAAGTTGACCGTTACGTGTATTTATAGCGTGTCATCAAATCATATAAGGTAAATGTCCTAAAACATTAACTGACCATAAAAGAAATACCGAAATCAAACATCGGTAATCCAAACATAAGCTCAAAACATGAAAAGTAAATACTGAAAGAAAGGACTGAATAATGTCCAAACAAGCAGAGTATTATATGAAGTGCACTAAGTAAGGAGTCTGGATAGCTTCCATCCAATTGCACCTACCCTCAGAATCCTAATAACGTCCATGTGTACCTGCCGTTTGTAACATGAAAAGAAACTACGGTTGAGCATAACACTCAGTAAACGAATATACGAGCATGATAAATAATACTTGAATAAAACAGATGACAAACACTGGAGCTATAAAGACTGATATATAAAATGCAGCGGAAAACTGTGTAAGTTCTGAAAAGTCTGGTTTATGACTGGTAAAGCTGTACTATTAACTGTTATTTCTAAAAACATGTTTTTGATGTATTTCAAGTGCCAAGAGATTATATAGGTCATGTGCTGTAACAACGTCTACATGAATGCATAGAGGGGTGACCTCGTCATGCTGTAGAGGGGTAACCTCTAACTGATGTGCTGGTGGAGGGATCAACTCCAATGTGAAGGATGTAGAGCACACACCACATTCACCAGATAAGCTGTAAACAGATAACCTAGGATGCATCCATACGCCCCGCTGATAATACTGATAAATGGCTAAGCTGAAATAAAAGGGATGCTGCAAGAAATCACTCCCCCGCAGAGGAGTCATGACATCAGTTCCTCAAGTGTCATGGTTATGGTACCTCCGTAACTAGTAATAACTGGTCATGCATGTATATAAAGCTCAGGCAATTAACTTAGTTATAATAGCAATTCTTGTAGTTTATAACATATACTGGGGAAAACATTTGGCTGCAGACGGGAAATCCTAAGCATGCATAGGAAAGGAAGTCCATACTAAAGGACAGAAAATCCGTACCTCGTGTCCAAATCTGACTAAAAGGAAAAACAGACGAAACTCCTATTCTGACTTTACAAAAGCTACATGAACAAAGGACGCGAATGAGTTGTCTGATATCTGTTTATTTTATTGATCTTTATTGTTCTTAGTTTGATTTATTAAAATCTTGTATTGCTGTAGTGTTCTGTGTTTAATTTGATCACTCTGACTGTCTTTAAATGTATACTGATTAGTGTATATCCTGTATTTCTGATTACTCTATATTATACTATATTCTAATATTTACATTATTACTATAAATGGTAACCTGCTATAAATAGAAAGTTTCCTAAATTTAAAAAGTTTCTAAAAGTAGTTTTCATGAAAATTAAATCATCTAAATAAAAACAAGCATTTTAAATTAATAAACTAATTACATCATTTTAAATTAATTTACTAATTAAATTATTGAATCATTTATAATTTAGTTAAACCATGATACAATTTACTTGGTAAAAACGATTTCATATATGTTAGGACCTTTGGAATAGTTATTTGTAATAGGTATACTAGGAGGTATGTAGTTCCTCCTGGTCCTAGTAGTAGTAGGAGCAACACGTGCTCCTGGTCTTTAGAAAGTCAGACTTTATTATTTTGAGTATTCTGTTAGGATATGCATGAGATATGTTAGGAAATGATATGCATATCAGTTTTACACGTTTTGGTTTATTGATGTATTAGGGTTTCCTTGTAGTATAAAAGGAACCTTAGGCAGAAGGGTTATACACACCTTCCTCAAACATTATTCTAGTTCATATTAATATTAGAAATCCTTAGTAAAGGATCAAGTCATTATAGTTATTCTGTTCTTCTTGTTCATAATATTTGTATTCCGCACTTATACTGTGTTATTCATCTAGAGTCTCTCTGTGAATAGACTTGTGATTACAGAAGTCGTTCACCATCCCTAACAGGCTGCAAGATCCATATCTAGTGGACCCTACAAGTGGTATCGGAGCCTGGGAGAGACTCTGTACAAGAAGAATCAATTTTACTTATTACTAACAACTTTGTTTAATCATGTCTGCCTCTAGTTCCACTTAAACATATCACCCCTAAAACACAGCAATCTCTACAGATCGTTGCTATGGTTTCCAACACAAATGGAAAATTTCATCTGTTGAAAAAGGATGAGTATGATAGCTGGGCAATGAAGATGGAATGCTGGATCACCAACACTGATCTAGACCTTTGGAAGATTATTCAGAATGGAAACAGTAAGAGGTTTACTAGAAGAGACAAGAATGGTAACATCATTCTTCTTGATCCTAAAACTCATGAGGAGATCACAGTTGTTCAGAAGGAGATCAAAGCAAAGACTATTTTGCTTCAGTCTCTTCCTGGTGATCACATGGGTGATTTTTATCACTTGGATGATGCTAGAGAGATTTGGAATGGAGTAAAAGCAAGGTTTGGAGGGAATGAGGAATAAAAGAAAATACGCAGATCCATGCTGAGAGATAAATTCACAGAATTCAAGATCTATGAAACTGAAGGTATTCATCAAGGATATGATAGGTTCCAAAAGATATTGAGCCAGTTGAATCAACTCAGGTCTAAACCTGACAATGGAGATATCAATGCCAGGTTTCTTAGAGCTTTACCTTACTCATGGAATCAGGTAGTAATCTCTCTCAAAGCAAAAGGTGGCCTTGACTATCTTAATTTTGATGATCTACTTTATAAGCTCAATACATTTGAGCCTCATGTGAGAGGATACTCAAGTGATTCTTTTCCTACTCCTATTAACTCTGCCTTTGTGAGTTCCATGGGATCTAGTCCCATGTCTTATGCTAGTATCCCAAGCTATATTGTGTCTTCTCAGCATACTTCTACTCAGCATACTTCTACTCATGAACCAAAAGCCAAGTCTGGTAGCATGGTAGAAGATGTTCTTCACTCTTTTGTTGCTAATGTTGATCCAAAACAGCAACTTGCTTTTGATGACTTCAAACAGGTTGATAAACTTGACCTGGATGAAATGGATCTCAAGTGGCAGATGGCCATGCTCACTCTCCGGGTTCACAAGTTTGAGAAGAAAGTCGTTCGAAAGTTTAACTATAACCTAAGAGAGCCAGCAAGGTTTGATAGAAGCAAGGTTCGATTCTATAACTGCCAGCAGCAAGGTCACTTTGCTAGGGAATGCCCTAAGAAGAATGACCAGGAGAAGAACAGGTATTCAGCCTTCAAGATTCAAGAGGTCAAGGACGACAAGAAATCTTTGGTGTCTGTTGACTCTATGGTTAACTTGAGTGATCATCAGAATGATACCTTGGAAACAGTTGAACCTTCTACTGACGTGTTTGTAATGATTGCTGGGAATCTGTCTGATGCCAAGGAAGCAGAAGAATTTGCTCTTATGGGCATCTCACCTCAGGTACAACATTGTCCTCTTGGTTGTCATGATAAATATTCAGAACTGTTGTCTCAATACAATGAATTAAATGAACAAAATGATAAGTATTTTTTAGATGTTTAAGCATATAAGAATTCTTTAAAAACATTGGAACAACAAAAGAGGTGGCTTCAAGATACACAACGTGAATATGAAGATAAAATTAGAATTTTGAACATGATTTAGAAAACACAACCAATATGCTTAAATACATTGAAAAGGTAAAAGATGACAGTATCAAGGATAAGCAAGACATGAAGGAAAAATTGGATGCTACACTTTTAAGATTTGAAAAATGGCAAAATGCACCTAAGAATCTTTCAAAGTTAATTGATAGTAGCATGTCTGGTAGGACTAAGAGAGGTTTAGGATTTGATAAATATATTGATTCAGAAGATGTGTTTGATTTATCTTTTTTAAGTGTCTTTGATCCTGACAAGGAGGAGGAGGGAAAACCTAGTTATAATAGGTTTCAACCAGCTGCAGCAATGCATGCTGTCTCTCCACCTCTTACAGGAACTTTTATGCCCATATCTAGGCATAATGACTTGGATGGATCACAGATGCATGAGTCTCCAAAAAGTTCTACTAATACTAATGACTTTGTCTCTTGTACTTTCAGTGACAAAGCCAGTGACTCTGCATCATGTGGTTCAAGTGAAGAGTCAGACCTACAAGCTCCAAGACAAATGACCCTGCTGCTACTAGTGCTAGGAAGGTCGAAGAGAGAGTTGCTTCTACTTCAACTGTGTCTATTTCTAGTTTATTGAGTCCTAGGAATGTTGTTTCTCTTATACTTATGTGTAATAAAGTTAGCAGTATGAAACAATGTAATTTGAATAAAAGGTCATTTAAAACATGTTTTGTTTGTGGAAGTAAGTTTCATTTGATTAAAGATTGTGATTTTTATGATCAACCTCCTTCTGTTTATCAAGCATATCATGCTCCTGGTCCACCAGGAGTTGCTCCATATTCTTCTAGAAGACTAAACCCATGTGCCCAATCTTTTTCTTCTTCTAGAAGGACCTCTCCTTTAGCTTCTGATCATTGGAGAAACAATAGATATACCCATAATAGACCAACCAGCAACTATTTTCAGAATTTTAATCAGAATTATGCTCTTAATTTAGACCAAATGTATTTTGGGTTGGGAAATTTGGGTACTGCTGTTAAGCCCTCAGCAGGTTGTTCTTGGTCAAACAATAACACTCATGTGATGAATAGGCAACCTAAGAACAACAGTGGATCTCATCAATCTTCTTGGCTATCTACAAAAGATCCAAAAGGCAGGCTCAAACCTGAGAAGGTTTGGGTCCCCTTAAGACACTAACTTATGCATATATCTTTTCTTGTTGTTGTAGGTTACTCCATACCAAGATCCTACTCTAGGAATTGTTGATAATGGATGCTCTAGAAGTATGACAGGGAATAAAGGACTTCTATCTAACTTTGTACCATTTCAAGGCGGAAAGGTCTACTTTGGAGGTTGTGAAGGAAGGATCACTGGAAAAGGAACGATTCAAACACCTAACCTTAATTTTGAGTAGGTCTACTATGTGGAAGCACTTCAACACTTCAACTTGATCTCTGTATCTCAGATTTGTGACAAGAAGTAGTTTGTCCTCTTTACGGATACTAATGCACTGGTGTTATCCAAAGACTTTAAGCTCCCGGATGACTCACAAGTTCTACTCAAAATCCCTATAAGACACAATCTCTATAGTATCAAGCTGAATGAAGTTAATCCTACTGGTCAACTAGCTTGTTTGGTTGCTAAAGCCTCAGAATATGAAGCCACTAAATGGCACAGAAGGATGGGACATGTAAACTTCAAGACCATTCACAAATTAGCAAACATGAATTTGGTCTCTGGTTTACCTCCCAAAAATTTCAAAAATGACATAAATTGCCTTGCGTGCAGCAAAGGCAAACAACATAAAGCATCCTTCAAGGCCATTACTGCTCTCAGTCTCATAACTGAATCATTGCAGCTACTCCACATGGATTTATTTGGTCCTACCTCCATTAGGAGCATTAACCACAAACAATACTGTCTTGTGGTAACTGATGGGTATAGAAGGTTTACGTGGGTGTTCTTTCTGGCTGCCAAAAATGAGACCTACTCAATTCTTAAGGACTTCATTACACTAATTGAGAATCAGTTGTCCAAAAAGGTAAAAGGGATGTGATAATGGAACAGAATTCAAAAATGCAGACCTCATAGCACTTTGTAATTCCAAAGGTATCAAAAGAGATTATAGTGCAGCAAGGACTCCTCAACAGAATGATGTTGCAGAAAGGAAGAACATGACTCTAATAGAAGCTGCGAGAACAATGCTTGCCGATTCCAAGCTTCCAACCATGTTCTGGACAGAAGCTGTCAATACTGCAAGTTATGTCTTAAAAAGAGTTTCTATTACCAACCCTCACAAGAAGACTCCTTATGAGCTACTCACAGCTAAAGTACCTAGCATTGCTCATTTGAAGCCATTTGGTTGTCCTGTCACCATTCTGAATACTAGTGACTATTTGGGGAAATTTGATGGCAAGGAAAATGAAGGATACATAGTGGGATATTTAGCTCACTCTCGGGCTTATCGTGTCTATAATCTCCAAGCCAAGCGAGTCATTGAAACTATTAATCTCAAAGTATTTTGAGAAGAAGTCAAACATACAAGGCAAGGGTCCTGAATGGTATTTTGATCTCTGAAGAGTGTTACTTGTTGCAGCGATCTTTCTGTTATTTATGCTAATGATTCTAATGCTGTTGTTTGTTTTGTTGTTCCAATCCTCAAGTTGTTTTGCAAGATCTACCAGGAAACTTGAACTCAACAAGTCAAATTCAAGTTTAAGGGAGGATTGTTAGGACCTTTGGAATAGTTATTTGTAATAGGTATACTAGGAGGTATGTAGTTCCTCCTGGTCCTAGTAGTAGTAGGAGCAACACGTGCTCCTGGTCTTTAGAAAGTCAGACTTTATTATTTTGAGTATTCTGTTAGGATATGCATGAGATATGTTAGGAAATGATATGCATATCAGTTTTACACGTTTTGGTTTATTGATGTATTAGGGTTTCCTTGTAGTATAAAAGGAACCTTGGGCAGAAGGGTTATACACACATTCCTCAAACATTATTATAGTTCATATTAATATTAGAAATCCTTAGTAAAGGATCAAGTCATTATAGTTATTCTGTTCTTCTTGTTCATAGTATTTGTATTCCGCACTTATACTGTGTTATTCATCTAGATTCTCTCTGTGAATAGACTTGTGATTATAGAAGTCCTTCACCATCCCTAACAGGCTGCAAGATCCATATCTAGTGGACCCTACAATATAATTTAAATAAAACCTCGTTTATATCTTTCCAAATGTATACCCGAAACCCGGGTCAAAAGTCTTCCGAGACACTTGGTCTCGGGTCGGCCCAAAACAAAGAACCACCACAACCGGTTGGCTGTGGTCTCCCTTTTTGCTGACGTCACCAAACAGCAGCCACCGGTTCAACCTGGTGCCACTGCTGTTCCTATGGTTCCCCTGTTTGTGATTAGTCCCCACTGTTTTGTTATTAGTTCCTATTGTTCGTGTTATATTCCCACTGTTGAGTCCCTGGTTCCCATTGTTTACAAACCCAAACGCCCCCCTTTGCGAGTTAACCCCAAACACCCATGTTAGCTATTTGTTTCCCACTGTTTTCACAATTAAACGCCCCCTCTGGTGGTCATGGTTTACGGCTGGCCACACAAACACACCACCGAGACCCCCCACCAAAACCTCACCGAGACCTTGTTGGTCTCGATTTTCGTGAACAACACCAAAAACCCGACTGACCCATGATTGATTTTCATGTTAAACATATAGATTCGTGTATTCATGGAGTTATAGGTATGGAATCGGGAATACATTAAGAAAACCAGAAAATGATTACCTTGATGAGTAATTTAGGATGAATGACGTATACACCAACAATCAAATGACGAAAAATTAAACCCGAACCCCCTTTTGTTTGATTTCCAGCCGGCGACAAACCAAGGGTGCACTAACCCTAATCTTGTCTTGTGTTTTGCTAAATGAAATGAAAAGAAACTCCCTGGTTGTTTTAATTTCTAATTGGGTTTGGCTTAAAAGCCCGTTTGTTTTCCTTTTCCTTTTTGCCGCCACAAAACCCACACACATACACATTTATTTCTCGTTTTTGTGTCGTGTTTATAAAACATACGTGTTCGTATTACGTTCTCGTGTTTATTCTGAAATGTATTTATTTATTTTACTGAATGAATAATAATAACTGTAATACTTACGTAATACTGAACAGCTAGTATTTAATTATTAACTAGTAATAATTCTTTTTTGAATAATTAATTACATCACGATTTTAGTTTAAGCTGAGACTGCGTGAAATTAATATTTATGGGTTTAAAACATTACGTACGTGTTCGTATAATAATCCTCGTGATATATTCTGACATGGATTATTTATTTTCTGAATAAATAAAAATTGCGTGATACTTGAATTAATACTGTTATTTATTATCTGAATAAATAGTTACGAAACATTTAAATTAAAGCTGTGATTGTACGTAATTAATGTTCGTGGACTTTTAAAGCGGATTTTACAACTCTTCCCCTCTAAAAAAATAATTCGTCCTCGAATTAGAGACACGATAATGCCGTGGTTTTACAATTCTTCCCCTCTAAAAAGGACAATTCGTCCTTGAATTAAAGGTAATAAGCTGATAAAGTTTATAAGAACTGAAAGAACACGTAAGCTGAAAAGACATGTAAACTGAAAGGATAATTCGTCCTTGAATCAGAACATAATGCTGTTGAAAGGGGTATAAACGTGACATGACTGAAGTGAACGGGGAATGTAACATGACTGAAAGAACTTAACTGAATTTTTAAAGGAAAGGATGAGAGGTCCGGATGGACTCCTCCGTTCCGAGTGGCTTTCCGCTCGAAAAGGCTCCTTCAAGATCTAAATACAATGAAAATCTTGGTCCTGATTACCCTGTCCTGACGATGCTGAATAGTTTCTAATTCCATACTTAAGATGGATTTTCTGAATATGATAGAATGAATATGCTATAGCATGTAGGATACATGAAACGGTACGTACAAATATCCTGAAAAGATAACATTTATATCTCTGAGCAAGCTGCTGAAACCATATAGGGACGAACTACGTGAACAATTGTGAACGTGCTACGTGAGCAATTGTGAACGTGGTTCGCGATTATATGAGGAATGTTGTGCATGAAGTATATTGTGAATGTGATACGTGAAACATACCGTGAACGTAGTACTAGGACATATTATGAACGTATGCTGACTGAGGAAGGAATGCCAAACGATACAGCCTGAGATCTGAAACGTCTGCCTCGTTACAGAAAAGTTGTGCTAAAATTGAGTCTGGTTTCTTAAGCTTTCTGTAACCGTATTCGGTAACAAGCTGTGAAACGTGTATCGTGAGATGGAACACGAACCTGAACGTGAACAATGTCATGAATGCGAGCGTGAACTTAAATCATGAGATAGCACACAACATGGACTGCAACAACATCATAATGTGAATGTGAGACGTAAACGTGAAGGTGAACGTGAATGTGAACGTCCACGTGATCGTGAACATGAACGTGGCCGTGATTCGCGAACGTAAATTTCCATCTGACATGATTGTTGATGGGATACCGTGAAATCGTACGATCTATTGCTGAATTTCCTGCAGATCAGCTACTGCGTAATCCTTTCGGATGAAAGAACACGTGTAGGCTTGGTTAAATGGTCGAAAATGACTTAGATGGTATCATACTTCTTCTGAGTCTGTGGTAACTGATACCAACTTCCATGGAATCCTGTCTCATTTTTGTTTAGAATTTATAATGGTTGTAATAACTCACTAGCATGTTGGTGTTCTATCTTGAACCTGCTAGCCTGTCAGGCATCCAGATATGAACTTAGTTGCATCAATATGTTATACTGCCTCTATCAAATCATGCCTAGGATTATGGTACATTATTGCGGAATCTGGATGAATAGTCATGGAAAAACTATGAGTCTCGGTAATTTAGACCTCTCCTAGCGTAGGATTTTATGGAATACAAAGTTTTTAGTGTAGGTTCTCCCCTTTATGTGTAAGTTTAGCCATGGTAAAGCTAATAGTGAGAACTGTCAACAATTTCTGTGGTAGTAGCCTACTGAATTCTAGAAACTTGTACTTCAGTCACAGACGTCGGTCTTGACCAATCTGGTGATGACCTTCACCTTCACAGTATTTTTGAAATTTCTTTCTGCTAAAATAGGGTGGTTCAGAAACGCCACCTTGTTCAACTGGAATTCGCGTCTGAAAAGCTACGTATATCATTTTCTTCTATCGGAGAATCTGCATAATCGTGAAAAGATAATTCTCATGTTCCCCTCTAGAATTTAGCAGAGCAGGAGGTTAGCAATAAATATACTAGCAAACTCGTTTAAGAATTCGTGGAAATTTTGATTCATCAATTTCGTAGTATAACGGGAGCATTATGGAGCTCAGAAGTATAAATCAAAATTTTAGAGACACTATAACATGTGCAACAACAGTCTAGAAAACATCATGTTCTTTCTCTCACCACTGATGGTGGCATGATCGTGAATTGTTCTGGAAAATATTTCAGACATCGTAGCAGATTAGGTAAACCTTCTATTCGTGGAATGAACATCGATTAAGAATGGTGATCTTGTAAAAATTTCGATGGTCGATACATGATCTCATGTTACCGGCCTTCTTCCTGATAGACAAAAAACAATGCACCTCCTGGTGGTGCGCTAGGGCGAATAAAGCCTATTTCCAGTAACTCTTGCAGCAAATGCTACAACTCTTTTAACTCAGCTGAAGCCCTGCAATAAAGAGTTTTGAAAACGGGTTCTGTTCTTGAGACAAGCTCGATGTTAAATTCTGTCTCGTGGTTAGGAAGGAATTTCTAGAAAACCTTCTGGAATTAAATCTGGAAACTCTGGAATAATCTGTTGATCATGAATTTAAGGAACTTCAGAAGTGGATTTATAACTGGTAGCTAAAAGTCTTCGTAGCTTTGGACTGACAAGTCACGCGCTTGTAAGGCAGAAACAATTTGTACTGACGTTTTTCTGGCAGGAAATATAATGCACATATTCAGGAGTTAGGGACGAATCTCGTCTTCAACTGGAAGGAAAAACCTTTATAAATATGGTGATACTATGGAGTCTTTTCTGGCTGGAAGGTAGGAAGTACCTGATTTAAGAGAAAGCTGGCATATGAATTCGTTAAGTAAACGTGGTAACTTTCACTAAATGTGTTCATCTATAATCTCACAGAATGAACATTGTGTGTCTAACCTGAATAATACTCCAGTGGTGGTAACTGGATCTTTAATGGTCTGATTATGTGTGGCATGACAAAACGGGTATACCCCCTTGGAGGGTACCCTGAATTTCTGAGGGCCTGGTTTAGAAACATACGGAGTTATGAGTCTTGAATCGTGTCTTAGTAGGTGAGTCTGAGTAAGGTTAAAAATTTCTGGTAACTGCTAGGGTTGGCGGACCGGTTAGACTGTTGACCTCTGTATTTCTGGTCACGTCTGTTCTGGAGTTCCGATGGTTACTGACTGATTAATTATTAACACGGTGGTTGTCACTAATGCCTTATCTGTCAGTTTCATGACGGCCATTATCATGACCGTGATTCTTATAACTATTCTGTTGAGTGGTCGGCTGGATACCGGTTCTCACTCTTCTGACTGAAAGAATAGTTGTGTGACGTGTGACATCTTAACTGAGGAATTAAAGGCATGAAATGTGATAGTAGCGTCTAATGGTTGAAGTATATTACTGTATGGGATTCCAAATCTATAGTTTTCGTCCTTGCTCTGAAGAGTCTTCATAATATAAACAACATCAGCGTCTTGTGGAATCTCCAAAGTATCAGCAGCATCAGCATTCGTGAGGTCTCCAAAGTGTTAGCAGCATCAGTATCTGGTAAAATCTTCAACTCATGAGCATCATCAGCATCTGGTAGAATATCAACAAGTGGAAACGCCTGAGATAATTGAGGACCGATTAACAATACACATGGAGTAAAGTACATAGAGTACACCTGGAATACTGTACTACACATGAAATACTGTACATGGCATACACATGAAATACTGTACTTGGCATCGATGGCAATTTCATGGAATGATAAATACTGGTGTCAATCATTTGACATGATCAAAGGAAGTAAATTGATTTGAACGGTTAGCAAACTTGAACTGAAACAAGTAACCTGATAGCCTGGCAATTCCTACGTAGACTTAATACTGGTTGTATAGAGGCTCAAAAGTATGATTAAACGGAGTTTAATCAATGGTCAGCAATAAGACATGATAGATGAAGACCAAAAATGGTTTATCATGAAAACATAATTTTACCGTAATCCTTCTATATCTTAGTATGAAACATTATCACCTTGCTGAAACATAATCCTTCGAATGGGACATGAAACTTTATCAGCATGAAAATGACATCCATGTGAGAGTATAAAAACTTGACTGTTACAAAGAACATAGAAGGATAATCAACTGAGGTTTAACATCAAATGGTGTGGATAACTACGTTTAGTCCACAAAATTCGAAGGATGAGGTATGTGACTAAGTGTGGACGATTCTGGCTCGGTCCATACTTGTCAAAATTTAACGAGAATTGTCATGTATAGAAATTTACAATCTGGGCTAAATATGGATGGCTGTAGTCCAAACCATGCTAGTCAAAACTTCAATGAAACATCATGATATGAACAAAGGTGAACAACTATGGGTCGGTTCACAAAACAACATTCAGTTGAAAAGCATGAAATTTGACCTGAGCAATGGTGAACGCATATGGGTCGGTTCACCAATTTACATCTGAATAAAAACATGAATCTGGCATGAGTAAGGATGAACGCCTATGGGTCGGTTGACCAATATAAAATCTGAACGGGCAAGGGTGAACGCCTATGGGTCGGTTCACCAGAACAAAAATTCGTAGAAAAGCACATGCGACTAAATATGGCCAGTCCTGTAACAACCTTTTACTTAGTCAAAATTAAGAGAACTGACTTATGAAATGCATGAGAAACATGAAAGATAACAACGCCAAAATATAGGAAACTCCTGGTGACTACCCACTAGTCACAGGTCAAGTTTTAGAGCCTACAGGTCGAACCTTGGGCTCTGATACCATAATTGTAACACCCCACTTGGATAAGTAGACCGTTAAGTGTATTTATGCCGTGTCATCAAATCATATAAGGTAAATGTCCTAAAACATTAACTGAACATAAAGGAAATACCGAAATCAAACATCGGTAATCCAAACATAAGCTCAAAATATGAAAAGTAAATACTGAAAGAAAGGACTGAACAATGTCCAAACATGCATAGTAGTATATGAAGTGCACTAAGTAAGGAGTCTGGATAGCTTCCATCCAATTAAACCTACCCTCAGAATCCTAAGAGCGTCCCTGTGTACCCGCCGTTTGTAACATGAAAAGAAACTACGGCTGAGCATAACGCTCAGTGAACGGATATAAGAGCATGATAAGTAATACTGGAATGAAACAGATGACAAACACTGAAGCTGTAAAGACTGATATATAAAATGCAGCGGAAAACTGTGTAAGTTCTAAAAAGTCTGGTTTATGACTGGTAAAGTTGTACTATTAACTGTTAAATCTGAAAACATGTATTTATTGTATTTCAAGTGCCAATGGCTTATATAGGTCATGTGTTGTAACAACGTCTGCATGAATACATGGAGGGGTGACCTCATCATGCTGTAGAGGGGTGACCTCTAACTGATGTGCTGGGTAGAGGGATAAACTCCAATGTGAAGGATGTAGAGCATACACCACATTCACCTGATAAGCTGTAAACTGATAACCTAGGATGCATCCATACCCCCCGCTAATAATACTAATAAATGGTCAAGCTAAAATAAAAGGGACGCTGCGAGAAATCACTCCCCCGTAGAGGATTCATGACACCGGGGCCTTAAGTGTCATGGTTACGGTACCTCCGTAACTAGTAATAACTGGTCATGCATGTATATAAAGCTCAGGCAATTAACTTAGTTATAATAGCAAGTCATGTAAAGTTTATAACATATACTAGGGAAAACATTTGGTTGTAGACGGTAAATCCTAATCATGCATAGGAAAGGAAGTCCATACCGAAGGACGGAAAATCTGTGCCACGTGTCCAGTAACTGACTGAAAGAAAAAACAGACGAAACTCCTATTCTGACTTCACAAAAGCTACATGAACAAAGGAAGGGAATGAGTTGTCTGATATCTGTTTATTTTTATTGATCTTTATTGTTCTTCATTTGATTTATTAAAATCTTGTATTGCTGTATTGTTCTGTATATAATTTGATTACTTTGACTGTCTTTAAATGTTTATTGATTAGTGTATATCCTGTATTTCTGATTATTGTATATTATATTGTATTCTGATATTTATGATATTACTATAAATGGTAACCTGCTATAAATAGAAAGTTTCCTAAATTAAAAAGGTTTCCAAAAGTAGTTTTCATGAAATTTAAATCACTTAAATAAAACCAAGCATTTTAAATTAATAAACTAATTACATCATTTTAATTAATTTACTATTTAAATTATTGAATAATTTATAATTTGGTTAAACCATGATATAATTCACGGTAAAAATGATTTAATATAATTTAAATAAAACCTCGTTTATATATTTCCAAATGTATACCCGAAACCCGGGTCAAAAGTATTCTGAGACACTTGGTCTTGGGTCGGCCCAAAACAAAGAACCACCACAGCCGGTTGGTTGTGGTCTCCCTTTTTGCTGACGTCAACAAACAGCAGTCACCGGTTCAACCGGTGCCATTGTTGTGCCTACGGTTCCCCCTGTTAGTGATTAGTCCCTACTGTTTTGTTATTAGTTCCCACTGTTTGTGTTATATTCCCACTGCTGAGTCCCTCGTTCCCATTGTTTACAAACCCAAACGCCCCCCCTTTGCGAGTTAACCCCAAACACCCCTGTTAGCTATTTTTTTCCCACTATTTTCACAATCAAACGCCCCCTGGTGGTCATGGTTTGTGGTTGGCCACACAAACACACCACGAGACCCCCTAGTGGTCTCAGCTATTGTAAAACCCGTATTAAAATACCATGAACAGTACACATGAATAGTAAATACACGAACATACGATAAAATTAAAAATTTCCATTTATAATATATTTCACATATCACGATAATAAATAACATGTACTTACGTATGTATATTATAAATGTGTTACGTTCACGATAATTAAATTCATGATAAATACAACGCGAGCAAACACGACATACATTTTGAACTTAGAAAAACTTCGGGTTTCCCTTGGTGGGCCTTATGTAGACGCGGTTTAGGCAAGAGGAAAGGAGAAAGGGGCCTTTGGCCCATTAGCCCAAGTTTAGTATTACACAAAATAATCTCCAGGAGATTAACATAACATAATTTTTCACAAACAAGAATAACCCTAAAACCTTGCCTCCTCTCTCTCCTTGGCGCAGGCTGTTCATCTCCAAAGGGGGTGTTCGGGACAAATTTTACTAGTTGATTTTGTGTGGACGTGATCGTGATCTCAAACCTTTCTCTTCCACGTGTTTTGGTATAGATCAAAACCCTTTCTTTTTAATTCTTTTATGAATTCATGATGGTAATTTAATTAATCTTAAAAACAAATCAAGAAAACATGAGGATTAACTAAATCAATGATTAAGGGAGTGTTTGGTGTTGCTTTGTTCGGCCGAGACCCAAGCCGAGATCCTCAAGGCTCTCGGTGGTGTTCGTTTCACCCAGCCGAGACCCCAAGGTCTCGGTGTGGGGTTCGTTTGGTTCGGACGCAAGTAAGGGGACCCGACCGCGAGTCAGGGGTGGGTTTTGATGTGGTTTCGAAGCTAACTGAGACCACTAGGGTCTCGGTATAACAAAAATAGTGGTAACCGGGTAAGAACCGGTGGGAACCGGTCACGAACCGGTGGGAACCGGCTGTGAACCGATGTGAACCGGGCTCGGGTGGTGGCTAGCCGTGGCTCGGCAGTGGGAAAACCACTCGGACAGTGGCAACCGGCTAGGCCGGGTAGCCACTGTCAAGGGTGTTTGGCTCGGCTTATATTGTGATACGGTACGGGCTGGGGTTAATTTTAAAAAGACGAGTTCGGGTTTCGGGAAAATATTAAAATCAGAAAATATGTTTAATTAAATTATTTCTAGACTATTTAGTTTAATTAAATGCATGACTTAGGTTAAATATTAAAATTAATATTTCATGTATAATCTAAAGTATTTTATTTAGTTTAATTTAATTAAAACATGTATTTTTAATTAAATTCTTATAATATATAGTTTAATTAATTAACCAAGTTATTTAATTAATAAGCTATAACCTTTAAGCCATGGCTTGTATTTTACTAATTAAAATTTACTTATTATTAATAAACCAGCTTATTTCTAATTATAGAAACTTACTATTTTTGGAAACTTTATATTTTTAGAAACTTACTATTTATGGAAACCTGCTATTTTTAGAATTTTACTTAGTATTACAATAAAAGTATTATAATACCATACTACATGAATAATAAACAACAAAATACAAGAATAACTACAGATTAACACTTAAATCAGTTAAAACATGACTTAACATGAATAATAAGCTAAGGACACACAGAACCAGTAAAAACACATGTAATACAGACAACTCATACACGTTCCCATTCTTATGTAGTATTATCCGTCAAGGCGGAGTAGGTTCTTCAGCGTTTCTGTTAGCTTCTAATGGACACAAGGTACGGATTTCCCGTCCTTCAGTAAGGACAATCTCTTCCTTTATTAGGATTTCCCGTATGCAGCCAACTGTTTTCCCCAGTAGTTACAGATTAAATGCTTATGTTTATTAGTTACCTTAGCCATATACATGCATGTCAGTTTCACCTAGTTATGGAGGTACCATAACCATAACACTAGAGGCACTAGTGTTATGACTTCACCACGGCGGAGTGATAGCTCGTGGCGTCCCTTCCACTTATTTGGCAATTATTATTATTATTATTATTATTATTATCATGCAGGGTGTATGGGTGCATCCTAGTTATTGTGTTAGTCAGGATTTCATGGTGAATGTGGTGTGTGCCTTGCATCCTTCACAAGGAGCTGATCCCTCCTACCAATTACCATTTAATTAGAGGCATCCCCTCTCATTTGCATGAGGAGGTCACCCCTCCAAGTATTCATGCATGTTGTTGACCTCATGACCTATATTGGCTTTTGGTATATTAAACTAATACAGATTTTCATAAGTAACATAAGCTATGTTTTCAGAACTAAAACCAGTAAATATGACATATATCTAGGTTTCCCATGACTTATTCATTTCCGTTGCTTTTCATGCCTTATATGCTCTTATTATGCTTTATTACTCTATGTTTCCATGCTTTATTGTATATCCGTGCACAGAGCATTATGCTTAGCTGTTTTCCGTTTTCATGTTCCCAAATGGCAAGTACCCAAGGTCGCAAGTAGGATCTCCAGAGTATGTGCATTCGGATGGAAGCTATCCAACCTATTTTACCTTATGCATTTATTCCTACTTTTCCATACTTTACTTCATTTGGAAATTGTTTAGTCCTTTCATTTACAGTACTTAATATTGCTTGTGTGTGAGTTACTTAGACTATCAATGTTTGATTCCGGTATTTCTATTTATGGTCATGAATGTTTAGACGTTTACCTTGTATGCTTTGATGACACACCATATTTTACTATAGAATTCCATCTTAACAAATGGGGTGTTACAATTATGGTATCAGATCCAAGGTTTCGACCTGTAGCTCTGTAAAACATGACCTGTGACTTATGGGTAGTCACCAGCGTCTTCCTAAAACTGACGGTTGGTTTTCATGCATTCATTCATTTTCATTTATTTCATGCATTCATGTCATTGTCGCAGGTTTATGACTAAGTAATGGTTGGTACAGGACTGGCCCTATTTAGTCGCATGTGCTTTTATCGAAACTTTTAACTTTGGGACCGACCCATAGGCGTCCCCCTCTATGTCTTTTGTTTTGGGTGAACTGACCATAGGCATTTACCCTCACGCATATAAAAGTTTTTATAAACTGCATCATGCATTCTAAACTGTTTCATGCATTATAAACTGTTCCATTGATTTATACATTTTTCATGCATTTTATGTTCATCTCATTTCAGACTTATCATTTATGATGCATTTTGTTTTAAACTGTCAGATGGTGAACACACGCAATGCTCAGGAATTGGCTGCAGCTGTCAATGCAGCTTTGCAAGCCATCCTTCCCCAACTTCGCAATAAAATCAGGGACGAATTTCATGCTGAAATTCAATCTCAGGGCGTTCAATTTGGCCCTCATCCTGAAAACCACTACAACAATAATCCTCCACTATCACCACCTGTTACCCTTATGACTTAGTTGAGGCGATTTAACAAACAGTGACCCCGTTTGTTTGAGCAGACTCACAACCCCAATGAGGTTGAGGCTTGGATTTCTCACATCGAGAAGATATTCGATGTGATAGGTTGTGACGGCATTTTCAAGGCAAGACTGGCTTGCTATAAGTTTGAAGGTGATGTGCTGCAGTGGTGGAAGTCTGTCAAGCAGTCCAATGGTGGTGATAATTGGGTTGCACTGTTGACTTGGGACCAGCGTAAGACGATAACTTACATAGTGATCTTCCAAACATGTCTCATATTTCTTCAAAGCATTGATCTTTCCTCTTCTACATCGACCATTTGTCACCTTACACTTATACTTCTTCAAAATTCCATATTGTATTTCTTTAACCTTCATAGTAATTTTAACCATGATCTTTTTATATAATTCATAGCGATCCAGTTACAGGTCATTAGAGTACCAAATTTATAAGTCTTAGAGCAACAATAATCGTCCACTATATATTAGATTTGAAAACATCTCTCTTTTTCATCCACGATGCCCACATTATGTATGAGCATTTTGGTTTTCCATTTTTTATCTTTGCTGCATCTAGCACATAGCCTCTTTATATCATTGATTTTTTAAAATAGTTTTAGACCATTAGCAAGCGCATAAAATGTCAAACACCTTTTAAGTTGCTCTAGACATTCAAATCGTTCACGTAACACGTGTTTCATAAGCTTCCATTTTGTTTTTGGTCATGAGTTGGCCAATGATCTCTAGACTTATCTCCATCTTCTGGATCGAACTCATCATCAGGTCTTGGCTCCCTTTCGACATTTTTTCTTTTTCTAAACCATCAAAAATCATAGCCAAGAACGTTTCATCAAACATGATTGGAATCTTTTTCTTGTTTTTAGGAACTAATTTTTAGTTTCTAATATCCACACTACTTCATCTTCACCATCTAACAAGTGATCTAGTGAAGCAGTGTCATCTTCATCAGAGTTGTATACATCCTACACATTATAATCATCCTGATCACTACAACTATGGTTATTAGCTTTGATTGTTCCATCTTCAAAGTCAAAATCAGATTGAGCCATGTAAATGTCAATCTCAGCATTGTTCCTAGAATCATATTGCCTAAAATTACGCATATCAACATCACATTTTAATGGCTTTAATCTAGTATTCATATCAAGACCAGAAACTACATAATATAAAGCATTGCACGTAGCATGTATTTCTTTTTCTAAATATTCAACTAAATCCTTGTAACTCATGGGCACGATATCAACATTTTCTAACTTAGATACCATATCAAAGTCGTAATTAAAGGGATTTGCTTCAAATACCCCACCATGATGGAAGAATTAGATGATAATGCCATCTCTAGCGACAAAAAAATTAACAAAATTTTGTTTCCACACTTTTACCAAGGTTTGATAGAGACTCAAATAGTAACAATGACTAGATATCAGATTAAATACCTTATGAAAGAGATGACAAGCCATCAGATGTGCAAATGATCAAGGTTAAAAGTTTAGACATATTACTATTAGGGTTAAAAGATTAGACATATTAATTAGGGTTAACAATAATCTAATGTTCTATAGAAAGATGTGGCCTCCATTTCTGACATGGATAAAGAAGCAGGGAAAAAGACATAAATGGTCAAAATCTATTCTCTCCATCCACTACATGGTCAAGGCTTAAGATTTTGACATATTTGGTTATACACAAATGCACAACTGCTCAAATCCACTATATTCTTGCCATGTACCGTATGGTAAGTGATCAACTGACGACGCTCAACCACCAAGTGATCAACCATGTCAGTACCTTTTAGACAAATATTCTCTATAGATATCCGTACCTAA
Source organism: Glebionis coronaria (assembly GCA_025667525.1). Classification (NCBI taxonomy): domain Eukaryota; kingdom Viridiplantae; phylum Streptophyta; class Magnoliopsida; order Asterales; family Asteraceae; genus Glebionis; species Glebionis coronaria. The sequence continues at coordinate 552,060,350 of CM046875.1, read as the reverse complement.
ATTTTTAAATTTTATCCCTTCCACAATTTCTAACTTAACAATTTTTACCCTAAATCCAAAAAACATATTGATCAACTTTGTTCAGTTTTACCATACATTCATCTGCGTACCTCCAAATTCCTGAAAGTATGGTTCTCGATTTTTAGCCAACAATATTCATCGTCGTTGCAAACCATCCCAACCTTCTTTAATCATATTCATTGTTTTGGTGGTTTATGGTTACCAGATTCATATCATAGCTATTGCAGATGGCTGCAATTGTACATGCGCATTTTTGAATTTTTTGCAAATGTTGTTTAATTGAAGCGCCAATATAGTTAATACAATAGGTTTATAACAGATTATTCTAAAAATTAGGGTTTCCATAGGTTTACCTCAAAAATCACTCTATTTGTTTATGCAATAGGTTTATGATGCAAAGGTTGGCATTCGAAGTAAGTTAGAATATCTGACAACCATAAAGACAAAATTGTCTATGAAAGAATCTCGGTTTAATTTGTTTCGAAGAACATGTTTGGTCCTTGGTTAGATATAAGGACAGTAGAACACGATAACCATTTGATTCACCATCTCCTTCAACATTAAAGATTCGATGACAAAACATCTCTCGATAAACCTTTTATATTTGATTTTGGGCAAAATAGTTTAGAGTTTAGCAAAAAGGATTACTGTTTGGTTACAAGGTTCCGTTTTGGTGACTGTTCTTTAGATCAATTTCAGGATCTTCCATCGGAATTTAAGAAACGTGTCTTTCCAGGAAACAATAGAGTAAAGGGGTTAGAAATAAAAGAGCTTATTTTGGACGATGTTGCTTTTAGTAAACTGTCGGATGCCGATGCTGTGAGGTTTGTCTGTTATATGCGTTAAATTGGGTATTCATGGGTTATCAGTTATGTGGGGTTGTTCCAAAGAAGTTGTTTAATCTTGTTGAGGATTTTGAATATTGGAACAATTTTCCTTGGGATGAGTATACGTGGAAGGAGTTTCACAAACGCATATACAATCATGACTCAAAGTACCGCAAGGATCATTTGAAAGAGATTGTTGAATTAGGTCCTACATATGTCCCTACATATACGTTGCAAGGTTTTGTTTTTCTGTTAAAGGTTAGTAGTTATATTTATATTAAATCATTAATTAATTGTCTATCGTCTTTTAGTGTTTCTTAGTTCATTGTGCCTATTTATTTCAGGTATGGTTATTAGAAAATTTTTCTTTTTCAAATAGTTGGTGGTCTAAGGAAGCTGATGTAATACCTCGTTGTGTTGCATGGAGTGATGAGATTCCATTTCCAAAATCCGAATATCAATTTTTATTTGATTTTAGAAATCCTATATATAAGCCGGAGCCGGCCCCTCTAGAGGAAAGCAAACAATGGTGGATTTATACTTTAGATTATCTTTGTAATAGTTTACGGTTGTGTATACAAAATAAAAAAAGGCCTAGGTATAAGCGCAAGATGTTAATGGCAAACAAACTTAACAGAATATGCCTCGATGTTGATACAAGTGTTGTTATGATATCCACGATTGAAGAAGGTGAAACACTTAGGCCGATTAATGAAGACCATCCTAATTCGCTGCATAGTGACAAGAACATCCCCGATGTGCACAGAGGAATAGCTCCAGAATTAGTTGACGGTGAGGGCATTGATCATGGATCTTCGTCATCCAGTTTTATAGATCTTTCTAAGAAGATTGATGATTTGAAGTGTGAGGTCTATGATCGTATTGCTAAGCTTGAGCAGTCCTGAAGCAACCCCTATGCAATTAACAAATATTATATTCTTGGATTAAAATTTTTAAAAAGTAACAGCTAACCATTGACCAATTATGCGATGCTTGTCTAAAATGACACATGTACCATACCCATAGTTCAATGTGCTGTAACAAAAAAAATTAAATCAAATCAACAAACACAACTTACCAAAGCGTTAATCATACTTTATTATAATTACTCATCCATATACCAACCAACTCGTTCATCATCCAAACCAACAAAACTATCCCAGAAGGTACGATCTACAGATATGTCATTGCACCAAGTAAACTTGCAACGAGGAATTGGTAAGTTATTCAGAAAAAACTCCAACGCGGAACTACAAAATATTTTATCAATCCTTTTAATTGGTCGAATGCGATCCTATTAAAAAAATGAAAAAAAATCAAAAAATAAGTAAGAAATAAGGTCATTAAAGAAAATAAACTTCGTTCACATACCTCTTTCCATGGTTCAAGATTCTTGCACATTTGAATCATAAATCCATCAAGAACGTTCTTCTTATTTCTTAATGCATCCATGATGGGTATTGTAGTATCTGGATTTACTTGAATTGGTGGCCTTTTCACATTAACATACCTTCTCTTTGTTATGCTTTCTAGTTTTCTGTAGTGCAACTTTCATGTGACTGGATTTAGTTGTATATATAGTCCTCATGCCACGTTGTTCCTCTTACACTAATTTCATCCTTTTTCTCTTCACCTCGGCTAGCCTGTTGTTTTCAGCCTCCAGTTTTTCAGCTTTGGTGTGATTACTTAATTCAACACCTTTATTCACAAATCTATGATCCTATTTACAGTTTTAAACAAATGTTAGAATATGAACCATCACAATGAACAAAGCAATCTTTGTTGACAAAAAATGTACCTTAGCATCAAAATCGTCTAAAACGTATACCAACTCCTCAACAGGGTCTTTGCTTGATTTTCCAATTTGAGAACAATTAAATGAAAAATATGGTATTTCATCATCGCTCAAATACTTGTCGCCAAGATCACACTGCTTATCTACACTATCAATTTTATCATGTATTTTTAATTCAAGTATTTATATTGATCAAAATAACAATTTGTTAAACCATAATAAGATATAAGATATACCTTTTGCAAAACTGTATTGACCTTAGCCATAACTTTATTTCTTTTTGTCTTAGGACTTGCGTAATTAAGATATAAGAATATAAAATGACATGTAACTGTCTAGACATGCTATAATATGCCTGTTTTTAAATCACTTTATAGATAGGCTCGAGCTTGTGAACACGTGCTTTCAAACTCTTTGTCTTTTTAGGTGGAATCATTAAACTAGTGGCTAATTTCTCTAAAGCCTGAAGTCAGTTCTCAATGGAAGGCTCTTTGCTTAGCATGCCTTTTGATGACTCTGAACCTTCCTCCTGAGCTTTACGGGCTTTCATCAGTTTTTAAGATAATCACCAAAAAGGCCCTCGTACTCAATAGGAGGGGCTCTAGGTGTATACCACTTGAAATAAATTGTTACTTATTTTATTCACGTTTGATACTCAAGTTTGTTTGGATAAATGTCACAAACTGCAACTACGCCTAAATTTCAAAAAATTTACTGAGAAGACTGAGTAAAATATCGGTCAACTTTCAAACAGCTATTAAAACTTCAATGTCTGGGGGAACTTTAGAAATTTTCAAAAACATGGGGATAAAAAAATACAATGTTATGGGAACTTTTGAAAAACATCGATCACAATTGGAAAAAGTTGATCAGAAGTGGAAATAGTTTATCAATAAGTGAAAAGGTTGATTAAAGAATGACAAAAATTTCCCCCTATTATGCATAGTCCTCATAATAAAACTTGTCCACCTCTTACGTAAAGTTGGTCCCCCTGTTATGCATAGTCCTCATAATAAAAATCAACAAAAAATTATACAGTTTGACCAAAAAATTGCAATCACCTGGGGAAAAAGTTCATCATATCGCAGAATATTCCTATGCTTGGACCAGAAAATTCCTCTAGGGATCATATCAGGCACTTTGGTCCAACAAGAAGCACTGACACCTGAAGACTCAAAAATCCAAATCTACAATTGGTAAATGTAAAAAAGGATGTTAGATTAGTTAATGAGATGATAACGTAAATTGTTAAATTAGTAAATACTCACTTTGAAAGCTAACAGAAATCCAGATAATGAATATGATGGAACAAAGTCGGGATTTCTTTCAAATGATTTATAGTGAGTATCAGAATGTATTGAAGTAACGTTCCTAATGGCAGAGTATAACTCAGGCCAAATGTATTCACCCCAATAAAATTCATTCCAAACTTCAATGTTCTCCATCATCCGAAGAAATACATCATCAACAACAGCTCCTAACTCATGGCCCATAAAAATAACTTCCAAAGTTAAAAGGAGACAAACCCTTACAAAGTATTCGTCTGACAAATTGCTAAGGCGCTCATCATCCTGAATGATACATAGAAGATCAATGTTTTTTCACATAATCACCTATCTTCTCAGGTAAAACTCTATCCCGGAATGTGATTTCACCAGCCTTAAACTTACCAAAGCTTTGATGGCCAAATTCAAAAGCAGTAATGATACAAAATTCACGACGATCAAAGTGTAATGTAGTACCATTAACGTGATAAATTAAGGGTAAATCATAATGATCGCTATCTGAAAGTTTCTGCTTCTGAAGCATATAATGTATGAGACCGTCTTCATTATCAACATACTCTAAATCCAACCAAGGACCAAAACATGTGGACATAAACAACTCACTGCTTGTTAAACCTAATTTATCTTTTATCATACGAAATTAATGGACTTTGCTTTTCATGTGAATCTTCGCATCATATTCCTAGACACAGAAAAATAATTACTATATAAAATTTGCAATGGAACTAGAGCACAAAATACCACAATTACGCAATTTTACTTTTTCTAAACAAATTACAATTCAGTAAAACTGAAACTGAAACTAATAGTCGATTCCTTGAAAAAACAATGAAAAACTGAAACTGATAGTCGATTCAGAGCACTGGTAAAAGGACAATGTAAAAATGAAAAATAAAATAAAATGTACCAGTCGTCAATTCATAGAGCCTAGTTAAAGAACAATCAAGATGAAAAAAGAAAAAAATAAAAGGGTGAAAATTATTATTTAAACAAGTAAAACGAAGGGGAATTTAAAAATATAAGGGGTAAAATAAAAGTATAGCGCGGATATCTAGAGTAACACAAGTGAGTATTTTTTGCATTTTTTTAAAAAGAGTACTGCGCAACTTGAGCATTTGATTGTTGAGCATTGTCAGTTGATCACTTGTTGTTGGACACTTGTCACAATATGGGTAGAGATGACCATTTTTGTTAAAATCTTAAGCTATAACCATGTAGTGGATCATGGGTGCTCAACTTGACCATTTCGGTCTTTTTTAAAGAAGTACTGACGTGTTATAATGATATGACCATATAAGTTAGTGGATTAGAGGATCTGTGAAGTTGAATTTGTATTTAATTCTATCATGATCAGTAAATAGCTGTGAATTAAAAAAAGTATAGTTACTCATCTAAACATTTTTTAAAAGTACCTTTACTTGTTAGTGTAAACATTCTTATAAAAAAATGATGTGGGATTTTATGTTAGATAAAAAAAAATAGATGATTAAGATTGGTTGTTTGAGTTTATGATAAAAGGAAAGTATGCTTATTTCGTAGTTTTTTTTGGCGCTATTGAATTAGTGGGTTAATTCGTTTGGTTTATATTATGAATACATGATGTTATCCGAGAACGGCTTGGTAAAATTTAATGGTAACCGGTTTGTATTCTTTTATTTGTCACGTTGCTAGTAGTAATTTAATAAAATTATTTAACTAGCTGAGCTAGCTCAGTTAGTCACTAAGGGCAACATGGGAGATGTATTTTTGGAGAGGTATCGAGTTTGAGTCTCACCAGGAACCTTCAGGGGCCCGAATTAAGCGCGAATCACTAACTACTAACTCGCCGTTTAATTTTTTTTTTATTAAAAGTATTTAAAAAAAAAATGAAAACTTAGAATTGAATTTTGTGGTAAATTTTATGATGTGCATATACAGTGAGATAGATGTTGTGCCGTTCGGAAAAATGCTTAGATACTAAAAATTCCATGCCTTATGGCTAGGGACAAAACCAAGGTGTTCGGAGGTCTAAAGACTTTTAATTTTTTTTTGTATTTTGTATTGTAATATTAATTTTGTTAAAAAAACGTTAAACATTGATAATATATTTTTGTTCGATTTTTCTAAAATACGTCTAATACTTTGTGTTCTAATTTGGACCATGGTTATCGTACACTACTTAAACGTGTAAACTCGAGCCGAAAACAGTATGAAGACATGGAACAGTGAAAACAGATATTGTTGTATCCGAGAACAAACAGAACTAATTAACACATGGTGGGATCAGCCGTTCAAACTTCAAATGGCTTACGTCGGTCCTCCGTCGTGTTACACGAATCTCTTTTCTAGTCAGCCTCCACCAACCATTTGGTATCTTATAATATTAGTCCATAACTAGATGTGTATATAGTAGTGGATATAATTATCAAATGTTTTATTTTTGTCATATGATTCAATACCTTTACCTTTTATCTAGAAAGTCACATATTGCATACTATGCAAGATACTTTAAGATACCAACATTTATTCACTTTTGTGACTGAATAAAGTTAAAGGGTGCGTTTGGTATGCTAAGAGGAATCATTATTGGTAACGGAATGTTATAAGGGTACAATGGTAATGAATATATCATAATCGATATTGTTGTTTGGTTTGTATATGTAATAATTTAATAAAATTTAAAATTTACAAATATATGTGGTGGAGAAATTTGTATTTTAATAAATATGTGGTGGAGAAGTAAAATACACGGGACCCACAGGAATGAAATATAAAAGTCACCTTTACCCACTACTATGGATTTATGGTATCCTTTCATAACCTCATTCCCATAGGCATTAACCAAACATATTAAATGATTACGATAGTCATTCTACCATTCCCCAAATACATACCAAACGCACCCAAATGTTGATTGCTTATGGTTTTTGCATGAATAACTTCTTACACATTTTCATACAAACTTTTTACCCTCTCATATCTTTTTATTAAGGGTAAAAAATATACAATACCGTCGTATTTATCAAAATATACCGATTTTAAACATTTATAATTTAATCGTTAGACATTACTAATAAACTTTCAAATTAATTATAGAATTTATCAATATAACCCTGAAATGATTATATTACCCTTTTCTTTTTCAATATTTATATTACATAAAAAAACTTCAGATTCAAAAAACTCGCATCCTTATGAAAGAATCTTCCTTTCTTCTTTCACATTTAGAAATCTGGGACCAAAATCTATGAAATATAGTCATTATCGCTTCGCACGAAATCTTGCCTCTAAATCAAGGTAACTTCATCTTTTTTCCAATCTTTTTACATGCTCACTTCATTTTAGCTAATCAAGATTCAGTTTTTAGTGAATTTTACTAAATAAAATTCAGTTTTTACTGATCTTTTTACATACCCACTTTCTTTTTTTAATCAAGTTTTCATTCTTACTGATTTTTTTTAATCAAGTTATCATTTTTACTGATTTATTTTCAGACCACTTCATTTTCTCAATCAAGATTTGCTTTTTACCAATTTTTTTACATACCTTGTTCATTTTACTGAATTAAATTTTGTTTTTTATTGATTTTTTTTTACCCAGTTCATTTTTACCGATATTTCAGATGTTTCCATATATGATTGCTGCAGAATATCTTTGTTATTTCGTTAACACGAGAAGCCAACTTTTCTTATTGAACAGAGAAAAGTTGGTCAAAGTGAGTAATCTTTGCTAGTTTGCCGCAACATGAGAAAAGGGTATGGAAAAAAAATGGCAAAATGGTGCACATGGAAAAATGTAAAGAAGAATGTTGATCATAGATATGTAACACATTTAGTAATTTGTGTATATTATGAATATATTATATATATATATATATATATATATATATATATATATATATATATATATATATATATATATATATATATATATATATATATATATATATATATACTAAATTCTTTAACCAGGTGAGAGAAAGAGTGAAGGTGACAATATATGTACTTATGTAAAACAAGAAAAAGGTAATATATTCATTTCATGGTTATATCGGTAAAGTCTACAATCAATTTGAAAGTCCATTGATAATGTTTAGCGATTAAATTGTAAGTGTTTAAAATCGACATATTTTAGTAAATACGATATTATTGTATAGCTTTTACCCTTTTATTAACACATGTTTTTATTAAGTGACTGAATAATCATGTTATTTATTAGGTGGTTGAATCATGTGGATCTGACCCATTAGACACTTTTAAACTAAGCTAACAACTTTGTTGGACATTTCATTACTTATGTTTACGATATTATCTTATAAAACATTTTATACATTCTTTTTTTATTAAATTTTTACGTAATACAAATTTTAAAATATATTGTACATTTAAATTAAGCATGTCTTATAAATCATCTTATATACTCTCTCATCATTTAATTAAATTAAATTAATATATGTTATAAAGCATATGTTACAAGTACACATTAATTAATATATTACATATTTTAATTAATTATTTTTTTAAAATACTCATAAAATGAAAAATATATCTTATTATACATATTGTATAATTAATAAACATAAAAAACATTCATATAACTTACAAGTTGATGGTACATATGATTTTAAAATTGGACCAGGTCAAAAGGGTTAACCAAAAACTGGAACGGCCACCCTTTCGGCTAGCAATATAAGTCGTGGGAAAAAGAATGGGAGATAACTAAGTTAACTCAGCATAAAGAGTGAATCAGCTCAGAATAATTGTTCGAAGACAAACGATCTTTTTATTATGTCTCTCATAAAATTGAACCGCAAATGAAGTCTAGCTCAGTTAGATGGATGCATTTGGTTATAGTATCCATGTGGGGGAGGTCAGGGGTTCGACTCCTATCATTCCCCATGTGGGGGATTTTTCCAGAATTGGCAGCTAGGTTTGAATCCCATCGCAATGCCTTGAAGCCCCTTAATGGAAAACTGAGTGGCTAGCATGGGGGTTGATATTCTCTTCGTGATATTATTCGAACTCGGGTCGAGAGACTTGGTGCCTCGGTGGCACGCAAGATATTCCGCTGCACCAAACTGCCGTAAAAAAGAAACATAAAATTGACCACAAAAGCAAAAAACGATCTTTAATAAATAATCGGAATAATTGTTCGAAGACAAATGATGCAAAGATGTGAAATCGCAGTTGATAATTCCTCGAATAAAATTATGTATTTAGGATATTTTTTAGATGAAAACTATCGATTCTGAAACTATAATTAAGAAAAATAGATAATTGTGCCGAAAATTTAGTCACAGGGTATTCGTTGCATATCGCACGGATACCTGTTAGTATTAAAATCGTATTAATCGGTTGTCTATATTACACAACATTTTGTATACGTGTCTCCTTTGTGTATGTGTTAAACGAAATGTTTAACCTAAATTTGAACCGGTTCGAAACCAGGTCGGATGCGACCGTCCTTTTTTGTTGATTCGGTCCAATTAACTTCATCAAGTCATGAGTTTTTATTAAGGCTAGACACAACGAAGTCTAGTGCGACTCTAACACGTCAGCTTTCTTTCTCTTGCGATCTAATGCGATTTATTTGCTCCAACAAGGCGACTTAGTTGAAAAAAAGTTTAGTTTTTTTTTTAATCATTATTTCCTCTTTATAAATACTAAATTTTCACACAAACAATTTTCTGTATTTTCAAACACAATTTCTATAATAAGAATGGCATGCCTTTTTCCACACACCGTTGACGAAACTATAGATATGATTCAGAAACAAATAATTGAGCAGCAACGTCGTCAGGATGCGCTTACGACGTTAGCTGAAGATTTCAATGTCGCGTACGAGCTAAAACGAAACTGCGCACGGCATGTGAGAAATGGCGTGACCTTTCCAGTATTTTAATGTTTTACGTATGAAATAAATGTTTTAATTTTCGAATAAAAATGCTTACGTTAACGTTTTTATTTACATTTTAAATTTACGAACTTAAATAATTAATATGAAAATAAAATAGGGTATGATTTGGCGGTCACTTTCTGACAAAGAGTAACGGTATAAGGTTTAAATTTTATTTTATTTTTAAAAAGTATTTTTTTTAGTTATAAACAAAAAAACACTCCAAACGCACTTTTTCTTAACCAAAAATACAGTCCCAACTAGATTGCTTGAGGAGTCGATTTCGTTCGACCGAGTGGCACGAATCGATCGCCACAACGGGGCGATCGGTTGCGACTGAGTTCGCGATCAGAAAAAAATAGTGCTGTTGTGGGTAGCCTAAAAGGTATAGCAAAACCTTTTCTCTTTTATAAATCTTTTTAACTTTTATTGAAAAGTTGAAATTGTGAGGACTAATATTAGTTAAAACTTTTCTTCTCCTTTTTTCTTGCATCTCTTTTCTTAAATTGCTAATATCATTCATTGATTAACACTGGTTTATTGAGTTCTAAACCTTGTTTAATTTTGATCTTGTAGCTATTTATGTCTGAGTGATATTGTAACACCCCATTTGGATAAATGGATCGTTACGTAATAATTATGGAGTGTCATCAAAGTATGCAAGTAATACAAGGTTTTGCCAAGTATAAAAGTTATCGTCCGATCTTTTTCGAGTTGATTACTAGTAGAAAGTGCGACTCAGTCGTTCTTGGTGGAAGATAAAATGGGTTGATTATCTATTTTAAACTAAAGGTAAATATGAAAATGTCGTTGAGTAAAAATAAAAGCTTTTAAAAATTAAACTAAAAATTACTAGAAAAACACTTGGTAAAAATAGAGATTTCGGGAAGCGTGCAATTTTTAGAAATTAAAACGTAATGAACTTAAAACTTAAAACTTTGTAAAACTTAAAAACTTAACCCATCGGAATGTACAAAGTGAATTCTGTCGGAATGTAGTGCAAACAAAACCATCGGAATGTCAAAGTAAATTCTATCGGAGTAATATTAAATCAACTCTATCGGAATGCAGTTCTGTCGGAATGTAAGCCTATCGGAATGTCCAGTATCGAATTAATTAAGATTTGAGCTATCGGAATACAGTTCCGTCAGAATGTCACTTCTGTCGGAATGTTGCTAACAAAAATTTGGCAGAGTTTCGTCTTAATGTAACCTTAAGACCCGTCGCAATATACGATCGCAATGAGCGATCGCAACCACGATCGGAATAAGGGGGAAAAACACTTGATCGCAAAGTAAAACCTTCAAGGTTATTGCGATCACAATTAGCCCGTCGGAATGTAGCGTCGGAATGATTAACCCCTAACTTTGCGATGGAAATGAAAATATTCGGATGAAATGCTATAAGCTAAGACTCGAAGCTCTAATAGATAAAGATGAATAAGCATCTATTTGAATCCCAATCAAACGAAAACAAGCATAATATTTAAGACTTTTAAAACACGAAATAAAAAAAAACTTATAAACCAAACTTTGAAAAGATTAAATTTTTAGAAAACTTAAAAGACAATAAGCAATATACGAAATAAGCCAATAAGCACAAAAAGCTTAAAGCTTAAACCATATAAAAACTTCGTAGGGAATAAAAAAGATAAACTTTTTAATCACAAAAACATCAAAATCAAACACGAATCAAGAACATTTCGGATCAAAGATAAATCAAAATCAAGAAAGGTAGAAGAAGATTAAAGATTAAAAGCTTAAACTTGGACTTTTGATTAACGAATTCCAAATACAAGGATGAAATAAAGCTTAAACTTGAAAGAAAAGATGAATTAAAGATGAAAACTTAGTGAGAGAAAGTTAAACACTTTCTCTCTCTAAAATGAAAAACTTAAGAAAGAAAAATAAACTAGCTAACACCCTCCTAATGTGTCATTAGGAGGGTATTTATAGGAGATGGGGAGGTGCATGTGTTGACTCCTCTTTCTTTCTTCTCGTCTCGACTCGATTAAAATTCTTTGCCTTTCTCGACGTCATCTCGGGATTTGTCGATATTAATTGAACTTGTCTTATAATTTTCTTCTTCTATTAGACTTGAGTTCTTCGACTTCATTAAACTTCCGTCTTTAGACTTTTTCTTCGATAAATCTTCAGAATAGGCCTTGGACTTCCGTTCTTTTTACATTCTTGATCTTTTGACTTCGTCTTTTCTCGTTTCTTCGATAAAAGCCCGTGATAGCCCGTGTTATCTTCCTTTTTCACATTTTTATCCTGAAACACAATAAAAACACAAACCACGCATAATTCCGACTTTTACGACATAAAATACACGTTTTGGTCTTGCTAATATTGGAAATAAGTGGTAAAAGGATAAGTGTTTTCACACTTATTAAATCCCCTACACTTGACCATTGTAATGCCCTCATGCAATGCATTAATTTCAAAACACAGTTTACATTTCTCATCATAAATAACCCACCTTGGCCTTTATTAAATACTAAACTTTAAGGAAAGTAAAAAGATAGAAATCAAAGACTTACATTGGTGTTTTGGCTGTCATGAATGTTCATCATCCTCAAGTTTCACGCTCCCCATACCAAGCTTAAAAACGAGATCATTGTTATTATAAGTTAGCAAACTAACACGAACTCATGTGGCCCAATTATTGACTTAGACTCCCTTATTCCTAGGTGTATCTCTTATATTTTAATTCTTTCTTGAATGATCACGAGGATGCATTGTTTGACTTATTTCGATAGTTTATTTAGGACGAAAATAAAGTGGGACGATTTAATCAAGAGTTGGCTAAAGGACAAAATCTTTTAAAACTGCTTCTCGGGACCTCTTAAAGTTCATATCTTGGCATAACTCGCTTCACGATTTGAGACCTTTCTCGGACCGATATTTGGCAGCGACTTCATACTTCGAATCTTTGAGAGACCTTCTTGAAATTATGGTCTTCTCTTCATAATAGGAATTTCTTCACTTGAAGTTTTTGAGAGATTCTTCATATTTGGACCACGACTTCTTCATTTTTCTCCAATCTTTATTTTGGACTTTGATATACAACGATCCGCCTCCCTTAGGACTTGGATCTATTTATCCTCATACCTTGTTAGGGCCTTTTTGGATAGACTTCTCCATGATCTTTAGGGGAGTATTTGCTTTTCGTCGTGTGTCTCGATCCTTCATATAGATTTTTGATAAATGATTCTTCACATCACTTGGGATCTTTAGCAACAAAATGTAGCCCTCGTGTCTTGTTATGAACTTTTTGGACTCGCCAATCTTCGCATCCCGCTTCAATAAGTTATGCCTTGGCTATGAACTCTAATTAATATCGAGCAACTTTTAAACGATCTTGGGCTAGAAGCTAAGTGACTTTTCAAATCGTACAACCTTATTTATTGCAATTAAATTTATTAGCAAGCGATAGGAGAAAAAGCTTATAATCAACTCACATAAATTCATGAAAGGATACCAAACTTATAATTGACTCTATCATCTCTCGTTCTCCACAATTTAAAATCTCAAGGAATGAGACTCGTGGATGCTTAGCCAATTAAATCAAAGTTTTGGGTTTTCGAGTCATCTATAGGATCTTGCAAACTCTTAGACTTTTTCAAGTTTAGAATTCGCATTTTAAAGTTCCCTTGATAAACGACTCTCTAGGATCAATTATAGGAACTTTCGAAAAGTTCTTGTTCTTAACCCGTGAGAGTTAAGACTTTCGCGTTTTAAAGTTCTCTATATAAAAGCCTAGCAAAACTTGACTTAAACACGTTAAGGATACTAGCTAGAGTAAACTTGGATAAGTAAACTCGGGTTGAGTCAAAAGATTCATGAAGTTGAAAAATTTAAAACCACTTTATTAAAAAATGAGGGAAAATTCATGGAAAAGAACACTTACTTCGATAGAAGTCCCCCTACACTTGATATAAACATTGTCCTCAATGTTTAAGCATGTGGGAGTAAACTCCCCTACACTTAGGACATTGTGCACGTTGTTTAAATCTTGCTAAGGAAAGGACAACTATAGTGATTTCAATGTGAACATATAAGATATGAAATATTGAATCACGATAGTTTAGGATAGAATCAGGAAGACGGATACACGGGATCACGGTTGTCAAATGTCATCAAGAGTAGATCTTTGAAGCTTAAATCCCTGTACATTAGAAGAAACAAGACAACAAACACATACGGGGCTCCCCCTACACTTATTATAAAAACGGTAAAGGATAGATCAACCGGTTGCCTCCCGAGAAGCGCTTGTTTTTGTTAACCAAGTCACAAGCCTGACTCGACCCAGAACTAATTCAAGTGAAACGTGGTGAGGGATGGAATCATCTCATGAGAGATGTCCTCACCAAAGTACAACTTCACGCGCTGGCCATTCACTTTAAAATTAGGCCCATTTGGCTGAGAAAGCTCAATGGTGCCATATGGGAAGACTTTGGCGACGGTGAATGGACCAGACCAACGGCTCTTCAGCTTGCCGGAGAAGATCTTCAACCGAGAGTTAAAGAGTAAAACTTGATCACCAACGTGGAACTCTCGGTTCTTAATCCTTACATCATGAATGATCTTGGTCTTTTCCTTGTAGATCAATGAGTTCTCATAAGCTTCATTCCTCAGTTCATTGAGCTCGTTGAGTTGAATCTTCCGAAGATCACCAGCTTTGTTGATGTCAAAATTGGCCCACTTCAAGGCCAGTACGCCTTATGTTCCAGCTCAATAGGGAGGTGGCATGCCTTCCCGTACACAAGACGATATGGAGTGCAACCAATCGGAGTCTTATAGGCGGTACGGAAAGCCCACAAAGCATCATCTAACTTATCGGCCCACGAGGCACGATGCTCTCCCACAGTACGCTAAAGAATTCGCTTCAATCCACGGTTAAATATCTCAGCTTGACCATTTGTTTGGGTATGATAAGCGGTGGAAAGACGGTGATTGACACTGTACTTAGCCATGACTCGAGCAAATTGATCATTGCAAAAATGAGTCCCGCGGTCACTGATGATAGCACGAGGAACACCGAATCGAGCAAAAAGTTGCTTCAGAAAGTTCACAGCCACCCTCGCATCGTTCGTAGGAAGATCCTTAGCTTCAACCCATTTAGATTCGTAGTCAACGGCTACGAGGATGTACTTGTTCCCTTTAGATGATGGAAATGGCCCCATAAAGTCGATGCCCCATACATCAAAGATTTCACATTCTTGTATGAAATTTTGAGGCATCTCATCTTTATGTGTGATCTTGCCTTGTCTTTGGCAAGCATCACAATGTTTAACCATTTCATGAGTGTCATGATATATGGTGGGCCAATAAAATCCCGAGTCAAACACTTTCTTCGCGGTGTAGTTGGGACCAAAGTGGCCACCGGTGGGTCCTTTATGGCAAGCTTCGAGAATGTCTAAAGCTGCGGCTCCATCAACACACCGACGAATAATCAGATCAGCACATTGTTTGAAGAGATAAGGGTCATCCCAAAAGTAAGCCTTAACATCTTTAAAGAACTTCTTCTTTTGTTGGGATGTTAACCCTTCGATGAGAATACCACCCGCTAAGTAGTTTGTAATGTACGCAAACCACGTGGTGTCATCAAGATTGGAATTGATAGACATTAAGGCCTCAAGGGGAAAAGAGTCATTGATCTCTTGATTCAGATGATCCCCTTGATAAGGATCCTCAAGTCTACTTAGATGATCTGCGGCTATGTTTTCCGCTCCCTTTTTGTCACGAATTTCGATTTTAAATTCTTGAAGGAGCAAAACCCAACGAAGAAGTCTTGGCTTGGAATCTTGTTTAGTCAACAAGTACTTCAACGCGGAATGATCGGTGTACACGATGGTGGTGGAAAGAACAAGATAGGGGCGGAACTTCTCAAAATCATACACTACAGCTAAAAGCTCTTTTTCGGTAGTGGTATAATGCAATTGAGCCCCCGTCATTGTCTTGCTAGCATAGTGGATTGGTTGGAAGTGTTTGTTCACTCTTTGGCCCAAAACCGCTCCAATAACAAAGTCGCTAGCATCACACATCAATTCAAAAGGTAGCTCCCAATTAGGGGTAACCAAGACCGGTGCCTTAGTTAGCTTGTCCTTAAGAAGATTGAAGGATTCAAGACACTCTTTAGAAAAGATAAAAGGAGTATCTTTTTCCAAGAGGTGGGTCATCGGGCGAGCGATTTTAGAAAAATCTTGAATGAGTCGATGATAGAAGCCGCATGACCAAGGAAACTTCTCACACCCTTCACGGTTGAAGGTGGAGGTAATTTGGCTATGACATCCACTTTAGCACGGTCCACTTCAAGACCGGCTTTTTTTTTTGTCCAAGCACAATGCCTTCTTTTACCATGAAATGGCATTTTTCCCAATTTAGAACAAGGCGAGTGTCTTCACACCGCTTAAGCATGCGTTCCAAATTGGCAAGGCAAGAAGAGAAGGAGTCACCATATACCGAGAAATCATCCATGAAGACTTCCATAGTTTCTTCAACCATGTCATGGAAGATAGCCATCATACACCTTTGGAAAGTCCCAGGAGCATTGCATAAGCCGAAAGGCATTCTTTTGTAAGCAAATGTTCCATAAGGACAAGTAAATGTGGTTTTCTCTTGGTCTTTAGGATCGATGGGGATTTGAAAATACCCGGAGAAACCGTCTAAAAAGCAGTAATAGTCATTACCCGCTAGACGTTCAAGCATTTGGTCCATAAAAGGAAGGGGAAAATGATCCTTTCTCTTAGCATCATTGAGTTTGTGATAGTCTATACAAACTCTCCACCTTGTAACGAGACGAGTAGGAATCAACTCGTTGTTTTCATTGGGCACAACGACGATTCCGCCTTTCTTAGGCACACAATGGACGGGACTAACCCATGGTGAATCCGAGATAGGGTAGATCATTCCCGCATCAAGAAGTTTGATAACCTCTTTTTTGATAACGTCATGGATCTTGGGATTCACCCTTCTTTGGCTTTGAATAGTGGGTTTAAAGTCTTCCTCCATGAGAATTTTATGTGTGCAAAAGTGAGGATCAATTCCACGAATATCGGAGATTTTCCACGCAATCGCTTTCTTATGATTCTTCAGCACGGCGATAAGTTGGGATTTTTCGTCTTCTTTCAAATCCTTTGCGATGATGACGGGTGGCTTGTTATTGTCTTCAAGGAAAACGTACTCGAGATGAGACGGAAGATCCTTAAGCTCTAAATCCGGAGGATTTTCGATGGAAGGCGTAGTCAAATTCGGATCATCGATAGAGATATCCTTAGGAGATGGTGGAGAAATATGGTCCTCATTGAGAAGTTTCTCAATGGTACGAATGTCTTCATCCCAATTGGAGGGAGAATCGTCATATTGCAAGTCCACATCTCCCAAAGTTGCTTCAAATTCTTTCAAAATGAAATCACTTTCTCCAAATGGAATTAGTGATGGAGCAATAGAGGCAACGATCTCAACAATGGGTAGAGAAGAAGATCCACTTTTACAAGCGTCTTTGAAATGTTCTTCACAAGCCTCATCAAGAACGTCAATGATGTTAATGCAATAATGACTAAAAACGTTACTTGCATTTTTTGGTCTCGCTTAGTTTTGATTACGACAATATGTAAAAAAAAGCATTTACGAAAACAACGAAAAACGAATTCTTGAGTTCAAGTATTTTTCATTTTACCCATTTTCACTTAAGGTATGGATAAACAAGTACTAACCTTAATCAAGTGATCAAGTGATTTAATCTTTTCTTAAAACTCACTTTTTATTAAATGTGACAAGTTTTTATTAAACTTTATTTTTAAGAAAATGTTTTATTAAATTAATTATTTGAAATTTGAAAATGGCATATTCTTATTCTGTTAAGAATATCCTTTCAGGATATTTTTATACCCAGATAAGACCTCCACCACTAAAGGACAAAAAGGAGCGGAGCCTAGTCCGGCGGTACCTTAGCGCCTAGGCGGTACCTTATCGATAAGGTACCGCGGGCTGTGATAAGGTACCGCGGGCAGAACTAGCCGTTGGCTCCTTTGTCCTTTAAATAGTTGGCCATTCTCAGCTTTTCACCTCACCTCTTTTGCACATTCATTTCCAGATTCAAACCCCTTCTTTAATCACTCAAATCTTTGATCATTTGTTTGATTATTACTTGTTTAAGAAGTGAATCTTGTTCTTCCATCTCTTCCTCTCCAAGTGCAAAGAGAAGAACACTATCCTAGTGAAGTGTTGAGTCCACCACCAAAGATCCATTGAAGATCAATTTTTATATACTTGTAGTTGTGTCATAGTTGTGAAGATCCAAGTAGTTGTGTCTATTTGGAAGTTGTGTATGTACTAAGTATAGTTGTGCAGATTGGTCCTAGCTACGATTAGGGCTCGACTTTTAGCTTAGAGTCGGAAATTGGTTAAGCGACGTGTACGGTTTTCTCCACCATAAGGAGCTTGTTGTGTAGTGAACTCTCGAGTAAGGAGTACTCGAGGAGTGGAGTAGGAACGAGGAGTGAGCTTCGTTGCCGAACCACTATAAATCCTTGGTGTTCGGTTTGATCTTTCTTTACCCTTAACTCTTTACATTCCTTATTACTTTTTGCATATACATGTGTTAATATTAGATTAGCTACACTATTATTCTTTATTCTTTGTGGATATATTTTTGTTAGTATTAGTTTAGCTACACTATCATTGTTCATATTTGTGCATAAGAAGATTTCACATATTTCCTCAAGCCTAAGTTTTTTGAAAAAGGATTTTTGGAAACCATATTTTTACAAGTAAATTTTAAGAAACTATTCAACCCCCCCTTCTAGTTTCTACAATTGGTATCAGACCGGGTTGCTCAAGAATTTTTAAAGTATATTGTATTTTAAAACTTGAATCGATCTATGGATTCCAACAAGTACCTAGAAGGGCAATCTATGCAAAGACCACCACTTTTTGAAACCGATAGTTTTATTTATTGGAAAAATAGATTTGAAACTTATGTGAAATCAAAAGATTTAGATCTTTGGCATGTTATTACCAATGGTGATTTTTTACCCTTTTAATTTAATGAAGTTTCTAAAACAAAAGAATTAGTCACTTTTGACAAAGCTAATGATGATACTAAAAAGAAACTTTCAAAAAATAATGAGGCTAAAATGGTGATTTATAATGCTTTGCCTAAGAAAGAGTATGAAAGAATTTTTATGTGTGAAACCGCTAAAGATATTTGGAACACTCTTTTAGTATCCTACCAAGGTAATAGCCAAGTGAAAGAAAGTAAAATCGATCTTCTTGTCCAACAATATGAACAATTTGTCATCTTAGAAGATGGAACTATTGATAGTGCATTTGCTAGGTTTAACACCATTATTACTAGTCTAAAAGCACTTGATGAAGGTTTTTCTAGCAAGAACAATGTTAGGAAGTTTCTAAGGGCCTTACATCCAAAGTGGAGAGCAAAAGTCACGGCTATTGAAGAGTCGAAAGATCTCTCAACTTTATCACTCGATGAACTCATAGGAAACTTGAAGGTTCATGAGATGATATTGAAGGACTCGGAATTAGTAAAAACCAAGAGTGAAAGGAAATCTCTTGCACTTAAAGCCAAGAAGGCACAAAGTGACCATGATAGTTCCTCGGAAAGTGATGACGAGGAGTATGCATTGGCGGTGAGAGATTTCAAGAAGTTCTTCAAGAGACGAGGTCAACACGTTAGGCAACCAAACTATGACAAGAAACCATTGTCAAAGAATCGGTTTGTCAAGAACGAAAAAGGTGATAGGAGTTGCTTTAGATGTGGTGATCCAAATCACTTCATTGGTGATTGTCCAAAGCCCGCTCGTGATAAGAACCACACGACATTCGTTATTGGCGCTTGGAGCGATAGCGGTGAAGATGATGATGACAACCCCAAAGAGGAGAAATGTCTTATGGCTCACACTTCTAAAGAGGTACATTCCGAAACCGAATATTATAGCAATGATAGTTCCACTTTAGATGATATTGAATTTGAAGGCAAATATGATAGCTTACACAAACTTAGTCTTAAATTCATAGAAAAGAATAAAACCTTAAAATCAACCAAAACTAAGCTTGAAAATGAGATCAATGAACTTAGGGAGAAATTGGCTAAACTTGAGAAAAACAAAGAGGTTGATTTTGGTTGCTTAAGTTGTGAGAAACTTAGATTAGAGAATGATGATCTCAAGAGCACCTCCATTAAATTGGAAAAATTCATGAAAGGTACTAGTGCTCTTGATGATATGTTAAACAAACAAGTTCATTCTAAGGAAAAACTTGGTCTAGGTTTTAACTCAAATGAAGCCTCAACTAGTGAACCAAAACAAGTCAGGTTTTCACAGAAAACACCTTCTGGACGCGGTTCCACATTGTATGGCGCGATTCCTTATCACTATGGAACCGCGGCCATAGATAAGGTACCGCGGCCAGAAGTTGATTTTTGTGAAAACTCTGAACTTTCTGAAAAATCTAAGTTAAATGAAAAACCAAAGCATCTTACTGTTAATAAGGTTCAGTTACCCATACTTGACGACAATGCTATTAGTAAGTTCTATAAGCCGTTAAGTAAACCTCTCATGGGAAATACAAGTTTATCTAGACTATCTTCTACTCCACCTAGAGTACGGAATGAGTCTAAGCCTAGAAGTAGAACGACAACGCCTACAAGAGATAATCAAAACAACTCACGAACTAGAAGTAAAACTCTAACACCTAGAAAGAATAATAATAACTCTAAACCTAGATCAAACACACCTAGGAGAAGTAATAAACAACAAAATGGTTACATGAATTACTACCCTCCTCCATTTTGTTCTCCATGGGGAATCCCCACCTCATTCTTTCATCCCAACCAAATGCAAAGGATGTTTGGAACTAACAATTTTGGACCCATGAGATATTGGGGACCAAATGTTTGATCTTGTGTATTGTTACCTAGATATGCTTGGGAATTGATTTGGAGCCCGATGAGTGGATTAAGGATAGTGGATGTTCTAAACACATGACGGGTAATCGAATTTTGTTCTCGCATTACAAAGCATATGATGGAGGTAACGTCACATTCGCTAGTAGTCTACGTGGTAATATCATTGGCAAATGTACGATTTCTCTTGACTCCATGACCATTGAAAATGTTGAGCACGTAGATAACTTAGGTTTTAACCTTTTAAGTATAGGTCAAATTTGTGATAATAAGTGTAAGGTCATCTTTTCGGAACATGACAGTGAAATCGTAAAAGATGGAAAAGTCATTGGAAAAGGTGTTAGAAAGCATGGGCTTTATGTCATGAAGGTTAATAATAAGTCAAAAGACAACATATGTCTTGCGACTATAGATGATAGTTCTACTCTTTGGCATAGGAGATTAGGTCACGCTAATATGCGTTTAATTCAATCTTTAGTCTCTAAGGAGTTGGTAAGACACCTCCCCAAGATTAAGTTTGATAGTCACTTTTGTGATGCTTGCAAAGTTGGAAAGCAAGTTCACTCAAGTCACAAAGCCAAGAATTTGGTTTCGACCTCCGGTGCTTAGAGCTCCTACATATGGATCTCTTTGGACCTTCCGCCATACGGAGTTATGGAGGTAACCTTTATACCCTAGTTATAGTTGACGACTATTCTAGATTCACTTGGACTAGATTTTTGGCATCTAAGAATGAAGCTTTCGATCACTTCAAAATCTTTAGTCGGAGAATTCAAAATCAACTAGGATGTTCAATTGTTTCTATTAGGACGGATCATGGTAGGGAATTTGATAATGAAGTGCAATTTGGTGCCTTTTGTGAAGCTCATGGTATTACCCATAACTTCTCGGCTCCTCGCACTCCACAATCAAATGGGGTAGTTGAAAGGAAGAATAGGACTCTCCAAGAGATGAGTAGGACGATGTCAAACGAGCAATCGTTGCCTCAAACGTTTTGGTGCAATGTCGTAGATACATCCACTTATATTCTCAACCGAATTCTTATTCGACCTTTCCTAGGAAAGACCCCCTATGAGATTCTTAAAGGTAAGAAACCCTCATTAGAATACTTTAGGGTGTTTGGAAGCAAGTGCTTTATCCTCAACACCAAAGACTACCTTACCAAGTTTGACCCAAAGTCTTACGAAGGTATCCTTTTAGGTTATTCCCAAACTAGTAAGGCCTACATAGTCCTAAATAGAACCTCAGGGGTTATTGAAGAATCACTCAACGTAACCTTTGATGAAACCCCTCCTTCACCCAAGACACCACCATTGGTTGATGATGACTTGGATGAATTAGAAGTAGTTAAAGCCAAAGAGGTTAGAAAAATAGGAGTTGAAGACCTTAGTGTTGAAAAGGAAGTAAACATTAAGGAGTCTAGGGATCATACTCTCAATAATGTCATTGGTGACTTAAATCAAAGGACCCTAAGATCTCAAGTCCAAAACCAAAGCAACTTCTTTTGTTTTGTCTCCTTGATTGAACCTAAGAATGTTAAAGAAGCCTTGACGGATGAGAGTTGGGTCATTGCGATGCAAGAAGAATTGAATCAATTCGTTGCCAATGATGTTTGGGAACTTGTTCCTCCACCTAGAAGTTCTACCATTATAGGAACCAAATGGGTATTTAGGAATAAGCTAGATGAGAATGGTGTTGTGTCTCGTAACAAGGCTAGACTTGTAGCTCAAGGCTATAATCAACAAGAAGGGATTGATTATGACGAGACATATGCACCGGTAGCTAGATTACAATCAATTAGAATCCTTTTAGCCTACGCTTGTGCCTTAGATATTAAGCTTCAACAAATGGATGTAAAGAGTGCATTTCTTAACGGTTTGATCAATGAGGAGGTATATGTGGCTCAACCTCCCGGCTTCATTGATTTTGAGAAACCGGACCATGTTTACAAGCTTAAGAAAGCACTTTATGGACTCAAACAAGCACCCAAAGCTTGGTATGATAGACTTAAAGCATTTCTTGTTAAACATGAGTATACCATGGGTATGGTAGACAATACACTCTTTACAAAGAAGAAAGGTCCTCACCTCATAATCGTACAAATATATGTTGATGACATTATATTTGGCTCAACTTGTCAAGAATTGTGTGATGACTTTGCCAAAATCATGCATGATGAGTTTGAAATGAGTATGATGGGAGAACTTAACTTCTTTTTAGGACTCCAAATTAAACAAATGGACGATGGTATTTTTTTTAGTCAATCTAAGTACGCAAAAAAAATTCTAAAGAAATTTGGATTAGAGAAATCTAGACCAATGAAGACCCCTATGGCCTCGGATACTAAACTCACCGTAGATGATGATTGTGAGTCGATAGACAACACCAAATATAGAGGTATGATTGGTAGTTTGTTGTACCTAACGGCAAGTCGACCGGATATCATGTTTAGTGTTTGCCTTTGTGCTCGCTTCCAAGAGGCTCCCAAAACCTCTCACCTTGAAGCGGTTAAGCGTATCTTCCGATACATTAAAGGCACTATACATTTAGGATTATGGTATCCTAAAGGGACCGGCGTAGAAACCATTGTCTACGCGGACTCGGATCATGCGGGAGACTATGTGGACCGGAAAAGCACTAGTGGAGTTTGTACCTTCATGGGTTGTTGTTTAACTTCTTGGTTCTCCAAGAAACAAACCGCTCTTGCGATATCCACCACGGAAGCCGAGTATGTGAGTGCCGGTAAAGCATGCCAACAAGCTCTATGGATGAAGCAAGCGCTTGTTGATTACGGGATTTCTCTTGATGATGTTTCCATCATGTGCGATAATAAAGGCGTTATAGACCTAAGCAAGAATCCCGTGCAACATTCGCGAACCAAACACATAGAAATTAGACACCATTTCCTTAGAGATAATGTTCAAAAGGGGAACATTACTATCGACAAGGTGCCCTCCGAGGACAACTTAGCCGATATCTTCACTAAGCCACTTAAGAGGGAACCTTTTTATTACTTGCGTCTAGGTCTAGGATTAATGGAACATCTTCCTTAAATTCTTTTCTTCTTGTGTGTTTTCTCCTACCACCTTGAGTCCTTGAGTCTTTTAAGATTCTTTTGAAAAATCTTCTCATCTTCTTTTCAAAACTCTCAAAGTCTCTTTCGAAAACGGTTGAGAAACTCGTTTAACATTGTTAATTCAATCTAAAAACGATTTTTCATAGATTCTCGCTATTAATATAGAGCTTACATAATTCATATGTATGATTCTCTCAAACATAGCAAGAACAAGATTGAATCATGGAGGATCATTGTGTCATAAGGTCTTGTCTTACACACCTCCTACATTGATTTTTTTTTTGTATTTTAGTCAAATCTCTATTTGGTAAGTTTGCATATACTTTTCTTGTCTATCTTAGCTTTTAAGCACATCCCTATGATAAGTTAGACTAGAAAAATAAGATTTGCTGGAAAATCTTTCTCCAAACACCAAACCCTGCTTCTGCAGGTGGTTCCATAAGTGAGCCGCGGTACCTTATTGATAAGGTACCGCCACCATAGATAAGGAACCGCCTACAGTGGCCTTCCTTTTCGGGTTTTTGTCTGAAACTCCAGATTTGCTCCAACCTTTTTGAGAATCTTTGTTTCAAACCCTTTGACCACCCCAAAAATACCCTAAGCCTTCCCTATTTAAACCATAAGCATTTTGCATTCTTCACATCCAAAATGTCTTTTTCTCCAAATGAAAGCCTTGAATCTCCTCCATTTTCTCCAATTGCTTTCAATCCAAACCCACCCAAGAACACTCTTAATCATATTTCTCCTACCAAGAATGTTGATTGTGGAACTTCCTTCCTTCCACCACCACCCTTTAGTGTTCTTCCTCCTTCTCATGATAATGTCATGCATCATGGAACATATTGTCATTGTTGTCAATATCAACATCTTGCTATGGCACACATCTATGAGGAGTTGAGCTACATTAAGAGTCTCTTAATCAAGCCTCCTCTTCATTTTGATTATGAGATCTCCAACAAGCCACCACCACCACCCTCCGCTATTATCTTGTCTTTCATATAAGCATTGGTTGCTTATCCTCAAGACACCAAATTCAAGCAAATCTTAGAATTCTAGAATAACTAGGATTAGATTTATGCTTTTGGCTTGTTTCCTTTTTCTTTCTTTTCATACTTCCTTGTATGATGTTTCTTTAGTAACCTATCTTGGATCTTTGTCATTGTGTTCTCTTTTCTTTTAAATTTTTTTTGTGACCTATTGCTATATATTGTTGGTTGTTTCTTTTGTTCAACTAACCCTTCTATGTAGCTTGTCATCATATCTCGATTCCCCGGTGCCCCAAGCTAGGGGGAGTAAGCACCAAGGGGGAGTCTTTGCAAAGTCCGTTTCTTCAACACCGGCTTACGCAACCTTTTGCTTCGACAAAGGGGGAGAAATGAATAAACTCGTCTTCGAAAATCTTGTTTTTTTTGTGTGATTGAGTTTATGTATTGTCGGAATCAAAAAGGGGGAGATTGTTAATGCAATAATGACTAAAAACGTTACTTGCATTTTTCGGTCTCGCTTAGTTTTGATTACGACAATATGTAAAAACAAGCATTTACGAAAACAAAGAAAAACGAATTCTTGTGTTCAAGTATTTTTCATTTTACCCATTTTCACTTAAGGTATGGATAAACAAGTACTAACCTTAATCAAGTGATCAAGTGATATAATCTTTTCTTAAAACTCACTTTTTATTAAATGTGACAAGTTTTTATTAAACTTTATTTTTAAGAAAATGTTTTATTAAATTAATTATTTGAAATTTGAAAATGGCATATTCTTATTCTGTTAAGAATATCCTTTCAGGATATTTTTATACCCAGATAAGACCTCCACCACTAAAGGACAAAAAGGAGCGGAGTCTAGTCCGGCGGTACCTTAGCGCCTAGGCGGTACCTTATCGATAAGGTACCGCGGGCTGTGATAAGGTACCGCGGGCAGAACTAGCCGTTGGCTCCTTTGTCCTTTAAATAGTTGGCCATTCTCAGCTTTTCACCTCACCTCTTTTGCACATTCATTTCTAGATTCAAACCCCTTCTTTAATCACTCAAATCTTTGATCATTTGTTTGATTATTACTTGTTTAATAAGTGAATCTTGTTCTTCCATCTCTTCCTCTCCAAGTGCAAAGAGAAGAACACTATCCTAGTGAAGTGTTGAGTCCACCACCAAAGATCCATTGAAGATCAATTTTTATATACTTGTAGTTGTGTCATAGTTGTGAAGATCCAAGTAGTTGTGTCTATTTGGAAGTTGTGTATGTACTAAGTATAGTTGTGCAGATTGGTCCTAGCTACGATTAGGGCTCGACTTTTAGCTTAGAGTCGGAAATTGGTTAAGCGACGTGTACGGTTTTCTCCACCATAAGGAGCTTGTTGTGTAGTGAACTCTCGAGTAAGGAGTACTCGAGGAGTGGAGTAGGAACGAGGAGTGAGCTTCGTTGCCGAACCACTATAAATCCTTGGTGTTCGGTTTGATCTTTCTTTACCCTTAACTCTTTACATTCCTTATTACTTTTTGCATATACATGCGTTAATATTAGATTAGCTACACTATTATTCTTTATTCTTTGTGGATATATTTTTGTTAGTATTAGTTTAGCTACACTATCATTGTTCATATTTGTGCATAAGAAGATTTCACATATTTTCTTAAGCCTAAGTTTTTTGAAAAAGGATTTTTGGAAACCATATTTTAACAAGTAAACTTTAAGAAACTATTCAACCCCCCCTTCTAGTTTCTACAAATGAAATTAACGCTCTCGTTTTTAGAGGGTTGCTTAGAAAGTTTACCCATGTTGAAGACGATTTTATCGTCACCAACTCTCATGATTAATTCGCCAGCGGCTACATCAATGAGAGTGCGACCGGTCCTCAAGAATGGACGTCCTACGATTAATGGAACACGGGGGCCCATCTCGTAGTCAACGACAACAAAATCCGCCGGAAAGGTGAATTTGTCGACACCAACGAAGACGTCTTCGGCTATCCCCACCGGATAAGCAACCGTACGGTTAGCTAATTCCAATGTCATTCGTGTAGGGACTAGCTCGGGTAAAGATAATTGTTTCCAAACACTTAATGGCATTAAGTTAATACTAGCACCTAGATCGGCCAAGGCCGTACAATTCTCTACCCCGGGGAAGTTGCAAGGAATGAGAAAACGACCCGGATCACCAAGTTTGGTTGGTAATTTCCTTAAGAGCACTGCGGAGCAATTCTCGTTAAGTTGGGTCTGGGCGATGTCAAGAAGTTTCTCCTTATCACTGAGAAGATCTTTAAACATTTTAGCATATTTGGGCATGTGAGTGAGAGCCTCAGCAAAGGAGATACTGAAATTCAGTTGTTTAAACATTTTAAGAAAGTTAGAAACCTGAATATCATCCTTGTTCTTCAACTTCTCTTTCCTCAACCTTGAGGCATAAGGTATATTGGATTGAGATGAAGGCTTCAGAATGGAATTCTCACTCACATCCTTGGGTGGTGGAGGGGTGGAAATAGAAGGTGGAGGAATTGGTGAAAAAGAAGGTGGAGGAATTGGAGAAGGGGACTCGTTTTCCTTTGTCACAATCACCGGTGTAGGTGTAGGAAGCTCGGGTTCCTTTAAACCTTTTCCACTTCGAGTGGTGATTGCTTTCATCTCCTCTCTTGGATTAGCAACGGTGTTACTCGGAAGGGAACCCGAACCAGAGGCTTGATTACTTTAGAAGAAACTAGACATCATATCCCTTAAGTCATTCGTCTGACTGGCCAAAGAGTTTCGCATATCGGCTCGAAGACCATTCCCTTGTTTCAC
This sequence comes from Glebionis coronaria, assembly GCA_025667525.1. Lineage (NCBI taxonomy): Eukaryota > Viridiplantae > Streptophyta > Magnoliopsida > Asterales > Asteraceae > Glebionis > Glebionis coronaria. The sequence goes on along the minus strand of CM046875.1, from coordinate 552,032,763 downwards.
CATATCTCCTTTCAAGCTAGCCATTTGCCGCTAAAGATTCTGCACTATTGCGTCATTAGTCCTCATGTAAGTTTCAACCTCGTGATTAAATGCGGTAGGTTGGTTGGGAGGAAGAGCATGGTAGGCAGGTGGTTGATAAGCGGGTTGTTGGTGAATTTGATTGTTTCCTTGAGGTGGACATGGGTTTCTTTAGGTTTGATATTGATTTAGAGCTCGTGGTGGGTTTTGATTGTTGCGATTGAGGTTGTATGGGTTTTGTGGGGGAAAACCGGGTGGTGAAAGAAAGTTGTTTGAGCGATAGCTGAGCAAATTGCGGTCACCTTGAGGACGTGTTTGATAGCCTCCCGTGGAATAGTTAACGTTAGCGGCATACACATTTTCCGGATTGTCATGAGTCGAATCACAATCGGTGTATGAATGAGATCCCCCGCATATTTCACATGACTGACTCATAGCATTAAATTGAGCATTGATAGCTTTGATGTTGTTAGCGGTTTGGAGAGCAAGTGTTTCAACAAGCGAAGTAAGCTTATCAATTCTCTTGTCGCTCTCATTAGTGCTAGCACTAGCCACATTAGTTCGAACACTCTTGGTTTGCACTCTAGACTTATTCTTAATTATATCCCATGCGACATTTAGAAGACTTAACCAAAATGTTACCCCCCGAGGCACTATTTAGTGAATCTTGGTCATTCATGCTTAAACCATTGTAAAAAGTATTAATTTGATGTACTTTTGTGAAACCATGTTGTGGACACTTTCTTAAAAGTTCCTTAAAACGGTCTCAAGATTCACTAAATGTCTCACTATACTTTTGTTCAAAGGTAATGATTTCATTCCGCAAAGCGGTAGTACGTGAGGGTGGGAAAAAGTAGTTGATGAAGTTAGTCTCTAAATCCGTCCACGTAAGAATACTTTGTGGCGGTTCCTTATCAAGCCAATTCCGGGCTTGTCCCTCTAAGGAGAAAGGAAAAAGTTGCAAGCGAATCACTTCTTGTGAAACCCCATTATACTTAACCGTATTAGTGAGTTGAAGAAACCTTTTTATATCGTCATGAGGATCATCAAGCGAACTCCCTAAGAAAGGTTGAGCAGAGACCATTTGAATGAAGCCGAATTTGAGCTCAAAGTTGTTGGCTCCAATCTCGTGTATGACAATAGCATCGGTGTTGCCCTCTACGTGCGATTGCAAAAGCTCGATCATTGGTTGATTGTCCATGGTGACAATAGGTGGAGCTATGACTTCGGCTTGAATTGCTTTCTTCTTACGAGCACGAGTACGCATGCACACCTACAAAAGGAAGAGAAAAATAGACAAGAAATATTTTTGGTTTTTATGTTTTTCTATTTTTTGGATTTTTGAAATTTTTTTAATTTTTATGGATTTTTGAAAAAATTTTAAGCAAGAAAAATAACGTTCAAAAGTGAACGGATCCGAAAATCCAACGCGTCTCTCACTAAAAACAGTTAATCTTAACGAAAAGAGTCGGCAGCGGCGCCATTTAATACAAGGTTTTGCCTAGTATAAAAGTTATCTTCCGATCTTTTTCGAATTGATTACTAGTAGAAAGTGCGACTCAGTCGTTCTTGGTGGAAGATAAAATGGGTTGATTATCTATTTTAAACTAAAGGTAAATATGAAAATGCCGTTGAGTAAAATAAAAGCTTTTATAAATTAAACTAAAAATTACTAGAAAAACACTTGGTAAAAATAGAGATTTTGGGAAGCGTGCAATTTTAGAAATTAAAATGTAATGAACTTAAAACTTAAAACTTTGTAAAACTTAAAAACTTAACCCATCGGAACGTACAAAGTGAATTCTGTCGGAATGTAGTGCAAACAAAACCATCGGAATGTCAAAGTAAATTCTATCGGAACAATAGTAAATCAATTCTATCGGAATTCAGTTCTGTCGGAATGTAAGCCTATCGGAATGTCCAGTATCGGAATAATTAAGATCTGGGCTATCGGAATACAGTTCCGTCGGAATGTCACTTCTGTCGGAATGTTGCGAACAAAAATTTGGCAGAGTTTCGTCTTAATGTAACCTTAATACCCGTCGCAATATACGATCGCAATGAGCGATCGCAATCACGATCTGAATAAGGGGGGGGCGGGGAACACTTGATCGCAAAGTAAAACCTTCAAGGTTATTGCGATCACAATGAGCCCGTCAGAATGTAGCGTCGGAATGATTAACCCCTAACTTTGCGATGGAAATGAAAATATTCGGATGAAATGCTATAAGCTAAGACTCGAATATGCTCTAATAACAAAGATGAATAAGCACCTATTTGAATCCCAATCAAACGAAAACAAGCATAATATTTAAGACTTTTAAAATACGAAATAAAAAAAAACTTATAACTCAAACTTTAAAAAGATTAAATTTTTAGAAAACTTAAAAGACAATAAGCAATATACGAAATAAGCCAATAAGCACAACAAGCTTAAAGCTTAAACCATATAAAAAATTCGTAGGGAATAAAAAAGATAAACTTTTTAATCACAAAAACATCAAAATCAAACAAGAATCAAGAACATTTCGGATCAAAGATAAATCAAAATCAAGAAAGGTAGAAGAAGATTAAAGATTAAAAGCTTAAACTCGGACTTTTGATTAATGAATTCCAAATACAAGGATGAAATAAAGCTTAAACTTGAAAGAAAAGATGAAGAAAAGATAAAAACTTAGTGAGAGAAAGTTAAACACTTTCTCTCTCTAAAATGAAAAACTTAAGAAAGAAAAATAAACTAGCTAACACCCTCCTAATGTGTCATTAGGAGGGTATTTATAGGAGATGGGGAGGTGCATGTGTTGCCTCCTCTTTCTTTCTTCTCGTCTCGACTCGATTAAAATCCTTTGTCTTTCTCGACGTCGTCTCGGGATTTGTCGATATTAATTAAACTTGTCTTATAATTTTCTTCTTCTATTAGACTTGAGTTCTTCGACTTCATTAAACTTCCGTCTTTAGACTTTTTCTTCGATAAATCTTCAGAATATGCCTTGGACTTCCGTTCTTTTTACATTCTTGATCTTTTGACTTCGCCTTTTCTCCTTTTTTTTTAATAAAAGCCCGTGATAGCGCGTGTTATCTTCCGTTTTCACATTTTTATCCTAAAACACAATAAAAACACAAACCACGCATAATTCCGACTTTTACGACATAAAATACACGTTTTGGTCTTGCTAATATTGGAAATAAGTGGTAAAAGGATAAGTATTTTCACACTTATTAGCAAGGCAAATGTTTAACGATTAAATGACCATAAAAGAAACCGGAAACAAATATCGGTTCTAACATAAGCTCCACACACGAAATGCATAAGTATAGAATGTAAAAGAAAGGACTAAACAATATCCAACAAAGCAAAAGTATGTAAATGCATTAAAAAAGGAAAGAAGACTGGCGCCTCATTCCATGCACATGCTTTTGGATCCTAGCTTTGCCCTTTAGTGCCTGCCGTATTGGGACATGAAAAGAAAAATACGGATGAGCAATACGCTCAGTGTGCGGATATATGACAATGAAATGTAAAGCACAAACATAAGCAAGTAATGAAATGAAATGAATAACAGCGGAATAAGTGTAAGTCCTGGAAAACCTGGTTTAAGTTCATAAGACTGGTTTTATATTTCTGAAAAGACTTATGTTTAGTTTATTCTAAAAATCAGTATTTTAAATATGCTCAGCCTATATAGGTCATGTTATATCAACGTGCATGAATACTGAGAGGGGTGACCTCATCATGCAATTAGAGGGGCTGCCTCTAATTAATATATAATATGAGTACGGATGCAAGGCACACACCGCAGTTACCATGAAATCTTACTAACTTGTCCTAGGATGCCCCGGTTCACCCCACATGATAATAATAACGAAGGCCAAATAACGTAAAGGGACGCAACGAGCAATCACTCTCACCGCATAAAAGTCATAACATCGGTGCCTCCAGTGCTATGGTTATGGAACCCTCATAACTAGGTGAAACTGGCATGCATGTATATAGCTCAGGCAATCTAAAATAATCATAACATATACTGATGTGTTTAAGACACTTAACTACTGGGGAAAACAGATGCCTGCAAACGGGGAATCCTAATATAGGAAGAAAGATGTCCTTACTGAAGGACGAAATATCCGTACCTTATGTCTGGTAAATGAAGACAAAATCGAACGCGAAAGATCACTCCGACTTCACAATAGCTACATAATAAAGTGACATGAATAAGGGTCGGTTTTACTTCTACTTACTTGTTATTTAGTTTACTTGACGTGTTTATACTTATTATACTTGTTCTCGTCTTGTCTTATTATTTACAGGTTTAAATCATGTGTTTCTTATAGTTTCATGTATTTTAGATTCATGTATTTCATGTTTTATGTGTTACAGTACTTGTTATAACATAATAAGTAACTTTCTAAAAATAATAGGTTTCTATATATAGTAAATTTCTAAAAATAGCAGGTTTCTATATATAGTAACTTTCCAAAGATAATAAGTTTCCTTAAATAGTAAGTTTCTAAAAATAGAAAGTTTCCATAATTAGTAAGTTTCCAAAATAGAAAGTTTCCATATTTATCATGTTTCTATAAATAGCATGTTATCATATTTAATATGTTTCCATAAATAATATATTACAATATATAATATATTTCCATAAATAATAATAAGCTTATTAAATAATAAAAACCATATAACATATAGTTTTAAACTTTTAATAGGCTTATAATATGTCATGTATAATTATATTGTAAAGTTTAATAATAAATAAATACTTAATCTAAACTTATAATTATTAATTAGTAATAATGTTACATGAATTCATAAGTATTTACTAATTAATAATAACACATGGTTTAATAATTAAACTTTACCTTAAAATAATATAAATTAAGTAAGCTAAGTTTTAATTAATCTGATGCACATGAATAATTAAATTAATAATTATTTAATCATAAGTTTTATTTAAATAAAATGAACATACATAAACCATAGTTTTATTTAAATAAAACTATATCCTAAGTCATGCATATTAACTAATTTAATTAACATGTTTTAAATTAAACTAATTAAATGAAATAAAATACATGTTTTTATTTACTTAGCCAAACACCCCCTTAACTGCTCTTAAACCCAAAACCAAACACTCCTTTACTGCCTTTACACCCTGGTTGTGGCTTTATTACTACCGACGCAGCAGGTTCCCACCGGCTGTAGCCGGTCCCTGCTGTTGTCCTGATTTTTCCCACTGTTTTTATTTACTACTCCCTGTAGTGTTATTACTACCCACTGCTTTCACATATTACTCCCTGCCGCCTGTTACACCTACCCACTGGCCTATAATCGTTAGCCACCGAGAGCAATATAGCTCTCGGTTCCCACTTATTATAACCAAACCACCCCTGCTAGGGTGTTTGGGTTTGCGACTAGCAGTTCAAAAATCACACCGACTTTACGGCTGGTGGAACTTAATCACCACCGAGACCAAGTGTGGTCTCAGTTTGCGTATAAACTGAAAACAACGACACACCCTAAATCTTGTTTACTCCCACGCTTTAACAACATGTTAATAATCTTTTTTAATGGCTTATTGATTAAATAAACTAAACGAAATCAAAAGAAGAAAAAGAATTGAGAATTACCATTCTTGCGTTTAGGGTTTAGGAATCATAAACACGAACACATACTTGTTTTCTTGATCAACCCACGTGATTTTCTTGGCTCCTTGGTGTGATGATGTCGACGACAAGAACTCAGGAAGAGAAACAAAAGGCAATCGTTTTATTTGTAGATTAACGGTTTTTGATAAACTGCCTACACTAAATATACTTCCCCGTGGTTTTTGTGTTAACCGTGGATTAGGAGACCACATTGGGCCGTGGCCCATTCTTTCCTTCTTACCCCCACCGTCCAGCCCAACAACACCCTTACTTAGTTATTAATTTTCAAAATGTCGTGAACTACTTTGGTTATAATTATACGTGTTATATATTAATACCTATTATATAATGATAATAATATTAATATACATAACTTCTTATCGTATTTAATTAATATACGGAAAAATCATAAAAAATGCCTGTGTCGCGTGTTGTATATTAATAAGTCGTAAAGTTTTATTTTATATGTAATTTCATGTAATTAATGTTTAAGGGATTTTAAAGCGTGTTTTACAACTCTTCCCCTCTAAAAAGAGTAATTCGTCCTCGAACTAGAGATACGATAAACTGGAAAGACATGGACATGACGTGACTGTATAGAACATGGAACATGACGTGTCTGAAGGGAACATGGAACATGAAGTGGCTGAAAAGAACATATCTGAATTATGAAAGGAAATGAGGAAAAAAAAGTCCAGATGGATTCCTCCGTTACTAAGTGGCTTCCTGCTCAGAACGGTTCCTCTAAAAGGTCATGACGGAGATTTATAATCTTGGTCCCCATAACTCTGTCTTGACAGTACAACAAAGTTTTTGGTTTATCAACATAAGGTAGATTCTTCTAGATCTGAACGAGTGGATAAGAAATAACATGTAAAGATACATGAAACGATATGATACGAAGTGACATACTTACTGGTATAAGCACACTCCGAGCATAGCTGCACGAGAGATATAGAGACGTAGTACGTTAACAATTAAAACATGATACGTGAACAATTGTGAACGTGATACGTGGAGATATGTGCATGAAATATGAGAACATAAGGCGAACGAGAATGCGTGCAACATTTCGTGAACGTGATATGAGAACTTAGGGTGAACATGATATGGGGAACATATCGTGAACGTGCAATAACAGAAGAGGTAACGCCAAACGATACGAGATGAGACGTGAAATGTGACGTGAAATGTCTTTCAAAGGATGAAAAGTTTATGAAACTTGAGTCTGGTCTCCCAAGCTTCCTGCAAAACCTTCTAGAACGAAATGAGAAACGTAATTCGTCAGCTAGAATACGATCATGAACGTGAATGGTGTCATGAACGTGAGTGTGACAATAGATCGCAAACTTGAACAAAGACGTGAACGTAAATAATGAACGTGGACGTGAACCTTTATCTGATCTGATAGCTGAAGGAGTGCCAAGTGATCGTACGATCCTTGGCTGGAAATATTTGAAAATCTGCTAACTTTGAAATCCTTGCAGATGGAATGGATATCCAGACTTGGTCTGTAACACCCCCAATTTCACAAGGCAGCGGAATATCAACATTGGGCGTTACTTCATAGCACATCACACATAGTCATAGAAAACGACCTCAAAAGAGACGTTTTATAAAATAACCCATTCGACAAAATCAAAGTTCAATAAAAAGAGGTCCCAACAATTCATATAAACTTTAATAAAAATATAAATGTTTGTCAAAGTTATCGAATGGTAATTTTTTGTTTTGCCTTTATTTTATCTCGCGTGACTCCATGCTCCATCTGCTCTTAACCTACACACCTGAGAATACATTCTAGAATGTCAACACAACGGTTGAGTGAATTCATAGGTTTTTAAATAAACAATAATGGGGTTTTAAATAAACCATAGAGCCATTGAACACAAGAATCTCATCCATTGGCGATATTGTAACACATACAATATCAATATTACACACTATTACGCTAAGCTCATGACACCGATGCCTTAATCAATAAATTTGCCCTAGTCAGGTATCTTGCCAAATACCCCATACTTCACGTACAACACACCCGGCTGAGCCTCCAACTCACAGGTGCGACCTGCCCGGGTGGGGGTCATCATTCCCAATGGATCCATTCGTCTGTACGAGTGCCTACCATCACAGGTAGTTAACGGTTCACGATCTATAGGGACTTTTCACTGGCAAAAAGCAACTTAGCCTTACTAATAGTGGATCATTACCTATACAATCAACGCTTGTGCTCATTCCAAAAGCATTCAATAAAATGTGTTACATTCATTTACAACAACTTGTATTCGTTCAAAGCATATAGCCAAACATCGCATGTTTATTCATAAACATATTCTCTCAAAATCATATATATAAGCAACATATCTTTTTATACCAAGAGCATGTATTCCCCCTCGCGGGTTTATAAAACATATAAAGCAGTAAAAGCGAGGCTATGAACTCACCTGGTATAGCTATTACACGTAGATCAAGGAACAAACGTCCAATAGTCGATACACGACTTCATGAGATATCAATCGCTCATTGATTGGGAGCGTGATGTCCAACGGTCGACATATAATCGAACGAGACCTAATATAACGAGACGCGTCTTAGGCTCGAGATTATACATAAGTCATATATATATTTAAATAGTTCACTTTAGTAAGTTTGGACATTGCATAAGTTTTATAAAACTTTCCGTAAGACTTTTGGAACAATTTACCATGTATTATCCCACTATGACCTTTAAGCCCATTAGTGGCCCATTACAAGATCATATGACTTTAATCCATTTCAATCTCAGTATTTCACTCTAAACTTATTATTAATCTCAGTCCCAATAATGAGCCAATAGTCATTATAAGTGTATGTTGGGCTATTGTGGCCCAAATCTATTTTCTATGCATTAGGGTTCTAAAACGCATCAAAATGACATAAACTTAATATTGTTCGATGGTCGAGTCTCGGGTCACATAATAATAAGTATATAAATGAGTCCATGATTCCCTATAAGTGGGTCATACCACTTAGGCTTTTATAAAAATCGTCACGTTTTATCTTAAATTAATATACTCTAATTCTTATAATTGTCACGACATGTCTCGTTAATTAGACCGTTTCTCCTAAACCATAAATAATATAGATGAGTTATTTTTACCAAATTCATTCTTAACTTATGTAATTTACTTATTATAACTTCAATTGCCCCTAATTTATATTTATCATAGCTTATTTACCTATTTTATTACTTAGAAGAGTTGGCTGTCATTCGCAGCCAACTTCGTTTCTACCGTTTCGGCCGCCATTTCTAAATCGTATTGAACTGGTGGACTATCCAATTGATTCTAGTTCTATATGATTCTATCTACAACTTTTATTTTTACATATTCATATGTTGGTATACGAAATTTTTGAGTAAACAGTCCATATTTACAGCAGGTCAGATTCTGATCTTGTGTCGTATTTTAGCCATATCTCATTGTCCGAGTATCGTTACGGGATGAGCGACCCGGACAAATCACCACAAAAGATAAGGCTATCAACCTATATCTGTTTTTAAAGACCAATCCTACTGATCCAGCCATTATAATACGTTTTATTATTGATATGAAAATAGTTCCAAAAATAAGTTGCAAAATCATTACTCAAAATGTTTAAGATGTCTTATCACCATATCTCAACTTTACATAATAATCAATAAAACATACATATATTTTGAAATATGAAATTAATATATACATGCCTAAATTAAATAGAACAATAAAAAAAGGAATATAATCCTTACAAAAGATGAATGAAGAAGGATTTTGATAAGAACCAATATCAAATCAAGCTTTTCTTATGAATAAACAAACATCATAATTGATTTTTGAGCATCAACTTTAAACAAGGATTTAGTAGGATTGAAGTAGAAATTGTGTGGATTGTGTTTTTTGATGTTCTTTGATCGTCCAAATGAAGTAAGAGCATGAGGTTGTCGTCTTTTTTTTAATGAGAGATTGGAAGAATGTGTGAAGATGTCTAATGGATAAACTAGCAAATGAAATGTACAAATGTCTATACAATTTAACCTCACTATGACACAATTCATGGTTAGTAAAACGTGGCATATGGCTAAGCAAAAGGGAGCTGGTATTTGTTATATGTATTACTTGTTAAATAATTACTCATAATATTTAAAAGCGGGTATTATCGGAGTCCGATATTTTAAAAGTTACACGATTAAAAAGATACGCGTTAAACACGAAAAATAAACGCTCAATATAAAATTAAAACATCGACATTCGGAGAGCATTTATATTTCGATATATAAACGAGGGCTTATAATTTAATAAATTTAACGTGTCGTATAAACGAACGACGTCTAACGGTTTAACAAATTTATGAATAATGCTCGTAAAACGAGAAATTAAAACGACGACAATAGAAAATATTTCTATGTCATAATGAAAATGTTCACGGTCGATGACGAACATAAACTTTGTCGATAAATAATAAATGAAACATATTCGATATGTTAAAGCCTTAAACTTATCAGTTAGCCGATTAATCAATATTATTCATTGAACGAACATGACAAATGAAAGTCGGGTAATAAATATTGATCCGACTATTAGGAATAAGATTAGATCTCAGTCTAAATGTTGATTTTAAAGTTCGGGTTATTACATCATCTAACCCTTTAGGAAGCGACGTCCCGACGCTTAATTTGTCTCAATAGCCTTCGGTTAAAAGGCGAAGATGTGAGGAATAGAAAAATCATTTCCGAGATTCCTAGCGAAGGTTGGATAAACAAAAATCAAAGCAACGATAATACTTAAAGTACAAAAGTGAATGGTTTAAATGTAGCTTCAATCCTTATAAGGAAAGTATAATACATAACTCGAAGAATAAGCCATTCGAAGCGAAAACTTGACAAATGGTGAATTTTTAGAAGTGTTTCAAGGTACATTACTACTAGCTTATCAAACATGTGACAATAGATATGAGCTCGAAACACATACTTATGACAAGTGAGAGTCAGAAACAGTGGAAAAACAATGGGCGCATTTAAAATATAATGAGATAATCAATTCAAAAGATCGTTGATCACATCGACCAAATCAAAATAGATATCGTCCAAGGGTCTCATAAAAAAACAGTTTCTTCAGAGAATCTCATGAATCGCACAGACTTCCATCGAAAAGTTACAAAATAATCAAGACAAGGTAATTAGTACTAGTCATACAAAATCACCTAATAGCATTGATCTCGAACATAGAAACTTATTTCGTCAAAAGCGAATTCATCGACACGGAAATCGTTTGGAGTATACATTACTCGATCGGAGGAACTATGATCCAAATCAAATATAAAAGCCCTCATTAGGCACATATAATCACATTACGACATGTTTACAAAATAGGCTAGCCATGCCAAATCAAATAAGTGCAATCAAGTTAAATCATGCTTGCTAAGTAGCCAAGTCATGATAAATAAGAATATTTGATAGGATTTTCAGATAAGTCCAGTCAAAGGAAAGTTTGCAAGTTAAAGGATGTTCACGATGTTGATTGCATAGATGCATATCGAACAATATTTTCGTCATCAGAGGGTGCTCACACACGGATCTATACCTATATGACATTGCAGGGTGCTCACAAATGGATCCATACCCAAAAGATATTACAGGGTGCTCACAAATGGATTCATACCTAAAATATATTATCGTTAAGTTTGAAAAAATTTATTCGATGAACCATCGATGATAACAAGCAAAATTTCAAAATCGTTTCATTCACGATGAGTTGTCGGTGATAACTTAACCATCGGTTGATCTACTAGTACACACTTAAATCTTAGTGTCGATTAGACAAGTTGTCTATTCTCATAACGGGTAACGATTCTTAATGATTAGCTTATAAAGCTCATGATAGTAAGGACACATTAGAAATGGTCCATAAAGAAAAATCATAACTCGATAGAAGACTAATGGGTTACTCTTACATAGACGATAATCAATAATAACCATAAATACGACGGTAATGAATGATTCATACTAACGAATCACGAGTCAAAGAAATACGTCCGTATACAAAATAATCACACACTAAGTCAGGTACACTTGAGCCCACTCGTTTATAAATCATTGTTTACATCCAAAGGCGTCCCAATCCATGTAAATAAGAATTATAAATTTATGGTTCGGGAACTTATAACTTTCTTGTTCAAATAAAAAGGCGTCCCAATTTATTTCAACAAGACGATTATAAATCATCCTACTCAGTAATACCGTCACAAAATACGATATCATAACCAAATTAAATGCCAAGAAAAGTACAGGGTGTCAAACTTAATCCATGATTTCTGTATTCAAACGTCCCATTCTATATGAATAAAGAAACCATCGACAATCTAAGTTCTAGTGGTTTAAAACTTTCTTATTTAAATGTCCCAATCTATTTTAATAAGAGAACCTTAAACGACACATAGTTGGGCAATTTAAAATCATTATATTTAAATGTCCCATTCCATTTAAATACAAAGTATTAAATTTCTCAACTAATGACTACTATGAGCATATCTTTGTTGTACCCAAATTATATATAGTTGATTTGGGTATATATATATTTTAGGTCCAACATTGGCATCCTCCTTTTCGCCAACAAAACGTAATCAAATACAATAAATTAAACGTCTTATTACGTAGAAGACGTCTCCTTGAAGAAATGATTCTTCAAAATCATAAGAAGTAACAGAAATACGAATATCACGTTAATCAATTACGTTCGAAAGGGGATGTCCTAAAATGGCACATCACGATGCGATAACAACAATCGAGTTCAAATTAGTCAATATGTGATCTATTACGGAACAATATATACGTATCCAAGGTATCAAACGAGTTTCATACTCGTACTCAAATAATAAATTAATTATCGAGATCGTTGATTGGCGGTGAGGCCAAAATCTATAAAATCGCGTTATAAAATGCATGATAATCACGCAAGGACCATTGCTTCACACACAATGCCTTTAAATACCATAGTATGTACATACATATACATACAATCATTCCTATATACACATAGGATCACATTATCACAACCAAGCATTGGTTTCTAGGAGCCATGAGCGCGCGGATACTTTGTAAGGCAATAAAACAATTTTACGAAAGAGTAGTTATAGTCTAGGTTGTAAAAATGACCTAGTTCACTATAACTAGTGCTTTGATACCAATCTGTAACACCCCCTATTTCACAAGGCAGCGGAATATCAATATTGGGCGTTACTTCATAGCACATCACACATAGTCATAGAAAACGACCTCAAAAGAGACGTTTTATAAAATAACCCATTCGACAAAATCAGAGTTCAATAAAAAGAGGTCCCAACAATTCAAACAAACTTTAATAAAAATATAAATGTTTTTCAAAGTTATCGAATGGTAATTTTTTGTTTTGCCTTTATTTTATCTCGCGTGACTCCATGCTCCAGCTGCTCTTAACCTACACACCTGAGAATATATTCTAGAATGTCAACACAACGGTTGAGTGAATTCATAGGTTTTTAAATATCCAATAATGGGGTTTTAAATAAACTATAGAGCCATTGAACACAAGAATCTCATCCATTGGCGATATTGTAACACATACAATATCAATATTCCACACTATTACGCTAAGCTCATGACACCGATGCCTTAATCAATAAATTTGCCCTAGTCAGGTATCTTGCCAAATACCCCATACTTCACGTACAACACACCCGGCTGAGCCTCCAACTCACAGGTGCGACCTGCCCGGGTGGGGGTCATCATTCCCAATGGATCCATTCGTTTGTACGAGCGCCTACCATCACAGGTAGTTAACGGTTCACGATCTATAGGGACTTTTCACTGGCAATAAGCAACTTAGCCTTACTAATAGTGGATTATTACCTATACAATCAACGTTTGTGCTCATTCCAAAAGCATTCAATCAAATGTGTTACATTCATTTACAACAACTTGTATTCGTTCAAAGCATATAGCCAAACATCGCATGTTTATTCATAAACATATTCTCTCAAAATCATATATATAAGCAACATATCTTTTTATACCAAGAGCATGTATTCCCCCTCGCGGGTTTATAAAACATATAAAGCAGTAAAAGCGAGGCTATGAACTCACCTGGTATAGCTATTACACGTAGATCAAGGAACAAACGTCCAATAGTCGATACACGACTTCATGAGATATCAATCGCTCATTGATTGGGAGCGTGATGTCCAACGGTCGACATATAATCGAACGAGACCTAATATAACGAGACGCTTCTTAGGCTCGAGATTATACATAAGTCATATATATATATTTAAATAGTTCACTTTAGTAAGTTTGGACATTGCATAAGTTTTATAAAACTTTCCGTAAGACTTTTGGAACAATTTACCATGTATTATCCTACTATGACCTTTAAGCCCATTAGTGGCCCATTACAAGATCATGTGACTTTAATCCATTTTAATCTCAGTATTTCACTCTAAACCTATTATTAATCTGAGTCCCAATAATGAGCCAATAGTCATTATAAGTGTATGTTGGGCTATTGTGGCCCAAATCTATTTTCTATGCATTAGGGTTCTAAAACGCATCAAAACGACATAAACTTAATATTGTTCGATGGTCGAGTCTCGGGTCACATAATAATAAGTATATAAATGAGTCCATGATTCCCTATAAGTGGGTCATACCACTTAGGCTTTTATAAAAATCGTCACGTTTTATCTTAATTTAATATACTCTAATTCTTACAATTGTCACGACATGTCTCGTTAATTAGACCGTTTCTCCTAAACCATAAATAATATAGATGAGTTATTTTTACCAAATTCATTCTTAACTTATGTAGTTTACTTATTATAACTTCAATTGCCCCTAATTTATATTTATCATAGCTTATTTACCTATTTTATTACTTAGAAGAGTTGGCTGTCATTCGCAGCCAACTTCGTTTCTACCGTTTCGGCCGCCATTTTTAAACCGTATTGAACTGGTGGACCATCCAATTGATTCTAGTTCTATATGATTTTATCTACAACTTTTATTTTTACATATTCATATGTTGGTATACGAAATTTTTGAGTAAACAGTCCATATTTACAGCAGGTCAGATTCTGATCTAGTGTCGTATTTTAGCCATATCTCATTGTCCGAGTATCGTTACGGGACGAGTGACCCGGCCAAATCACCACAAAAGATAATGCTATCAACCTATATCTGTTTTTAAAGACCAATACCTACTGATCCAGCCATTATAATACGTTTTATTATTGATATGAAAATAGTTCCAAAAATAAGTTGCAAAATCATTACTCAAAATGTTTAAGATGTCTTATTACCATATCTCAACTTTACATAATAATAATCAATAAAACATACATATATTTTGAATATGAAATTAATATATACATGCCTAAATTAAATAGAACAATAAAAAAAGGAATATAATCCTTACAAAAAATGAATGAAGAAGGATTTTGATAAGAACTAATATCAAATCAAGCTTTTCTTATGAATAAACAAACTTTATAATTGATTTTTGAGCATCAACTTTAAACAAGGATTTAGTAGGATTGAAGTAGAAATTGTGTGAATTGTGTTTGTTGATGTTCTTTGATCATCCAAATGAAGTAAGAGCATGAGGTTGTCGTCTTTTTTTTAATGAGAGATTGGAAGAATGTGTGAAGATGTGTAATGGATAAACTAGCAAATAAAATGTACAAATGTCTATACAATTTAACCTCACCATGACACAATTCATGGTTAGTAAAACGTGGCATATGGCTAAGCAAAAGGGAGCTGGTATTTCTAATATGTATTACTTGTTAAATAATTACTCATAATATTTAAAAGCGGGTATTATCGGAGTCCGATATTTTAAAAGTTACACGATTAAAAAGATACGCGTTAAACACGAAAAATAAACGCTCAATATAAAATTAAAACATCGACATTCGGAGAGCATTTATATTTTGATATATAAATGAGGGCTTATAATTTAATAAATTTAACGTGTCGTATAAACGAACGACGTCTAACGGTTTAACAAATTTATGAATAATGCTCGTAAAACGAGAAATTAAAACGACGACAATAGAAAATATTTCTATGTCATAATGAAAATGTCCACGGTCGATGACGAACATAAACTTTGTCGATAAATAATAAATGAAACATATTCGATATGTTAAAGCCTTAAACTTGTCGGTTAGCCGATTAATCAATATTATTCATTGAACGAACATGACAAATGAAAGTCGGGTAATAAATATTGATCCGACTATTAGGAATAAGATTAGATCTCAGTCTAAATGTTGATTTTAAAGTTCGAGTTATTACATGGTCACCCTGTTGAAAACAACTCAAATAGCATCATGCTTCCTTTGAGCCTGCGGTAGTCCGGTGACAAAATCCATGGAGATCTTGTCCCTTCTCAGTTCACCGTTTCTAATGGTGGAAATAGCTCCTAGTCTATTGGTGTTCTATCTTAACCTGCTGGCATGTCAGGTATTTAGATATGAACGTAACTGTATCTTGCTTCATAGAAACTGGATACATAGAAGTTTGGAAAAACTATGAGTCTCAGAAAATAGACTTCTCTTAGCGTAAGATTCTAGTGTAAGGTTCTCTCCTTTACACGTAAGCTGGGTCATGGTAAGATTAACCGTGGGAATCAATGTGATTCAGCGTGTCACTGTAATCAACCAGAATCCGTACTAGAAAATTTCAGGGTGAAATTTCTTCTGTCATAGAATTTGAAACATAGTGCAAATATGGTCTTCGTGCTCTTCTCTAGACTTAGAGAAGGTCAGATCTTCATCGATGAGAACAATAACGAATTTGTTTATGAGTTAATGGAAACTCATTTCATTAGATCCATAAATGCTGCTGGAGCATTCATGAGACCAAAACACAATTATGAGTTTAGCATGACCAAATCGTGTGCGAAAAGCAGTCATGGAAATGTCATGCTCTTTCACTCGCCATTGTTGGCAGTATGATCATATGTCGATCTTGGATAAGTGCTTAGCACCCTATAGTCGATCAGACACATTGTCAATACGTGGAGGGGAATAACGGTCATGAATGGTGATTTTTTTAAATCAATGGTAGTCGACACATAATCTCATGTTACCGTCCTTCTCCTTAATAAACAGTTACGGTGCACACCATGGTCATACACCTGGTGAATGAGCTTCTTCAAACATCTTGAGCAACTGATCCTTAAACATATTCAACGTTAAGTTCCATCATATGGATAGACAGTATCCCTCTTCCTGGAATATATCAGGGAAATCTGAAATGATCGGCTGATTATGAATGAAAAGAACTTCAAAATTTGTGTCATAACTGATAGCTAGAAAATCTTCGCAGCCATAGGATAACAAACACGTGCATATAAAGCATAAATAATTTATACAGATTTTCCTAATGGAAAATCATGTTGAATGTATTCAAGAGCCTAAACATCGCTATACAAAATCTGATATGAATGGCGACCAATCGTAGCATGGTGTGCTGTTCTTAGTCTATAAGCAGAATCATATCTAACTCGCATCTATCCGAGGTAAGTACGTTAGCAGATTGGATCTTATCATTAGACTGAAGGAAAAGCTTCGTACACGTGGGTGATACGAATGGCTTCCTTTATGGTCATGGATATATGGAATATGTGATGAAGAAACGAAAGTGCCATGTCAGTACATGAAGTAAACGTGGCAGATTTTACTGAATGAGTTTCGCCTGCCTCACACAAAACGAAAACTGCGTGACCAAACTTGAGAATATGCCGGTGATGGTAATGGAATTCTTATGGCCTGATTAATACCTAGCACCACATAATGGGTATAATCCTTGGAGGGTACATGAATTTCTTAAGGCTGTTTCAGAAGATAGACGTGAGTCATGTGTCTTGACTCATGTTTTGAGAAATATACGAGTGACATGTGTCTTGACTACTGTCTTGACATGTGTCTTGAGAGAATATACGTGAGACATGTGTATTGACGGACGTCTTGACATGTGTCTTCAAATATATACGTGGGGCATGTGTCTTGACGGTTGTCTTGACATAAGTCTCGAGATGTGAAACGAATAAAATTGAAAATCTTAGATTGTCATGCCAGAATTGGCGGATCAGTTAGACTGTCGACTCTTTGTATTTCTGATCACGTCCATGACCGATGTTCTGTTGTGATTACTAGAATAGTTTCTGTCACAGTAGTGGTTACTATCGTCTTATATGTCAGTTCCATGACGGTCATTCTCATGACTGTGATTTATGTAACCATTCAGCTGAGTGACCAGATGGTACCGGTTTTCACTCATATGCTGAAAAAAGATAATTGGATAACGGGTGACACATAACTAAGGGGATAAAGACATAAAATGAAATGGTAACCTCTGGTGGGTGAAGTATAATTCTAGCCTGGTTGCTCCGATATATCGCCTTCGTCTTTGTCTCGTAGAAATCTTCAGGTATGAGAGCAGCAACCACCTCAACAACAACGTCTTGTAGAGTTCCCAAATTGTAAGCAACCTCACCGTCTTGTAGGATCTCCAATTATGAGCAGCATCAGCATCTATAGAAAATCGGCAAGTGAAATCCGCCTAGGATGATTGAAAATCACCTAGCGAATACTCACGGGGTATTGAATTACACATGAATTGCGGTACGTGTAGTACACATGAAATTCAGATGAGATGATTGATACATGTGTCAACCATCTGATATGATCAAAGGAAGGTAAAAGATCAAATGGTTAACCCAACTAAGTTAGCGCAAACATAGTTCCAGTTGCGTAAGAAGCACAAAAGCATGATTAAACGGAATCGAATGATGGCCAACATGAAAACATGATTAATGAAAACCAACCATGACTATCATGAAAGCATGATTACGTATAATCCGTAAATGCCTAGCATGAAAGCAAAATTAACACTAAGAATCATGGAACAAAATTATCATAACAGAGCATAAAAACATAATTAGCATGAACACGAAGTCAACCATGAGAGTATGAAAACATAATTGGCATAAAGAAACATAACAATCAATAAAGGGACATGAAAAAAATATGGTTGTAATGAAATGAAATCTGAAATTCGCTGGTGTGGACAACCATGGGTCGGCTCACAAAACAAAATTGACATGGGCAAGGGTGAAACGGCTATGGGTCGGTTCACCAGTACAAAATTGACATGAGCAAGGGCGAACGCCTATGGGTCGGTTCACCAAAACAAAATTCGAATGAAAAGCACATGCGACTAAATATGGCCAGTCTTGTACCAACCATTACTTAGTCAAAGTTCCTGCAACATTAATACATGAAAATAAATAAATGAACATCAACTGTCAAAAAATTAACAGAAAATATGTGACTAAGTATGAACTACTGTGGTTCAGCCCATATTAGTCAAAGTTCACAAGTAAACATCATGCATAAAACAATGACATGTAACTAAGTATGGATGAGTATTGATCAATCCATATTGGTAAAACAAATCCGAGTAAAATCATCATAGTTAATGACAATAAGGTTATGAAATTGTCAATAAGAGGAATGACAAGCGTCGGCTTAGGAAGATCCTGGTGACTACCTACTAGTCACAAGTCAAGTTTTAGAGTCTACAGGTCGAAATTAGTCTCTGATACCATAATTGTAACACCCTATTTGGATAAATAGACCGTTAGATAATAATTATGACGTATCATTAAAGCATGCAAGGTAAATGTCTAAACATTAAATGACCATAAAAGAAACCAGAAACAAACATCGGTTCCAACATAAGCTCTACACACGAACTGTATAAGTATATAATGTAAAGGAAAGGACTAAACAATGTCCAACAAAGCAAAAGTATGTAAATGCATTAAAGAAGGAAAGAAGACTGGCACCTCATTCCATGCACGTACTCTTGGATCCTAACTTTTCCCTTTAGTACCTGCCGTATTGGGACATGGAAACAAAAATATGACTGAGCAATACACTCAGTGTGCGAATAAATGACAATGAAATGTAAAGCATCAACATAAGCAAGTAATGAAATGAAATGAATAACAACAGAATAAGTGTAAGTCTTGGAAAACCTGGTTTAAGTTCATAAGATTGGTTTTATATTTCTAAAAAGACTTATGTTTAGTTTATTCTGAAAATCTGTATTTTAAATATGCCCGGAGCCTATATCGGTCATGTTATATCAATGTGAATGAATACTTAGAGGGGTGACCTCATCATGTAATTAGAGGGGCTGCCTCTAATTAATATATAATATGAATGGATGGATCAACTCCGGTAACAGATGAAAGGCACACATCGCAGTTACCATAAAATCTTACTAACTTGTCCTAGGATGCACCCATTCACCCCACATGATAATAATAACAAAGGCCAAATAACGTAAAGGGATGCTGCGAGCAATCACTCTCATCGCAGAAGAGTCATAACACCGGTGCCTCTAGTGCTATGGTTATGGAACCCCTATAACTAGGTGAAACTGGCATGCATGTATATAGCTCAAGCAATCTAAAATAATCATAACATATACTGATGTGTTTAAGACACTTAACTACTGGGGAAAACAAATGGCTGCGAACAAGGAATCCTAATATAGGAAGAAATATGTCCTTACTAAAGGATAGAATATCTGTACCTTATGTCCAGTAAATGAAGACGAAAACGAACGCGAAAGATCACTCCGACTTCACAATATCTACATAATAAAATGACTTGAATAAGTGTCGGTTTTACTTATACTTACTTGTTATTTAGTTTACTTGACGTGTTTATACTTATTACACTTGTTCTCGTCTTGTCTTATTATTTCAGGTTTAAAACATGTGTTTCTTATAGTTTCTTGTGTTTTAGATTCATGTATTTCATGTTTTATGTGTTACAGTACTTGTTATAACATATTGAGTAACATTCTAAAAATAGCAGGTTTCTAAATATAGTAACTTTCCAAAAATAGCAGGTTTCCATATATAGTACCTTTCCAAAAATAGTAAGTTTCTTTAAATAGTAAGTTTCTAAAAATAAAAAGTTTCCATAATTAGTAAGTTTCCAAAATAGAAATTTTCCATATTATCATGTTTCTATAAATAGCATGTTACCATATTTAATATGTTTCCATAAATAATATATTACCATATATAATATATTTCCATAGATAATAATATGCTTATTAAATAATAAAAACGATATAACATATAGTTTTAATAGGCTTATAATATGTCATGTATAATTATATTGTAAAGTTTAATAATAAATAAATACTTAGTCTAAACTTATAATTATTAATTAGTAATAATGTTACATGATATCATAAGTATTTAGTAATTAATAATAATCCATGGTTTAATAATTAAACTTTACCTTAAAATGATATAAATTAATTAAGCTAAGTTTTAATTAATTTAATGCACATGAATAATTAATTTAATAATTTTTTAATCATAAGTTTTATTTAAATACATAAACCATGGTTTTATTTAAATAAAATTATATCCTAAGTCATGCATATTAACTAATTTTATTAACATGTTTTAAATTAAACTAATTAAATGAAATAAAATACATGTTTTTATTTACTTAGCCAAACACCCCATTAACTGCTCTTAAAACCAAAACCAAACACCCCTTTACTGCCTTTACACCCTGGTTGTGGCTTTATTACTACCGACAACAGCAGGTTCCCACCGGTTGTAGCCGGTCCCTCCTGTTGTCCTGATTTTTCCCACTGTTTTTATTTACTACTCATTGCCGTGTTATTACTACCCACTGCTTTCATATATTACTCCCTGTCGCCTGTTACACCTACCCACTAGCCTATAACCATTATCCACCGAGAGCAATATAGCTCTCGGTTCCCACTGATTCCAACCAAACCACCCCTGCTGTGGTGTTTGGGTTTGCGACTGGCAGTTGAGAAACCACACCGACCTTGCGGTTGGTGGAACTTAATCATCACCGAGACCAAGTGTGGTCTCGGTTTGCGTATACACTGAAAACAACGACACACCCTAAATCTTGTTTACTCACACGCTTTAACAACATGTTAATAATCTTTTTTTAATGGCTTCTTGATTAAATAAACTTAACGAAATCAAAAGAAGAAAAAGAATTGAGAATTACCATTCTTGCGTTTAGGGTTTAGGAATCATAAACACGAACACATACTTTGTTTTCTTGATCAACCCACGTGATTTTCTTGGCTCCTTGGTGTGATGATGTCGACGGCAGGAACTCAGGAGGATAAAAAAAGGCGATCATTTTATTTGTTGATTAGGGTTTTTTGATAAACTGCCTAAACTAAAGATACTTCCCCGTGGTTTTTGTGTTAACCGTGGATTAGGAGACCACATTGGGTCGTGGCCCATTCTTTCCTTCTTACCCCCACCGTCAAGCCCAACAACACCCTTACTTAGTTATTTAATTTTCGTGCAACGTGTTTATCGAGTGCATTCGTATTTTCAAATGTCGTGAACTACTTTGGTTATAATTATACGTATTACATATTAATACCTATTATATAATGATAATAATATTAATATACGTAACTTCTTATCATATTTTATTTATATAAGAAAAAATCATAAAAATGCCCGTGTCGCGTGTCGTATATTAAGAAGTCGTAAAGTTTTAATTTATACGTAATTTCATGTAATTAATTTTCTAGGGATTTTAAATCGGGTTTTACAGATATAGCCTACGATTTGTCATTCACTATATTTGATGTGATCATCTAAGTAACTGGGGATTGAAGTTTTACATTGTTTTGTTCATAAACCTTTTTTAATTGATTCGTGATGGTTTGGGATTTTGATTAAGGGTTGCTTTTAGGCTTTCTGGGTGTTCCATCAACCCATATTTTTTCCAATATGTTATTTTATTTTCCTATCTCATCTATTCATTTTTCAATCCTTCAATCTACTGTTGATCTCCCTTCAATCCAAAATCCTTATTGTGTCTATACATCATTCCGTTTTTAATTATGTCGTTCCGTCGTTCCAAGGAGGATCATATGATTGACATTTCTAAACCGATCTTCGTCACCAATTTTCCTGAAAATTTTGGATATCGTGATTTGTAGAAGGTTTGCGAGATATATGAGAAAGTGGTTGATGTTTTCATCCCTAATCGTCGGTTAAAAGCAGGTAACTGTTTTGCCTTCGTTAGGTTTATTAATGTCGAGAATATTGATCGTTTGGTAGGGAATATGTGTACCATTTGGATTGGTCGACACCATCTTCATGTGAATCCTGTTAGGTTCGAACATGCGATTAAGAATATTAAATCAATGGATAATAATCCTCCTAAGATGCATGGTAATGTGGGTTCGTTTGTCTCGGCAGTTAGAGGTCATACTCTAATGAATGTTTCTGCTACTCTAGCGTCCCCTGTACTAGCTTTGGTTTTGGATGAATCTTGTGAAATCAAGTGCCATCTTTCTTGTCACATTGTGGGAAAGTGAAGGAGATTCAGTCCATTCTAACCTACATATTCTTTTATCTAAGGAGGGTTTCCTCAATGTCAAATGTTCTTTCCTTGGAGGGTTGTGGGTAATGTTAGAAATGGAACACGAGACCTCAAAGCGTAGCCTGTTAGATCATTTTGATGTTAATTCTTGGTTTCATGTCATTCAAGATGCAATCCATGATATTTTTAGCGATGAGCGTGTTGTCTGGGTAGATATTAAAGGGGTTACTCTCTATGTGTAGTCTCGTGAAATGTTCCAGAAGATTAGTTACAAATGGGGTGAGGTGTTGGATTTCGAAGACAATTCTGGTTCTTCGTTTGCTCACAAGCGATTTTGCACGTTAACTAAATATCCGGATTCTATTCTGGAGAAGTTTAAGGTAAGTTATAAAGGAAAGGTGTTTATGGTCAAAGCAAAGGAATTATTTACGTGGACTCCTGTTTTTATGGAACCTAAGGAGGCTGGGTACATAGCGGACAGTGAATCTATTCAAGGCGATAAAAAACAGACGGGTGAGGTTATACTTGGCGATGATGAGGCTGTAGAGGATAGCGATGTTGACGGTGTTTCTGAAACGGTGTTTGGCGACAACTCTCCTCCGCAACATGATTGTGGTTATGATAAGGGCCTTATTCAGAAGGCCCTTTTAGATTTTAATATGTTGAACAAAGATCCTGCTGGTAAAAATTGTGATGCGAGTCCTTCATTGTCGCACCCACCTGGATTTACCCCGGATGATTCTGAAGTTCAAAAAGAGGGTAATTTGGCTGAACTAGTGTCTAATAATGGTTTAGACCAGGAGGATTCACCTTTGGTGGATGCACAGGTTATGAATAATTCTCAAGATGTTCATGATTTTTCTAAAGGTGAACCGTCTTCTTCAGGGGTTGTTCATAATGGAGGTTCTATTCTTGTAGTTTTGGAGTATATAGTCCGGGTAGGCCATTCTATAATATATAACTTGGAAGGGTGCATGAATGACATTAAACGTATTATAGGATCTCAAGGAGCAGATGACGGTTTTAAATGAATATTTTATCTTTGAATATTCAAGGACTTGGCCACAAGTCTAAAAAGGAGTAGATTAAGGAGTTAAATAATAAGCATCGTGTTAATTTCTTAGCTTTACAAGAGACGAAGATGGAACGTGTTACTCATATGGATGTGAAATCTTTGTGGGGTAATTCTAACTATCAATATTTGGCTAGTGATTTTATTGGTAGCTCCGGAAGCATATTGTGCGTTTGGGAGGCAAATGTGTTCAAGAAAGAGCACGCTACTGTTTCCGATAACTTCATCGCTAAAAGAGAAGAGATAGGAAAGCTGACTACCTAGGAGCTAAGCTATAGAGAGAAGGAGGGAATGCTAACCATCACTCAAAGCAATAGAGAAGGGGCGTAGCAGAAAGGAAAGCGATCCTGACAACCAATGGCATAGCAGAGCAGGGATACCTTCCGGAAAGACTGCATTCCCAGAGAGAGATGGGATAGATAGGCTGAAGCTGGGAGAAAGAACCAGCTCAATTACATAGACCCTGTAGCGAGTTGGTTAGGAGGAAAGGAAGCCCCGTCTTTCTTATTTAAAGAGAGTGAAGGCGAGCCAGGAAATATGGGAAGTGGTTACCCAGTAACTCTAAATTATTTTTTTTGTTGTTTATGCTCCTCAACAGTTATCTATTAACTGGGTCTTATGGGAGTATATTTCTTCTCTAGTTAGACGTTGGAATGGTGAAGCTATTATCATGCGAGATTTCAACGACGTTTGGTGTAAGGAAGAAAGGTTGGGCTCGTTGTTTAATCCTCTTGGGGCGAGGTGTTTCAATCATTTTATCAAGTCTTCGGGGGTTGTTGACATTAAGTTGGAAGGATTTTCGTTCACGTGGTCGCATCCTTCAGGTTATAAGATGAGTAGATTGGACAGGTTCTTTGTTTCTAAAGGAATTTTGTTGTCCTTTCCTTCCATTTCAGCTATTTGTATTGATCGGCATTTATCGGATCATCGGCCAATTCATTTGCATGAGGTGTATTCGGATTTTGGCCCAGTTCCCTTTAGTTTCTACCATTCTTAGTTTAGTTTGGATGGTTTTGATGACATGGTCGAAAAGGCTTGGATATCTTTTTCTCATTCCGATTCTAATTGTATGAATAGATTTAAGAAAAAGCTCCAGGACCTTAAAGATATTATTCAATGTCGGGTTAAGGATAGAAAGCTTCAACAAAATTGTGCAAAAAATTCTATTATCTGTGAATTGGGAGTGATTGATAAGTCTTTGGATCATGGAAACGTTACTGATGTTGTTCTTCTAAAAAGAATAGAGCTGACGCGCTAACTTCATGATATCAAGTCCTTGGAATCTCGGGATTTTATTAAGAAATCTAAAATAAATGGGCGATAGAGGGAGATGAAAACTCGAAATTCTTTCATGGGATTATTAATAAAAAAAGATCTCAACTTTCTATTCGAGGCGTGTTTGTGGATGGGATTTGGTGTACAGATCCTTGTAAGGTAAAGGAAACTTTCCATCAGCATTTCCAAGCTTGTTTTCAACAACCTTCTGGTGCTCAATTCAAGTTGAATTCTATTTTTGGTACTCGGTTATCCCAGATCAAGTTGTCGATATGGATAGCGATGTTTCTCGGGGTGAAATTCATAAGGCGGTTTGGGATTGTGGTGCGGATAAATCCCCGAATCCGGATGGTTGTACGTTTGATTTTTTAGGAGACATTGGAGGTTCGTTGGGCTTGATTTTTGTAGTGCTGTTGAATTATATTTTGTTAAGGGATATTTCTCGGAGGGATGTAACTCGTCCTTTATCGTGTTGATCCCTAAAGTCACGGATGCTAAGTTCGTTTCGGATTTTAGACCTATTAGCCTGATTGGATGTGCGTATAAGGTCGTTACTAAGATTCTTGCGAATCGGTTGGCTTCTATTATTTCGGATCTTGTTTCTGAGTCTCAATCTATTTTCGTCGCTAAGAGGCATATTATTTATGGTCCTTTCATTTAAAATGAGCTTTTAAGCTGGTGTAAGAAGCCGAACAAGCAAGCTATGTTTTTCAAAGTTGATTTTGCCAAGGCGTACGATTCCATTGGTTGGGAGTATTTATTAGATGTTTTGTAGGCATTCAGGTTCGAGCTGAATAGGTGTCGATGGATCTGTGGTACTTTCTCGTCAACTAGGGCTTCGGTGTTGGTCAACGAGGCCCAACTACCAAGTTTTCGTTCTAGCGGGGTTTAAAACAAGGGGATCCGTTGTCACCTTATCTTTTCATTCTCATCATGGAGTCGCTTCACATCTCTTTTTCTCGAGCCTCTTCTGATGGTTTTTTTAATGGTATTCAATTGAAAGGATATTTATCTATCTCACACCTTTTTATACAAATGATGCTATGTTTGTAGTTCCAATTCAAACCTGAGGAACATCGTTAACATTCTTAATTCTTTATTTCCTTGCGTCGGGTTTGAAGATTAATATCTAAAAGAGTCAATTATTAGGAGTTGGTGTGGCCTGGTTTATAGTTGTTCAGGCTGCGGCTAAGATTGGATGCGTAGTTTTGGACCATCAGTTCAAATACTTAGGTGTCATGGTTGGTGAAAATATAGGTCGGAGATCGGCATGGGATGGTACGGTCAATAAGCTTCGTTCTCGCCTCTCTAACTAGAAAGTGAATACTCTTTCTATCGGAGGTAGGTTAACTCTTTTGAAACCGGTTCTTGGTGCTTCTATTTTATATTATATTTCTATTTTAAGATTCCTAAAGTAATGTTGAAGGAGATGGAATCTATTCGTAGTAAGTTCTTTAGTGGAGCTGATGCATCGGAGAAGAAGATATCTTGGATTGCTTGGGATAAAGTTCTAGCAGCTAAGAAAAACGGAGGGCTTGGAGTCTCTAGTTTTTTTTTGCTTTAAACCGTGCGCTTCTACTTAAAAGGGTTTTTTTTGCTTTAAGACGACTCGCTTTGGTTTAAAGTTATTCAGGCCTGGTATGGGACGGATCTTAATTTGCATTCGACTTATCAGTCCTCGCTTTGGTGTTCCATTCTCTGTAAAATGAAGGTGTTGAATGATACACACTTTGATTTTACACCTCATTACAAGAACAGGGTTGGGAATGGTTTAGATACTCGCTTTTGCCTTGATAATTGGACATGTGACTCTTCTCTTTGTATTCGGTTTCCTCGTATGTTTGCTTTAGAATTGGATAATGAGGTTGTGGTCGCATCTAAACTTGGTTCTACGTCGCTTGACTGGTCGTTTCATCGGGAGGTGCGTGATGGGATTTAACGTAATCAATGGGAAGAGCTGCTCTCTTTGATCAGGTCTGTTTATCTTTCTCCTGCTAATAATAGGTGGTTTTACGACATAACAGGTGATGGGGTATTTCGGGTTAAAGAGGTTCACAATTATATCGATGAGCTATTTCTTCCTTCTCATAACGTAGTTATGAGATGGGTTAAGTGTATTCCGATTAAGATTAACATTTATGTTCGGCGTGCCTGGCGTGATTGCCTTCCTACTAGGCATAATCTGGTTCAAAGGGGTATTTCGGTGGATTCTGATTTTATGTCCGATTTGTGGGTCTTCGGTGGAAAATTCGCAGCACATCTTTTTTCAATGTATCTTTGCCCATGATGTGTTTAGAAGAATATATCACTGGTGGGAGTTAGATGGTCTGATTGTTTCGTCGTTCTCCGAGTGGCACGAGTGGTTTCTCTCTATTAGGTTACCTTCTTGTATCGAGGCGGTCTAGGAAGGCATTTTATGTGTGGCCTGGTGGTATATCTAGGGGGGGGTCTGGAATCGCATTCTATTTTACGTGTCTCTTCCAAAACGTTCGGTAGTGTTTGACGATATCATGTCTTTTTCTTTTAGTTGGTGCCATAGTCGATGTAATAGGAGTTTTTCATGGAAGAGTTGCCTTAAATACTCTCATTTGATTTGTTTGTAATGTTTTTTTGCTCTAGCATCTTGCTAGTTGTTAACAAAGTTGCCGTTCAAAAAAAAAATAGTTAAAACTTTGTAAAACAGTAAATTAGAGTTATAAACCACCATAAAACGCAAACTAATATAGCATGATATAATAGAAAATCATAAATTAATTGGTTTTGCAAATCTTAGCTATAATATTATATGAATAGGATTTAACAACAAAACTAATTGGTAAAGTTTCAACCCCTTTCATCGGTAAAGTCGGATAGAGAATGAAATCATGCAACACTAAATATTACACAAGAAAAACTATACACATGTTTTTGTTCGAGTCACGAAACCTATGTAAAACCCGCATGCTTTTACCATGAACAGTACACTTAGTAAACATGCGTACATATTAAAAATTTCCTTTTATAACATGAACACGTGTCACGATTAGTAATTACAGAAGTTATGTACGTATTATTATTACAACAAGTATTAAGTACGTGTTAGTACACGATAATTATTAACAATAATAATTATAATCACGAACATGAAATCATGAACGTTAAAAATCACGAACACATAACTACGTACTTAATTAATATTATACGATTAATATCGTTATGTACAAGTATTTAAACACGAACATTTAATAATAACACGAAAATACGGGAATACGAACATGTAAATTTAGAACACGAGAAAACTTCGGGTTTCCCTTGTGGGCCATAGTAGCCGCGACACCAAGAGAAGAAACGGGCCAAGCCCACTTTGATTTTTAATAATAAACAAAAAGGAAGGAAACCTTTTCATTCACAGAGTTTTATAGAAAAATCAAAAAACCCTACTCCTTGTTCTTCTCTCTTGTGGCCGACGGCATACATCACCACCAAAGGGGTGATTGTTTAATTTTAAGCTAATCGATTCCAAGATCGTGTTCGTGTTATTCTTCTTTAACCTTTTCACGTATTCGGTAATCCGTAAACCCTTTTGTTTTTTTCTTTTATTTAATTATCATCACATGAACATGAATTAAAATAAACATGGATTCAAAACATGTCATGGGATCAAGGGGGTAAAAATTAAGGGTTTGTTCGGGTTTGGTTGCTCGACCGACACACAAATCGAGGGCCCCATGGCTCTCGGCGTGTTCTTTGTCACGCCACCAACCTAGATCTACGATCTCGGTGGTGTTTGGTTCGGTCGACAGCAGGACAAGGCACCCCGACTTGAGTCGGGGGTGTCTTGGTGGTTGGTTTGGGTCACGGCAGCCAGCAGCCACCACCACTGGCACACAACCGGTGGCAGACTTGGTCAGGCAAGGGGAACGCAACAGGCAGCAGCGGGACTACCGGCACATAGCCGGTGGGAAACCACTACTGTTGACAGCGGCTAGCCGAGAGAAACAAGACCACCGGCTTAAGCCGGTGGCAGCCTAAACAAGGCAGTGGCAACTGGCCAAGCCGGTTTGCCACTGTTAAGGGATGTTTGGTTCGGACCGGTTCAAGGGGTTTCGGGTCCGGTTCACGACATGTCTAAATTAAATACATTGGTTCGGTTCATGACTAAAATATGTACAAGGATTTTATTTTTTTACAAGTGTTGATTTTAACAAGTTATTAAATTAATTAAAACATGACATGTAATTAATTTAAGTAAATCATGGACTTAGGTTAATTATTATTTAGTAAATAATACATGTTTTAACCTAAGTATTTAATTATTTAATTTAGACTATAGTATTAGTTAATTATTAAAAACATGGAATATAATTAATTAATAATCATGACGTAGGTTATAATTAATATAATATTAATACATGTTTTAACCTAAGTATTTATACACCTTAATTTAATTAAATCATGCTTATATTTAATTAAATCATATAACCTATTGTTTATTTAATTAACATGTTATAATTAATAAACTATACTATAATCACATGACTTATGATATTTAATCAGTAAACTTAAGCTTATATAATTAGCTTATTTAATTCAGCTTAATTCTAAATATGGAAACTTTCTAATTCAGAAAACTTACTATTTTTGGAAACTTTCTATTTTTAGAAACTGATCTATTTTAAGAAGTTAATCTATTTTGGAAACTTTCTATTTTTTGAAACTTTCTATTTTTGGAAACTTTCTATTTTAGGAAACCTGCTATTTTTAGAAAGTTACTTATTATTACACAACAGGTATAATAATACCAGAAATACAAGTAATACTTAATCAGAATATACAAAATACATGATAAACACAACATAACGTTAAAACTGGTAAAATAAGACATGAACATATAAAACAAGCTAAGACACGATATAAAATCAGTTGCGTACTCAGTAATTAGAATACTTGTACATGTATACTATTTATGTAGCATTAGTGAGATCAAATTAGGACTTTCTTCCATTCGTCTTCTTCGTTCACTGGTCATAAGGTACGGATTTCCCGTCCTTTCAGTATGGACATTCTTTCCTTATTAGGATTTCCCCGTCTGCAGCCAACTGTTTTCCCAGTATTTGTTTTATATGTTTGATACTTATGTTAGATTAAGAGCCTAAGCCATATACATGCATGAAAAGTGTCACCTAGTTATGGAGGTACCATAACCATAACACTGGAGGCACCAGTGTTATGACTTCCCCACGGCGAAGTGATTGCTCGTGGCGTCTCTTTTCAGTTTTGGCCATTATATTATGTTATCATGTGTGGCGTATGGGTGCATCCTAGTTACATGTTTACCAGTATTATCATAGTGAATGCGATGTGTGCCTTGCATCCTTCACTAGGAGTTGATCCCTACTACCCAGACTAATTAATTAGAGGAAACCCCTCTAATTGCATGACGAGGTCTCCCCTCCAAGTATTCATGCACGATGGAACCTCATGACCTATATAGGCTATTTGTCTAATTAAACAGATTTTCATAGAAACATAAGTCTTTTCAAACTATAAAACCAGTTTTATGAACATGAATCAAGATATCTTAGGACTTATGTTATTCCGATGCTATTAGTCTTATATGCTTACGTTATTCCATGTCATACTTGTATATCCGTACACTGAGCGTTATACTCAGTCGTTTTCCTTTCATGTTCCCAAACGGAAGGTACTCAAGGTCGCTTGTAGACTTTAAGCGTACGTGCATATGGATTGGAAGCTATTTTGCCTTCTCTACTTTATGCATTTCATCATACATTTTGCTATTATTTATTTGGACATTTTTTAGTCCTTTTCCTTTACAGTACTTATGTTTGTGTGTGATGAGCTTATACTTAGGGTACTGATGTTGTTTCCGGTATACCTTTTCATGGTCATTTAATGTTTTTAAGACATTTACCTTGTATGCTTTGATGACACGCCATAATCACGCGTGACATTCCATTTACTAAAATGGGGTGTTACAATTATGGTATCAGAGCCAAGGCTTCGACCTGTAGGCTCTCAAAACACGACCTGTGATTAGTGGGTAGTCACTATGGTCTTCCAAGAATTGACAGTCGGTTTTCATGCAATCATTGTTTTCATGCATTCATTGTTTTCATTCATTCATGTTATATGTCATTGTCGTAGGTTTATGACTAAGTAATGGTTGGTACAGGACTGGCCCTATTTAGTGGCATGTGCTTTTTTTGAAACTTTTAACTTTAGGACCGACCCATTGGCGTCCCCTCGCCATGTCTTTTTGTTTTGGGTGAACTGACCATAGGCGTTCACTCTCGCGCATACAAAAGTTTTCATAAACTGCATCATGCATTCATGCACTATTTTTCCTGCATAATTTTTTTTTCTCATGATTTATTGACATAATTTTTTTTTCATGTATATATTTTATGTTTTATCAGTTTAATCATGTATTTTGTTTTATACTGTCAGATGGTTCTCACACGCGAGCAGGAACAAATCAATGCAGCAATCCAAGCTGCAATGCAAGCTTTGCTTCCTCAGCTGAGGAACGACATCCGGGCTGAGGTGCAAGCTGACAGCAATCAGCAACAGCACCCAGTTCCTCCTCCTCCTCCTCCAGCAACATTGGTCACATGGCTGGAGAGATTCAACAAGAAACGTCCTCAATCCTTCGAGAGAACTGACAGCCTTAGTGAAGCTGAAAGCTGGTTGGCTCATATCGAGAAGATATTCGATGCAATGGGCTGCGACCCCGTCTTCAAGTCGAGGTTGGCCTGTTACAAGTTCGAAGGTGATGTACTGGGATGGTAGAAGGCAGTCAAGCAGTCTGAGGGAGGTGAAAATTGGGTGGCTGGTTTGACTTGGGCTCAGTTCAAGGAGTTAGTAATAGGACAGTTCTTCCCCACGACTGAGCAAGACAAGTTGAAGAGGGAGTACCGCGGAATCAGGTACAGAGCTGGGGAGAACAGCAACGAGTTTATGCAGCGCTTTGTTCGTTTGGTTGGTTTTCTTAGCGCAACAGCAGGTACTGCCGAAGAGCAAGCATACCACTTCCGGTGGGCTCTTCGTACATCGGCCGCCAACAACTTGGTGTGAGCTACCTTCAACACGGTGGCACAAGTTGCCAATGCAGAACGTAAGCTGGAGATGTTGCAGGAAAGAGAGGAGTTCGTAGAAGCAGAAAGACCTGAGAAGAGGTATTTATTCGTCATTCAGCGGTGACCATTCGAATTCATTCAGCACTATCCAATATTTATCCTTCTCTTTAAACTGCACCTTTTAGGCAAAAGACTGAGGACCGGTCTCAACCGGATACTCAGCAACAGCCTACTCAGCCCAAGGGTAACGGTCAGACTCAAGACCGTTCTGCTACGGATAGGCGTAGCAGTAATGATAATTATCGTAACAACGCTGGAAACTCCAAAAGCAGCAGGTCCCTACATTTAACTCATTTCTTATGTTACATGTCGTAATTTATAACTCTGACACATTAGCAATCTTCTACCAGGAATCATGGTAACGGGAGGGAGCAGGACCGAAGAGGTTCACAGCCTAACCATCCAGCTATCACTGGTATTACATCTTACGTTTTCTCCATTGTCCTTTTGTACCTATAAACCATGTCTCATGTATACGTTTCTGGTCAGGCTCCCAGCCAGCACGGGCACCTGCTGGAGGGTATACTCACCCTCTCTACACTACCTACAACCGTAGGCACCCAGGACCATGTCGCCGTGACAGCGACGCTTGCTTCAAGTGTGGCCTTACTGGTCATCGCATGAAGGACTACCGCAAGGGCAAGATGGAGGGCACATCTGGACATGCTGATTCCAAGCCACCTCCTACTAGTGGAAGGGTGTACACGACTTCTCGCGATCAGGCCAACAAGTCTACAGGTACCATCACTGGAATCTTGTATATGTATGATCAAGCTGCATGTGTTTTATTTGACACGAGTGCTACTCACTCGGTCATTTCTACTGCTTATGCCAAGAATGTTAGGATATCCCCTATGCCTTTAGAGAATGTTTTAAACATTTCCACGACTTTAAGAGATTCTGTATGCATAACCCATGGGTACAAGAGCCTTCCCCTAGATTTTAACGACAAGATTTGTCCGGTTGACGCACTTCCACTGGACATGTGTGATTTTGACATGATATTAGGCATGGAATGGCTATCCAAACATCACGCCACCATTGACTGTCATACATATCGGGTCATCTTCAGTGATGTAAATGCAACAGAGTACATTCACAACGGGTTCGTACCCGGAAGATCTGTACAAATAATTTCAACCTTACAAGCACGTGCACTACTGTCACATGGTTGTGAGGCCTATCTTGCTACTGTTCATGATTTGGAGGCTGAATCTCCATCTATCCAGAATCAGCCGATCGTGTCAAAATTCCTAGACGTGTTTTCAGAAGAACTTCCGGGCATACCACCTGCTCGTGAAGTTGAATTTAATATTGAGCTCGTCCCAGGAGCTGAGCCAATATCTAAGACTCCTTATCGCATAGCTCAGATAGAGCTGAAGGAGTTAAAGGAACAACTGCAGGAACTGTTAGAACATGGTTTCATTCGACATAGTGCTTCTCCATTGGGCGCACCTGTTCTGTTCGTAAAGAAGAAGGACGACAGCATGCGTCTGTGCATAGATTATCATGAGCTTAACAAGATCACCATTAGGAATGATATCCGCTGCCACGCATTGATGACTTGTTTGACCAACTCCAAGGGGCCAAACATTTCTCCAAGATTGATCTGAGGTCGGGCTATCATCAGTTACAGGTTAAAGAGCAGGACATCGCCAAGACTGACTTCCGTACACGTTATGAGCACTACGAGTTTGTAGTCATGCCTTTTGGCCTTACCAATGCTCCAACTGTCTTCATGGATCTGATGAACCGTATCTTACATGAGTTCTTGGACAAGTTCGTCATTGTCTTCATTGATGACATTCTGATTTTCTCTAAGTCCAAGGAGGAACACGAAGACCATCTTCGTACTGTACTACAGATACTTCGCCAGAAGCAGCTGTATGCCAAATTCTCCAAGTGTTAGTTCTGGTTAGACAAGGTGGCGTTCCTAGGCCACATTGTATCAACAGAAGGAATCACCATTGATCCAACAAAGGTTGAGGCTATTACCAAGTGGACAAGACCAACATCAGCGACTGAAGTTCGCAGTTTCCTAGGTTTAGCTGGTTACTACCGTAGGTTCGTAGGGAACTTTTCCCGTTTAGCACTGCCATTGACCAAACTGATGCGGAAAAGGGGAGAAATTCGTCTGGACTGAAGAAAGAGAGAAGAGTTTTGAAAACCTAAAGCAGAAGTTAGTATCTGCACCGATTCTTACTCTCCCATCTGGTACAGGTGGATTTCAAATCTACAGTGATGCTTCAGGAAAGGGACTTGGTTGTGTTCTCATGCAACATGGGAAAGTGATTACGTACGCTTCACGGCAGCTTAAGCCTTATGAGGAAAATTACCATACGCATGACTTGGAACTTGCAGCAGTCATGTTTACATTGAAGATATGGAGGCACTACTTGTATGGAGAATCATGTGATATCTTCACAGACCACAAGAGCCTGAAGTACATTTTTACTCAACATGAACTGAATATGAGACAGAGAAGATGGTTAGAGCTGTTGAAGATTATGACATTAATCTACAGTATCATCTCAACAAGGCGAATGTAGTGGAAGATGCACTTAGTAGAAAGTCCGGTATGATAAACGGCACTAAAATTGAGGAGGAAATGATAAGAGACTTAGAGCGACTAGACATTAAGATCATGGTACGTGGACAACACGGTTACTAGGCTAATCTTAGAGTGGAACCTGAGTTACTCTCTAGGATCAAGGAAGCTCAGAAGGATGATGGTGAAATTTGGGCGATCATTCAGAACTTAGAACCGCAGACGGAGTTTCGGTTGGATGACGATGGTATCTTATGATAGGGCACCAGACTTTGTGTTCCTGATGATCTTACTCCTAGGGAAGCGTTATTAGCTGAAGCTCATAGTTCCCCATTCTCCATTCATCCTGGTTCGACCAAGATGTACCACGACATCAAGCAGTACTTTTGGTGGAGTGGTATGAAACAGGATGTTACTACTTACGTCTACAAATGTCTTACCTGCCAGTAGGTTAAGATCGCGCATCAGCGTTCTAGTGGTTTACTACAACCGTTAGACATTCCAGAGTGGAAGTGGGACAAAATCACCATGGATTTTGTTACCGGTCTTCCGCAGACAAATAGGAGGCATGATGCGATTTGGGTTATCGTTGATCGACTTACTAAGTCAGCTCATTTCTTACCGATCCACAAGGATGATTCGGTCAGCTAACTTGCCGATATTTACAAGAAGGAGATCATGAGACTTCATGGTGCTCCATCCAGTATCGTCTCGGACAGAGATCCTCGTTTCACTTCGCGATTTTGGAGGAGTATGCAGAATGCTTGGTGTACAAAACCTAAGCTTACACGGCTTTTCATCCTCAAACAGGCGGATAATTGGAGCGGACGATTTAGACATTGGAAGACATGCTCCGAGCATGCGTATTGGAGTGGACATGAGATTGGGATGACTACATATGTTTAGTAGAGTTTGCATACAACAACAATTGGCACGCCAGCATTAAGTGTGCACAATTCGAGATGTTGTATGGCAGAAAGTGTCGCACCCTAATCTGCTGGGATCAGGTTGGAGTTGACCAACGAGAAGGTCCCTGTAGCTAAGCAGAAATTGCAAGAAGCTCGTACACGTCAGAAGAGTAATGCCGACAAGCATCGTAGGGACTTACATTTCAACGTAGGAGATCACGTCTTCCTTAAGGTATCACCGACACGTGGTGTTAGACGTTTCGGGATCAAAGGGAAACTCAGTCCTCGTTTTATCGGACCGTCTGATGTCATCGAGCGAGTCAGTGAAGTATCTTATCGCTTAGCGGTACCTCTGCAGCTTTCTCACGTTCATGACGTTTTCCATGTGTCCTTACTCAGAGGGTACAATTATCATCCCCTTCATATGGTTCAGTATCCACTGGAACAGATTCGTGAATATCTTACCTTCATAAAGGAACCCGAACGAGTTCTTGACAGGCAAGAACGAGTCATGAGGAAGAAGACGATTCCATTCGTCAAAATCCTTTGGAGGGATCATACCGAGCGGGAAGCCACTTGGGAAACAGAGGAGTCTATCCGGGCTTCTTACCCTCATTTCATATTTTGAGTTCGGATATGTTCCTCTTTCAGTTTATTTTGTCTATAATTCGGGGACGAATTATTCTTTTTAGGGGGGAAGAGTTGTAAAACCCGCATGCTTTTACCATGAACTGTACACTTAGTAAACGTGCGTACATATTAAAACTTTCCTTTTATAGCATGAACACGTGTCACGACTAGTAATTATAGAAGTTATGTACGTATTATTATTACGACAAGTATTAAGTACGTGTTAGTACATGATAATTATTAACAATATTAATTATAATCACGAACATGAAATCATGAACGTTAAAAATCACGAACACGTAACTACATACTTAATTAATATTATACGATTAATATCGTTATGTACAAGTATTTAAACACGAACATTTAATAATAACACGTAAACACAGGAATACGAACATGCATTCGGTAATCCGTAAACCCTTTTGTTTTTTTTCTTTTATTTAATTATTATCACATGAACATGAATTAAATAAAACATGGATTAAAAACATGTCATGGGATCAAGGGGTAAAAATTAAGGGTTTGTTCAGGTTCGGTTGCTCGGCTGACACATAAACCGAGAGCCCCAAGGCTCTCGGCGTGTTCTTTGTCACGCCACCAACCGAGATCTACGATCTCGGTGGTGTTTGGTTCGGTCGACAGCAGGACAAGGCACCCCGACTTGAGTCGGGGGTGTCCTTGTGGTTGGTTTGGGTCACGGCAGCCAGCAGCCACCACCACCGGCACACAGCCAGTGGCAGACTTGGTCAGGCAGGGGGGACGCAACAGGCAGCAGCGGGACCACCGACACACAACCGGTGGGAAACCACTGTTGTTGGCAGCGGCTAGCCGAGAGAAACAAGACCACCGGGTTAAGCCGGTGGCAGCCTAAACAAGGCAGTGGCAACCGGCCAAGCCGATTTGCCACAGTTAAGGGATGTTTGGTTCGGACCGGTTCAAGGGGTTCCGGGTCCGGTTCACGACATGTCTAAATTAAATACATTGGTTCGGTTCATGACTAAAATATGTACAAGGATTTTATTTTTTTACAAGTGTTGATCTTAACAAGTTATTAAATTAATTAAAACATTACATGTAATTAATTTAATTAAATCATATACTTAGGTTAATTATTATTTAGTAAATAATATATGTTTTAACCTAAGTATTTAATTATTTAATTTAGACTATACTATTAATTAATTATTAAAAACATGGAATATAATTAATTAATAATCATGACTTAGGTTATAATTAATATAATATTAATACATGTTTTAACCTAAGTATTTATACACCTTAATTTAATTAAATCATGCTTATATTTAATTAAATCATATAACCTATAGTTTTTTTAATTAACATGTTATTATTAATAAACTATACTATAATCATATGACTTATGATATTTAATCAGTAAACTTAAACTTATAGAATTAGCTTATTTAATTCAGCTTAATGCTAAATATGGAAATTTTCTATTCAAGAAACTTACTATTTTTGGAAACTTTCTATTTTTAGAAACTGATCTATTTTAAGAAGTTAATATATTTTGGAAACTTTCTATTTTTAGAAACTTTCTATTTTTGGAAACTTTCTATTTTAGGAAACCTGTTATTTTTAGAAAGTTTCTTATTATTACACAACAAGTATAATAATACCAGAAATACAAGTAATACTTAATCAGAATATACAGAATACATGATAAACACAACATAACGTTAAAATCAGTAAAACAAGACATGAACATATAAAACAAGCTAAGACACGATATAAGATCAGTTACGTAC
The DNA here is from genome assembly GCA_025667525.1 of Glebionis coronaria. Classification (NCBI taxonomy): domain Eukaryota; kingdom Viridiplantae; phylum Streptophyta; class Magnoliopsida; order Asterales; family Asteraceae; genus Glebionis; species Glebionis coronaria. The sequence continues at coordinate 551,994,268 of CM046875.1, read as the reverse complement.
TCAGTAATCAGAATACTTATACATGTATACTGTTTATGTAGCATTAGTGAGATCGAAGTAGGACTTCCTTCCGTTCGTCTTCTTTATTCACTGGACATAAGGTACGGATTTCCCGTCCTTTCAGTATGGACATTCTTTCCTTATTAGGATTTCCCCGTCTACAGCCAACTGTTTTCCCAAGATTTGTTTTATATGTTTGATACTTATGTTAGATTAAGATCCTAAGCCATATACATGCATGACCAATGCCACCTATTTATGGAGGTACCATAACCATAACACTAGAGGCACCAGTGTTATGACTTCCCCACAACGAAGTGATTGCTCGTGGCGTCCCTTTTTAGTTTTGGCCATTATATTATGTTATCATGTGGGGCGTATGGGTGCATCCTAGTTACATGTTTACCAGTATTATCAGAGTGAATGCGATATGTGCCTTGCATCCTTCACTAGGAGTTGATCCCTCCTACCCAGACTAATTAATTAGAGGAAACCCCTCTAATTGCATGACGAGGTCTCCCCTCCAAGTATTCATGTACGGTGGAACCTCATGACCTATATGGGCTATTTGGCTAATTAAACAGATTTTCATAGAAACATAAGTATTTTCAAACTATAAAACCAGTTTTATGAACATGAATCAAGATATCTTAGAACTTATGTTATTCCGCTGCTATTAGTCTTATATGTGTTGATCCCAAACTTAGATCGATTTAGCTTTATGTATACGAGATTAGATCAAGTAATACACTTAGAGAAACCTTTGTATATGTTTATGACAATCTAAGTGTTATGCGGAATTAACACTTAAACAAGAACACAATGATATAAACAAACTTTCACTTTGATTAATGATATCTAACTTGCTTACAATGAAAGTAGTTTACGAATGAAAACTTATATTGAACATTAACCTAAAGGTCTTCTTTTATAGACATAAGAAGCCTTGTACAATAATCTACGTATCAGCTATTCTAGGTAAAGATAAATATAGAAAATACATTGTTGTTCTTATCTTTACTAGAAGTAATCTAGAATACAATAAACGCGTAGAGTATATCTTCCCATCAGTGCTTGTCTTCAATGTATCAACGCTTGACTTTATCTTGTCAACGCTTGAGCTGTCAGCGTTTGTTTTACTCCTGTCAACGCTTGTTTTACTCTTGTCAGCGCTCAAGTGAACTGGCCATAATTTATTCCCAACAATCCTCCCCTAAACTTGATATCTACTCCAATGATCAAGTTTCTGAATAAACATTAAGTGCTAGGAGGAATCTTACAAACCTTCTCATATTGGTAATAAATAAATCTGATCAAGTCTTTTGCCACGTCACTTCGATAATCAATTTCCAAGTGAGTGTTCTTCATCTTCTCCAAGATATCCTTGGACATGAAATACTGACCATCCACAAGTAGATACTCAGCAAACTTTGTAGAACTCAAATAATAAACACCAGCAGCTGAATATAATCTCCATTGAAGACCACTGAGATCATCTTCAAGATCCTTCCAAATAGCAAGATCCTCATCTTTTGGTCCACACATTCTTTTGAATGTGGACCACAGTTTTATTCCATTGGCTGAAGTTGGTGCTTCAACCTCATACTTGGCATCTAACAACCTCCATAGGTCTACCAAGTCTTCTCTATCACAACTTGCAAACAAAGATATAAGGGTGGTAAAAGTGTGCACCTCTTTTCCATACCTGCCAATCTTCCAAAATCCACATTCATCTTCTTCATAGCTCACAATTGGATTTCTGGAATCTAGTGGTAACACTTGTACCATATCTGAAGCTTCTAATGGTGAGAGCTTGAGGCTCTTTCTTATGACAGCTTCACTTGGACGTAATGGATCCATATCTTTGGGAAACTCAAGAGAAACTCCTTTTTTCACTGGTCTAGGAACAAACATTGCTTTCTTGAGCTCCATTTCCTCTGCAAGTTCTTCTTTTCTTTCATCATAAAGAAGTCTTAGAGTGTTTGCTTCCTGCACTCTAACCCAAATGGGATAAGCTCTACATTCCAACTCATCAAATGTCAATGCCTTCAATTTCTGATAAGTCCACCCTGTTCCATGACACCTGAGCAACATGCAGTACAACTCCCTTCTATCCCTTTTCATCTCTGAGAGAATATTGCTTGCCTTGTGTTTCAAAATGACCTGGTAATCCTTTTGTACTCTGAGAAGAATCTCCAAACCCCATATCTGATCTGAAATGGTCAAGTGTGGATTCTTCATACATCTTTCTTCCCAAGCATGATACATTTGAACCACCTCTGGCATATCAAAATCAACCTGCAATTTCAACTCTTAATTTCTCCTTGGCCAACTCATTTCCATACTCAAGTCTTTCTGGCTGTTCTATGATCATAACACTTGAGTCTGAGCTAGCTTCATCACTTCCCTCTTGCTCCTCTGAAGTGACAACAAAAGGTGATTCACCCACCTTTTTTTGTTCTTGTGCCACAATTTGTGCAGCCAACCTTCTATCAAATTCAATTTGTGCTGCATTCTTTGGAACAACCTCTTCTACCATAATACCCTTACCCTTATCTAATGGATCAATTGTTGGTAAGGTAGATGGTGATACCTGTGAAGAAACCTCTTTAATGATGGATGATGACTGGGATACATCACCCTCATTTGCAGGTCTGTCAACGCTCACTTTTGCTCTGTCAGCGCCCAAAATACTCATGTCAGCGTCCAAATTCTCCTTGCCAACGCTCAAATTTCCCGCCTCAGCGCCTTTTGCAATTTCCTCCAACATGGCTGTAAATGATAAATTTAAGTTTGTAGGAGAGACTAAAGACGTATCAAAACCTGTCTGTTTCTTCAAACTTGTTAGGGCCTCAGCAACATCCAAAGATTGACCATCATGGCTGCCCTTATCACTCACATTTATTTGATCATCCTCCCCTTTAGAAGATTCCTCCATCCCTCTCCTTGCACTAGCAGTCTCTAAAATAACAATCCTCTCCCTTAATTGCTTGAGTTCAAGGCCTTGTGTGCTGACAACTTGTACCAAGTCTGCATTTTGCTTTTGCAAGCTCATGCAGACAGCCGTCAATTCCATTATGGTCATTGGTTCCAATCTGCCCTCTTCTAAAATGGGTATTTGACCTCCCAAGTCAGATTCATTGGGCATGGATGAGGTCTTAATGATGGTGGGACTGCCTTGGCCAACTTCTAAGCCAGAACCAATAGTCCCAGCCTCATCCATAGCACCAACCACACTTGTGGTGGTGGTTCTCTTTGCGACATGGCTAGGACCACCAGAGGAGAACACTCCAGTAGTCCTTTTGCGTTTTTGTAACCTATATTGTGTTGGTGGAGATGATGATGTGGATTGGGTAGATGTGGGTTGGTTAAGGGGTGTTTGGGTCTGTGAAGGTTGTGTGTCAACGTTTGAAATAGGCACATCAACGCCAACATTGAACGTGTCAGCGTCGAAGGGTTCTTGGTCAATTTGCATATGTTGGGGTAAAGGTAATGGTTCAGGTATTGGGTCAATGTGAGGTTGGGGGTCAGGTTGGGGTTGAGCTGCTGCAATGACAGCAAGCATAGCTTGGGTTAAGGGTAGGTCACGATGTGGGGGTGAGTTCATCTTAATAAAAATTGCTTTCTTTTGCACAGAGATCTCATAAAAATCACTATGATACCTTGTGCAGTATCCTTGAACATCAAAAACCATTTGTAAAAATCTGGGATAAGCTAAAGTCATTTTGTTCTCTTTATTTTTACACATGCCCTCAAAAATCATTTTAGAATAATTAAATTTTTGCCCAGTAGCAATACACACAATAGCACTGGCAATAGATCTATTGATCTCATTGTGTGCAGTGCACTTGGGACACAAACATTGTAGGAGGACATGTATAAGGTACTTCCAGGCTGGGGGAAACTCCTGTTTATGATATTTATTTAAAGTTCCTTCATCAGGAAAAGGATAACCCAAAGCCCTTAGTCCTTGTTCTATTTCACTAACGGGAAGGGTGGTTATACCATCAGCATCATCAAGATGCAAGGCTTGGCGTACCAAAGCCTCAGTAACCACCCAAGTTCTCCCATGAACAATAGAAGATAATGTAGTCACTCTATTAACTGTTGAGGAACTGACAGTGTTCCAAAACTGTTTAATATGTGTGACAGGAATGAGTTGTGCATGAGAAAGAGCATACCTAATGGGGGATGCGTTCAAATACGCCACCATTTGTGTGTATTGGGGAAACATAGTATCATCAGCTTCAAGATACGCGATCATGTTGTGTTGACTTCTGAACCCTAATTCCAATTCTGATGGTTTAAACTTTGGTGCCATTGTTGAAAGCTATGAAAATGATTGATGAAGATGAAGTTGATAAGAGAAAATTGTGTTAGACAAGAATAATAGGTACCCTGTTTAAAAATAGGAGCCAAATATATAGGAGAAGAAAATGCATGTGATTGGCCCAAAAATAGGCAAGTATTTTCAAAATGTAATCATGAAAATATTGAAAAATAATAAGTTTATCTCATGCATTAAATGAAAGTTATCAACTCCCAAAATTAAGGCCTAAAAATATGTCAAAAAGTAACAACTGGGTAGGTCCCATTGAGTGTCAACGGTAAAAAATAACCTATCAACGCCCAACGGCTATATCCTTGTCAACGTTTGCCATAGCCATGTCAGCGTCTAAATTGGTCACAACAACGCTTGGAAAAATACTTGTCAGCGTCCAAAAATAAAAATGTTTAAAAATGAAAAATGGCCCTAACAAAGTAATTTATCCTAGAGAAGATAACCAAAAAGCTGATAATTATTATAGGGCGGCAAGCACTGTCTAGTTATGCACACTTGCTTATGCAAGATAGACATAACAGTCCTCTAGTGTCCCTTGCTAACCAAAACTCTTAACAACTAAGTTACCTTATAAAATTCCTTGTTACTCCCAGGTAAATCCTATAACAAAATTATTCCCAAGTCTCCCAACAGACCACAACCAATTCTAGGCCAAAAATGTCTTGGCAGCATGCATAGTATATCAACTTTGCTTGCTACAGTGCCTCATGATTTAGTAAAACTAACTCATACTCACCTGTGGACACAATCTAGAATTGTGATAAGAGTATCATATTGATACCCAAACATCCTAAAGTTTCCTAAAACCTCCCCTTAAACTATGATACACAAGTTGCTAAAAATATGCATGAACATAAAAAATTTATGTCAAGATAGGAATTAAAAATTCCAACCATCATCCATAAATAAAAACATGCCCAAATGCTTCTCCATTGATCCATAAGCAACTCTGTATCCAATGGTATACTGCTAACACCACCTGCACATTTAGATTGAAAACCACAAAACTAACATTGTTGCTGACAACGCCCCGATAACACATAACAACGTTGAGGGAAGCTTTGTCAGCGTTAGACAAATATATTGTTGACAACGTCACAAAAACACTTATCAGCGTTCAAGCAACCTTTTTCAGTGTTAGAAAAATATAGTAGAAAATCTAAAACTTCAAAAAGACCAATAACAATGCATCATCCTGTACATACTTTTACAAAAAGACTCCAAAACACATATTATGTGAGATTTATCATTCCAATACTTGTTACCAAGTATTGAAACCTCCCAGCATCAAAAGGTTTAGTTAGTAAATCTGACACATTTTCTTCTGTGTCAACCCTATCTGGTTGTATTAAATCCTTTTCAAAACAATCTCTTATAAAATGGTGTCTAATTTCTATGTGTTTAGTTTTAGAATGATGTACAGGATTCTTAATGATGCATAAAGTGCTGTTATTGTCAACAAATATCTTGGTATGCATGAAATTATACCCATAGTCCAACAGCTGGTTCTGAATCCACAAAACTTGTCCACAACAAGCAGTTGCAGCCACATACTCAGCTTCAGTTGTAGAATTAGCCACCACTGTTTGTTTCTTGCATTGCCAAGATATCAACCTGCTCCCAAGAAACTGACATCCACCAGTTGTGGATTTTCTATCAAACTTATCACCTCCATAGTCACTGTCTGAATATGCAATCAGCTCTAATGGTGAATCCTTTGGGTACCACAAACCAAGACTAGGATAGCATCTTAGGTACCTAAAAATCCTCTTCACAGCATAAAGGTGACATTCTTTGGGAGTCACTTGATGGCGTGCACAAGCACACACAGCAAACATGATGTCAGGTCTGGAGGCTGTAAGGTACATCAATGATCCAATCATGGATCTATAGTGCCTGACATCAACATCTTTCCCATCTCCAATCTTTCCCCAAGGGTGTTCTCTATCCATAGGAGTGGTAGCCCTCTTTTCATGTGGAGAAAAGCCAAACTTCTTCAAGATCTCAGTCACATATTTATCCTGGGAGATAAAGATACCATCTTCTTTTTGCTGAACTTGTAAACCAAGAAAGAAGTTCATCTCCCCCATAGCACTCATCTTGAATTTGTCTGTCATAAGCTTGGAGAAATCCTCACTCATCTTTGGATCAGTAGACCCAAAAATGATGTCATCAACATAGACCTGGACAAGCAACACATCTTTGCCTTTCTTCTTTGTAAATAGTGTCTGATCTATGGTGACCCTCTTGAATCCATTGTCCACCAAATAAGTAGACAAAGTACCATACCATGCTCTAGGGGCTTGATGAAGTCCATACATAGCCTTCTTGACTCTATACACCTTGTCTGGATTCTCTGGATCCTCAAAACCAGGAGGTTGCATCACATATACCTCCTCAACAATTGTTCCATAGAGAAAGGCACTCTTGACGTCCATTTGATAGACAGTGAAGCCCATGCAGGATGCATAGGCTAAAAAGATCCTAATAGCTTCAATCCTTGCAACTGGTGCAAAGACTTCCTTATAGTCTATCCCCTCCTCTTGTGTATATCCCTGAGCCACTAATCTTGCCTTGTTTCTGACCACAATACCTCTTTCATCTCTCTTGTTTCTCAGAACCCATCTAGTCCCTATAGGTCTGACATATCTGGGACAATCAACCAGCTCCCAAACATCCTGAATTGCAAATTGGTGAAGCTCATCCTGCATTGCTTCCACCCAACTTGGTTCTTTGAGAGCATCAAATATTTTCTTGGATTCCTATTGTGACAGAAAACAGGCAAACAAACATGCTTGCACAAGAGGGGTATCAACCTTCTTGTGTATATTGTCAATAAAACCACCAAGACCTTGATGAGATCTTCTAGTCTGAACTGGAGTCATAATATCACCAATGATTTGAGAAGTGGGGTGATTCTTCATAGTAGAAGTGAGAACTCCTCCGTCAAAAAGTCTGGTGTCCTCAACCTCATTCTCCATGTTGCCAATATCTTCTTCTTCAGACCCTCTTTCATCAACATGAGGATGAACCTCTTCATATAAATTGGAAGGTTCAACTTGTTCAAAAATGGAAGAGAAAAGATGTGCAGAAGTGTTGTCAACGTCTGAACCTTGTTTGTCAGCGTGTGAGCTAACAACGCTTGAACTATTGTTGTCAACGTCTGAGCCATCAACGTCTGAATTGGTCTTGTCAGCGCTAGATTTGCCTTTGTCAGCGCCTGAAGGACCATGCATGTTGTTATCTGGTAGTACTTAGGGACCACCATTATCTTTACCAGCAACAGCAGCAGCAGCAAAAGCATCTGTCCATATGGGGATTGTAACATATTCTTGGATAGGAGATGACTTCTCTGCTTGTGATCCAACCTTATCATGAACCTGTGTACCTGAAACATCAACAACTTGTTCTTCCACAACATTTGAAGTTACCTTCACAATGTCTGGATTAGTGACAGGCATATAATTTAAAGTTTTAGATAAAGGTTCCAAGTCAAACAACCAATTTGGACCACTTTCAGGATCACTAGGTTTATTCTCTAAAAACCTAACATGTACTCTTTCAAGTATACGTTTTTCCTATTTAAGATAAACCTTATATCCCTTGCTCTGCACTGAATACCCCATGAAGTAGCCTTCATCACCTTTTGCACTAAATTTACCTAAGGCATCACTAGTGTCTAAAACTACTACATGACAACCACAAGGTCTGAGAAAACCAATATTAGGTTTTCTTCCCCAAAGTAACTCATAAGGTGTTTTGTTCTGAATTTTGTTAACCAATGCTCTATTTTGAACATAGCAAGCTGTATTAACAGCCTCAACCCAAAAGGCTATAGGAAAGTGAGCATCAGCCAACATGGTTCTGGCTGCTTCAATTAGGGTTCTATTTTTCCTCTCAGCAACCCCATTTTGCTGTGGGGTTCTGGAAACACTAAATTGCCTAGTAATTCCTTTCCTGGCACATAAATCATCTAACTTCTTATTCCTAAATTCACCACCATTATCACTCCTAAGCATTTTAACTTCATTGCCAGATTTCTTCTCAATCTGAGTGATAAAATCAATTAAAGTGTCAGCTGTATCACTCTTCATAGCTAGAAAGAAGGTCCAAGTAAACCTAGAAAAGTCATTTGTTATAACAAAGCAGTAGGACTTACCATTCAAACTTTCTATATTGGTTGGACCAAAGAGGTCCATATGAAGCAAATGAAGAGGTCTAGTACTAGAGTGCACCTGTTTGGACTTGAATGAGACCTTGTGCTGCTTGCCTTTAAGACATGCAACACAAGAGTGGTCATTGGGAAATGCCTTCTCAGGCAAACCATCAACCAAGCCGAGTCTCACAAGCCTATTTATATTTTTAAAATTTATGTGCCCTAGTCTCCTGTGCCACAAATTACTTTCATCTACTAAAGCTTTAGCATAAAAACAAGACATATTGTTATTCATTATAATCCCATTCAGATTCACATTGTATATGTCCTTATGCCTAGGTGTTCTATAGTCAATATATTTCTCATCAGGGATCTTATAATCCTTGCTTAACACCAAACATTCAGTATCAGTAAACAGAACTTTATTTTTGTTATCACAAACTTGTGATACACTAAAAAGATTGTAATCAAGTTCTTTTACCAGAAATACGTTCTCAAAACGCAAGTTCTTGGTAGGAAGGGTTCCTTTTCCTGTGATAGTACCATATCCGCCTCCAAAGTAAACCTTATCACCATCCTTAATGGGAGTGAAGTTTGTGAGATAATCTTCCTTCCCTGTCATGTGCCTTGAGCATCCACTATCCCAATATCCATAATCATTGACCTGTTTTTGAATGCCCTGCACATAAAGAAAACAGATTAGTTTTCTTTGGGAACCCAAGCCTTAGAATACTTGGATTCATCTGGTTGTTCAATAAGAACAGACTTAGTTCTCAAAACAACCCCATTTTCATCCTTCTTAGGATGAAATACCCAGTTAACCCCAATAGGTTTTGTAATGACTTTTGAAATGTAATTAAATCTGTTGCAGGTCATTGAAATCCCATTATCATTAGGGTTTTGATCCTTCTTTGGTCTCCATGTCAAGCTTGAAGAAGCTTTAGACCCCTTACCCTGTGGTTGCAAATATTTAGGTCTGGTCACGTTTCTGTCAGCGTTGGAATTGGTCTTGTCAACGCTGAAATTACCCTTGTCAACGTTGAACCTAGGGTTTGCTACAGAAACCCATTGCCTATTAGACCAAGTGTTTGTCTTTTGAAATGGTCTTTGTCCATGAGTGTTAGACCCTCTAGTGAAGAATGGGGCAGGTCTAATCACTTGTGGACTTTGTTGCACACAAGGTTTGGGTCTGACAACGTTTGACTTTCTAACAACGTTGACTTTGTTCCTGTCAGCACTGACTTTGGGAGCGTTGACACACTTATATGCCAAGTGTGAAAAGCTACCACAAGTGTAACAGGCTTTTCTAGACACAACCCTAGGTCTAGAAGAGAAGAAGCATGTTCCATCATTGCTAACTTGGCTCTTAGGTGACCTAGTATTCCTATACATCTCTGCATACTTAATGCTAGGTTTTCTAACAGTGTTTGAGGCAAGGTCAATAGCCTTACCAGTGATTGGGTTTGTAACCTTAATGGGAGTTGACACATTAGGACTTTCACATAGCAAGCCACCCTTAACAAATAATGTAGGGTTAGCTTTCTTCCATTCATTCAGGTCAGTCAACTTTTGTTGATACTCTTCAACTGGGGTGACAACTCTTGGTGGAGGAATGAATTCCACCTCTTGGAGTTCTGGCAAACCAGTCCAAGATAGGTCCTTTTGTTGGACACCATAGAAGTCACCAGCTGGTGGTGGAACCACAGAGTAGTCTTTCATCCCAATCCCAGTCATGTCCTTAGGATCCCTTTGTTTACTCACACATTCACCTAGGGTTTGTGTGGCCTTATCAAATCTTTGAATTTTAAGGCCAACATTATCTTTGTTTTTAATGGCTTCATCTAATTTAGCCTGTAACTCACCATAAACCCTTTCCACAATGTTTCTAATATCCATACTAGCATTTAACTCATGTTTTAAGATATTTATTTTATCTTTTAAGTCAAATTTCATTTTCTTGTATTCAGAAACTGTCTTCTCAGTTTGAGTGAGAGCTAGTTGGTAATTAGACAGTTTGCATCTTTCAGTACTCACATCACTTAATAATCTTAACACCTCTTTGTTAAGTTTCTCAGTGTTTAACCTACAACTTTTACTACAAAAAGCATCATCGTATACCTCATTATCAGATGAAGAGGAGGAGTGTGCCATGAGAGCATATTCAACATGCTCTTCTTCTTTAATTTCAGCAACCAAAGCTTTATCCTCTTCCATATCTTTAGCCAGATAGCTCTAATCCCATCCCATACCATCTATTCCTTGAACAGCAACCATGGCTTTAGGATCCTGAGCCTTAACAATTTGACTTGAGGGTTTACCAGCATCAGATCTTCTAGGAGATCTACATTCCCTCATGAAGTGCCCCATACGATGACAATTGTAGCACTCAACTTTGGATTTATCAAATCCAGCTGTGTCTTTTGCATTGAAGGTCATCTTCTTCTTAAACCTTCTGTTCCACCTGTTTGCTCTTATACTAGCAAGAACCATGTTCCACTTAATGTCCATCTCTTCCAAGTGCTCATCACTTATCTGCTCAAGGTCCTCATATGTAATCACTGAACCATTGGGCAAAGAAGCAATATAAGCACATACAGTATCCAAATCCAAAACAGCATGTTTAACTCTTGGTGAGTCACTTTTGAATGTGTCAGCGTCTGAAAAGGAGACGTTGACAGGACATGTTCCAGCGCTGACACATGATGATCCAGTAACTGGATGCATGTAGGAGTCCTTCTGATTGAATTGACCTTCACTATGAGAGAAGAAGGCCATGTTACTGTTGGTAGACTTGCTTCCATGCTCTAAAAGAGTTTCATCTTCCAACAGCCTCAGTTTGTTGTAGATGTCATCAAACGTGGAACTTTTGTAAGTATTATTGGCAAGAATAGATCTTGCCTCAATCTTCCACGCCTCACCAAGACTTTTAAGAAAGGTAGCATTAATGTCAACATCACCAAGTTGTGTCCCCATGAAGGACAATTTGCTTGTAATGTCAAGCAATCTGCTTCTCACACTACTCAGTTTCTCATTGGGTTGAGCTTTGAAAACAGCATAATCATGCATGAGTTGTTTCTTCTTTTCTTCCCTAGTATCTTCATTGCCACCATATGCAACTTCAAGAGTTGCCCAAAGGTCTTTAGCAGAATCATAACCTCTGTATTTATGCTGGTTCTCTTGTCCCAAAGAGACTTTCAGAATATTTAGGGTTTTCATGTCAACCCTTTTTTTTGCTATGTCTTCAGCAGACACAGCTCTACCATCTTCATGCTTTTCTTTCTTATCTTCTTCAGAACATCCAGCAACAGTTGCTCTTCCAGCAATAGCATCAGCAATCTTTTGGGCTTTATTGAATGTGTTTCCATATTTAATAATCTCCCAGAGTGTGTAGTCATAGATCCCTAGATATTGCTCAAAGTTGAATTTCCACAATTTAAAGTTGGTTGCATCAAGCATGGGAATCTTGATGTTTGGTAAAGGTGAGGAGGAGGAGGTTATTTCTGAATTTGACATGATGTTGTTAGGGTTTTGAGAAAATTAGGGTTTTGGTGATTCTTAGGGTTCTTGTGTTCTTTAAGATCAAAAGTTCCTCAACAAGCTCTGATACCACTTGTTGATCCCAAACTTAGATCGATTTAGCTTTATGTATACGAGATTAGATCAAGTAATACACTTAGAGAAACCTTTGTATATGTTTATGACAATCTAAGTGTTATGCGGAATTAACACTTAAACAAGAACACAATGATATAAACAAACTTTCACTTTGATTAATGATATCAAACTTGCTTACAATGAAAGTAGTTTACGAATGAAAACTTATATTGAACATTAACCTAAAGGTCTTCTTTTATAGACATAAAAAGCCTTGTACAATAATCTACGTATCAGCTATTCTAGGTAAAGATAAATATAGAAAATACATTGTTGTTCCTATCTTTACTAGAAGTAATCTAGAATACAATAAACGCGTAGAGTATATCTTCCCATCAGTGCTTGTCTTCAATGTATCAACGCTTGACTTTATCTTGTCAACGCTTGAGCTGTCAGCGTTTGTTTTACTCCTGTCAACGCTTGTTTTACTCTTGTCATCGCTCAAGTGAACTGGCCATAATTTATTCCCAACAATATGCTTACGTTATTCCATGTCATACTTGTATATCCGTGCACTGAGCGTTATGCTCAGCCGTTTTCCTTTCATGTTCCCAAACGGCAGGTACTCAAGGGCGCTCGTAGACTTTATGCGTACGTGCATATGGATTGAAAGCTATCTAGCCTTCTCTAGTTTATGCATTTCATCATACATTTTGCTACTTATTTCTTTGGACATTGTTTAGTCATTTTCCTTTACAGTACTTATATTTGTGTGTGATGAGCCTATACATAGGGTACCGATGTTGTTTCCGATATTCCTTTTCATGGTCATTTAATGTTTTAAGACATTTACCTTGTATGCTTTGATGACACACCATAATCACGCGTGACATTCCATTTACCAAAATGGGGTGTTACAACCTAACTCTACGTTTATTTGATATGTAATGCATGGGTCTTCTCTACACCTAAGGTTAATTCTGGGTGATAATAGCAATACACACCCTTGGGGTGGGGATAAGCCTCGTGAGGTGAAGGTGTTGTGTAAATGTTCAAAAAGTCTATTTCATCTATCCTGAAACTACCCAGACTATATGAACCGATGGTTGGGTTGGTTCCTCTTTTGTCTTTTAATTTTACTTGTTTTAATTTGTTTTATAGTTTTTTATTACGGTTTTCAACAATTGCCATAAAATTATTTACAATTAAAAATATAATCAGTATACTATTGTTATTATTATAACTATTGCATCTTTATTTTAAATATCTTTTATTTTCTTAATAGTTTCTTGTTTCTTTGGATTTCATCAATCGTGACATTTTCACGAATTAAGCAGAAGGACTTGATATCACCAAAGTTAGATCTTCATAACTGTTTTGAAACAATAAAGCATCAATTTTTTTTAAACAAGAATAAAACGTCAATTGATAAAAAGATAAAAAGATTAGAAAAATAGATACTGTTAATGTATATTGTTTCTCTTTAATGAGTAAAAACTACGTGCAACTTAGGTTGGGCGTAACGGCAGTATCGGTTGGCTTCGGCTACCGAAGTCGAACTCGATCGGCCCGTTGCGACGATCGAGTCAACTAAACCGACCGCCCGAATTCGATCCTAAGTATGACCTGGTTGAAAGCCAATGAAATGTTTTATTCGACTGAATTTCCCGCAATATAACTATTTTTTTTTAATTTTAAATTTAAACCATATATCGTTACTCGTTGTCAGTAAGTCACTGTCAAATCACACCCTATTTTATTTTCTTCTTAATTATTTAAATTCGTAAATTAAAAAAGAAAACGTAAACAATTTTTATTCGAAAATTAAAACATTTATTCCATACGTAAATAATTAAAATACTGAAATTCAAATATAATACGAAAGGAAACACACTACTAGATAGATAAAATAAAAATAAATAATACGATTAGTCAGTTCCCGGATCTAAATCCGATAACTGACCAGAAAACTCCCAACGGAATTGCTATTCGTAAGCTTATTCGGCCCTAATTTTCTCCTTCAGCTCTCTTTGTGCCCTACCTTCTTCTTCCATTGTTTCTTTAAGTACTTGTTCTTCTTGGTATAGTTGATACATCTGACAATCAGTAAGTAAGCGATTTGAGTCGTTTACAATTAGATAGGGTGTATCGGGAGAAACATATCAGCGTCATGTTATTGTGATGAACAACCGATATGAGTCTGAGGAGTAAGGTTATTCAACCATTCAATTTTACATTTAATTTTATCCTACATTTTTTTAGTCATTTTAAACAAGTATTTTTGCATAGCTTTATCATTGTCTGCTTCTTTTTTAGCAACGTATCGATTGAAACACGTTTCGATGAGAAAATATCATGGCACATATCATATGTTGTCCGTAAGTTCGTCTTACCATGACGTGCATTACTGAAATCGAAGGCTAACGTCGTGAGCTTAAGCTGCCGACGGTGTTCTTCCTTGATTTGTTTCTGAACCATACATTTGATCTCGTCAACGGTGTGTGTAAGGGAGCATGTCATTTGATTTTTAAAGTTGTGTGTGAAAATACTGAAAATAAGTGTCGGTAGAGTGGTGTGTGAAAATTTTGTGTTTGAAAATGTGATATTTATAATGAAAGAAAAGAGGATTTTTTTTAATTAATTAATTTTTTTTTAACTAGGTCGCAATAGGTTGTTTTGTTGGGGCAAATAAGTCGTCGTAAGTTGCGGGAGAAAAAAAGCTGATGTGACAGAGAAAATAAAAGTTGCATTAAGTCGCTGTTGTAGGTAGCGTTGTTACTTACAACTCACGAGTAGTACCATTGTAAAAGTAAATAAAAATAACATTAGTAACAAAGTATGAATGCGTTAAGTGTGAAGAATTAACACCTTGCTTGTGGAACTGATGGTGATGATCAAGGTTCTAAAAGGCGCGTCATGGCGGCGCAAAGGCGTCGTTAAGGCGTGAGGCGTGGCCTCGTCGTTACGATATAGACCATGGCGCGGGTTCTACGCGTGACGTGAGAAAGGCGTGATATGGCGGGCAAAGGTGTGAGGCGTGACGAGTTTTTTTCATTCAACTCTAAATTTTTTTAATTTTTTTATGGAAGAAAATTACATGTAAAAATAACAGTTTAACCTTATTTATTATGTACAATAACTTTTTTTAATCTTGGTTTTTATAAAAACTATATAAATATAAAAATAAAATCATATTTTTGTGCCGTCTTAGGTCACGCTTTAAAGACGCAAAAGTTTCGTCTTAGCCGCAAAAACTTGAAGCTTGGTCTTGCCGCCACGCCACGCCTTATGCTATTTAGAACCTCGGTGATGATGTACATGATAGATGAATCAACTTTCAATTCAACTTTAATTTAAAGATTTAAAGATAATACTACAACAAGACAAAAGTTCATATTTCATATTTGAGTTTTTTTGTGTTTACTAAATGACGTGAAAAGATAGAATAGTTGAATAAGAAAAAGACAAGATAGTCAAATAAAAAGAATCGTTTAAGGGAAAAGAGTCTAAAGAAGTTGAAATTTATGGAAAACTCGTTTATATAGTGGTTGTAAAATAACTGAGGTATATAATCTAAAACGTATTTGTTTAAATTATACTAGTTATAATACATGTGTATACACATGTTTTTTTCTAAACTTTTATAATATTATCAACTAAATGCATAAACAACTTGACATGTCCTAAATATTTTTTACTAAGGTGTTAGAATATGAGAGTTTCTAAGTCCTAACACAATTTTAAAGCCCAACCGTATTATCCAATACAAATATTGCTTTTAAATTAAAACTACTCACATAATACTGATGGGTTTTTAAAATATACTACAACCAAAACTCTTAATACTCTCTCAAAACTCATTTACCAAGGAAATTAATTGTATGCCTGTAACATTCTACATCAATTGGATTCTTTGGGTTGAACCTGACTTCACCTTCTTCACTAAACAAAAGACACTATTATTTTCCATATTTTAATCAGTTTGCAAAATTTATGGTCAATGTACGCTCATACTCTACTTCCAATTATATTTCTGCACCCAACTGCAATCGTCGACACAGTAGATCAGCTGCTTTTAAGTGACTAAGAGAACTCACATTCTGCACGACAAAAACATTAAGCTCCTTGAGAAAAGCAGAAAGCATCTCACAACAAATCAACACATCAAATGACTGGACCACATCTTTTCTTCTAAACATCATCCATAACAGCCCATCTGGGAATCACATGAGGATTATTTTATTGCAAGGTTTATGTGCACAGCAAATGAACCGAACACTATCAATCACAAGAATCTCGTTGTCGTGAACATTAGGAAACTTCCTACCGAAGTACCAAACCAAATTTAGTAACACTTTACTTCCTATTTTGACGCTTGTAAGCAAAAACCGCAACTAGATCCATCTCAAGTGTAACGAAGTAAAAAGTAATATATAGAAAACTGGATATTACAAAATCAGTAGTCTGCAATAACAAATCTTTCCATAAATTACGAAACTCAAGTACATGAACTAAATTCCAAATAAAATCAAATCCCAACCATTTTTTAAACCCAACTGAAACTGATCAAATTAAGAGTTATCAGTTTGATGGGCGATTAGTCATGATTGTTAAGAAAGAATTGACAAAATGGGAGTGCTCGGTATCATATATCAAAGAGCTAAAAGACAATGAATCATATGATTAAAAAACAATGTAATTATGATATGATTCTAAAGCTTTTGAGGAAAATAAATATGGACATTTTTGACATGTTCGGCCTCTTTTCTTATAAGTGAAAAAAAACATTTGACACGTCCAAGATGAAACACAACTCAAATTGACCCATCAGGAAATAAATGGGTCAAATTTATCATCGCTAGCTATGGGTGAATGCATGTAGTAGAATGAATATATTCAAGTATTGACTTTTAATATACATACCCTAACTAATTAAACGATTGGAGCAAAAATGTGTGTAGTGAAATTTCTTGGACATACCATTCCAGTTGGTGTCAAATCTTTTAGAGGGTCAACACCACACTTCCTGGAGACACATAAACGAATTTTTATAATTAGTTGCTAAATTAAGTAACATTTAGTCTTTTTAATAAAATATTTAAAAATCAAAAGAAATAAATAAAATGATTATTTCTTACAAAGGAAATAATCTCTTGAAAAAGTCCCTACTTTGTGTTTTGCTTTACAAAGAAAAAGATTATGCTGCGTTTAGTTAAAACATTCTGTTTTTCAGAAAATGTTAAAAATTCTTTAGAAAACACAAAATTTCTATTTTGCCCTTTTATATACTCCCTCCGTCTCTAAAAAATGTCCACTGTTGACTTTCAAAGTCAAGCGTTCTCAACTTTGACCGTAAATTATTTTGTTTGTGTTATATAATACTTGATACAAATTATATGAATGGATTGAGTTTTAAATATATTTTCATTACTACAACTTTCCTCAAGTATTATATAACAAAAACGAAACAATTTAAGGTCAAATTTTACACAAAATGACTCCGAAAGTTAAAAGTGGACATTTAATTTGGGACGGAGGGAGTACAAAACAAGAAACAACTTTTATTTGTTTTCCATGTTGTTCATTTAACACACTAGATCTATTTTTTGGCTTATTTTCTAAATAACACTCGACCAACCCCTAACACATCTCACCACTATAACGAAAATGTTTTATTTCAAGCTTTTACATTTTCGTCAGTATTTTCACGTTTACGTCTGATTTTTACCGTTTTTGTCAGTATTTATACATTTTCATCAATAATTTTACGTCTTCGTCAGTATTTTTACGTTTTCGTCATTATTTTACGTTTTAATCAGTATATTTATGCTTTTGTCAGTATTTTAACGTTTATGACGTTTTTATGTTTTAATGAGCATCTTTACGCATTTGTCAGTACTTTTACGTTTTTATAAGTTTTTTTACGTTTTAGTCAGCATCTTTACGCTTTTTTCTCATTATTTTAATGTTTTCGTCATTTTTTACGTTTTATTCAGTATCTTTACGTTTTTTTCCGTATTTTAACGTTTTCGTCATTTTTTAATGTTTTCGTTAGTATGCTTACGTATTTGTCAGTATTTTTATGTTTTCCTCAGTACTTTTACGTTTTCCTCAATATTTTTACGTTTTCGTCAGTTTTTTACGAAAATATAAAAATGTTGAGCAAAACGTGAAAATATAGACGAATACGTAAAAAAATTGAACAAAAAAAAACTGACGAAAACGTAATAAATCGAACGAAAACGTAAAAACTAAGAAAAACGTAAAAATAATGTCGAAAACGTAAAAAAAATGACAAAAGATAAAAATACTGACGAAAACGTAATAAATCGAAGAAAAAACCCAAAAATACTGGCGAGAACGCAAAAATGCTGAAAAAGGATAAAAATACTGACGAAAACGTAATAAATTGAAGAAAAACGTAAAAATTGACAAAAACGCAAAAAAATACTGACGAAAATGTAAAAAAACTGAAAATGGGTAAAAATACTAACGAAAATGTAATAAATAAAAAAAATGTAAAAACCAACAAAACGCAAAAATACTGACGAATATGTAAAAAAGCTGAAAAAGGATAAAAATACTGACGAAAACTAACAAAAAGTAAAAGTCTGGACAAAAACGTAAAAAAGCTGACCACAGATAAAAATACTGACGAAAATATAAAAATGAGGCGAAAACGTATAAAAAATGAGGAAAATGTAATAATATTTTTAGAGACGAATTTATTGTTTTTATGTTGAATTGTAGTCATTTTAATTTTTTTACATGTTTATTGATGTTAAATTTTACTTTTTAAATTTTTTGTTTTCTCGTTTTTTATTTTTGTTGATGTTAAACTTTACTTTAAATTTTACTTTCTCGTATTAATCTTTTTTTAGTTATTTTATTATTTAATTGGTTAGTTTATAATAATGTTTTTGTGTTTCGAAAATATGTTTATAATAATAAAACAATATAAAAGAATGAAGATAGCAAATAAGAACACTTGGGCATTTTTTCTTGTTTTACAAAACGAAAAACAAAAACATATGTTTCTCTAACTAAACGCGTTTCTAGATTTTCAAGTATTTTGTGAAATAGAAATCACTTCTCTTTTTCTACAAAACAGAAAACATAAAATGAAAGAAAATATTTTTCAACTAAGCGCACCAATTTTTCAGAAACAATTATATCCAACCGTTCTAAATAAGATACTTAAATTATTAAATATTAATAAGTAACAAATATTTTTATTACATTTTTTAGAGTCAATTACATTTATATGCTTTTGAAAGTCAAATATTACGTTAATGTTTTTTCACCTTTTTAATTACACTTCTCAACTCGTGTAATTACATAAATATTCTTTGCTAAATTTTGTTACTACATCAACATATTTACCAAATTATTATATATCCAAAAAAATCAACATGTCTTTCATTACTCGATGTCAAACGATATATATGAACAAATAAATATATATCGTATTTATATCCAAACTTTTGTAGTTACATTTGCATGTTATTTTATCACTTGAGACTAAAAAATATATGTTAAAAATATAATTATAATCATTCTAAATGATAAATAAGAGATAATAATATTTCAAAATTTAAGATCATTTAAATTATGATTTAGTTGATTTCTGAATGTATATAGGAATTTAAAAGTTTGACAAAGATATTAATGTAATTACAATAGTTTGAGAAGGATAGTGATGTAATTACAAGAGTGAAGGATATTTATGAAAATGCAAATAATATTTACGTAATATTCAACTTAAAAAAAGATATACATGTAAATCTCCCTTTTTTTATTAACCCTGATATATAATGTACTTTGAATGATTTGATACTATGGTATTGAAAGCCTTTTTAAAAAGTGCGTTGTAAAACGCAATTTATCTACTAAAATGAGTATTAAATATAAAAATAAAAATTGAAATAAGTTTATATTAATTCACACGAAGTAAGTAAAAAAAAATAATATAATCAAACATATAGACATTAATATTTTAAAAAATCATATAATCCATATAAAATTTTAATAACGAAATTATTACTTAATGGGTTTTGCTAACCAATGTTTATCGAGCAAGAGGTTAATACGAAATGAATGAACACAAAATTTCCTAATTAACAATAAAATGTATTAAATAAACATTAATTCTATTAAAAATCATGTTCAAATATAGTAACCCATGAATTTATTTAATGTGTATTTAATACATTTTATTAAATAAAAAAACTTGCGTTTATTCATTGCACCATAACTTAGAGCACTAGGAACCATCACTCCAAGTGATTAGTTTTTTGGGTACCACGTCAGCGAAACTCACTCACTCACTCACATGAAAAAAACAGGGGAGTCATCACTCCAAGTGATTTCCAGTTTTTTAGAATTTTACAAAACACCCCCTAAACAAACTTAAATATTTCGTTAAACATAACCAACATTACAATACTTTTAAAATAAAACGAAGATAATAAAAAAGACATTCGAAAATTAAAAAACCATACGAAAATTAAAAAATCATACGAAAAATAAAAAATCATACGACCCGCCGTTTAATTTTCTTCATCTTCATATGCATCTTCATCTCTGTGGTCAATTTGATTCCAGATATGATCCATAAGGTTTTGTTGAAGAGTTTGATGGGTTTCTCGGTCGCGTAGTTCTTTGTTTTTTCGGCGGTAAACCTCACACCGATCAACCCATGTTCGTTGCATATTTCTTGACGGGTTAACGTAATTTTCGTTCCAATCTAAAACCTCCATACCCTGATCTTTCAAAATCTTGTTATGAAGTATGATGCACGTATACATGATTCGCCGTATGGTGTTTACTCCATACGTGCGTGCTGGTTGAAATAGTATTCCCCAACGTCCTTGGAGAACACCAAATGCACGTTCAACATCTTTCTGTGCACCTTCTTGACGCCTTTTGAAGTGAGCATGTTTGGCGTCAGTCGCAACCGTGAAAGACTTCACGAAACTCGCCCATTGTGGGTAAATACCATTCGCTAAGTAATACCCATTTTGATACTCAACTCCGTTAACCGTATACGGTTTTACCGGTGCTTCGTCATTCAAAAGGTAATCAAATAACGGAGAATTATCTAAAACATTAATATCGTTATTTGCACCTGCCATCCCATAAAACGCATGCCAAATCCATAGATCTTGCGAAGCAACAGCTTCAAGCATCAAAATAGGGTATCTTTTATAACCACCAGCGTATTGTCCATACCACGCAACTGGACAATTTTTCCATTCCCAGTGCATACAATCAATGCTGCCAAGCATCCCCGGAAAACCATGTTTCGTAAGATGTAGATCATATATGTGATCAACATCGGCCGGAGTTGGTTTTCTTAAATACTTGGCCATATACAAGTCAATAACACACATATTAAAATACATTAGACACTCACGTCCGGTTCGATCAGCAATTTGCAAATATTCATCAAATGCATCCGGCGTGTTGCCGTATGCCAATTGATGTATAGCCATCGTGCACTTCATAATAGCATTAATACTCATTCGACCCGTAGCATCGGGTCGAGAAATAAAATAATGAAAATGCGCAGGAAGAGGATCGGCCTGATAATTTTCTTATGCCGTTAACTATTTTTAAAAATAGTCTTCGGCTCATTCGAAATCTTTCACGAAACTTAACCAAAGAATACCTACAATTATCAACGAAATAATCGTTCATGAGCCGTTCCTCAGCACCTTCTCGGTCACAGTTGACTGGGGTCCGAGATACTCTTGGACGATTCTCTTCTTCAAGTAACTGTTGATAATGATCTTGTGCTAGTGGCAAGAAGTAAGCATCGAATTCCTCATCGATTTCAAAAACTGATGGAACGTCATTGGGATTCATATTTGTTTGTAAAGAGTGTTTGTGTTTTGGTGTGTAAAAAATGGTTGAATTTGAGTTATATTTATTGACGGATCGAAAAATATAGCCGTTAGAATTTGAATTTCAAAAAACTAGCCGTCGGGAGGGGGGGGGGGGGGGGTGAAATGAAACATTTTCAAAGTTATACACATTGGGGGGTGAAATGAAACATTTTCAAAATTATATACGTTGGGGGTGTAAAATGAATTATTTTTTTAAAAACATACCCACGCGACGTGGGTTTACCCACGCAGGGCTCCCGCGCCGCGGGTTTTCCCCCTGCTCAGATTCATCACGCAATCCACGCCGTGGGTTTGAGCCCTCAAGCCGCCATAACTCCCAGCGCTCTTATCTTATGGTGATGCGTATTGTTAGCAAAACTCTTATTAAATTCATTTTTTGATTTTAGATCCCGTGTGTACATTGTTATTAAAACTAGTGTAATTCATGAAGAGAACAAGAAAAAAAAACCGCAGGACACTGATCTTATTTGTCATACGTATTAGTCACCGAAATGAATTTTCGTATGATCTAGAACGTGTTTAGTAATGTATAGTTTCATTTTAAATGTGCATATACATGATCAAGTATCAACGCATTGAATTTTTTATACAACACATGTACATGTGATACAATCAATTGTTCAATACTTAATACAGTACTATGTAGTGCATAAAGAGTTGAAGACAATAATTCAATACGTGTAGAGGGCCTACCGTCCAAAAAAAAAACGCCTTTTAGCATGACGTATATAAAAGGAATATGTAATACTAGAAATTACATATAGCTTTGTCATCTATAAATAGAGGTAGTGTAAGTTTAGTAGTATCATTCTTCAACTCAATAGACATATATTAATTGGGAGTGAAGGTTTTGGTTAACAGTGTGCGCAAGAGATATGGACGTCAGCCACGTACTTCGTATGAATGGAGGTGATGGAGATTATAGCTATTCCAACAATTCTCTTCTCCAGGTAAATCATGCATCTTAAACGTTTACTACTATATTGCATAGCGCGCACACGCATATATATACATTATACGATACGTAGATACATATTATGCACCTGCGGTCAGATGTTTTGAGGCTCTCACTATGCAATAGAGACGGTACATTTGAGCCAAAAACTGATCATCACCGGATCATTCGAACATGAGAAACTATCTCATTCGTTTATCTCTTGCACCTTCTATTTTATATGCCTGCACAAATAGTGTGTTCATACTATAACTTACATGTTTGTATGCAAGTGAATTTCCTTGTATATTTATTTACAGCAGTCAGATAGTCATAGATCATCCAACTGATAATACCTAATATTGAACATGCTTAAAATGTTGATCCTTGGAAATCTGCTCTATTGCTATGTCAACGAGTGTAACAATTTTTCTGCTATTATATTTAAGCTCAGGTGCGCGTATATTTTCAGATTAACGTTAATCTAAAAACACATTCATTGATAGTCATAAACTTATTAGGTTCAATAACTAATCTCGAAAGTTACGTGATTACTAGTCCATAAAAGACAAATCTTTCATGTGGTTTATGCGCCTTCGAGTGATGCCCTTTATGTTTTAAAAAGAAATTATGTACGTTATAACGATTGATTTAGACAAACTTATTTTTTTTCACTATAAAAAACTGGTTGTGGTTAAGCTTATTTTTTTTCACCATAAAAAATTGGTTGTGATATATATCCGTATTCCTTTCTCAAACCTTAAAAAGCAAAATTAAAATAGAACTCACATATATATTTGTCCAAACGTAATTGCCTTCGAGATGCTTTAAAGTAGTAGTTTATTCGTTTTTTCGGAAGCTAGTGTGAACTTAATTTCTTTTATCTGATTTTTTTTTAATATACATGTGTCAAGGCTGTCTTTTTAGTAAAACCTAATTTAAACAGAAATGAATTTGAACCAAGACCTGTTGACTCGAATCTACTCAACATATGATTTCATAATTCAGATACAACTCGCTGGAACTCTATACAAGCATTACTAATTAACTTTAGTTTTAGATATGGTCGAAAGATAGATGTGTAGATATGCCTTTGTTAACTCTACTTGACCATCTAATGATGTTTCCATTCTCACACATATTAGCCCTACCTAATACATGTTCTGTAACCTCAGGCACACTATGCACAAGCATAGACTAGCATCCACTATCAAGTACACGCAATATAAACATACTAATTTATGATTCTTGTTTACATTTGATTTTTTGACAGAGAGAGGTGATATCAATGACAAAACCAATAATCGAAGATGCTTTGATGAATCTCTACTGTGATATGAACTTTCCGAAAACCTTGATCATGGCTGATCTTGGATGTTCATCTGGACCAAACACTTTGCTTGTGGCATCGGAGATCCTCAAGTCAATTGACAAGATTAGTCTAGAATTAGGTCATGATGAGTCACCCGAAATTCAAATCTACTTGAATGATCTCCCACATAACGATTTCAACAACATTTTTATTTCGGTATCAGATTTTATAAAGAACCTAGCAAAGCAAACTAGAGTCACTAAACCGTCTTCTAAGCCGCCTTGCTTCTTTTCTGGTGTCCCGGGATCATTCTATACGAGGCTATTTCTCAAACAAAGTGTACATTTTGTCCACTCTTCCTACAGTCTCATGTGGCTATCCCAGGTTGGACTTCTCTCTCCTATATAAGCAATGTGATCTGCTACTTTTTAGATTTCTCAATATGAACTTCACATATTCTAGCAAGAAATTTGTGCGCAACTTACACCGAAATACAAAAATATCTCTAAAACTATTCATGTGTTTCACATGCATATCATAATAAGGACTTAACGGTGCTATAGGGACCTAAATATTGTGTGGGAATCAATTTGAATAATTCGTTGTCGAAAAGCCTCGTTTAATTGTGTGTCGCTGTACAGGAACAATTTTTTATAGTACGGAATTACATATCCTTAGCCACAAAAGCTTACTTACGTATGAATGAAAAATATATTGAACAGGTTCCAGAATTGGCAAAGACAAACAAAGGAAACATATACATGTCAAGAACAAGCCCACCAAGCGTTATAAGGGCTTACCGCAAGCAGTTTCAAAAAGACTTTACGATGTTTCTCAAGCATCGAGGGGAGGAGGTGGTAAGTGGAGGGCGTATGGTTTTGACAATTCTTGGACGACGAAGTGACGATCCATGTAGTAAAGAATGTTGTTTCGTTTGGGATCTCTTAGCCAATGCCCTAAATGATATGGTTATTGAGGTATATCACATATATAATTAATCAGCCTATTGAGCGTTATTAGTAAATATTCTATTTTTTTCTGTTGTAATCTTATGTTTGTGAAATAATTAAATGCAAATAGGGCCTAATAGAAGAAGAGAAAATGGACTCATTCAACATCCCACAATACACTCCGTGTGCTAAAGAAGTCAGTAACGAAGTCGAGAAAGAAGGGTCATTCGAGATTGATATCCTTGAGGTCTCTGAAGTTGACTGGGACGCTTGCACGGACCACAATCTGAGTTTAACCAAAGAGGATGCAGAAGGATACAATATGGGAAAGTGCATGAGAGCTGTGGCTGAACCTATGATCTTAAATCATTTTGGGGAGTCAGTTGTCGATGAAGTGTTCATGAGGTACACAAATATAATCAAGAATCGTATGTCCACAGAGAAAGCCAAGCTTGTCAATGTTACTGTTTCATTGACCCGAAGAGGGTGATTCTGTATGATTGCAATAATGTTACTGTTCTATTGGAATAATTTCTTATTGTAAAAGTCAGTTACATTGTTGTAAGCTTTTACTAGAAGTGTATTTATTATGTGTTATGTATAATTGCAAAGAAATCATCTTTTCACATGTCGAAAAGGAATAGAAATTATATAAGGCTTTATGGCCGATTTGGTTTGGGAAATTTTATGGATTTGGTAGGATTATCAATAAAATTCCTCTTGGTGACATGCGTTTTACTATAGAGTATTTGATAAATGTAGATTTAAGGTGAGCAAACTCGACAGATTCTTGGCTTCTCATAATTTGTTCGGTATTTGGGATAATGTTTCAGTTTCGGTGTTATGTCATTCGTACTCGGACCATTGTCCCCTTTTGCTCAAACGTGGTCTTCCAAACTCTACACAAAAGTTACTAGAGTTTGTCAAAAAATTCGATTTTGTTATTAAAGTTTAAAACATTACAGATAGGTTATCAAAGTTTGGTTTACCGGCTACGCAGGTTACTACGTATGTATTAACCTATTGATACCGGTAAACCATTTATGTGGCAGGGTTAATAGACAACGATGTTACTAAAGTTTGCGAAAAAGTTCGATTATGTTACTAAAGTTTAAAAGGTTACAGATAGGTTACTCAAGTTATTTTTTTATTCGTTAGAAAGGAATTTTACGTCTTCGAACCTGATACGCCTATTTACGTGTTTGAATGTTTTTTTAAACATTTTTGTTTTACATTTTTATACATAGAAAACATACAAAATGAATAAAAGTTATAGAAAATCTAAAAAGACATGAAAATGTAGTATGCTGATATTCCTATTTTATTGAAGTAAGTAGAAAATATCAGATATTACGTAATACGTAAAAGAATACAAAAGACAATATTTTTACCACGTAATCGTTATTTTACGAAGATTTTGTAAAGTAAAGCTGATACAAGGAAATAGAAATTACAAGTAAAAAATAAATTGCAGATAATGAAAGAAACAAGGAATTTAAACGAATTTTAAATAGCTTTGCATTAAATAAAAAATAAAGACACATCATGCAACACGCGTATAAAAAACAGAAACCATAAAACTAATAGATAAAAATATATAGTGTTAATTATTTTTAATGCATAAGATAATGTAAATAAAATGGGTAAATATACATAATGTTTTTATAAAGAAATATAAAATTCGGTTACCACAATAAAATGAAGAAATATGTATAAAGAAATACAAAATGTACTAAAACGGATAAAAACACGGAAAAAAAGATGAAATAAATATATATGTATAATTATTTATTGAGTGTAACTTTTTCTATGGTTTAGTAACCCATTTAATAATTTCGTGAACTATATTAACTTGTTTGTAATGTTTTAAACTTCAGTGATGACGTGGACAAGGGAACCGGTAAATCTTCCGGTGGCCTACCTTATGAGTAACCCGATGATAACTTTTTTAAACGTTCAGTAACCTATAAAATAAACTCGTATACTCGATTAACCTATCTGTAACGTTTTCAACTTTAGTAAAGAAATCGAATTTTTTAGCAAACTTTAGTAACTTTTGTGTAATTAACCAAAAAACCCTTTAAGATCTTCAATAAATGGATTGGTGTCCCCGACTTGCCAGGCATTATTCCTAATTCGTGGGCTTCCCCAACGGTCTCCTTAACTGCTGATCTTATCCTAAAAATAAACTTAAGAAGCTTCGAAATGACATAAAATGTGGACAAGGAAAAAGATTGCCTCACATAATTGTGTTAAAGAGGATTTAATGCAAAACTTACTTATTGGGATACTCGCGCTAAAGAAGGTCTTGTTAATCCCATCAACGTCGAAAAAGAGATGGTTGACTTATGGAATTGGATCATTTGGAGAGCTTCATAGGGATGATCTCAAACAAAAAAGTCGCTTAAAATGGGCTATCAAGGGGGACGAGAACACAAAGTTTTTCCACTCGATTCTTAAGAACAAATTTGCTAACTGCTCGATTAGAGGGATTCATGTTAATGGAGTGTGGTGTGACTCGCCTGACCTATAAAAAAGCTGCTCTTGAGCACTTTTCCGTCGGGTTTAAGGATTTTTTATATGAGAGGACTCGTTTTAACAATCCCATGCTTCGAAGGCTCTCCCTTTCCGATTCCAACTATTTGGAAGCTTGTATCTCCATGGAGGAGATCAAAAAGGTTGCCTGGTGTTGTGCTTGCTCGAAGGCTCCGGACCTATACAGTTTCAATTTTAACTTTATTAAGGCATACTAGGACTTGGTGAAGAAGGATTTTTCGAATTGCATAAAATATTTTAAAGCTACGGTTGATATCACAAGTGGTTGTAACCCTTAGTTCATTGTATCAATTCCTACTAAAATTGACCCTCTCGGATTCTCAGATTATCGTCCAAGTAGTTTAATTGGGTGCGTTTATAAGGTCATTTTAAAGATCCTGGCTTCAAGGCTTGCTACGGTGATAGCCTCGATTATTGGCCCTTGTCAAACGACGTTTATATTAGGTAGGCAAATCTTTGATGGTTGCCTTATCGCTAATGAGATTATTCGCATGGCTTCTATAAAAAATCACAAAGTTGCTTTTCAGGTTGATTTTGAGAAAGCATTTGATAGCGCTAGTTGGTATTTCCTTCAAGATGTGATATTGTAAATGGGCTTCAGGTCGACATGGAGGAATTGGATTCAAGCCTATCTTTCATCGGCTATTATCTCGGTTTTAATTAACGGCTCTCCCTAAAATAAATTCAAGATGGAGATAGGGCTTTGCAAGAGGATCCCATCTCCTCGTTTCGTTTTCTTTTAGTGGCGGAAGCGCTTCAAATCTCCATTCTTAAATCATGTAGTAAAAAGGGTTTTAGAGGTATTCAGCTCGATAAAAATGGTGCCAATTTGTCCCTTCTTTAATACGCAGACTGATGACGTATAGTCCCCGGCCGAGTCTTAGATCTGGCCCACGGGTACTACCCGTATTATAACATCCCGCCTACTCAGACCACAATATTATCCGCTTTGCCCGTAGGCTCACGACTTTGCTTTGTGGCCCTCTTGTAAGTACTTCCCGGCTGGTCACCCAACCTAGTACCACTTTGACATGAGCACGCTTAACTGCCAGTTCCTAAGAACTCCACTTATAGTAGACCACAAAACGCGTTGTCTCATGAGAAGGAGAATGTTATCTTATGCACCATGGATCTCTCCTAGCCACAAACGATGTGGGATTTGCCTAGGGTGTCACAATCACCCCCCCTTCGGGACTCATCGTCCTCGATGAGGTTTGCCCCACCATCCTGAACGACTCCAGAGTATCTCTGATACCACTTGTAACATCCCGCCTACTCAGACTACAATATTGTCCGCTTTGCACGAAGGCTCACAGCTTTGCTTTGTGCCACTCTTGTAAGTACTTCCCGGCTGGTCACCCAACCTAGTACTACTCTGACATGAGCACGTTTAACTGCCAGTTCCTAAGAACCCCACGTGCAGTAGACCACAAAACGCGTTGTGTCATGAGAAGGCGATTGTTATCTTATGAACCATGGATCTCTCCTGGCCACATCCGATGTGGGATTTGCCTAGGGTGTCACAATCCCACATCGGCTGTGGCCAGGAGAGATCCATGGTTTATAAGATAACATTACTGCAAGTGGAGTTCTTAGGAACTGGCAGTTAAGCGTGCTCATGTCAGAGTGGTACTAGGTTGGGTGACCAGCCGGGAAGTACTTACAAGAGGTCCATAAAGCAAAGTCGTGAGCCTACGGGCAAAGCGGACAATATTATGGTCTGAGTAGGCGGGATGTTACAAGTGGTATCAGAGCTACTCCGGAGTCGTTCGGGATGGTGGGGTAAACCTCATCGAGGACGATGAGTCCC
This sequence comes from Glebionis coronaria, assembly GCA_025667525.1. Lineage (NCBI taxonomy): Eukaryota > Viridiplantae > Streptophyta > Magnoliopsida > Asterales > Asteraceae > Glebionis > Glebionis coronaria. The sequence goes on along the minus strand of CM046875.1, from coordinate 551,964,706 downwards.
GAAGGGGGGGGGGGTGATTGTGACACCCTAGGCAAATCCCACATCGGCTGTGGCTAGGAGAGATCCATGGTTCATAAGATAACAATCGCCTTCTCATGACACAGTGCGTTTTGTGGTCTACTACACATGGGGTTCTTAGGAACTGGCAGTTAAACGTGCTCATGTCAGAGTAGTACTAGGTTGGGTGACTAGCTGGGAAGTACTTACAAGAGTGCCACAAAGCAAAGCTGTGAGCCTTCGGGCAAAGCGGACAATATTGTAGTCTGAGTAGGCGGGATGTTACACATATCCATTCCAACACAACTAGGTTGGATTTATTTAACCTTAGGCTTATAGGCTTGGGTGATAATGGCCGCACTCAGTACTGTGCGAGCCACGCCTTGTCGTACGCGGCATAGGTTGGACAAAATCATAATTTAATTGGGATTGTGATTCATCCTAAAGCAATAGGATATCTACTAACCATAAATACTAGATTGTGATCAACACAAAGATGGTAGTTATCTTTTTCTTGGGGCTCAAGATCCGGTAAGGCCCAACTGGGATTCCACCGCCTATATAAGGAACCCCCAAGGGTTCCACAAAGGAACGATTCATTCAATACTCCTATACCTCACCAATTTCTAACCCTAAACCGATTAATTACTCTCACACTAGAGTCTAATCATGCGATACGTTCCCACGGTAAGTCTAACAACGTGTCGCTTTTAGTGTGTGCATGGTCTCTAATAAGTGTGAAAACACTTATCCTTTTACCACTTATTTCTAATAATAACAAGACCAAAACGTGTATTTAATGTCGTAAAAGGCGGAATTATGCGTGGTTTGTGTTTTTATTGTGTTTTAGGACAAAAATATGAAAAAGGAAGAAAACACGGGATTTCACGGGCTTTTTCGAAGAAAAAGACAAAAGACGAAGTCGAAAAGTCAAAAGTGCAAGAAGAACGGAAGTCAAAGGCCTATTCTGAAGATTTATCGAATAAAAATTCTAAAGACGGAAGTTTAACGAAGTCGAAGAACCAAGTCTACTAAAAGAAGAAAATTAGAAGACGAGTTCATTTTATCATTCGACTAATTCCGAGACAAAGTCGAGAAAGACGAGTTATTTAAAAGACGAGAAGACAAGAAGAAAGAAGGAGGAAACAACACCTTTGCCTTCCCCTATATATAGTTTCCTAAACATGTCATTAGAGAGTAGTCTTTATTTTTCTTTAAGTTTAGTAGGTAATTAGTGTGTGTTTTACTTTTTCTCTCTCTAGCTTTTCTTACAAGCTTATCAAACTTTCATCTTAATCTTGTAATCTTAAATCTCAATTTTTAATCTAATCAAGTTTCTAGTTAATTCTCATTCTACCTTTCTTAATCATAATCTATTAGTTTGCTTTATTAATCATGTAGTTGGTTTAATCTTGTTGAATATGTGATTGATTTACTTATTGGATTGTGCTTATTGGTTTGGTGTGTTTGAGGTTTTTAGATTAATGTGCTTATTGCTTAATTTTTATGTTTACTAGTTTTTAAATAAGTTGGTTTTGGTAGATTAATGTTTTTATAAAAAGTGATTTTAAATAATTTGATTATTTAGTGTTTTTAAAAGTTTTTAAATTGTGTCTTATTAGCTTTTTCTAAAAATTGATTTGGTTTAAGTTTTGGTAAGTGCTTATTGTGATTTTGCTTATTTGTGTTAATCCGGGTTTTAGAAACCCTTTTATCCAGACTTGTGTATTGAATGCATTATTCCGACTTAAGTTGCAAAACTTCATTATTCAGACTTGTGTGCTAGACTCCATTTCCCGAATTAGGTGCAAAATTAGGTATTCCAAATTAAGTGTGGAGCACACATTCCGAATAGGGTCTAAGACCTTTATTCCAGATTAGGTGCTGGACTAACATTCCGGATTGTGATCTTGTGGGGTATTCCGAGTTAACACTTAACCAAGGATTCCGGATTACTATCCGGAATATATATTCCAGATTAGGTCCCAAGTTGGTATTCTGAATTATATTGAGAAGCTGGATCCCGAATTAAGTTTAGTGTGCATATTCCGGATTGTGTATGGGTTCTTATTCCGAACTAGGTGGGGATGCTGGATTCTGAATTAGGTTCCTTTTAACATTCCGAACTAAGTGCAATTTGGGGTGATTCCGAATTACGTGTTGATTAGTATTCCGGATTGTTTGTATTTTGTGTATTCCGGATTAGATCCAAATCAAGGATTCCGGATTGAGTGACAAATTTAGATTCCGAATTAGTTTTGGTTTTAATTTCCCGCATTAGTATTTTAAACTTTATTTTTCCAGCCAATTTTTACCTAGTTTAATTTTCAAATATTTTCACTTAGTTTAATTTTCAAGTTATTTTTATCAAGTTTACATCTTTATTTTAAAATAGATAATTACCTTTAGTTATTTTCACTTTGATCTAGTGTGCAACATTAACTCTGGATAAGCAATCGAGGTTAGACATCCTTCTTTATTTTTATGTTTAAAAGCTTTACGTTTATATTATTAGTAGACATAGATAATCAAGCTCCCCATTTTAGTTACCAACACCATTAATTCCACCTTAAACCGTGATCAATTCGATTAGATACCGAGAACGATTGAGTACACATATGCAAAACCAGAATTTCCCTTGGTGAAAGAGTCGCATAACCAAATTAGGCTTAATTCGGGTTAATCAAGGTGCATCTAGCTTTTGTATCAACAAGTTGGTGCCATCCGCGGGACCCTACACTAAACTCTACCGATGACAAAAGGTAATCCTAACATAGGAAACCAGAAGAACACCGGAAAAAGGCCAAACAACCCTAACACGGTGAACCAATCCGCACGAGGGACAGGTCCGCAATTCAGCACCCCCGCGCCAACTTTGACCATGAACAATCCTGACGTAAGATCAACCCCGACTCCTCCCAACAGGGAGGCACAAAGGCCACCTGTCATGAAAACGGGATCAGAGATCACGCCACTCAATGATAATAGCATCGAAGATTATGTTACCCATAATTTCGAAGCTATTGTCCCAACCATCATGGCAAGGCTGAATCTGGGAAGGAATCTCCAAGCGATGTTGAAATTTGACAGTGTCGTGAGCGACACGTCACGACGCCCTCGAAAGAGGCGAAGAAGACGTCATGGAGAGGAAAAACCTCAACCTGAGGGACAACCCCAACCACGCAACATCTTCGAACGTATTGGTGATATAATACTTGAGTATCTCGAAACAAATCAGGGAGGTGGTGATCTCTCAGATGGATCTATGGAGCACGCTGCCCTAGAATCACTATAAGTAAACACCTACCGAGATAGCATTTTCAAAAGAATCGATCCTCTTAAGGAGAGGAGCATCACTCCCCCTCCACGAATGAGCAGCTACCGCAGCCTATCAAAGCGCGGAAGACACTCACCCAGCTATGATTCATCCGGATCCGACTCTGATGACCATCATCCAAGGCACCATAGGACGAGATATCCCTCCTCTGAATCTTCAAACAGTAGGGAACACATGAGACGACCACGCCGTCGCTCCTAGTGGGATGATGAAGACCTTTCCCTCCCCTGGTGCCGGGAGAGGGAGGAAGCATTCAAAAGTCACATTCGGGACTACTCCGAAGATAAGAAAGACGTATGCCAGCGTGTGTAAAAACCTATGATGGATCCGGTGATCCGGATGACATCTAAAAGTTTTTTCAACACAGGCAAAGATCGAGCGATGGTCGATGTCGTTATGGTGTCAGATGTTCAATTCGACACTTATTGGGAACTCTTGCGATTGGTTCGAAAGACTACCACGGTGGAGTATAGATAACTTCGAAGAGTTGCGAAGAGCATTTAGAAGGAATTATACTCAGAGAAAGAAGTATAATAGAGACCATGTTTCATTGGCTACAGTGAAACAAATTCACGGAGAGTCCACTGAAGAGTTCACAGAACGCTTCGAGGATGAGTGCACAAAACTAAAGGCATATCCTGAAGTCCTGAAGATATCCGACTATATGCACGCCATAAAGGATAAGGAGTTGATCAGGCGCTTGAATGACCAGCGCCCGGAGACTTTTGACGAATTAATGAAGAGGGTGAGATCCTTTGTGGAAGGAGAAACCGCGGTCTCAGCGGCCTATACCACGAAGGGAAACCAAAACTATCAGGCACACGGTCAACCCAAAAGACAATCAAGTAATCAGGCAACTAATAGAAGCCTCGACTACCGTGGTCAACAAAGAGAAGGCCGCGGTAGTGATAAATTTACTCCTCTAAAAATGTCTCTACTAGAGATATTAATATCGGAAGGGCCAAACTTCCCAAGGCCACCTCCCATGACAACTCCAGTCGACCGTCGTTAAGGGAATCGTTTTTGCGAGTTCCATTACGACAAATGCCACAACACAAACGAGTGCATCCAGCTTAAGAAGTACATTAAATCATTGGTAAAATCTGGCAAGCTTAAGCACCTCGCCAAGGATTGGAAAGATGGGAAAGATAACAAAAAGATCGACAAGAAAGATTACCTGAAGGATAAGCCCACAAACATATTCATGGTACAGTCGTGGCAACGCATGACTAAGCAAAAAATTAGCCAAAAATTTTCTCGTTGCAAGGAAATATCGTTCCCTCCCATCACATCAAGCAATGTAGCCTAAGGACCTCTCACAATTGAAGTAAACATAGGGGACCACATTGTCCACCGCATGTATATTAACGGATGATCATCAGCAGAATTACTCTATGAGAACTGCTTTGTACGGATACGACCAGAAGTGAAGAAATAGTTGATGTCGACCACGTCACCGCTCATAGGCTTCGTTGGAGAAACAATCTGGCCACTTGGCTAGCCGCGACTCCTTGTGACCATTGGAGATGACGAACACTCAACCACAACATGGATGACCTTCATGGTGATACGATCACCTTCTCCATACAATGGTATCATTGGAAGGCCAGGGATCCTGGCTATACGAGCCGTACCATCCACAACCCATGGCATGATAAAATCCCCCATAGAGGGGGCGATGGTCACCATCTTCAACACAGTAGCACTACCAGCCGAGTGTCATGTGGTAGCATCACAACCAACTCCCAAGAAAAAAGAATCACCACCAACAAACTGGAAGGTGGCAATCCACTCAGACTACCCGGACCAAGAGGTAGCAATAGGAGGAACTTTGACTGACAAGGGCAAAAGCGCTATGTGCGACCTTCTTAAAGCAAACCTTGACGTGTTCATTTGGGAGCCAAAATACATGACGGGAGTTTCGCGTTCGATAGCAGACCAAAAGCTGCAAATACGCCCGGGATATCCCCCAGTGAAGCAAAATAAACGCGGACAAGCCCTAGAAAAAAACCAAATAATACTTCAAGAAGTAAAGAAGCTGGTGGATGCAGGCATCATGCGAGAGGTGTACTACCACGACTGGCTATCAAACCCAGTCATGGTAAAGAAACACGATGGAAGCTAGTGCATGTGCGTGGACTTCACAGATCTAAAAAAGTCATGTCCGCAAGACTGCTATCCGCTACCCGAAATTGACTGGAAAGTAGAATCCTTATGTGGATATCCTTTTAAATTTTTCTTGGACGCATATAAGAGGTACCACCAGATTCAGATGGCAGGAGAAGATGAAGAGAAAACAACATTCCATACGAGCCAGAGCATTTATTGTTACACTAAAATGTCATTCGGCCTAAAAAACACAAGGGCCACATACCAACGACTGGTTGATAAAGCTTTCGACAATCAAATCAGGCGCAACCTAGAAGTCTACGTTGACGACTTGTTCATTAAAATCCATACAGAGGAAGATCTTATCAGGGACATTGAGTAAACTTTCGCGACATTGCAGAAGATCAACATGAAGTTAAATCCTAAAAATGTACTTTTAGGGCCACTACATGGATGTTCTTGGGGTACATGATAGACCCCGACGGAATTAATCAATGTCCTGACAAGACGAAAGCCGTCATACAGTTGTCGTTCCTAAGAACGCTAAAGGAGGTACAATCTCTTAATGGTAAGCTCGCGGGTTTGAATAGATTTCTATCCAAGTTCGCGGAGAAATCATTACCTCTCTTCAAAACACTCAAGAAGAGTATAAAGAAGGGCGACTTCAGTTGGACGAAGGAAGCGGAAGAAGCTTTCAGGGAACTCAAGAAGCACTTGGCATCCCTACCAATGCTGGTCGTACCTCGACCCAAGGAGGAGTTGATCATCTATTTATCATCCACTCATGGCGCGATCAGCGCTGTCTTGATGACAGACAGGAACACGGTACAGATGCCCATCTACTTTGTCAGCTGGGCGTTACAAGGACCAGAGCTGAATTACACACCAATGGAAAAGCTTGTTCTGTCACTAGTATATGTCACGAAGCGTCTACACTGGTACTTTCAAGCGCATCCTATCGTAGTGATTATGGACCAGCCAATCAAGCAGGTAATATCAAACCCGGACACAGCGAGTCGCTTGCAAAAATGGAGTGTTCTTTTAGGAGAACAAAATATCTCATATAGGCCTCGCACGGTTGTCAAAGGCCAAATCTTAGCTTACTTTATAATAGAAAATCCAGAGGAGAAAAGCATGGAGGCCCCCAAGGAGGAAAAGCTCTAAGACCCATGGGTCTTGTTCACGGATGGATCCTCATGCACAGAAAGATCTGGCGCAGGACTTATACTCACAATCTAGAAGGTATGGAGTTTACTTATGCCTTACGGTTTGAATTCACAACGACAAATAATGAAGCTGAGTATGAAGCAATTGATCGCATGCTTAAGAATAGCTACGCCGATGGGAGTAAGAAACCTAGAGGCATACGTCGACTCACGTTTAGTCACGAATCACATCCTTGGGGAATATGAGGCCAAAGGGTAACATGGTCCAATACCTCGAGAAGGTATAGTCGCTCATCACAGGATTGAGCAGGTTCACCATAAAGCAAGTGTCTAGGGGCGAGAACAAGAAGGCGGACGCTTTGATCAAAATTGCGTCCACTAGCTTTGCTCACTTGTCCAAACAAGTTTTGGTAAAGATACTAAAAAATAAGTCGATTACTTGAGAGGAAGTTTTTTCAATATTCAAGGAGGAGGGACCTACGTGGATGACCCCAATCATTGAGTACTTGATAAACGAAACTCTCCCGGATGACGAGGTTGAAGCACACCACATCTCACGAAAGTCGTAGGGGTTTGAAATCCGTGATGGGGTCTTATACAAGAGGTCATTCTTGAAAACCTGGCTGCGATGCGTCGGACCAAAACAGGCAAGCTACGTGATTAGTGAAATTCATAAAGGGTCATGCAGCATGCATCCAGGCCCGAGATCAGTCGTAGCAAGAGCTTTGCAGACAGGATATTATTGGCCAACTATGGACAAGGATGCATGAGACCTAATACTCAAGTGTAATGACTGCCAAGTCTATAGGCCCGCACCACGTCATCCACAACAAGAGTTAATACTTATTACATCCCCATGGCCATTCTATAAGTGGGGAATTGATATCGCATGCCCATTCCCGGTAGCAGCCGGAGGTGTTAAGTTTTTTATTGTCGTCATGGACTACTTCACTCGACTGAAGCCAAAGCAGTAGAAACAATCACGAGCAAGCAGATAAAAAAGTTTGTTTGGGAAAATATTGTATGTCGTTTTGGTTTACCAGGGGAAATAGTCTCGGACAATGGCAAGCAGTTCATAGATAATCCGTTCAAAGACTGGTGCGCGGCGTTGAACATTACGCAACGTCTCCCGCAAACCAATGGCCTGGTGGAGCATGCCAATCGGAGCCTAGGAGAAGGTATTAAGGCACGCCTATATGTCAAAAATACTAAGTGGGTAGATGAATTACCGCACGTACTATGGGTGCATAGGACGATGATCAAAACCGCTAACGGAGATACTCCCTTTCCACTAGCGTACGATACCGAAGCAGTAGTACCAACAGAGATTGTAATGCCAACCATTCGCACGACGGAATTGAGCGTTGCCACAAACGACGAAGAGCTAAGGATTAACTTGGACTTGTTAGAGGAAAAACAAGAATTGGCAGCAATCAATGAAGCAAGAGATAAAGAAAAAAGGAAAGGGTATTATGATGCTAAGGTCAAGGGTGTATCTTTCAAGACAGGAAGTTTGATGCCATTGTTTGATAGCTTGCCTTAAACCATATAATGACTTAATTAGCCTACAACATTTTCTCTCTAGCATAGGAACCATGAAACAATCAGGTTGGTTCATGTATAGTTCCTTTTCTAAATCCCCGTTTAGAAATATCGTTTTCACATCCACATAAGAAACTTCCAAAATTTCTTAATGCGGAAATAAAGTACCATCATAATTGAGGTTATTCGTGTAACATGCGAGTAAGCATCAAAGTAAGATAGACCTTCTTGTTGTCTAAATTCTTTGATTACTAATCTTTCTTTGCACATGTCAATGGTGACATCAACTTTTATCTTCTTTTTGAAGATCCATTTATAGCCAAGTGGTTTACAACTTAAGGTACATCCACGAGCTTCCAATTTTACTTATGTAAAATAGAATCTATTTCACTTTTAATGGATTCTTTCTATTGATACCCTTTCAAAGAAGTTACTGCTTCTCAGTAAGAAGTAGACTCATTTTTTCATTTTTTTACCATAAAAGAAACAAAAACTGAATCTAACCAATCTCTCGGTTCATGCCATTTTGTTTCTTATAGGTTTAACCTCTTCTTGGGTTAATCTTGTCTCTATTCTAAGAGATCAACATCATCTCGTTGTCTCTGACCTTGGACAACCTTGTCATTTATTCTAGATGATCTTTCAATTTCCTTCGTAAACAAGGAATATATTTCCGAAGAATGAATCATTCCTTAATTCCATTACTATGTCTATTTTCAATTCATGTACAATGAAACGATAAGCACTACTATTCATAACAAATCATGTGAGTATACAATCCATGGGTTTAGGAACAATCTTTCGAACCATGAATTTCATACGGATATCTTAGCTAGATATCCCCCACATTTGTAAGTACTTATAAGATAGTTTTCTTCTCACCCATAGTTCGTATGAAGTATCTTATTTTATTTACAAGGGAACTTATCTAAAAGATAAGTAATCGATATAATCGCTTCCCCCACATGCCATGGCTTAAACCTGGACTTAAGAACATGGCATTAACCATTTCTTCTAAGACACGATTCTTTTCTATATCAAGAGCAATGAATTTGTGTCTTATTCTAAGTTTAGCATAAAAATTTAGAAATGGAGACACATATTCACCTCCAATAACTTCGAATCACCTTATTATCAATAATAAGTTGGTTCTCAACTTATGTATATAGATCAAGCTTGTCTATATCCTAACTCTCAAGTAAGTGTAAATAGCAATATTTTGAACCACATTCAGCCAATATGATGAAGTACATGATACTCTCTACCTTAGTAGGTATCAATTCCAAATCACATAAAACCATGTGAAACATATCAAGGTTTTTGGTTATTTCTGTTCAAACAAGAGAAAAGACTTATCAATTTGGCTTCAACGTAAGTTTTGATTTTGTAATCCGTGTTAATACAAAAATGGGTATCCAATTTGGTTTAATTGGACAACATGTTGAGTAAAAATTTAAAACATGTCAAACTAAGTCATAACATACATTTAAAAATGACCATTATAAAATATAATCAACTTAACCATTTTAAAGGCATTACTCGTATGCACTAAATTTATGTTATTCGTTAAATTGATTTTTATTTGATTCAAACACATATGAAAGTTAAATTTCATTAAGCAACCATCCGGATATAAGATTCCTACAAATCTCCGGCACACACAGCGTTGGTTAACTTAGTGTCTTTTCCAAATGTGAATCACATCTTCTTTTTCCTTGATATTCGCAGTTGGAGAGTTGCTCAAGCTCGTTCTCTCCATTCTCAACTGCATTATAAGAGTTAATCAAACTCTTATCACCATATACATGACATGATACTAAAGTGCGAATGCACCATTAGCTATGGTTGGATCCCATCATGGCCTCGGTTTTCATGTCTTTCAGACCATATAACGCATAGTTATGGCACAACAAGTTTTTGAATGCTTCAAAGCATCTACCATACAAGTAAGTATCGGTCCCCCTTTTGATGTCACTCGTGACATTCCGAATGTTATTAAGAGGTCCCATGATTTAGTTGACACTAATTTTGGTACTATTAACAATGTGCTAAATCACATAGTGTTTCTTAACCAAAAGCGAATTACATCAACTTTTGTTTAAAACGCAAATGTTTTGTAAGATCTATTTTACAAAACCCACTTTAAAGGAAGTCTTTCGACTAAACAATCAAAGAAAATATCATTTATAACATAACGTTTTACCAAAAAACACATATGTAATATTATGTTGTCAATCTTCATTCAGAAGATCTTAACTTCACATGATCTATTTCTACAATGAAACTTAACAAGGTTTCAGTAGATCCATTCTTCTAAAGAAACTCCACAAGGTTTCTATAGATTTACCTTTAAACTCGACAAGGTTTCTATAGATATATCTATAAACTCAAAAAGGTTTCAATAATTATATCTGGTTTATAATTAAACTCGGCCCAATTAACAATGAATTATACAAGTCAAACAAACTATTCCACTAATTTAATAAAAATAGTATATGTAATCTGATATTTAATGATAACTCATACCATTGTCAATATCTTGGTTCAAAGAAATTCTTCTTGATTTCATTGAACACGTTTCAAAAGTCTAATTAAATAAGAGCTTGCATTTTATGAGATCAATGAATACGTTCTAATAATCTCATAAAATAGCAACTTATCTTTTATGAGATTTGTGTCAAAGAAACTCCACTTGGTTTCAGTGAATCTAAATTCACCATGATTCTAATCATGCTGTAAGTGGCACACCAATTACATTTACAAGATTCACTAGGGTCACAATTGTGTAACCACAAGTAAAGTTGGCAATATTCTAACGGAATACAGTTAAGAACTATTAAAACAATTTGGTATCTAATAAACTCGACATGATTTATACAAACTTGTACCAAATCTGATTCAATGAAACTCAATCGTGGCTTCATTAAATCTAGGTTAAAACTATAACATATGTAATATATAACTAAACGATCAGTTTGAAAATAGACTCATCATGAATTTAACACAAATAATACGATAAACTGTTTTTTAAAAATCGTTTATAGATCTGTAACACCATATCTATTAATTAAAATTCTGTTTACGTGAAAACTGATTTCCCAAAGAAACACAATCTTGGTTTCGAGAGAATACAGTTTGTATAAAAATCTGTTAATTAAATTAATATGATTTTCGCAAAAAAGTGTTTAATTATGTTACATAGAATCTGTTTTAAGACTGTAGGGAAACTCTAATACTTTTATTTATAAATCAAATAAATAAAATTAATTAAATTAACATAAAATAAATAACAAAATATAAATAACAGAAAAACAAACACAAACATAATTATAAACGATAATTAAATAAAACAATAAAATAAAGAAAAAACTTACTAAATCACCAGCAAGTCGAGATACGTGTTAGACACGCTTAGCACTAAAGAGCTGAGGCACGTGTTTGACACGCTTCCTTTAAAACAAATTCGCCGTCTGATTCCCAGGGTATAATAGCCGAAACAGTAAGTTGTACTGTCGGATTTAAAAAAACTGCCCGGAATTTCACCTTTATAGATGCGTACTCCATATGTTGGAAATCAATATAATACTTATTGATTTGATGTGTGAAAAGCCTATGAAATTAGACCTCTATTTATACACAATAGATTCCCTTCTAGTTTACTCACCCACCAATGTGGGACAAAAAAAACTATTTTTCCTTTTTAAACATGATACCAAATGTCTAACTTTGAGACACGATATCTCATTTACATCACCTTCATTTTGGATATATAAAGACTCATTGCGAAACTCTCTTCAAGGAGAACGCGAACGTATAAAGTATCACTAATATATATGATACATACATATACATAATTATGTCCAAAGTTAGTCAAAAGTTATTTTGCCAACAATATTTTCCAACAGTAAATACAATTACTTTTTGTAGTGAAATATTTTAAAAATCGCCAAATAGCCTATAAATTATTTTAAAAACCTTTAACGCAAAAACATTTTATTAGAAACCCTTTATTTTATAAGTACTATATATATAAACAGTGGCGGAGCCAAGAATTTTGACCATCGAGGGCATCGGACGATAAAACATTGTTAGTGTGACTTGAAAAAATCGACTCAGGTTAGACTAAAGGCAACAAAAATGTTAACTTTGCTGATTAAACGCAACAAAAATATTATGTCTCAATACAATTAAGACTCGTTATGTACGACCGAATATGTCCATAAAAATAAAACTTTACTCGTATTTTCAATTGGTTTAGTTGTTACAAAAAATCTATAACCCTTAAATACAATTAAAGAACCAATTATATCAACATGATCGTAAAAATTATACTAGTAGTAGTTGTTCTTATGAAAACAATCATTTAATTATTAAAATTTCATTGGCATAGTAACTAATCTTGAGGTGTGAAAAGTTATTAGACAATTATGCCATTTAAATCCTAAAAGAATGCATTGAAAATACTTTCCCCCACTAAATAATTAAATCTCAAACTCTTTTACTTTGTACTGTTATTGACCCACCTAAATACACTAGCCAATACCCCACAATACTTTCACAATTCCCTAGTTCCTTTTTACTGTAGATCTTCTTCTTCTTCTTTTCATTTACCCCATGAACGAAATAAACAGTCCACCAAAAACAGTTTTGACATTAAAAATCACTTTGATTTCTAGCAATCCAAGCGAGTGTTGAGGGCACTTTGAAAATTTGCTTGAGGGCATCGAACATTATCTCTACCAATTTAGTGAGTCCACAAGAGCTTTGTTGGGGGCAACGCCCCCCACTCCTATAAAGGTGGCTCCGCCCCTGTATATAAATTAAGTTTGTATATTAAATTAAATGCTCGTAAAAGTTGTATGCCAAACACATCTATAATGATAGCTTAAAAAAATTTACTGGCGTGGATTCTTAGTTATAAATTTATGCAATGTAATTAAGAAGAGGAAAAAAGAAAAAAAAATGAAGGACACTGACCTAATTTGTGATACGTGAATCTCATGGCAATAACAATTTCGTATAATCCACGTGTTTATCAATATATAGTTTCATTTTAGATGTGCATAGACATGATCAAATATCAACACACATTGAATTTCTTATACAACACGTGTAAATGTGATACAATCAATTTGTTCAATACTCGTACTTAATATACCTGACATTGAACATGTGGTTTATAAAGATTTATGGACAATAATTCAATGCGCGTATGCCCTATCGTCCACAAAAAAAATGTCTTTCAGCATGACGTATGTAAAAGGAATATAGCAATAATGATTTTTGTAGTAGTAGAAATTACATATAGCTTGTCATCTATAAATAGAAGTAGTGCAAGTTTAGTAGTAGTATCATTCAACTCAAGAGACATATTAATTGGGAGTGAAGCTTTTTGTAAAGAGTGTGTGAGGGAGATATGGACGTCAGCAAGGTACTTCGTATGAATGGAGGGGATGGAGATTATAGCTATTCCAACAATTCTCTTCTCCAGGTATCATCATGCATCTTAAACGTGAATATATACGCACAGCATATCCATATACTATACGTACATACATATTATGCACCTGTTGTTCAGATGTTTTGAGGCTGTCATTATGTAATAGTAACGGTATATTTGAGCCAAAAACTGATCATCACCGGATTTTCTATCTGCACAAACAGTGTGCTCATACTTGATGCGCTATACATCATTATATGCATTATAACACATAGATATATATGTATATACGTGCGTGTATAACTTACATGTTTGTAGGCAAGTGTATTTGCATGAATATTAGTCAGATAGTCAGAGATCATTAAACTGATAATATCAACGAGTGTAACAATTTTTCTGCTATCATATTTAAGCTCAGGTGTGCGTATATTTTTTACAAGTTACAGTTAATCTAAAACACATTAATCGTCATAATTAACTTTGTTTATGAGCTTCGATAAATAATCCCACAAGTTACGCGGTTATTACTAGTCCATAGAAGACAACTCTTTCATGTGGTTTATGTGCCTTCAACTCTTCAAGTGATGTCCTTTATGCTTTTAAAAGAAAATGAGGTGAGTTTTAGACCAACAAAATTTGTTTCACCATAAAAATTGGTAGCGATTTATTTTGGCTCCATTTTGTGTTGTATTTTTTTGTTCTAATAATGCATCTGTAGGGTTCATTGGTCAGTTAGTTTGTAAATGTGTTTGTACTATGTTTTTTTTGTCCTCTCATTTTAATTAGCTTGATTAGTTCTAAGGATGTTTTGTTTTATTCTTGTTTTTGGTTTTATTGTTTTTGCCTTTTTAAAAATAGTTTTAGATTGCGATAAAAAATATATATACATATATATATAAATAAAAGTAAGACTAATAATCAACTTGAAATAAAATACCAGTATTCCTTCACAAATTTTCTCAAAAGTTAAAAAGCAAAATTAAAAGAGACCTCAAATTAAAATAGATCTCACATATATATTTGTTCTTTTATCAAAATGCTTTCGAGATGATTTAAAGTAAAATATAGAGTAAATGGTGTATCCAATAGTAACATATTTTTTATTTGTTTTACGAATTCAAAAATATATTATAAGACAAATTCAATTTTCAAATTTTAATTATCCTATGTTTTAGAGTCATCTTTTGCACCGTCAATCTTTTTTACTAACAACTAGAGGTGGCAAAATGGGCGGGCGGGCGGGCACGGGCGCAGGCTAAACGGGCAACGGGCTAAACGGGCGGCGGGCTAAACGGGCGCGGGCTAAACGGACACAAGCAAAACGGGCGGGCAAAACGGGCGGGCTAAACGGGCGCAAGCTAAAAAAGGAAAAAAAAACATATAAAAACCTACAAATAAAAAATAAAAAAACTTGTTTGAAAGCCGGGATAAAAAATTAATAAAAAATATTCGTCGAGTATACTAATTTGTATTTTACATGTGCGCCCGTTAAGCCCATTTAGTTTCATACATATGCGCCCGTTTAGCCCATTCATTATAAAGAATGGGCAAAAAGTGCCCCATCCTTTTTTGAAAATGGGCAAAAAATGCCCATATGTATTCAAATGGGCAATATTTGCCACCTCTAGTAACAACTGTTTATAATTAACTCAAATATTCCTTTATAAAATTTCTTTTCAATCTTTCCGTTGTTACATATTCCTTTATATGTTTTTCAAAACGACATTATCCAAATACTTTTTTATACATAAAAGAGTATGTAACAGATAAATCCATTTATAAAAAAATTAGAGATTTTAAATAAAAAGAAAATTTAAAAAGTAAGGGTAAAGTTATTTTTAGAACAAAATAAATGTATAGAACTGCGAGAACCACCTTTTTACTCTTAAAATGCACATATATATTCATCGGGTTAGTTCATTAGGTAGAAATATATAAATTTTCATTGTCGTAGGTCATTAGGAACATGTATCGTAGGACCATGCACATGTATTTGTTTAGAACTATCTTTTCGTTGGATAATATGAAAACACATGTGCACTTTTGATATCGATCATCACACTCGGATCTATAACCAATAAAACAATTATTAAATGTTAATTTAAACATAATAATGAAAATATATATATGCATTTTTAAGAGTATAAATGTGGTTATCGCAGTTCTATATATTTATTCGGTTCTGAAAATAACCTTACACTAAAAGTTAATTATAAAAATCATATTTTTAAGTTAATTACATCCTAACGGAGCAAAAGATGATTTTAAAACGTATGATAATTAAAAAAAGATGACTAAGTATAGCGGTAATTTTTTTATGCTCGTATCTTATAATGAAATAAACAGGAAACATGTTCTAATATATGCTAAAGCTGTCTTTTTAGTAAAACCTAATTAAAACAGAAATGATATTGAACCAAGACATGTTTTGATCCATCTTTCACTTTTACTGACCCGAATCTACTCAAAATATGATTTCATAATTTAGATAGACTAGTATGGACCCGCGTAATGTGACGACGAGTACTAATAATTATTTTTAAAGCTAACAAATATTAATTTTTTATCCATTAAGTTTGTATTGTTAAAATTATAAAAATAAAAAAAAACCTCTAAATTTAAAAAAAATTAATAGTTAATAAAAATATAGCAAAATAGATATTGAATTAAAGAACACAAAATTTTAAAAAATATGATGAAATTATATTATAAAAATAACAAATAAATAAAAAGATTTTTTAAATTTTAAAAAAAAAATATTATTTAAATAGGTTGTTACAAAAGTATTAGCCATAAAACATTTTCTTTAACCTCAGGCACACAATGCACAGGCATAGACTTGCATCAACTTTCAAGTTTCAAGTTTTAAGTTTCAAGTACACGCAATATAAACATACTAATTTATTATTCTTGTTTACCTTTGATTTGTGACAGAGAGAGGTGATATCAATGACAATACCAATAATCGAAGATGCTTTGATGAATCTCTATTGTGATATGAACTTTCCGAAAACCTTGATCATTGCTGATCTTGGATGTTCATCTGGACCAAACACTTTTCTTGTTGCATCGGAGATCGTCAAGTCAATTGACAAGATTAGGCTAGAATTAGGTCATGATGAATCACCCGAAATTCAAATCTTCTTAAATGATCTCCCACATAACGATTTCAACAACATTTTTCTCTCGGTATCCGATTTTATAAAGAACCTAGCAAAGCAAACTAGAGTCACTAAACCGTCGTCTAAGCCACCAACTTGCTTCTTCTCTGGTGTCCCAGGATCATTCTATACGAGGCTATTTCTCAAACAAAGTGTACATTTTGTCCACTCTTCCTACAGTCTCATGTGGCTCTCCCAGGTTCGGCTACTTTTTAGTTTTCTCAATATGAACTTCACATATTCTAGCAGATTCACAATGTTGTTAATCAATATTATGGAATTATTGAATAAGTTTGCTTCTCACGAGTGTTGTTTTTTCTTACTTTAATTACTGTATCATTAATTAATGTGGATTTTAATGCGTATCTTCAATTTTTTGAGCAATAATGTTGGTGGACAACTAGTGGCATATGTTAGCCACACACAATAATGCGTATTTAGGTCACATGCATATCATAATAAGGACTTAACGGTGTTATAGGAACATAAATATTGTGTGGGAATCAATTTGAATATCTTGTTGTCGAAATGCGTCGTTTTATTGTGTGCAGGGGCGGACCTATTCATTAGGTACGGGGTGGCGGCGCCCCCCATAGCTAGACGAAAAAAACGAGATTATAGTGTAATTTTTGGTTAATTTTGAGTGTTTTTTTTAAATGCCCCCTACTCGAATCTCAAAATGCCCCCTACTCATATATTAAAGTCCAACATTTAACACTCTAAAACTTAAAAATCCTCCATTTTTAAGTTAAAATACTCGGTTTTTTATTCGTACTTTAGTTTTTTTGCTTTATTATTGTCCAAAATTTTTGCCCCCCACAATTTAGTTTCCTGTGTCCGCCACTGATTGTGTGTCGCTAACATATGCCACTAGTTACATTTTTTTAGAGTATGGACTTAGACATCCTTAGCCACAATAAGTTTACTTATGTATGGAGCGAAATTACATTGAACAGGTTCCTGAATTGGTAAAGACAAATAAAGGGAACATATACATGTCAAGAACAAGCCCACCAAGCGTTATAAGGGCTTACCGCAAACAGTTTCAAAAAGACTTTACGATGTTTCTAAAGTATCGGGGGGAGGAGGTGGTGAGTGGTGGGCGTATGGTTTTGACGATTCTAGGACGACGAAGTGATGATCCATGTAGTAAAGAATGTTGTTTCGTTTGGGATCTCTTAGCCAATGCCCTAAATGATATGGTTATGGAGGTATACCACATATATAATTAATCACCCTATCGAGCTATATTAACTTTAACTAATTACTTGGGTAAATAGCATATTCTTTTAGTTCCTTCAATTTTCTGTTGTAATCTTATGTTTGTGAAATAATTACATGCAAATAGGGCCTAATAGAAGAAGAGAAAATGGACTCATTCAACATCCCACAATACACTCCGTGTGCTAAAGAAGTCAGTAACGAAGTCGAGAAAGAAGGGTCATTCGAGGTTGATTACCTTGAGGTCTCTGAAGTTGACTGGGACGCTTGCACGGACCACAATCTGAGTTTCACCAAAGAGGAGGCCGAAGGATACAATATGGGAAAGTGCATGAGAGCCGTGGCCGAACCTATGATCTTAAATCATTTTGGGGAGTCAGTTGTCGATGAAGTGTTCATGAGGTACACAAATATAATCAAGAATCGTATGTCCATTGAGAAAGTCAAGCTTATCAATGTTTGTGTTTCATTGACCCGAAGAGAGTGATTCTGTATGATTTGCAATGGTCAGGAATAATTTCTTTATTGTAAAAGTCAGTTGTTTTGTTGTAAGCTTCACTAGAAGTGTATTTATTGTTCAAACAAGGGTTTAAGACATAAAATAGCTACGTACTTTTCAGAGTGTAACGATATGGTACCTGTACTTTTTTTATTATCTATATGGTACGTCTACTATTTGATTCGTGTCAATATAGCCACTTTGTGACCGGTAACTGGTAAAACCGGCTAACATGACGTGGCAATATTTTTTTTTTATTATATGTAGCTGCATACGTGTCATATATAATAACCCCACCCTTTTCCCCCAAATCATTCATAACACTTTTGCACTCAGATTTTCCCAAATCAAACCAAACCCTAATTTTTTCTAATGTTTTATTAATCAAAATTAACAATAGCAATGAACAATGAAAAGAATATACAATCCTTCTCTGAATCTTCCCTGTTGCTGTTTTTGGAACAGTATCAGTAATGAACACCTTCTTAGGAACCTTGAATGCAGCTAAATTCTTCTTGCAAAACCTCGACACCTCTTCCTCATCAAGGTTTGATCCTTCTCTACAAATCACCGCACAGTTTATCTCTTCACCATATTTGTCATTGGGCACACCGAAACAAACAGCCTGGGCAACATCAGGGTGTGACAAGAGGAGAGCATCCACCTCGATAGGTGATATCTTTTCACCTCCACGGTTAATCAACTCCTTGATCCGGCCAACAAGATGCAAGTACCCATTCGAGTCAAAACACCCGATATCACCCGTATGAAACCACCCAAATAAAAATGAAGATTTATTCGCTTCGGGGTTATTCTTATACCCACTTGTAACATTGCTTCGGGGTCTTCTTACACGGACGTGGCCAGCCTTTTCTTTCAGTTTCATCACCACAAACCATGGGTTCTCTCTTGTCGACCTGGTGAGCTTTAGTAAAACCACTTAGTTAAGTTGGAACTGAACTGTGGTGAAGAAGGTGCAACAAGATCAGAAGAAATGATCTTTTCCAAAGTAATGAGTTTTTGAAGATCGAGAATATCGACTCGTATGGACCAAACTTGACTCCACCAGATTGGGAAGATCCCACAAGCAAGTTCTTAGCCATGAGTCTGAAGGTTGACCAAGCTGAAACTGATAAAAAATGTTGACTGACGATGTATTTGTCTCCTTCTATGGTGGAGATGATCTTGTGGCTGTTACAGTGTCGTCGTCTCGTTCGGATATGGTATGGGTTCGTTTGGTTGATACAGCTCTTCCGCACCCAAGATTGTTTTCAGTCAAGTGACTGGTTGTAGAAAAGATAAAAGGGGATAAAAGAGCCACGTCAAACCAAGATGGGTACATGTACCATTAAAAAAGCCACGTCAGCCAACTAGCCAGTTAAAAAGGTAGGAAATTTGGTACATGTACCATATTAGCCGGTTTACAAAAATAGACGTACCATATAGATAATAAAAAAAGTACACGTACCATATCGTTACACTTTGAAAAGTACGTAGCTATTTTATGCCTTAAACCCTTCAAACAATAATGTTTCATGTATAATTGCAAAGAAACCATTATTATCCTTTCATATGTCGAAAAGGATTTTAAATTAAAATTCCTCCTAACGTTGTGTTTTGTTTGCTAAAGGAAAATTCAACTGAATTTTTTTAGGAAATTGACATTGATATTCAAAGATGGGAGAGATTTTAAAACTCCATACTTCTGCTTATCATTGTTGATCAATATACCTATCCTTATCAAAACTTCATACTTCTGTTTATCATTATGGAAACATGTCTACCCATTCTTCCATTGCCAATATGACATTTCTAGAACAGCCTTTTATTTCTTCAACTGTTTGTTTGCTTTGTTCAAGTATTGGTGTAATAATCAGTAATTTTTCTTACTAGTTGAATTACGAGTTCGCTTCTGGAGAAAAGTTCTGGAGGGAACGTGCTACCAAAAAAGAAAAAAAGAAACCATCTTCGCCGTTCAATTTTAGAAACTTTGGATGGCTGAGATCATATCTTGGAGGTTATTTTCGTAATTTCACCACTTATTAAATTTATCAAACCCTTCCCCCAAATCCCTTCCTCCGTCATTTCATTTCATATCTTCTCTATCTTCCTCTCTCTTTCAAACCGTAACCCTAACCCCCAAATCTTATGATCTAACCATTCGATTATGGATATTCGACATGAAATCAGTGCTTCTAAAGGCGATCCATTGCCTGAATCGTCTTTGTTTGGTGTTTCCGATGCAATCACCTATCCGGCTCAACAACTTGGTAAGT
The DNA here is from genome assembly GCA_025667525.1 of Glebionis coronaria. Taxonomy (NCBI): domain Eukaryota; kingdom Viridiplantae; phylum Streptophyta; class Magnoliopsida; order Asterales; family Asteraceae; genus Glebionis; species Glebionis coronaria. The sequence goes on along the minus strand of CM046875.1, from coordinate 551,943,958 downwards.
TTTTTAGGGCTTTTTGCTTATTCTTTCTTTTTTCTTATTTTTATGTTGCTTATTTGACTTATTATCTTCTTATTTAGTTCTTAGCATAATGTTATTAGGAATGAATTGTGGCTGTTATATTTTTGATTTATTTGATTGAATGATTTTTTGTTTTTGAATATGTTTTTGATGTGTTATAATTACGTGTAATTATGTATAATCTCATGGTATGTAGTTGCTGATTTAAATGGGGGGCATGTTAGTTGTTTTCCTAAAGTTTTATAGAGATTATGTGTTCATAGCGTCTCTGTGTATGTTAAACCAAATGGTTCTATGATTTGATTTGACTATTGGAGTGTCAATTTTGCGATTGTTGGTGCATTCTGCTTGTGAAATATGCATAATATTATTTAGTTTAGTTGTCAGTTACTAATGTCACATTCTTGATTATTAGGGGTTATATTTTGTATATCATTGTTAGGAGTTGTATTTGATGTTAATTAGTGTTGGAGAAATGTCTGATAAAGAGAGTTGCATTTTCTATATTTAAATGGTTATCCCTTAGGTTGAATCACATGGAATTCCCATGTGATTCTGTGTGAATTACATTTAATTCATGTTGAATTACATGTAATTCACACAGAATCACATGAGAATTCATGTTGAATTACATGTAATTCATGTTGAATTACATGTAATTCACACAAAATCACATGGGAATTCCATGTGATTTTCTTTTGAATTAGTTAACTTACATGATATTATATGTTGTTCTTAATAATTTACTTATGCTTTGTTTTATGCTTTTTTTGTTTCAGGTTTTGATTCTGATAATGTTGGTAATGATAGAGAAGGTATAGGCGGTAGAGGTGGAGGTAGACCTAGAGGTTCTCCCAGAGGTAAACGTGGGGGTAGAGGTCTTAGTAGAGGTTCTTCTAGTAGGTATTTTTCAAAGAATATGAGCCTACAAAACATTATTGAAAATCCTGATGTGCGGCGTCTTGATGGATTAGTGTCGGTTTCTGTATTGAATGAGGATGCGCCTCAGTTCGAGTTGGTTGATGATATGATTGTAGATGATGGGATTGAACTGTTATAAACAAGCTTTTTTCCCGATTTGCATGTCTGGGCATTTTTATGTGGTTGTCTTCAACCTAAAAGTAGCATCGATGACTGTTCTAGATAACAGTGCTTCGGGAGCACCTTATGAGGATAATTTGTATGCTGATAAGATGCGTGCACTAACCGTGGAGTTTGATAAGATTGAAGGTAATCGTAAGCTCGAGATGGTCTGTGATGCTCTAAAGAACAGCGAGGAGCGAGAAAGAAATTAGGTCATCAGAAGAAGTTTTATGAAGTTTGCTGTCTGGATGCATTATGTTATTTCGTACTTTTAATATTTTGTATTTTTAGGTTATGTGTTTTGTTACATGCTCAATCAAGCATAACTTGGTGTTTCATGGCTATGTTAAGTTGTTTCAGACAGTTGTTATAAGTTTTCACTGTTATATTCAGTGTCTTTGTGTTATGCATCAATGGATTTACTTAGGATTATAATTCATACAGAATCACTCTCTGAAATCCCCTGCCACTTCTCTTTTTTCACACAGAATTACATGTAATTCTTTGCGACTTACATGTAATTCTTTGCGAATTACATGTAATTCTTTGCGAATTACATGTAATTCTTTGCGAATTACATGTAAATTCTTAATGAATTACATGTAATTCACCTCAATCACATGTAATTCATATTTATGTTCACCCAAGACATAAAAATACAGAATCACTCTTCACACAGAATTACATGTAATTCATATACGATTTCACTCTTCACACAGAATTACATGTAAATCAATGAAAAATCACATGCAATTCACACATAATTTGAATACATGACAATAGCTCTTCCAATGTATCATATGAATCACCCTCTTTTGGTATACGAATTCCATGTACACGAGGCTCCCAATTTACTGATCCATCGGGTGTTTCATTTTGCGCAAACACAGTTGGTCTTGGAGTATTCACACCTGTATTTTCATTAATAGAATTACATGTGATTTACATTCTACTTACTAACAAAGCATCTTTAGTCCAAAAATTACATGTAATTCGCAATAGAATCACATGTGATTTGCATTCAATTTACTTACAAAGCATCTTTAGTCCAAAAATTACATGTAATTCGCAAAGAATTACATGTGATTTGCATTCAATTTACTAACAAAGCATTTTTATTAGAAAAAGTACATGTAATTCACAAGGAATTACATGTAATTTGAATTCAATTTACTAACAAAGCATTTTTAATCCAACAATTACATGTAATTCACACGAAATTACATGTGATTTACATTCAATTTACTAACAAAGCATCTTTAGTCCAAATATTACATATAAATCGCAAAGAATTACATGTAATTTGAATTCAACACTAACAAACAATTTTATATCAAAAGTTACATGTAATTCATACGAAATTACATGTAATTTGAATTCAGCACTAAAAAAACAAACTAATAAACGAAAATATACTTGGAAAACATTGTTTTACTTTTTCCGAAACACATGGCTCTGATTCATCATTTTTGTTTAAATCGGGTTGTGAAACCACTACCATAGCGTCATCTAAATCAGGTTTATCAATTTTTCGGCTTGATTAGGGTTCCGACGAGCTTTAGATTTTCCGACGAGTTTATAGATGTTGTTTTATAAGATTTTATAAATAAATATGTTATAGATATGTGTCAGGGATGGTTTCCGGCGTGATTTATTGTTATTTGTATATCATTCCGGTGAGTAGTTAATTTTCCGGCGAGGTGGATAGGTGGTGGTTGTTAGATCGGGGGTGGGTGAGATTTGTAGAGAGAGAAAGCTGTGTGTTTTTTTATTATTTTTTATTGTTTATATATGGTGTGGAGTTTAAATGTAGGCCGTTAGATGATGAAGAATTAGAAGGTCCAGATTGATTCTTTTCTTCTTTTTTGGATACCTTTTCTATATGGAACCCGACTCCTCTTTGAAGACTTTTTGATCTTTAATTTATATGTTTATTTGTCTATTTAATCGAGAGTAATTACAATTTTTCTTACTAATTGAATTACAAGATAGCGCCGAGCATATTTGCAACCTTGTTAAAAACCTAAAGTGTAACATAGAATCAACTAAAGTAAGCTTTTGCTATGTTATACTTTAAGTGATTCAAGGCTTAAAAAAAATTGGTACAGTGGTTCAAAATTCATGAAACCCTGATTTGAGCTAAGTAACTTTATTGAATTGGACAGAAATTGGTGGTCTGTACTTTTTAGGGCTCTCTGCACTTGAACCACCCCTTATTGCAGGCCCTGGTTATGAGGAGGAAATAGTAGTTGGTATGGACCAAAAACATCACAGAGTGACAAATATTCACGGGTGGATGTTGGCATGGTTCGTACCAAGGTTGTTAAGATCCCGATCTTGATCTTAGGATCTTACGATTTTACGATATTGCAAACCAAAAATGATCCGGATCTTACGTAGGATCTTTGCATGCTTAAGATCTTATAGGATCCCGATCTTGATCATAGGATCTTAGGATCTACTACGATCCGATTTTCCTTTTTCTCGAATGACAAGCTAAAAAATTACAAATTTATAGGTTCTATTTGTATAATATAAAAAACCACATGCAAAATCTTCTTATAATTTCATAATCATAATTTAGGGCTACATTTTTATTAAATATTCATATAATTTTATGCTTACGATGCATATTAATTTATAGATTTGTAAAATATTGCAAAGACTACTAAGAAAATTACATTATGGTAGGATCTTACGATCTCGATCCTACTTTACGATCTCGATCTTGTAAATACGAAAACGATCCTAGGTAAGATCCCGATCTTGACAACCTTGGTTCGTACACTTACTTTTATCAGATGGATGACTCGACAAGTGTTACGGTAATAATATAAGAGTGACAAAGGCCTTTCCCTTACCAAAAATTAAAACTTACCAAATATAAGGGGAGTGTCTTGTTTAGGGATGAGCTGCACGGTAGCCACACTGATACGAAATCGTACTGGTGGTGTTATGTTTAGTCTTTATTTTGCCTAATTCGTATCTAGGGGTTAAGAGTCGAGTAAGCCTAATACTAGCTAAGAATAAAGGTCGGTTGGCAAGGTCTAAGCCAACCCGAACCGAAGTCATTGTTTGAGTCGGTCCCCCTCATCTCTATAAAAGGAGGTGAGGGGAAGGTTACATTCATGTCATTCTTTCAATAAACTAATCAGAAAACGATTAGGGATTTACCTTGTAGGCGTCGCTTTTCTTTGTTGTCGATTGATTGCTGTGTGTTACAATCGAATATTCTGCATCTAGTAATCAGGGTTGTAGGGATTCAAACCCTACAAGTGGTTTCAAGAGCGCGGTTCTTCGAGTGGCTGATTATCTAGGATCGATCGGTGAAGAAACTTAGTGTTTCAGTTCTTGAGCATCAAGGGTAGTATCATCAGGACAATCGATTGAAAAGGGTTGTTGATCGAGTTTCGATTGACAAGGATCGGAGCTGCATTCTTTTCTTGTTTCTGTCGCTGGAAATACAGCAGAGAGAGAGAGAGAGAGAGAGAGAGAGAGAGAGAGAGAGAGAGAGAGAGAGAGAGAGAGAGAGAAGAGAGAGAGATGAGAGAGAGAGAGAGAGAGAGAGAGAGAGAGAGAGAGAGAGAGAGAGAGAGAGAGAGAGAGAGAGAGAGAGAGAGAGAGAGAGAGAGAGAGAGAGAGAGAGAGAGAGAGAGAGGAGAGAGAGAGAGAGAGAGAGAGAGAGAGAGAGAGAGAGGGAGAGAGAAGGAGAGAGAGAGAGAGAGAGAGAGAGAGAGAGAGAGAGAGAGAGAGAGAAATGGTAGAAGAAGAACGGCTAATTGTTTTTTTATCTAAAAAAAAGTAACCAAGTCTATACTACAAAAGGGTTGGTGTTTTGGGCCTAAGGGTAATTGGGCCATTGCCAGGAAGGGTTTTTATTTTTGCCAAAGAGTTTGATTTTTTGTCTAGATATTTAGCTCTTATTATTTTTGTTTTTATAAAACAAAAATTGTTATTTTGTAGTATTACACAAGGGGACTTCGTAATTCCTGATTGTGAGGTTTAACGTATCACAAGTTTAGCGAGTTACCGAAGGAACTTATTCGTTTGTGATTGTGATATTTTTCACAAGGTTTAGCAAACTAATAAAGGGATAAAGAATGACGGAATCCAAGTTTGACATCGAGAAATTCGATGGAACTAGTGATATCGGGTTATGGAGAATCAAGATGCGTACTTTATTAATCCAGAACGGATGTGAAGCAGCTTTGGAGGTTTTACCCGCAAATATGGAAGCTGAAGAGAAATCTAAGCTTGACAAGAAAGCTCACAGTGCCCTGATTTTGTGTTTAGGTAACAAGGTCCTGAGAGAGGTTACCGGGGAGACGACTACAGCGGGGGTTTGGTCAAAGCTAGAGTCTTTGTACATAACAAAGTCATTGGCCAACAAGTTGTACCTGAAGAAGAATTTGTATACATTCTACATGCCGACTGAATGAAAGATTTCCGAGCATATAGATGAGTTCAACAAAATCGTTCTTGATTTAGCAAATATTGAGGTAAAATTCTAAGATGAAGATCTTGCTTCATTGTTACTCACTTCTTTACCAGCATCATACGAACACTTTGTGGATACCTTGCTTTATGGACGGGAAGCTTTGACTTTGGAGGACGTGATGGCCACACTAAATTCAAAGAAATCAAAGAAAGGTCCAAGGCAAAGGGGGATGATGGTGAAGGGTTATACGTGAGGGGAAGAACTGATCCAGAAATTCGCATCAGTCAAAGGAAAGTCAAGATCGAAGTCTCGAGGTGGAAAACTCAAATGCTTTATTTGCCAATCTGATGAGCACTTGAGAAGAGACTATCTGAAGAATATCGCAAGAAGTCAAAAGGTTATGTCAAAAAAGATGATCAACCAAGCTCTAGTGGCTTGATTTACGACGATTCTAAGGTGATGATGGTGATGAGTGCAGAAAGACTGCAAGATTGGATCATGGATTCAGGAGGTTCATATCACATGTCACCTAGGTTAGATGTAATTTTTTGATATTCTGAAATGCGATGGGGGCAGCGTACTGTTGGGCGACAACAGGGAGTGCAAGATCAGGGGTATTGGCAAGGTAAAGGTACAACTGAAAGATGGGTCAAGTTTTGTTTTATACAATGTCAAGTATATTCCTGAATTGAAAAGAAACTTGATATCGCTGGGAACTCTTGAAAAAGAGGGATATACCGTAAAATTGCAGTCTGGCAAAGTCAAGGTGATTAATGGTTCTAGGGTTATTATATCTGGAACCCGAAGGGAGAACTGTGTGTACTCTTTGGATGGCCATGCATTGGTCGGTGAGCTTAATGCTAGTGTTGAAGAAAAAGACAGTCTTGTGCAAGTTTGGCATAAAAGACTGGGACATATCATTGAGGCAGGTCTACACGTGCTGGAAAAGTAGGGTTTGTTTGGCAAGAAGAGTTAAGCTCGATTTTTGTGAGAATTGTGTTCTGGGAAAGGCACATCGAGCCCGTTTCGGTGTAGGAAGGCACACTACTCAGAGAGTGATAGACTATGTTTATTCAGACTTATGGGGCCTGTATCAGGTGGAATCATTGGGAGGTAAGAGGTATTTCTTATCTATATTTGATGATTATTCTAGGAGGGTATGGGTTTATGTTCTCAGGTTCAAACACGAAGCACTTGTGAAGTTCAAAGAGTGGAAGCAGTTAGTAGAAAATCAGACTGGGAGGACGGTTAAGAAGCTTAGGACGGATAATGGTCTTGAGTTCTATAACCGGGAATTTAATCAACTATGCACTAAGAGTAGGATTTGTAAGAACCCGTACTTTCTCAGCATTCTTTTATTCTTTTATTCGTACTTCTTGAAATTTTTAACGTATTACGTTTTCTTGTATTCTTATATGTAAATCCTGAGATCATGATAATTTTAATAATTATACTTTTCAAGTATTTTCTGACCATTGATAAATACTTTATCTGGAATTATAAAATTCTTATTTTATTTTTCCATATTTATTTAAATCAAAGTTATTGATTTAAAATCACCCGCGTGCGTTTTACAACGAGTTTACTCAAAATCAATGTACAACGAGAATTCCTAGTGATCGCGATACCGACGGATGCCCAACATTTTACATTTTATTATCGATTGTTTTGATAATTAATATTTTCGACGACTTCTTTTTAATTGCGTGTTAAGTCATGTCGGTAAATCATATAATCATATTTATGATGCATTGTAACTTTTGAAAAGTATTTTTACGAAACACGAGCCCCGTAAATATTTTCAATATGGGAAAATTCTTGAAATGCCCCAAAGTTGCACCCACTTTCTCAAAATGCACCAACCAAATGAAAATTTCCCAAAATGCCTTATGCAACTTATGAAACTTATGCAACTTATGCGACTTTTCCATAAATGGAAAAAAAATTCAAAATTCTCCCAAAATTTTGCCACTTTTGGAAAAGTCACATAAGTTGCATAAGACATTTAGAGAAATTCTCATTTGGTTGGTGTAAAAAGGGAAATAGAGTGACACTTTGGGGCATTTCAAGAATTTTCCCTTTCAATATTTACTAATAACTATTTTTTACCCTTTCAACTATCTAATTTCTTTTTAGTCCACAAGTTTCAAAATTGGCAAAACTAGTCCCTCCACTATCACCATATAAATACAACTTTTCTTCCACCTGAAACACATACATACAAATGTAAAAGATCAAACTCCAACTCTCTCCCACCCTACCCCTCCTTGCCCTCACCGTCACCACAAAACACCCCTAAATCATTTATTTTCACCATGTTTTAATCAAAACTAAATAAAGACCCAACCCTATAATTCAAAGGTGATTCTAATGATTCAAAAATTATACACATGCATCAAGTTTCAATACTTTTATGATTTTTATGGTTGTGAGGGCTTTGATTATCTTGCATGTGTGGTTTATGCTAAGATCTTCATGTTTTCATGTTAAAAAGGTTTATTTTTTATCTTTGGTTTTGGTAAAATTTTACATACATGTGTTTAGGAGTTTGTTTGGTTGATGGATATGATAGTAGGGTGATATTAGAGGTATGGGAATGATTATATTTGGTGGGAAAATTGATTTGACATGATTTTCTAAAGTGTATATTACATCAGTGGGTTTAGACTGATTTTTCGTGGGTTTATGATTTGAGATAGGCTGAGGTTAATTGATTTTGTTGTAAAGTTTTACGAAACGCTCGTTTAGGTATAAGATAGAGCTTCTAACTCATTACGGATCAAAAGTTATGCTAGTTTTAGTATTCGTGTACCAGGAGACGTAAATCGGCACAATCCGAAATTGTGGCTAATTTTGGGTCGACTCTCGGGGACTTTAGGCTTGGTTAGATAGTGGATACTACTGATTTTCAAAGTTCATAAAACTTATAAGATGAGTCTAGTAGTGAGTTCAAAAGGTAGAATGTCAAAATAGTACTTTTAAAGTGGTCTAAATGGTTTTATGAAACAAGTATACAATTCTGTCTCAAATTTTAGGGTAGTGTAAAGTGTCGAGCTGATGGGTTTTAATATATGGACATTGGCTCAAATTTTGGCAGGGTCTTGTATAGGTTATAAGTGACCTTAACACCAAGTTTCATCTAAAACGGACAAGTCTAAATAGGGTAGATCGGTGTGTACATTCGGAGTGTACTTGCTGATTTTATTTTGGACACATAGTTCAATGCTTGTGTTGCGTGAGTTCGAGTATCCACTATCAGACATGGTGACTTACTCAAGCGTTAGTCATTTTATAAATGACTTATCTACTGGTCCGAGTGATGTAAAAAGATGGTTTGACTTGGGTTGACTTGGCGTTTTATGACGGGTTAATTTCAAGTATACAAGTGTTTGAACGGGTAGTGTTGGATAAATGGGTTAGTATGGATTCATTTGGTTCGTGTCCATGTTTTTGAAATATGATACTTTGAAAATATTTGAGTCATATTATATTTGGTATATATCGATACTTGAGTTCGAGTCTTAACGCACGCCTTATTTTGATAAGTTGTGGCTTTCGTGTTTTCCCGGGCATCCATATTGTCGGTGATCGTGTTACTAATACCGTTTCTACTCAGCTTCTGAGTACCGTGGTTCACTTACCTCATGGCTAAGGTGAGTTCATAGCCCCTTTTTACTTATACATGGTTTCTAAACACGGGGTGAGATTTTATATGGTGGAACACAACCATTTAAAAACTGTATACTATCTAGAACTTGTATGCTATCCAGAACTTGTATGCTATCCAGAACGTGTACGCTTTCCAGACTTTTGATATTATTATTGTTGTTTAGTCTAGCCTTGAGTTTCCTCTCCTGATCATGAACCGTTAATTAATCATGTTACCAAGCGCGAATGTTGTGGGTGGATCCATCGGGATTGAATATCCCCGTCCCGATTACCTTGACGCGCTAATATTTGTTTATACTTGAGTATTTAGGCTGAATACTCCCTAGAGGAACTTACATTGAGTTAAGCTTCGGTTCATGAACTGAACAATAATAATAATAATAATAATAATAGTTCGGACTATGGTTGACATATATAACCATTTTCCCTACTACGTGTTTACAAATGAATGCTTGTGTTCCACACCTTTACTACTAAACCTATGAATATCACTCAACTTTATGTTGACAATTTTATATGTTTATCTCAGGTATTATTACTTAGCACTGCTTGGATGGGAGCCCGCAGGATATCATCGCAGCTTGGAGATTTCTGTGTAGATTTCAACTTGGGTTTTATTTAAAAACTGTCAGTAGATTTTTCTGTATTTTTGGTAATTAAGTGTTATAAACTATGATGAAATAATAAATCTTTCCGCATATAAAACTCTGATTATTTTATGATGTAATGTACATGTTTTTATTACGTCAGCTTTGTCTCAACTGTAATTCATTGATTCTTATAGCATGACGTGTTACCCCCTCGTTGCCTAGTTGTTCCATGTCAGATTTTGGGGGTATCACTGATTGGTATCAGAGCGGTGGTTATATGGAACTGAGTCGTTTTCAAAAAAAAAACTTAGTCTATAACCGAAAGTTCAAATATTTTAATTTTTCTAAGTGTCAAACACAGAATCTACCATTGTTGTTCGATATCTGCGCGGGTAACTCTCTAATCCTTATTATTTACTTTTAATTATCGTCATAGTATTTCATCTCTTGATTACATGTTGATATAATGCATTACCCTAATGACAATAATTACTATGTCTTTTCAAAGCCTTGTGCTTCATGAATTATCACTGGATATTACTATGATTACATATGCCCGTACTTTCTTGAATTCTTGTTCTTGTGAATTGATTTTGTTGCAATGATTTTATATTGTTATGACATTATATACTTGTATTTGGAGCGCGTATGCTACCGACTTTTCATACTCACTTTTCTGAGTATTGTTGCTATTTCATCTATGCGTGATATGACTGACTTCATATGCTCGTTCGTTTTGAACCGTCTGTTTTTCTCGACTCACTGTTACATGTTGTGCATACTCTCGTGATACCATTGTTCGGGATTGAATAAGTGTTGTTTTCAATGAAACCTCTGATTTTCATTTTACTATCGGGCATGTTACCTTCATTGTTTACCTCCTTTAAAATATCTATTTAGATATCCAGATTGTTTACCGACCATTCTTGATTGGATGTCTAGTCTATAGACCATTGGCTCAGTGTGTCTCTGGAAAAAGACTAAAGGACATCGTGTGAGTCACACATCTCAAAACATTCCTTGAAATCCGTGTTGAATAATATTGTGAGTTTTCGCAACCTTGATTGACGTTTACGTCACCATTTTACACAACATTTGTACATGGGTTACATTTTATTTCATTGACCATTCTACGTTTCGATTTCAAATTACAACATCCGTCGTACCTTGAAAACATGATTGTCATTTATTATGTGACGATTGTACTTCGAATAAACTTGTACCCTCCCTTTTATTAAACCTCCTCGCTCCAGGAGTGGGATTTGTTAATGTCCCGTTTCTTTCTCGATATGTCTTGTGATTTTGGAAAATTACGCCACCATGAGACCTTCCTGCATTGCATCTTGCAATCGAAGACACGGACGTCATGCGTCGTTTTTTATCTCCCAGATTATCGTTGGTATTTTTGAACCAATTTATTACTGTGTTTTCTTTACATGCTTAACTTTACAATTTAATCTCTTTTGTCTTTATGGAATCCACAAGTCACGTATGTACATAAATTATGGGTTATTATGAAATTCAGATTTAATTTCAAGCTGTGTCGAAAAATATACTTTGTACAGAAATTTTACAGGAAATTTAACAGTGTCGAGAAAATATTTTTATAACTTTAGACATAAAAATATATATTTCTACTTGTTGAGACGTCCGTTTAGGACATAAAATTTGGCCAGTAAATCTTAAAGACGAGTAAGTTACGCTCATTTGAAATTGTAAAATTTAAGAACTCATTTCTTCGTATTTCTAAAATATCATTTTTTGACAGATTTAATGCAAGGGCATTTTCGTACATTTTTTATCTGTTTCAAGTCTCGAGTAGAACTAAAAAGTTGTTCAAAACATCGTTTTACACCGAATTGCATTAGACTTCGAGTCTTAAAAATATTATTTAGCGAGTCAATTGGTCTAGTCAAACCCAAGAAGTCAAACCCAAAAGTCAAAGTTGACTAAAAAGGTCAAAACTGATATAATTTAAAAAATATAGATTGAAGCATTTTAAGTTCGTTTGAGCTCGCAAAACTTTAACTAGTGATATTTACAACTAAGAACACTGATTACATTTGAAAACATTTAAATATAAAACTATTCGGAGTAATTGTATCAATTGAAAACTGATAATCTAGTTTTCTTAAAAGTATATCTATGTCAAATAAATTACTATGTGATCACATATGGATTCATTTATCCTTTCTTTTATTTATGACTTATTTGTCATTCTATTTTTCTTTCTTTGCTTCTATCGTACCACTGATTTGGGCCGAGGTTGAAGTTCTTGCTTTCATATCGTTCGTTATCATTTGACACATGTCTCATGACGATTCCGGCTAAACCTTTTGAAACTCTATAACCTTGTAACCATTTCATCATTGTCTGATGAACTACCCTTTATTACCCTCATGTAACCCACTCGCTATTTTATAAGTTACCATATAAACTCAAACAAATATTTTTTGCAAACCATTTTACAAAATAATTTACTTGAGCTTTACGAGATACTTGAACATTACTCTATAAAATTAAATGACATTAATTTTACAATGTATTTTCACAAATTGTTCAACGATTGGTCTTGTAAAGAAATCTTGTAACATTAAAATTGATGATTTAAATATCTAGCCAGTAACTTATTGGCGAAGAGTTTCATAAATTATTTTGACTACTGCTTTTACAAATGGCATTATATGCATATTTTAAATCATATGATATGTAGTACTGGTTTGACGAAGCTGAGCATCGCATTGCTAGTCCTAAATTATGCATTGCCTGATCACCTATGCTTAATTTAGAAGGAGCCATGCAAGGCCGAATAGTAGTCACCTTAAATATTTAACCAAGAATCAACTTGTTAATTATGTTCCTTAAAAAGTTTGATAAAATAAAGTTTTGAAAACTTTTACATCTTATGCGAGTAGCCGAGTTTGCGACATACACTTATGAACCCTTATTTTTTTATTGAACAAAGTACATGCCTCAAGCACCTATTTCTTTACTCAATGAACCTTGTTTTACTTGTTACCTCATTTTCCTTCGTGATATAATTCTCGTTACCACTTGTCTAATTTCTTACCATTGATACCACACTTGAAAGTTTCAACGTTGTTATGCTTCTACATCAATCGATCTTTTTTTTTATCTATTTTGGTAGACCTCCGAAACGTCTCTGGACGCCGAATAGTGATTTATGACTGCACGTGAACGATAATTTCGTGTAATTGTCATGATATATGTTAGACACTATCGTCTTGAAATTCATTCGTGTGAATCATGTGTTAATTTCGTCTTTCATTGCTAATGTTGTTCATTTTACTGGATGTTCTCTCAAGTGACTTCTTAAGAATTTTATTTGATTCGAAAAATTTGTTGTGTGGCTTTTCTCTTTCATTCATGTATCGACCACCGAGAACTTAATAAGCCGTTGTTGGTGACACCAACTGCACTCAAGAAGTGATGACTTGGTATAATCATTTGTTTCTTATTATTTGTTTTATCGAAGCGTCTATTCTATCATGGTTGTTAAGAATTGATACGAATTTCTTTTTATTCCTTTGTGTTATTGCTCGCATACAAATTGCTGACCTTTATATGGTTCATATTCGTTGCTGTCTTGTGGCCTTTTGAAAACCAGAAAATGTTACGTTTTTATCATTTGATACCTTAATCACTTTCTTAGATTTCTAAAAATAATTATAAATTTTTAAGAAACGTTTTATACATTTTATCAAATGTTTAAATTACCAAAATAACTGTTTCAAGTTAAGTACCAGATCTATACATCCTCTTTGGTAAATTTATAACTAGTATTTAAAAAGGATGTCAAGCTGTATCTTTTAAAGTATTTGATTATATCATACTTTACTTTCAACCTAATGAAAATTATCAAATTATATTATTTGTATCATCGACGCGTCTATTTGGATGTTGACCTTCTTGATCGGTTTTTTTCGATGCGTTTGCGTATGGTTAAGTGTATTCCGCCTAAGTTGCGGCTTGGTTTTGCCAGGATCTTTCTCAGTGCTCTTGATAGGGTTATATCTTGTCCGAGTGATATAGCTGCATGGGTTGAGCTTCTTATCTTGCCGTGTTGTACCTTAGCTGTGTTTATGCCTTCTAGTAGAGCTCAACAACGGTCCAATGAGAGGGAACGGTGTCAGTTTGTTAGTATCGCTGGTGCAATTGCTCGATGGAAGGATCCTGGGGAGAGGCTTGGTTTGATTAGAGATCATTTAGGTGACTCTTCCTCTTCATGGTGTGAGGTTTTGATTCCTAAAGATTCTATGGAGGCTAATATTTCCAAGTGCAAGAGAAAATTGGGGGATGGTCATTTTTCTGCTGCTATTAACGTCCTCACTTCTTCGGGTGTTGCTCCTGACACTCCTGACACTCGAGCTGAGTTGGAGTCCAAGCATCCTTTTGTGCCTCCTTCGGTTGTGCCTTCTTTACCACTCGTATTCTATGCGATGGTGGTTCATAAGGATCTAGTGTTGAACCGGATTCGGAGTTTCCCCAAAGGCACTTCTTGTGGTCGAGACGGGATTTGAGCTCAGCATTTGTTGGATGTTTTTGGAGGAGCTGCTTCGACTATGGCTGATGACCTGCTTGTTTCTATTACTGGGGTTGTCAATCTTTTTCTTTCAGGTAAATTTCCGGGGCAGCTTGGGGAGTTCATCGCTAGTGCTCCTTTAACTCCACTTCTTAAACCTGGTGGTGGTATTCGACCCATTGCTATTGGTACCGTGTGGAGGAGGCTTGTCTCTAAGGTTGCCTCTTCTTCTGTTGGGGACTCGATGCCTTCTTATTTACACGATTTTCAGTTTGGTGTAGGTGTACCTGGTGGATGTGAGGCTGTTCTTCATTCTGTTAGTTGGTTTGTGGAAGCTAGGGGAGATGAGGTTGGGATTTCTATGCTTTTGGTGGATTCTAAGAATGCTTTCAACCTGGTTGATAGGGGTTCCATCCTTCAGGAGACTCGGTTGAGGTGTCCGACTATCTCTCCCTGGGTGGAGTTCTGCTACTCTCGGCCCGCGCGACTTTATTATGATAATTCGGTTCTATGGTCTTCTCAGGGGGTTCAGCAGGGGGATCCTTTAGGCCCATTATTATTTTCCCTGGCTTTACATCCGCTTATTCATACTATTCATCATACATGTGAGCTCTCCCTTCAGGCGTGGTACCTTGATGATGGTTCTATTATTGGTGATACTCTTATGGTTGCTAAGGCTTTAGATATCATTCGTGTTGATGGACCAGCTCGTGGGTTGCATCTGAATGTTGATAAGACTGAGCTTTATTGGCCGGTGGAGGATCCTCGAAGTCTGAGGGCGGGTCTTTTCCTGCTTCGTTATCTCGCCCGGTTCGTGGTGTTAGGCTTCTTGGGGGGTTTGTTAGTAGGGATTATAAGTTTTCTTATGATGTTGTTGCGCGGAGAGTTTCCAAATCTTTTTCTCTGTTGGATGTTATTCGTAGGCTTAATGACCCGCATTGTGAGCTTCTTCTTCTTCGCAATTGTGCAGGGGTTGCGAAGTTGGTTTTCGTTTTGAGGACTTGTACTTCTGGATTTCTTGGTGGCGCTAAGGTTGAGTTTGATCAAGAATTACGTACTTCGTTGGAGTTGATTGTTACTGGTTCAGGTCCCGGGTTTGGAGATTGCAATGGAGGCTTGGCACTCTGCCCATTAGACTTGGTGGTCTTGGGGTCTTGTGTGCTGAGGATGTCGGGTATTTTGCCTTCATCGCCTCTCGTTTGTAGTCTAGTTCTTTGCAGGATCGCATTTTGGCTAGGTCTGGGATTGTTTCGTCAGGTCCTATCTTTCTGTCTGCCCTAGATGCTTTTTCGACTTTTTGTGGTGTTGATTCTCTCTCTGTTACCTCTAGTTCTCCTGCCCCCCAGTTTTATGAAGTCTTTGGCAATGAGATATTTTGGTATCATTGATGGACTTTTTTCATCACGATATAGTTTGCGCAGTCAGCAGGTAGCTCTTCTTAGCTGCGTTCGTGCCCCTCATGCACATGATTTTCTCTTTACTATTCCTATTGATGGGTTGGGTTAGTGGATGAACCCACGTCAGTTTAGAGCTGTCATGTGTTATCGTTTGGCGGTTCCTTTGTTTCCTGATGGATCTTCTTGTCCGGGTTGTCATGTGCATCGGATGGACCAGTGGGGTGACCATGCTGTTCACTGCTCTAGTGAGGTGGGTGTGAAGTTTCAGCATAATCTGCTGCGTGATATGTTGGTTGATATATGTTCTAGAGTTGGTGTTTATGTGCGAAAAGAGGCTCTTATGGGATTTCTTTCAGCTGATGGTCGAGACCTTCGTCCAGCGGATTTATTGTTACATAATTGGTCCCAAGGTAAAGATGCTTGCTTGGATGTCACGGGTGTCTCACCATTTGCTGGTGCGGGTTTGGATTTGTGGGTCCTCGGGATTGCTTTGCGGACTGCTGCTCAGAAGAAAAGGAGGAAGTATTCTTCTATTTGTGCAGAGCACGGTTATTTGTTCATCCCTTTTGCCTTCTCTACTTTTGGGGAGCTTGATTAGGAAGCATTGGTTACTCTTTCACGTCTCAAACGCTTATCTGTTTGTCATTCTAATGATGCTAGGAGTGGCTTTTTTCTATTTTCTAGACTTGGTTTTTGTATCCAAAAGGGGGTGGGAGCGCAGCTTGTTTCGCGTCTCCCTTCCAATTTTGTGTGATTAATAAATATAATATTTTCCAAAAAAAAATTATAATTTCTAACAATGATTCTAAATAACTTGGAAAATCTGAATTTTCTCTGATGGTAATGATAAACTTGAGTTTTAACGATAATTTCATACAGTCATCCAAAAAGTTCTTTAGCCAATCAAGATAACTATTTTGAACTGTTCTACTTTTTGCTTTAAAAATCCTGATCAAGAAAAAGATATAGCAACAACTTACTCACTAAATATAGATAGTTTGATTTTAAATCACTACACCTTGTAAAATTTTCTTTTAATCAAGAAAATATTTAACTGATTTTTAAAGTAATATCAAGATCCTAGACAAATGATTTTGACACATTGCATTTTAAATGTACATATGTAATTCATTTTTCCTTTTTATCTCCGTTGTGACTAGATTGTTACGCTTTAAGACTGTCGTGTTTTACAGTTGCACAAATTGTGATTCCTTGTTGATTAACAATCTTGGTTCATTTTAGCTCACTTTTTCCGTTTAAGCGTTCTTGAGTTCGTTCTATCCCTTGATATATCTCCGTAATAATAGGTCATTATTCTAATACGAGTTTAAAAATTTATTCGAAAAGGAACTAAGAAACTGAAGCGTAGTGAATTCCAATCATGAACGTGCGTCGTGGTGCCGAAATTACCTGGAAATCAATGAATTTGTTCTACACTTTGTAGCTCCTCATGTTGCATCTTCTACTGTTTCCAGGAGAACTCTGAGGGACCAGAGTTCCTTTAGAGGGGGGGGGGGGGGGGGACTGTAAGAACGCGTACTTTCCTAACATTATTGTATTCTTTTATTCGTGCTTCTTGAAATTTTCAACGCATTACATTTTCTTGTATTCTTATATGTAAATCCTGAGATCATGATAATTTTAATAAATTATACTTTTCAAGTATTTTCTGACCATTGACAAATACTTTATCTGGAATTATAAAATTCTTATTTTATTTTTCCATATTTATTTAAATCAAAGTTTTTGATTTAAAATCACCCGCGTGCGTTTGACAACGAGTTTACTCAAAATCAATGTACAACGAGAATTCCTAGTGACCGCGATGCCGACGGATGCCCAAAATTTTACATTTTATTATCGATTGTTTTGATAATTAATATTTTTGACGATTTCGTTTTAATTGCGTGTTAATTCGTGTCGGTAAATCATATAATCATATTTATGATGCATTGTAACTTTTGAAAAGTATTTTTACGAAACTCGAGTCCCGTAAATATTTGCAATATTTACTAATAACCATTTTCTACCCTTTCAACGATCTTATTTCTTTTTAGTCCACAAGTTTCAAAATAAGCCAAACTAGTCCCTCCACTATCATCATATAAAAACAACTTTTCTTCCACTAGAAACACATACATACAAATGTAAAAAGATCAAACTCCAACTCTCTCCCACCCTACCCCTCCTTGTCGTCACCTTCACCCCCAACACACCCCTAAATTATTTATTTTCACCATGTTGTAATCAAAAATAAATAAAGACCCAACCCTAAAATTCAATGGTGATTCTAATGATCCAAAATTATACACATGCATCAAGTTTCAACACTTTTATGATTTTTATGGTTGTGAGGGTTTTGATCATCTTGCATGTGTGGTTTATGCTAAGATCTTCATGTTTTCATTTTAAAAAGGTTTATTTTTGATCTTTGATTTTGGTAAAATTTTACATACATGTGTTTAGGAGTTTGTTTGGTTGATGGGTATGATAGTAGGGTGATTTTAGAGGTATGGGAATGATTATATTTGGTGGGAAAATTGATTTGACATGATTCTCTAAAGTGTATATTACATCAGTAGGTTTAGACTAATTTTTCGTAGGTTTATGATTTGAGATAGGCTTAGATTATTTGATTTTGTTGTAGAGTTTTCTGAGACGGTCGTTTTGGTATAAGATAGATCTTCTAACTCATTACGGATCAAAAGTTATGCTAGTTTTAGTATTCGTGTACCGGGAGACGCAAATCGGCACAATCCAAAATTGTGGCTGATTTTGGGTCGACTCTCGGGGACTTTAGGTTTGGTTAGATAGTGGATACTACTGATTTTCAAAGTTCATAAACCTTATAAGATGAGTCTAGTAGTGAGTTCAAAAGGTGTAATGTCAAAATAGTACTTTTAAAGTGGTCTAAATGGTTTTATGAAACAAGTATACAATTCTGTCCCAAATTTTAGGGTCGTGTAAAGTGTTGAGCTGATGGGTTTTAAAGTATGGAAATTGGCTCAAATTTTGGCAGGGTCTTATATAGGTTATAAGTGACCTTGACACGAAGTTTCATCTAAAACGGACAAGCTTAGAAAGGATAGATCGGTGTGTACATTCGGAGTGTACTTGCTAATTTTATTTTGGTCACATAGTTCAATGCTTGTGTTGTGTGAGTTCGAGTGTTCACTATCAGATATGGTGACTTACTCAAGTGTTAGTCATCATATAAATGAATTATCTACTGGTCCGAGTGATGTAAAAGGATAGTTTGACTTGCGTTGACTTGGCGTTTTATGACAGGTCAATTTCAAGTATACAAGTGTTTGAATGGGTAGTGTTGGATAAATGGGTTAATATGGAGTCATTTGGTTCGTGTCAATGTTTTTGAAATATGAATACTTTGAAAACATTTGAGTCATATTATATTTGGTATATATCGACACTTGAGTTCGAGTCTTAACGCACGCCTTATTTTGATAGATTGCGGCTTTCGTGTTTTCCCGGGCATCCATATCGTCGGTGATCGTCTTACCAATACCGTTTCTACTCAGCTTCTGAGTACCGTGATTCACTTACCTCATGGCTAAGGTTAGTTCATAGCCCCTTTTTACTTGTACATGGTTTCTAAACACGGGGTAAGATTTTACATGGTGGAAGACAACCATTTAAAAACTGCATGCTATCCAGAACTTGTATGCTATCCAGAACTTGTATGCTATCCAGAACGTGTATGCTTTCCAGACTTTCGATATTATTATTGCTTTTTAGTCTAGCCTTGAGTTTCCTCTCATGATCATGAACCGTTAATTAATCATGTTACCAAGCGCGAATGTTGTGGGTGGATCCATCGGGATTGACTATCCCCGTCTCGATTACCTTGACGCACTAATATATGTTTATACTTGAGTATTTAGGCTGAATACTCCTTAGAGGAACTTACATTGAGTTAAGCTTCGGTTCATGAACTGAACAGCAATAATAATAATAGTTCGGACTATGGTTAACGTATATAACCATTTTCCCTACTACGTGTTTACAAATGAATGCTTGTGTTCCACACCTTTACTACTAAACCTATGAATATCACTCAACTTTATGTTGACGATTTTACATGTTTAATCTCAGGTATTATTACTTAGCTTTGCTTGGATGGGAGCCCGCAGGATATCATCGCAGCTTTGAGATTTCTGTGTATATTTCAAATTGGGTTTTATTTAAAAACTGTCAATAGATTTTTCTGTATTTTTGGTAATTAAGTGTTATAAATTATGATGAAATAATAAATCTTTCCGCATATAAAACTCTGGGACCTATGTTTAAAACTCTGATTATTTTATGATGTAATGTACATGTTTTTATTACGTCAGGTTTGTGTCAACTATAATTCATTGTTTCTTGTACCATGACGTGTTACCCCCTCGTTGCCTAGTTGTTCCATGTCAGACTCTAGGGGCCTCATAGGATTGCTAGACATTTGACAGTTGTCGGGACGCCGCAGCAAAATGGGTTAGCAGAACGGATGAACAGAACTCTCATGGACAAGGTACGCTGTTTATTAATACAGTCTGGATTGCCTAAGACCTTGTGGGAAAAAGCGACATGTACGGCCGCATATCTTATAAATAGGTCACCATCGACAGTGATTGAGAAGAAGACACCTATGGAGATGTGGTCGGGACATCCTAGTGATTATGGGATGTTGAGGGTTTTCGGCTGTGTCGCGTATTCATACGTTAAACAAGATAAGCTCGAGCCGAGAGCGGTAAAATGCGTTCTTTTGGGGTATCTTGAAGGTGTGAAGGGATACAGACTATATAGGCTTGATAATGAATCACCTAAAATAGTCACAAGCAGGAACGTGGTCTTCAATGAAAGTGTCATGTACAAAGACACGTTGAAGGATTCCGGTGCAGGTAAAGATAAGTCTGTTGAGGAATTGCAGGTTGAGGTGAAACTGTAGAGGTTAAATAATCATACGCCTGAGGAAGATCATCCAGGTCAGGAAGATCAAACAGGTAGGAAGATCAGACAGATCAAGAAGACCAGACAGATCAGGAAGATGGCTATGATGAATATGCAGGGGTTCAAGATATTGATCATCCACCAGATCTCACATATTATCAATTGGTTCGGGATAGAGAGCCAAGGACAAGAACGAAACCGACGAGGTTTCGGGATGAGAGTAATATGGTTGCTTACGCATTTGCTGCAGCAGAGGAAGAAGATACTCATGAACCATTGACATACCAGGAAGCAGAAGCAGTTGCTTGTGAAGACAGTTCTAAGTGGAAAGCTGCTATGAAAGAAGAGATGGATTCTCTGAGGAAGAACAAGACCTAGGTGTTAGTTGATCATCCAACTGGGAAAAAGCTGGTGAGTTGCAAATGGTTGTTCAAAATAAAGGAAGGGATTGAAGGTATTCAAAAGCCTAGGTACAAGGCAAGGTTGGTGGCTCGTGGATTCACACAAAGGGCAGTTATTGATTACAGTGAAGTAATTTTGTCAGTAGTTCGACACACATCTATTCGGGTTATACTTGCATTGACTGTGTGTAAAGATTATGAGCTGGAGCAGCTTGATGTAAAGACGGCGTTTTTACATGGAAATCTTGAAGAAGTGATATACATGAGGCAGCCATCGGTATTTGAACAAGGTAACAAGGTATGTTTGTTAAAGAAATCTCTTTATGGTTTGAAGAAGTCACCTAGGCAATGATACAAAAGGTTCGATGAGTATATGTTGAGCAATGGGTTTAAGCGTAGCAGTTACGACAACTGCGTATATTACAGGAGTTATCCACCAGGGGAGTATATCTATCTATTGTTATATGTAGACGATATGCTGATTGCTTGTAAAAGTAAGGCTGAGATCGCAGCTACCAAGTCTTTGCTTAAAAGGGAGTTCGACATGAAAGAGCTCGGGGAAGCAAAGAAGATTCTTTGTATGGAGATCGTCAGGGATCGGATTCGCAAGATTCTGAGGGTGTCACAATCCGGGTACGTTTCTAATGTTTTAAACAGGTTTAGAATGGACAGTGGGGAGTCGGTTCAGACACCATTGGATGGGCAATTCAAGTTGTCGTTGAAAGATTGTCCGGTTAGGGATTGTGATGTTGAAATAATGAGTAGGGTTCCATATTCAAATGCGGTTCGGAGCTTGATGTACTTGATGGTGTGCACGAGGCCAGACATAGCGTATGCAGTAAGTGTAGTTAACAGATATTTGGTGAATCAGGGTAAACTCCATTGGAAAGCAGTGAAGTGGATTATGAAGTATTTGTAGGGAACTGTAAACATGGGTTTGGTGTATGGGAAAAATCGTGGCAACCATGTGGACGTAGCAGGTTATGTTGATTCAGACTACGCTAAGGATCCAAATAAAGGTAGGTCTCTCACTGGTTACGCATTTATAGTACATGGATGTGTTGTAAGCTGGAAGGCAACGCTACAACACGTGGTGGATCTTTCAACTATAGAGGCAGAGTATATGGCCCTTACGGAGGCTGTGAAGGAAGTTATTTGGCTAAGGGGACTCTTGGAAGAGTTGGCCGTGAAGCTCAACATTGTTGCAGTTAATTGTGATAATCAGGGAGCGATTCACTTATCGCGGAATCATGTTTTTTCATGAAAGGACTAAGCACAACAATGTGCGCTATCACTTTATCAGAGAAGTCTTGGAAGCAAAGACGGTTGAAGTTCTGAAGGTGGGTACTGAACACAATGCTGCGGATGCCTTGACGAAGGTGGTATCTAGACGCAAGTTACAACACTGCTTGGAGTTGCTGAGTGTTAGGATAGGCTAATATAAAGTCTAAGGTGGAAATTGTTATGTTTAGTATTTATTTTGCCTAATGCGTATCTAGTTTTCAAGAGTCGAGTAAGCCTAATACTAGCTAAGAATAAAGGTCGGTTGGCAATGTCTAAGCCTAACCCGACCCGAAGTCATTGTTTGAGTCGGTCCCCCTCATCTCTATAAAAAGAGGTGAGGGGGAAGGTTACATTCACGTCATTCTTTTAATAAACTAATCAGAAACGATTAGGGATTTACCTTGTGGGCGTCGCTTTTCTTTATGTCGATTGATTGTTGTGTGTGTTACGATCGAATATTCCGCATCTAGTAATCAGGGTTGTAGGGATTCAAACACTACAGGTGGTATTGTTTTTGCTAGACTATGAAAAAAGATGTAACGGTAGCGTACTGTTCGGGATTCTGGTATTAAAAAATAGGTACCGAATTGGCCCCTCCTGTTTTTTGTTTAAAGTAAAAACTAATCGAGATTTCATGCTAATAACTAGTTTAGAGACCTTATAATAACGAATAAGTTCCATATGATTTAAAAAAACACTACTAATATCAACAAGAGAATACCATTGTGTGATTTCACGATTCACGAACAGTAGCTATTTGCTTGCAAGATGATTGATCATGTTGCCATTAATTTGTCAATACTCAACAAACGAGTTTCAGCATCAATCTTGTAATCTCAAAGACATTTATGGTAGTGTTTTATGACATGCAACCAGCATGAATTTTTCACATGTGACAATGGTCTAACATATTTTTTTGGCTGGATTCATAATACCGGTTTAGTATCGTGTATTGAGAGTCGGTACTGTTTCGCTACGATAGTCGTACGGGGACTTGATACCGAGATTCGGGTTAGAATACTAATCTCTAGTCATGTGTGGGGTTACATGGAAAAAAAGTACCATATCCAAAGAGAAATCGATATAAGGAAATGAAAAAAAAGTCTTCAAGGTAATGATTGTTTGAATTGAATCGTAAAAAAGGATGATGTCAGGATCAAATATGATCGAGTGTTCAAAATTTTAGAGTTATAATATAGTAAAGTTGAAAAGTGAATTAAGATGAATATTTCATTAGGACGACAAATAAATGAATATATTATCTTCTAATAAGGGATTCTACGATCTTTAGTATCAAAAAAACAACGTACACCCTCCATTTTAACATGAATACAATTTTTCCTCTCTAGCACAAATTAAAGCGTCGTAAAATGATCACCACCCATCCAATTATGCAAATGAGTTTTAATTAGCTTCATTTTGAAAAATACATCTTTCAACTATATTGCTAGCAACAAGGAAGACTATAGCCAACGTCAACAATCGATAAACAAAAGGATGTGATGTATGTTTTTCTTATCTATAATTTTCTCACCAAGTTTAGCAATAATGTGCAAGTTAGCAAAATCTTTATCATTACGCATAATTTGATAATAGACTCCAATTTCTATAAGAAGAATTAAATTTTCTTTATAAGTAAAATCACAATGCTACATTCTTTTAAGTTTCATTAACTTTGATAAACTAAATCATAAAAAATGAAATATCTGAACTCAATGATGTTGTACAATCAAATAAACCTGTATTTTCCTCACTAAAATTTTTTTCAAACTCTTGAGTAGCACCCATAACACTGTTGAATATATGGATCTCGAATGATGTTGATTTTTAGTTTTGAATAAAAGACACTCGTATTTATCATCACAATATCTTTTTTATCACAAAATGAAGTTACATTATTCAAAAGTGAAGCAATAATATTTTCATATACTCTCGCAGTGCTCTTTTAGTTTCTTTCACTTTTACGAATAAACCAAGTGTATTTAAGATGCACATAAACTTTTTTAATATTTTTTCCAAAAATTAATATTACATGAAAAACATTAATAAGTGTTTCGAGCACCCACTCTGTCCCTGGCAGTAAACTTTTCTTGGGTAATCGAAATGTAAAGCCTACCTATTCAGCGATACAAGTACGTGACTTTTTTCCCAATCCGATAACTATCCGTGTACTTAAACTACCATACCAGCATTGTCAAAACGATATTTGTGATGTTATGTGATAGATATGTTCACACTAAGTTCATTATAATCACCTTACTGAATCCACAACAGACCAGTAAATCTATTGTGATCGTCGATATCCGACTATAAGTTATAAATATTTATTCACCTATGTATAGCCCACGAAAATCTAGACACTATGTATCGTATTTTATTCCCCAACTCTGAACTTTGATTGATTCCGTATTATTGTGCATTGTGCTAAAAACATGTAAGGTTTGTTGGGATATTAGATCCAGTTAAAACATTTGTAAAACCCGCATGCTTTTACCATGAATAGTACCCTTAAGATCGTACGTACTAGATTAAAACTTTCCTTTTATAGTATGATTACGTTTACATGTTAGGATTTTACGTATTACGTACGTGTTAGAACACGATAAGTATTTATTACGCACGAACACACAATAATTATTTAACAATAATTAATCACGAGCATGCGATCCTGAAATCATGAACGTAATTAAATCACGAACTATTATTAAGTACGTATATATATTTATTACGAGCGTGAATAAATATATGAGGTCACGGTAATTATTTAACGAAAACACACAAAACGCGAACACAAATAAACACGAACGAATAATTAAACAACGAGACACGGAAAACGGTACGGGTACCCCATGTGGGGCCCCTACCCGTGACAACATTAAAGAGATGGGCCAAGCCCATCTCAAAACTTACTAAGAAGGGGTTAAGGTAAATTTTGCTAGTCATTTTTCACTTTACAGGAAATCAAACAAAAACCTAAAAAGTTTTCTCCTTCTCCTCTTTTTCTTTTTATGGCCGCCACATATAAACACACTAAGGGGGGTGTTTGTTTGATTTTGATCTTGGTTTTTGGTGCAAGTGTTCGTGTTTGTTCATCCTCGTTTAGATCCACGCACTCGTTACATTCTTTTAATCCTTTTTCTTTTTGTTGTGATCTAATAAAATAATTAAGAACATGATGTTTTTAAAACCTAATTAAAAACATAGATCAAACATGTAAATGGTTTTTGGGTAAATCAAAAAGGACATTTTTAGGTGTGTTTGTTTGGTCGGCGCCTAAACCGAACCCCAAGGGGGTCTCGGTTTGGCTAATAAACCACCACCAAGACCATATGGTCCCGGTTGGGTGGTGTGGGTCCCACGTCATCAGCAAAACAAAGGGAACCCCGAAGTGGTTCGGGGGTATGGTGTCGATTTCATGTCCGGTTCATGGTTTCTAGTTAAGATCCGGTTCACGGTTTATGTTAAGATTATTTTTTGTATAATCATATGTTAAAATTAAATTAATAAATATGACATGATTAATTTAATAAACATGACTTAGGTTATATTTAATTATTAGATCATGAAATTATTAACCTAAGTATTTTATATTTTCTAGACTTATAATTAATAAATTATTTAAAAACCATGGTTATAATTAATTAATTAACATGACTTAGGTTATATTATTAATAAATAATAATACATGTTTTAACCTAAGTATTTAGCCTTATTTAATTAAAAACATGATATATTTTAATTAAATACTTTTAACCTATAGTTTATTTAAATTACATGTAATAATTAATAAACTATACATTATATCATTATGACTTAGAAAATAATCAGGAAAACACTTAGGCTTATATACTTAGCTTATTTAACCAGCTTATATCTAATTATGGAAACTTTCTATTTTTATAAACTTATTTAATTAAGGCAGCTAATCTATTTATGGAAACTTTCTATTTTTAGAAACTTATTTAATTCAAGAAGCTAATTTATTTATGGAAACTTATTTAATTAAGGCAGCTGATCTATTTATGGAAAATTTCTATTTTTAGAAACTTATCTTTTTTAAGCAGTAATTCTATTTTTGGAAACTTTCTATTTTTGGAAACTTTCTACTTTTGGAAAATTTCTATTTTTGGTAACTTTCTATTTTTGGAAACTTTCTATTTTTGGAAACTTTCTATTTTAGGAAACCTGCTATTTTTGGAAAGTTACTTATTATTACACAGTAAGTATAATAATACATGAAATACCAGAAATACTTAATCAGAATATAAGATAAACACAGTTTAAGGCTTAAAACAGTAAAACATGATATGAACATATAAAATAAGCTAAGACATGACATAAAACCAGTTACGTAGTTAGTAGTCAGATACTTATTCATGTATGTATTTATGTAGCATTAGTGATACCGAAGTAGGATTCTCCTCAGTTCATCTTCTTCGTTCACTGGACATAAGCTACGGATTCCCGTCCTTTCAGTATGGACATTCTTTCCTTATTAGGAT
The DNA here is from genome assembly GCA_025667525.1 of Glebionis coronaria. NCBI lineage: Eukaryota > Viridiplantae > Streptophyta > Magnoliopsida > Asterales > Asteraceae > Glebionis > Glebionis coronaria. The sequence goes on along the minus strand of CM046875.1, from coordinate 551,917,083 downwards.
TCCCCGTATGCAGCCAAATGTTTTCCCGTAGTATAAGTTTATATGTTTGACTTGCTTATGTTTAATTTAGAATACCTATAGCCATATACATGCATGACCAGTTTCACCTAGTTATGGAGGTACCATAACCATAACATTAGAGGCACTGATGTTATGACTTCACCACGACGGAGTGATTGCTCGTGGCGTCCCTTCAGCTTTTGGCCATATTATTATATTTATCATGTGGGGCGTATGGGTGCATCCTAGTTACATGTTTTCAGTAGATTACTCAGTGTGAATGTGGTGTGTGCCTTGCATCCTTCACAAGGAGCTGATCCCTCCTACCCAAACCAGTATATTAAATTAGAGGCAGCCCCTCTAATTTGCATGATGAGTTCACCCCTCTAAGTATTCATGCACGGTGGATTTTCATGACCTATATTGGCTAATGGTAGAACATGTTAAACAGTTTTTATAAGATAAACATAAGGCTTTTCAAACTATAAAACCAGTTTTACCAAGACTTAACCAGGTTACTCGGGACTTAGTTTCTTCCGCTGTTATATGTTATATGCTTATCCTATTCATGCTTTATTGTACATCCGTGCACTGAGCGTATTGCTCAGCCGTTTTCCTTTTCTATGTTCCCGAAACGGCAGGTACTTAGGGACGCTCTTAGACTTTAAGCGTACGTGCATATAGACTGGAAGCTTTCTAGCCTTTCTTTACTTTATGCATTATCTTTACTTTGATACTCTGCTATGGACATTGTTTAGTCCTTTCCTTTACAGTACTTATGTTTGTGTGTGATGAGCTTTACTTTTGTACTACCGATGTTTGATTCCGGTATTTTCCTTTTATGGTCATGTAATGTTTAGACATTTTTCCTTGTATGCTTTGATGACACGCCATAATTACACGTGACATTCCATTATCAAAATGGGGTGTTACAATTATGGTATCAGAGCCAAGGCTTCGACCTGTAGGCTCTCAAAATATGACCTGTGATTAGTGGGTAGTCACTACGGTCTTCCTAGAACTGACAGTCATTTTCATGCATTCATCATTTTTATGCATACATATATATGTCATTGTCGCAGGTTTATGACTAAGTAATGGTTGGTACAGGACTGTCCCTATTTAGTCGGATGTGTTTTATCGAAACTTTTAAATTTGGGACCGACCCATAGGTGTCCCATCGCCATGTCTTTTAATTTGGGTGAACTGACCATAGGCGTTCACTCTCGAGCATACAAAAGTTTTCATAAAACTATATCATGCATTCATACACAAAATTTTCTTGCATAAAATTTTTCTCTTGAAATTTTGTTATAAATTTTTTTCATGTATATATATTTTATGTTTTGATCTGTTTAATCATATGTTTTATGTTATACTGTCAGATGGTTCTCACACGCAAACAAGAACAGCTCAATGCTGCAATCCAAGCTGCAATACAAGTTTTGCTTCCTCAACTGAGGAACGACATCAGGGCTGAGGTTCAAGCTGCCAAAAACCAGCAACATAATCAGGCACCTCCTCCTCCTTCTCCAGTGACATTAGCAGTATGGTTGGAGAGATTCAACAAGCTCCGTCCTCGAGCTTTTGAGAAGACGGATAGCCCCAGTGATGCTGAAAGCTGGTTGGCTCACATCGAGAAGATTTTCAATGCTATAGGTTGTGACCACGCATACAAGGCGAGGTTGGCATGCTATCGGTTCGAAGGCGATGTGCTAAATTGGTGGTTAGCGTTGATGCATTCTGAGGGTGGTGACGAGTGGGTTGCTGGATTGACTTGGGCTCAGTTCAAGGACAGGGTAATGGAGCAGTTCTTTCCCAAGGCTGAGCAAGACAAGCTCAAGAGAGAGTACCATGGGATCCGACAGAGAGCTGGGGAGAATAGCAACGAGTTTATGCAGCGCTTTCTTCGCTTAGCTGGTTTCCTTGGTGCGGCAGCAGGTACTCCTGAAGAGCAGGCACACCACTTTAGGTCGGCTCTTCGCACATCGGTAGCAAACAATCTGGTGTGTGCTACGTTCAACACTGTAGCACAAGTGGCCGATGTAGCACGTAAGCTGGAGATGCTGCAGGAGAGAGATGGGTTCGGGGAAGCTGAGAGACCCGACAAGAGGTAAACATTTGTATTCAAGCGGTGATCAATCCGTATTCTTTCCATATATATCAAATATTCATCTCTTTAAATGTATCTTCCAGGCAGAAAACTGGGGACCGGTCTCAGTCGGCTACTCAACAGCAGCCTCATTAGCCCAAGGGAAACGGTCAGACTAACGACCGTTCTGCTACGGATAGGCGTGGCGGTAATGATAATTACCGTAACAACGCTGGACATTCCAACAGCAGCAGGTCCTAATACTTACGATTTTTCTTATGATTTCATGTTATAACTCATATTTTGACACTTTAGCAAAATTCTACCAGGAACCATGGAAACGGTAGGGACCAGAACCAGAGAGGTTCACAGCCTAGCCGTCCAGCTATCACTGGTATTCAATCTTACGATTATCCGCATTGTCCTTTGTACCCTATTATCATGTCTTATGTAAAATATTTTATCAGGTTCTCAGCCGGCCAGAGCACCTGCTGGAGGATTTACTCATCCTCTTTGCTCTACTTGCCACCGTAGGCACCCAGGGCCATGCCTCCGTAACACTGACGCATGCTTCAAGTGTGGTCTTCCTGGCCATATCATGAAGGATTGCCGTAAGGGCGAGATGGAGGGTACATCAGGACATGCTGATTCCAAGCCGCCTCCTACCACTGGGCGTGTCTACACGACATCTCGAGACCAGGCCAAAAAGTCTACAGGTACCATCACTGGAATCTTGTATATGTACGGTCAAGCTGCATGTGTTCTTTTCGACACGGGTGCTACTCACTCGGTTATTTCTACTGCTTCTGCTAAGAACATTAGGATACTCCCCATGCCACTAGAGAATAGGCTTACTATTTCCACGCATTTGAGGGACTCTGTATTAATCAACCATGTATACAAGAGTCTTCCCCTAGAATTCGACGATAAGGTTCGACCTTTTGACGCACTTCCGCTGGACATGAATGACTTCGACATGATTTTGGGCATGGATTGGCTATCCAAGCATCATGCTATCATTGACTGCCATTCATATCGAGTTATCTTCGGTGATGTTAATGCACCAGAGTACATTCATAACGGGGTCATACCCGGACGGTCTGTACAAATCATATCTACCCTGCAAGCGCGTGCACTACTGTCACATGGCTGCGAGGGTAATCTAGCTACGGTTCACAACATGGATGCTGAATCTCCATCAATTCAGGATCAACCTATAGTGTCGGAATTCCAAGATGTTTTTCCAGCAGAACTTCCGGGCATACCACCTGCACGAGAAGTGGAATTCAGTATCGAGCTTATTCCAGGAGCTGAACCAATCTCCAAGGCTCCTTATCGCATGGCTCCCATAGAGCTGAAGGAGCTGAAGGATCAACTGCAAGAACTTCTTGAACGAGGTTTCATTCGACCGAGCGCTTCTCCATGGGGCGCACCGGTGTTGTTTGTTAAGAAGAAGGACGGCAGTATGCATCTTTGCATAGACTATCGCGAGCTCAACAAGATTACTATCCGGAATAGGTATCTACTGCCACGTATAGACGATTTGTTTGACCAACTCCAAGGGGGAAAACACTTCTCCAAGATTGATCTTAGGTCAGGCTATCATCAACTACGGGTCAAGGAGCAGGATATCGCCAAGACTGCTTTTCGTACCCGCTATGGCCACTACGAGTTTGTAGTTATGCCATTTGGCCTGACAAATGCTCTAGCAGTGTTCATGGATTTGATGAACAGAATCTTCCATGAATTTCTGGACAAGTTCGTCATTGTCTTCATCGATGACATCCTGATTTTCTCAAAGTCCAAGGAGGAACACGAAGACCATCTTCGTACAGTATTACAGATTCTTCGCCAGAAGTATCTGTATGCTAAATTCTCCAAGTGTGAGTTCTGGTTAGACAAGGTGGCATTCTTAGGTCACACTGTATCACGGAAGGAATCACTATGGATCCAGCGAAGGTTGAGGCTATTACTAAGTGGCCGAGGCCGACATTAGCGACTGAAGTCCGCAGTTTCTTAGGCTTAGCTGGCTATTACCGTAGGTTCGTGGAAAACTTTTCCCGCTTAGCACTACCATTGACCAAACTGATGCGGAAAGGGGAGAAATTCGTTTGGACTGAAGAACGAGAGAAGAGCTTTGAAGACCTGAAGCAGAAGCTAGTATCTACACCTATTCTTACTCTCCCATCTGGTACAGGTGGATTTCAAATCTATAGTGATGCATCGGGGAAGGGACTTGGCTGTGTTCTCATGCAACATAGGAAAGTGATCGCGTACGCTTCACGGCAGCTTAAGCCTTATGAAGAAAATTACCCCACGCATGACTTAGAACTTGCTGCAGTCGTGTTTGCATTGAAGATATGGAGGCACTACTTATATGGAGAATCATGTGACATTTTCATGGACCACAAAAGCTTGAAGTATATCTTCACTCAACGTGAATTGAACATGAGGCAGAGGAGATGGTTAGAGCTGTTGAAGGATTATGACATTAATCTACAGTATCATCCCGGAAAAGCAAATGTAGTAGCAGATGCTCTTAGCAGGAAGTCCGGAATGATCAACGGCATTAAAATCGAAGAGGAAATCATAAGAGACTTGGAGCGACTTGACATCGAGATCATGGTACGTGGACAGCACGGTTACTGGGCTAATCTTAGAGTAGAACCCGAGTTACTCTATAAGATCAAGGAAGCTCAGAAAGATGATGGAGAAATCTAGGCGATAGTACAGAATTTGGAGAAACAGACGGAATTCAGAGTAGATGCAGATGGTATCGTATGGCAGGGCACGAGACTTTGTGTTCCTGATGACCAAGAACTCCGGGAAGTCTTGTTAACTGAAGCTCATAGCTCCCCATTCTCTATACATCCTGGTTCGACTAAGATGTACCATGACATCAAGCAGTATTTTTGGTGGAGTGGTATGAAACAGGATGTGGCCACTTACGTCTCCAAATGTCTTACCTGCCAGCAGGTTAAGATCGAGCATCAGCGATCTGGCGGTCTCCTTCAACCGTTAGATATTCCAGAGTGGAAGTGGGACAAAATCACCATGGATTTTGTTACGGGTCTTCCGCCTACCAAGAGGAAGCACGATGCAATTTGGGTTATCGTAGATCGACTTAACAAATCAGCTCATTTCTTACCGATCCGCAAGGAAGATCCGGTAAGTAAACTCGCCAATACGTATAGAAGAGAGATCATGAGACTCCACGGTGCCCCATCCAGCATCGTCTCAGACAGAGATCCTCGTTTCACTTCGCGATTTTGGAAGAGTCTGCAGAAAGCTTGAGGTATACAACTTAAGCTTAGCACGGCTTTTCATCCTTAAACGGACGGACAGTCGGAGCGAACGATTCAGACATTAGAAGACATGTTGAGGTCATGTGCGTTGGAATGGACGGGTGATTGGGACGATTACATCTGTTTGGTGGAGTTTTCATACAACAACAGTTGGCACGCAAGTATCAAGTGTGCTCCTTTCAAGATGTTGTATGGCAGGAAGTGTCGCGCCCCAATCTGCTGGGATCAGGTTGGCGAGCGAACACTTGAAGGACCAGAAATCATAGAGATGACCAATGAAAAGATCGCAGTAGCTAAGCAGAAACTTCAGGAAGCACGGTCACGTCAGAAGAGTTACGCCGATAAGCATCGTAGGGACATACATTTTAACGTAGGAGATCACGTCTTCCTTAAGGTTTCGCCGGCACGTGGTGTTAGACGCTTCGGGATTAAAGGGAAGCTCAGTCCTCGTTTCATCGGACCGTTTGATATCATTGAACGAGTCGGTGAAGTATCTTACCGGTTGGCGTTACCTCCGCAGCTTTCGCATGTGCACAATGTGTTTCATGTATCCTTACTCAGAGGTTACCAGTATCATCCCCTTCACATGGTTCAGTATCCACTAGAACAGATACGTGAAGATCTCACCTTCATAGAAGAACCCGAACGAGTTCTTGACAGACAAGAACGAGTCATGAGAAGGAAGACGATTCCATTCGTCAAAATCCTATGGAGGGATCATACCGAGCGGGAAGCCACTTGGGAAACAGAGGAGTCTATCCGGGCTTCTTACCCTCATTTCATATTTTGAATTCGGGTATGTTCTTCTTTTTCAGTTTACTTAATCTATAATTCGGGGACGAATTATTCTTTTTAGGGGGGAAGAGTTGTAAAACCCGCATGCTTTTACCATGAATAGTACCCTTAAGATCGTACGTACTAGATTAAAACTTTCCTTTTATAGTATGATTACGTTTACATGTTAGGATTTTACGTATTACGTACGTGTTAGAACACGATAAGTATTTATTACGCACGAACACGCAATAATTATTTAACAATAATTAATCACGAGCATGCGATCATGAAATCATAAACATAATTAAATCACGAACTATTATTAAGTACGTATATATATTTATTACGAGCGTGAATAAATATATGAGGTCACAGTAATTATTTAACGAGAACACACAAAACGCGAACACAAATGAACACGAACGAACAATTAAACAACGAGACACGGAAAACGGTACGGGTACCCCATGTGGGGCTCCTACCCGCGGCAACATTAAGGAGATGGGCCAAGCCCATCTCAAAACATACTAAGAAGGGGTTAAGGTAAATTTTGCTAGTCATTTTTCACTTTACAGGAAATCATACAAACACCTAAAAAGTTTTCTCCTTATCCTCTTTTTCTTTTTTTGGCCGCCGCATATAAACACACCAAGGGGGTGTTTGTTTGATTTTGATCTTGGTTTTTGGTGCAAGTGTTCGTGTTTGTTCATCCTCGTTTAGATCCACGCACTCGGTACATTCTTTTAATCCTTTTTCTTTTTGTTTTGATCTAATAAAATAATTAAGAACATGATGTTTTTAAAACCTAATTAAAAACATAGATCAAACATGTAAATGGTTTTTGGGTAAATCAAAAAGGACGTTTTTAGGGGTGTTTGTTTGGTCGGCGCCTAAACCGAACCCCAAGGGGGTCTCGGTTTGGCTAATAAACCACCACCGAGACCATATGGTCCCGGTTGGGTGGTGTGGGTCCCACGGCAGCAGCAAAACAAAGGGAACCTCGAAGTGGTTCGGGGTATGGTGTCGATATCATGTCCGGTTCATGGTTTCTAGTTAAGATCCGGTTCACGGTTTATGTTAAGATTATTTTTTGTATAATCATATGTTAAAATTAAATTAATAAATATGACATGATTAATTTAATAGACACGACTTAGGTTATATTTAATTATTAGATCATGAAATTATTAACCTAAGTATTTTATATTTTCTAGACTTATAATTAATTAATTATTTAAAAACCATGGTTATAATTAATTAATTAACATGACTTAGGTTATATTATTAATAAATAATAATACATGTTTTAACCTAAGTATTTAGCCTAATTTAATTAAAAACATGATATATTTTAATTAAATACTTTTAACCTATAGTTTATTTAAATTACATGTAATAATTAATAAACTATACATTATATCATTATGACTTAGAAATAATCAGGAAAACACTTAGGCTTATATACTTAGCTTATTTAACCAGCTTATATCTAATTATGGAAACTTTCTATTTTTAGAAACTTATTTAATTAAGGCAGCTAATCTATTTATGGAAACTTTCTATTTTTAGAAACTTATTTAAATCAGGCAGCTAATTTATTTATGGAAACTTATTTAATTAAGGCAGCTGATCTATTTATGGAAACTTTCTATTTTTAGAAACTTATCTATTTTAAGCAGTAATTCTATTTTTGGAAACTTTCTATTTTTGGAAACTTTCTATTTTTGGAAACTTTCTATTTTTGGTAACTTTCTATTTTTGGAAACTTTCTATTTTTGGAAACTTTCTATTTTAGGAAACCTGCTATTTTTGGAAAGTTACTTATTATTACACAGTAAGTATAATAATACATGAAATACCAGAAATACTTAATCAGAATAGACAGAATATAAGATAAACACAGTTTAAGACTTAAAATAGTAAAACATGATATGAACATATAAAATAAGCTAAGACATGACATAAAACCAGTTACGTAGTTAGTAGTCAGATACTTATTCATGTATGTATTTATGTAGCATTAGTGATACCGAAGTAGGATTCTCCTCAGTTCATTTTTTTCGTTCACTGGACATAAGGTACGGATTCCCGTCCTTTCAGTATGGACATTCTTTCCTTATTAGGATTCTCCGTATGCAGCCAAATGTTTTCCCGTAGTATAAGTTTATATGTTTGACTTGCTTATGTTTAATTTAGAATACCTATAGCCATATACATGCATGACCAGTTTCACCTAGTTATGGAGGTACCATAACCATAACATTAGAGGCACTGATGTTATGACTTCACCACGGCGGAGTGATTGCTCGTGGCGTCGCTTCAGCTTTTGGCCATATTATTATATTTATCATGTGGGGCGTATGGGTGCATCCTAGTTACATGTTTTCAGCAGATTACTCAGTGTGAATGTGGTGTGTGCCTTGCATCCTTCACAAGGAGCTGATCCCTCCTACCCAAACCAGTATCTTAAATTAGAGGCAGCCCCTCAAATTTGCATGATGAGGTCACCCCTCCAAGTATTCATGCACGGTGGATTTTCATGACCTATATTGGCTAACGGTAGAACATGTTAAACAGTTTTTATAAGATAAACATAAGGCTTTTCAAACTATAAAACCAGTTTTACCAAGACTTAACCAGGTTACTCGGGACTTAGTTTCTTCCGCTGTTATATATTATATGCTTATCCTATTCATGCTTTATTGTACATCCGTGCACTGAGCGTATTGCTCAGCCGTTTTCCTTTTTCTATGTTCCCAAAACGGCAGGTACTCAGGGACGCTCGTAGACTTTAAGCGTACGTGCATATGGACTGGAAGCTTTCTAGCCTTTCTTTAATTTATGCATTATCTTTACTTTGATACTCTGCTATGGACACTGTTTAGTCCTTTCCTTTATAGTACTTATGTTTGTGTGTGATGAGCTTTACTTTTGGACTACCGATGTTTGATTTCGGTATTTTCCTTTTATGGTCATGTAATGTTTAGACATTTTTCCTTGTATGCTTTGATGACACGCCATAATTACGTGTGACATTCCATTATCAAAATGGGGTGTTACAACATTAACTACGAGTACATAACGGAATGAATCTAGTTTTATATTTATAATTAACACATAATATAGACATAAATAAATAATAACCTTCTGTTAAATGACACAAATCAATAAACATAAACCGGATCTGGATCTAGATCTTGAAACTTCTAGTGGTTAAATTACCACCTCTTTGGTATGCTCACACTACACGTCACGCGAGCACATTGGGATGTTGGTGCTTACTTCACGAATAAACACAACCAGCAACTAGGGTTTGGTGTTCTTGATAAAACCCGATCGTAAAATCTTAAAAAAGATAGTCGATCACAGTAGCATAATAAAGAATTTTACATGCAATCTTGTTTAGCATGAAAACCATGTACATAGGTTTTCATGTAAACCATGCAAAGTATGATGATAACTTCTTTCAATTGTGATATTTAAGGTTTTGACGTTTTCTAGTCTTGTTGATTGATAAAACTAAGAAGAGAAGCAATCAAATTTAACTTTGAGGTTAAGGAATGTGTTTTGTAGTTTTTTATGTGATATCGAACGGCAGAAACAAAGCACCCTTAAGGCGTTTATATATTGTCATAACTTTAGACAAAACTTTGATACTTACTCCAAGCTATTGCCTACAATTCATCACTTCCCAAAAGGACACATAGACTCCTTCTAGTCCTTTATAAAATTTTCCAACAAGGGGAGAAGGCAGGAGTTTCGTTTTCCGACGCTTAGGTCCCTCTCTTTATATTTAACATTGTAATAAACTAGTTTATAACAGCTAACGTTTAAACCAACAAACGTTACATAACTCTTTCGTGAAACATATTAAACATTTAATAAATATATGACACGTACATATATTAAATACATAATAAAAGTACTCACGTACATATATTAAATACATAATAAAAGTACTCACGTACATATATTAAATACATAATAAAAGTACTCTTCGTGTATTCGTGTGTGCCCCGATAGGCTCACTCATTCCCAAAGGCTAAATGATGGATCACATATCCTGACAGCTCCCACTTGTGAGAGTTTAGAACATATACATACACAATAAAATATCTATCAATACTTTATTGTAACCAAAAATGAATAAGGTACAGTTTCAAGAAATATCTTAAAAACAAAATGGTGTATTATCACATGACTTGCTAATAATCATCCCTTTGTTACTAGTACCGTTAAACCATGGATATGGATCCTAATTCATTCCATAAAGTTTAACTTTAGTTTCTCGTTATAGAAGTTAATTCCGATTTACCAAATGTAAATGAGTATTAACTTGATTTACCCTTTTGGCGTGGCCACACAATTATCTGATTAATTCTGGAGAGGGCCCAGTGGTACCAATCTGCACTTATCAAGTGAAGGAACAAATTGTATATTTATTGCAAGTGTTGTGGATGCTGCTTCACAATATTTCTAACTATAGCCTTTATAACTACCTTATCAGGATATCGTTTAACTTATAATCAAGAAATGAGATCCACACACGCACCAAATTGTTTACATCTCAAGTCTAAGGATGACTTTAATATCCATTTGTGAAATCTTACTTATGAAAAGGATCCAAAAGTAATATTCCAAAGCTCAGGGTGTCCAATATGAATCCCTTATGAATAAAATATGAGTTTGACGGGAACAATCCATATATTCATAGAATATAACCAACATTCATATTTATCTTAATGTAACAATATTCCCATATTGCTAACCGACAACGGACCTATTTAAAATAATAAAATATTCAAGGATTAAACATGCTAATATATGATAACAATAATCATATGAATGAATAACAAATACCAAGTAATTTTATTCATCATAAAGTAAAAATTATCTTACAATCCCAATTATCCAAATACTAAAACAGATATGCATGAAACTAGTTTAGCAAGTTAAAGTCCAATGTTTCTAACATTCTCAACTTTTCTTTACAAGAAAACTAAATAGTCATTTAAGTAAACTTTCTGAATACTTGTTTCAAATTTCACAAATTGTGAAGGACTTGAAAAGCATGACGAGTGTCTTATCTCTCATGATCCTACTATTTAAAGTGTCATAGTATGGAGATATCATCATACCTTGTATAAGGTATTTGAAGCCAACGATATACTGATAGTCATCTTTATAGTTTCTTATAATGTAAAGTATTCTTATTCCTTAATCTCTAATAGAATAATGCTCTTTGTTAAGCACATCTAATTTAGTAGATTTATCATAAATGATAAAATCCCACTTTACCAGAATTAATTATCCTCTAGCATCAGTGTACACATGTAATACTATGCTTTATACTTCGTAAAAATTTGTATTAACAATAATCTAAATATTCTCAATTAGATATTGTTGTTTTCAGCTCATTTTGCTCTTGTGCAAAAGCAACAAGTAGTCTTATACACAACATAATATATACATAATGAACCTTAGTTAAGAACATAAGGTTTCCATCCATGTAGTAAATTATGTCAAGTGAAATATATCATTTAAGACTCACTTTAATGATATAATGCATTTATGTTGGACTTAATTACCGCATATATTTATTCCAATAAATATTTATTCCAAAGTCATTAGTTTTATTCCATAAATTATCAAATGAAGTTTCATTCTTATCTTAAGGATTACCTAGCTTAGATGGAATGATGTCTTCAATATGTTATACAACATATGAATTTTAAGGAAAACAATAGTGCTCCCACTAAATGTCACTTGTACTCAAGACTATCTAAATTTTATTAAAATTATATTGTAGTTAAATTTTAGATTCAACTCCTAGATGCATGACTTAATACATACTTAGATTATTTATTTTGTATACTGCATAAAGATTTTATAGACTCCTAAATGTTTTGATTACACACCGTCCTCGCTAAAAGTAATCATAAAGAAAAAGTTATAAGCTTAATCGACATATTCAATATATATGGAAACATATATGACAATTAATTATCTTTATTTAGTTAATGCATGTAGGAAAAATGATTTAATCACAGTCGATCGCTTGAGTATGAATAAAGATTTCATATTATTAGCCATGTATTAATTATGTATACAATTTTGTCCTTGTGAGTCTTTCTTCAAAAGAAACTCAGTCCAACCTCACAGGTTTATAATTAGAAGAAATGTCAGTCAAATTTAAATGATTGATTTTCCCTCTAAGGACTACATCTTATCATTAACAGTTCTAAGACGTGTATCATATTCAAGATATGATAATTTTGTCTTAGCAGTTATTAGGTTACAATAGTATCCTGACTTATATTCCTCAACATTGATATTAAAATATCAATCAAGTGATGAGGTATATTTGTAGATTATGAATGAGAGTAACATAAACTTTGGTTTTACATTTCCATGTTTAACAAAAGTATGACATCAACAAGTGAATTTTGAAGGTTATGTATTTTGCTCTTGAATATCTTCAAGATTTGTCATAGTTTCCAATTACTTTTGTAAGCAGAGATAATTCTCTAAATACTAAGTATTTAGTGATGCATGTTAGCTCCTTTTACGTGTGCCGTGGTAATGGCCTATGGACATAGAAATCATTACACTTGAGAATCGGGTTTTGTACATCCTTTTGCATTGTTGGCCAATAATAGCCAGAACGCTTAGCTCTCGCCAACATAGACCTAGGCCCTGCACGTATGCTGCAAGACCCTTCGTGTATTTAGCTGATAACATAGCTCGCTTGTTGCGCTCCTACGCATCACAACCATGGCTGTAAGAATGATCGCTTATATAGGACTACGTTCCGGGCCTCGAACTGTTGTGATTGTCTCCGAATTCGTCGCGCCTCTATTTCATCTTGTTGGAGTGTGCCATTGGTCATATAACCGACGATTAGAGTCATCCACATAGGTCCTTCGTCTTCCACAACCGTGGCCACCTCTGCTTCCGCTATTGATTTGTCCTTTAAGATCTCAACCAAAATGTGTTTGGATAAATGCGCGAAGCTGGTGGATGCGATCTTACTCAGAGCATCATCCTTCTTATTTTCTCTCCTTAGAACCTGTCGTATGGTGAACTTGCCAGAGCTCTCGATCAATGACTTCGTTTTCTTTAGGTATTGGGTCATATTGTCCTCCTTAGCCTCTTATTATCCTAAGATATGGTTTGCTACTAACTGTGGGTCCATGTTCGCCTCTAGGTTACGTACACCCATCATAGTTGCGACCCTCAGTCCAGCTATTAGCCGCATACTTGGCCTCATCGTTTATGGCTGTGAAATCGAAACGTAAGGCGTAAGTGAATTTCATACCTTTTGGGTTCGTTAGAATAAGGTATGCCCCGGCTCCATCGACATACGAGGAACCATCAGTGAACAAGATCCAAGGATCCAGGGCTTCTTCTGTTTTCTTGGGCATAGATTCTTCCTCCTCCGGTTTTTCAAATATGAAATCTGCCAAGATCTAACCTTTGACCGTTGTGCGTAGCCTATAAGAGATGTTGTCCTCGCCCAACAAGACACTCCATTTTTGTAGCCGACCTGCAACATCTGGTTTTGATATTATTTGCTTAATAAGCTGATCAGTGATCACAGTACTATGGTATGTGCTTGGAAGTAGCGGCACAATCTTTTCGCAGCATACACCAGTGCTAAAACTAATTTCTCTATTGGAGCGTAGTTTAGATCTGAACCCTAGAGCGCTCTACTTATGAAGTAAACTGGTGTTTGGACGTAATCCCTATCCATCATTAGAACTGTGCTGATCGCTCCATGCGTAGCTAATAGATACATAATCAGTTCCTATTTTGGCCTAGCAGCGACCAACATAGGGAGTACCGCCAGGTGTTTCTTGAGCTGGTCGAAAGCCTCCTCCTCTTCCGCCTCCTTTGTCCAGCGAAAGTCTCCCTTCTTCATACAATTCTTGAGTATTTTGAATAAGGGGAGCGATTTCTTTGCAGATTTAGAAAAGAATTTGTTTAGTCCTACCAGCTTTCCGTTGAGGGATTGTACTTCCTTCAACATTCGTGGAGATGGAAGTCGTATTACGGGTTCCGTCTTGTCCGGACATGGCTTAATGCCATTAGGATATATCATGTCTCCTAAGAACATACCTTCAGTCGCGCTAAAAGTACACTTCTTAGGATTCAACTTCATGTTAATCTTCCTTAGTGTCCTAAACGTTTCTTCGATATCTCGAATGAGTTCTTCCTCTGTGTGGCTCTTTATGACTAAGTCGTCGACATAGACTTCCAAGTTACGTCTGATATGAGTATCGAAGGCTTTGTCCACTAGCCGCTCATTGGTAGCTCCTTCATTTTTCAATCCAAATGGCATCTTTGTATAACATTAGACTCCTTGGCTTGTATGGAATTTCGTCTTCTCTTCGTCTTGCTCCGCCATTTGAATTTGGTGATACCCTTTGTATGCCTCCAAAAAGAATTTAAAGGGATAACTGCCTAGTGACTCAACCTTCTAATAGATCTTTGGTAGCGGATAGCAGTCCTGGGGACATGCTTTGTTGTGGTCTGTGAAATCTAGACACATACACCAACTGCCATCGTGTTTTTTACCATGACTGGGTTAGAGAGCCAATCGTGGTAGTAAACTTCGCGCATGATGCCTGCGTCTACTAGCTTCTTCACTTCTTCCAGTATCGCTTGGCTGCGTTCAGGGGCTTGCCCGCACTTCTTTTGTCTCGCTGGAGGATATTCGTCACGAATTTGCAGTTTGTGTTTCGTAATTGATCGCGATACTCCAATCATATCTTTTGGTTCCCATGCGAAGATGTCGAGGTTATCCTTGAGGAAAGTGTACATTGCTGATCTCCCTTGGTCAGATAACATACCACCAATCATAACGTCTTGTTCCGAAAAGTCCGGATGAATTGCTAATTTCCAGTTTGGTAGTTATGGTACCTTTTTATCTACAACTGGTTGGGGCGGTTTCGCTATTGTGTTGCATTCCACTTGTGGTGGCACATTGTTGAAGATTGTGACAACACCTCCGTGCAAGGGGAATTTTAGTATTCCGTGGGTCGTGGATGGCACAGCTTTCATTGCTAGGATTCATGGTCGTCCGATGATGCCGTTGTATGGTGATGGCGAACGTATCACCAAGAAATTCATCCAAATCGTAGTTGAATGTTCCTTATCTCCAACTGTTACTAACAAGCGCGGTTGACTGAGTGGCCATATTACTTCCCTGCTGAAACCGATTAGCGGCGACATGGCTGGTACCAACTAGTTTTTGACTTTCGGTCTTAGCCATGAGAAGCAATGCTCATACAAGATTTCTGCCAAAGATCCCCCATCGATATTCATACGGCGAACAACATAGTCCCCCATGTTTACCTCTATCGTCGGAGGTCCCTCGACTATATTGCCCACGGTAAGCGGTAGGAACGAAATTTCCTTTCCATGAGAAACTTTTTGACTAGTTTTTTGCCTAGTTTTGCGCTGCCACGACTGCACCATATAAATGGTAGTGGCTTATCTTTTTGCTTGTCTTTCTTATTCTCATTTTTCTTGTTATCTTCTCCATCTTTTTTCACCATATAAATGGTAGTGGCTTATCTTTGATAAGATAGTTTAGTTTCCCTGATTTCACCAAGCTTTTGATGTGCCTTTTGAGTTGGATACACTCATCTGTTCCGTGACCCTTCTCACCATGATATTCACAGTATCTATTGCATGTGCGCTTTTCCACAAGTGTAGTCATGGAGGGGGTTTCGGAAAGTTCACACCTTCTTATAAGAATATTTCCCTCGGCATCAGCTTGAGTGGGGGTGAACTTATCACCTCCTCCCCTTGGAGCACCTCGATAGTAGGGATTCGAGCCATTGCTTTGATTGTATGGTTGTCTCTTGGGCTGATCTTGGGATATGTAGTTCGAGTTTCCTTTCCTACTATCAAAGGTCACAACTTCTCCCTGAATAAAGGATCTAACTCGCTACATTATCTCATCAAAATTTTTGGGGGTCCTATCGTTGAGCTTTCTAATCAAGTCATGCTTAGTTAGCTCCGCCATGAAATCAGAAATTTTCAATATTCTTGGACACTCCCTGATGCGATTGCATTCATCCCTGAAGCGTTCCATATAATCTTCCCACGATTTCCCTATTTTTGTTTAACTCTTGCGAGTGATACAGGGTTCTTAGCGCACTTCTTTTGCTACGTATAATTTCTTCTGAAAGCTCTCCACAGATCCTTGAATCCATCAATAGTTCGTTGTGGAAGTTTATCAAACCAATTTCGCGTATTGTCGATTAAGGTGTAGTTGAACATGTGACACCACATGGGTTCTGGTCAGCGCTCAATCCATGCCTGTGACTCGAAGACCTTCATATGGTCATCGGGGTCGTTAGTGTCGTCATAAGTTTTGACGTTAGATTACATGCGCCGCTTTTTGTCTTTCGATTAGTTTCAGATGCGTCGTGTAAAGGCATCCACCTTTTTACGGCGCCGTGGGAGAGATAAGTCCTCATCCTTGCACTGATAAAGCTGATGGGAATGCCTCTGATGCTCCTCTTCACCATGAGAGGAGTTCGAGGAATAGTAGCTCGGCTTGAGGCGCCTGAGGTGACGGTCATCAAAGTCGGATCTTAGTGATTCGTAGCTCGAGGACCGCTTTCCCCGCCTAGATTTGCTTCGGCGACTTCTTTTTGGTCTCCTTTCTTGGGATTGCGGGGTTAGATCCCTTTCTCTAGTTGGAGATTTCACGGGAGCTTCCAAGGTTAATTTCCTCTCTTTTTCCAGATCTGCAATGATTTGATCTCCGATTTGTTCAAAGACGTTCCAAGATTAGTGTTGTTCCTCAGGTCGACACCTTCTCTATCTATTACCTCGACTCTCAGGAGTGTCTCCTTTTTGGTCAGCCCTCATCCGCGTGGTGATGAATGGATTATTGGCGTCAAATTTATGAGTAACATATTCCTCGATATTCCACTCATCGGTAGAGGTGATTATGTCATCCTCCGTCTCTGCGCTAGGCTGCCTCTGTGTATCCTTTTGAGTAGGAGGTGGTACTAATCTTGGATTAAGGTTGCCCATACATAACGTTGGTGTAGGAGTCTTGAATGGTGAATTAGCTCCTTGTGGAGGAAGATTCGCTGCATTCCTACTGTTTTCCCTGTTGATTGTCCTAGGGGTTGATTGGGTAGAGGCAATATACGTCTCAACCGTTGATGATTTTTTACCAGCTGTCTTTTGGTTGATTGTATCGCTCTTAGTCATGAATTTAGAGTTTAGTGTTGGGTCACATGGATGGCGCCAACATGTTGATACAAAAGTTGGATGGACCACGCTTAACCCGAATTAGTCTTAATTTGGGTGTTGAGGACTTCGGCTCTTGCACCAAGTGAACTTGTATGAAGACCCTACACACTAAAGAACAAACACCGTTAGGCTTACTGTAGTAATTTCTCCCACGATTAGACTCCAGCGTGAGAGTAAGTAATCGGTTTGATAAGGATAATCGGTGGGGGTTGTGAGTATTAAGTAAATCGTAACTTTGTAGAACCTCGGGGATTCCTTATGTACCCGGTGAAACCCAAGATGGGCTTCTCTAATCTTGCGGCGAGAGTTTATATCCTCTTAACTTAGGTGAATCATAATCCTAGTTACACTATAATTCTGTTTGAATCTGACCGCGTGCGAACAGAGTGAGACTTCCATGAAACCGTGTGCGAAAGCGACTTAGCGGGCCTCGTGGGCTTCAGCGCTGTCTGTCATAACCCATTTGTAATGGATTGGATACGAGTATTACCCGTGGGTCAGGCTTATAGCCTGACCAGGGATTATACGTCATCAATCTTTACTCTTTTCATGTGTCACATACATGTTTCAACATCTATGTGATAATTATCCCAAACACTTGTGCCTTTGGGCACATGAAGAGTAGGATATAGGGTTTGATCATTCTTTAATGTTTTCACGCAGTAAAACAAGCATAAACTAAAGTTGACCAAAAAAATTTCTTCACTTGTGCTAAAAAGATGATTGCATGCATCTTTATACACACTTTTGACATGTGTTTTCAAAACTTATGTGATACCTGTTTGAATCTTTAATTCTATGCCATCCAATGTAAAATCACTTGTAGTTGGTTTTTATCAACTGGTCATACCTAGGGTTAATTCTAAAACCAAGGTGAATTTTTCCATAGGTCGGATCTATGTCAATTTTTGCAAGCTTTACGTTGGTACGACTCAAATTGAGTTCCTGGTCACATCTTGAACCCGAGGTATAAGATGAGATGAAACATGCTCATGATTTATTAGTTGTAGAACAAGTTCGTTTGAGATGTCCATTGGTACTCGTAAGAGTTGTGAGGCCATCCCATTCAAACACTCTAAAAATAATAATTTCATGAATCGTCTCATAATACTAAGTTGCAGTTGTAATGCAATTAATGCTCGATGCTTACCTCTTGCCCCACTTGTTATTAGCTGGTAAGGCCTCCTAATAATAAGTGGGATGACAAGTAGGATCTTAGTCTTATTAGTAATTAATTGGGTACTTAATTCTATTAAGAAATTAATTATCGAAAATACTAAATTGAACCATTTATATTATGATTAATTGTGTTATTGCAACATAATTCGTAAACTAAAGTTGTTTTCTTATAGAGGACAAATATAGTCTCTTTTCTTGGTAAGAAGGGCGAGACTTACTCCTATCTATTCTCATTAGTTGACAAGAATAAGATATGATTATAACTGAATCATTATCGATTATATTCAAACTCACCTTTAATATTTCGTTATCCCAGTCCGGTTCTGAAATCTTTGAAAGATAACATATTATGTGTATCCAGAGTACTTTTATCTATAGCTACCAAACTAAATGACATGTTGCACTTGTCATGATGTATGAGTTTAAACCGCAAAAAGTAAAGAATTTACTAGCACTTTTTATAGGTATCTTTCTTGGACTCTCATTATTCTTTAAGTGCTAAATACCCCTGTATCTATGCAGACGATAAAGGAAGAATTACATGATAAAGATTCTAATTAATTGAAAGCATGAATGGCTAGTCACTCATCTACATAAGTAGAATTTCATATACTTTTCTCAATACCTAAATTCATTCTACTTGTAGGCATTTTTAAAGATTAGGGAAGTCAATAAATTTCTATTTGCTTTCTACTAGTGATGTAACATTTCTAATGTTGACAAATTCAGTGGGAGCATTGCATTTTATTGCTGAAATAATGTTCATGTAATATTACCAATTTCGATGGGAGCTACAAGATTTATTTTCTTGTTAGTCACCCATATTATTTTGAACTTGCCTTGAAATAATTTATTACCTTCCAAATATGAAAGACCATTGCTTAAATGAAATTACATTTTATTGTATAAGATAACACGTTTCCTTTCTGATGTCGCTTTCTGAAATGTTATCTATAGAATAGTAATCCACAATTCCTTACTAAAATTTATGGTTCTAAATATGCTTGTAATATATATGATATTATCATATTGTTTACAGAATCCAGTACATGTTGTTGTTTGTCTTCATAATATGATGTTGTGTCCTACACAAGTGTGACAAATATCAAAGTGTGTGCAAGGAACAAAATATAATTGGTTTCAGTTTCCCTCAAGGTAAGTGATATGAGTGTAATTACTCATATCATTAGTAGCTTAAAACAATGAAATTATGCATGATTTATATCAAGAATGCCTTGGAAATGCTTGTTTCTTGTTTAAATGTGTGTAGGTACCAAGTTCACGAAAACCGACGAAAACCGACACGAGTTTGATGAAGAAGATCGAGGAAGCCAAGATCGAGTTCGATTTAGAGGATTTCAAGAGTTATTGGGCCAAGTGGGTCCTACACATGTGTATTGGGCCTAAAAGCCCAATTATGGAAGTTATATTACTTAATTAGGATCAAAAGTTCAAAAATAAGTACAACAAGAGCCCAAATAAAGAATGAAACGGATGGGAGAGTTTTACAAGTTTTGGATACAAAGGCCCAAACCCAAAACCAAATGAATAAGAGATATTGAATATAACTTTTGAGAGGGTCAAAGCCCATGTGACAAACGAAGAATGAAGGAGTTATTTAACTCCTTTGGGTCGACTTTTCAGTCAAAGAAATAAAAAGAAACGTGAAAAAGAGAGAAAGGATTTGGGGAAAATATATAGCAGGTTATGAACCCTAGCTATTTGGGGGTTTCAATTTAGCCAGCGAGTGCATATCACGCGCCCAAATTAATTCACATGAAAATCGGAATAAGGAGGATGCAAAGATACCGAGCACCAAGTGCCAGGGTGGCACTTGGTTGCGTCACTGCTCTTTTTCTATTGGAGGATTCGCTGCATATCAGTCAGGGAACCAGTAATATCAAGCCACATCATCACCAAACTAGCACAAGATGTGCCAGCCTGGCGATCCGTGTGCACAAGGATAAATTAGAGCCGTGGGATCATAACAAACAAGAAAGAGAAGATACTGATGCTGATCAAAGGGCTACAAATCAAGCTAATCATAACCAACTCCTCAACCCACCCCTCTCGGGTTCCCTATAAAACCCCCCTGAAATCATGTATTGATTATTCCCCTTTTCTTTCTTTTATTTTTTATAATATTAGATTTAGATTATAGATTTTGTAATTTCTGTTTTAAAATAGTGTAATATGATTTGATTTGAGATCAATAAAAGTGTTATTTTAAATTTCATCTTGCGTTTCTACATTTATATTCTGTCGAAATTGATTTCAGTTAAATCTTGTCAATATTATAAAGTGATAAATTAATCATATCTGCTTAAAATATAGCTTATATGATTAATGAGTTTGAATAGGGGAAAAGTTTAATCTCATTGATTGAACTTCAAATTACATTACTGGTTCGATTTCACTGCTGTTGATTCGAGAATAGTATTTGAGTTAATGTTTTTGAGTCGATGAATGATGGTGTTTATTGGCGGAATTTTGGTGTCGATTTAGTCAAATCCACTCAACGCGTGATTTCTGCCCAACGGTTCTTCGTACAATGGTTAAGCTCGGTTTATTGATTTTGTTTTAGTTTAAAATGTTTCTTTTGCTGACTTTTACTTTTAATTTGTCGATTCTAGGAATTTGATCTTTGTGTGATTATCTGCTATTGTGCTTTGTTACCTTATTTAGTTAACTGCTTTATCTGGAATTGATGTGTCTGATTTCCTTTTAGTGCTGTTTATTTGAGTCCTCTAGTTCCGGGACTGTGCATTCACTCAATGCTGCGTAATATGTGACTGTCTCATAGCTGTTGTAGATTTTTGGTTAATTAAGATTGCTGCGTTTTTGTTATCGTGTTCCTGTAGCATATTTAGACTTGATATAATAGCTTTTACAAGATTTAATATGACTGCTGATGGGGTCTGGTTTTATGATGTTGTTTTTTTTTTAATGTTATGAAATCTGATATATAAAGTATGCTTGTGAGAATTTTAGGATAAATCTGCTTAAGTCATGAATCTGTTAGGTTAACTGGGTATTTTCTGATTTTGATTGCTGCATTTTTCGTTGTCTTTGCCTTTACTAGCTGCTATATAAGTTAATAAATCACGCATCGTATGACTGGGTGATCCTACTAATGAACTGTGAAGCATGGTTTTAATCGAGTAAACAGTTTGTTTGAGTGATTTCACAATCTGTTGTTAATGGATACTTTACACTTAACTGCTCGATGCTGGATGCTTGCTTTCTGCTTGTTTATTTGTATGCATACAATTGTGGTTTCTGACCAGTAATAATTTGTTATGTGTAATGGATTTAAGTTTTAATTGAAGATAGAACTCTGATAGATTTTTTTTGGCTATATCTGCTGGATCTTGGATCATGGTCTGTTATATATTAATCTAAGCTTGCTACTTCAAATGTTAAGCTGCTGAATAAAGTTTAATTGTCTTTGATTTAATAAGAAATACTGATTTTATTTTGGCACTGAATCTGTTTAAGTCCGTCTAGTAATTTCATATTAGTTGTTCTCTAATTATTGTAGAACTGTTTTTGCTGATTAATTTGCTAAAATATCCATCTGAATGCTTTGATAACTGATACTTTAAATAGAATTGTATTATTAGTTTTGGTATACTGCTTGCATTTGTGATCTATTTGATTTAACTGTTTTGTTTGTTGCATTTTTTTTAGTGTGTTTTGGTTACTGATATATAGCTTATGTTAAGAGTTTTTTTTGTTAATCTGAATTGGTGAATTAGCCTTTGTCTGCATTTAACTTGTAAATGGATTATGGTTTAACTGATATTTGGATAGAATGTTTTATCTGTATATTTTATTATTGATATTCAGTAAACCAAGCGTTTGTTTGGGTCTGTGATTCTACTTTCCATAATAATCATCAACAAAAAGTAAATATGACCATGGTGGGATTCGAACCCATGACCTCCTGGTCATGGGTCATACGTGATATCCATTTAGTCTAGCAACCTGTTTGGGTTTAATAACTGTAATAGCAAATAAAGTAGGATAATCAAGGCTGTCAGTTTTTAAGTGCACATTAATACAAGTTTTCCTACATTTAAATAAATTGTATAAAGTTTGAAAATAATAATCTCAAGATAAATAAAATATATATTTTATTATTTTATTAATTTTAAATTAGAATTATAAAGTTAGTTTTTTCAAATAAATTAGTTTTTTAATAATTAGATTTTTAATTAATTTTGTTTTAAATAAAATTGTTTTGAATAGATTTTGTAAAAGTAAAATTTTAAATTAGCTTATATTTTCTTTAAGAATAGATTAAATTAGTTTAAAATTTTAAATAGTTTTTAAATTAGTTTAAAATAGATTTTTAAATAGTCTAAATTTTAAATGGTTTTTATTTTTATTTTTTTTAAAAATAATTAGTCTTTTAGATTCAATACGGTTTTACAATTCATGCACTTAGGTAAAAATTGTAGGAGTAATTTTAGAATAAAAACCAAAACCAATTCAAATCGATTATCCAAATCAAAGCAAAACGTCTCAAATTCATAAGATCTTCGTGTACAACGAACTTGGTTCATCACGTGTTTAATCGTATCCGTCTTTGACTTATTTTTGGTTAATTACTTTTTCCTAAAGGTAATTACCTAAATTTGTCCTATAACGTATATGTGTTAATCTTGACACATCAAAAATTTTGGCGCCGCTGCCGGGGATCTTGTGTACGATTCGTCTTTGTGGAGATTTGTTGATCGTTGATTTGAAGACCCTTTCCGTCCTCGGAAAGTTTTGTTATTTTCTTATTATATAGTATGTATCGTTTTTATGAAAAATACCAAAAATAATCTTCTTAATCCTCTATCATGTTTAATTCTTTTTCTCCTCACCCTCTAAATGTTAATTCTTCCTTCGTCGATTGTGAAGGGTGTGGAGAACCGTTATATGGTTTTTCACCATGTCGGTGGTGCACGTGTGAGCGTTGTGGAAATGACTTACGTCACGATATACGTGTTGGATTTTGTCCTTATTGTAATGATATCACTTCATTTGGAAATCCGAATTTTTCGAATAATTCTCTCGATTTCAATCCACCTCCACACCCCACATACGAGACACCCTCGAGTGAGTTTTGTGGAAATGATTCTCATTTTGGTGATGATTGTTCGCATCGATTCTCGCTTAATTACGAGCAAGAACCGAGCTACAATCAAAACTTTAATGATAATTGTTATCCACAAGATTTACCGAGTTTATCACAACAATATCTTTGTTGTGAGTATTGTGGAGGTCCTCACGAGAGTTTTTGTTGTCAACCGAGAGATCAAAATTTTTATGAGCCTAAGCCTTGCTATAATTCGATTCCTTCCGGTTTTGACCAATCTCCACAATATTCTTTCGATATTGAACGATTTGAAACAATGAATCAAAGAAATGTTGAAGTTGTCGAAAAAAGTATTGAAGACTTGTTGTTTGAGAAGAGACAAATTAATCAAGAGATTAATGACATTACAAATGAATTTGGAAGTCGAGGATTTCATGGAGAAATAATTGATGAGGGATTTAGACGAGATTGTGAACTTAAGATTAGACAACTTTCGCAAGATTATAATGGATTAAGCATTGAGATTCGAAAGAAAGAAAAAATTCAAGAGGAAGAAAATATCTTGCTAATCGGGAAATCAATCGTTCTCTTCTTTTCGATGATGACGAGGATAGTTCTATTTCTTTGAGAGATCTTATTGCTCTTCATCCTTCGTCTAGTGCTATCGTTTGTCCTATTCGTATCTTGGAGCCCGAGGATTCTCCCATCCTAGATGATGAGGAAATCTCTCATGACATCACCACTCCTATTCTTGATTCTTCTATCGAGGAACCCGAAAATTCTCTAAGCAAGGGGGACGAGCATATTAGCACCATTCTTGTCCAAAACCCACGAGAGTTTGACGGTATTCCTAATGAGATGTGTGATTTGCCATATTGTGATGACTCGACTTCTTCCATTCACTTTGATATTTTCTCCAATTCTAATGATGAAAATTGTGATGGAAATGAAGATTTTGAGGATGATTCTACTTCTAGTGAATTTTCTAATGAGGAGTTCTCCGATGAACTTTCTTATAAAGATGACATTCACGACTCGGATTTTGAGGGGTTCGCCGATGGACCTACTCTTCTTCACCCATTTCCACCGGGAAATGAGGATGATATCAATACGTTTTATGAGAGGTTCACTTTTGAACTTGCTCCTTTAGACCCATTTCCACCGGGAAATGAGGTTGATTTGACTATTCCGATCCTCGAGAAGTTCTCCGATGAACTTACTCATTTAGATGTAGAAGACGTGGTTCTTCGAGAAAAATTATCCAACGTCTATCTTCTCATTTCTAGGATCGAGGCTTTGAATTCTAAGCCTAATGTCAAGTCTTTCTCTCCATCTCCTATTCCCATTGAGGATAGTGATTCGCTTATGGAGGAGATTGACACTTTTCTTTCTTCTCATGATTCAATACCACCGGGTGTTGATGATATCGACCCGGAGGGGGACGCTCTCTTTTTAGAGAATTTACTTGATGATGATTTCGTCCCAAGTCCTCCTCCCACCCACTTTGACCTTAATGTGCGGGTTTTTCATGTGTCTCATATTGAGTACCATGACCCCATTGATCAAATTCCTAAGGGTGAAATGGTCGTTAAAGCAAAGAATGTTGATTCTACTATGGATGAAACTTTTATCCCACCATTACCATGTGCTTTATATGATCATGGATTAGCATGGGGGGATGACACCGTGTTATCCTTTCCTTTCTCCACCGAGGACGAGGTAATCGACCCTGGAATCATTGATTTAGGTAAATCTCGGCCTTTCACCGATGTAATAATTGAAAGATTTTTCTATCATTTTGGTGCGAGTTTATCTCGTGGAGCATGCTACATCCATACTATTGTTTGTGACTACCATCTCTTATTAGATATTTGTGTTGGAGTTTTATCCTTTCGTTTTTCATCCGACAACGAGGATGAGATCTTTGACCCCGGCATCGTGCTTTATGTTGGATTTTATCTTAATATGCCGTTTTTCACCACTTTCCCTATGGACCAATGAATGCGGGGATCGAGTCGAGCTCATGACTCGGTGAACAAAAACGAGGTGCCTTGTGGGGGAGTCCCATACATTCTATCTTCTTTCTATTTTCTAACAACTAATAAGGCTTGATCTTTCAAGCTCGTGCTCGTGTTTTGTTGTGTTGTGATCTTAGGTACGACCCTTATCATTGAAGACTCTCGTGTTCGGTTTTTGCCGGTCCACTTGATCTTCCATTATTTGAATGCCAAAAAGGGGCACACTTTTACCCTTGATTTTTATCGACTAACGTTTTATCTTGAGGCATAATTAATAAATGGCTTATAGATTTGCGTACTCTTTCCATGCTAGGAGTTTGCATTAGACTCTTCGTGTCTTAGCAAGGGGGTGTTACTCTTGAGCTAAGAAACATTGAGGACAATGTTTGGTTTTAGCATGGGGGAGTCAATCGATATAATCGCTTGCCATTGCTTTTGTCGTGTCCAAACGTTATCTTTTTCTCATTTTTCATAAAATTTTAATTTTTTTTTGTGTAATTTTTAAGTTTTAATAAATAAAATAAGTGTTTTTGACACGAATGTAGGCTTTCAATAAGAATAGTTTTTGACTCGACTCGGTTTTTAACCTTAGCTTTTCCTTAACGTATTTGAATTAAGTTTTGCTAGGCTTTTATATAGGGAGCTTTAAAACGTGAAAGTCTTAATTCATACGACTTAAGAACAAGAACTTTTCGCAAGCTCCTATAATTGATCCTAGAAAGTCGTTTATCAAGGGAACTTTAAAACGCAAATTCTAAAACTTGAAAGAGTCTAAGAATTTGCAAGATCCTATAGATGACTTGAAAACCCAAAACTTTGATTTAATAGGCTAAGTATCCATTGATTTCATTCTTGGAATTTTACAATATGGAGAACAAGAGATGATAGAGCCAATTATAAGTTTGGTATTCTTTCGGGAATTTATGTGAGTTAATTATGAGCCTATTCTCCCATCGCTTGTTAATAAATTTTAATTGCAATGAATAATGTTGAACGATTTGAAAAGTTACTTAGCTTCTAGCCCAAGATCGTTTAAAAGTTGCTCGGTATGGATTAGAGTTCATAGCCAAGGCATAACTTATTAAAGCGGGATGCGAAGATTGGCGAGTCCAAAAAGGTCCTAACAAGACATGAGGGCTATGTTTTATTGCTAAAGATCTCAAGTGATGTGAAGATTCATTTATCAAAAATCAATATGAAGGATCGAGACACACGACGAAAAGCAAAATACTCCCAAAAAGTCATGGAGAAGTCTATCCAAAAAGACCAAAAATAAGGTATGAGGATAAATGAAGCCAAGTCCAAAAAGGAGGCGGATCGTTGTTAATCAAAATCCCAAGTAAAGATTGGAGAAAAATGAAGAAGTCGTGGTCCAAGTATGAATCTCTCAAAACTTCAAGTGAAGAAATATTATGAAGAGAAGACCATTATTTCGTGAACGTCTCTCAAGGTTTGAAGTATTAAGTCATTGCCAAATATCGATCCGAGAAAGGTCTCAAATCGCGAAACAAGTTATGCCAAGATATGAACTTTATGAAGTCCCGAGAAGCAGTTTTAAAAGATTTTCTCCTTTAGCTCACTATTGATTAAATCGTTCACTTTATTTTACGCCTAATAAATTATCGAAATAAGTCAACAATGCATCCTCGTGATCATTCAAGACAATAATAAAATATAAGAGATACACCTAGGAATAAGGGAGTCTAAGTGAATAATTGGCCCACATGAATTCGTGTTAGTCTACCAACTTATAATAACAATGATCTTGTTTTTGCACTTGGTATGGAAAAGTGAAAAGTCGGGGACGATGAATCTATTTGAGCTTTTATGATCCTTAAAGTTATTTTATGTCTTTACAAAATAAAATGTCAAAAGTTGAATAATGGTGTAGATATAGTTTTATTTTATCATTGCGTGAGGACACGGCAATTGCTTAGCATGGGGGAATTTGATATGAGTGTAATTACTCATATCATTAGTAGCTTAAAACAATGAAATTATGCATGATTTATATCAAGAATGCCTTGGAAATGCTTGTTTCTTGTTTAAATGTGTGTAGGTACCAAGTTCACGAAAACCGACGAAAACCGACACGAGTTTGATGAAGAAGATCGAGGAAGCCAAGATCGAGTTCGATTTAGAGGATTTCAAGAGTTATTGGGCCAAGTGGGTCCTACACATGTGTATTGGGCCTAAAAGCCCAATTATGGAAGTTATATTACTTAATTAGGATCAAAAGTTCAAAAATAAGTACAACAAGAGCCCAAATAAAGAATGAAACGGATGGGAGAGTTTTACAAGTTTTGGATACAAAGGCCCAAACCCAAAACCAAATGAATAAGAGATATTGAATATAACTTTTGAGAGGGTCAAAGCCCATGTGACAAACGAAGAATGAAGGAGTTATTTAACTCCTTTGGGTCGATTTTTCAGTCAAAGAAATAAAAAGAAACGTGAAAAAGAGAGAAAGGATTTGGGGAAAATATATAGCAGGTTATGAACCCTAGCTATTTGGGGGTTTCAATTTAGCCAGCGAGTGCATATCACGCGCCCAAATTAATTCACATGAAAATCGGAATAAGGAGGATGCAAAGATACCGAGCACCAAGTGCCAGGGTGGCACTTGGTTGCGTCACTGCTCTTTTTCTATTGGAGGATTCGCTGCATATCAGTCAGGGAACCAGTAATATCAAGCCACATCATCACCAAACTAGCACAAGATGTGCCAGCCTGGCGATCCGTGTGCACAAGGATAAATTAGAGCCGTGGGATCATAACAAACAAGAAAGAGAAGATACTGATGCTGATCAAAGGGCTACAAATCAAGCTAATCATAACCAACTCCTCAACCCACCCCTCTCGGGTTCCCTATAAAACCTCCCTGAAATCATGTATTGATTATTCCCCTTTTCTTTCTTTTATTTTTTATAATATTAGATTTAGATTATAGATTTTGTAATTTCTGTTTTAAAATAGTGTAATATGATTTGATTTGAGATCAATAAAAGTGTTATTTTAAATTTCATCTTGCGTTTCTACATTTATATTCTGTCGAAATTGATTTCAGTTAAATCTTGTCAATATTATAAAGTGATAAATTAATCATATCTGCTTAAAATATAGCTTATATGATTAATGAGTTTGAATAGGGGAAAAGTTTAATCTCATTGATTGAACTTTAAATTACATTACTGGTTCGATTTCACTGCTATTGATTCGAGAATAGTATTTGAGTTAATGTTTTTGAGTCGATGAATGATGGTGTTTATTGGCGGAATTTTGGTGTCGATTTAGTCAAATCCGCTCAACGCGTGATTTCTGCCCAACGGTTCTTCGTACAATGGTTAAGCTCGGTTTATTGATTTTGTTTTAGTTTAAAATGTTTCTTTTGCTGACTTTTACTTTTAATTTGTCGATTCTAGGAATTTGATCTTTGTGTGATTATCTGCTATTGTGCTTTGTTACCTTATTTAGTTAACTGCTTTATCTGGAATTGATGTGTCTGATTTCCTTTTAGTGCTGTTTATTTGAGTCCTCTAGTTCCGGGACTGTGCATTCACTCAATGCTGCGTAATATGTGACTGTCTCATAGCTGTTGTAGATTTTTGGTTAATTAAGATTGCTGCGTTTTTGTTATCGTGTTCCTGTAGCATATTTAGACTTGATATAATAGCTTTTACAAGATTTAATATGACTGCTGATGGGGTCTGGTTTTATGATGTTGTTTTTTTTGAATGTTATGAAATCTGATATATAAAGTATGCTTGTGAGAATTTTAGGATAAATCTGCTTAAGTCATGAATCTGTTAGGTTAACTGGGTATTTTTTGATTTTGATTGCTGCATTTTTCGTTGTCTTTGCCTTTACTAGCTGCTATATAAGTTAATAAATCACGCATCGTATGACTGGGTGATCCTACTAATGAACTGTGAAGCATGGTTTTAATCGAGTAAACAGTTTGTTTGAGTGATTTCACAATCTGTTGTTAATGGATACTTTACACTTAACTGCTCGATGCTGGATGCTTGCTTTCTGCTTGTTTATTTGTATGCATACAATTGTGGTTTCTGTCCAGTAATAATTTGTTATGTGTAATGGATTTAAGTTTTAATTGAAGATAGAACTCTGATAGATTTTTTTTGGCTATATATGCTGGATCTTGGATCATGGTCTGTTATATATTAATCTAAGCTTGCTACTTCAAATGTTAAGCTGCTGAATAAAGTTTAATTGTCTTTGATTTAATAAGAAATACTGATTTTATTTTGGCACTGAATCTGTTTAAGTCCGTCTAGTAATTTCATATTAGTTGTTCTCTAATTATTGTAGAACTGTTTTTGCTGATTAATTTGCTAAAATATCCATCTGAATGCTTTGATAACTGATACTTTAAATAGAATTGTATTATTAGTTTTGGTATACTGCTTGCATTTGTGATCTATTTGATTTAACTGTTTTGTTTGTTGCATTTTTTTTAGTGTGTTTTGGTTACTGATATATAGCTTATGTTAAGAGTTTTTTTTGTTAATCTGAATTGGTGAATTAGCCTTTGTCTGCATTTAACTTGTAAATGGATTATGGTTTAACTGATATTTGGATAGAATGTTTTATCTGTATATTTTATTATTGATATTCAGTAAACCAAGCGTTTGTTTGGGTCTGTGATTCTACTTTCCATAATAATCATCAACAAAAAGTAAATATGACCATGGTGGGATTCGAACCCATGACCTCCTGGTCATGGGTCATACGTGATATCCATTTAGTCTAGCAACCTGTTTGGGTTTAATAACTGTAATAGCAAATAAAGTAGGATAATCAAGGCTGTCAGTTTTTAAGTGCACATTAATACAAGTTTTCCTACATTTAAATAAATTGTATAAAGTTTGAAAATAATAATCTCAAGATAAATAAAATATATATTTTATTATTTTATTAATTTTAAATTAGAATTATAAAGTTAGTTTTTTCAAATAAATTAGTTTTTTAATAATTAGATTTTTAATTAATTTTGTTTTAAATAAAATTGTTTTGAATAGATTTTGTAAAAGTAAAATTTTAAATTAGCTTATATTTTCTTTAAGAATAGATTAAATTAGTTTAAAATTTTAAATAGTTTTTAAATTAGTTTAAAATAGATTTTTAAATAGTCTAAATTTTAAATGGTTTTTATTTTTATTTTTTTTAAAAATAATTAGTCTTTTAGATTCAATACGGTTTTACAATTCATGCACTTAGGTAAAAATTGTAGGAGTAATTTTAGAATAAAAACCAAAACCAATTCAAATCGATTATCCAAATCAAAGCAAAACGTCTCAAATTCATAAGATCTTCGTGTACAACGAACTTGGTTCATCACGTGTTTAATCGTATCCGTCTTTGACTTATTTTTGGTTAATTACTTTTTCCTAAAGGTAATTACCTAAATTTGTCCTATAACGTATATGTGTTAATCTCGACACATCAAAAATTTTGGCGCCGCTGCCGGGGATCTTGTGTACGATTCGTCTTTGTGGAGATTTGTTGATCGTTGATTTGAAGACCCTTTCCGTCCTCGGAAAGTTTTGTTATTTTCTTATTATATAGTATGTATCGTTTTTATGAAAAATACCAAAAATAATCTTCTTAATCCTCTATCATGTTTAATTCTTTTTCTCCTCACCCTCTAAATGTTAATTCTTCCTTCGTCGATTGTGAAGGGTGTGGAGAACCGTTATATGGTTTTTCACCATGTCGGTGGTGCACGTGTGAGCGTTGTGGAAATGACTTACGTCACGATATACGTGTTGGATTTTGTCCTTATTGTAATGATATCACTTCATTTGGAAATCCGAATTTTTCGAATAATTCTCTCGATTTCAATCCACCTCCACACCCCACATACGAGACACCCTCGAGTGAGTTTTGTGGAAATGATTCTCATTTTGGTGATGATTGTTCGCATCGATTCTCGCTTAATTACGAGCAAGAACCGAGCTACAATCAAAACTTTAATGATAATTGTTATCCACAAGATTTACCGAGTTTATCACAACAATATCTTTGTTGTGAGTATTGTGGAGGTCCTCACGAGAGTTTTTGTTGTCAACCGAGAGATCAAAATTTTTATGAGCCTAAGCCTTGCTATAATTCGATTCCTTCCGGTTTTGACCAATCTCCACAATATTCTTTCGATATTGAACGATTTGAAACAATGAATCAAAGAAATGTTGAAGTTGTCGAAAAAAGTATTGAAGACTTGTTGTTTGAGAAGAGACAAATTAATCAAGAGATTAATGACATTACAAATGAATTAGGAAGTCGAGGATTTCATGGAGAAATAATTGATGAGGGATTTAGACGAGATTGTGAACTTAAGATTAGACAACTTTCGCAAGATTATAATGGATTAAGCATTGAGATTCGAAAGAAAGAAAAAATTCAAGAGGAAGAAAATATCTTGCTAATCGGGAAATCAATCGTTCTCTTCTTTTCGATGATGACGAGGATAGTTCTATTTCTTTGAGAGATCTTATTGCTCTTCATCCTTCGTCTAGTGCTATCGTTTGTCCTATTCGTATCTTGGAGCCCGAGGATTCTCCCATCCTAGATGATGAGGAAATCTCTCATGACATCACCACTCCTATTCTTGATTCTTCTATCGAGGAACCCGAAAATTCTCTAAGCAAGGGGGACGAGCATATTAGCACCATTCTTGTCCAAAACCCACGAGAGTTTGACGGTATTCCTAATGAGATGTGTGATTTTCCATATTGTGATGACTCGACTTCTTCCATTCACTTTGATATTTTCTCCAATTCTAATGATGAAAATTGTGATGGAAATGAAGATTTTGAGGATGATTCTACTTCTAGTGAATTTTCTAATGAGGAGTTCTCCGATGAACTTTCTTATAAAGATGACATTCACGACTCGGATTTTGAGGGGTTCGCCGATGGACCTACTCTTCTTCACCCATTTCCACCGGGAAATGAGGATGATATCAATACGTTTTATGAGAGGTTCACTTTTGAACTTGCTCCTTTAGACCCATTTCCACCGGGAAATGAGGTTGATTTGACTATTCCGATCCTCGAGAAGTTCTCCGATGAACTTACTCATTTAGATGTAGAAGACGTGGTTCTTCGAGAAAAATTATCCAACGTCTATCTTCTCATTTCTAGGATCGAGGCTTTGAATTCTAAGCCTAATGTCAAGTCTTTCTCTCCATCTCCTATTCCCATTGAGGATAGTGATTCGCTTATGGAGGAGATTGACACTTTTCTTTCTTCTCATGATTCAATACCACCGGGTGTTGATGATATCGACCCGGAGGGGGACGCTCTCTTTTTAGAGAATTTACTTGATGATGATTTCGTCCCAAGTCCTCCTCCCACCCACTTTGACCTTAATGTGCGGGTTTTTCATGTGTCTCATATTGAGTACCATGACCCCATTGATCAAATTCCTAAGGGTGAAATGGTCGTTAAAGCAAAGAATGTTGATTCTACTATGGATGAAACTTTTATCCCACCATTACCATGTGCTTTATATGATCATGGATTAGCATGGGGGGATGACACCGTGTTATCCTTTCCTTTCTCCACCGAGGACGAGGTAATCGACCCTGGAATCATTGATTTAGGTAAATCTCGGCCTTTCACCGATGTAATAATTGAAAGATTTTTCTATCATTTTGGTGCGAGTTTATCTCGTGGAGCATGCTACATCCATACTATTGTTTGTGACTACCATCTCTTATTAGATATTTGTGTTGGAGTTTTATCCTTTCGTTTTTCATCCGACAACGAGGATGAGATCTTTGACCCCGGCATCGTGCTTTATGTTGGATTTTATCTTAATATGCCGTTTTTCACCACTTTCCCTATGGACCAATGAATGCGGGGATCTAGTCGAGCTCATGACTCGGTGAACAAAAACGAGGTGCCTTGTGGGGGAGTCCCATACATTCTATCTTCTTTCTATTTTCTAACAACTAATAAGGCTTGATCTTTCAAGCTCGTGCTCGTGTTTTGTTGTGTTGTGATCTTAGGTACGACCCTTATCATTGAAGACTCTCGTGTTCGGTTTTTGCCGGTCCACTTGATCTTCCATTATTTGAATGCCAAAAAGGGGCACACTTTTACCCTTGATTTTTATCGACTAACGTTTTATCTTGAGGCATAATTAATAAACGGCTTATAGATTTGCGTACTCTTTCCATGCTAGGAGTTTGCATTAGACTCTTCGTGTCTTAGCAAGGGGGTGTTACTCTTGAGCTAAGAAACATTGAGGACAATGTTTGGTTTTAGCATGGGGGAGTCAATCGATATAATCGCTTGCCATTGCTTTTGTCGTGTCCAAACGTTATCTTTTTCTCATTTTTCATAAAATTTTAATTTTTTTTTGTGTAATTTTTAAGTTTTAATAAATAAAATAAGTGTTTTTGACACGAATGTAGGCTTTCAATAAGAATAGTTTTTGACTCGACTCGGTTTTTAACCTTAGCTTTTCCTTAACGTATTTGAATTAAGTTTTGCTAGGCTTTTATATAGGGAGCTTTAAAACGCGAAAGTCTTAATTCATACGAGTTAAGAACAAGAACTTTTCGCAAGCTCCTATAATTGATCCTAGAAAGTCGTTTATCAAGGGAACTTTAAAACGCAAATTCTAAAACTTGAAAGAGTCTAAGAATTTGCAAGATCCTATAGATGACTTGAAAACCAAAAACTTTGATTTAATAGGCTAAGTATCCATTGATTTCATTCTTGGAATTTTACAATATGGAGAACAAGAGATGATAGAGCCAATTATAAGTTTGGTATTCTTTCGGGAATTTATGTGAGTTAATTATGAGCCTATTCTCCCATCGCTTGTTAATAAATTTTAATTGCAATGAATAATGTTGAACGATTTGAAAAGTTACTTAGCTTCTAGCCCAAGATCGTTTAAAAGTTGCTCGGTATGGATTAGAGTTCATAGCCAAGGCATAACTTATTAAAGCGGGATGCGAAGATTGGCGAGTCCAAAAAGGTCCTAACAAGACATGAGGGCTATGTTTTATTGCTAAAGATCTCAAGTGATGTGAAGATTCATTTATCAAAAATCAATATGAAGGATCGAGACACACGACGAAAAGCAAAATACTCCCAAAAAGTCATGGAGAAGTCTATCCAAAAAGACCAAAAATAAGGTATGAGGATAAATGAAGCCAAGTCCAAAAAGGAGGCGGATCGTTGTTAATCAAAATCCCAAGTAAAGATTGGAGAAAAATGAAGAAGTCGTGGTCCAAGTATGAATCTCTCAAAACTTCAAGTGAAGAAATATTATGAAGAGAAGACCATTATTTCGTGAACGTCTCTCAAGGTTTGAAGTATTAAGTCATTGCCAAATATCGATCCGAGAAAGGTCTCAAATCGCGAAACAAGTTATGCCAAGATATGAACTTTATGAAGTCCCGAGAAGCAGTTTTAAAAGATTTTGTCCTTTAGCTCACTATTGATTAAATCGTTCACTTTATTTTACGCCTAATAAATTATCGAAATAAGTCAACAATGCATCCTCGTGATCATTCAAGACAATAATAAAATATAAGAGATACACCTAGGAATAAGGGAGTCTAAGTGAATAATTGGCCCACATGAATTCGTGTTAGTCTACCAACTTATAATAACAATGATCTTGTTTTTGCACTTGGTATGGAAAAGTGAAAAGTCGGGGACGATGAATCTATTTGAGCTTTTATGATCCTTAAAGTTATTTTATGTCTTTAGAAAATAAAATGTCAAAAGTTGAATAATGGTGTAGATATAGTTTTATTTTATCATTGCGTGAGGACACGGCAATTGCTTAGCATGGGGGAATTTGATATGAGTGTAATTACTCATATCATTAGTAGCTTAAAACAATGAAATTATGCATGATTTATATCAAGAATGCCTTGGAAATGCTTGTTTCTTGTTTAAATGTGTGTAGGTACCAAGTTCACGAAAACCGACGAAAACCGACACGAGTTTGATGAAGAAGATCGAGGAAGCCAAGATCGAGTTCGATTTAGAGGATTTCAAGAGTTATTGGGCCAAGTGGGTCCTACACATGTGTATTGGGCCTAAAAGCCCAATTATGGAAGTTATATTACTTAATTAGGATCAAAAGTTCAAAAATAAGTACAACAAGAGCCCAAATAAAGAATGAAACGGATGGGAGAGTTTTACAAGTTTTGGATACAAAGGCCCAAACCCAAAACCAAATGAATAAGAGATACTGAATATAACTTTTGAGAGGGTCAAAGCCCATGTGACAAACGAAGAATGAAGGAGTTATTTAACTCCTTTGGGTCGACTTTTCAGTCAAAGAAATAAAAAGAAACGTGAAAAAGAGAGAAAGGATTTGGGGAAAATATATAGCAGGTTATGAACCCTAGCTATTTGGGGGTTTCAATTTAGCCAGCGAGTGCATATCACGCGCCCAAATTAATTCACATGAAAATCGGAATAAGGAGGATGCAAAGATACCGAGCACCAAGTGCCAGGGTGGCACTTGGTTGCGTCACTGCTCTTTTTCTATTGGAGGATTCGCTGCATATCAGTCAGGGAACCAGTAATATCAAGCCACATCATCACCAAACTAGCACAAGATGTGCCAGCCTGGCGATCCGTGTGCACAAGGATAAATTAGAGCCGTGGGATCATAACAAACAAGAAAGAGAAGATACTGATGCTGATCAAAGGGCTACAAATCAAGCTAATCATAACCAACTCCTCAACCCACCCCTCTCGGGTTCCCTATAAAACCTCCCTGAAATCATGTATTGATTATTCCCCTTTTCTTTCTTTTATTTTTTATAATATTAGATTTAGATTATAGATTTTGTAATTTCTGTTTTAAAATAGTGTAATATGATTTGATTTGAGATCAATAAAAGTGTTATTTTAAATTTCATCTTGCGTTTCTACATTTATATTCTGTCGAAATTGATTTCAGTTAAATCTTGTCAATATTATAAAGTGATAAATTAATCATATCTGCTTAAAATATAGCTTATATGATTAATGAGTTTGAATAGGGGAAAAGTTTAATCTCATTGATTGAACTTTAAATTACATTACTGGTTCGATTTCACTGCTGTTGATTCGAGAATAGTATTTGAGTTAATGTTTTTGAGTCGATGAATGATGGTGTTTATTGGCGGAATTTTGGTGTCGATTT
Source organism: Glebionis coronaria (assembly GCA_025667525.1). Lineage (NCBI taxonomy): Eukaryota > Viridiplantae > Streptophyta > Magnoliopsida > Asterales > Asteraceae > Glebionis > Glebionis coronaria. The sequence continues at coordinate 551,880,156 of CM046875.1, read as the reverse complement.
AGTCAAATCCGCTCAGCGCGTGATTTCTGCCCAACGGTTCTTCGTACAATGGTTAAGCTCGGTTTATTGATTTTGTTTTAGTTTAAAATGTTTCTTTTGCTGACTTTTACTTTTAATTTGTCGATTCTAGGAATTTGACCTTTGTGTGATTATCTGCTATTGTGCTTTGTTACCTTATTTAGTTAACTGCTTTATCTGGAATTGATGTGTCTGATTTCCTTTTAGTGCTGTTTATTTGAGTCCTCTAGTTCCGGGACTGTGCATTCACTCAATGCTGCGTAATATGTGACTGTCTCATAGCTGCTGTAGATTTTTGGTTAATTAAGATTGCTGCGTTTTTGTTATCGTGTTCCTGTAGCATATTTAGACTTGATATAATAGCTTTTACAAGATTTAATATGACTGCTGATGGGGTCTGGTTTTATGATGTTGTTTTTTTTGAATGTTATGAAATCTGATATATAAAGTATGCTTGTGAGAATTTTAGGATAAATCTGCTTAAGTCATGAATCTGTTAGGTTAACTGGGTATTTTCTGATTTTGATTGCTGCATTTTTCGTTGTCTTTGCCTTTACTAGCTGCTATATAAGTTAATAAATCACGCATCGTATGACTGGGTGATCCTACTAATGAACTGTGAAGCATGGTTTTAATCGAGTAAACAGTTTGTTTGAGTGATTTCACAATCTGTTGTTAATGGATACTTTACACTTAACTGCTCGATGCTGGATGCTTGCTTTCTGCTTGTTTATTTGTATGCATACAATTGTGGTTTCTGTCCAGTAATAATTTGTTATGTGTAATGGATTTAAGTTTTAATTGAAGATAGAACTCTGATAGATTTTTTTTGGCTATATCTGCTGGATCTTGGATCATGGTCTGTTATATATTAATCTAAGCTTGCTACTTCAAATGTTAAGCTGCTGAATAAAGTTTAATTGTCTTTGATTTAATAAGAAATACTGATTTTATTTTGGCACTGAATCTGTTTAAGTCCGTCTAGTAATTTCATATTAGTTGTTCTCTAATTATTGTAGAACTGTTTTTGCTGATTAATTTGCTAAAATATCCATCTGAATGCTTTGATAACTGATACTTTAAATAGAATTGTATTATTAGTTTTGATATACTGCTTGCATTTGTGATCTATTTGATTTAACTGTTTTGTTTGTTGCATTTTTTTAGTGTGTTTTGGTTACTGATATATAGCTTATGTTAAGAGTTTTTTTTGTTAATCTGAATTGGTGAATTAGCCTTTGTCTGCATTTAACTTGTAAATGGATTATGGTTTAACTGATATTTGGATAGAATGTTTTATCTGTATATTTTATAATTGATATTCAGTAAACCAAGCGTTTGTTTGGGTCTGTGATTCTACTTTCCATAATAATCATCAACAAAAAGTAAATATGACCATGGTGGGATTCGAACCCATGACCTCCTGGTCATGGGTCATACGTGATATCCATTTAGTCTAGCAACCTGTTTGGGTTTAATAACTGTAATAGCAATTAAAGTAGGATAATCAAGGCTGTCAGTTTTTAAGTGCACATTAATACAAGTTTTCCTACATTTAAATAAATTGTATAAAGTTTGAAAATAATAATCTCAAGATAAATAAAATATATATTTTATTATTTTATTAATTTTAAATTAGAATTATGAAGTTAGTTTTTTCAAATAAATTAGTTTTTTAATAATTAGATTTTTAATTAATTTTGTTTTAAATAAAATTGTTTTGAATAGATTTTGTAAAAGTAAAATTTTAAATTAGCTTATATTTTCTTTAAGAATAGATTAAATTAGTTTAAAATTTTAAATAGTTTTTAAATTAGTTTAAAATAGATTTTTAAATAGTCTAAATTTTAAATGGTTTTTATTTTTTTTTTTTTTAAATAATTAGTCTTTTAGATTCAATACGGTTTTACAATTCATGCACTTAGGTAAAAATTGTAGGAGTAATTTTAGAATAAAAACCAAAACCAATTCAAATCGATTATCCAAATCAAAGCAAAACGTCTCAAATTCATAAGATCTTCGTGTACAACGAACTTGGTTCATCACGTGTTTAATCGTATCCGTCTTTGACTTATTTTTGGTTAATTACTTTTTCCTAAAGGTAATTACCTAAATTTGTCCTATAACGTATATGTGTTAATCTCGACACATCAGTAAGAAATCTAATAATTCTACTAGGAATTAAACACATAAGATGTTTGTTTCCCTACTACATTCAAATGTCATGATATAGTGAAAAACTACTTCAACTTTTTACTACATGTTTACTAAATATAATAATGGTTAAGTTACATTAAATCATAATTTTGAAGAATAAAAATTAACTTTAAGTTACTATTGAACTCAAGAGTTTGCGTTGATGATTACTTTAGTTAGTATAATTATGTTTTCTAGTTAAGACATAATTATAAAGTCCTTATATTACTCATTGAATTATAACATAAAGTATGTAGTAAAATAGTTATGTCTTTTTGTTAACACATATACATAAGGTTCTTTAATTATTCAAATACTTATAATTTATACTTGATATGGTATGTTTTTTATAACACATGAACATATCAATCTTGAACTGTTCTAGTTTTTTTTGTAAACACATGAACATATGGTTCTTGTATTATTCAAGAAATATACTAGATTAAATGCGCTTGGATTTAAAACACGGTTATTGTAATTTGGCAAGACCCAATTGGCAAGTATTTGATCCAAATAGAATTAAGTTATCTATAGAATTCTGATATAGTCTCACAATTCCAATACACATAAAATACCAAATTATTATGGTATGTCAAACGAGTTGAAACAAACTATATTTATATTGTTTGATTCATGATAGATTTAGTTATTCTACCTCCATGGTCTATCAAGGTTAGAAAATTGTATGTGTCATCAATACACTCAATATAGTTCAAACCTAGAAGGTATCCAAGACATCCCACAACTGAAAACCCTAAACCATTAGGGAATTTAGGTTGTTCACTCAAACTAAGCGAATCCTAAAACCCTATGCGTTTTTCGATTTTCAGACACTTCATAGCTTGACGATTGTCGTTTTGGTGTTCCTCCTAGATTGACTTAACGCAAACCTTTCCTATGGTTATTGGTTAAAGGGTGATACAAGAATTAAGGTTTTCCTATAAACCCTAATTAGGTTTCTTGGAAAGAATTCCATCATATCTTGATTGAAGTTAATTAATTTGTTAATATCTTATGAAGCATACTAACAAACTAAAGATTATAATTTAAAATGTGTTTTTGTAGTTTCCTAATTAAGAACAAATTATTGTTGCCACGTCTCCATGGCCATTCTACAACTGGGGAATAGATATCGCAGGGCCTTTTCCCGTGGCAGTAAGAGGGGTTAAGTTTTTATAGTAGTTATGGATTACTTTACACGGTGAATCGAAGCTAAGGCAGTCGCAACCATTACGGGTAAACAGGTAAAGAAGTTTGTATGGGAAAACATTGTATGTCGGTTTGGCTTACCAAGAGAAATAGTCTTAGACAATGGCAAACAGTTTGCTGACAATTCATTTAAGGATTGGTGCACAGCGCTGACCATCACACAACTGTTCGCATCAGTAAAGCATCTGCAGTCTAATGGGTTGGTAGAAAGAGCGAATCGAAGCTTGGGCGATGGTATTATGGCGCATTTAGATTGGAAAAATGAAAAATGGGTGGATGAGCTACCTCATGTCCTATGGGCGCATCGAACCATGATCAAAACAGAAAACAGGGATACTCCTTTCGCACTAGCATACGGTACAGAATCAGTCATCCTATCTGAGATCGGATTACCAACAATCCGCACAACAGAAAAGAATGTCGTTTCAAATGACGAGGAGTTGCGGGTAAACTTGGATTTGTTAGCGGAAAAATGAGAGTTGGTCGCAATCAATGAAGCTAAAGCAAAGTCAAAGATGAATGTTTACTACGATGCTAGAGTTCGAGGGGTTTCGTTCATACCGGGTGACTTCGTGTATTGTGCTAATGAGGCAAGTCGTGTGGAGAACACAGGGAATCTTGGACCAAAGTGGCAAGGGCCATTGACTTACCATGCGATAAATATCATGCGGAAGAGCTTGGAGAAGAGTCTGTAAAGCCTTTTCATCAGCATCAGCAATGAGTTGTTGTGCCTGTGTGAGTTCTTCATATTCTCTTGGTCGAGACACGTTATTTGCCACAATGGTACCATAGTCGAGTGGACCATTCAAAATCGATTTGACCATAAGCCTTCCGTATGTTGGTTTGCCCTTCAAGTATTGCATCATACGACCCTGCCATGCCTCAAACACCTCTTTAATAAGCATCGGTGGACGACTATCAGTCCCTGTTATGATCGAGATATCCGTAAGAGATGTCATCTGAGGCATTAATGAACTTGGATTCATTGTGATCACTTAAAAGACTCAAAGATTATCGGTTGATCGAGCAGTGAAGAAAGGTTGAGAATTTGTGTTGTGTTGGTTGAAAACAAGATTAAATCCACTAAAGATCGTCGAAAAAAACTCAAATATCCCTTGAACTTGCTTATACGGAATAACCCTAACTCAGAATAAACCCTATTCGGAATAAATCCTATTCGGAATAACCCTATGCTGAAAAACCCTTATACTGAATAACCCTATGCGGAATAACCCTATTCTGAAAATGCCTTATTCGGAATAACCCCTATGCTGAATAACCCTTATGCGGAAAAACCCTTATGCGGAATATTTCTTCAATTCGGAATATCTGGCTATTTGGCTTATTCGGAAAAACCTGCTATTCGGAATGATGGGCAATTCGGAAAGCTATTCGGAATATTTCTCCTATTCGGAAAATTTTTTGCTATTCGGAAAAATATTGGCTATTCGGAAAAATATTGGCTATTCGGAAAGTTTTTGGCTATTCGGAAAATATTGGCTATTCGGAAAGAATTGCTATTCGGAAAAATACTGCTATTCGGAAAAACCCTTCTATCCGGAAAGTCTATTCGGAAACTTCTGCTATTCTGAATATTTCTCCTATTCGGAATATCTATTCGGAATGTTCTGGAAATATGTTTCCGAGACTTAGAAAAACAGCTTTAAATCCGATTTTTGATCCAAAACCACAAAAAGTTTTATGATTTTTACCAAAATAAGCTAAACCCAATCCTTATCAATCAATCCCAATAACAAAAACACCAAAACAACAAGATTCAAGATTGATTTTTTCTAAAGATCACTAATTGATTCAAAAACTAAAAAAGCAACACAATCCTTACCTTAAATCACCCCATAGCTCTTGATACCAAATGTAGAATATTGATAACCTAAGAATCTATGAAGTGGGTTGATGTTTTCTAGTGAGAGAAACTAGAGAGAGAAAGTGAGAGAAAATGTGTGTGATTTTATTAATATGAAAGCATGAAATGAACAACAACCAACCCCTTTCCATGGTGGAAAGGGGTATTTATACTCCAAGCATAACATTGGGCTTGGGCCGGTCCATGACAAGCCCATGGACCGGTTCTTACTTAACTTAATAAGTAACATTTAACTAATTGTTAACTACGAGCTATTACAACATAAATCATATTGTGGAGTGACCGATACTTCTAATATACGTTAAAACGTATTTCTAACACATAGTGACAGAGGCTTTAGATCAAGGCGCGTACAAGTTACGCGACATGGATGGTCGTGACTTATGTCGTACATGGAATATCTACAACATCAAGAAATGTTATCTTTAATGCTACGACCTTTGCATGGATGCTCTTTGGCTGTAGTCAGCCCCAATAAATATCCATGTACTTTTTCTTTTTATGCATTATGTCTTATTGTATTAAAAAACTTGCGAGTATCAATAAAATATCGCACCCCTCGCTAGTTTCGCGGCTCCTTTCTTTTCAATTGGTTATATTTTTTCAATTATGTAATTTCATTATCATTACACTTTACCTATGGGCGTTGATATGAATGAAATCTCATATCAATTATATCACAAATCACGCTAAAACAGAAAGCAAAATACCTGATTTTGATGTATAAAAGCAGTATTATGGGTATGTTTTGTTGTTTGTGCTTGTGTAGGTAAAAAGATACAATTATGAAGAAAACAAAGGAATCAAGCCTTTATTGATGAACAAAAGACAAAAGGAGGATGAAAAGTGACAAGTTAACCAAAGTTAAAGGACCTTTCTTGACAACTTTCAAAGTTGAAGGAATAAAGCTGCAAAATTAGAAAAGTCAAGAACAAAGTCAAACATGGTCAACTATCAAGTCAACAAGTCATATGGCTTATTATGGTCAAACAAGAAGTCAAAGGACCAAAATTGACAAGATTATGAAGATTCTATCTCAAATCAAAATTCTGCTAAACACAAAGACTAAATTTGCCAAAATAAGGAGAAGTTTTTGTTTGATCCATGCATATACATAACTGACCAATGAGAGGCGCCCATTCTCTTCCTTTGGATCACCACATCACTGCCAGCTGGCCACTAATAGCCGTCTCAATTAAATAACCAAATCTCAACAGTGAATCCTACTACTTCTAGTTTCAGCCAATCAGAAATAAGATTTTGGATAATGATCCGAGTGAATGGTTTTCACCCAATACAAACACAACATGTGTCTATTCAAACATCAAACGCACCCAGATTGAAGATTAAGAAGGAGTGATTTTAAGAAGATGAGCTTAACATCAAAAGTGCTCTAAATGAAGAGAGGAATCCAGTCCAATCATCTAATTAGACTAAAATTAACTCAAGAGATAAAGCCCAAATGTGTTCTTCAACAGCAAAATCCAATTGACAGATTTATGTCACGTGGAAGCTGGGGATTGGTTCCCACACGTCACTCATCCCCAACTAACTTCATTTGTACCCTATAAATAGCCCTACTTGTTCTTCATTTGTGTATTGTAGCAAGTGTGTGAAAAAACACACACTTGTCATTTTCTCTCACGTTCAGTTAGAAATTTAGTTAGCAACTAATCTCAAGTGTCTAACAAACACTTGAGTTAGTTAGTTAGATTTGTAACAACTTTGTAACAACCTTCTGCCATTAATGAAACTTAAACTTTCACTTTTCACTTCAAATCACTTTTCCTTTACTTCTTATCTCACATACATTGTTACTGCTTAGTTCTATTGATCATATCAGATCAATAGAGCTTGTTTGAGTGATTTAGAAGAATTACTAGTTGATATCAGCAAGAATTCGTTCAGTCCTTAGCCATTTGTAGCAGAATTTCAGAAATAAGCAGAGATGATCATTCCTTGATGATGATGATGATTTGATGAGTTTTGGCAGTTGATAGTTGGTGTTTGTGTTAGTTTAGAGAGCTCAACGCTCCTCTACTCCATCAAAGGATGCTTCAAGCTAAAAGGCATCAAAATTCTCATTTTAATTCCACTAAACTGTCTTGCCATGCTCAATTCCTAATTACTTAGCTAAACTGCTTAATTGTGATTGATTAAGTGTTCATGTGGTGTGATTGTATTGATTTGATAGTTTGATAGTTGATACGTAGCTTCTTATCAATTCTAGCTTGATAAAATTTGGTTTTGAGCTTCTAAACTGTCATCAGTAGGCCACATTTTGTTCTTTAGTGTTAACTTGTTGGAACTTCACTCGTTTATGGTTCATTTGAGTTGTTTTACAAGTGTAGATAAGTTTCATTTGATTTCATAGCCTTTTGATTAGAAGCATGTGTAAAATTCTTCATAACATTTTTAAAGTGGTGTTTGGATTAGGATTGATTTGATCATTCAGTTGTTATAAGTGTAAGATTTGTGCATTTACTCACTAAACAGACCAGTTCAAATCACTTTGCAAAGTTTTGTGGTCAACACTTTTGTCAAACAGGCAAATAGCCAACAAAAACTTTGGGTCAACTTTTCATCAATTTGAACAAGCAGATTTCAATCCTTGGGCAAATCTTTGTTAGTGGATGATATAAGCTGATTTTTGTTTCTAGACAGAGTTCAACATATGAGCTTTCAGTTTTACTAGGGTAGACAATACATTATCATGGAATAAGCTAGGAATTATCATATAAATAAGTTGTTGAGAAAATGCAATTCCCTGTGATAAGTCCTAACTGTTGAATCATTTCCCAAATTTCCACTTCATACATCTTCCCATTTTCTTACACATTCCTGTTTACAAACATGTTTTAAGGCATTTTGGAGAATTTCAGCTTTTTGGAAATTTTTGGTCAACAAAACTCAACGATAAGCTCTTTTTGCTTATCTTGAGATTCCAGCTTATTGGTTGGATCATTTTCCATGATTTTTGACATTCCAGCCTTGTGATAAGTAGTTTAATCGATTTCAATTGAAAAATCAACTTGTGACTGATTGGATAAGCTGTTAGCTTATTTTGGGCTTACTGGAATAAGCTAACTTGAGTTCTAGCTATTTTCAGCCAGTTTCCCATGACACACCTAGCTAACTTTGGATTTTAAGACTTTCGCAAAAAACTAGAGCTTATTTAGTTGAATAATAAGCTCATACGCTCTTATTGGATTTGTGTTACCCGTTTTTGTTATTAAGTCTTGTTTAATTGCCCATAGGTCCCTATACTTTCATATTTGTTTAATAAGCTTTTGGAAATTAAGTTTTTAAGGTTTGCAAGTTTAGGTCCCTGAATTTTGATTTTGTTACAAGTTTGTTTGGCAGTTTTGCTAAGTTGTTACTTGGTAGTTATAGTTTGTTAGAATTTACATTGCTAGCCCTTCAACTTTCAGAATTTACATTTTTGGTCCTTGCATTTTTACTACTTTACATTTTGATCTGTTTACCATTTGTGCATTCAAAACTTGTACTTCTTGCTTTAATTTTCTTAATTGCAAGATGTTTTTAGTGTAGTACGGTTACATAGATATAATATTTTTACCTTTTTACGTGATTTATTGAATTAGACCTAAATACCAAAACTTTTATAAAAACCAAAAACAATTAAAAACTTGAGCTTAATTGGACAATCAGTTTGTTGTGAGTTGGGAAATACGATCTTGAGAAGTCAAATATTAAATGACGCCGTACGATTGACGATTGATTGACGGATTCGATTGGATTTTGGGATCCGTTCACCTTGTGAGCGTTCCTTTTACGTATCATAAATCAAAAAGATAAAAAAATAAAAAATATAAAAAATAAAAAAATATAAAATCAATTATTTCCTAAGAATTGAACCAAAAAAATAAAAAATTAAAAAAAGTAATCTTTTTCCTAAAAGATACACCAAGAATATATTGTATATATTGGTTTCATTCGTTTTTACGTACATACTACATTTTCTTAAAACCTCAATAAATACAAACATATTTTTGATATATTATTATATGTAAATACATATACGTAGATATGAACACTCAATACACATACTTCCATAAGTATTGCTTTTGCAATACACCGTGCTTGGGGGCGTTCCGGTCCTAAGTTCGTGTATCGATCAAAGTAAATTAAAGGCAAAAATAGATAAATACTTCCAATAGGCAAGAATTCAAATAATACGAACTATTAAGTGAATAGAAAGGTGGCTTTGCTATAAAATGCAAGCCTAAGGGAAAAAGGTACTTAAGAGCTACGCGCCACCTCATTCCCCCCGTTCACTAGTGAGTTTCTAAGAAGGAAAGCTTGTTGGGGGTTTTGCCACCCAATTAGTACTTACATATATTGTATTTTCTTGTGGATATTACTTATTGAACCTCGGAAAGGATAATCCCTTCTTTTTCAAAGTCGATCTAGAGCTCCTCTCTCACTCCTCGAGTTGAGTTGCATGCGCCCTCGAGCGCGTGCACATATACCTTTTGGTGTACAACCCCTTCCTCCCAAAAGGAAGAACAAGAAAAAGAACAAGAACAACACCGTCCATCAAGCTGATCCCGAGCATCGTGCTTTGAACAACTTACAAGAAGTCATGAACGCCGTTGATAATAGACCATTGATGGAAATCCTCCAATCAAATGTGGAGGGAAATGCCGATGCTATTGTTATACCCGAGATACCCGCAAACACTTTTTAGCTTAAGACACATATGATCACTATGGTTTCTTCTACACCTTTCTTAGGGTGACCCATGGATGACCCCCATGATCATATCAAGAAGTTTTTGTCCATATTCAATACACTTAACTATAATGGGGTCCCTCATGATGCTATCAAGTTAATCTTATTCCCATTCTCCTTAGAGGGTAATGCTAGGTATTGGCTAGATAGACAACCATCTATGAGCATCTTCACTTGGGAGGACTTAAGGAAGAAATTTGTGAATAAGTTCTTTCCTCCTTCAAGAACCACCACCTTGAGAAATCAAACCATTGGTTTTCAACAAAGGCAAGACCAAACCTTTAGTGAGGCTTGGGAAGAGTTTAAAGAGTTGTTGAGAATAATGCCCAAACCATGGTTTTAACCAAGTTTACCAAATCAACACCTTCTACAATGGATTGAGACCTCATCATCAAGATTCCCTTAATTCATCCGCGGGTGGGAACATTCTTTCAAAATCCACACAAGAAGCATGGGATATCATTGAGACAAAACCCATGGTGCAAACAAATAACCAAAGAGATGACAGGGTCCATGTTGTTCAAGAGAGTGCTCATCCATCCATTGATAATCAACTCCTCAAGAGTCACGATGAGCTACTTCAAGTTATTGAAAAGAACCAAAAAGAGATGATTCAAGCCTTTAGGAGTGTTTCCTTGAACAACTCTTCTTCCAATAATGTGAATGCCATTTCCATAAGTTGTGAGATATGTGGAGGACCTCACTCTTACCTAAAATGTGATAGAGTTCAAAACTTTCAAGGTGAATGCTATGCTTATCAAGATGAATAAAGAGAGCACTTTAAACCTAACATCAACCCTAACCATCTTTCTTACAAGTCAAACAATTACCTTGCTCCATCCGGCTTTCCACCCCATCCACCCACCCAAAACCAAACCAATCCTCCTCAATTGCTTCAAAGAAATCAAGGGCTAAGGCCAAATTACCAAGGACACAACAACTATAGAGCACCCAATAACTTTCAACATCAAGGAAACAACTTTCATGCAAATAACCAAGGATTTCACCCACCACCTCCACCTTTCCACCATCAAGGACACACTCAAGGATATGGGAAAAATGATACCTTTGAGCTACTTCAAAAGATGAATCAAGAAACCGAAAGAAGGATCGTGAAAGTGAAAAGAGAACACAAGATCAATTGAGGGCTATGCATGAGGAAACAAACAAGAAATTTATGTTGCTTCTTAATCAAAGACCACAAGGTTCTCTACCTTAAAACACACAAACCAATCCAAGGGCTAATGTAAATGCAATAACAACAAAGAGTGGAAAAACAACTATTGATCCTTCAATGCCTCCTACACCTCATTTGGTTACTCCTACTATGGTTCCTCCTTGTGATAAGCCTACAACATCAAGCTCTACAACTTCAACACGTACACCTTCTAATCCTACACCTACTAATCCTTCACCTTCCACACCTATCAATAAAGAAACCAACAAAGAGAGCCCTTCCACAACAGCTACTCAACCTACACCAAAACTAAGTCTTCCATACCCATCAAGATTGAGAAAGGAGAAGCTTGAAAAAAAGGATGATATTAAAGTGTCAAAATTTTTGAGGATGTTCAAGCAATTGAATATCAACATATCCCTTCCGGAAGCTCTAGCTTATATGCCCAAGTTTGCCAAAATGTTCAAAGACCTCCTCTCAGAAAAAGAAAAGTTGGTGGATATGCCTAACACATCATTAAATAAGAATTGCTCCGACGTGTTACTAAAGACATTAACAACAAAACTTGGAGATTCGGGACGGTTTTTGATCCCTTGTAATTTTTCCTGGGTGGAAAATTGCATGGCACTAGAGAATCTTGGGGCAAGCATCAATCTCATGCCTTTATCCGTTTGGCAAAAACTCTCTCTTCCCGAGCTCACTCCTACTAGGATGACCCTTGAGTTAGCAAACCGTTCAATAGCTTATACGGTAGGCATTACGGAGTATATGTTTGTAGGGGTTGATAAATTCACATTCCCCGCGGATTTTGTAGTTGTTGACTATGATATGGACCCGAGAGTTCCTCTTATTGATGGTAGACCTTTCTTGAGGACGGGTCGTACTCTTATTGATGTGGCGAAAGGAGAACTAATTATGCGAGTTGAGGATGAGAAAGTAGTTTTAAGTTGGGGAAAGTCACTTAGAAATCCCAAAGTTGTGAAACAATTAACATAGTGGATGTTCTTGATGAGGTGTGTGATGAACATTTTCATGAAGCTTGCAAAAATGATAGTGAGAACATGCCACATGTGGAGACCGTTGCCTCAATTGCTCCCTCTTTAACACCATTTGGAGAGAGTGATTTCCTCTTAGAGGAATTTGAGTCTAACTTTCTTGGTAATAATGATTCTCCCATTAATTGGGAAAAGATATTCTAACTATCTAAAAGTTACTCAATGAGGATCTCATTCCTTCACTCACTCCACAAGAAGTTACCAATGATGATCCATCCTTAGTGAAACCTTCCATTGAGAGTCCACCTTCCCTAGAACTTAAGGATCTTCCATCACACCTTGAATATGCTTTCTTAGAGGGAGAGGACCAATTACCCGTTATCATAGCCAAAGACTTGAAAGATGTTGAGAAGGAAAAACTCATAGAGGTTCTTAAGAAAAATAAAGCTATAGCTTGGAAAATATCCGACATAAGGGGAATTGATCCAAATTTTTGTACACACAAAATACTTATGGAGGATGATTACAAACCCGCCATTCAAAACCAAAGAAGGGTTAACCCAAAAATCCATGAAGTCATCAAAAAGAAAGTTATCAAACTCCTTAATGCGGGTATGATTTACCCAATTTCTGACTCTCCATGGGTTAGCCCGGTGAATTGTGTGCCTAAGAAGGGTGGAATCACCGTTGTGCCTAATGAGAACAATGAGCTAATCCCCACTAGACTTGTCACGGGTTAGAGAGTTTGTATTGACTATAGGAAGCTTAATGATGCCACTAGGAAAGATCATTTTCGATTACCTTTCATGGACAAAATGCTTGAACGCTTAGCGGGAAATGAGTACTATTGCTTTCTAGATGGATACTCATGTTATTTCCAAATACCCATTGATCCAAAGGATCAAGAAAAGACCACATTCACTTGTCCCTATGGCACATTTGCTTATAAGAGAATGCCTTTTGGCTTGTTCCATGCGTCGGGGACATTCCAAAGGTGTATGATGGAAATCTTTCATGACATGATTGAGCACACTATGGAAGTTTTCATGCATGATTTCCCGGTTTTTAGAGATTCATTTACTTCTTGTCTCTCCCATTTAGAACGTATGCTAAAGAGGTGTGAAGAAACACGTCTTGTTCTAAATTGGAAGAAGTGTCATTTCATGGTCAAAGAAGGGATAGTTTCGGGCCATAAGATATCCAACAAAGGTTTAGAAGTGGATCGAGCTAAAATAGATGTTTGATAGGTGTGAAAATGCACATCCTTTTACCACTTAATTATAATAATAACCAAGCCAAAACGTGTATTTTATGTCGTAAATGTCGGAATTATAGGAGCAAAATGTAAAAAGGGAAGAAAACAAGGGCTTTCACGGGCTTTTATCGAAGAAAACGAGAGAAGACGAAGTCAAAAGATCAAGAGTCCAAAAAGAACGGAAGTCCAAGGCCTATTCTGAAGATTTATCGAAGAAAAAGTCTAAAGACGGAAGTTTAATGAAGTCGAAGAACCAAGTCTAATTAAAGAAGAAAATTATAAGACGAGTTCAATTTATATCGACAAATCCCGAGACGATGTCGAGAAAGACAAAGAATTTAAGTCGAGTCGAGACAAAGTGAAAGGAGAAAGCATCAACACCTAGCCTCCCCTCCTCCTATATATACCCTCCTAATGTGTCATTAGGAGGGTGTTAGTTAATTAGATTTTAGTCTTTAGATTAGGAGTAGATTAGAGTAGGAGTAGGTGTAATCTAAATTTCCATGCTTTTTCATTAATCTTGTAATTTGAATCTTAATCATTTTAATTTCAAGCTTTTTCAATAAATCATTCTCATTCTTCCTTTCTTTATTATTAATCTTGTGTAATTTTGATAATCATGTAGTTTAATTAATCATGTTCTTGTTTGATTGATGTTTTTTATTGACTGTGCTTATTGATTTTTATGTGTTTGATTTTTATAGCTTATTGTGTTTGATGCTTATTGTTTGATTTTGCTTATTTTTAATTAAATGTTTTTATTAGTTTATTTTATTAAAAGTTGATTTTTATTATTTAGATTAATTTGTGTTTTTAAAGTTTTTGATTTGTGGTTGAATTAGTTTTTCTTAAAAGTGTTTTAAGATTAAGTTTTAGTTATTTGTTTATTTGATTTTTGCTTATCGTAGCTTATTTTCCTGCTTTTTAGTTGTTACAGTAACTGTCCATCTGTTTTTCTAGATCTTCGCAAAAGGGTTTTGATTATCCGAAGATTGCACCATATTCCGAAGATTCACATTCCGAAAATAGTCATTTCTCTGAATTTGTTCATTATTCCGAAAATAGTCATTTCTCTGAATTTGTTCATTATTCCGAAAATAGTCATTTCTCTGAATTTGTTCATTATTCCGAAAATAGTCATTTCTCTGAATTTGTTCATTATTCCGAAAATAGTCATTTCTCTGAATTTGTTCATTATTCCGAAAATAGTAATTTCTCTGAATTTGTTCATTATTCCGAAAATAGTCATTTCTCTGAATATGTTCATTATTCCGAAAATAGTCATTTCTCTGAATTTGTTCATTATTCCGAAAATAGTCATTTCTCTGAATTTGTTCATTATTCCAAAAATAGTCATTTCTCTTAATTTGTTCATTATTCCGAAAATAGTCATTTCTCTGAGTTTGTTCATTATTCCGAAAATAGTCATTTCTCTGAAATTGTTCATTATTCCGAAAATAGTCATTTCTCTGAAATTCCAGCTTTTTCCGAACTTCTTTGTTTATCTAAAATTGTATGATTTTAGTTTTTTCCTTTTATATTTTGTCATTTCCTTTTAAAGCTTTATTTTTATCTTTAATTAGTTTTAGACAACGACACATTTTCTTTTATTCACCAAAGACGACTGAGTCGCACTTTCAAGCGGAGATCAATTGGATTAGACACCGATAAAACGAACTTTTTAACTAGCAAAATCATACTTTCAAATGGCGTCGTTGCCGGCTCTTTTTGTAAAGATTAACGGTTCTTATTGAGAGACGCGTTGGATTTTGGGATCCGTTCATTCATGAACGTTATTTTTCTTGCATTTTTCAAAAATATTTTCAAAAATCCTGAAAAATAAAAAAAAATTCAAAAATCCCAAAAACAATTAAAAAATCATAAAAAGCATTTCTTTTTCGAAAGTTTTGCACCTAAAATATTCTTCTTGCTTATATATTGTTCTTAATGAATCGTATGTTGCTTGTGCTGCAGGGTGTGGAAGACCATTGTATGGCTTTCAAACATGTCAATGGTGTACATGTGAGCGGTGTGGAAATGATATCGACAATACACAATTTGGATTTTGTCCCTCGTGCAATTCAATTAACTCATCCTTTGCTTCTAATGCACTTACTCCACCCTCTTGCATATATTGTGGAAGCGATTCTCATTGGCATGTTTCACGTCCGATTCGATACCCGTCTCATGACGAGCAAGAACTGGGTTACAATTATGACAATGTTAATAGCTATCCACATGACGCACCCGGTTTTCCTTAATACCCGTATTGCAACAATTGTGGGGGCCCTCACGATAGTTCTTATTTCAGCCAATGAATTATTCTGAGCCAAATCCGTGTTCTCATTTTTCTCCACCGATGAATTATTATGAGCCAATTCAGTGTTCTAATTCTTTTACACCGATGAATTATTATGAGCCACATCCGTGCTATAATTCCGGTTTTCAAAATTTTGAGCCCCCACAACACTCCATCGATCATCTACCCTCCTTTGCATTTTCTGCTGAGCAAATTGCCACTCTTTTTGACAAATTTCAAAGACTTCAAGAAGCTGTCAATAAATACATCGAAAAATGTCAAGAGGATTAACGACAAGAGCAAGTAGCTAATCTTAGTGCTTATACCCATCCTCTTGTGCATCCATACTACTATTATGATGATGACGAGGATGATATCTATGATCTCAACCCATCTTCTGAGATTACTACTCCTACACTTGATATCCCTAATGCGTCTAAGGATAGTGATACATCGAGTGAGATTAGTAATTTTGGTCTTGATAAATTCTTTGATGAGGTTTGTGATGCATCGAATTTTGTGGAGCCTACGGACGAGGTCGCTCTTAATGATGATTTTTCTCCATGCTATGAGAATTTCACTTTTGAAATTTCTCCTTCTCCTCCGGGCGATGAAGGCGATGTTGATTTATTCTCTCTGACATACGAGAAGTTCACCACTGTACTTGGTCTTGTAGATGAGGTGAAAGACGTTATTCTTCGTGACAAATTACTGAAAGTTCATCTTCTTATTGCTAAAATTGAAGCATTGAATTCTGCTCCTATTTCTGAGTCTTTACCTCCGTCTATTACTTCAGTTGAGAATAATGATACAGCTATGGAGTAAATCGACATTCTCTCAATATCTCTGGGTATTGATGATGGTGATACGGAGGGGGATATTATTTTTGATAATTTGCTGCATGAAGATATTGTCCCAAGTCTCCCTCCCGAGCACCTTTCATCCACACCTTTAGACACCATTACGGAGGATGAGTGCTTTGACCCGGGCGGTGACATTGACTATTTTATGAGTGATAACTTTACGGCTTTGCCTCTTGGTCAACATCAATTGTCTTTGGGGGATGACAATTTGCTTTCTTTACCCACCCCACCTCCCGTGGATCACAACCTCACATACTTTTCGTATGTTGAGAGGACTTTTCTACCTTTTAAGACTTACCCTCCGGCCTCCCCTTTATTAATGTCCTCCGGGAACGAGGACAAGGTCTTTGATCCCGGTATTACATTCGAGGCTTCCCCATGGACCATTTAATTCGGGGACGAGTCAGGCTCGTGACTCGGTTAACAAAAACAAGCGCTTTTTGGGAGGCAACCCGATTATCTATCTATCTTTATCTGTTTTTATAATAAGTGTAGGGGAGACCCTTGTATATGTTTGTTGTTTTCTTTCTTATCATGTGCGGGGATTCGAGCTTTCAAAGATACATTCTTGATGACTTTTGACGACCCGTGATTCCGTGTTCCCGTCTTCCCGGTTCTATCCTAAACTCTTTTAATTCATTATTCTATCATTTATGTTGAAATAGGAATCACTTTAGTTTTCTCTTCCTTAGCAAGATTTAAACAACGTGCATAATGTCCTAAGTGTAGGGGAGGTTACTTCCACATGCTGAAACATTGAGGACAATGTTTATATTAAGTGTAGGGGGACTTCTATCGAAGTTAAGTGGGCTTTTCCTTGTATTTGTCCTCATTTTAACCGGAAAATTGATTTTTCGACTTTTTTTCAAAATTTTTGATCTATTTTGGCCAAGTAGTTTTACCTTTCTATTGTTATTTTCTTTCTTTGCTAGAATAATTTTTAATAAAGTGGTTTTAATTTTTAAACGTTGTGAATCTTTTGACTCAACCCGAGTTTACTTATGCAAGTTCACTCTAGCTAGTATCCTTAACGTGTTTAAGTCAAGTTTTGCTAGGCTTTTATATAGGAAACTTTAAAACGCGAAAGTCTTAACTCTCACGGGTTAAGAACAAGAACTTTTCGTAAGTTCCTATAATTGATCCTAGAAAGTCGTTTATCAAGGGAACTTTAAAATGAAAATTCTAAACTTGAAAAAGTCTAAGAAGATGCAAGATCCTATAGATGACTTGAAAACCCAAAACTATGATTTAATTGGCTAAGCATCCACGAGTCTCATTCCTTGAGATTTTAAATTATGGAGAACGAGAGATGATAGAGTCAGTTATAAGTTTGGTATTCTTTCATGAATTTATGTGAGTTAATTATGAGCTTATTCTCCCATTGCTTGCTAATAAATATATTTGCAATAAATAAGGTTGTACGATTTGAAAAGTTACTTAGCTTCTAGCAAAAGATCGTTTAAAAGTTGCTCGGTATTAATTAGAGTTCATAGCCAAGGCATAACTTATTGAAGCGGGATGCGAAGATTGGCTAGTCCGAAAAGGCCCTAACAAGGCATGAGGGCTACATTTTGTTGCTAAAGATCCAAAGTGATGTGAAGAATCATTTATCAAAAATCAATATGAAGGATCGAGACACACGACGAAAAGCAAATATTCCCGTAAAGATCATGGAGAGGTCTATCCAAAAAGGCCCTAACAAGTTATGAGGACAAATAGATCCAAGTCCTAAAAGGAGGCGGATCGTTGTATATCAAAATCCCAAATAAAGATTGGAGAAAAATGAAGAATTCGTGGTCCAAGTATGAAGAATCTCTCAAAAACTTCAAGTGAAGAAATTCCTATTATGAAGAGAAGACCATTATTTCATGAACGTCTCTCAAGATTTGAAGTATGAAGTCAATGCCAAATATCGATCCAAGAAAGGTCTCAAATTGTGAAGCGAGTTATGCCAAGATATGAACTTTAAGAGGTCCCAATAAGCAGTTTTAAAAGATTTTGTCCTTTGGCTAACTATTGATTAAATCGTCCCACTTTATTTTCAGCCTAAATAAATTATCGAAATAAGTCAACAATGCATCCTCGTGATCATTTAAGACAACAATAAAATATAAGAGATACACCTAGGATTAAGGGAGTCTAAGTGAATAATTGGGCCACACGAGTGATTGTTAGATTGCTAAATTATAAGAACAATGATCTCGTTTTTAAGCTTGGTATGGAGAACGTGAAACTTGAGGGTGATAAACATTCATGACAATCCAAAACCCCAATGTAAGTCTTTAATCTCTTAATTTGTTTTTCTTCCTTTAATTATGTCTTATGTTTAATAAAGGCCAAGGTGGGTTAATTATGATGAAAAATATAAATCTTGCTTTGTAACTAATGCATTGCATAAGCACATTGCAATGGTCAAGTGTAGGGGATTTGATAGGTGTGAAAATGCCCATCCTTTTACCACTTAATTATAATAATAACCAAGCCAAAACGTGTATTTTATGTCGTAAATGTCGGAATTATGCGTGGTTTGTGTTTTTGTTGTGATTTAGGAGCAAAATATGAAAAGGGAAGAAAACAAGGGCTTTCACGGGCTTTTATCGAAGAAAACGAGAAAAGACGAAGTCAAAAGATCAAGAGTGCAAAAAGAACGGAAGTCCAAGGCCTATTCTGAAGATTTATCGAAGAAAAAGTCTAAACACGGAAGTTTAATAAAGTCGAAGAACCAAGTCTAATTAAAGAAGAAAATTATAAGACGAGTTCAATTTATATCGACAAATCCCGAGACGACGTCGAGAAAGACAAAGAATTTAAGTCGAGTTGAGACAAAGTGAAAGGAGAAAGCATCAACACCTAGCCTCCCCTCCTCCTATATATACCCTCCTAATGTGTCATTAGGAGGGTGTTAGTTAATTAGATTTTAGTTTTTAGATTAGGAGTAGATTAGAGTAGGAGGAGGTGTAATCTAAATTTCCATGCTTTTTCATTAATCTTGTAATTTGAATCTTAATCATTTTAATTTCAAGCTTTTTCAATTAATCATTCTCATTCTTCTTTTCTTTATTTCTAATCTTGTTTAATTTTGATAATCATGTAGTTTAATTAATCATGTTCTTGTTTGATTGATGTTTTTTATTGATTGTGCTTATTGATTTTTATGTGTTTGATTTTTATAGCTTATTGTGTTTGATGCTTATTGTTTGATTTTGCTTATTTTTAATTAAGTGTTTTTATTAGTTTATTTTATTAAAAGTTGATTTTTATTATTTAGATTAATTTGTATTTTTAAAGTTTTTGATTTGTGGTTGAATTAGTTTTTCTTAAAAGTGTTTTAAGATTAAGTTTTAGTTATTTGTTTATTTGATTTTTGCTTATCGTAACTTATTTTCCTGCTTTTTAGTTGTTACAGTAACTGTCCATCTGTTTTTCTAGATCTTCTCAAAAGGGTTTTGATTATCCGAAGATTGCACCAATTCTGAAGATTCACATTCTGAAAATAGTCATTTCTCTGAATTTGTTCATTATTCCGAAATAGTCATTTCTCTGAATTTGTTCATTATTCCGAAAATAGTCATTTCTCTGAATTTGTTCATTATTCCGAAAATAGTCATTTCTCTTAATTTGTTCATTATTCCGAAAATAGTCATTTCTCTGAATTTGTTCATTATTCTGAAAATAGTCATTTCTCTGAATTTGTTCATTATTCCGAAAATAGTCATTTCTCTTAATTTGTTCATTATTCCGAAAATAGTCATTTCTCTGAATTTGTTCATTATTCCGAAAATATTCATTTCTCTGAATTTGTTCATTATTCCGAAAATAGTCATTTCTCTGAATTTGTTCATTATTCCGAAAATAGTCATTTCTCTGAAATTCCAGCTTTTTTCAAACTTCTTTGTTTATCTGAAATTGTATGATTTTAGTTTATTCCTTTTATATTTTGTCATTTCCTTTTAAAGCTTTATTTTTATCTTTAATTAGTTTTAGACAACGACACATTTTCTTTTATTCACCAAAGACGACTGAGTCGCACTTTCAACCGAAGATCAATTCGATTAGATATTGAGAAAACGAACTTGTTAACTAGCAAAATCATACTTTCAATGTTATTGCCAAACTTCCCCCACCTACCACGGTGAAAGGAGTTAGGAGCTTTTTGGGTCATGTGGGTTTCTATAGGCGTTTTATACAAGATTTTTCTAAGATAGCAAGACCCATGACCCACCTCTTGGAAAAATAGGGTCCTTTCATATTCACACAAGAGTGTTTAGTGTCTTTTGAGATTTTTAAGGAAAAGTTGACTAAGGCTCCCGTTTTGGTATCACCAAATTAGGATTTGCCTTTTAAACTCATGTGTGATGCTAGTGATTATGCCGTGGGGGCCGTTTTGGGACAAAGAGTTAATAAGCATTTCCAACCTATACACTATGCGAATAAGACAATGACGGGTGCTCAACTCCATTATACCACTACGAAAAAGGTGTTGCTTTCTATTGTTTATGCCTTTGAGAAATTTAGACCCTATCTTGTTCTTTCTAAGACCATAGTGTGTACGGATTATTCCGCTCTCAAGTAACTCATGACAAAGCAAGATGCTAAGCCTAGGCTTTCGAGATGGGTTTTGTTGCTACAAGAGTTTTCTATAGAGATCCATGATAAGAAAGGAGCCAAGAATTTAGCGGCGGATCACTTGAGTAGACTTAAGCATCATTTTCAAGGAGAATTACCTCATAAGAAAATCAATGAATCCTTTCCACTTGAGGAACTCATGTC
This sequence comes from Glebionis coronaria, assembly GCA_025667525.1. Lineage (NCBI taxonomy): Eukaryota > Viridiplantae > Streptophyta > Magnoliopsida > Asterales > Asteraceae > Glebionis > Glebionis coronaria. The sequence continues at coordinate 551,858,734 of CM046875.1, read as the reverse complement.
TATCTCTTCACAAGAGGATGCCACCCCCTGGTTTGTGGATATTGCAAACTATCTTGTGGGGGATGTGCTTATAGAGGGTCTCACTTCCCAAAAAAAAGAAAGAGTTTCTCAAGGAAGCAAAATATTACTTTTGGGATGACCCTTACCTCTTTAGGCAATGTGCGGACCAAATCATAAGAAGTTGTGTAGATAGGCCCGAAGCATTTAAAATCTTAGAAGCTGATAGGTGTGAAAACACCCATCCTTTTACCACTTATTTCCGGCTAAAACAAGACCAAAACACGTATTTAATATCATTTGTTTGGAATTATGCGTGGTTTTTGTGTTTATTGTGTTTTCAGAGTCAACCGGATGAATATTGAAGAAAACATGGGATTGCACGGGTTTTATCGAAGAAAAAGACTCAAGACGAAGTCTATTGTCCAAGAGATGCAAAAGATTTGAAGTCAATGTGCCTATTTGAAGATTTATCGAAGAATAGAGCCAAAGATGGAAGATTCATATATGTCGAAGAACTCGAGTCTATTAAACAAAAGATTATAAGACGAGTTGGAATTATTCACCGACACTTCTCAAATTCAAGTCGGAAACGTTTATTTGAAGAAACGTGAAGACTAAAGAAGAAAGAAGAAAAAGAAGCCCAAACCAAAGCCCAATTACAAGCCCACCACCACAAGACACGCCTATATATAGGGCCTCACTTCACAAATTTGGAAACTTAGTCTTTTTAGGTAGTTTGTAGTTTTATTCATTCTCTCTAGTTTTAGAGAGAGAAAGTTCTAAACTTTCTCTCACTAGATTTCATCTTTTTCTCTTTCAAGATCAAAACTTTGTATTATTTTTCATTAATCAAGTTTAGTTTCATGCTTTTAATCTTTAATCTCATCCTTCCTTTCTTTGATTTTGATTGATTTTGGTACAAATCTCGTATGATCCGTGTTGTTCATCAATGATTTTGTGCTTAAAAAGTTAATTTTTTATGTTTTCCTAAGTCTATACACGAATAAGCTTTAAGATCCTTGTTCTTATTGGCTTATTTGTTAGTTTTGCTTATTTACTTTTTAAAGTTTTTATGAAAAGTTCATCTTTTTATTTGATTTATGTATTTACTTATTTGAAGTTAGAAAAGTTGTTTTTAGTGCTTATTTGTTCAGCTTAAAATTGGATTCGAGCTAGTTTTGGGTTTTAGCTTATTCTAATAGCTTATTTCCCTTTCATAAGCCTCGGATCTACATCATTTTCGGAAAGGGTGAAACCCTTTTCCGACCGGGTATTCCAACCAAGCACACAACCCTCATTCCGATCGTGTGATCGGAAAGGGGTTTAGGTTTTCCGATTGTAACCTTTTTTGGCTATATTCCGATTGAGCAATTTTTCATGTATTCCGATTTGATGCTTACTCGCCCACATTCCGATCTTAGCTCTTTAAGTTTATTCCGATCTTGTCCTAATTCGAATTATATTCCGATTAAAGCTTTTACATAGTTATTCCGATTGAGAACTTTTGTTACATTCCGATTAGAACAAGTTTTTGAACATTCCGATTGTGCCGTCTTTGTCCCTCATTCCGATCATTTGATCGGAATATATTCCGATCACTCCATTTTCCATTATTCCGATTTGAGTTGTTTTGTTCCGATCTTACTTTCTTTTAGTATTTTCCAACTAAGTTCTTATTTTTCACAAAGTTTTCCAAGTGTTAGTTTTTATTGAATGTCCATTTATTTTTCTAGTATAATCTTTAAGTTTTCAAACTTTTATTTTTAAGCTCGTCTTTTAGGTTAATCTTTTAAAGCTTTAAGTTTACTCTTCGACACTTAATTAATTGTTATTAGTTTAAAATAGATAAACAAACCAACATCTTTTTATTAACCAAGAACAAATCATTCTACTTAGAGCCGAGATTAATTCGAGAGGATACCGAGAACTTTAAATCAAGAACCCATAGAAAATCATAGTATCAAATGGTGCCGCTGCCGGCTCTTCTCGTTAAGATCAACAATTTTTTGTGAGAACTTAGATTTTGGGATCCGTTCCCCGTGAACGTTACTTTTTCACAAAAATTTTCAAAAACACAAAAAAATATAAAATTTTCAAAAAATCCTAAAAATTAAAAAACATAAAAAACAAAAATATTTTTTCTTTGTTTTTGCCTTGGTAGTTCTTTTGCAGGTGTATGCGCACTCGATCAACGTCTTATCAAGAGCCCGGGCCTCTCGATAACCTAGACATGGCCGGTGTACAAAACAACAACAATAACCCACCTCAAAACAATAATAATAACAATAACAACCCACCTTTCAACATGAATAATAACAACAACCATGAGCCTCTACCAAACAATCGCCCGATGATTGAACTGCTGCAAGCTCATGTAGATGGCAACACTGATCCAATTGTCATACCCACGATTGCAGCCAACAACTTTGAGCTTAAATCCGGCTTTATCCAGATGGTCTCTGCTCAACCATTCTTGGGGCGTACCATTGATGATCCACATGACCACATCGAGAGATTCTTGCAACTCACCAATACGGTCAAATTCAATGGTGTTCCACAAGAGGTAATCCGTTTACAACTTTTTCCCTTTTCTTTAGAGGGACAAGCCCGGCATTGGCTTGCTAAGGAACCGCCACAGAGTATTCTTTCGTGGACGGATTTGGAGACCAAGTTTATCAACTACTTTTTCCCACCCTCTTGTACTACCGCTTTGCGGAATGACATTATCAATTTTGAACAAAAGTACGATGAGTCGTTCAGTGAATCTTGGGACCGTTTCAAAGACCTTTTGAGAAAATGCCCACAACATGGTTTTACCAAAGTGCACCAAATTAATACTTTTTATAATGGTTTAAGCATGAATGACCAAGATTCACTAAACAGTGCCTCGGGGGGTAATCTTTTGGCTAAGACTTCCAATGCTGCTTGGGATATCATTGAGAATAAGTCTCGTGTGCAAACCAAGAGTGTTCGGACCAATGTCGCTAGTGCTAGTACTAGTGACAGCGACAAGCGACTTGACAAAATCATTACGCTTCTTGAATCGCTTGCTACCCAACCGCCAGCAATACCAACAGCATCAACGCTAGAAACGCAAAAGACGCTCAAGTCAATGTTGTTAGCCAACCATGTGAGATATGCGGGGGTCCTCATTCTTACACCACTTGTACTGCCACCCAAAACTACCCTTCTGAGAACGTGAATGCAGCATACGGTACCTATCCTCAACCTGCTTATCAACCTGCTCGACCTCAAGGTGACCGCAACCTGCTCAGCTATCGCTCCAACAACTATCTCTCACCACCTGGTTCTACTCCTAACAACCCAAACCAACAACAAAACCTCAACCGCCCTCCTCAACAACAACAACAATCTCGTGGACCATACATACCACCTCACAAACAACAACATCCACCTCAAAGAAACAACCAAGTTTACCAGCAACCTGCTTATCAACCACCCACATACAATGCTCCTCCCAACCAACCCACCGCTTTACACCAAGAAGTGGAAACTTACATGAGGACTAACGATGTGATCGTGGAAAATCTTCAACAGGAAGTGCGCAACTTGACAGCAGACCTGATGAAACAAGGGAACGATCTGAGAGCTGATATGAGAAACACTATGGATAGTCAAACGAATGACTTAAGAAACATGATGGCTAGTTTCTTCCACGATAATCAACCCTCTTCTTCGGGTACTCTTCCGAGTAACACCGTTGCGAATCCAAGAAGGGAGATGAAAGCAATCACCACTCGCAGTGGCAAAGGTACCAAGGAACCCGAGCTTCCTATACCTCCACCGGTGGTTGTGACTAAGGAGAACGAGTCACCTGCTCCTATTCCTCATCCTTCGACTTCCCAAATTTCTCTGCCTCTTACTGCTACCCAGCCTCCACCCAAGGATGTGAGTGATCCTTCGATCCCAAAGCCTTCCTCTTCTTTTGATATACCTTATCCATCTAGGTTGAGGAAAGAGAAGCTCAAAAGCAAGGATGATATTCAGGTTTCGAACATTCTCAAAATGTTTAAACAATTGAATTTTAACATCTCCTTCGCTGAGGCTCTCGCTCACATGCCTAAGTACGCGGAAATGTTCAAAGATCTTCTCAGCGACAAGGAAAAGCTTCTTGACATCGCCAACACCCAACTTAATGAGAATTGCTATGCAGTCCTCTTAAGGAAATTGCCAACCAAGCTTGGTGATCCGGGTCGTTTCTTAATCCCTTGTAACTTCCCGGGAATAGAGAATTGCATGGCCTTAGCCGATCTAGGTGCCAATATCAACTTAATGCCTTTAAGTGTGTGGAAGCAATTATCTCTCCCTGGCCTAGTCCCCACCAAAATGACTCTGGAATTAGCTAACCGTACGGTTGCTTATCCAGTGGGGATAGCTGAAGACGTCTTTGTAGGAGTCGACAAATTCACTTTTCCTGCCGATTTCGTTGTCGTCGACTATGAGATAGACCCTCGTATGCCATTGATCGTTGGTCGTCCATTCTTGAGGACCGGTCGCACTCTCATCGATGTTGAAGCCGGTGAGCTTATCATGAGAGTGGGTGGCGATAAAATCGTCTTCAACATGGGAAAGTTGTCTAAACAACCTTATTCATACGAGAGTGTTAATTGTATTGACGTTCTGGATGAGGCTTGTGAAGAACACTTTAATGATGCTTGTAAAAATATTCCTACCTCTCTTCCCAATGTTGAAACTGTTTCCTCTATTGATTCATCACAGTCTCTATTTGGAGAAAGTGATTTCTTTTGGAAAGATCTTGAAACCACCATGGGAGATGTGAACTTAGCTAATGATGATTCTCCCACCGATGGGGATGAAGACATGCATTTCTTTGAAAACCTTCTCAACGAAGACAATCTTTCTCCACCATCTCCCACGGTTATTGCTATCGATATTCCGACTTTGAAAACGCCTCCCATCGAAAATCCTCCGGATTTAGAACTTAAGGAGTTGCCGCCTCATCTCGAGTACGTGTTCCTTGAAGAAAAGAAGAAGTCGTCCGTCATCATTGCGAAGGACTTGAAAGAAGAAGAGAAAACTCGTCTCATCGCTGTGCTTAAAGATCATAAGACGGCAATTGCTTGGAAAATTTCCGACATCCGCGGAATTGACCCGAACTTTTGTACTCACAAGATTCTCATGGAAGATGACTTTTAACCCACAATCCAGAGCCAAAGAAGGGTTAATCCTAAAATTCATGACGTCATCAAACAAGAGGTTATCAAACTTCTAGATGCCGGCTTGATTTACCCTATTTCGGATTCACCGTGGGTAAGTCCCGTCCATTGTGTGCCCAAGAAGGGCGGAATAACCGTTGTTCCCAACGAACACAAAGAGTTGATTCCCACTCGTCTCGTTACTGGGTGGAGAGTTTGTATTGATTATCGCAAGCTCAATGATGCCACAAGAAAAGATCACTTTCCTCTTCCCTTCATGGATCAAATGCTCGAGCGTCTAGCTGGTAATGACTATTACTGCTTTTTAGACGGTTTCTCCGGGTATTTTCAAATTCCCATCGATCCCAAGGACCAAGAAAAAACCACATTCACTTGTCCCTACGGAACATTTGCTTACAAACGCATGCCTTTTGGTTTATGTAATGCTCCTGGGACGTTCCAAAGGTGTATGATGGCTATCTTCCATGACATGGTGGAAGACACTATGGAAGTATTCATGGATGATTTCTCGGTTTATGGCGATTCTTTCTCTGCTTGCCTTGCCAATTTAGAACGTATGCTGAAGCGGTGTGAAGACACTCGCCTTGTTCTTAATTGGGAAAAATGCCATTTCATGGTAAAAGAAGGCATCGTGCTAGGACACAAGATCTCCAAAGCCGGTCTTGAAGTAGACCGTGCTAAAGCCGATGTTATCGCTAAGTTACCTCCGCCTTCAACCGTGAAGGGTGTGAGAAGTTTCCTTGGTCATGCGGGCTTTTACCGTCGATTCATCAAAGATTTTTCTCAAATCGCTCGCTCGATGACCCATCTCTTGGAAAAAAAATACTCCTTTTATCTTTTCCAACGAGTGTCTTGAAGCCTTTAACTCGCTTAAGGATAAGCTAACTAAGGCACCCGTCTTGGTCACCCCTAATTAGGAGCTGCCTTTCGAGTTGATGTGCGATGCTAGTGACTTTGCTATTGGAGCGGTTCTGGGACAAAGAGTGAACAAACACTTCCAACCGATCCATTACGCTAGCAAGACAATGACGGGGGCTCAATTGCATTATACGACAACCGAAAAAGAGCTTTTAGCTGTTGTCTATGCTTTTGAAAAGTTCCGCCCCTATCTTGTCCTTTCCACCACAATCGTGTATACCGATCATTTCGCGTTGAAGTACTTGTTAACTAAACAAGATTCCAAACCAAGACTTCTTCGCTGGGTTTTGCTACTCCAAGAATTTAAAATTGAAATTCGCGTTAAAAAAGGAGCTGAAAACCTAGCCGCGGATCATCTCAGTAGACTTGAGGATCCTTATCATCCGAACAAAGACATCAATGATTCTTTTCCCTTGGAGACCTTAATGTCTATCAACTCGACTGCTGATGAAACCCCGTGGTTTGCAGACATTGCAAACTACTTGGCGGGTGGAATTCTCGTTGACGGGTTAACATCCCAGAAAAAGAAGAAGTTCTTTAATGACATTAAGACTTACTTTTGGGATGACCCGTATCTTTTCAAAAAATGTGCCGACTTGATTATTCGCCGATGTGTTGATGGACCGGCAGCTTTAGAAATCCTTGACGCTTGCCACAAAGGACCCACCGGTGGTCACTTTGGTCCCAACTACACCGCCAAAAAAGTGTTTGACTCGGGATTTTATTGGCCCACCATCTATCGTGATGCTCACGAGATGGTTAAACGTTGTGATGCGTGCCAAAAACAAGGCAAGATCACACATAAAGATGAGATGCCTCAAAATTTCATACAAGAATGTGAAATCTTTGATGTTTGGGGTATCGACTTTATGGGGCCATTCCCTTCATCTAAAGGAAACAAATACATCCTTGTCGCCGTTGACTACGTTTCAAAGTGGGTTGAAGCCAAAGCTTTACCTACTAATGATGCAAGGGTGGTTTGTAACTTTTTGAAATCGTTGTTCGCTAGATTCGGCATTCCTCGTGCTATCATCAGTGACCGCGGGACTCATTTTTGCAACGAACAATTTGCAAGAGTCATGGCTAAGTATGGTGTCAATCACCGTCTTTCCACCGCCTATCATCCCCAAACCAATGGGCAAGCCGAGATATCCAACCGTGGATTGAAGGGAATTTTGGAGCGTACTGTGGGAGAGCATCGTGCCGCGTGGGCCGATAAGTTAGATGATGCTCTGTGGGCTTTCCGTACTGCTTATAAGACCCCGATCGGTTGTACACCTTATCGTCTTGTGTACGGGAAAGCATACCACCTTCCCATCGAGCTGGAACATAAGGCGCACTGGGCCTTGAAGTGGGCTAACCTCGACATCAACAAAGCCGGTGATCATCGCAAGATTCAACTCAACAAGCTCAACGAACTGAGGAATGAAGCTTATGAGAACTCGCTGATCTACAAGGAGAAGACGAAGATCATTCATGACGCAAAAATCAAGAACCAAGAGTTCCACGTTGGTGATCAAGTCTTACTTTTTAACTCTCGGTTGAAGATCTTCTCTGGAAAGTTGAAGAGCCGCTGGTCTGGTCCATTCACCGTCGCCAAAGTCTTTCCATATGGGACCATTGAGCTTTCTCAGCCAAATGGGCCCAATTTCAAGGTGAATGGCCAACGTCTGAAGCTGTACTTTGGTGAGGACATCTCACAGGAGATGATTCCATCCCTCACCACGTTCCCCATGAACTAATTTTGGGTCGAGTCAGGCTCGTGACTCGGTTATCAAAAACAAGCGCTCCTCGAGAGGCAGCCCGAGTATCTATCCTTTTATGTTTTTACCTCCTATGTGTAGGGGGGCCTGTATAGGTGTTTGTTTTTGTGTGGTGATGTGATTACAGGGATAAATGCACTCTTGGAACCTTTGAAGAACCGTGCTCCTATGTTATCCGAAATCCGGTTCTATCTCTCAACTATCGTGATTCAATTTTCTTCACACTCACATTTGAAATTGATCACTTTAGTCGTCTCTTCCTTAGCTTGATTTAACCAACGTGCACAATGTCCTAAGTGTAGGGGAAAACTTTTCCCACATGCTTAAACATTGAGGACAATGTTTATCTTAAGTGTAGGGGGGACTTCTATCGAAGTTTTAAGTGGACTTTTCCATGAAAATGCCTTCACTTAACCGGAAAATCAACTTTTTCAACATTTTTCAAATTTTTAATTAACTTTGGCCATTTTGTCGTAATTTTTATATTTTTATCGTTGCTTTCATATGTATATATCCCGCAATAAAATCAAAAATACTAATAAAGTGGTGTAGCTAGTTTAGAAGTCTTTGACATATTAGGCCCATTGCGATCATTTTGACTCAACCCGAATAGACTTATCTAAGATTATTCTAACTAGTATCCTTAACCATTTAGACCTTAATTGGTTTATTAGGCTAAGCATCCACGAGTCTCATTACTTGAGATTTTAAATTGTGGAGAACGAGAGATGATAGAGTCAATTATAAGTCGGTATTCTTGCACAAGCTCACTTGGTGTAATTATTTGCCTATTCTCCCATCACTTGCTAATAATTTTATCTGCAATAAGTAAGGTCGTACGATTTGAAAAGTTACTTAGCTTCTAGCCCAAGATCGTTTAAAAGTTGCTCGGTAATGATAAGAGTTCATAGCCAAGGCATAACTTATGAAGCGGGGCGCGAAGATTGGCGAGTCCGAAAAGGCCCTAACAAGGCATGAGGATTCCATTTTATTGCTGAAGATCCAAAAGTGATGTGAAAAGCATTATTCCCAAAATCGATATGAAGGATCAAGACTCACGACGAAAAGCAATCAACTCCCATAAAGATCATGGAGAAGTCTATCCGAAAAGACCCTAACAAGGTATGAGGATAAATAGATCCAAGTCCGAAAAGGAGGCGGATCGTTGTATCTCAAAATCCCAATTAGAGATTGAAGAAATAATAATTAAGTCGTGGTCAACAAAGTTGGAGTACCCCTCAAAAGTCTCCAAGTGAAGAAACTATATTGCAATGAGAAGACCATTATCTCAAGAACGTCTCTCAAGATATGAAGTATGAAGTACATGCCAAATATCGGCCCGAGAAAGGTCTCAAATCGTGAACCAAGTTATGCCAAGATATGAACTTTTTGATATCCCGAGAAGCAGTTTTAAGAGATTTTGTCCTTTAGCTAACTATTGATCAAATCGTCCTACTTTGCTTTCAGCCTAAATAAACTATCGAAATAAGTCCAAAAATGCATCTTCATGATCATTCTAAGACAAAAATAAAATATAAGAGATACACCTAGGAATAAGGGAGTTTAAGCATTTAATTAAGCCATGTGTGTAAGTGTTTGATTTGCTAACTTATAATAACAATGATCTCGTTTTTAAGCTTAGTTTGGGGAACGTGAAACTTGAGGGTGATAAATCTTCGCAGCACCAAAGCCCTAATGTAAGTCCTTGATCTCTTTGCAAGTTATTTCCATCCTTTTGTTTACTTTAAGGTTTTAATTTCTCTTAGTACTTTAATTTTTGTTTAGTAGTATATTAATAAGGCCAAGGTTGATTGATTATGAGAAAAGTGTAATTGCTTTGTCACTAAGCATTGTATGAGGGCATGGCAATGGTTAAGTGTAGGGGATTTGATAGGTGTGAAAACACCCATCCTTTTACCACTTATTTCCGGCTAAAACAAGACCAAAACACGTATTTAATATCATTTGTTTGGAATTATGCGTGGTTTTTGTGTTTATTGTGTTTTCAGAGTCAACCGGATGAATATTGAAGAAAACATGGGATTGCACGGGTTTTATCGAAGAAAAAGACTCAAGACGAAGTCTATTGTCTAAGAGATGCAAAAGATTTGAAGTCAATGTGCCTATTTGAAGATTTATCGAAGAATAGAGCCAAAGATGGAAGATTCATATATGTCGAAGAACTCGAGTCTATTAAACAAAAGATTATAAGACGAGTTAGAATTATTCACCGACACTTCTCAAATTCAAGTCGGAAACGTTTATTTGAAGAAACGTGGAGACTAAAGAAGAAAGAAGAAAAAGAAGCCCAAACCAAAGCCCAATTACAAGCCCACCACCACAAGACACGCCTATATATATGGCCTCACTTCACAAATTTGGAAACTTAGTCTTTTTAGGTAGTTTGTAGTTTTATTCATTCTCTCTAGTTTTAGAGAGAGAAAGTTCTAAACTTTCTCTCACTAGATTTCATCTTTTTCTCTTTCAAGATCAAAACTTTGTATTATTTTTCATTAATCAAGTTTAGTTTCAAGCTTTTAATCTTTAATCTCATCCTTCCTTTCTTTGATTTTGATTGATTTTGGTACAAATCTCGTATGATCCGTGTTGTTCATCAATGATTTTGTGCTTAAAAAGTTAATTTTTTATGTTTTCCTAAGTCTATACACGAATAAGCTTTAAGATCCTTGTTCTTATTGGCTTATTTGTTAGTTTTGCTTATTTACTTTTTAAAGTTTTTATGAAAAGTTCATCTTTTTATTTAATTTATGTATTTACTTATTTGAAGTTAGAAAAGTTGTTTTTAGTGCTTATTTGTTCAGCTTAAAATTGGATTCGAGCTAGTTTTGGGTTTTAGCTTATTCTAATAGCTTATTTCCCTTTCATAAGCCTCGGATCTACATCATTTTCGGAAAGGGTGAAACCCTTTTCCGACCGGGTATTCCGACCAAGCACACAACCCTCATTCCGATCGTGTGATCGGAAAGGGGTTTAGGTTTTCCGATTGTAACCTTTTTTGGCTATATTTCGATTGAGCAATTTTTCATGTATTCCGATTTGATGCTTACTCGCCCACATTCCGATCTTAGCTCTTTAAGTTTATTCCGATCTTGTCCTAATTCGAATGATATTCCGATTAAAGCTTTTACCTAGTTATTCCGATTGAGAACTTTTGTTACATTCCGATTAGAACAAGTTTTTGAACATTCCGATTGTGTCGTCTTTGTCCCTCATTCCGATCATTTGATCGGAATATATTCCGATCACTCCATTTTCCATTATTCCGATTTGAGTTGTTTTGTTCCGATCTTACTTTCTTTTAGTATTTTCCAACTAAGTTCTTATTTTTCACAAAGTTTTCCAAGTGTTAGTTTTTATTGAATGTCCATTTATTTTTCTAGTATAATCTTTAAGTTTTCAAACTTTTATTTTTAAGCTCGTTTTTTAGTTTAATCTTTTAAAGCTTTAAGTTTACTCTTTGACACTTAATTAATTGTTATTAGTTTAAAATAGATAAACAAACCAACATCTTTTTATTAACCAAGAATAAATCATTCCACTTAGAGCCGAGATCAATTCGAGAGGATACCGAGAACTTTAAATCAAGAACCCAAGCAAAACCAGTGTATCAGAAGCTTGTCATAAAGGACCCATGGGGGGCCATTTTGGGCCCAACTACACGGCTAAGAAAGTCTTTGATTCGGGTTACTATTGGCCTTGAATTTACAAAGATGCCCAAGAGATGGTGAAATTTTGTGATGTCTGTCAAAGACAAGGAAAAATTAATCAAAGAGATGAGATGCCACAAAACTTCATACAAGAATGTGAGATTTTTGATGTATGGGGTATAGATTTCATAGGACCTTTTCCATCATCAAAGAGCAATAAGTACATACTCGTAGCTGTGGACTATGTTTCTAAGTGGGTTGAGGCTAAAGCCTTGCCTACTAATGATGCTAGAGTTGTAGTCAAGTTCTTGAATCAATTATTTGATAGATATGGTGTACCTCGGGCTATCATAAGTGATTGTGGGACTCATTTTTGTACTAATCAATTTACAAGAGTCATGAAGAATTATTGTTTAACCATAGACTTTCTACCGCGTATCACCCTCAAACTAATGGGCAAACCGAGGTCACAAATCGTGGTTTAAAAAGAAGTTTAGAAACAACTGTGGGAGAGCATCGAGCTTCTTGGTCGGATAAGCTTGATGATGCTTTGTGGGCTTTTAGGACGGCTTTTAGGACGGCTTTTAAGACACCAATTGGTTGTACTCCATATAGGCTTGTCTATGGAAAATCATGCCACCTCCCATTCGAGTTAGAGCATAGTCATGGGATCTTAAATGGGCTAACTTTGATTTAAACCAAGACGGTTCACATAGGAAAGACCAACTTAAGGAGATGGACGAATTAAGAGCCAATGCCTATGAAAACTCGTTGCTTTACAAGAAAAAGACTAAGAAATTGCATGATGCTAAGATCAAGAACCGTGAGTTCAAAGTTGGAAAGCCAGTTCTCCTCTTTAACTCAACGTTGAAACTCTTTGCGAGCAAGCTTAAGTCAAGATGGTCCGGTCCATTCACTATTGCTCAAGTATTTCCATATGGGACTATTGAGTTGTCTCAATCAAATGGCCTAAATTTCAAAGTGAATGGTCACCGTGTTAAGCATTACTTTGGGGAGGACATTTCCGTGGAAATGGTCCAAGAGATCCCCATTTTCCCCATGAATTAATTCATTGTGGGAAGAGTCGAGCTAGAGACTCCATAAATCAAGCTTGAATAACTAGGTTTAGATCTTTTAGACTAGAGTGTGGTAGGATAGGAATAAGGGTATATAGTTGAGAAGAAGTGTAGGGGGGTGCCTCTCTTTTGTCTTCTTGATGTTTGTAGGGTTGCTCTCTCTCATTGCATGTATCGGGTTCACTTCGTTACTATTGTGATTTTCAAACCACATTGTGCTTAAAATGAATTCACTATAGTAGACTTTTTCTTAGCTTGGGTTAAGCAAAGTTATCAATGTCATAAGTGTAGGGGAGTTTACTCCAATACTCTTAAACATTGAGGACAATGTTTATCTTAAGTGTATGGGGTCTTCTATCGAAGTGACCTTACCTAGAACTTTGCTATTGGCTTCATGATAACCTGGAAATTAATTTTTCAAACATTTTTCATATTTTTGATCTACTTTGGCCACCAAAAATATGCATTCATAATTTTTGCATTAATCATTTTCATTTGCATAACACATTTGCATTGTATATATTCTTCTTTTACTTTTCATCAAAAATATATAAAAAGGAAAAAATATAATAAAGGATATGGTTTAACAAATTTAGACTTCTTTGACATATTAGGCCCGTCATGGATACTTTGACTCAACCCGAGTTTGCTTATCCAAGCTTACTCTAGCTAGTATCCTTAACCATGTAGACCTTCATTGGTTTATTAGGCTAAGCATCTACTAGTCTCATTATTTGAGATTTTAAACTGTGGAGAACAAGAGATGATAGAGTTTGAAGTAAGTGTTATGGGCTAGATAAACCTCATATTAATTAATTGTGGCTTTTATATCCCCTTCGTAACCTTTACTTTCTTGTCAACGCATGTATATATGTTAATAAATAATCAAGAACGGTTTTAATTGGTTTGTAGTCTCTTATGCATTTTTGACTAATCATTCGTGATTGGTATAAGTACGTCTTAAGATTCTAAGTTAGAACGTTTTATGTGTACTAGACTTATGTCATGCTTAATACTTAGCGGGTGTTTTTCCTTTTATTCTTTTCAATTTTCTTTGTGAGGAATAAAGAAAAATAAGAGCGGTTTATGAAAAAAATGAGTGGCTAGAAAAAAAAAGAGAAAAATAGAAAGAAAGAAAGAAAAAAATAATTATACAAGACTCCCAAGAGGGACAGTGAAGTGTTAATGATAGTAGCTATTGAATTCCAATATTACTCTCACAAGGGTTGCGGGGATTTAATAGTTGCTCCAATCCAATATTACCTTGACGGGTTACGAGATTGAAGATCCAAGGTCTCAAAAAGGCGGCGGATATAAATTATTGTGTGAGTTTTATATTTCTTTTCTTAGCGAGTGTGTAGCTACTTATTAATGCATGACATAAGGATCTTACACATAAGGCGAATGACTTATTATTTTGGGTCGGACTTATATCAATTGTGGGCGGTTTTTCAAGTAATGGATATGATGATTACTTAGGATTAAAACCGTGCTTCCTTATTTTGAGATTTTACGTTCTTATATTTCACGCTTTAAATAATGACTGATAGGTGTGTAAACACCCATCCTTCTTACCACTTAATTACAATAATAATCGAGCCAAAACGTGTATTTTATGTCTTTTATGTCGGAATTATGCGTGGTTTGTGTTTTTGTTGTGATTTAGGACGAAAAGGTGAAAAGTGGAGAAAACACGGGCATTTACGGGCTTTTATTGAAGAAAAAGATGAAAGACGAAGTCAAGAAGTCAAGAGTGCATAAAGAGCGGAAGTCCAAGACCAATTCTGAAGATTTATCGAAGAAAAAGTCAAAAGACGGAAGTTTACTTAAAGCCGAAGAACTCAAGTCTACTTTATTGAAGAATTAAAAGACGAGTTCAAAGAAATCCCGTGCCAAAAGTCATTAAAAGTTCAAGATTTAAGAAGAAAAGAAGAAAAGGACTAAGCATGCAATTAACAAAGAGATTAAGAAGGAAGGGCCTAATGATGCAATTAAGAGAAAATGAAGGAGGGGAGGAAGCTCCCTAATCCTCCCCTATATATAGATTAGTTGTTAATCATTTTTCTTTGTTGGCTAATAGTGACAATTAGTTCTTCCACTTTTAATTACCTTGTCATTTAAATACTTGTCAAATTTAAATACCTTGTCTTGCACCTTAAATTCCTTTAATTTCAAGTAAGTTTCCATTTAATTCTTGTCAATCTTTACTTTATCTTGTTAATCTCATATCTACCTTTCTTGATCTTTGATTTTTATGTTTATGTTTATGTTCATGTTCATGTTCTTATTTTGATCAAGTGGGTTTTGATTATTGTGGTTAGATTTGTTAGTTTTATTGATTTGAATAGTTTGTTTATGATTATTGAATGTTTTGTTATTAGTTTGGTTTAATCTTGTGTTTAATTTTGGTTGAATTGTGATTAGATTCGTGTTACTGTATTTCCTTGTTCTTCGGGGAGTTTGTTTTTCTGTGACTGATCTTTTCCAGGCAAGTTCCGAAATAACTCTTGTTCATTCGGAAGTCTTCCGAGCCAAGGAGTTCCGATTCAGAAAAGTTCCGAATCAAGAACTTCCGAGTCGAAAACTTCCGGATTAAGGAGTGAGTGATTCATCCGGAACCTCTAAAAGTTCCGAATCAAGCAATCTCATTCGGAACATTGAAAGTTCCGAACGAAAGTTCCGGATCAAGGACAACTTCCGAATCAGAAAGTTCAGGATCAAGATGTTCCGAACCAGGAGGGTTCATTCGGAAGAGTTCCAGATCAACTCAAAAGTCCCGACTCAAGAACTTCTGAGTTAAGGTTTCTTGTTCATTCGGAAGTATTCCGAACGAAAGTTCCGGATCAAGGAGTTCCGATTCAGAAAACTTCCGAATCAAGGAAAACTTCCGAATCAGAAAGTTCCGGATCAAGACTTCCGAATCAAAAGTTCCAGACCAGGTTTTCTTGTTCATTCGGAAGAGTTCCGGATAAAGAACTTCCGAACCAAGGTTTTGTTCCAGTTGAGTTCCGAATCAGTAAAGTTTCGAACGAAGGATTGTTTTGGATAAGTGACATATTCAGAATAATTTGTTCCGGATCAAGGAGTTTGGTAATATTCCGAGCGAAGAAGAATCATTCCGAACGAAGGTGACATTCCGAATGAGTGATTATTCCGAACGAAGGATTATTCCGAATGAGCTGTATTCAGGTTCTTTTTAGTTTTTGTCTTTGATTTTTTTTCAAGCTTTATTTTTCCCGCCTTTTTCCTTACTCGCACTTTAAGTTTATTTGCCTTAGCTTTATTTTAGCCTTGCCTTAGTTTAAGTTTTAGTTGCGTTTTAAGTTTGCCTTATATAGTTTTAAGTTTGCGTTATTTACTTTAAGTGCCTTTTAATTTTCAGTCACGTTTTAAATACTTGCACCATTTACTTTAAGTTAGAATTAGATTTATTTTAACGCCTTTTACTTTAATTGTTTTTGCACTTTTAATATACTACAACGACACATTTTTGTTTCACCAAAGACAGCTGAGTCGCACATAGAACCTAGATCAATTCGATTAGACCACGAGAACGATAATTTTCTTACTAGGCAAAAGCCTTTCATTAAAATGGCGCCGCTGCCGGCTCTTTTCGTAAAGATTAACGGTTTTCTGTGAGAGACGCGTTGCTTTTTGGGATCCGTTCACTTGTGAGCGTTATTTTCTTGCCTTAAAAAATTCAAAAAATCATAAAAATTAGTTATTGATAAAAATCCATAAAAATTAAAAAATTAAAAAATCCAAAAAGATTTAATCTTTATTGTGTATATATATTGTCTATGTGTTTGGTTTCTTTTTCTTTTGCATTTTCAGGTGTATGCGTACTAGATCTTCTAATTATCAAGAGCCCGAGACTCGAGAAGATTTAAGTATGTCAGGTGTTAACAACAACAATAATCCACCACACCTCAATAATAGCAACAATGTTCTTCCACAGCCCGATCTTCGGACAATGGAGGAGCTTTGTCAACCTACCATGTTTGGACGAGGAGGACCGATTGCGCCGATGCAAATCAACGCTCCTGAGTTTTCGTTGAAGCACCACATGATTCAGCAAGTGCAAACTAACCCATTCCGTGGATTGCCTGATGATGATGCCAACAAACAGCTCGACAAGTTCATTACAATTATCCAAAGCATGAAGTTGCCTGGTGCCACAATGGATGTTCTACGCCTATAACTCTTTCCACATACTTTATCACATCATGCCGAGAAATGGTTTGATCGTCTCCCGAAGAATTCTATTCACACTTGGGATGACATGACTCAACGTTTTTTGTCGCGCTACTTTCCACCATCCATGGTCACGAGCCTTCGCAATCAAATCAGCGGTTTCATGCAAGAACCCGATGAATCTCTTTTTGATGCTTGGGAAAGATATAATGTCTTGATTGATTGTTGTCCAAACCACAACATGCTCCCTGTGACCTTAATAGATACTTTCTACAACGGTTTGACTTTTCGTGATCGTGATACGATAAATGCAGCCGCTGGTGGCACATTCATGAAAAGGAGACCCGAGGAGTGTAGAGAGCTAATTGAGAACATGACTACTCACCACAAAAACTGGGATTCCTCCGCTTCTTCAAGGAACAACCCGAGAGTCAATGTTTCTTCCACCTCAGCAAACCCTGATATGACCGAACTCACCCGCATGATGACTGAAATGAGCAAAAGTATCACGTTCTCGCTTCAAACCAACAACAACAACAACAAGTTAAAGCGGTTGCCAATCCTTGTGAAACATGCGGCGGTCCTCACACATACACCGATTGTCCTTCGACACAAGGAAATCCGGAAAATGTGTATGCAGCTTATGGTAATAATTCACCGGAAAATTACCAAGCTCGACCTCAAGGGGATAGAAATTTGCTGAGTTACCGGTCCAACAACTACCTTTCACCCGGTTTTTCTCCTCAAAACCAAAACCCCCCCAACAACTACAATAGAAGCAACCAAATCCCACCAAGAGCTTCTAATCTTTATCACCCAGCCGCTCAACAAACCCCACCCATTAACCCGGATGTTGAAGCCATAATGAGAACCCAAGGTGAGCAAATCAAGAATATTCAGAGCCAAATAATCAATTTGAAAGAAGATATCACAAAGCAAGGAAATGAGATAAGATCCGAGCTTCGAGATAACATCCAATCTTCCTTCAGCAATCAAACAAATGATTTGAAGAATATGCTTGCTAGTTTCTTGCCTGCCGCTCAACCTTCTTCTTCGAGTTCTCTACCTTCAAACACCGTCACCAATCCGCGAGCAAATGTGAGTGCTATTACTACGCGTAGTGGAATTACCATTGTCGATCCACCAATCCCACCCCCATCTTTTACACCTCCTCCACCACCATTTATCCCTACTCCTCCTACACCTAGTATTAGTGCACCATTACCGTCTCCGCCTCGTCATGACGATGTACCTAGGAAGGGCCCTTCAACATCTCAACCTCTACCTGCTACACCTGCACCTTCACCACCCAAACCCAATATCCCTTATCCTTCTCGTTTAGGCAAGACCAAACTGCTAACCAAGGATGACTCTGAAGTGACACGCTATGTGAAGATGATCTCTCAGATGAACTTCAACATTAGCTTTCTTGAAGCACTTGTCCACATGCCCAAATTTGTTAAAGCATTTAAGGAATTGCTTAACAAGAAGGAGAAGCTGATTGAACTTGCCAACACACGCTTAAATGAAAACTGCTCTGCAGTTATTCTTAGAGAACTTCCGGAAAAGCTTGGAGATCCCGGTCGTTTTGTGTTGCCTTACGTGTTCAACAAAACTGAAGAATTTACTGCCCTTGCTGATCTCGGGGCCAGTATTAATTTGATGCCATTGAGTGTTTGGAAAACACTATCATTGCCTGACCTCACTCCAACAAAGATGACTCTTGAACTTGCAAATCGCACTCTCGCTTACCCCGTTGGTATTGCCGAAGACGTGTTTATCAAAGTTGGCACATTTACTTTCCCGGTCGATTTTGTCGTTGTTGATTATGAAATGGACCCTCGTATTCCTTTAATACTTGGTCGGCCATTCTTGAGAACCGGACGAGCTTTAGTTGATGTGGCCGAAGGTGAGTTAATCTTAAGAGTCGGGGATGATTCACAAGTTTTTAAAATGGGAAAGCTTACAGGCAAATCCTTTGGAGGCCGAGAATCAGTGAATATGATTAATGTGCTCGATGATTTTGTCGTCTACAACAATCCTCTATTCGAGTCTTGCAATGATAATCCACTTTTTCAAGATGATGTGGATGATTCTCGCTCTAATATGGAACCTTCTCCCATTTATGATTCTCCACCGGTCTTTGATGCTTATGATGATGATTCTAGCTCAGATTCGGATGATTATGATGACCTTACTTCTGAGTATCCCAAGCTGCCCACATATGATGATTTTGATGAGGCCGATACTCTTTCGAGCGATTCTTCACATGATGAAGATCCTCCACCATCACTCGATCCTACTTTGGACGATTACTCATTTGAGGAAGATTTCTCTACGTTTCTCAACACTTACTTCCCTCATGAGAGTGATGCTCCTCCTTTGGACTTTGAAGATTATCGTCTTGATCCTACTATGGATTTGAAGAACATTCTTTCTAAGGAGAAGAAACCGGTCGACACCAATATCCGCAGCACGTATGAGTTAACACCTCTTTGTCCCCTTTCTGAGGACGAGGTTGTGCTTCTTCGCGGATCTTCTTCACACTCTGCTGAGCCTGAGTGCTATTTTCCCTTAAAGGAAAAGGTGTTCGACCCCGGTATTCAAATCTTTCAGCCATCTCAGTATCCATCTGATGAAATAAAAGGAAAAATCTTTGGAAATTTTGAAGACATGCTTGCACCTCACTATACTTGCTTCCACCGTGCTCCATCACTGCTTAAGGGAACCTTGCCTATTCTTCTTTGGCTTGCCTTGTTCGCCTTAAGCCTCTGCTATTTGATGGACGAAAACTATGTCTTTGATCCCGGTGGATATGTTTCATGCTTCTTCCTATGATGATCAAGGTCGAGTCAGGCTCACGAATCGGTTAACAAAAATCAAGCGCTTCTTGGGAGGCAACCCATGCATCTATCTTTTTGCTTTCTTTATCATAAGTGTAGGGAGACCCTTTGGTTTGCTATTTCCTCTTCTCTCTTAATCAGGGATTCGAGCGCTCAATGATCCACTTTTGATGATTCTTGACGACCCGTGATTCCGTGTTCCATTTTCCCGGTTCTATCCTAAACTCTTTTCGATTCACTATTTTATATTTTCTCAATATTAAAATAGGAATCACTTTAGTTGTCTTTTCCTTAGCGAGATTTAAACAAAGTGCACAATGTCCTAAGTGTAGGGGATTTTACTCCCACATGCTTAAACATTGAGGACAATGTTTATCTTAAGTGTAGGGGGGACTTCTATCGAAGTTAAGTGGTCTTTTCCTTGTATTTGTCCTCATTTTAACCGGAAAATCAATTTTTCGACATTTTTCAAAATTTTTGATCTATTTTGACCTATTAGTTTTTCCCTTTGTATAGTTATTTTCCTTCCTTGCTAGAATAAATTTTTAATAAAGTGGTTTTAATTTTCAAACGTTATGAATCTTTTGACTCAACCCGAGTTTACTCTAGCTAGTATCCTTAACGTGTTTAAGTCAAGTTTTGCTAGGCTTTTATATAGGGAGCTATAAAATGCGAAAGTCTTAACTCTCACGGGTTAAGAACAAGAAATTTTCGCAAGTTCCTATAATTGACCCTAGAGAGTCGTTTATCAAGGGAACTTTAAAACGCGATTTCTAAACTTGAAAAAGTCTAAGAGTTTGCAAGATCCTATAGGCGACTCGAAAACCCAAAACTTTGATTTAATAGGCTAAGCATCCACGAGTCTCATTCCTTGAGATTTTAAACTGTGGAGAACGAGAGATGATAGAGCCAATTATAAGTTCGGTATTCTTTCGTGAATTTATGTGAGTTAATTATGAGCCTATTCTCCCATCGCCTGTTAATAAATTTATCTGCAATAAATAAGGTTGTACGATTTGAAAAGTTACTTAGCTTCTAGCCCAAGATCGTTTAAAAGTTGCTCGGTATGGATTAGAGTTCATAGCCAAGGCATAACTTATTGAAGCGGGATGCGAAGATTGGTGAGTCCGAAAAGTCCCTAACAAGGCATGAGGACTATATTTTGTTGCTAAAAATCCAAAGTGATGTGAAGAATCATTTATCGAAAATCAATATGAAGGATCGAGACACACGACGAAAAGCAAAAACTCCCAAAAAGTCATGGAGAAGTGTATCCGAAAAGACCCTAACAAGGTATGAGGATAAATAGATCCAAGTCATAAAAGGAGGCGGATCGTTGTATATCAAAGTCCAAAATAAAGATTGGAGAAAAATGAAGAAGTCGTGGTCCAAGTATGAATCTCTCAAAACTTCAAGTGAAGAAATTCCATTATGAAGAGAAGACCATAATTTCATGAACGTCTCTCAAGGTTTGAAGTATGAAGTCACTGCCAAATATCGGTCCGAGAAAGGTCTCAAATCGCGAAGTGAGTTATGCCAATATATGAACTTTATGAGGTCCCGAGAAGCAGTTTTAAAAGATTTTGTCCTTTAGCTAACTATTGATTAAATCGTTCACTTTATTCTCGGCCTAATAAACTATCAACATAAGTCAAACAATGTATCCTCGTGATCATTCAAGACAAAAATAAAATATAAGAGATACCCCTAGGAATAAGGGAGTTTAAGTGAGTAATTGGCCCACATGAGTTCGTGTTAGTTTACTAACTTATAATAACAATGATCTCGTTTTTAAGCTTGGTTTGGAGAAAGTGAAAACTTGAGGATGATGATCATTCACAAACATTTCCAAAGCCTAAGGTATTTTTTTGATTTCTTTATTTTGAATGTTTATAATTTTCTATCTCTTTAATAAAGGCCAACGTGGATTGATTATGATGAAAAATGAAATCTTGCTTTGTAACTAATGCATTGCATGAGGACATTGCAAAGGTCAAGTGTAGGGGATTTGATAGGTGTGTAAACACCCATCCTTCTTACCACTTAATTACAATAATAACCGAGCCAAAACGTGTATTTTATGTCTTTTATTTCAGAATTATGTGTGGTTTGTGTTTTTGTTGTGATTTAGGATGAAAAGGGGAAAAGTAGAGAAAACACGGGCATTTACGGGCTTTTATTGAAGAAAAAGATGAAAGACGAAGTCAAGAAGTCAAGAGTGCATAAAGAACGGAAGTCCAAGACCAATTCTGAAGATTTATCGAAGAAAAAGTCAAAAGACGGAAGTTTACTTAAAGCCGAAGAACTCAAGTCTATTTTATTGAAGAATTAAAAGATGAGTTCAAAGAAATCCCGTGCCAAAAGTCATTAAAAGTTCAAGATTTAAGAAGAAAAGAAGAAAAGGACTAAGCATGCAATTAACAAAGAGATTAAGAAGGAAGGGCCTAATGATGCAATTAAGAGAAAATGAAGGAGGGGAGGAAGCTCCCTAATCCTCCCCTATATATAGATTAGTTGTTAATCATTTTTCTTTGTTGGCTAATAGTGACAATTAGTTCTTTCACTTTTAATTACCTTGTCATTTAAATACTTGTCAAATTTAAATACCTTGTCTTGCACCTTAAATTCCTTTAATTTCAAGTAAGTTTCCATTTAATTCTTGTCAATCTTTACTTTATCTTGTTAATCTCATATCTACCTTTCTTGATCTTTGATTTTTATATTTATGTTTATGTTCATGTTCATGTTCTTATTTTGATCAAGTGGGTTTTGATTATTGTGGTTAGATTTGTTAGTTTTATTGATTTGGATAGTTTGTTTATGATTATTGAATGTTTTGTTATTAGTTTGGTTTAATCTTGTGTTTAATTTTGGTTGAATTGTGATTAGATTCGTGTTACTGTATTTCCTTGTTCTTCGGGGAGTTTGTTTTTCTGTGACTGATCTTTTCCAGGCAAGTTTCGAAATAACTCTTGTTCATTTGGAAGTCTTCCGAGCCAAGGAGTTCCGATTCAGAAAAGTTCTGAATCAAAAACTTCCGAGTCGAAAACTTCCGGATCAAGGAGTGAGTGATTCATCCGGAAACTCTAAAAGTTCCGAATCAAGCAATCTCATTCGGAACATTGAAAGTTCCGAACGAAAGTTCCGGATCAAGGACAACTTCCGAATCAGAAAGTTAAGGATCAAGAAGTTCCGAACCAGGAGGGTTCATTCGGAAGAGTTCCGGATCAACTCCAAAGTCCGACTCAAGAACTTCCGAGTCAAGGTTTCTTGTTCATTCGGAAGTATTCCGAACGAAAGTTCCGAACGAAAGTTCCGAACGAAAGTTCCGGATCAAGGAGTTCCGATTCAGAAAACTTCCGAATCAAGGAAAACTTCCGAATCAGAAAGTTCCGGATCAAGACTTCCGAATCAAAAGTTCCGGACCAGGTTTTCTTGTTCATTCGGAAGAGTTCCGGATAAAGAACTTCCGAACCAAGGTTTTGTTCCAGTTGAGTTCCGAATCAGTAAAGTTCCGAACGAAGGATTGTTTTGGATAAGTGACATATTCAGAATAATTTGTTCCGGATAAAGGATTTTGGTAATATTCCGAGCGAAGAAGAATCATTCCGAACGAAGGTGACATTCTGAATGAGTGATTGTTCCGAACGAAGGATTATTCCGAATGAGCTGTATTCAGGTTCTTTTTAGTTTTTGTCTTTGATTTTTTTTCAAGCATTATTTTTCCCGCCTTTTTCCTTACTCGCACTTTAAGTTTATTTGCCTTAGCTTTATTTTAGCCTTGCCTTAGTTTATGTTTTAGTTGCGTTTTAAGTTTGCCTTAGATAGTTTTAAGTTTGCGTTATTTACTCTAAGTGCCTTTTAATTTTCAGTCACGTTTTAAATACTTGCACCATTTACTTTAAGTTAGAATTAGATTTATTTTAACGCCTTTTACTTTAATTGTTTTTGCACTTTTAATATACTACAACGACACATTTTTGTTTCACCAAAGACAGCTGAGTCGCACATTAAACACAGTTTTCAATTCGAAGAGATTGGTACAACGATAATTTTTAACCTGAGTAAAATCGAGTCATTAATGACAAATTTGCTCTCAAGCAATTTGCTCAAATAATAACCTGTCTTAGAGGCATAATAAGTGGGGGTATAATGGTAACACAATTAATTTATATGAATGAGTTGACGCACTTTCACTTATGGATAACAATGATCTTGTTTTTAAGCTTGGTTTGGGAAAAGTGATACTTGAGGATGATAAGTGTTCAAGGTACCAAATCCCTAATTAAAGTCTTTGAATTCTTAATGAGATATTTCCATCAAAACCATTTCAAGAAAAAAAAATCCAAAAATATATAAATAGAATTGCTTTTCTTTGCATTGCATTGTATAAATCAAAATCAAGCATCATATAGTGTAGAGTAGTGTAAAAGCATTCCATATTGGCCAAGGTGGATTAATTATGAGAAAAGTGTAAATTGGTGCTTTAAAATGTGGCATTGCATGAGGTCATGGCAATGATCAAGTGTAGGGGATTTGATATGAGTGAAATCTCATATCAATTATATCACAAATCACCCTAAAACACAAAGCAAAATACCTGATTTTGTATATAAAAGCAGTATTATGGGTATGTTTTGTTGTTTGTGCTTGTGTAGGTAAAAAGATACAATTATGAAGCAAACAAGGAATCAAGCCTTTATTGATGAAAAAAGACAAAAGTAGGATGAAAAGTGACAAGTCAACCAAAGTTAAAGGACCTTTCTTGACAACTTTCAAAGTTGAAGGAATAAAGCTGCAAAATTGGAAGAACAAAGTCAAACATGGCCAACTATCAAGTCAACAAGTCAAGGGGCTTATTATGGTCAAACAAGAAGTCAAAGGACCAAAATTGACAATATTATGAAGATTCTATCTCAAATCAAAATTCTGCTAAACACAAGGACTGAATTTGCCAAAATAAAGAAAAGTTTATGTTTGATCCATGCATACACATAACTGACCAATGAGAGGCGCCCATTCTCTTCCTTTGGATCACCACATCACTGCCACCTGGCCACTAATAGCCGTCGCAATTAAAAACCAAATCTCAACAGTGAATCCCACTACTTCTAGTTTCAGCTAATCATAAATAAGATTTTGGATAATGATCCGAGTGAATGGTTTTCACCTAATACAAACACAACACGTGTCTATTCAAACAACAAACGCGCCCAGATTGAAGATTAAGAAGGAGTGATTTTCAGAAGATGAGCTTAACATCAAAAGTGCTCTAAATGAAGAGAGGAATCCAGTCCAATCATCCAATTAGACTAAAATCAACTCAAGAGAAAAAGCCCAAATGTGTTCTTCAACGGCAAAATCCAATTGACAGATTTATGCCACGTGGAAGCTGGGGATTGGTTCCCACACGTCACTCATCCCCAACTAACTTCATTTGTACTCTATAAATATCCCTACTAGTTCTTCATTTGTGTATTGTAGAAAGTGTGTGAAAAAACACACACTTATCATTTTCTCTCACTTTCGGTTAGAAATTTAGTTAGCAACTAATCTCAAGTGTCTGACAAACACTTGAGTTAGTTAGTTAGATTTGTAACAACTTTGTAACAACCTTATGCCATTAATGAAACTTAAACTTTCACTTTTCACTTCAAATCACTTCTCCTTTACTGCTTATCTCACATACACTATTACTGCTTTGTTCTATTGATCATATCAGATCAATAGAGCTTGTTTGAGTGATTTGGAAGCATTACTAGTTGATATAAGCAAGAATTCGTTCAATCCTTAGCCATTTGTAGCCGAATTTCAAAAATAAGCAGAGATGATCATTTCTTGATGATGATGATGATTTGATGAGTTTTGGTAGTTGATAGTTGGTGTTTGTGTTAGTTTCGAGAGCTCAACGCTCCTCTACTCCATCAACGGAGGCTTTAAGCTAAAAGGCTTCAAAATTCTCATTTTAATTCCACTAAACTGTCTTGCCATGCTCAATTCCTAGTTACTTAGCTAAACTGCTTAATTGTGATTGATTAAGTGTTCATTTGGTTGATTTTATTATTCTGATAGTTTGATAGTTGATACTTAGCTTCTTATCAGTTCTAGCTTGATAAAATTTGGTTTTGAGCTTCTAAACTCTCATCAATAGGCCACATTTTGTTCTTTTGTGTTAACTTGTTGGAACTTTACTGGTTTATGGTTCATTTGAGTTATTTACAAGTGTAGATAAGTTTCATTTGATTTCATAGCCTTTTGATTAGAAAGCCTGTGTAAAATTCTTCATAACAGTTTTAAAGTGGTGTTTGAATTAGGATTGATTTGAGCATTCAATTGTTATAAGTGTAAGATTTGTGCATTTACTTACTAAACAGACCAGTTAAAATCACTTTGCCAAGTTTTATGGTCAACACATTTTTCAAACAGGAAAATAGCCAACAAAAACTTTGGGTCAACTTTTCATCAGTTTGAACAAGCAGATTTAAATCCTTTAGCAAATCTTTGTTAGTGGATGTTATAAGCTGATTTTTGTTTCTAGACATAGTTCAACATATGAGCTTTCAGTTTTACTAGGGTAGACAATACAGTATCAAGGAATAATCTAGGAATTAGCTTATAAATAAGTTATTGAGCAAATGCAATTCCCTATGATAAGTCCTAACTGTTGAATCATTTCCCAAATTTTAACTTCATAAATCTTCCCATTTTCTTACACATTCCTGTTTACAAACATGTTTTAAGGCATTTGGGAGAATTTCAGCTTTTTGTAAATTCTTGGTCAACAAAAGTCAACGATAAGCTCTTTTTGCTTATCTTGAGATTCCAGCTTATTGGCTGGATCATTTTCCATGATTTTTGACATTCCAGCCTTGTGATAAGTAGTTTAATCGATTTCAATTAAAAATTCAACTTGTGACTGATTGGATAAGCTATAACCTTATTTTGGGCTTATTGGAATAAGCTAACTTGAGTTCTAGCTATTTTCAGCCAGTTTCCTTTGACACACCAAGCTAACTTTGGATTTTAAGACTTTTGCAAAAAAACTAGAGCTTATTTGGTTGGATAATAAGCTCATACGAGCTTATTGGAGTTGTGTTACCCGTTTTTGTTATTAAGTCTTGTTTAGTTGCCCATAGGTCCCTTTACTTTCAGATTTGTTTAATAAGCTTTTGGAAATTAAGTTATTAGGGTTTGCAAGTTTAGGTCCCTGAATTTGATTTTGTTACAAGTTTGTTTGGCAGTTTTGCTAAGTTGTTACTTGGTAGTTATAGTTTGTTAGAATTTACATTTCTAGCCCTTCAACTTTCAGAATTTACATTTTTGGTCCTTTCATTTTTACTACTTTACATTTTGATCTAGCTTACCATTTGTGCATTCAAAACTTGTACTTCTTGCTTTAACTGTGGTAATTGCAAGACGTTTTTAGTGTAGTACGGTTACATAGATATAACATTTTTACCTTTTTACGTGATTTGTTGAATTAGACCTAGATACCAAAACTTTTATAAAAACCAAAAACAATTAAAAACTTGAGATTACTTGGACAATCAATTTGTTGTGAGTTAGGAAATACGATCTTGAAAAGTTAAATATTAGGCGTACACGTACTTATCGTTTCCATGTGAAATAAGAGGATTGAGTTAACCTACTAATCCAACTTGTCGTATTAGAGGTATGCAAACCCATCGACTATAGATTACGTATCCTTGTAAGACACCTTGCTAATCAAGACGTTGTAGCAAGTTATGCATCTCCATGGTGGACATGCGAAAGATACATTGTGCACGTCTAACAACATCCTGTCAAGACATTTGACCTTAATTATGGTAGTAGCGTACACCGCACATAATGACTGAAGTTACACCCATAAGATTAAGTTACGATATACGTACACGATATTGTAAACGCTTGCAACATGTCATCATATGAAACACGTGAACTGTTAATACATGAAAGTAAAATCAAACAATTATTGTTTTTGCGAGCATGCGCTTTAGACTACGGTCCTAGATATTGACTATTACAGACTAGGTACGAACATTCGTACCTACAAAAAAAATAAGTGTTTTCAGCACAAGTAACGTTGTTTCAAAATTACAACAAATCCCCATCGGATGATGATATTTTGATCTTCAAGGGTAGAGTGCTGGAAGAAGAGGTGGTATGAACCTTGTGAGCTTTCTCCATGTCCTAAAACATCCAAGCATCACAAAGAGACATTGGGGGTGCACCTACAGCTACTGTACTAGGTTGTGGAAGATGAACCGCACCAGCCCCATAGGTAACACCTTGCCCATGGTACCATTCTTTTGTGTCACGCGAGTAGCGTGCACCTCGAGCATCCTTGTAGAGGAATCTCTCTCTAGACGCTGAAAGGATTTAGCATATTACGCGGTGCAAGAAGATGGGTACCTTAAGCTGTGTTGGGCTAGGCTTCATGTAGTAATCAGGTTTTGTATCGGCGCCCTCGGCCCTATGCCTCGTCGAAGTCAACCCCTCTATAACAGTACTAAATCAGCCAGTCCTGGTCTGATTCCTTGACCACAAACGATGGAAGCTTGCAGTCTTTAAGTTGTTTCATAACAGCATCCAACTTTTCTTGTGCAAGGGGGTCGTATGAGGGGATCTAGTCAAGGTCTTTCTTCAATAGATTTTCTGTAGCCGTGCGTTCCATGGTTGTGCTTTCACCAGTAGCCATGGCCGCGATCACAGCCACTACAAAGGCCCCCTGATTCTCTCTGACTCCAGTGCTCCCATAACAGCAAGTCGCAAGCTGTGGCAGATCAACGAGCGCATTTTAGCAAATGCCGCCATTAGACGTGGATACTGTTGATCCCAAACTTAGATCGATTAGCTTTGTGTTAACGAGATTGAATCAAGTTAAACACTTAGAGAAACTTTGTTGTTGTATGAACAATCCAAGTGTTATGCGGAATTAACACTTGAATGAAGAACAAGTAAAACAAACTTTCACTCTTGATTGATAAAACAAACTTGATTACAATGAAAGTCAAATACTGAATAATGTGTGTATACTATAAATCCTACGACCTCCTTTTATAACATAAGGAGTCGTGTACAATGGATAAGCTATCAACTATTTTAGGAAAAGATAAATATAGAAAATGCAATATTTGAGTATATCTTTTCTTCAAATAACAAACATGTTGACTAAGTTTTCCTATCAGTGCTTGGACTTCTTCTTATAAGCGCTTGGATACTTCTTACCAATGCTTGATCTGTCAGCGCTTGATTTCTTCCTATCAGAGTCCAATTAACTCTTGTCAGCGTCTAAGTGTCTTGGCTCATTTTATTCCCAACAATCCTCCCCTAAACTTGATATCTACTCTAGTAATCAAGTTTCTGAATAAAAACTAAGTACCAGGAGGATTCTTACAAATACAAATCACTTGTTAATTAGGTAATGAATAAACCTAATTAAATCTTTGCCAACATCACTAGTGTAATCCATTTCCAGCTGTGTAGACACCATCTTCTTTAAAACTTCCTTGGACATAGGATATTCAACATCCACAAGAAGATATTCTGAAAACTTTATAGTGCTCAAATGATAAACACCAGCTGCTGAATGTAGACGCCATTGAAGTCCATTGATATCATCCAAATCCAACCATATTGGATCTGCTTCATCTGGTTCAATCATCCTTTTGAAGGATGTCCAGATCTTTATTCCATTGATTGAAGTAGGTGCTTCAGCCTCATACTTGGCCTTCATCAATACCCAAAGATCTACCAAGTCTTCTCTATTCAGGCTTGCAAACAATGAGATGAAAGAAGTAAAAGTATGTACCTTCTTTCCATATCTGGTGATCATCCAGAACCCACTTGCATCTTCTTCATAGTTAACTATTGGGTTTCTGTAATCTAAAGGTAATACCTCTGCAACATGTAAAGCTTCCAATGGTGAGAGCTTGATGCTCTTTCTGATAACTGCTTCACTAGGATTCACTCTATCCAAAACTGGGAACTCAATAGGAAGTCGCTTCTTCACTGGTCTTGGTGCAATTGAAGCCTTTTGGATCTGCAAATTTTCTTTAATCTCTTCTCTCCTTTCATCTGAGAGAAGTCTCATTGTATTTTCTTCACAAACTCTTAACCAAATTGGATAAGCACGATGTTCCAATTCTGTAAAGGAGAGTCTTCTCAACCTTTCAAAGGTCCATCCACCAAGATGATACCTGAGCAACATGTGTACAACTCTCTCGTATCTCTCTTGAGTTCAGAAAATACCTTGCTAGCCTTGTGCTTTAAAATTACTTTGTAGTCTTCCTGCACTCTCAACAAGATCTCCAATCCCCATATTTGTCCAGTGATGGACATCTCTGGATGCTCTATTGTCTTGTTCTCCCATGCAAAGTACATATCCCTAACTTCAGGCATATCAAAATCAACTTTGCCCTTTAACTCTCTTAGCCTCTCCTTGGCTAACTCATCCTCACCATATTCTAACCTTTCTGGATCCTCTATGATCATCACACTAGATCCAGAACTCTCATCATCATCACTACCATCCTTTTGTATTTTTGTGGTAGCCCAATCCTGCTCTTGTAGTTATGTAGCCAAAGCTTGATCAAACTGAATCTGAGCTTCATTCTTCTTTGGCTTCTCAACTTCCACTAAGACTGC
The DNA here is from genome assembly GCA_025667525.1 of Glebionis coronaria. Taxonomy (NCBI): domain Eukaryota; kingdom Viridiplantae; phylum Streptophyta; class Magnoliopsida; order Asterales; family Asteraceae; genus Glebionis; species Glebionis coronaria. Next base: position 551,828,427 of record CM046875.1, on the reverse strand, counting down.
TTTACCATTGTCTTTTGCTCCAATGGTTGGTAAAGTAGTTGGTGGTACCTGTGTTGAAACATCCCTAATAATAACTGGTGGTTGGGATACACCAATCATACCTGTAGGTCTGTCAACGCCTTCTTTACTCTTGTCAGCGCTCAAATTATGAACATCAGCGGCTGACTTGGTAACCTCTTCTAGCATCTCCACAGATGATAACTTCTTTGGAGTGAGCAAGGAGACATCAATAACTGGCTTCTCCTTCAAGCTTGTCAAAGCTTCAGCAACTTCCACCTGTTTTGTACCAAAAGAACCACCTTATTCATCCTGTGATCCCTTGTCACTCAAGTTGAAAGGTTCTGTTGGTACATCTTCCTCCCCTTTGTAAGAATCCTTGCCTCATGAAAGGACTCTTGCTTGCCTCCTCCTAGCTTGGACACTCTCCAAAACAACTAGTCTCTCCCTCAATTGCTTGAGTTCAAGACCCTGACCTGTGACAATCTGTACAAGGTCTGCATTTTTCTTTTGCAAGCTAATGTAGACCACCGTCAATTCCAAAATGGTGTAAGGTTCCAATCTGCCCTCCTCTAAAATAGGAATTTGACCTCCCAAAGTAGATTTATGGGGTATGGATGGGGTCTTAATGATGTTAGGACAGTCTTGGCCTGCATCTAAGCTAGAACCAATAGTCCCAGCCCCACCCACGTCACCAACCACACTTGTGGTGGTGGTTCTCTCTGCTACATGGCTAGGACCACCAGAGGAGAACACTCTAGTAGTCCTTTGGTGTTTTTCCAACCTATTGTCTGGGGGTGTAGAAGAGGAAGTGGATTGAGGGTCTGTTTGGAGGTTAAGGGGTGTTTTGGTTTGTGGTAAAAGGGTGTCAGCATTTGGATTTGTAGTGTCAACGCCAACATTTGTAGTGTCAGCGTCGAATAGTTCTGGGTCAATCTCCATTTGATGGGGTGATAGAGGTTGTTCATGAAATGGGTCTGGTTGAGGTTGTGGGTGAGGTTGAGGGTTTGCAGCTGCCTCAATAACAGCAAGCATGGCTTGGGTGAGGGGTAGGTCTCTATATGGTTCAGTGTTCATCTTCCCAAAATTGCTTTCTTTTAAACAGGGATCGTATTATTGATCCCTATTGCAGTATCCTTGTAAGTCAAAAACCATTTGTAAAAACCTAGGGTAAGCAAGAGTCATCTTGTTACCCTTATTATGACACATGCCACCAAAAATCATTTTTGAAAAGTTATACTTTTTCCCAGTTGCAAGACACACAATGGCACTCCCAATGGATCGGTTGATTTCATTGTGTGAAGAGCATTTGGGACTCAAACATTGAAGGATGACATGTATAAGGCACTTCCAAGCCGGGGGAAATTGTTGTTTTGTATATTTGTTTAAATGGCCTTCTTCAGGCAAAGGATAACCCAAGGCTTGGAGTCCTTGCTCTATCTCTGCAATAGGTAGGGTGGTTATACCATCTGTATCATTAAGATGCAAATATTGGCGAACTAAAGCTTCAGTAACCACCCATAGAACCCCATGAACAATAGCAGTCAATGTAGTCACTTCATTAACTGTTGAGGAACTGACTATGTTCCAAAACTGTTTAATGTGTGTGACAGGGACAAGAGGAGTATGAGAAAGTGCATACCTTAATGAGGACGCATTCAAATACTCAACCATCTGAGTGTATTGGGGAAACAGAGTATTATCAGCTTGCAAATAAGCCACCATGTTGTGTTGACTCCTGAACCCCAACTCCAATTGTGTAGGTTTAAACTTTGGTGCCATTTAAGATTGATGCAAGGAAACTGTGATAAAAGTGATGGAAAAATGAAGGTTTGAGAAATATAGTTAGACAAGAATAAGCAGTTACCCTGTTTGAAAGAAATAAGCCAAATATATAGGAGAGGTGAAAATATGTGATTGGTCAAAACATAAGGCAGTTATATTCAAAAAGTCATAATGAAAAACTTGAAAAATATAACTTATCTCAAACATTAATAAAAAGTTACCAACTCCTAAAATTACGGCCCATATTTTCGTCAAAAATAACGACTGGGTAGGACCCAATGTTTGTCAACGGTCAAAAACAAAGTATCAGCGTCCAATGGCTATATTCTTGACAGTGTTGGAAATTTGCCATGGCAGCGTTAAAATTGGTCTTATCAGCGTTTGGAAAGAAAAATGTCAGCGTCCAAAAATAAAAATAATTAAAAAGAAAAAGGACCTAAACAAAGTAATTTACCCTAGTGAAGATAACTCATAGACGGAAAATCACTATAGGGCGGCAAGCACTGTCCAATCATGCACACTTGCTTAAGCAAGATAGACATAATTGTCCTCAAGTGACCTTGCTAACCAAAGTTCTTAACAACGAAGTTATCTCATGTAAATCCTTTGTAACTTCCCAAGTAAGCCCAATAAAAACGTTCCCAAGTCTCCCAACCGACCAAATCCAATTCTAGGCCAAAAAGTCTTGGCAGCGTGCACAATATATCAACTTTGCATGCTACAATGCCTCATGATTTAGAAAACTAACTCGTACTCACCAGTGGGTACAATCTAGAATTGTGATGAGAGTATTCTAAGAATACCCAAAAATCCTAAAGGTTTACTAATCCTCCCCTTAAACTATGATATACAAAGTTACCAAAAATAAAATATGCAATAAAAATTTATGTCAAGATAGGAATGTAAACATTCCAACCTTCATCCATAAACTTGAACACATTCCTAGTAAACTCCAAATATCCATAAGCAACTCTGTATCCATTTGTGCAATGCTCATATTGCTTGCATGATCAGATCAAAAACCACAAAACTAACATATTGCTGTCAGCGTCCATTTTAACACTTATCAACGTTAAAGTAACCTTTGTCAGCGTTAGAAAAATAAAGTGGAAAACCTAATCTTGTACAAAGACTAATAACAGTACACGTCCTGTACAAACTATACAATGACTTCAGAAACACATTTAGGTGAGATTGATCATTCCAATACTTGTTACCAAGTAATGAAACCTCCCAACATCAAAAGGTTTAGTTAAAAGATCAACCATATTTTCTTCTGCGTCTACCCTATCTATATGTATTAAACCTTTTTCAAAACAATCTCTTATAAAATGATGCCTAATTTCTATGTGTTTTGTTTTAGAATGATGTACATGATTCTTAATAATGCATAATGTACTGTTATTATCTACAGATATCTTGGTATGCATAAAATATACCCATAATCCAACAGTTGGTTCTGAATCCATAGAACTTGTCTACAACAAGCAGCTGCTGAAACATATTCTGCTTCAATTGTAGAATTGGCCACCACTGTTTGTTTCTTGCATTGCCAAGATATCAATCTGCTCCCAAGAAATTGGCATCCACCAGTTGTAGATTCCTATCAAACTTGTCACCCCCATAATTACTGTCTGAATAACCAATAAGCTCCAATGGAGAATCTTTTGGATGCCATAATCCCAAGGTGGGATAACACCTAAGGTATCTAAAGATCCTTTTGACAGCATGAAGATGACACTCTTTGGGAGTCACCTGATGGCGTGCACATGCACACACAGCAAACATATTGTCAGGTCTAGAAGCTGTAAGATACACCAATGATCCAATCTTGATCTATAATGCCTGACATCCACATCTTTTCCATCTCCAATCTTTCCCTAAGGGTGTTCCCTATCCATGGGTGTGCTAGCCCGTTTTTAATGTGGAGAAAAACCAAACTTCTTCAAGATTTCTGCTACATACTTGTCATGAGAGATAAAGATACCATCTTCTTTTTGTTGGACTTGTAAACCTAGAAAGAAGTTCATCTCTCCCATTGCACTCATCTTGAACTTGTCTGTCATGAGTTTGGAAAAGTATTCACTCGTCTTTTGACTTGATGAACCAAAGATGATATCATCCACATAGACCTGAACAAGTAAAAAGTCCTTACCAATCTTCTTGGTAAATAAGGTCTGGTCTATGGTGCCCCTCTTAAATCCATTTTCCACCAGATGGGTGGACAATGTTCCATACCATGCTCTTGGGACTTGATGAAGTCCATACATTGCTTTCTTTACCCTATACACTTTGTCTGGATGTTCTGGATCTTCAAATCCAGGAGGCTGAATAACATAAACCTCCTCTGCAATTGTGCCATAAAGAAAAGCACTCTTCACATCCATTTGATAAACTGTGAAGCCCATGCAAGAATCATAGGCTAGGAAAATCCTTATTGCTTCAATCCTTGTAACAGGTGCAAAAACCTCTTCATAGTCTATTCCCTCTTCTTATGTATAGCCTTGAGCAACTAAACGTGCCTTGTTTCTGACCACAATACCTCTTTCATCTTTCTTGTTTCTAAGAACCCAACGTGTCCCAATAGGTCTTACATACCTTGGACAATCCACTAACTCCCAAACATCTTGAATAGAAAACTAGTGAAGCTCATCCTGCATTGCTTCCACCCAACTTGGTTCTTTGAGAGCATCAAAAATTTTCTTGGGTTCCTGTTGTGAGAGAAAACAAGCAAACAAACACGCATGTACAAGAGGGGTATCAACCTTCTTGTGGATATTGGCAATAAAACCTCGTTGAGTCTGAGGAGACCTTCTTGTTTGAACAGGAGACAAAACATCACCAATGATTAGAGAATGAGGATGATTTTTGATAGTAGTTGTAAGTGTTCCTCCTTCAATAAGTGTGTTGTCTTCAATCTCAGTCTCCATGTTGCTAATATCATCTTCATATCCACTTCCCTCCTCACTAGAATGAACCTCTTCATGGACGATGGAAGGTTCACCTTGTTCAAAAGTATTAGAAGAGAATAAATGGTCAAATGGGTTGTCAGCGTTTGAGCTATCAACGCCTGAATTTGACCTGTCAGCGTAGGATTTGCCTTTATCAGCGCTTGAAGATTCATGCATGTTTTCATCAACTGGCTTTTCTTGTGGACCTTTTTCCTTTTATCAGCAGCAGCAGCTTGTGCAAATCCATCAGTCCATATAGGAAAGGTAACATACTCAAGTATGTGTTCTGATTTGACTGCATATGATCCTTCTTCTTTGTTAACCTATTTACCTGCAATTTCAACAATAGGTTCTTCCACAACATTTGAATCCTTTTTCACAATGTCTGGATTAGTAACAGGCATATAATTCAAGGTTCTAGATAATGGCTCTAGATCAAAGAACCAATTTGGTCCACTCTCAATCACTAGGTTTACTCTCTAAAAACTTAACATCTACCTTTTCAAGTATACGTTTTTCTTTCTTATTGTAAACTATATATCCTTTGCTCTGCACTGAATAACCCATAAAGTAGTCTTTATCACCTTTAGCACTAAACTTTCCTAAGGCATCACTAGTATCCAAAATCACAACATGACATCCAAAGGGTTTAAGAAAACCTATATTAGGTTTCCTATTCCAAAATAGCTCATAAGGTGTCTTATTATAGATTTTGTTGACCAATGCTCTATTCTAAACATAACAGGCTGTATTCATAGCCTCATCCCAAAAAGCAATGGGAAAATGAGCATCAGCCAACATTGTCCTAGCTGCTTCTATGAGTGTTCTATTCTTCCTTTCAGCCAACTCATTCTGCTGTGGGGTTCTAGCTATGATAAATTCCCTAGTAATCCCTTTATTAACACAGAAGGCATCTAACAATTGGTTTCTAAACTCACCAACATTATCACTTCTAAGTATTTTAACCTTATTCCCTGTCTTTTTCTCGATTTGGGTAATAAAGTTAAGCAAAACTATGGCAGTTTCACTTTTTAAGGCCAAAAAGAAAGTCCAAGTAAATCTAGAAAAGTCATCAGTTATAACAAAACAATAAGATTTACCATTCAAACTCTCTATATTAGTTGGGCCAAATAAGTCCATATGTAGCAAGTGAAGTGGTTTAGAACTAGAATGCACAAGTTTAGACTTAAATGAGACTTTGTGTTGTTTGCCATTAAGACATGCAACACAAGAATGATCATTGTGGAAAGCCTTTGCAGGCAAACCATCAACCAAATCATGTCTCACAAGTCTATTGATGTTCTTAAAGTTTATGTGCCATAGATTAATTTCATCTACTAAAGCTTTAGCATATAGACATGACAAATTGTTGTTCATCCTAATTCCATTAAGATTAACATTATAAATATCCTTATGTCTAGGTGTTCAATACTCAATAAACTTCTCATCAGTCATCTTAAAGTCTTTGCTTAACACCAAGCATTCAGTATCAGTGAAAAGAACCTTATTTTTGTTATCACAAACTTGTGATACACTAAACAAATTATAATCAAGTTCTTTTGCCAGAAATAGGTTTTCAAAATGCAAATTATTGGTGATAAGAGTGCCTTTGCCAGAAATTGTACCATATCCTCCTCCAAAGTACACTTTGTCATCATCTTTAATGGGGGTAGTGTTAGTCAAGTAATCTTCCTTCTCCGTCATGTGCCTAGAGCATCCACTGTCCCAATATTCATAATCATTGACCTGCTTTTGAATGCCCTGCACATAAAGAAAACAAATTAGTTTTCTTTGGGAACCCAAGCCTGAGCAGACTTAGATTCATTTGGTTGTACAACAAGAACAGACTTAGTCCTTATAACAACCCCTTGTTCATCCCTTTGAGCTTGAAAACCCAGTTTACCCCAATTGGTTTAGTTATGACCTTTGATATAATGAAATCTGTTACAGGTCATAGAAATCCCATCAGAATTAGGGTTTTGATCTTGTTTAGGTCTCCAAGTCAAACTAGATGAATCTTTAGATCTTTTTCCCTTAGGCTGTAAGTACCTATTATTACTTGGTCTAACAACGTTGGAAACGTTCCTGTCAGCATTAAATTTGCTCTTGTCATCGCTGAATTTTTACTTATCAGCGCCCGAATTAGGGTTTGCTACAGGAACCCATTGTCTGTTAGACCATGTATTGGTCTTTTGTAAGGGCCTTTGTCCATGAGTATTTGTCCCTTTAGTAAAGAATGGAGATGGTCTAGTAACTTGTGGACTTGGTTGGACATAAGGTCTGGGTTTGACCATGGTTGACTTATTGTCAGCGTTGACTTTTAAAGCACTGACACATTTATAAGCCAGGTGAGAAAAACTCCCACATATAGAACAAGCTTTTATAGACATAACCTTAGGTCTAGATTGAAAGAACCCTGTCCCATTAACACTAGCTTGGCTTTGTGGTGACCTAGGTTTTCTATATATTTCTGCATACTTAACACTAGGTTTTCTATTAACATATGAGCCAAGGTCAACAGGTTTTCTAGTAGAAGGGTTGGTCACAATTATGGATGTAGACTCAAGTGGACTCTCACTAAGCATTCCACCTTTAGCAAACAATGTAGGATTGGATTTCTTCCATTGTTCCAAGTCAGTCACCTTTTGCTTATACTCCTCTACTGGAGTAAGAACTCTTGGTGGAGGAATGCATTCTTTTTCTTGGAGTTCTGGTATACCAGTCCAAGACAAATCCTTTCTCAGGACACCATGAAAGTTTCCAACAGGTGGTGGAACAGCAATATACTCTTTTAGCCCAATCCCAGACATATCCCTAGAATCTCTTTGTTCACTTACACATTTTTCTAGGGTTTGAGTGGCTTTATCAAACATTTGAATCTTAAGACCTACATTCTCTTTATCTTTAATGGCCTCATCTAACTTAAGTTGTATTTCTCCTTTGGATCTTATCAGTATGTCCCTAAGTTCAACACTAACTTTGAGGTCATGAGACAAAACATTAATTTGATCTTTTAGGCCAAATTCCATTTTCTTATATTCCTCTACAGTCTTTTCAGTTTGAACAAGTGCCATTTGATAATTAGTTAGCTTGCATTTTTCATCAAAAACATCTGATTTTAACTTAAAATTTCTTTGTTAAGTTTTTTTGTGTTTAAGCGACAGCCTTTACTACAGTAAGCATCATCATATACCTCATTATCTAATGAAGACGAGGAATGTGCCATAAGAGCAAAGTGAACATGCTCTTCTTCTTCCTTCTCTGCAATCAAGGCTTTATTCTCTTCTACATCCTTCGCCAAAAAGCTCCAGTCCCATCTAACACCATCAATGTCTTGCATGGCAACCATAGCCTTTGTGTCTTCAACCTTGATGACTTGACTTGAAGGCTTTCCAACATCAGATCTTCTTGGGGATCTGCATTCCCTCATAAAGTGACCCATCCTATAGCAGTTGTAACACTCAACCTTGGATTTATCAAACCCAGCAGTGTCTTTAGCATTGAAGGTCATCTTCTTTCTAAATCTCCTATTCCATCTGTTGGCCCTTATGCTTGCAAGTGCCATATTCCATTTAATATCCATCTCTTCCAAATTCTCCTCACTGATTTGCTCAAGATCCTCATAGGTAATCAAGGAACCATTGGAGAATTGAGCAATGTATGCACATACTATGTCCAAATCTATACCAGCAGGTTTAAGCTTTGGTGAGTCAACATTATATGTGTCAGCGTCAGAATGTGAGGCGCTGACAAAGGTTGATCCACCGCTTACCTAAGTTGATCCAGTAACGGGATGCACATTAAACTCTCTTTCACTGGTTTGAGCATCACTGTGTGAGATGAAAGCCATGTTACCAGGTGTTGACTTACTTCCATCATTTGGTAAGATTTCACTTTCCATAAGCTTCAACTTATTGTAGACGTCATCAAAGGTAGAGCTTTTATGAGCATTGATAGCAATGATTGACCTAACCTCAATTTTCCATGCATCACCAAGACTTATAAGAAAAGTAGTGATGATATCAGCATCATCATGTTCTACTCCCATAAAGGTCAACTTGCTAGTGATGTCTAGAAGCCTACTCCTAACCTTGCTTAGCTTCTCATTGGGATGAGCTTTAAACACAGCATATTCATGCAAAAGTTGCTTCTTCTTTTCTTTGGCAGTGTCTTCATTGCCACCATAGTTGACTAGAAGAGCTTCCTAAAGTTCTTTGGCAAACTCAAAACCTCTATACTTGTGTTCATTGTTTGGACCCAAAGAGAGTTTGAGAATGCTTAAAGTTTTCATGTCATTCCTTCTCTTTGCAATATCCTCAGTTGAGACAGCTCTCCCATCCGTAGGTCTTTCTTTTCGATCTTCAGCAGTTGAACCAGCAACTGATCTTGCTTCAATAGCAACAACAATCCTAGCAGCTTTATCGAATGTTTTTCCATATTCAATAATTTCCTAGAGAGTGTGATCATGAATTTGAAGGTATTGTTCAAAATTGAACTTCCATAGCTCAAAGTTGTCAGGGTCTAGCATGGGAATTTTTAGGTTCTGACTTGACGAGGAGGAGGTCATTGAATCTGGAGTAGACATCTTGTCTGGTTTTAGGGTTTCGTGTTCTTTAGATCAAAGTTCCTCAACAAGCTCTGATACCACTTGTTGATCCCAAACTTAGATCGATTAGCTTTGTGTTAACGAGAGTGAATCAAGTTAAACACTTAGAGAAACTTTGTTGTTGTATGAACAATCCAAGTGTTATGCGGAATTAACACTTGAATGAAGAACAAGTAAACAAGTAAAACAAACTTTCACTCTTGACTGATAAAACAAACTTGATTACAATGAAAGTCGAATACTGAATAATGTGTGTATACTATAAACCCTACGACCTCCTTTTATAACGTAAGGATTCGTGTACAATGGATAACCTATCAACTATTTTAGAAAAAGATAAATATAGAAAATACAATATTTGAGTATATCTTTTCTTCAGTTAACAAACGTGTTGACTAAGTTTTCCTATCAGAAAATACAATATTTATGTACCTTCGACACAAAATTGCCCAGAAAGATATTTACAACTCCTCATCATATTCAATGTTGAGGCGGAGCTACCTGCTGTCTTGGGAATCCACTTTATTTTGCATTTCCGCACCAAACTGATCCAGATATTTGAAGATTTTTTCTTTACCACCTTCGAGATGGCTCATGGCCCATTGATTACCCGCGAGAAGTTCCTCTAGTTTGGCACGGTCCTAAGCTAAAGTGACAAGCATATATGTCTTTTCATCACTTAGCGCGTGGATAGTCACCGCATCCATCTAAGTTCTTGACTCCCCTGCTGCCAGTTTCCTCCGAGCCTAGGCCAATTCCATATCTCTTTTTTCAAGGACTCTACTATTATTAGCTTCGACAATCTTTGATTGATGGATCTGCTTGCAGAATCTCTTTCTTAGGCGCAACACAATTGTCACGTTATGCGCTGCAGCGAAGTTTACCTCATTCATAAGTGTAAAATATGTGAGGACATCAAGACAATTGGCGCGCCCAGGAGAAATAATGTTTTCCATGGAGCTTTGACAATCAAACGCTCCAAATAGATCTGAGGTCCCGGGCACGCACCATTCTGGGATAAAAATGTCTTCGTCGGTTGAATAAGTGCCCGCTTTCGCAGTAGGAGTAGGCTTGTAGGGCGACTATCACAGGGGTGGTGGTAGCAATCATCATATGGATTCAACATCATAATTGTACAAAGTAAAGTACAGTTGGTTCCTGTCAAATAATAGTTACCACTAAAAGAATGATGACTGTGAGAACGGTTACCTTTATCTAATGGTTTCTGGTGGAGTATTGGGGGGGGGGGGGGAGAGTCAGCGGGGCTATATTCAAATTACTTCTCAAACATGAGAGGTGGAGAGGGTTCTCTTTCTACTATCATAGGGGCGACAATGGATGGTTCACCAATCTTGACCCACGCGGACTTCTTGGATGATTCAAGGGTATTCCTACGCCTTTTTCAGGTCAGACAGGAGCTTTCTTCCTCTTTTGCGGCATATTCTTCAATGACGGCATCTGCACCTTCGGATATGTCCAGTGATGCTAGATTGACACTGTTTTCCTCTTCATGAGGATGTGACCCATCCTCCTTCTGGCATACTACGGAGAGGTGTAGGACTAGGAATGTGTTGTGCCTGCAAGGAAGAGGAGCCTTGCACTTCTATATCCATGGTGCTACCAGCTGTGGCCACATTGACAGGATCTTCTCCCTCTGCCAAGGGTCGTGGCTGCATCGTTACAGTTTTTGGTTGACGGCTTCTTACTAATTGCAAAATATCCATTTCTGCAAACACAAATATAAGTGTGATTCAAGTTATTATAAGGTGATGGAAATACTTATAAGGCAAACATAATCGGAGAGATGATCACTAACCCTGGCCAACGTGGTCAAACTGTAGGACTTGGTCCTAACGCACTATCATGCTATGACTTAACCTAATGCAGTATAAAAGTGCTTCGGGGTATGCTTGAATAAGGATGCGATTTGAGTTAATCACATCGGCGTCACCCTCATTATACGTGTTAGGGTCAGGTTTCACATCTCTCCTTAAAGTATCTTGGGTCACGAAATCAATATCAAAAGGAAATATGATGTTGTCAATCCAGAAAAATTTAGTGTTCAAGTTTTTTAGCGAGTCTAGTTTTTCTTCATAGCACTACAAACTGCCAACGTGCTTGGAGAACGACACCCATCCGTTTGCCCACGAATGCGTATAGAATGCACGGAACATGTGTACAGTAGGTTCTATAGCTAGGACACGACAATTTATCTCAAAATTCGATATCTTCGCTGCAGCTATATAGTGCAGCTGCGATAGGTGTATTTCATGGTACGTCAGAACATTGACGAGGAACCGCGACAACGGGATGCGGTTATTTGCAAACTCAAAAACCTTTGTATACACTCCTATTTTCCCAGATGGGAAGCTTCCTATATGAGACCGGGGAGCCGGTACTTCTGGGTGTAGATTCATTGGAATGTAGTATTCCGATGTAAAGTCGAGTTGTTCTTGCTCGGTGATATGAGAAGTAATATCGGAAAGTTGTTTTACCATTTCGTAATGTAAGAAAAGACTGAAGTCGCAGTATGCTTACCTTTTTTGGTGGTTTTTTCGCGCTATTTTTAAAGGTTTGTTAATGGCGGCTGGAAGTTTTTCACTGTGTAGACACAGTGAAAATGGGGTGGTGATATTTATACCCCTAGGGTTTACTGTTCACATACAGGTATGACCGCCACGTGTCGTCCACTATCAAAATATGACGATGGAAGATGAACGGACTAGCTAACGTGTCATGCACTTTTCACATTTACCGAGTGAGTAGATAGAAGCAAGGGGGTAGGCACAGGTTTTTGGCGAGAAACGTTTGAAACTTCTTTTCTACGCTCTTATCTTTTTACCAACTTAGTTTCAAATGCAATTTTGGGCACGGCTGCATTAGTTTTATAGTCTAGTAGCCGCAACACAACATGCGACTACTAGACTAGGGGGAGATGATGACGTATAGTCCCTCTTCGGGCCATAAGCCCGACCCACGGGTATTACCCATATCCATTCCATTACAAATGGGTTATGACAGACAACGCTGAAGCCCACGAGGCCCGATAAGTCGTTATCACACGGTTTCATGGAAGCTGCACTCTGACCGCACGCGGTCGGATTCAAACAGGATTATAGTCTAACCAAGATTATGATTCACCTAAGTTAAGAGGATATACACTCTCCTTATTTTAGATGATAAGGATCACGGTGTAAATGGTAATTATCTCTTACTTAGGCCACAAGATTAGGGAAGCCCAACTAGGGTTTCACCGGGTATATAAGGAACCCCCGAGGTTCCACAAAGGTACGATTTACTTAATACTCACAACCCTTACCGATTATCCTAATCAAACCAATTACTTACTCTTACGCTGGAGTCTAATCATGAGATACATTCCCACGGTAAGCCTAACAGTCTTTGTTCTTTAGTGTGCAGAGTCTTCTTACAAGTTCACTTGATGCAAGAGCTGGAGTCCTCAACACCTGTATTAAGCTTAATTCGGGTTAAGCGCGGTCCATCCAACTTTTGTATCAACAAAGATCATTCAAATCCTAGATGAATTGACTATGTACACGAATGTAGTAGCAGGGTCCATCATTAGAAAAATGCAAAACAATTTGTATTTGAGTATTATAAGTTAATATATTTTGCAAATCACGTCGTTAAGAGGATGGTTTATAAGCCATCATTACCGTATGTAAGCCCAACTCAAGTGACAATATGATTTCATAAAACGATTTAGCTTGTAAATAAACCAAGTTTAACAGTTCTTATGTCCATATTAATTTTTTTCAGAAAACAATTTTTAACAAATAACACATAGCCGATTCACTAGGAAAAATTAGTGTAATTAATAAGACATGTTTAAAGCTAGTTTCGATATAAGTAGAGATCAGTTTTTATGGTTACTAGAAACTAGCATAATTATATTTTTCAATTCATAATGGAAAACATATAAGCACATAAAGATAGACAAAAAGTAGGGTAAAAGGTGAAGACAGATTCCATGTGAAAGCAGTAACTTATAATATCTAAGATCTCAATTGAGTCTTCCCCAATTGAAAACCAAAAGACTCCCTTTTGATAACCAAGAGCAGCCACATGCATCAAATAACTTGATTGTGTAAGTCTTTTAGCCGGTATAAATAATAAGATATATGTTTATTAACCAATTTAATAAACCTACCCAATTTTATTAGAACTAGATCAAGATTAAAACTTTATAGCAAGAGTGCATGTTATTGCCATAGAAAATAAAATAAAAGGAGTATTTAAGCGGATCTAGCGTATTTATTCTATGTGTAACCTATAAACACCAAACGATTTAACTCGTGAAGCCACTATTGGGATTTTAGCATAAACCATTAATTACAAGTACGCAACGGAATGGATCTAGTTTGATATTTAGAATCAACACATAATATAAACATAAATAAATACTAACCTTTTGTTTAGTGACATAAATAAATAAACATGAACCAGATCTGGATCTGGATCTTGAAACTTCTAGTGGTTAAATTACCACCCCAATGGTATGCTCACACTACATGTCACATGAACACATTAGGATGCTAATGCTTACTCCACGAATAAACACCACCAACAACTAGGATTTGGTGTTCTTGATAAAACCCGATCATAAAATCTTAAAAAAGGATTTATAGTCGATCATAGTAGCACAATAAAGAATTTTACATGCAATCTTGTTTAGCATGAAAACCATGTACATACGTTTTTATTTAAACCATGCAATGTATGATGATAACTTCTTTCAATTGTGATATTTAAGGTTTTGACGTTTTCTAGTCTTGTCGATTGACAAAACTAAGAGGAGAAGAAAATAATTTTAACTTTGAGGTTAATTTATGTGTTTCGTAATTTTTTGTGTGATATCGAACGGCAGCAACAAAGCACCCTTAAGGTGTTTATATATTGTCATAACTTTAAACAAAAATTTGGTCCTTACTTCATGCTATTTCCTAATAATTCATCACTTCCTAAAAACGACACATAGAACCCTTCTAGTCCTTTATAAAATCTGCCAACAAGGGGATATGACGGGAGTTTCATTTTCCAATGTTTAAGTCCCTCTCTTTATATTTAACATTTAATAAATTAGTTTATAACGTCTAACGGTTAAACAAACAAACGTTAAATAACTCTTTCGTGAAACATATTAAAACTTAAATAAATAAATAACACACATATGTATTACATAATAAACGTACTCTTCGTATATTCGTATGTCCCCCGATAGACTCACTCATTCCTGATGGCTAAACAATCGTATAATCCGAAAAGGTTTACTGATTATCGATTATTATCGAACTCTTTTTTCATTTTTCCTGGTTGTTGTGCTATATTAGATGAGAAAGATGATCATCTTATAAAAAGATTAAATAAACTAGTTTATCCCATGAAAATTAAACATCAACTCTTCCGTCTTCTTTATTTTATCTTTTCACCGCTATCAAAAATAAAATAAGCTTCGACACATATTCTTCATCATTAAGAAGTGGATGAGCACAAGTTCTCTTGAGACATATACAAAGAGCTTGGAGTTAAACCCTGTTATATTTAGTCTTTATGTTTGCCTAAGTCGTGTCTACGGTTTAAGAGTCGAGTAGCCTAAGAGCTAAGAATAAAGGTCGGTTGGTAGTGTCCTAGCGCAACCCGACCCATACTTATGTAAGAGTCGGTCCCCCTCATCTCTATAAAAGGAGGTTAGGGGGAATGTAACATTCACATCATTCTTTCAATACTAATCGAGATTCGGTTAGGGATATTTACCTTGTGGGTTTTTCTGTCGATTCATTTGTTGTGTGTGTTATTTACGATCGATATTCCGCATCTAGTAATCAGGTTGTAGGGATTAAACCCTATAAGTGGTATCAGAGCTTCGGTGTTGAAGATCTGCTGGTTTCTAGGATCGATCGAGGAAGGGTTATTGGCTATCGGGTTTAGATCATCAAGGAGCAGCAGCAGGTATCGATCGGCATTAAAGGGAGGTTTTTTTTTCTTGTTTCTATCGTCAGGGAGAAGACACGGAGAGAGGAAGAAGACGGAGTAGTTGATTTTTTGTTTATTAAAAGTCAACTAAATACTACGAAGGTTATTAGGCCAAGTCAATCGAGTCTAAGTTTTTCCTTTTTCGATTTAAAAGGGTACTGGACCGATTTTTCTTTTGGATTTGGTTAGTTGGTTTTTGATTTGTTTTTAAATAAAACAAAAAGGTTAATAATCTTTGTAAGGTATTTACACAAAGGGACTTCGTAATTCGTGATTGTGAGGTTTTCACAAGGTTTAGCAAATTATGGGAGGGGCTTTATCGGTTTGTGATAGTGAGGTTTATCACCAGGTTTAGCAAATCAACAAAGGAATTAAAGAATGACGGGAGCCAAGTTTGACATCGAGAAATTCGATGGAACTGGTGATTTCGGGTTATGGAGAATCAAGATGCGTGCTTTATTAATGCAGAATGGATGTGAAGCAGCTCTGGAGGTTTTACCCGCGACTATGGAAGCTGAAGAGAAATCTAAGCTTGACAAGAAAGATCATAGTGCCATGATTTTGTGTTTAGGTAACAAGGTCCTGAGATAGGTTACCGAGGAGAAGACTGCAGCGGGGGTTTGGTCAAAGATCGAGTCTTTGTACATGACAAAGTCATTGGCCAACAAGTTGTACCTGAAGATGAAGTTGTATACATTCTACATGCCGACTGGACGAAAGATTTCCGAGCATATAGATGAGTTCAACAAAATCATTCTTGATTTAGCAACTATTGAGGTAAAATTCGAGGATGATGATCTTGCTTTATTGTTACTCACCAGCATCATACGAACACTTTGTGGATACCTTGCTTTATGGACGGAAAGCTTTGACTTTGGAGGACGTGATGGCCACACTAAATTCAAATGAAATCAAAGAAAGATCCAAGGCGAAGGGGGATGATGGTGAAGGGTTATACGTGAAGGTAAGAATTGATCCGCAGGAATTCGTATCAATCAAGGGGAAAGTCAAGATCGAAGTCTCGAGGTGGAAGACTCAAATGCTTTATTTGCCAATCTAAGGAGCACTTGAGAAGAGACTATCCGGAGAACAATCACAAGAAGTCAAAAGGTTACGTCAAGAAAGATGATCAACCAAGCTCTAGTGGTTCGATTTACGACGATTCTGAGGTGATGATGGTGATGAGTACAGAGAGACTGCAAGATTGGATCATGGATTTAGGAGGTTCATATCACATGTCACCCAGGTTAGAGGTATTTTTGATTTTTTGGAATGTGATCGGGGCAGAGTACTGTTGGGAGACAACAGGGAGTGCAAGATCAGGTGTATTGGCAAGGTAAAGGTACAACTAAAAGATGGTTCAAGTTTTGTGTTACTCAATGTCAGGTATATTCCTGAATTGAAAAGAAACTTGATATCGCTGGGAACTCTTGAAAAAGAGGGATATACCGCAAGATTGCAGTCGGGCAAAGTCAAGGTGATTAATGGTTCTAAGTTTATTATATCTGGAACCCGAAGGGAGAACTGTGTGTACTCTTTGGATGGCCATGCAGTGGCCAGTGAGCTTAATGCTAGTGTTGAAGAAAAAGACAGTCTTGTGCAGGTTTGGCATAAAGACTAGGACATATCAGTGAGGCGGGTCTACACGTGCTGGAAAAGCAGGGTTTGTTTTGCAAGAAGAGTCTAGGTAAGCTCGATTTTTGTGAGAATTATGTTCTGGGAAAGTCACATCGAGTCTGTTTTGGTGTAGGAAGGCACATTACTCAGGGAGTGATAGACTATGTTCATTCAGACTTATGGGGTCTGTCTCAGGTGGAATCATTAGGAGGTAAGAGGTATTTCTTATCTATTATTGATGATTATTCCAGGAGGGTATGGGTTTATGTTCTCAGGTTCAAACACAAAGCATTTGGGAAGTTCAAAGAGTGGAAGCAGTTAGTAGAAAATCAGACTAGGAGGACGGTTAAGAAGCTTAGGACGGATAATGGTCTTGAGTTCTATAACCGGTAGTTTAATCAGCTATGCACTGAGAGTGGGATTGCTAGACATTTGACAGTTGCCGGGACGCCGCAGCAGAATGGGTTAGCAGAACGGATGAACAGAACTCTCATGGACAAGGTACGCTGTTTATTAATACAGTCTGAATTGCCCAAGACCTTATGGGCAGAAGCGACATGTACGGCCACATATCTTATAAATAGGTCACCATCGACAGCGTTTGATAAGAAGACACCTATGGAGATGTGGTCGGGACATTCTAGTGATTATAGGATGTTGAGGGTTTTCGAGTGTGTCGCGTATTCACACGTTAAACAAGGTAAGCTCGAGACGAGAGCGGTAAAATGCGTTCTTTTGGGGTACCCTGAAGGTGTGAAAGGGGTACAGACTATATAGGCTTGATAATGAATCACCTAAAATAGTCACAAGCAGGAACGTGGTCTTCAATGAAAGTGTCATGTACAAAGACACGTTGAAGGATTCTGGTGCAGGAAAAGATAAGTCTGTTGAGGAATTACACGTTGAGGTGAAACTGTAGAGGTTAAATAATCATACGCTTAAGGAAGATCAGACGGGTCAGGAAGATCAGACAGATCAGGAAGATGGCTATGATGAAGGTGTAGGGGTTCAAGAATTGATCATCATCCACCAGATCTCACAGATTATCAATTGGTTCAGGATAGAGAGCCAAGGGAAAGAACGAAACCGGCGAGGTTTCGGGATGAGAGTAATATGGTTGCATACGCGTTTGCTGCTGCAAAGGAAGAAGATACTCATGAACCATTGACATACCAGGAAGCAGTTGCTTGTGAAGACAGTTCTAAGTGGAAAGTTTCTATGAAAGAAGAGATGGATTCTCTAGGAAGAACAAGACCTGGGTGTTAGTGGATCATCCATCCGGTCATAAGCTGGTGGGCTGCAAATGGTTGTACAAAATAAAGGAAGGGATTGAAGGTGTTCAAAAGCCTAGATACAAGGCAAGGTTGGTGGCTCGTGGATTCACACAAAGGGCAGGTATTGATTACAATGAAGTTTTTTCGCCAGTAGTTCGATACACATCTATTTGGGTTATAGTTGCATTGACTGCGTGTAAAGATTATGAGCTGGAGCAGCTTGATGTAAAGACGACATTTTTACATGGAAATCTTGAAGAAGTGATCTACATGAGGCAGCCACCGGGATTTGAACAAGGTAACAAGGTATGTTTGTTAAATAAATCTCTTTATGGTTTGAAGCAATCACCTAGGCAATGGTACAAAAGGCTTGATGAGTATATGTTGAGCAACGGGTTTAAGCGTAGCAGTTACGACAGCTGCGTATATTGCAGGAGTTATGCACTAGGAGAGTATATCTATCTATTGTTATATGTAGATGATATGTTGATTGCTTGTAAGAGCAAGGCTAGGATTAGGTCTACCAAGTCTTTGCTTAAAAGGGAGATCGATATGAAAGAGCTCAGGGAAGCAAAGAAGATTCTTGGTATGGAAATCTTCAAGCATCAGAGTCGCAAGATTCTGAGGGTGTCACAATCCAGGTGCGTTTCTAAAGTTTTAAACATGTTTAGAATAAACAATGGGAAATCGGTTCAGATGCCATTAGGTGGGCACTTCAAGCTGTCATTGAAGGATTTCCTAGTTAGGGATTGTGATGTTGAAAGAATGAGTAAGGTGCCATATTTAAATGCGTTTGGGAGCTTAATGTACTTGATGGTGTGCAAGAGGCCAGACATAGCGTATGTAGTAAGTGTAGTTAGCAGATATTTGGCGAATCTGGGTAAACTCCATTGGGAAGCAGTGAAGTGGATTATGAAATATTTGCAGGGCACTATAAACGTGGGTTTGGTGTATGGGGAAAATTGTGGCAACCATGTGGACGTAACAGGTTTTGTTGATTTAGACTACGCTAAGGATCCGGATAAAGGTAGGTCTCTCACTGGTTACGCATTTTTAGTAGAGGGATGTGTTGTAAGCTGGAAAGCAACACTACAACACGTGGTGGCTCTTTTAACTACATAGATAGAGTATATGGCCCTTACGGAGGCTGTGAAGGAAGCTATTTGGCTAAGGGGACTCTTGGAAGAGTTGGGCGTGAAGCTCAACATTGTTGCAGTTAATTGTGATAATCAGGGCGCATTTCACTTATCGCGGAATCATGTTTTTCATGAAAGGACTAAGCACATCAATGTGCGCTATCACTTTCTCAGAGAAGTCTTGGAAGCAAAGACGGTTGAAGTTCTGAAGGTGGGTACTAAACACAATGTTGCGGATGCCTTGACGAAGGTGGTACCTGGACGCAAGTTACAACACTGCTTGGAGTTGCTGAGTGTTGGTATAGGCTAATATAAAGTCTAAGGTGGAAATTTTTATATTTAGTCTTTATGTTTGCCTAACTCGTGTCTAGGGATTAAGAGTCGAGTAGCCTAAGAGCTAAGAATAAAGGGCGGTTGGTAGTGTCCTAGCCCAACCCGGCCCGTACGTATGTAAGAGTCGGTCCCCCTCATCTCTATAAAAGGATGTGAGGGGGAATGTAACGTTCACGTCATTCTTTCAATACTAATCGAGATTCAGTTAGGGATATTTACCTTGTGGGTTTTCTGTCGATTCATCTGCTCTGTGTGTTCTTTACGATCGATATTCCACATCTAGTAATCAGGATTGTAGGGATTGAAAGAAATGCTAATCCTCACGATAACTCTCATTTTTTACATCAATTTAATTCTTTTACATTTTCATCAGTTAATTCATGAGATTTGACATCAATGTCGCATACATAAAGACCCATGTACAAAGATCTGGCTTTTTTGAAAGGTTGGCATAGTCATTACTAAAAAGAGAAAGGTTAGTATGTGGTAGCATTTATAATCAAACGTGTCACATTCGCAACGATATACACAAGCGTATTATCATTAAATCATTTCGATATGAGTTCTCAAGAAGTTACTTCTATTTTTCTATTTTTCTTTTGAGTTATATAATATCAGAGTTAAGATCTATATAGACACTTAAATTAGCATACACCTATCCAATCAATCATAATCACCCATTTATTTAAAAAACCCACTTCCCACCACGTTTTTAAAAATTAAATATCTCACAAACGGTAAACGTCAAACGAAAAAAATACACAATTGTGACGATAATTAAATCATCTATCTATCGAGGGGCACATGTATATACTTTCGACGAACTTTTTTTCGACTTTTTTTTCTTAAGTCACGTCTGGAGAGAAACATATATGATTCGTGACGATTCATATATGATTCGTCACGAATCATATATGATTCGTCACGAATCATATATGATTTTCATAAAATCATATATGATTCTTGATATGAATCATATATGATTTTCTGAGAATCATATATGTTTCGTGACGAATCATATATGATTCTTTCCAGACGTGACTTAAGAAAAAAAGTCAAAAAAAAGTTCATCGAAAGTATATACATGTGCCCCTCGATAGATAGATGATTTTATTCTCGTCGCGATGATATGTTTTGTTTTACGTAACGATGAACGGTTTGTGAGATATTTAATTTTTAAAAAATGAGTTTTTTTTGTTACATGATAAAAATGGATGGTTGTGATTGGTTGGTTGATTTTATGCTAAACAAAGGGTATATGAGGATTTTTTTTCCTATACTATCAATGCTCAATATCTGAATGAATTGAGATTTAAGTCATTTAACTGTAGAAAATTACGATAAAGATAAAAGAAAAAATTTTAAAAATCAAACCATATTACCATAACAATTATATACCTTATAATAGAGGGGAATCACGTTCCCCTAGGAACAGTGATCCCCTCTCACAATAGCAATTGTTTAATATTTGTCTCTCTCACAAAAGTCCCAAACTTAAGAACAACCGTGTATTTGTTCTCACACAAACCTAATAAACAAATCCTCCCATCTCTCTCTCTTTCACAAAAATGGTCTCATCTCATCTCTGAATATTGATTGATCTACTGTCGATCAATCTAAATCCACCGTTCTCGATCGTAATTTATGCGGGTATTCGTTTACTCTTTACTCTCTCTCACCTAAATCAGATATGCGTTTGGTCCAAAGATGATTGGTGGATCTAACCCCTCTCTCTCTCTCTCTCTCTCTAAAATCGATCTAATTTTGATCGGTTTGGATTGCTGTTTAGGTTTGATCTAGAAACTCATCCATATCTCAATTTGACACACACACCATAGATTTACTTTATACTTATTTATGTTTTTATTAGCTTAATTATAAGTTGTTGTTATATTAATTTATTTTTAAAATCTTTAAATTGAGTATGATTTAAAGGATGTTTGTTAAATAAATTGAGTCTTGATAATACGTAGATTTTATGAAATTAGGGTAATTTATTTTGATTATAAAGAATTAAATATAATTGTGGTGATGGGATAAAAGGGGAGAAATCCCAAAATACATAATTTTTTGGTGGAATTGAGACTATGTACATGTTTCTGAGCCAACTTAATAGCTTTGCAGCCTTGACGTATTTTGTGTGCCGAAACAATGCACCTTATATTTGGTTGCTTTACTGTCGGGTGATCATAATGGAAGAAATGGTGACTCATGTGTCTCTTTGTATACATCGCCCAAAAAGGGTCTTATGCGTGTTTTTGTCAACGTGTGATGTGTTTAAACATGTGCAGTAAAACATAGATAAAACAGATCTTGGTGGGGCGATAATAAATACGTATTTTGGGGTATATATGCTTATTGTGCCTGACGGGTTCTGATTATTGGGGTATATATGCTTACGGTTATAGTATTTATTCACCAAAATTGAAGGTCCACTGCCTTTATGATAATTTTTTGTTGTGGTATGCGTTGTGACAGGTTTATGGACCTTGATTTCCCTTTATTCTTATAATGGGTTAGAATCGCATAAAACAGTACAGGTTATAAAATCGTCAGCAGAACACGTCTTGGTCATGTGTTTCGTTGCCGTTGTTAATGTCGGGGCGACAATAGTGACATGGCTTATCCATTGCAGGTGACCAGACTATTGAATGTTGCTTGCCTTTATGGTAATACGGGTGCGTCTGTTTCTTTCGTTGTCGCTATCCATTGCAGGCGACGATAGTACAGATGCGTCCCGATAGTGGTAGGCTCATCCGCATCTTGCCTACATACCAATAGTTATTGGCCTAATAAGCTCATGAAGTGATAAAGATAAGTTCTTTATAATTTATGCTCCGTGCTTCCTAATACATGTTTCAACACAAGTTGCGTGTTATCATGGTTTACCTGCAATCGTGTCTTGGCGGGACAGTCGTTTCATTAATGCGATTGTAGCCGTATCGCCTGCTTTCTTATCCTTCTAATTCTTCAGCCCTGAACCTAATCTTGGTTATGGTTAAGATGCGATTGCATCCATGGCTGCAACCTTACATTTGTGTGTGCGCGAGAAAAGCAAGTGAAAAATAAAGTGAATTGAATTTACATTGTGTCGTGGTCGCCGTTCTAAGTCACAGCCATGATGTTAGACCGTTGTAAGGTGATGTTGTTTATATGTATGCAGCCTCTCTATCTGATGGTCTTTTTATAAATTGAAACTCAAAATGATCTCATATTTATGCGATCACTCGGGCTATGATGAGTTTTAACGGCATGGGATAAATCTGAGATTACGCGGATCTTGGCGGGGCAACCTCTCAAGGTTGCATCCATGCCGTGCCTATCCATTTTTCCTAAAACGGTGCCTTATCTGAGCCTATAATTTTCCTACACCTAGAAGGTTTTGAGGTTCCCTCTTCACATACCAGCAATTGGAAGAGGTGAGACCCGCCTGTTGTAACATCATTTGGCAACCAAACACCCCCTAAAAGTCCTTAAATATGCGTATTTTTGGATTATTTGTGAATGTAATACGTGTGTGATTTGTAGCAGTTTTGACGTGTATGCTGACCCATCAATCGCTTAAACAGTTGGTTATGGTTGGAAGCTTATAAGCTGCCAAATTTTCTTCCTCAAATGTTCTTGCTCAAATTTTCTTGCTGACCCATCAGTCGCTTCCACGGAGATGGAAAAATATCCCCGTTGTAATAGGTACTTTCACATTTCACTGTGTTTGACCCTCGGCCCTTCATTTCTGTGTTTCACTAACTGTTTTGGGAAAGCAGTGAGCGTGTAAACTTTGGAATTACATATGTGATTATAAAATAATATAGTGGTAAATAATAGCATTATTAGTAGGCGATGATGAATCTCTGATTGGGGGAAGTTAAATAGAAGTTGTAGAAACTAGAAGGGGGGAGGGTTGAATAGTTTCTTATAATTTACTTGTTAAAATATAGTTTTCAAAAATCCTTTTTCAAAAAACTTAGGCTTGAGGAAATATGTGAAATCTTCTTATGCACAAATATGAACAATGATAGTGTAACTAAACTAATACTAACAAAAATATATCCACAAAGAATAAAGAATGATAGTGTAGCTAATCTAATATTAACACATGTATATGCAAAAAGAATAAGGAATGTAAAGAGTTAAGGGTAAAGAAAGATCAAACCGAACACCAAGGATTTATAGTGGTTCGGCAACGAAGCTCACTCCTCGTTCCTACTCCACTCCTCGAGTACTCCTTACTCGAGAGTTCACTACACAACAAGCTCCTTATGGTGGAGAAAACCGTACACGTCGCTTAACCAATTTCTGACTCTAAGCTAAAAGTCGAGCCCTAATCGTAGCTAGGACCAATCTACACAACTATACTTAGTACATACACAACTTCCAAATAGACACAACTACTTGGATCTTCACAACTATGACATAACTACAAGTATATAAAAATTGATCTTCAATGGATCTTTGGTGGTGGACTCAACACTTCACTAGGATAGTGTTCTTCTCTTTGCACTTGGAGAGGAAGGGATGGAAGAACAAGATTCACTTCTTAAACAAGTAATAATCAAACAAATGATCAAAGATTTGAGTGATTAAAGAAGGGGTTTGAATCTGGAAATAAATGTACAAAAGAGGTGAGGTGAAAAGCTGAGAATGGTCCACTATATAAAGGATAAAGGAGCCAACGACTATATCTGTCCGCGGTACCTTATCATAGCCCGCGGTACCTTATCGATAAGGTACCGCCTAGGCGCTAAGGTACCGCCGGACTAGACTCCGCTCCTTTTTGTCCTTTAGTGGTGGAGGTCTTATCTGGGTATAAAAATATCCTGAAAGGATATTCTTAACAGAATAAGAATATGCCATTTTCAAATTTCAAATAATTAATTTAATAAAACATTTTCTTAAAAATAAAGTTTAATAAAAACTTGTCACATTTAATAAAAAGTGAGTTTTAAGAAAAGATTAAATCACTTGATCACTTGATTAAGGTAGTCGTATTCCCCTAGTTGATGATGTCAAAACACTCCTCTTAAGCATGAATCCTTTGTATGTAGTACATGATCTCCAAGAAGCTTCCCCTTAAGTATAGCACATATTCTTCCCCTTTTTGACACATCAATAGGGAATATGTGAAAGTATGCAATCTTGTAGATTCTCCAAAAGTAGCTCTATGTAATGATCCTGAAGAAAAATAAATAAAGTATTCTTGATGTTGAAGTAGATAACCCAATCTTATGTTCCATGTCTTGTTGTATCCATGCGACTTCAAAACTCACGGCTATAATGAGCAGACTTAAAAACTCACGGCTATAGTGAGTAGTCTCTTGACAAAAAGAGTTCTCTAGCAAATATGAGCATAGAGCATCTTAAGAAAAATCCCATACCTTTTCTATCTTTTTATCAAGTCCGTTGTCACCAATTATATAAGCATGAACAAGTTATCTTCAAACCCGCTGAAAGTTTGAAGATATGATAGAACACAAACTCGCGAAAAATCTTCTTCAATTATCAATCTTACCATAAGAATTCTTCCCCTTAAGTCAACACCTCTTCATGATGAATTTAATGGAATAACATCTTCATACCATATGTAAAAGTCCATTGTGGATAACTCTTTCGCAAGGCTATCCCGATTACATAGTTTAAAATATCCATCAAATCCCACGAATAATTGCTAACTCGCGTTAAAATCATTAATCCATTTAAATATATCCGAGCCATAAATATCAACTTGATATTCTGAATAAAACGGAGATTCCATGTACCTTTTGTGTGTGTAATCCTCCTTTTTGTGTGCTTAAAACGTATCCATTTTCTCAAACAGCAGCTATCCATGTGTTATCCAATATCTCTTCTGTCCAATATCTTTGGCAGATGTATTGTCCAATATCGGACAATACGTGTCAGCGTTGAAGTACATATATCGGACAACACTGTCAACTTGACAGTGTTGACTTATTTCTTATCAGCGTCGAAACCCTTTCTGTCAGCGCCCAAATAACAAACGTCAGCGCCAACCGAAAATCCTGTCAGCGTTCATCTTTAAACCTGTCAGCGTTTCATCCAATGGCATAAATCAAGCCATAAATCACATATCTTAATATTCTTGAATAGGCTTTGATCAAGTACTCGCAAGTATACCATAACAAATTGTGTGACGTGAACACATACATCTTTCCACCAATTAAAAAACTTGCTTCATGTGAACACAGATCAATCTTCACGTCACTAGCTTAACTTGGATCGTGTGAACATGTTTAAACAACCAATCAAGACTTCCAAACCGTGTGAACGCATATAACTTGTTACTCTTGCTCCTTCGTGTGAACTCAATGTCAATAGCCAATCAGATTCCACAATTTGCCATATAACCGTGTGAAAGCAATCTTTGACCAATTAGAGGCGAGTATCACAGAATTAATACATGTTATTCTTTCTGGATCGTGTGAACACAAGACTTGCAGAGACCATATTCGTGTGAAATCTTTCCACCAATTATAGCTCTTCCACCGTGTGAACACATCCATCAAGTAACAAAACGTATGTAACAGTAACTCACACTCATACAATCAACGAATCATAAACTGAATGAACATATCTGTATCTTGATCAGCAAGTGTTATATTCCTGGCCACGCAACAGAAACTTCTTTGCACCTTGCTGTTACACCATGTCACCAACAGTAGCAAAAACATCGATCTAGGGTTTAGAAATTTGAGTATTGAAACCCTAATTAGGGTTTGTGAATAACCTTAGATCGTGTATCTTCACACGTTTTAACAGCCACGAACATCAATTCTTCCTGCTTTTAAATAGATCTAGGGTTTGAAGAACCCTAGTTCATGATTTCATGTGAAAGCAGAAAAACTGAAAATCATTGATCAGCCAACTTCGACGCTTAATAACTTTTGCCTGGGGATAAAACTCGACAATCCCTCCGGTGGATGTTTAGATCTATGTATGTAGAACACACATCTAAAATTTCGTGACGATCCAACGGTTAGATCAAAAGTTATGACCTTCTGAATACTGCTGCGCACACAAAAACGTCCAGAAAAATTCAATACGAATTTTTCTTCTCTTCACCATACACGAACACCTCGTCGGACCTAGATATCAAGAGCCTTAGGCTCTGATACCAATTGTTGATCCCTATAACCGTTGGGCTCAATGGTTAGGAACCATATATCTAGGTTTGATCATCGTTCATATGATAACATAGCGGAAAAGAACAATGATCATGACAAGGTGTTTAGGCACAAAGAACACGAATTAAAACAAATGGGGATGTTCATTATATTAATAACAAACATCCACTAGACGTGTATACATTGAATCCCACGTCTAGTGCGACACACACTTTAGGTTTACATTGTGAATGAATGATATATTGTAAAACCTACGGTCTATGTTTTCTTTATATACTAGAAAACATAGCTTACAAAGAAAGCTAAAGTAATAAAAAGACTCCAACGGCTTGTTCTTTTGCAACTTGTACTTTTTAGCCCTTGTCTTCTTATTTTGTTGTGTTTTGACTTATCAACTCAATAATTGGACCCAACAAGGTTAGTACTTGTTTATCCATACCTTAAGTGAAAATGGGTAAAATGAAAAATACTTGAACTCAAGAATTCGTTTTTCGTTGTTTTCGTAAATGATTGTTTTTACATATTGTCGTAATCAAAACTAAGCGAGACCGAAAAATGCAAGTAACGTTTTTAGTCATTATTGCATTAACAATCTCCCCCTTTTTGATTCCGACAATACATAAACTCAATCACACAAAAAAACAAGATTTTCGAAGACGAGTTTATTCATTTCTCCCCCTTTGTCGAAGCAAAAAGGTTGCGTAAGCCGGTGTTGAAGAAACGGACTTTGCAAAGACTCCCCCTTGGTGCTTACTCCCCCTAGCTTGGGGCACCGGGGAATTGAGATATGGTGACAAGCTACATAGAAGGGTTAGTTGAACAAAAGAAACAACCAACAATATATAGCAATAGGTCACAAAAAAAAATTAAAAGAGAAGAAAACACAAAGACAAAGATCCAAGATAGGTTACTAAAGAAACATCATACAAGGAAATATGAAAAAAAGAAAAAAACAAGCCAAAAGCATAAATCTAATCCTAGTTATTCTAGAATTCTAAGATTTGCTTGAATTTGGTGTCTTGAGGATAAGCAACCAATGCTTATATGAAAGACAAGGTAATAGCAGAGGGTGGTGGTGGTTGCTTGTTGGAGATCTCATAATCAAAATGAAGAGGAGGCTTGATTAAGAGACTCTTAATGTAGCTCAACTCCTCATAGATGTGTGCCATAGCAAGATGTTGATATTGACAACAAAGACAATATGTTCCATGGTGCATGACATTATCATGAGAATGAGGAAGAACACTAAAGGGTGGTGGTGGAAGAAAGGAAATTCCACAATCAACATTCTTGGTAGGAGAAATGTGATTAAGAGTGTTCTTGGGTGGGTTTGGATTGAAAGCAATTAGAGAAAATGGAGGAGATTCAAGGCTTTCATTTGGAGAATAAGACATTTTGGATGTGAAGAATGCAAAATGCTTATGGTTTAAATAGGGAAGGCTTAGGGTATTTTTGGGGTGGTCAAAGGGTTTGAAACAAAGATTCTCAAAAAGGTTGGAGCAAATCTGGAGTTTCAGACAAAAACCCGAAAAGGAAGGCCACTGTAGGCGGTTCCTTATCTATGGTGGCGGTACCTTATCAATAAGGTACCGTGGCTCACTTATGGAACCGCCTGCAGAAGCAGGGTTTGGTGTTTGGAGAAAGATTTTTCAGCAAATCTTATTTTTCTAGTCTAACTTATCATAGGGATGTGCTTAAAAGCTAAGATAGACAAGGAAAGTATATGCAAACTTACCAAATAGAGATTTGACCAAAATACATTGATAGAAAAAAATCAATGTAGGAGGTGTGTAAGACAAGACCTTATGACACAATGATCCTCCATGATTCAATCTTGTTCTTGCTATGTTTGAGAGAATCATACATATGAATTATGTAAGCTCTATATTAATAGCGAGAATCTATGAAAAATCGTTTTTAGATTGAATTGACAATGTCAAACGAGTTTCTCAACCGTTTTCGAAAGAGACTTTGAGAGTTTTGAAAAGGAGATGAGAAGATTTTTCAAAAGAATCTTAAAAGACTCAAGGACTCAAGGTGGTAAGAGAAAACACACAAGAAGAAAAGAATTTAAGGAAGATGTTCCATTAATCCTAGACCTAGACGCAAGTAATAAAAAGGTTCCCTCTTAAGTGGCTTAGTGAAGATATCGGCTAAGTTGTCCTCGGAGGGCACCTTTTCGATAGTAATGTTCCCCTTTTGAACATTATCTCTAAGGAAATGGTGTGTAATTTCTATGTGTTTGGTTCGCGAATGTTGCACGGGATTCTTGCTTAGGTCTATAGCGCCTTTATTATCGCACATGATGGGAACATCATCAAGAGAAATCCCGTAATCAACAAGCGCTTGCTTCATCCATAGAGCTTGTTGGCATGCTTTACCGGCACTCACATACTCGGATTCCGTGGTGGATATCGTAAGAGCGGTTTGTTTCTTGGAGAACCAAGAAGTTAAACAACAACCCATGAAGGTACAAACTCCACTAGTGCTTTTTCGGTCCACATAGTCTCCCGCATGATCCGAGTCCGCGTAGACAATGGTTTCTACGTCGGTCCCTTTAGGATACCATAATCCTAAATGTATAGTGCCTTTAAGGTATCGGAAGATACGCTTAACCGCTTCAAGGTGAGAGGTTTTGGGAGCCTCTTGGAAGCGAGCACAAAGGCAAACACTAAACATGATATCCGGTCGACTTGCCGTTAGGTACAACAAACTACCAATCATACCTCTGTATTTGGTGTTGTCTACCGACTCACAATCATCATCTACGGTGAGTTTAGTATCCGAGGCCATAGGGGTCTTCATTGGTCTAGATTCTTCTAATCCAAATTTCTTTAGCATTTCTTTAGCGTACTTAGATTGAGTAAAGAAAATACCATCGTCCATTTGTTTAATTTGGAGTCCTAAAAAGAAGTTAAGTTCTCCCATCATACTCATTTCAAACTCATCATGCATGATTTTTGCAAAGTCATCACACAATTCTTGATAAGTTGAGCCAAATATAATGTCATCAACATATATTTGTACGATTATGAGGTGAGGACCTTTCTTCTTTGTAAAGAGTGTATTGTCTACCATACCCATGGTATACTCATGTTTAACAAGAAACGCTTTAAGTCTATCATACCAAGCTTTGGGTGCTTGTTTGAGTCCATAAAGTGCTTTCTTAAGCTTGTAAACATGGTCCGGTTTCTCAAAATCAATGAAGCCGGGAGGTTGAGCCACATATACCTCCTCATTGATCAAACCGTTAAGAAATGCACTCTTTACATCCATTTGTTGAAGCTTAATATCTAAGGCACAAGCGTAGGCTAAAAGGATTCTAATTGATTCTAATCTAGCTATCGGTGCATATGTCTCGTCATAATCAATCCCTTCTTGTTGATTATAGCCTTGAGCTACAAGTCTAGCCTTGTTACGAGACACAACACCATTCTCATCTAGCTTATTCCTAAATACCCATTTGGTTCCTATAATGGTAGAACTTCTAGGTGGAGGAACAAGTTCCCAAACATCATTGGCAACGAATTGATTCAATTCTTCTTGCATCGCAATGACCCAACTCTCATCCGTCAAAGCTTCTTTAACATTCTTAGGTTCAATCAAGGAGACAAAACAAAAGAAGTTGCTTTGGTTTTGGACTTGAGATCTTAGGGTCCTTTGATTTAAGTCACCAATGACATTATTGAGAGTATGATCCCTAGACTCCTTAATGTTTACTTCCTTTTCAACACTAAGGTCTTCAACTCCTATTTTTCTAACCTCTTTGGCTTTAACTACTTCTAATTCATCCAAGTCATCATCAACCAATGGTGGTGTCTTGGGTGAAGGAGGGGTTTCATCAAAGGTTACGTTGAGTGATTCTTCAATAACCCCTGAGGTTCTATTTAGGACTATGTAGGCCTTACTAGTTTGGGAATAACCTAAAAGGATACCTTCGTAAGACTTTGGGTCAAACTTGGTAAGCTAGTCTTTGGTGTTGAGGATAAAGCACTTGCTTCCAAACACCCTAAAGTATTCTAATGAGGGTTTCTTACCTTTAAGAATCTCATAGGGGGTCTTTCCTAGGAAAGGTCGAATAAGATTCGGTTGAGAATATAAGTCGATGTATCTACGGCATTGCACCAAAACTTTTGAGGCAAAGATTGCTCGTTTAACATCGTCCTACTCATCTCTTGGAGAGTCCTATTCTTCCTTTCAACTACCCCATTTGATTGTGGAGTGCGAGGAGCTGAGAAGTTATGGGTAATACAATGAGCTTCACAAAAGGCACCAAATTGCACTTCATTATCAAATTCCCTACCATGATCCGTCCTAATAGAAACAATTGAACATCCTAGTTGATTTTGAATTCTCCGACTAAAGATTTCGAAGTGATCGAAAACTTCATTCATAGATGCCAAAAATCTAGTCCAAGTGAATCTAGAATAGTCGTCAACTATAACTAGGGTATAAAGGTTACCTCCATAACTCCGTATGGCGGAAGGTCCAAAGAGATCCATATGTACGAGCTCTAAGCACCGAGAGGTCGAAACCAAATTCTTGGCTTTGTGACTTGAGTGAACTTGCTTTCCAACTTTGCAAGCATCACAAAAGTGACTATCAAACTTAATCTTGGGGAGGTGTCTTACCAACTCCTTAGAGACTAAAGATTGAATTAAACGCATATTAGCGTGACCTAATCTCCTATGCCAAAGAGTAGAACTATCATCTATAGTCGCAAGACATATGTTGTCTTTTGACATCTTATTAACCTTCATGACATAAAGCCCATGCTTTCTAACACCTTTTCCAATGACTTTTCCATCTTTTACGATTTCATTGTCATGTTCCGAAAAGATGACCTTACACTTATTATCACAAATTTGACCTATACTTAAAAGGTTAAAACCTAAGTTATCTACGTGCTCAACATTTTCAATGGTCATGGAGTCAAGAGAAACCGTACCTTTGCCAATGATATTACCACGTAGACTACTAGCGAATGTGACGTTACCTCCATCATATGCTTTGTAATGCGAGAACAAACTTCGATTACCCGTCATGTGTTTAGAACATCCACTATCCTTAATCCACTCATCAGGCTCCAAATCAATTCCCAAGCATATCTAGGTAACAATACACAAGATCAAACATTTGGTCCCCAATATCTCATGGGTCCAAAATTGTTAGTTCCAAACATCCCTTGCATTTGGTTGGGATGTATGAATGAGGTGGGGATTCCCCATGGAGAACAAAATGGAGGAGGGTAGTAATTCATGTAACCATTTTGTTGTTCATTACTTCTCCTAGGTGTGTTTGATCTAGGTTTAGAGTTATTATTATTCTTTCTAGGTGTTGGAGTTTTACTTCTAGGTCGTGAGTTGTTTTGATTATCCCTTGTAGGCGTTGTCGTTCTACTTCTAGGCTTAGACTCATTCCGTACTCTAGGTGGAGTAGAAGATAGTCTAGATAAACTTCTATTTCCCATGAGAGGTTTACTTAACGGCTTATAGAACTTACTAATAGCATTGTCGTCAAGTATGGGTAATTGAACCTTATTAACAGTAAGATGCTTTGGTTTTTTATTTAACTTAGATTTTTCAGAAAGTTCAGAGTTTTCACAAAAATCAACTTCTGGCCGCGGTACCTTATCTATGGCCGCGGTTCCATAGTGATAAGGAACCGCGCCATACAATGTGGAACCGCGTCCAGAAGGTGTTTTCTGTGAAAACCTGACTTGTTTTGGTTCACTAGTTGAGGCTTCATTTGAGTTAAAACCTAGACCAAGTTTTTCCTTAGAATGAACTTGTTTGTTTAACATATCATCAAGAGCACTAGTACATTTCATGAACTTTTCCAATTTAATGGAGGTGCTCTTGTGATCATCATTCTCTAATCTAAGTTTCTCACAACTTAAGCAACCTAAATCAACCTCTTTGTTTTTCTCAAGTTTAGCCAATTTCTCCCTAAGTTCATTGATCTCATTTTCAAGCTTAGTTTTGGTTGATTTTAAGGTTTTATTCTTTTATATGAATTTAAGACTAAGTTTGTGTAAGCTATCATATTTGCCTTCAAATTCAATATCATCTAAAGTGGAACTATCATTGCTATAATATTCGGTTTCGGAATGTACCTCTTTAGAAGTGTGAGCCGTAAGACATTTCTCCTCTTTGGGGTTGTCATCATCATCTTCACCGCTATCGCTCCAAGCACCACTAACGAATGCCGTGTGGTTCTTATCACGAGCGGGCTTTGGACAATCACCAATGAAGTGATTTGGATCACCACATCTAAAGCAACTCCTATCACCTTTTTCGTTCTTGACAAACCGATTCTTTGACAATGGTTTCTTGTCATAGTTTGGTTGCCTAACGTGTTGACCTCGTCTCTTGAAGAACTTCTTGAAATCTCTCACCGCCAATGCATACTCCTCGTCATCACTTTCCGAGGAACTATCTTGGTCACTTTGTGCCTTCTTGGCTTTAAGTGCAAGAGATTTCCTTTCACTCTTGGTTTTTACTAATTCCGAGTCCTTCAAAATTATCATCTCATGAACCTTCAAGTTTCCTATGAGTTCATCGAGTGATAAAGTTGAGAGATCTTTCGACTCTTCAATAGCCGTGACTTTTGCTCTCCACTTTGGATGTAAGGCCCTTAGAAACTTCCTAACATTGTTCTTGCTAGAAAAACCTTCATCAAGTGCTTTTAGACTAGTAATAATGGTGTTAAACCTAGCAAATGCACTATCAATAGTTTCATCTTCTAAGATGACAAATTGTTCATATTGTTGGACAAGAAGATCGATTTTACTTTCTTTGACTTGGCTATTACCTTGGTGGGTTACTAAAAGAGTGTTCCAAATATCTTTAGCGGTTTCACACACATAAAAATTCTTTCATACTCTTTCTTAGGCAAAGCATTATAAATCACCATTTTAGCCTCATTATTTTTTGAAAGTTTCTTTTTAGTATCATCATTAGCTTTGTCAAAAGTGACTAATTCTTTTGTTTTAGAAACTTCATTAAATTGAAAGGGTAAAAAATCACCATTGGTAATAACATGCCAAAGATCTAAATCTTTTGATTTCACATAAGTTTCAAATCTATTTTTCCAATAAATAAAACTATCGGTTTCAAAAAGTGGTGGTCTTTGCATAGATTGCCCTTCTAGGTACTTGTTGGAATCCATAGATCGATTCAAGTTTTAAAATACAATATACTTTAAAAATTCTTGAGCAACCCGCTCTGATACCAATTGTAGAAACTAGAAGGGGGGCGGGTTGAATAGTTTCTTATAATTTACTTGTTAAAATATGGTTTCCAAAAATCCTTTTTCAAAAAACTTAGGCTTGAGGAAATATGTGAAATCTTCTTATGCACAAATATGAACAATGATAGTGTAACTAAACTAATACTAACAAAAATATATCCACAAAGAATAAAGAATGATAGTGTAGCTAATCTAATATTAACACATGTATATGCAAAAAGAATAAGGAATGTAAAGAGTTAAGGGTAAAGAAAGATCAAATCGAACACCAAGGATTTATAGTGGTTCGGCAACGAAGCTCACTCCTCATTCCTACTCCACTCCTCGAGTACTCCTTACTCGAGAGTTCACTACACAACAAGCTCTTTATGGTGGAGAAAACCGTACACGTCGCTTAACCAATTTCTGACTCTAAGCTAAAAGTCGAGCCCTAATCGTAGCTAGGACCAATCTACACAACTATACTTAGTACATACACAACTTCCAAATAGACACAACTACTTGGATCTTCACAACTATGACACAACTACAAGTATATAAAAATTGATCTTCAATGGATCTTTGGTGGTGGACTCAACACTTCACTAGGATAGTGTTCTTCTCTTTGCACTTGGAGAGGAAGGGATGGAAGAACAAGATTCACTTCTTAAACAAGTAATAATCAAACAAATGATCAAAGATTTGAGTGATTAAAGAAGGGGTTTGAATCTGGAAATAAATGTGCAAAAGAGGTGAGGTGAAAAGCTGAGAATGGTCCACTATATAAAGGATAAAGGAGCCAACGGCTATATCTGCCCGCGGTACCTTATCATAGCCCGCGGTACCTTATCGATAAGGTACCGCCTAGGCGCTAAGGTACCGCCGGACTAGACTCCGCTCATTTTTGTCCTTTAGTGGTGGAGGTCTTATCTGGGTATAAAAATATCCTGAAAGGATATTCTTAACAGAATAAGAATATGCCATTTTCAAATTTCAAATAATTAATTTAATAAAACATTTTCTTAAAAATAAAGTTTAATAAAAACTTGTCACATTTAATAAAAAGTGAGTTTTAAGAAAAGATTAAATCACTTGATCACTTGATTAAGGTTAGTACTTGTTTATCCATACCTTAAGTGAAAATGGGTAAAATGAAAAATACTTGAACTCAAGAATTCGTTTTTCGTTGTTTTCGTAAATGCTTGTTTTTACATATTGTCGTAATCAAAACTAAGCGAGACCGAAAAATGCAAGTAACGTTTTTAGTCATTATTGCATTAACAGAAGTTGTTCTGCTTATTGGCGTGGCGACTTAATAGAGTTGCAGCCATAACAGATACACGTTATTTATGCGATGATGCACCCTTCTACTGAAATTGAGGCTGTAGCCACAATGGTTGTGCCCGTAATCAGTGTTGCTGAGCCTCACCTCATACACACGTAATTGTCATGATGGTCAGGGATAAAAAAAATTGACTCCGGTCCAATTATCTTAATTGGATTTCCTGCTAAATAGGTTTTATGCTTTAATTGAGTTGGTTGGTGATTTATACGCCTCCTATCATGATTGTTCTTTTTGTGTACGGGTTAACTGAGTTAGTCTATGGTTAGAATGGGTTATGGTCATATTTTCCTGAGCTGGCTTGATCGATTCTTTGTCGGTGTTTATGTTTTCAAGATATTTCATACGCTTGGATTAAAAAAATAATTATTCAGGGTAAGTGATTAATTGGTGACTTATTTTTTCTGATTTTGGATTTATTTGATGACTTTATGCTTTAGTTGACCTTATTTGTGGTAGAGATAGATACAGAGAGAGAGAGAGAGAGAGAGAGAGAGAGAGAGAACGAGAGGGGGAGAATGTATAAGGAGAGCGATATGTAAAGGGAGATGGAGAAGAGAGAGAGGGAAAGGCGGGGTAGAGATCGGGAACGAGATTTAGATAGAGAGAATAGTAGGAGTAGAAGAAACTACAACTACAATGATGTTAACGATGAACGTCGTGATAGGAATAATGACTATAATCAAGGAGAAGGGTCTGATACGAACACTTGTGACACACCAATTTCTTTAGGGAGATCTCCTCTTGAAAATGGTAACTCTGCCATCAATAAGATATCTGGTACTGGTAGACTAGGAGAGGCTACTCCAAAGGTGCGTTTTTTACTGTAGTTACGATTTGACATGTAGGCTCTCTGGGTATACTTATGTTTTAATGATATTACAGAGTCAGGGTTCAAACGGTGATGATATATATAGAGAATCTCCTACTCGAGTACGTGAAACGGTAATTCTTTATTCATTTGCAAGCTTTCACTAATAGCTGTGAAATGCGGTTAATAATGACTTTGTTGTATTTTTGAATGCACAGGTTGAGCGATCAAATGACATGTTCTCTGCTGATATATTTGCAGATTCTCCTGTAGGAATACGGAAATCTGCAAGTGACACATAACTATTGTACACGTGTTCCATTAAGGTTTAATTTCAGAAATATGAGTAATATGATGATTTCTTTTTTCAGGATAAAGCTGATGGTTTGCCAGTTCAAAGAAGTGCACTTCAGGATAACTGGGATGATGCAGAGGGTTACTACAGTAAGTGTCGTGTATGACTTTTTTATGCTGTTTTCTAAGGTTATATGCGTTGTTTAAGATTTGAAATCTACTACGTGTTAGCTTTATTTTGGTATGTGTCATCTGCAGGTTACCGTTTTGGGGAAGTACTTGATAGGCGGTGTAAAGTTATTGCTGCTCATGGTAAAGGTGTCTTTTCAACAGTTGTTCGTGCTAAGGATCTCAAAGCTGTATCTGGTGGCCCTGAAGAGGTTGCGATTAAAATTATACGCAACAATGAGAAACTGTAACCAATGAATTAGTTTAAAACTTTTCTATTTGCTTATAGGAGTTGTAACGGTCTAACCTATTCACATAATTTGAAGATGTCCTATGGTTTTTTTAATCAAAATTTTGTTGTTTGCAGGCATCTACAAATGCAAATGAAACTAATAACAGTTTTTGAAAGCACCAAAGTGATGAACCGAATTAGGCGAAGGTAACTTTCTGCTACTTAGTATGTTTATGTTCTGTATCCGTTGAAGGGTGTTTGGTGACTCATATATTCGGAGATGATTATGGATACATTCTTGGGTTAAACTGAGTGAATTTGAAGTTTTTGGAAATTTAGATTGAATATCCTTTTATATATGTTATTGTAGGATGTGCCTGCCACAAGAAGAAACGCGTTTAAAACGTACTTTCTAGAGCGTGCAGTTGCTTATGGTCGGGTAAAGACATTTGGGAATGAGCGGGTAAAGACAATGGGCGCAACTTGCAGATGTGAGCTTCTTACTGGTCCGAAATCATTTAAGCATCCAGAAATGTAAGTGATTTCCAAATGAAAGAATACCCTCGGTTAATTTGATGTGGTAAATTGTTGAATCAGTTAGCTTAATTTAAGTAGTTGACGTAATAGAAGAACAAAGAACAACCACCATAGGTTATGTTTTTGTTTTAATCTTTTATTCATAGTGGAAACTGATATTTGTGTCCCGTCCCGTGGTTATGTATTTGGAGAATTGAGAGTTCACTTTAGCATAAAATGAAAAACGGTCCTTAGAAAAGGTACTGTGATGCATAAGATACTTTTTATGTCAGTATGGTTTACCTTCAAACTATATGGCTTCGACCACAGTCAATACCCCAAATGGTTAATCATAAGCGAACTGTCACATTAATTTATGTGAGGGTGTGTTTGGTAAAGAATCTGTGGAACGGAATTAGAAATGGCTCAATTTCCATTGTTTGGTTATCAAAAGAAAAGAACAGAGATATGGTTAGTAAATTTGCACATTGGATTGTTTGGTTGCCAATAACTTGGTCATACATACTAACGTAGGTTACAGTGCATCAGTTTGTTTCATTGATATTACATTTGATTCATATCTAGGCCTACTGTTTAGACTTTAGATTACAAAAGATTAGACAAAAGTGTCTACATTTCTTCGAATAGTTGTGACATGAGTGATCATTTTGTGGGTGGTTTTGTTTTTGCTGATGCGTTACTGCTTTCGGATGACAGGCCTGCATTGTGTCAAAAGAAAGATTATGTTGGTTAAACTGCATAAATCAACAATGGTATGCTCAATTCCCATTGTTTTGTACCTTCCCTGAAAGAAGAAATCACACGTCTTAAACATTATTTGTATTGTGTCAAAAGAAATACAGATCTTAATTACAGTTTACTCTATTTACATAAGTTACACATTTTTTAAACAATTGTTTTGGAACTAACATTCTTTTACTAAATTCAACCTGTTGTCCTGGTATTGTAAAAAACAGCAAGTCTATGTCCAGAAACTTATACAATCCAAATGTTCCCAAAAAACGAACACACAAAGCGTTCCCAAAAACGCCCGCAGCGGAGCGCAGGCACAATTCCTAGTTATTTTTAAACGGGAGTATTTCTTCTTATGGATGAGCACAAACTAAAAAAACCGAACCCAAACCCAAAACCGGAAAAAACCAAATTGTAATAACCAACCCGAAAATGAAAATCGACGGTTTGGATTTTTAGTTTTCCAAAAACTAAAAATTTTGGTCCGGTTTTACTTTTTGCAAAAACCCAAACAATAAAATATGAACCGAACCAAATTTACTATACGATCATATATATATTTGATATGATATAAACAAATAAATATGTGAATGGAATTTACAAATTCATATCATCTTGTGAGTGGACTTGTAATATATTTGCTTTATCTTGTGAGTAGACTTGTATTATATTTGTTAATCTTTTTATTTGATCTCAACTATGTATATTTACTTGACATTGTATCAACATATATTCGACAATGATTGTATTATGTGCCTTGCGAGTGTGTATAATCTATACTCGGGATAACATTCTTATACTTATATCAATAAACAGTAAAAAATGATAAAATTTCTCTTATGCAAACCAAAGTATGTTGATACCAATTTATCACACTCAAATATAAATGGTTAAAAAACAAAATTGTTTGGCCGAAACAAACAAAAAAAAAAAAAAAAAAAAAAAAAAAAAAAAAAAAAAAAAAAAACTTACATAAAACTATAAATTTGATTTTGAGATCCACAAAAAAAAACCAAAAGAATTTAGTTTCAGTTTTTACCCAAAAACCGATCCATCCTTATTCCTTACCAGTCGCCCCTGCTCTTTTTTTTCTGTTCTTTTCAATTGGGTTATTACCTTGAATGCACAAATAGTGAAACATGAGTAATTCTAGGCCTGCTGAGTCCAGTATGGGCCTCGACCCATTGATACGCTATAACAACTCAGCAAGCCACTTCTTTGATCCACTGACCAATTCACTTTAGTTTCCTACTTTCGCGTGGTAAACAAATAGTTACTGCGTGATTTTTTTTAGAACAGCAAATGTTAGTGGTTAGTAGGTCGAGTCGTGCAATAACATTCAAGCGGAAGAATATCTTTTTCGAACCTTCGCCTAGTTATGTTAAACTTTTTATCCGCTTCGCCTGAGAAACCCTTGGCAATAGTTCCTGCGTGATTAGTCTTTGTGAACTTTTTACTTTGTTTTTAGCCACAAGACAAAATGTTAAATGTTCATGTGAAAGTGTCTAGAAAGATAGAGCATGGTTTGAAACGTGTGATGTGTTTGGATGGATGTTTTAGAAATGATTAATATGTTCATTGAGTAAAAAGGATATTTCTTTCAAGCTATGGGTATGTAATTTTTTTTACCAACAACTAGATATCTCACAAGATATACACAGCGTTTTTATCTCGTAATGTCTCAAGCGATACTAGAACCAACAACAAATTGATTGAGGAGTATTCTCACACATGAGGTACAACTATGACCCTTTGATGACACTTACGTAAATTTACATTTACTTACCTTGAAACATCATATTTTCAGTCACAATCGCTCGTAGCATGCTCCTTGATCTTGATTATTTAACTGTGTACCTACGAATAAAAAAATATACTATTAGTCTTCATCATGCATTTCCAGGGCCAAGAGTGACGAATGCCTTATAGCGGCAAGGCATATGTCGCATCAGCATCATATATCATCTTGAGCGTCAATGTTTTGCCGGAGAGCAAATTAGATTGGTAAATTTGTTGGGTGTGTGCGTTGGTTTGTATGTTTTCGAAGTATACTTAACTCAATAAAAATTAGAGTTACCAAACTTGTGTGGCAAGTCAACGCAAAACGAAGAACTCATGGAACGCTAAATTTGAAATGGTTGATTTGTATAACCTTTTTTCAAAACGAGGCTTAGTTTGTTTTTTTGAAAAAACATTTTTTTACCTTTTTTTTTAAAAAAAGCTAAAAAAAACCCTTTTTTTCATTTTCACATTATAAACTGCTATCATTTTTCTCTTTTGTTTTCTTCTTAAAACATATCACCACTTATATTCTTCTCTTTATATTTTTAAAAACAAAAAAAAAAATCTTTTTTTTTTAAATAAAGACTTTAAATGTACCACTTTTTCTGCAGACAAATAAAAAAGAAAATGCTCTAAAAAATTTAAATGAAGCATTAAGGTATTTTTTGTTTTTTCCAAATAACATTTTCTACCCTCTTTTCACCTTTTTCTTTAAGTGGGCAGAACTTTTTTTTTTTTTGCAGACAAAAGTGATAAAGATCACTTATCACATTTTCATTTTGAAGACAAAAACTTTCTCTTCCCCCCTCTTCTTCTCTCTTCTTGTGACTTCCTCAACACTCACCTCCCACACCACCTTCAATATTTGTTTGCGTTTTTATGTTTTTATATTTTTTTATACCGAAGTGATTCATTTCGTATTTTTGCAAGTTTTTATACGTTTTATGTGTTTTTACGCATTAGTCCCATTTTTTACATGTTCATACTTTTTTATACGTTATTCTAAGTTTTATACGCATTCATACATTTTTAATCACTTTTTTACGCGTTTGTACATATATATATATATATATATATATATATATATATACATTTTTACGTTATTATGTGTTTTCATCGCTACAAAAATCGAACAAAAACATATGAAGACGCACGAAAACATAAAAGTCGGACAACAATGTATGAAAACGTAAAAATTGGCAAAATGTACATAAACAGATGAAAACGTAAAAAACACTAAAAGCTAAAAGTAAAAAAGAAGTACTTCAATAGTATAATTGTCTAGATAATAATTTTAGATACACCTCTTCTTTTACAAACATAATTTACAAATGAAAAGATATAACCACTTAAAAAACAAACGAAACCTCGTCTTTCACACTCCGCCTAATTGTTATATACTCCGTACTATTAAAGTAACTCGATAGTGAATATGAATCAGTATAATCAAGTGTCTGAGTGTCTCAAACGAGACTCAAACTTGCAACATAATATTTGGAGACACTCAGACACTTGTAGTTGTAACTATGGAAAATCAGTATAATCAAGTAACGTAATTTTTGCGTCGTTAACAAATCAAAAATATTACTTAACAAAATTTAGTTCTTAGAAGATTTTAATCTAACTTTTAATGCTTAGACATATTAGTAGAGTGATGTGGTGTCATAGTAAAAAAATTATGTCATATGTAAAAAGTGTTGTGACGTAAGGTATGACACGAGAATGAGTATGACACTACTTTTTATGGGATATGGTAAAACTATGGAAAAGTGGTGTCAAGAGTCAAAGGACTAAAAAGTTGTATAATGAGTCCACATATACCTCACTTTAATAATAAAAAAAATCACAACGTCAAATTTAATGGGCTAAGATTACGACGCGAACATTACGATACCACTCTCTTGTGTAGTACGCCATGAATTATTTGACGCCGAATCGTTTGGCGTAAGCCAAAACGCAACGGTACTTCGTGGTCTTAAGATATACAAAAGTAATTCGGAAAATAATCAATCATATTACGACAATAATTATTTTCTTAATTTGAACATTTGCTTACATGATGGAAGTTTTTCAACTGTTCATATGAATTATGAAGCCCATTTTGTGTAGAGCTAAAACACGTGGCCCATATTTGATGGTTTAATGATACCACGACGTGAAGATTACGATACCACTTTTTGGTGTAGTACGCCATGCATTTTTTGACGCCGAATCATTTGGCGCAAGCCAAAACGCAAAGGTACCTCGTGGTCTTAAGATATACAAAAGTAATCCGGAAAATAATCAATCATATTACGACAATAATTATTTTCTTAAATATACAAAAGTAATCCGGAAAATAATTAATCATATTACGACAATAATTGATTTAAGTTCATTTGAATACCAAACTTATCTAAGATATGAGGGGACTCATCCCCACCCTGCATCTCCCTCTCATCTAATGGCTGAGATTAAATCCCCATTTTACACTGGAGGGGTATTTTCGTCATTTCACCCTCTCACTATAAAAGCATTTTTCTCACTTCTTTCTCATAAAACACACATACACACATCGGCTTTCTGTTTCTCTCTCTACCCGATCTAGTTTCTCTCTCTATAATTGATAGATCGAAGCTTTTAATCACGAATCCCTCACGAACATCATCAGGATTCCATCACGAATCGATTAATTAGATCAATTAATCAATACGAAAACATGATTAGGCACGAATTGAATCATCAGGTTTGTATAAACTCTATTCTTATATTTAGCTTATTTGATTTTGAATAAGCTTATTAATTTATTATCATGTTAATTATAAGCTTTGAATTAGCTTATTTTGAACGAATTATTTTGATTGATTGTTCTTACTTATAAGCTAACTTCTTAGGTGATTTATGTGAATAAGCTTATTTGTTTGAATAAGCTTTTGAATTAGATGAGAGTTATGAATAAGCTTGTGAGTTAGATGATTTGGATTTATTTTGTTGAAATATAAGCTAGCTTATTAGCTTATTTTAACGAATTCTAAGGTTTTATGAATAAGAGAGTTACGAATAAGCTTATTTTTGTTTGAATAAGCTGTATTATTAGGATTTTTTATGTAGCTGATGTATGCTGAATTAAGCTTGATGTATCATATATGATACATCATTTATCATATATGATACATCATTTATCATATATGATATATGATAGGCGTATCATAAATGATACATGGGTATCATATATGATGTTTCTGAATAAGCTTAAGTTAGCGTGAATTAGCTGTATTATTAGACTTTTTTAAACTATATTGCTGATGTAAGCTTATTAGGTTGGATCTATCATATATGATACCTCATTTATCATACATGATAGCTATATGATATGTGATATATGATAGATATATCGAATATGATATATGAGGTATCATATATGATGTGTCTAACATGCCATATAAAAAACCAGACATTGATATTGTACATGACTTTTTTTACAGTATTGACCTATTGTGCATTTTGATATAGTCTGCTAGGTAATTCACTTGTTGCTAAAATGGTTCCTAATATGTTCTTTCATCTTTTTTATTAATGCAGACTATGTGAACACAACAACGAGCAGATATAGATGTGACAATTACATGGGTGGAGCAAAGCATGATGACGTGCACGCATATATGTAATGACAAGATGAAGGTGTCGTCGAGGCCAAAGAAGATTTACAAGAGAAAAGTGATTTGGTCGAAGATGAAGAAGAACTGATTGAAAATGAAGAGTAGTAGTTCCAATAATAAGAATGTTATGATTTTAGTTATGAATTTATTAGACTCTTTTGTTCTTGTATCTTTTTTATCATGAATAAGTGTTTTAATCATGATTGGTTACATTCTATTTGAAAAAGTGTTTAATTATCAATTGTATGCTCTTAAAAACTAAATTTTTTTATTTTATGCACAAATGTTTAAACATTGATTCAGCAGGCTCTTTGTTTTAGTCATGAAGTCAGCAAACATTTTGTTGAATTTGTCAAAAATATTTGAGTATCATATATGATAATGCATCATCATATATGATACTCATAAAAAATACTCTTTTTATTTTCTAGACAAGTGAATCCACCACACTCCTTGTTTTAATCATGAATTCGACACTATATTTGATGTTTAAAAATGATAATATGTTTCCTATTCTAATGACCATCACTAATTTATCAAAACCATCATGAAATAATACCAAGAAAGTTAGACCATATTAACAAGACGTTGTACTAGATACCAATGTTTTACAAAATCCTCTATATACGTCAAAACTCCATTAGGAGATTACAAGAAAAATACAAAAAATACATTTTAAACATAAAATAAAAATTTATGAGCTTCTTCATTAACCTTCTTGGCCGTTTGGATGCTTGTAATGTTCAACATTCCTTGAAAACAACATTCTCTACACAAAAAAGAAGATTTAATTCAAATTACAAGCACATAATCATATATGATATATATTATCATATATGATATTTTAGCTTATATCATATATGATATAGTATATTATATATGATATTTCACTAACAGGTCCTAATAAATCTGCTCAACGAGATTAAACCATAAAAAATAAGACTTAATTCTATTTTCAAGCACATAATCATATATGATATATTTTATCATATAAGATATTTTAGCTTATATCATATATGATATCGTATATCATATATGATACTTCACT
This sequence comes from Glebionis coronaria, assembly GCA_025667525.1. Lineage (NCBI taxonomy): Eukaryota > Viridiplantae > Streptophyta > Magnoliopsida > Asterales > Asteraceae > Glebionis > Glebionis coronaria. The sequence continues at coordinate 551,783,781 of CM046875.1, read as the reverse complement.
AACAGGTCATACTAAATATGCTCAGCGAGATTAAGCCATAAAATCTTATAATTCATGAAAATAAGCTAATAAGTTAGTTTATTATTCATGATAATAAAGATGATGATAAATTATAAGCTTATTAACATTAATCATCTAATAAGTTATCTTATCATTCGTTAAATTCATATAATTTCTCAAATAATCTATAAAAGAATAAGATGAATTATAAGCTTATTCACATAGAATAAGCTAAAAAAAGATGAATCAAAACAAATTGAATGAATTTTACCTTATTTTTGAAGGTGATGATCGATTTACGAATGTGATTATCGATGGAGTTGATGTATTTGGTGATAGATTAGGATTTGAATATGTGTATGTGTGTGTGTTTTTGTGTGTGTTTTAGAGAGAATAAAAAAAACATCGACTGTTAGATCTGGGATGTGGGAGAGTGGTAGGTGGTGTTAAGTGGGAGGGGTAAAATGACAAAAATACCCCTCCGCTTTTTTTAATTAAAAATAAGAATTAATCTGGGCCTTTGATTAAAATTAGATGGAAGGTGGGGATTAGTCCCCTTATATCCAAAAGATACAAGATATCCAAATTAACCGGACTCTTATTTTCTTAATTTGAACATTTGCTTACATGATGGAAGTTTTTCAACTGTTCATATGAATTATGAAGCCCATTTTGTGTAGAGCTAAAACACGTGGCCCATATTTGATGGTTTAATGATATAGCAACCAACATAGGCACATAGCCACATTCGGCTTTGCTTAATATATGTGAGGATTAATCATTGGATCTAATCAACCTTGAGATGATATCGTCGACTCATCGAGGCACATTGGACTTACGTTAAACGTAATGATGAAATTGTTGAAAATCATATTATACAATGGACTCTTGCGGCGTATAGATGTATATGGACGAAATTTAACAAGTATTATTAGAAGGAGAGATTATATAACATATTTATTTTAAAAGGATCAATTTACATTTTTTATTAATATTGTAGTAATAATGCTTAATATTATAAAGGATATGGTTTAAAATGTATTTGTTGCTGGAAATTTTGAAAGGGTCGAAACTCGTCCCGGTCCCCACTATGTTTCGTCCATGTAGATGTATGTTGTTTATGTCGTAAAGATGATGATGACCCAAAATTGAAGATAGAAGCATACAAGATCAAGTTAATAAAGAAACCATGTATCGTGTCTTCTTGTATGGCGTAGGAGATGTTCAAGCCTACGATGTAGACCCCTTTGTTACTAAAAGGAAAGTGAATATATTTTTAAGCTTGCGACGTAAGGGATTTCTAAGCCTACGTCGGAGTTATGATAACTAAGAGAAACTGTGCCTTAGAATTTTAGTTATAACTTTTCATTCAAGCTCCTTTATGGGTGATTCAAGTGGCCATTGATGAATAAAGAAAATACCTTAAACTTTTATTTTTTGAGCTTAGCTCGGGTCACAATCAAAAGTTGCAACTTAGTGACAACTATAATGAGCTGGTTATTCTACGCCTTGACAAAATTCAGTATGTCGTAGGGGAAAATCCTCTACGTCATTAAGGAAAAATCCTATGTCGTAGAGGATCTGAAGACTATAAAAAGAGGCCAATGACAGCCATATTAATCATCAATTATTTCTCCCATCTTTAGAGATTACTAGAGGAACATCCCTAAAAATTTTCCAGCCATCATCAATCATATATCAAGTGAGAATTCACCGATAATCGTCGTCATTATTAGTCTCTCATCAAGTAACTCTTTCAAACATTATGTTTAATTAAACACATGTTTTTATTCATCTCTATTCGTATAATTCACATTATGACTGGCTAAATATTTCAAGTGCTAGTCTTGTTATGATTTTACTACTATTTTATTGATTATTTTATGTTGAAGTTATCATTGTTTAGGATATCTTTATATTTGTCATGTGATTCATGTAGTTTGGTAGTGTTGAATGTTTCAAGTATTCTCTTTAACTTTCCATTACGCGTAATAGCTTAACTTTGGTTATGTAAGGTAATAGGATAGGTTAAGAAAAGTGTAAGGTTCGACGGATTATCTCATTAATAAACTAAATACTTAAAAAATGTTGGGAACCTTGTGAAAGAGTTTAGTTAACTAGGATATTAGGATAGTTGGGATTCATCACTGTTGATTAGATGTTTGGCTAGTTGCGATCACGGTAGTCGAGATTTAGAAGACATAGGGCAGGCAACAAAGTAAAAAGCAGGCTTACTGACATTAGAACCACTTAAGCATATAATAATTTGACATTGTATAAGAAACATCATTTTTAACCGTAATATATGATTAACTAAGGTAACACTTACTAAGTACAAAATCTTCTCATTTCCTCTTTTTCATTTTATTGCATTTTTTCAATCAATTTTGTTTTGTAACGTAACAATTAAAATCATATTTTAGATCACCTATTAGCTTTTTGGACGATCTCGAATTTACAAATCATACACTACACGCAACCGGATACTCTGTTCGTTAATGCGTCGTATTCGACTTTTATGAATTTAAAACTTGATAAATATAAAATTAAGATAAAACATGCACCATGGGCCGAGATGATTTCTTTTGTAGTTTGAAACTTTGTCATGTCTTTTTTACGAGTAAATGATAAGGTTTTTGTGTTCGATATACCAAATGAGCGCATTTTCCTACGAGTAAACGATGAGGTGTTTGTATTAGATTTACCCAATAAACGCATTTTTTACGAGTAAACGATGAGGTTTTTTCAATTTTTTTACCTTGTGGTTTTTAAACCCTAACTAATATGTTGTGAGTAGTTTATGCCTTAGTTTTAGTGTCTTGCCATTATGTTGTTATGACATTTAGCTAATAACCTTATAGTTACGAGTCCACTTGTGATTGTACTAATAATTTAAATAGCGATAACAAACAAAGATTCGAAACCATGAATTTCTCTTTAGCAAAGTCTAAGTCACTCGTGCTTATTTTTCTACAAGTTTATCCAAATTCCAAACGACCATTGTTTTTATTCTAAATGAATGGATCTGGGAACTCAATGGCATATATTCTACCTTTATATATATAGAATGTATTGTGCATGTCCTATTAACTTATATTCGACCACAATTGTGTAACACAAAAAGTCGAACATTCAACTTAACTTATGATATTGTACTTCGGATTTCTTATCTAATTCGAAAAGTTATGCAACTGATAGGACATGTGAATATATGCTAGGATTGTTATTAACTTGGAATATATTCTAAGGTTGTTAGTGAGTGTATGGCATTACAAAGATAATATAGATATGGGAAAATCACAAAAATACCCAATTTTTTAATCTTTCTTCACAAAATACCCATTTTTATTTTTAAAAAGCAAAAATACCCAAAAAATCGAAAATTTTGACACTTTTACGAAATAGAAAAAAAATCGAAATTTTGGATAAAAATTTCGAAAATTTAGCCTTCGTCTTAGAAACTGAGCTCTCACAAAGCAAGTCATTACTTATTGTTTACACACACTTTCTATTTTACTTAGCCTACTTCTTTATCATTAGACCAATTAGGCGACATTCTAAATAAAATATCGAAAATTTTCGAAATAACTGTACTCATTCCTCCCATGATTTTTAGCGACACTTTTTCCTGTTACTAAACTGTCGCTATTTCAAACATAGTTTCCTTCCGATATAATTAGTGACACCTAGACTGTCACTAATCTGTCGCAGTTAAGGCATATGTTTTTTAAAAATATCGAGTTTAACACAAAAAAATTAAAATTTTCGAAATTTTATATAAAAATTTCTAAAATATCACGTACATCTACAACAAGGCATATGTTACATCATTCATATGAATGTTGCAGATTTTCTAAAATTTCGAAATTAAAAAATCTACAATTTCTAAAATTTCAAAATTTTAGAAAATCTACAATACTATATGCCTTGTTTTAGATAAAAATTTCGAGTATAACTAATAACACGTACATCTACAACATTCACGTGTTACATCTCGAAATTTTTCTATAATATGGCAATCGTTTACAATATTTTTATCTAAATTTTCGAAAATTTTCTATTTTTTTAATTATTAAAAATTAAATTTTTTTTTTTTAAACTCGAAATTTTTACAAAATATGTCTTGACTGCGACAGATTAGTGACGGTGTGAGTGTCTCTAATTATGAAATAGCGACAGCTCAGTAACAGAAAAAAGCGTCGCTAAAAATCATTGGAGGAAGAGACAGTGATTTCGAAATTTTTTGATATTTTATCTAAAATTTCGAAAATTTTCGATATTTTTTTCTATTTCGCAAAAGTGTCAATATTTTTGATTTTTTTTGGGTATTTTTGCTTTTCAAGAATAAAAATGGGTATTTTGTAAAGAAATATTATAAAATTGGGTATTTTTGTGATTCTCCCTATAGATATTCCATATGTTGTTTAGAACATATTATATTAGTTATGTCAAAAGGTGCTCTAGAAATATGTTTTTCGTGTTGTACGAGTATTTTTGGATTTATGTTCCGATATGATTCGTTTACATTTTATCTCTCTCATACCTTGTTTTTTTTAACGGCAACTTATATAAAAAAACTAGCAAGGCGTTAGAAAAAACAAATTACAACGACAGTAATTGAGGGTTTTTGAGCCACTCGACCCATGAAAACTTCCTATTATAACGACATTGACACCAATTGAAAGCACACAAAACTAAATTATAATAAATCGTCGAACGCCTAGGGGGAGGATCCTGATGAATGCTTTGATTTCTTAACTTCCATATAAACCACCAAGCCACATAAAACACGCCTTCCAAAATGACCTTAGTCGAATGCGATAACCGAATAGACGAAAAACAACTATCCCAATCTGAAAACGAAACCCAATCTCGATAGTCAAGCCCCCACCATTTACAAATACGCCTCATAACACTTCGCGCGAAATAACATCCGAAAAAAATATGAGAAACATCTTCGTCAAAATCCTTGCAAACCGGGCAATCAGTGGATTCAATGATCACACCTCGATGAACCAAATTGAGTCTCGTAGGTAAACAGTCTCTCCTAGCTCGCCAGTTAAAGATGTTGACCTTAATGGGGACACATTTAATCCAGTTTGTAGCTTCGGGATGGGAAGGAAGCATTTTGTCACCCATAAATTTACGAAGCATTTTAACACGAAATTCTCCATCACCTGACAAATCATAGAACCACCTGTCCTTGGAATTAGACAAAGAAGTAGACTCCAGCAGCTCCTGTAGCTCCACCAACTGCTGAGATTCTCTGCCCTGTCTAGGTTCATGACGAAATGAAAAAGATAAAGACCCCCACTTTGAAGCCACTGAGGCATCTTTGTCCAGCTCCAAAGCGAACAACCGTGGAAACTTAACTTTGGAGGGGTATTGTCAATCCATTTATCGATCCCAAAGCTAGTATCATATCATTTCCAATACGTCTTTTACAATGAGCGCATAAATCCGTCCCTTTGTCTTTGAGAGAACGTAATTCCTTCACTATGATGCACCAATTAGAGGAGAAGTGCGTCGGATGATCTTCGAGCCTAGTACCATATATACCTTGAATAACACAACTCTAAAGAGAGCCATCCTTAGTAAGAAATATCCATATCCATTTGGAGAGAAGGGCTCGATTAAGGGAAAAATAACTTGAAACACCAAGACCTCCATTTTTCATGGAAGCTAGAACCTTATTCCAAGCAATCCAAGTAATTTTTGAATCGGATTGCCCGCTGCCATTAAAGAAACGGTTACGGATGCCCTCCATAAGATTTAAAACGCCTTGAGGAACTTTGAACAATGACATGTAATATAAAGGGGAGGCATCGAGAACCGCTTATAGAAGAGTCAAACGCCCACCTATAGACAGTATTTTCTCTTTCCACTTGCAGAGTCGGGTCTTCAAGTTGATAACAATATCCTCCCACGCCTTGATTCTGTTTTAGTGATCACCAATAGTAACGCCTAAATATCAAAACTGGCTCTCCATAATGGAGCAGCCTATAGAAGAAACAGCCCGCTCGACGATGTCCCTCGATACACCAACTCCCAAAAGTTGACTCTTCTGAATATTTATACGTAAACCTGAAGCAACAAAAAAACATCTAAGAACATTAAGGATAACTTCCAGATTTGCATTCGACCACTCGCCTATAATCCTCACATCATCAACATAAAACAAATGAGATATAGATGTCGATCCAGGAAGTTGAATACCCCTGAACATACCACTGTCAACCACACGACAAAAAGACAGGTGCAATGTTTCCATAACAAGAATAAATAAAAATGGTGCGAGAGGATCTCCTTGTTTTAAACCACAGTGGAACATGAACTCATTCGATGGACTACCATTCACCAGGATAGAAGCTGTAGCAGAAATAAGTGAACCCCGAATCCAATTACACCACCTTTGACCAAACCCAAAAGCACCCAATACGTCTAGCAAATAATCCCAGCGTATTGAATCATAGGCCTTGGAAAAATCCACCTTGAACAACATAGCTTGTTTACTTCTCCTTTTGCACCATTGAAGTAATTCATCAAGAATCAAGGGACCATCTAAAATCTGACATCCAGCTACAAATGCAGTTTGTGTGTCGGACACAAGCTCAGAAATAACCGTCTTTAGTCTATTAGATAGAATCTTCGTAACGACCTTATAAACACATCCTATAAGGCTAATGGGCCTGAAGTCGCTCACAAGTTTAGCATCTAAAACTTTTGGGATTAAAGCAATAAAAGAAGTATTACATCCTTTAGGGAATGAACCATGGTCAAAAAAATATTCTATTGCACCACAAAAATCAGCACCAACAAGATCCCAATATCTTTTAAAAAACTCGAATGTGTACCCATCTGGCCCAGGGGCCTTATTGTCGCCACAGTTCCGCACCGCCAAACGAATTTCATCACGAGATATAACCCTTTCAAAATCGTCGGCCTGATTTTGATCTAGAGTTCTAGGAAATTAAAAATTAATCTTGCATCTATAAATTGGTGGTTCTTTAAATCGGGCAGCAAAGTGGTTAACAAAAGCTGTTTTTATAAAACCTGGATCAATACACCAAATACCAATATTAAAAATACCTCGGATGGCTAGTTGCAATCTCTTTTTGTTGATAATGCCATGGAAGAACTTAGAGTTCTCGTCGCCCTCGATTGCCCATTGACCCTTTGATTTTTGCATGTACTCCTTGTTTTCTAATTCATTAATCGCAGAAAGTTTACGATTTAAATCAAGTCTGCGATTAATAAGATCATCAGATACCAGCCCTCTGTCCAAATCTCTATCAGTCTCTCCCAACTAATCCATAATAGTAACTTTAAGCTGGAAGAAGTGACTTTTTTTATCTTTAACCCAATTCTGAATTAACACCTTTGGATCTTGGAGTTTTTTCTTAAAACGAATCATCCCATTTTTATCATCGTGAGTAAAAGAACGCCAAGCAACTTGAATCATTTCATCAAAACCTGTCAGCTCTAGCCAAGAATGATAAAAACGAAATGGTGTCAGACCAAAATCCAAATGAACTTCCCGAAGAAGAATAGGCCGATGGTCAGACCAATGCCGATCCAAACATAACGAGGTAATAGAAGGAAAAAGGTTAATAATGCCAGTAGATACTAAAAACCGGTCGAGCTTAGTCATTTTGGAAGCCGATGGATGAGACCATGTGAATGAGTACCCTTCTAGTTTTAAATCCACAAGATCCGTATTGGAAATAAAAGTATCAAACCGTCGTGCGCTGTAAGGATCAAAACACGAGCCCCGTCTTTCACTACTAAAGCGCACCTCATTAAAATCTCCTAAGACAATCGACTCGCCATTCCAACGGTTAAGTAAAATAGTGATGTACTCCCATAACATTGATTTATTCGACCCCTGTTGAGGAGCGTAAACAACAACATATAAAATTTTAGTATTATTTGGAAGCCACGTACCATACACGACAACAAAATTATCCGATACCGTAACATTTTCCTTCTTGAAAATTATAGCTTCCCAAATGCATAAGATACCACCCGAGTTACCTAGAGCTTCATTATGAACATAATCGTAATTGGAATTACCCTACATGTATTTAACCTCCATATGTGAAACCGAAGATAGTTTAGTCTCCTGTATAACAATGAAATTCAACCTATTCTTATTAACTAGCGCCTTGATCCACTCCTTTTTAGTCTTGTGTCCAAGACTGATGTAGTGATTTTACTACCCTTTAGGAAAAGAACGTAAAAGTGGCAAGTACAACAAGTGATTTAGGAAAACCACAAGTTAATGACCCTAAAGTGGGGATCGTTCTCAAGGAGGCGAGTGTGTTGTGTAAGAAATGATTACTGATGTGATTATGATTTATGAGAAAAGGAAAATAGAAAAGAGATTAGAAGAGAATGACGGTTACGATTATGAATTAAACTAAGACGATAAGTCGTGCACGTAAAACCGTAAAAAGTGACTAAAATTAAAAATTACCCAAAAAATTCCTAAAAAATTGCAATAAATCCTAAAAAATGTAATTAGAGTTTACAAAAAATCAAAAAATCACTCAAACCTTTTATTTAATTAAATAATAATTTTTTAATACTAATTAAAGCCCAAAAAATCAATTTAATTAACAAAAAGCCCAAAATGAGATTTTTTTTAACTTTTAAACCTCTAAAATGACTTAACTAAATTTAAAACTATTTTTGAAATTTTTAAAATTAATTAAAACTATTTAAAAAGAATTAAAAACTATTAAAACTTAGATAATTCTAAAAATTAATCTAATGACAATAAAATTAATCTAAAAATTCTAAAATTCCTAACTTAATGTATTTAAACTAAAAAAATGAAAAACCTGTAAAAATCTAAATTTTAATTTTTAATAATAAAATAATAACAAAATATTAATAAAAATCTAAAATTTATAAAAAATTATAAAAAGTTGAAAACTAGTTTATTTTAACCTAAATAAAACAGAAATGGACTTTAAATTACCAAAATACCCCTATTGGGCCTTTAAATGGGCTAAATGACAAATCAGTCCCTTAATGGGCTTAAATCGGGCCCAACAAGAAAAAGTCAACCAAATAAGCCCTAAACTTCCAGTCTGACTTAAGATTTGATTTTAAGAACAAAACTCTGAAGGCCCAAAAGCTGAAAATGTGTTTAAGCTAACTTATTTCAAAGCAGCTTATTCATAATGGGCTTTTTGGCCTATTAAGCTATAAGCTGATGCCATAAGCTAAAATTTGACACACAAGCTTCTTTTGAGTTACCAAAGAGATCTGTAAAAGAAAATTTGAAAAAGCATAAGAAATAAGCCTGAAATAAGCCAAGACTCTCTTCACAAAATGACAAAATAGTCGTTTTTGAGTTCTAGACCACCTCAAGTGTTGATTCAAGTTTCAAAAGGTTTTAAATGACTTAATTAAGCAAAATAATCAAAAAGTTTTCCAATAATAACAAGCAATAAGCCAGAATAAGCAATTAAGCACTTATGTAAAAGTCAACTTGATGAGTTTTCTAGTCAAACTTAAAAGTCAAACCCTAATAAGCTCCAGATCAAATCAATGGGTCAAATAAGGAAGATCTATCACAAAAAATAAGTTGTTGCAAGTCTGGATAAGCCAAAATGGCTTATGAATAAGCTGTTTGATATTTAACACTAGCAGGGGCTAGTTTTAGAGGTTCAGCAGTGGGAAAAGTTTCCACTGCTTGACCTTTTTGACGTTTTGTCTTTTGTGACTTTTTTTGTGGATTGAGGTTAAGCAAAGGCACCCAAGTGATCAGTTAATCACAAGGAGTCAATAACAACAATCAAATCACAAATTCAATCAGCCAGTCAGTGCAGTTAATTCAAAACATCACCGGATATGCATCAGACATGAACATTAAGCAGTTATCACTCAATAAGCACTTTTAGCAAGATTTAGCCAGCCAAACTTCACCAAATGCATACACAAGCTATAAATAATTCAAATGAACAAATATAAATAGGTTTCATGCATTGATTCAAAGTCTAGATCCAGATTCAAGCAAATGAAAGTTACTGATGAATAAGAACATGCATTTTTGATACTTTGCTAATATACTTGACAACAAATCCAATTTCAAACACTCAAATCTTCTTAACAGGTTACACAAACTTTGATTAAACACTTTTTAGCCCTAAATATGCATACACTCTAGGTGTTTCCAAAATCTTAAGTCAAAATAAGCAAAATCAAGTGAGTTATAGCACAATCTTAGATTTGATGTTTTAAAGCTGAAAACTTGCAGATATTAGCACACAACCAAGTATTAAGCAGATACAAACACTAAACAACACCTTCCAATAACTCAATAACAACTTATGATCTTAAACAGGTAAACCCAAACACCCCTTATCTTTTTCAAATCCAAATTTAACAAAGTACAAGTGTGATTTAGTGTTACCCAAGCCCAATCAAACACAATAACAAGTATATTATGCAGTATCAAGCAAGATTAAGCCATAAAAACAACAAGAACAATAGCAGAACTCAAAATCACAAAATTCAAGTATTTTAACAGATTTTTGGGTTCAAGAACTCAAACCTTATGAATGTACATCCACACTCACGAATTTTTGAGCTGATGTGCCTAGCAAAACAAGGCACAATCTTCCACAACAAAGCTGCTAAGATTCAACAAGGTTAGAACAAAAATATGAAAATCAGAAAAGTGAAAAAGGCTTGATTGATGCAACCTTTGTACCCACTCTTTGATTATCCCCAAACCACATGTAAAACCCGCATGCTTTTACCATGAATATTACCCTTTAGATCGTACGTACATAATTAGAACGTTCCTTTTATAGCACGTTACGTGTCACGTATAATAATTTTAAGTATTATGTACGTGTTAGAACACGATAAGTATTTATTACGTATGAACACACGATAATTATTCAAATAATAATTATAATCACGAACATGCGATCATGAAATCATGAACGTAATAAAATCACGAGCTAATATTAATTACGTATATATATTTATTACGAACACGAATAAATATATTAGGTCACGATCAATAATTAATTAGAATACATAAAACACGAACATGATAAAACACGAACACACACTATAATATTTAGACTCGAGAAAGGTACGGGTTACCCCATGTGGGGCCCCCTACCCGCGGCTACACCAAGGAGAATGGGCCAAGCCCATTTTAATTTTTACTAAAACAAAGGAATTAGAAAAACATGTTTTATTATTTACAAAACAAGAAAAATAACAAAACCCTAATTCTTTCTTCTTCTCTCTTTGGCCGCCGGACTCAAGACACCAAAAGGGGTGTTCGGGTTGATTTTTGATCTTGGAATTTTGCAAGGATACGTGTGTGTTCATCTTCATTTGTTTCACGTAATCGGTATAACCTTTCTAACCTTTTTCTTTTATGTTTTGATTTAATAAATCACATAAAATCATGATGTTTTTAAAAATTAATTAAAAACAATGATGTAAACATGTTAAGGATCATGGGTAAATCAAAACAAGGGTTTTGGGGGTGTGGTGTTTGTAGCCGACGCCTAACCGAGCCCCAAAGGGGGTCTCGGCTTGGCTTATTAACCACCACCGAGACCATATGGTCTCGGTATGGTGATGGTGGTCCCACGGCAGCAGCCAAAACAAGGGAACCCCGACCTTGGTCGGGGGTATGGTGTTGATTACGAGTCCGGTTCATGGTTTCTAGTCACGGGTCCGGTTCATAGATTATTTAAGGTTTATGATTTTAATAGTTATGTGTTAAATATTAAATTAATAAAACATGACATGATTAATTTAATTAACATGACTTAGGTTATAAATTTGATTATTAGATCATGAATTTTAACCTAAGTATTTATATTTAACTAGACTTTATAATTAATTAATTATTAAAAACCATGACTATAATTAATTAATTAACATGACTTAGGTTATATTATTAATAATTAATAATGCATGTTTTAACCTAAGTTATTTTACCTTATTTAATTAAAATCATGATATATTTAATTAAATACTTTTAACCTATAATTTATTTAATTTACATGTAATAATTAATAAACTATACTTTATAACAACATGACTAAGAATAATAATCAGAAAACACTTAAGCTTATATAATTAGCTTATTTAACCAGCTTATATCTAATTATAGAAACTTTCTATTTTTAGAAACTTATTTAATTAAGGCAGCTAATCTATTTATGGAAACTTTCTATTTTTTTAGAAACTTATCTATTTTAAGCAGTAATTCTATTTTTGGAAACTTTCTATTTTTAGAAACTTTCTATTTTTGGAAACTTTCTGTTTTTAGAAACTTTCTATTTTTAGAAACTTTCTATTTTGGTAACTTTCTATTTTTGGAAACTTTCTATTTTAGGAAACCTGCTATTTTTAGAAAGTTACTTATTATTACACAACAAGCATTATAATGCATGAAATACAAGAAATACTTAATCAGAATAGACAGAATATAAGATAAAGACAGTATAAAGCTTAAAACAGTAAAACATGACATGAACGTATAAGATAAGCTAAGACATGATATAAAACCAGTTACGTATTCAGTAATCAGATACTTATACACGTATGTATTTATGTAGCATTAGTGATACCTAAGTAGGACTCTCTTCCGTTCGTTCACTGGACATAAGGTACGGATTCCCGTCCTTTCAGTATGGACATTCTTCCTTATTAGGATTCCCCGTATGCAGCCAACTGTTTTCCCATAGTATAAGTTTATATGTTTGATTGCTTATGTTTAATTAGAATACCTAAAGCCATATACATGCATGACCAGTTTCACCTAGTTATGGAGGTACCATAACAATAACACTAAAGGCACTGGTGTTATGACTTCCCCACGGTGGAGTGGTTGCTCGTGGCGTCCTTTCAGCTTTTGGCCATATTATTATATTTATCATGTGGGGCGTATGGGTGCATCCTAGTTACATGTTTTTCAGCAGATCACTCAGTGTGAATGTGGTGTGTGCCTTGCATCCTTCACAAGGAGCTGATCCCTCCTACCCAAAACCAATATATTAAATTAGAAGCAGCCCCTCTAATTTGCATGATGAGGTCACCCCTCCAAGTATTCATGCACGGTGGATTTTCATGACCTATATTGGCTAATGGTAAAATATGTTAAACAGTTTTTACAAGATAAACATAAGGCTTTTCAAACTATAAAACCAGTTTTACTAAGACTTAACCGGGTTATTCGGGACTTAGTTTCTCCCGCTGTTATATGCTTATATGCTTATATGCTTATAGTATTCATGCTTTATCGTACATCCGTGCATTGATCGTATTTCTCAGCCGTTTTCCTTTTCATGTTCCCAAAACGGCAGGTACTCAGGGACGCTCGTAAACTTTAAGCGTACGTGCATATGGACTGGAAGCTTTCTAGCCTTTCTTTACTTTATGCATTATCTATACTTTGATACTCTTTCTATGGACATTGTTTAGTCCTTTCATTTACAGTACTTATGTTTGTGTGTGATGATCTTTACTTTTGGACTACCGATGTTTGATTCCGGTATTTCCTTTTATGGTCATGTAATGTTTTAGACATTTATCCTTGTATGCTTTGATGACACGTCATTATTACGCGTGACATTCTATTTATCAAAATGGGGTGTTACACCACAAGCCTCACAACACTTTGATAACTCTTTATCAGGGTGCTATGATCAACTTATAGCCCAAAAATTTCAAAGGTGTACCAAAGAACTTAGCAAAATATCAAGTTTTTGGACTTTGAGCAATTTCTTGCACAAAGTTTGAAAACAGGTTTTGAGATTCAACAATAGCAAACATATATCAATAACAAGTAACTAAATAGATTGGCACTTGGGTTTTCTCCAAACATTCAAACACTTCTCATTAAACATGAAGGAGGATTTACAGAATTTTGAACAAAGGAAAAACCAAGAGCAAGCCTCAATGTATAAGGTCCTATGCCTTTGATAGGCTACAATGACTATCTAGAAAACATAAAAACGTAAACCCTAATGTTGTAGAAGTCCCAATTTGCCCTTGAAGATTTTGAATTTTTGCTTGAACATGTGAACTTCTTGGCAGTTTGTGAAGCTGTAAAGTGTGAAGGAATTTGATATGTGGCTCAAAATAAGCATAAGTTTCAAGCAAGGATCTTGGACGTTGGATGGCTGGCAGGGTTTTGGCGTCTTCCCAAAAGTGGTATAGCACGGTGATAAATGTGAGCACATGAGTGACGTGGCAAGGGTTTTAGAGGTTGGGTTATGATTAAGGAAGGCTTAATCATAATTCTGGATAATTTGGGGGTCTAATTACAAGCCAAAAAGGAAAACCTAATTTTATGAAGAACATGAATAGTGCATGTTTTGATCCGGTTTTGTTTTTAAACTTGGTGTTAAGCGCATATTAATAAAATAATCCAAGATTAGTTATATACGGGTTTTAGTGGGAAGTGACGTGGGGAATGGAGGATTTTGATTGGCTGGTTTGGTGAGTGGGGCACGTGTCACCCCCTCACTGGACTAGGTAACTTTTGTGTCTTGGCAAAACACACCCTCTTCCTTTCTTCTTTCTTTCACTTTGTGTTTAATTCACCAAAATTCAGATTCCTTTGTATTTGAAGTTTTCTTTTTCACACTTTTGCCCCAAATACTTTTTCAAAGTACTTTCAGGGTTATTTCTTACCATTTGATGATTCTTGAAGGGCTGTTTTGGCATTTTCTTCAAACATTATGGTCTTGACTTGTATGATTGACTTCCTGGAGGAATAATATTGACAAGTCTTGATTTATGAGGGACCATTCTTGCCAATTCTTCAAAGTGGAGGGCCCTTTTTGTAAATTTGACAAACTTTAAGGACCAATCTTGTAATTATGAATAAACAAGGGTTTAAACTGTCAATTCTTCAATATTGGAGGACCCTTCTTGTACAATCTTCAAATCTTCAAGGGTTATTCTTGGAAAATCAACACTAGGGCTTGGTTCATTGTGTGGCTTCGTTTCCCGTGTTCGTTTTTGCTTGTTCTTTGTGATCTTTTGTCATTTTATCAATATCCGTACCTAAAATACACAAGTAACAAACACAAGCATATATTTGGCATTTTTGATGATATTTAATGCATTTAAAGCCCGTTTTGGACGATGAGACTATGTATAGAAGCAGTCTCATCACTCCCCCATACTAAACCATTGTCGTGCCCTCACACAATGCCAGAATAAAGTATCGTAGCATCTCCAAAATTCATTTTTATTCACTTTTATTGAATGATAAACTAGCTACACTACTACTATTACTTCTACTTGCGTTTTAGACATAATGTATGATTTTCATCACAAAATGGGACGTTTAGGTTCATACAATAAGAACACGTGAATGCTTCGTTAGAAATAATTTTATCGTCCTCGATTTTCACCCCAATTCCATGCTAAGCGTGAAACGAGATCATTGTTATTATAAGTTAGTAATGCTAACACTACTCATATGCCCTAATCACGTACTTATCCTCCCATTTTCCTAAGTTGTATCTCTTATATTTTATTTTGTCTTGAATGTTTCACGAGGATACATTTTTTACTTATGAGATAACAGAGATTTAGGTCTAAAAATAGAGTCATAACGGTGTAACCAAGACCATCGAATTAATAACCCCTACTAATAGACAACGATGTCAAAAAATTAAGTCAACAAGAAGGATCGATAAATACGGTTTTATAACGGTTTTGAACATGAGACTCATTACCAATACTTTTATACGCCCCCTACCGGATGGGCCTTATTATCATAGGTTTACCTCCATCTTTTATTCAACTTCGCCATGAAGCTTTTATTATGAATTCGGTCTTGCCTTATCTTTTATTAAACCTCGCCATGAGGTGTTTATTATGGCCAAATACGTATATCCACACGCTAAAAGCGAATTTTGGATCTTTAAAGCTTCATAGATTAAGGCTTGATTCACTTTCAATTTCGCATAGATTTTTCGGCCTTGTGAGCTTCAAATTGTTTTCTTGATTTAGGTGAGCACTTAAAATCTTATTATTAGGTGAAGCTTTCGATTATTCGGGTTGCCAATACTTCAAAACCGTGAGGCTGGCGATACCTTAATGTCTTCCCAATTTAATTACATGGAAGCTATTAGAAAAGACTAGAAACCAACAATCAAGACTAAACCGCTAAGTCAATATTTATTAAGCAAAAAATATTTACAAACGAAGGGAGAATAAGCAAACAACGAGAACACATGAGTTTTTGAAAGAATACGAGTACTCTACGTTTAGCATAGTAACTTATAATTAACTCTATCATTTCTCGTCCTCGTTTACGAGACTTAGCCTAATATAAAGTTAAGGAATCGAAGCTAAGTGCTCAACACGAACGGTCGAGTAAAAAATTACTCTTATTCTCGCCATCAGAAAACCTACATTTGTGTCTTCAAACACTTATAAAACATGAGAAAAAATTTAAAATTTTGTCATTTTTAGCCTTATTTCGCAACAAAACGTTAAACAAAAAGATAAACTTTGGAAAGCGTGAAGGTTTGGCAAGGCAAGTATCTATTCACCCCCCCCATACTAAAGTTAAACATTGTCCTCAATGTTTCGAGTCTAAGGGTTGGAAACCCCCATACTAGAGACGTAGTAGAATGCTTAATCTAGCATGGAAAGGGTGTAACCGTTAAATTTAAAGCCGTTTATGAAGTGTGCTATAAACCTAAGGTTAGAACATAAAAGGATATATCATGGATATTGAGAAATTCTTCAAAGCAAACGATCGAGTGTTCCCATAAAACGAACACGGGAGGCTCCAATCGTGAAGATCATGATCATCTAAAAACCACATATCACAAACAACCACGGAACAAAGGTTGGAAGGGCACAAATCCCCTCACGTTACTACATTAGAAAGCGATAATATGTACATAGGATAAGCATGGGACTCCCCCATGAGGCACCTCGTTTTTTATTACAGAGTCATGAGCTCGACTCGATCCCCTTAATACTAATTATCATTGGGGAAGTTGATTTGGTCGAGGTAGTTTAAGGATGGAAATTCCCCGCCAAAGTAGTGCTTCAACTTATGTCCATATACCTTGAAATTGGGGCCATCATTTTGAGCTAGCTCGATGGTCCCATAAGGAAAAACTTGAGCCACGGTGAATGGACCGGACCAACGGGATTTCAACTTGCCGGAAAATATTTTCAAACGAGAGTTAAAAAGCAACACTTGATCTCCAATGTTAAAAACCCGGTTTTTAATTTTTGAGTCATGTAACTTTTTAGTTTTTCTTTATAAATCAATGAATTTTCATAAGCAATGTCTCTCAATTCATCCAATTCATTTAATTGCATTTTCCGGTGTTTTCCTGCTGTCTCTATATCATCATTACAATGCTTAAGGGCCCAATAAGCTTTGTGTTCAAGTTCAATTGGCAAGTGACAATTCTTCCCATACACAAGCTTATAAGGAGTGCACCCGATGGGCGTCTTATGAGCGGTTCGAAAGGCCCATAAAGCATCGTCCAACTTATCCGACCAAGATTGTCGGTTTTCCCCAATAGATCTCTCCAAGATCCTCTTTAACGCTCGGTTTGAAACCTCGACTTGCCCACTCGTTTGTGGGTGATAAGCCGTAGAAAGCCGATGTGTAACCCCATATTTCCTTAGGACCCTTTCGAATTGGTCGTTACAAAAATTGGTTCGACGATCGCTTATGATCGCACGAGGGGTTCCAAACCGAGAAAACAAGCTTTTCAAAAACTTGACTACCACACGAGCATCGTTCGTAGGCAAAGCCTTAGCTTCCACCCACTTTGATAGGTAGTCAACGGCGACAAGGATGTACTTATCACCACGAGATGATGGGAACGGCCCCATAAAGTCAATGCCCCAAACGTCAAAGATCTCACACACTTGGATGATATTTTGTGGCATTTCAACGTTTTGTGAGGCTTTTCCTTGTCGGTGGCATGAGTCACATGACTCCACAAGTGCATGTGCATCTCGGTAAATAGTAGGCCAAAAGAAACCGGCATCAAAGACCTTCTTAGCCGTGAGATTAGCACCATGGTGACCACCCGTGGGTCCCTCGTGACAAGCTCTAAGGATGTTAGAAGCTTCGGTGCCAAATACACAATGTCGAATAATTTGATCCGCACAAGTTCGAAACAAGTAAGGGTCGTTCCGAAAATAGAACTTGACGTCACGAAAGAATTTTCGTTTTTGTTGAGTCGTCATACCCTTGATGATGAATTTCCCCGCATGGTAATTTGCGATGTCCACAAACCATGGGGTAGATGAATCAAGCTTAGAATTTACTACACCAAGTGTCTCGAGCGGAAATGTTTTGGTGATTTCCTTTGGCTCGTAAACACTTTGGTGAGGATCTTCCAAACGAGAAAGATGATCGGCCGCTAGATTCTCGGCTCCTTTTTTGTCAAGGATTTTGTGATCAAATTCTTGTAGGAGGAGAAACCAACGAAGTAATCTCGGCTTTGCATCTTGTTTAGCCATAATATACTTGATAGCCGAATGATCTGTTGGGAATAAATCTATGCTTACTTGTTACCCCTGCTAGTTGATTATCCGTACCCCTGCTAGTGTAAGTTCCCCCTGCTAAATAACAAAGGCAGGGGGATTGGTTCCCATGTTGAAGTCAAAGGCCCTGATGTTAGAGATAAACTTGGAATAGATTTTTACGCGTTTCAGTTACTATTCCTTAATACTTTCCAAGTTTGTTAGTAGTGATCTTGTACGTGAGTCCTTATGGTTATAAAAGGACTCACTAGGTTAGCATGCAAAGTGTGTCTTTCTATTTTGTCTTTCATTATTATACTTTTAAGGTTTTGTAAACCCTAATACCATTTTAGGGTATTCGTATATCATTGATATATTAAAGTTCAACGTTTCAATCATATTGTTCTTGTGCTAAACATTATATTCCGCATCTTGTTTAGTTACTTTTCTTTGCAAAGTTTCTCTAGTGTTAGATTGAATTCTTTCTTTCTATCACAACCCTTAAACAAGCTATTAAGGTTTAAGATCTGACTTTGGGATCAACAAATGGTATCAGAGCTTGTTGAGAAACTTTGTCTAAATCAAGAACAAAACCCCCATAGCAACCATGTCTTCAGACTCTTCCTCAAACAACAACAACCACAATAACCTCAAGTTACCTATGTTGGATCCTGAAAACTTTGAATTATGGGAATTCAAAATCCAACAATACCTGAAAATGGAACACTATGTTCTCTGGGAGATCATAGAATTTGGTGATCAATTCAACAAAATGTTAGCAGTTGAAGAGAGCAAGGAAGATGAGAAAGGTGAAAGTTCCAAAGGTAAGGACAAGAAGAAATCTGCTGCTCTTTGTGATAAGGAAATACTGGCCAGAAGGCATGATGTCAGGGCTCACAGCTCATTGCTGTTGGCTCTACCTGATAGACATCAACTTAAATTTAGAAAATACAAAATAGCTAAGGAACTATGGGAAGCCATAGGCACAACCTTTGGAGGAAATGAAGCCACAAAGAAGAAGAAGAAGAATCAAATGCTGGATGATTTTGCTTCTTTCAAAGCAATTGGTGATGAATCAATTAGAGCTATTTATAATAGGCTTCAAGATATGGTGGCCCAGTTGGAATTCTTTGATATTGAGGTGTCAAGAGAGCAGGTGAATACCAGATTTCTTAACAGCCTCCAGAAAGAATGGTTTGTCTACAAGGCTTAAAGATGACTTGGACAACAATAACATTGATGACATATACAATAACTTAAAAGTTTTTGAACCTGTTGCCAATGAGATGAAGTCAAAAGGAATGATTCCCACCAACTCAAGTGGATCTACTGATTCCCCTGCTAACATGGCATTCATATCACAAAGCAGTGAAATCTCCAAACACAGTGGAATTGAAGTATCCCCTGCTGCTTATTCCCCTGCTACCAGGTTTGGATCATCTTATGATGAAGAAAGACAAGCTACATTCAGCCTTGATACTGCTTGTGCTTTCATAGCATCTCAAGGGCCACAAGGATCTACTGTGTTGCATGAAGATCTAAGTCAAATCAATAAGCAAGGGCTAGAAGAGATGGATATCAAGTGGAATATGGCTCTGTTGAGCATGAGAGCCAATAGGTTCTACAAGAAGTATGGGAAGAAGATCTCAATCAATCCCTCTGATGTGGCTGGGTTTGACAAAACAAAAGTTGAATGCTACAACTGTGGCTAGAAGGGTCATTTTGCAAGGGAATGCAGAGGACCTAAGACTGGAAACAGCTATAGGAAGGAAACCAGAGATGATGATTCTGGTGCTAAAGCCATGGTAGCCATGCAGGGGATAGATGGAGCAGGTGGATGGACTGGAGTGCCATGACAGAGAATGTAGAAAGAAATCAAGCTTTGGTTGCTAAGGAAAAAGAAGAAGAGTATGCACTAATGGCCATGTCAAGTTCCAGCTCTGACAATGAGGTATATGACGATTCATATTGTACTAAAGCTTGTAGAAAAAATACTGAGTTTGAATGATCAAATCAGAAAGGTAAAAGCTGACTATATCAATTGTGATAATGATCTTGATAATTATAGACGTGTTTTAGAACAGTTAGAGTCCACTATAAGAGAGTTTAAGCAAAGAGAAAGTGATTATAGGGATCACATTGTGATTCTAGAAAGAGATGCCAAGGAGAATAACCAATCCATTAAGGAGTTGACTGCTGAACTTGAAATTTTTAAATCTAACAAAAAGATAGATGAGGAAACTGTTGAAAATTTTGGAAAAGCTTCAAAAGATTTAACCAAAGCAGTTGAAATTGGTCAATCTCCTAGGGACAAAACAGGGTTTGGGATTAAAAATGAGCATGCTACCATACCACCACCCCCTGCCAACATCCATGCACCTTTTCCTAGAAAAGACCTGTCTTGGACTGGTCTCCCTTGTTTTCAAAAACAAGATGATATTGAGTTTGAATTGAGTGCTTACATACCTAATAATCTTGATACTGAAGAGCCTCTAGTAAAAACTAGTATTATTAGGAATTTTGAAAAGGAACAGGTTGCTTTAAAACAATGGAAAATTGATAACCCTGTTCTATTTTCAAGAGAAGGACTTTTTGGTAGTGATTCTAGTTCTAAGAGTAGCTCACCCAAATCTAAAACCAGATCACAATCTCCTAAGTCCACCATTAAATATGTTGGTATGTACAGGACTGTCAAAGGTAATCAAAGAAATTGGAATGATTAAAAGTCTCATCAATTAGGAGAAGACTTTGTGATTAACACCAAGCCTTGCTTTACATGTGGCAGTTTTGAGCACACTTATCAAGAGTGTAAGGCACCATTGGAAGTGGTGGCTGCAAATCCTTTAAAGGATATGCAACCTAAAACCATTCTTCTGAATGCAGGGGCAAAATCATTTTCCCCTGCCAAGTATGTTGCCCCTGCCTTGAGAAACAGGGTGACTGACAAATATGTTGTTCCTGCACTTAGAAAGGAGAATGATGTTCACACCAAGCCCAACACTTCTGTGACCATCCCAACACCTTATAATGCATATAGATCTGGCCCTAGACCTTACCAACACATGAATAGAGGCCAAAACAAAAGATGGGTTCCCTCTGCTAAGCATAGGGATTCCCCTGCTAAATCTGGGGTATCCCCTGCTAACAAAGTTTTGCCTTCTAGGAACATGGCTAGATGGGGAAAAGCTGTGAAAGCCTCAGCTCGTTGGGTTTGGGTACCGAAAAGGGGTACTCAATCTAATGGTGTATCTCTAGTTTTTGATAAGCTATCCTACATTGATACACGAGGTAGATCCAAGTCTGTAATGGCTTGGGTCCCCAAGAAAAACTAATTTGTTTTTCTTTTTGCAGGTGACAAAGAAGACAAAGGATGATAGAGCATATTGGGACAGTGGATGCTCAAGAAGTATGACTGGACAAAAATCTTATCTGTCTAATTTTGTGCCCCTGCATGACAATGATGATGTTTCTTTTGGAGATGGGCATGGAACAATAACAGGAAAAGGAACTATTGTCACCAATGGGATGACCTTTGACAATGTTTACTTGGTGAAAGAACTTAAGTACAATCTCTTCAGTGTGTCACAGATGACTGATAACAAGAATTTTGTCTTGTTTACTGACACTGAATGCTTGGTATTGGGAAAGGAGTTTGTCTTACCACCAGACACTCCTATTGTACTCAGAACACCAAGACAAAAGAACATGTACATAGTTGACCTCAAGGACATCTCTCTCCAAGATAATGAAACCTGTTTCATTGCCAAAACCTCAGTAGATGAGTGTAAGAAATGGCATAGAAGACTTGGTCATCTGAATTTCAAGAACATGAACAAACTAGTGAAATATAATCTGGTTCATGGTCTTCCTTCCAAGTCTTTTGTCAATGATCATACTTGTGCTGCCTGTCTGAAAGGAAAGCAACACAGAGCATCTTGCAAATCAAAAACAAGTATGTCCACCACCAAGCCGTTGGAACTACTGCATATGGATCTCTTTGGTCCTACTTTTGTGGCAAGCATAATGAAGAAATGGTACTGCCTAGTGATTACTGATGATTTTTCAAGGTTCACATGGACATTCTTTCTATTTCAGAAGAGTGACACAGCTGATGTACTCATTGGGTTCATCAATCAGATTAAACTATCAAAAAGCATGAAGGTAGTCACCATGAGATCAGATAATGGTGGTGAGTTCAGAAATCAGAAACTGGACTCTTTCTGCATAAACAAAGGAATCAAGAGGGAATCCAGCATTGCAAGAACACCTCAACAGAATGGAGTGGCAGAAAGAAGGAATAGGACACTCATTGAAGCTGCAAGAACTATGCTGTCTGATTCCAAACTTCTAGTTATCTTTTGGGCTGAAGCTATATCCACTGCTTGTTATGTACAAAACAGGGCCTTGGTGGTTAAGGCACACAACAAGACCCCCTATCAGCTGTTCAATAGAAGACCTCCCTTAATTGACTTCTTCAGACCTTTTGGATGCCATGTGATCATCTTGAACACTATTGACAACCTGGGCAAGTTTAGTGAAAAGGGAGATGATGGATATTTTGTGGGTTATTCATTAAACAGCAAAGGATATAGGGTCTTCAACAAGAAGACAAGCAAAATCACGGAAAATCTTCATGTGAACTTTCTTGAAGACAAACCTGAAGATGTTCAAACAGGTCCTGACTGGTTCTTTGATATAGAAGTACTTTCAAAATCTATGAATTATGTACATGTTGCATTGCAGAACACTAATATTTCAGGTACTCAAGAACCAAATGGCGCAGAGAAGTCACCCCTGAGGTACATGAATGTACCCTCACTATTTCCTATTGAAGCTGATGATAAAGAAGATAATCCTTCTCTAAGAAAAGAACAGCCAATCTCATCCCCTGCTATGTCACCTCCTGAAAGCAGCAGAATGGCTGAAGGCAGTGGAATCCAGGATTCCCCTGCTAGACCAATTGCTTCCCCTTCCATAAAGGATCCTGTTGCTAATGATACTAATGATGAAGAAAGAGAATCCCCACTCATTTTATCATCTACACCCATATCTGATGTCCTATTATATCTAGCAGTGGAAGCAGAATAATCAAGAGTGGAGGCCCAAGTTACTCAGAGCTACATTCAACTCACCAGCACCCATCTCTAGGTCATGTTGTATCTTTTGGAAGTTCCTTTAAGGACTTCTTTCCTAATCAAAACAGCCCCATCGATTCTGATTTGGAAGAAGATGAAACAGAAGTAATTATGCAGCCTACCTACAGAATCAATAAGGATCACCCTATCTCTCAAATCATTGGTGATCCTAAAGCCCTTAGACATACAAGGTATACAACAAAGGAGCACAACTTCATTGCTAATATCACCATGAAGTTCAATCATGACAACATGTAGTGTTGCTTGTTTACTGCATTCTTGTCACAAGAAGAGCCAAAGAAGATTTTCCAGGCTTTAAATGACCCAAGCTGGGTTGAAGCCATGCAAGAGGAGCTCTTACAGTTTGACATACAAGAGGTTTGGATTCTGGTAGATTGTCCCAAATGGGCAAGGCCTATTGGGACAAAGTGGGTACTCAGGAACAAAAAGGATGAAAGGGGGATAGTTGTCAGGAACAAAGCAAGACTTGTGGCACAAGGGTATACACAGGAAGAAGGAATCGACTATGAGGAGGTATTTGCTCCAGTTGTCAGGATTGAAGCCATTAGATTATTCCTTGCTTATGCTTCATTTATGGATTTCACTGCTTTCCAAATAGATGTGAAAAGTGCATTTCTATATGGAACCATTGATGAAGAAGTCTATGTTATGCAACCTCCAGGGTTTGAAGACCCAGAACATCCAGACAAAGTATACAAGGTGAAAAAGGCCATGTATGGACTTCACCAAGCTCCCAAGGCCTGGTATGGTACTCTCTCTAAATATCTCTTAGATAATGGATTCAGCAGGGGGAAGATTGATCAGACCCTGTTTACCAAGAAACAAAAGGGTGACCTTCTGCTAGTACAAGTCTATGTTGATGACATCATCTTTGGATCCACTAACTCTATGATTAGCAAAGAGTTTGCTAAACTGATGCAGGATAAATTTCAAATGAGTGCCATGGGAGAGCTAAACTTCTTTTTGGGGTTACAAGTTCAGCAGCGGAAAGATGGGATATTTATCTCACAAGACAAATATGTGGCTGAGATTGTAAAGAAGTTTGGCATGTCTGATGGAAAGAAGGTGTCCACACCAATGGACAAGGATCATCCATGGGGTAGAGATGGTCCTGGAAATCTTATTGATGTCAGAAACTACAGGTCTATGATTGGGTCTCTCATGTATCTCATAGCTTCAAGACCTAACATCATGTTTGCTGTTTGTTTATGTGCAAGATACCAGGTGGCACCAACAGAGTGTCACTTATTTGTTGTGAAAAAGAATTTTTAGGTATCTAAAGTGTCATCCCACCTTAGGACTTTGGTACCCCAAGGAGTCACCATTTGAGTTGATATCTTACTCAGATAGCGACTATGCTGGTGACAACAATGATAGGAAGTCCACGACAGGGGGATGCCAATTTTTGGGAAACAGACTTATATCTTGGCAATGTAAGAAGCAGACTATTATGGCTACATCCACAACCGAAGCTGAGTATGTAGCAGCTGTTGCATGTTGTGGTCAAGTACTTTGGGTGCAAAATCAACTGCTTGATTATGGGTATAACTTTCTTAAAACCAAGATATTCATTGACAACAACAGCACAATTTGCATTATTAAGAACCCTGTTTTTCATAGCAAAACTAAACATATTGAAATTAGACATCACGTTATCAGAGATTGTTTTGAGAAAGGACTGATTGTCCCTGAGAAAATTGATACAGAACTTAATGTTTCTGATCTTTTAACAAAAGCTTTTGAAGTAGGGAGGTTTCAGTACCTGGTTGCAGGTATTGGAATGGTTACTCCCTAAAAATTGATGTCTATTATGTCATGTATATTTAGGGTTGCTTTACTGCTGTTGTTGTATAGCTGTTAGTCCATTTTTCCATCACTTTTTATTCCACTGCTTTTGAACACAGATTCCCCTGCTGGGGGTTCATTCCCCTGCTAAGAAAATTTTTCTCTTTAAACTGGGTTTGTTCTTTTTACAAAGTGGTTATATGTGGTTTTAGACTAACAATGCAGAGTTTTATGTGGTGCACACTATTCTCATTGGTGAATCAGGTATATGCTCTATGTTTAAGGGGAGGTTATGTCACACCTTTAGGACTCAGGGTATCCTTAGGATGCTCATATATGATCTTAGATCATATCCATTGGTGAGTAAGGGTTCAGGGTGATGAGGACTTGCTGCAAAGCTGGTCAGAACTCTGAAACCTTGAGGCACTATAATGGGTGCTTACACTTCTCTATTAAAACAACTCGCTGTTCAAATACAGATGTGTGGTACACATTGCCAAGACTACCTGACCATAGGTAAGGGAAAAGGTAGGCATATTTTCTTGGGTTGACCAGGTGCAGGGTGACTTATGTGTTGACTTTTTGTGCTGAGACCTTTGCTGAATAGAGGACTCTTGAGTTTCTATGCATCTATCTTGTGTATACAAGTGTGTACATTAGAGCAGAGCTAGTTAGCATTGGTCTCTCCATGACTAGACTAATACCCCTAGGAAAGTTTCCCCTGCTTTCACCTTTTGCTTCCCCTGCTTTCATAACATTCCCCTGTTTGACCGTTGACCGACAATACCGTTACCCTGTTCATAGCCGTTGGGCCTGCTTGCACAAATTTTTGTTAGGGAATATTTTATTGTTTTTAAAAGATATTTAAGGCGCTTTCTTCACTGATTGGCAATCTTTACTTTATTATTTCAAATAAATTACTTTTTTATCAAGATTTATCTTTGATATTTTTGCAATTTGAATATTTGGTCCAATCACAGCTCTCCAATTTGCCTATAAAAACTTAATTCCCTTCCCTAGCAGGTCCATCTCTCCCTCTCGACTAAATCCCACCTACCTCTCACCTTTATAAACCTTCAAAATATTTTCAAACTTTATCATGTCTCTCAAAATTACTGCTAATCATAATCAAATCGCTTTGTTACATGATGAACCAGTAGAGTTTGTTGATGTTGTGGCCTTTCTAAAGTCCTCATACTTTAGAGTGGCCCTTCTCATCAACCCTCGAATTTATACCTCACACATTCAGCAGTTCTGGTCTAAATCCATGACCAAAATAGTGAATGGAGAGGTTACAATTCAAAGCACTGTAGATGGTCATCCCAAGGTGATTACACTTGCCTCCATCAGGGACAATCTTCTTCTTGATGATGAGGGTGGGATAACCAACCTATCTGAGGCTGAAATCTTTGCGGGTCTTGTTAAATTGGGGTACACTCTTTCTAAAAACCAAAAATGTAAGTTTGCTAAAGGTCAGTTTGCCCCTCATTGGAAGTATTTGATTCATACAATTTTGCAATGTTTGTCACCAAAAACCACTGCTTTTAATGAATTTGGTAGTGAGATGGCTTCTGCCCTGATCTGCTTTGCAACAGGGAGGAAGTATTGTTTTTCTCAAATGATTTTCAAAGGAATAGTTAAAAATGTTTCAAGCAACTCAAAGTTTTGTATGTACCCAAGGTTTATAGAACTTCTGCTGAATATGAGTGATCATGGTCCAATTAAACACAAAAACTATTTTTCAACAACCAAACATACCACCAAACTCTTCACCACACTTCTTGCACCATCACCATAGTTTTTTGGCATGTCCATTCCACTCACTTCAATTATGATGAAACAAATCAAACAGGAAGAAGCCAACAATCAAACAGCTAAACACATACCGTCTGATTCCCCTGCCAAGAACCTACACCCTGCCAGTCCTTTACCCCCTGCTGATCCACAACACGAAAGGCGATCTAAATCCAGGTTTGCCAGGTTTCCCTTGACTGGTGAATCTTCACAAGCAGCAGAGAGGAGAGTCTCCAAGGGTTTGGATCAACCTGAGGGTTTGGCTGCCACTACTGTCTCATCCTCAAGGGGTGAGCAGGACAGTGACACCATCAGTAAGTCCTCTCCCTCACTCCATGATATCCAAAAAGGGGAGAAATCCCCTTCTAGGATTGAGAGCAGCATGAAACCTTTGACTAATTTGGAATTGACGAAAATGTGCATGAGTCTGAAAAGGCAGAATGCACAAATGGTACAAAATGTCAAAAAGCAAAATCTGGTTATCAATAACTTGGAAACCAGACTTGCTACCCTTGAGGGGAGGAGAAAGCCCAGACTTATCATATCAACAGATGAGGATGCTTCCAAAGGGGAGGAAGTTCCAAATACAGAAGAGTCTACTCAATACTATTCATATCCTGGTGGTGTACATGGAAAGATAGCAAGTGTTGAGAAAGGGATTGAGAAAGGAAGTGCTGACAAAGGAAGTGATAAGGGGAGTGCTACCAAAGAGATTGCTCAAACATTGCTCACCATGGGCAAACCAAAGGAAGCCCCTGCTTCAAAAGTTTCCCTTGTTGTTGCTGATCCCACTGCTGTAAGTCGTTCCCCTGCTAAGAATATTACTCAAACTTTTGTTAGAAAGAACAGAAAGCAACCAGCTCAGAAGGGGATTACAATCAAAGAACCTGCATCTAAAGCTAAACCAGCACCAGCAGTGGATCCAAAAGACAAAGGAAAAGGAATCATGGTTGAACAGCCCAAGAGAAAATACAAGCATCTAACTCCTGAACAACAAAGGGCTCAAGAAGCACATGATGCACAAGTAGCTCTCAGACTACAACAAGAGGAGATGGATATGCAAGATCAAAGAATGCAAAAGATGAGGCCTAAAGATATGCTCAAGCAGGTTGAGATTATGCATAGAGAGCTGGATGACAGGGTACCTCATGTTGGAGAATTTCTTGATCAATGGGAGAAGGAGTTAATAAATGCTCCTTTGGAAGACAGGTATGAGTTGACTTGCCTTGTTTACAAATATCAAACTGAGTATCTGGAAAGAAGGGCAAATCAAATTCAGAGAGAGAAGTATTTAACTTCAGAGAAAGGGCAACTTGAACACTACAAAGTTTTGCTCAAGAGACATAAGAAGTGGAAGGATGGTGACTTCAGAGATATGAGTTTTGAAGCCATAAAAAGAGCAGTCAGACCAGTCTTAAGAGAATATGATGTGGAAGATTGGATGACTATGAATTCTCCTGAGGAAGCTGAGTATCTTAGGATACAAAGTGAAATGCTACAGAAAGCTAGGGAATCTAAGAAAAGAAAAGCTGAAGGAACAAATTTGGACACTACACAAGCAGGTGCATCATCCCAAGCAGGTGCATCATCACAAGCAGGGGCATTACATCAAGCAGGTGGAAGTTTTCTAGAAATTGAGAAGTCTGTACTTAATGTACAAAGAGCAGCCAAAAGACTCAAGAGAATGGAGAAGGTTGGCACAGTTACTAAGGAGTCTCAACGGCCTTCAGATGATGAAATTGATAAACAGCTAATTCTGCAGGAAAATGATGATATCTCACCTAGTGAACTTGGAAAGAAGTTTTCTATCATAGAGTATGTTGTTTATGAACATAAAGGGAGGACTTGGTGGAAGCTTACAAGAGCTGACAATACAGCACAGACATTTCTAAGTCTAGATGTTATGTTTCAAACCTTAGATAGTGAGGACTTAGAAGATCTGTGGAAAATTTTGAAGAAGACTTTTTATGCAAAACCTCCTACCATGGATGGTGTGGAGAAGGATTGGGTAATCTGGGAGTGCATGCATAGGATGTATGAGCATGAGTTATTTGATCCTATATTTGATGCAGTGAATAAAGGAGATTTGTTGTATTGGAAGCTGTTTACCAGTTCTGGGGTCTATGAGGTAGTGATGGAAGGAGTAAGTGTGTACTTGATCAATCATAGGTATTATCCCTTCTCTCAGGACACCTTGAAGAAACTAGCACAGGCTAACTTGATTGTAGATGCTAAAACGCCTGTTGCTTATGATCTGGTAAGAATGATTCATAGTCAGGTTTGGCCAGAAAGTTTGTAAGCATCCTCATCAACTAGTATTTATTCAGAAACTTGTCTTTAGGGGAAAGCACAAGTTTAGGGGAGGATTGTTGGGAATAAATCTATGCTTACTTGTTACCCCTGCTAGTTGATTATCCGTACCCCTGCTAGTGTAAGTTCCCCCTGCTAAATAACAAAGGCAGGGGGATTGGTTCCCCTGTTGAAGTCAAAGGCCCTGCTATTAGAGATAAACTTGGAATAGATTTTTACACGTTTCAGTTACTATTCCTTAATACTTTCCAAGTTTGTTAGTAGTGATCTTGTACGTGAGTCCTTATGGTTATAAAAGGACTCACTAGGTTAGCATGCAAAGTGTGTCTTTCTCTATTGTCTTTCATTATTATACTTTAAGGTTTTGTAAACCC
This sequence comes from Glebionis coronaria, assembly GCA_025667525.1. Lineage (NCBI taxonomy): Eukaryota > Viridiplantae > Streptophyta > Magnoliopsida > Asterales > Asteraceae > Glebionis > Glebionis coronaria. Next base: position 551,753,849 of record CM046875.1, on the reverse strand, counting down.
TAATACCATTTTAGGGTATTTGTATATCATTGATATATTAAAGTTCAACGTTTCAATCATATTGTTCTTGTGCTAAACATTATATTCCACATCTTGTTTAGTTACTTTGCTTTGCAAAGTTTCTCTAGTGTTAGATTGAATTCTTTCTTTCTATCACAACCCTTAAACAAGCTATTAAGGTTTAAGATCTGACTTTGGGATCAACATGATCCGTATACACTATGCATTTAGTCAAGACGAGGTAAGGTCGGAATTTCTCAAATGCATACACCACTGCAAGGAATTCCTTCTTTGCTGTAGTGTATTTCAATTGAGCCTCGGTCATCGTCTTGCTATCATAGTGAATAGGCAAGAAGTGTTTTTCATGATGTTGCCCCAATACGGACCCAATAGCGTAGTCACTAGCATCACACATGAGCTCAAAGGGGAGGTTCCAATTGGGAGCAACAAGAATGGGAGCTTCGGTAAGTTTCCTCTTAAGGATTTCAAAGGCTCGTACACAATCTTCGTTAAAGACAAAAGGTGCGTCTTTTTCGAGGAGATGTGTAATAGGTCGAGAAATCTTTGAAAAATCCTTGATGAATCGACGATAAAAGCCCACGTGGCCTAGGAAACTCCTAACTCCCTTAACGGTTTTGGGATGAGGTAATTTGGCGATGACGTCTACCTTAGCTTGGTCTACCTCAATCCCCGCTTTCGAAACCTTGTGATGTAAGACGATTCCACTTTTAACCATAAAATGACATTTTTCCCAATTAAGCACAAGGTTGGTTTCCTCACAACGCTTCAACATTCTCTCAAGATTCGACAAACACGAAGTGAACGAACAACCAAACACAGAAAAGTCATCCATGAAGACTTCCATAGTCTTCTCGATCATGTCATGAAAAATAGCCATCATGCACCTTTGAAAGTTTCCAGGTGCATTGCGATGTCCGAATGGCATTCTACGATAGGCAAACGTTCCATATGGACACGTAAACGTAGTTTTTTCTTGATCACGAGGATCGATGGGGATTTGGAAGTAACCGGAAAAACCATCTAAAAAGCAATAGAAATCGTTTCCCGCAAGACGCTCCAACATTTGGTCCATGAAGGGCAAGGGAAATGGTCTTTACGAGTGGCGTCATTCAACTTACGATAGTCAATGCACACTCTCCATCCGGTCACGAGTCGAGTTGGAATTAACTCGTTGGCATCGTTTGGCACAAAGGTCATTCCTCCCTTCTTAGGGACACAATGAATAGGACTCACCCAAGGGCTATCGGAAATAGGGTAAATCATTCCCGCGTCAAGGAGTTTTAGGACTTCCTTTTTTATGACGTCGTGAATTTTGGGGTTCACCCTCCTTTTACATTGGATTGCGGGTTTGTAATCTTCTTCCATTAAGATTTTGTGGGTACAAAATTTGGGATCGATCCCCTTAATGTCGGATAACTTCCACGCAATTGCCCCTTTGTGATCCTTTAAAACATCGACAAGTGCGGTTTTTTCATCATTCGAAAGATCTTTTGCAATAATAACCGGCAACTTGTCGTCCTCCTCCAAAAATACATATTCAAGATGAGGAGGTAAATCTTTCAACTCGAGGATAGGTGGTTCCTCAATTGAAGATTTGGGCTCGATACTCATAACCTCCTCGGTTGGAGGAAATGGGAAATCGTTAAGAAAATCCTTGATAATCGAGAAGTCCTCATCATTGTCGAGGTCTTCGTCACAAGTACGTGGAACATCTAATTATTCCAACGTAAAACAACCACCTTCAAATGGAGTGAAGGTTGGTGTAGAATTATCAAGAATGGGATCAAGCATAGTGGGATTGCCACTATTTTCATCATCACCAAAACCTAAAACTTTTTGTGAAAATTCCGCGCAAACAACGTCGATCATATCATCGAGGTTTCTGGTAGCAACGGAATAAACATGAGAAATTGGAGAACTTTGAGTTGCGTTTATAACAAGTTCCTCGTTGTTGAAACGTAAGGTGATCTTTCTAGCATGCACATCAATTAAAGCCATAGACGTATCTAAAAACGAACGACCTAAAATGAGAGGAACTTGAGGATCCGTGGGAATATTGACAACGATAAAGTCTACCGAATAATAGAACTTTACCACTTTCACAAAAACGTCTTCCGCCAATCCACATGCGGGAATCGTGGAATGATCGGCCAACTCGATAGACATTAGTGAAGGAGTAAGATTAGGAATATTGAGCGACTTGAAGATTGCAAGAGGCATCAAGTTAATACTAGCACCAAGATCGGCCAAGGCATAGCATTCTTCCATATCTTGGATTGCACAAGGAATCAAGAATTTACCGGGATCACTGACTTTTTGAGGTATGCGGTTAAGATAAACCGATGAACAACTAGACAATTGTTGCAATTTCTCCTTGTTGTTCAACATACTCTTAAAGTTAGCGGCAAATCGAGGCATCATGACCAAAGCATCGGCAAAACTCACATTAAAATGAACGTCACGAAACATTTTCATAAAAAGCTCAAATTGGTAGTTGTCGCGCTCTTGACGTTTCTCCTTTCTAAGTCTCGATGGATAGGGAAAAGGTGGTGTGGGTTGAGGCATAGGCATAGCCTTTGGAATCTCGGGTTCCGAATGTGGTAATGGGTCAACCGTAGGTGTGGCATGAGCGGTACTTCGTGGGATTAGGACATGCTCCTTTTCGACCATCACCTCGGGTTCTTCCTCAATTGCTTCCTCCGTAGGAGCAATTGGTTGAGGAGTCGGTTCCTTAAGTGTCTTACCACTTCGTGTGGTAATCACTTTCATCTCTCCCTTAGGGTTCGATATGGTATTACTAGGAAGACTACTCGAAGACGGTTTGTACATTATAGCCTCAAACATGGATGAAATTTTATCCTCAAACATAGATTGCCTCTTCTCGGCCTTAATCATTTCTTGTTTTATTTCATGTTGCCCTTGTTCCATTTTTTGTTGGTTTTTTTGTAACCTAGTTACATTTCCCTCCATTTTGTTTGTATGGATTTTAAGCTAATTTGCTAACTCATTTTTCCACTCCTTTTTCAAGTCATTCTTAAACTCGGATCTTAGGCTAATGATCTCTCTTTGAATATTATCAAACCTAGCATCGTTTCCATTTGCGTATTCAACAAATTCATTTGGAAGATCTTTCAAAGTTTGCAAACCCTTGTTGTTGTTTTGAAAATCATTGTTTTTATTTTTGTTTGAAACTTGATTGTTATTAGCCCCTTGATTCCCATAGTTGTTTCCTTTGTAATTGTTTTTGAAACCAACTTGATTGTTTCGATAGTTGTTGTTAGCATTTTGATTGGGAGCAAAACCCGGTGGAGTCAATTGATTAGAGCGGGTAACTTGACCGTTTGGTTGTAAGTTCCCGTGGCCGTGTGAGCACTCGAAGTGTTACCACCGTTGGTAATGCACTCGGAGAAATCATGACCTCCACCATAATACATACATGAAACCTCAACTGCTTTAGCCGTAGCGGGAGCACTTTGTTCACCAACTTTGAATTCAATTAAAAGTCCTTTAAGCTTATCAAAGATTTTGTTTTCCAAGTTCGCCTCAATTTGGCAAGCACCGATGGTATTGGACAAAGAAGGTGAAGCCGAAGACGAAGCCTTATGAACACTCGATGTGTTACGAGGACTATACACCTTAGATCTATTCTCAATTATCAATAACGCTTCCTTAACCGTTTTACACAAAAAATTACCACCGCGGCGGCATTTAGATAATCCATTTCATGATCATTTAAACCATTGTAAAACGTGTCAATTTGATGCAAGTCGGAAAAACCGTGATGAGGACACTCATGTAACATTTCCTTAAACCTATTCCAAGCCGTTGAAAAACTCTCATTAAATTCTTGTGAAATTTTTGAAATCTCGTTTTTCAAATGCGTAGTCTTAGAGGGCGGGAAAAATTGGTTCACAAACTTTGAAACGAGATCCTTCCACGTCAATATAGAATTGGGTGGCTCTTTCTCTAACCAAAATTTAGCGGGCCCCGCTAAGGAATACCGAAAAAGAATCATCTTAATCGAATCATTAGCAACATCCTTAAATTTGCAAGTGGCGGTAAGACGATTGAATTGGCGGATATGGTTGTGCGGGTTGTCCTTTTCATCACCGCGGAATTTGTTGTTTTGGATCATCGACAACAAACACGTTTTCACTTCAAAATTCTCTGCAAGGATGGTGGGAATAACAATAGCCTCTCCATAACCCTCGGTGGGTGCTTGAAGTAACTCCATCATAGTTCGATTTGCCATGGTTGGTTCTTTTTCTACGATAGGCTCGTCAATAGGAGACTCCTCACTAGAAAGATTAGGAGTAGGTTTAGAGTCGTTTCGGTTTTTTCGTTTACGTGCACGTCTTGCTTGATTACGAGTAAGCATAAACGTCACGTACAATGTGAGGATGAGCAAAGAAGATTCTTTTTTGTGTTTTTAATTTTTCCAATTTTTTTGTGGTTTTTGATTGTTTTTACCTTTTTTTGGATTTTGTGATTGTATTAGGTAGACAAAAATCTACAAATTTCCTCCTTAATCAAATCTCTTGATTAAAGAAGCCTCAAGGAATGAAAACTATCACGTGAAGTGAACGCCTTCGATGACTTTAGAACGTTGGTGGAACACCAAAACGTTCAAGAGGGTTTAATCAAATGAAACCAAGAAAATATATATGATACTTAGATAATACTTTGGTTGGCAAACCCTCGATTAGCCCTTTTTATCTAAACACGCACAAGCAAGCGGGGAAACGAGGCGGCGCGAAGCACTTAAGAGCCTTTTTCCTTAGGGTATATTTATAATACTCGCCTTATACCCACTTTATAGTTTGTGTTTGTCAAAATTAAGCTTCACGAAAGTATTTATATATTTTGCCTTTTCTTTCTTGTTTGAGATTCGAATACAATAATTGAGTAATGACCTCCCAATCAAGGTTGTGTTTTCACACTTTTGGAGTACTTGTGAATTTATTGTTCTACGTATACAATATAGTAATAGTATTCACAAAAAAAACGAAAACCGATAATACGTATTAGTAGAGTGCTACTGATACAAATAGATATTATGGTTAGTATAAAAACAACAATTGTTCAAATCAAAACACAACACGCCTCACCGGCAGCGGCGCCAAAAATGATGTAGTGATTTTAATACCCTTTAGGAAAAGATTATAAAAGTGGCAACTACAACAAGTGATTTAGGAAAACCACAAGTTAATGACCCTAAAGTGGGGATCGTTCTCAAGGAGGCTAGTGTGTTGTGTAAGAAATGATTAATTATGTGATTATGATTTATGAGAAAAGGAAAATAGAAAAGAGATTAGAAGAGAATGATGGTTACGATTATGAATTAAACTAAGACGAAAAGTCGTGCACGTAAAACCGTAAAAAGTGACCAAAATTAAAAATTACCCTAAAAATTCCTAGAAAATTGCAATAAATCCTAAAAAAATGTAATTAGAGTTTACAAAAAATCAAGAATCACTCAAACCATTTATTTAATTAAATAATAATTTTTTAATGTTAATTAAAGCCCAAAAAATCAATTTAATTAACAAAAAGTCCAAAATGAGATTTTTTAACTCGTAAAACTCTAAAATGACTTAAATAAATTTAAAACTATTTTTGAAAATTTTAAAATTAATTAAAAATATTTAAAAACAATTAAAAACTATTAAAACTTAAAATAATTCTAAAAATTAATCTAATGACAATAAAATTAATCTAAAATTTATAAAATTCCTAACTCAATGTAATTGAACTAAGAAAAATGAAAAACCTGTAAAAATATAAATTTTAATTTTCAATAATAAAATAATAATAAAATATTAATAAAAATCCAAAATTTATAAAAAAATTCTAAAAAGTTGCAAACTAGTTTTTTAACCTAAATAAAACAAAAATGGAGTTGAAATTACCAAAATACCTCTATTGGGCCTTTAAATGGGCTAAATGACAAATCAGTCCCTTAATGGGCTTAAATTGGGCCCAACAAGAAAAAGTCAACCAAATAAGCCCAAAACTTCCAGTCTGACTTAAAATTTGATTTTAAGAACAAAAATCTGAAGGCCCAAAAGCTGAAAATGTGTTTAAGCTAACTTATTTCAAAGCAGCTTATTCTAAATGGGCTTTTTGGCCCTTTAAGCTATAAGCTGATGCCATAAGCTAAAATTTGACACACAAGATTCTTTTGAGTTACCAAAGAGATCTGTAAATAGAAAATTTGAAAAAGCACAAGAAATAAGCCTGAAATAAGCCAAGACTCTCTTCACAAAATGACTAGTCGTTTTTGAGTTCTAGACCAGCTCAAGTGCTGATTCAAGTTTCAAAAGGTTTTAAATGACTGAATTAAGCCAAATAATCAAAAAGTTTTCCAATAAACACAAGCAATAAGCCAGAATAAGCAATTAAGCACATATGTAAAAGTCAACTTGATGAGTTTTCTAGTCAAACTTAAAAGTCAAACCCTAATAAGCTCCAGATCAAATCAATGGGTCAAATAAGGAAGATCTATCACAAAAAATAAGTTGTTGCAAGTCTGGATAAGCCAAAATGGCTTATGAATAAGCTGTTTGATATTTAACACTAGTAGGGGCTAGTTTTGGAGGTTCAGCAGTGGGAAAAGTTTCCACTGCTTGACCTTTTTGACTTTTTGTCTTTTGTGACTTTTTTGTGGATTCAGGTTAAGCAAAGGCACCCAAGTGATCAGTTAATCACAAGGAGTCAATAACAACAATCAAATCACAAATTCAATCAGCCAATCAGTACAGTTAATTCAAAACATCACCAGATATGCATCAGACATGAACATTAAGCAGTTATCACTCAATAAGCACTTTTAGCAAGATTCAGCCAACCAAACTTCACCAAATGCATACACAAGCTATAAATTATTCAAATGAACAAATATAAACAGGTTTCATGCATTGATTCAAAGTCGAGATCCAGATTCAAGCAAATAAAGTTACTTATGAACAAGAATATGTAGTTTTGATACTTTGCTGATATACTTGACCACAAACCCAATTTCAATCACTCAAATCTTCTTAACAGGTTACACAAACTTTGATTAAACACTTTTTAGCCCTAAACATGCATACACTCTAGGTGTTTCAAAAATCTTAGGTCAAACTAAGCAAAATCAAGTGAGTTAAAGCACAATCTTAGATTTGATGTTTTAAAGCTGAAAACTTACAGATATTAGCACACAGCCAAGTATTAAGCAGATACAAACACTAAACAACACCTTCCAATAACTTAATAACAACTTATGATCTTAAACAGGTAAACCCAAACACCCCTTATCTTTTTCAAATCCAAATTTAACAAAGTACAAGTGTGATTTAGTGTTACCCAAGCCCAATCAAACACAATAACAAGTATATTATGCAGTATCAAGCAAGATTAAGCCACAAAACAACAAGAACAATAGCATAACTCAAAATCACAAAATTCAAGTATTTTGACAGATTTTCGGGTTCAAGAACTCAAACCTCATGAATATACATCCACACTCACGAATTTTTGAGCTGATGTGCCTAGGAAAACAAGGCACAAGCTTCCACAACAAAGCTGCTAAGATTCAACAAGGTTAGAACAAAAATATGAAAATTAGAAAAGTGAAAAAGGCTTGATTGATGCAACCTTTGTACCCACTCTTTGATTATCCCCAAACCACAAGCCTCACAACACCTTGATAACTCTTAACAGGGTGCTATGATCAACTTATAGCCCAAAAACTCCAAAGGTGTACCAAAGAACTTAGCAAAATATCAAGTTTCTGGACTTTGAGCAATTTCTTGCACAAAGTTTGAAACAGGTTTTGAGATTCAACAATAGCAAACATATATCAATAACAAGTAACTAAAAAGATTGGCACTTGGGTTTTCTTCAAACATCAAACACTTCTCATTAAACATGAAGGAGGATTTACATAATTTTGAACAAATGAAAAACCAAGAGCAAGCCTCAATGTATGAGGTCATATGCCTTTTATAGGCTACAATGACTATCTAGAAAACATAAAAACGTAAACCCTAATGTTGTAGAAGTCCCAATTTGCCCTTGAGGATTTTGAATTTTTGCTTGAACATGTGAACTTCTTGGCATTTTGTGAAGCTGTAAAGTGTGAAGGAATTTGATCAATGGCTCAAAATAAGCCTAAGTTTCAAGCAAGGATCTTGGACGTTGGATGGCTGTTAGGGTTTTGGCATCTTCCCAAAAGTGGTATAGCAGGGTGATACATGTGAGCATATGAGTGACGTGGCAGGGGTTTTAGAGGTTGGGTTATGATTAGGGAAGGCTTAATCATAATTCTAGATAATTTGGGGGTCTAATTACAAGCCAAAAAGAAAAACCCAATTTTATGAAGAACATGAATATTGCATGTTTTGATCTGGTTTTATTTTTAAACTTGGTGTTTAGCGCATTTTAATAAACTAATCCAAGATTAGTTATATACGGTTTTTAGTGGGAAGTGACGTGGGGGAATGGAGGATTTTGATTGGCTGGTTTGGTGAGTGGGGCACGTGTCACCCCCTCACTGGACTAGGTAACTTTTGTGTCTTGGCAAAACACACCCTCTTCCTTTCTTCTTTCTTTCACTTTGTGTTTAATTCACCGAAATTCAGATTCCTTTGTATTTGAAGTTTTCTTTTTCACACTTTTGCCCCAAATACTTTTTCAAAGTATTTTTAGGGGTATTTCTTCCCATTTGATGATTCTTGAAGGGCTTTTTTGGCATTTTCTTCAAAGATTATGGTCTTGACTTGTATGATTGACTTCTTGGAGGACTAATATTGACAAGTCTTAATTTATGAGGGACCATTCTTTCCAATTCTTCAAAGTGGAGGGCCCTTTTTGTAAATTTGATAAACTTTAAGGACCAATCTTGTAATTATGAATAAACAAGGATTTAAAGTGTCAATTCTTCAATATTGGAGGACCCTTCTTGTACAATCTTCAAATCTTCAAGGGTTATTCTTGGAAAATCAACACTGGGGCTTGGTTCATTGTGCGGCTTCGTTTCTCGTGTTCCTTTTTGCTTGTTCTTTGTGATTTTTTGTCATTTTCTCAATATCCGTACCTAAAATACACAAGTAAAAAACACAAGCATATATTTGACATTTTTGATGATATTTAATGCTTTTAAAGCACGTTTTGGATGATGAGACTATGTATAAAAGCAGTCTCATCAAAGACCTTGTACATTGATGGATAATGTAGTAAAAAAACCATCGTCTTCTCCTTGTTTCCCAATAATTTTGGCTAAGTCATTTACACATTCATCCATGTCATACCCCATAGTTTGGCCAACCCGGATAACGTCTTCCATAATTCCCAAGACTGATCCCCCATTGTTGACTACCTTCTGACCTACCACTTCACTACTTTCTTCCACTGGAATCTCTTGCGATGAATTCATGACCTGTACCTTAATAGGTTTTGGTGTCTCTTTGTCAATAGTGTTATCTCCCATATTCTCTGCCTCATCAGGGGTATACCCAGGTAGATGACGCAAAGATGAACTTGCTACCTTAGTCTCTCCATCTATCTTCTTATTTAAGCATTTATAAAATCCAAACAGGTCTTCTGCGTGAGCCTCTTTGAGTGTTACTGATGGTGATGGATTAGATGCAGAAGACTTCCCAAAATCAGCATCTGGAACTTCATTAATATCGCTTTCAGAAGCGTCACCAATATCTTCATCATTATCTGTGTTGGCTAATGAATCACTCATATATTCATCATCCAACAAACTTTTTTGATCTCTGTGTATTAAAAATGTGGGATTCCAAGTGAACATTTCTTTGGCTCGCACAACGAATACTTTACCTTTGACAATTATCTTAAAGGTTTCCAAAATGGAAGTAGGTTTATTAGTTCTTATACACAAGCGCTTACGACCAAAAGATGAATCAGCCCTATCCTCAAGATCAAGAGTTACACCCCACTTTTTTCCAATTCTAACGAACGTCTCACGAGACCAAGCCTTGAGGGGAACTCCCTCAATATCCACCCATACTAACCTTTCGTCACTAACAAAGTCATCAACATCCTCTTTAAGAATCGAGAACCATGATTTCAGTCCAATGTGAACTAACATCAGCTCCTTAATGCCTTCTTTATCAGGTTTAATCATCACCCACAAACCCGCTAGGTATGTAAGCTTAGTGCTTGAAAACCTTCGTCTGCTAATATGGTATGTAAGTTAGGGATGGAATTGAAGTCTTTAACTTTACACATAATATGCTGAGATAAATCGCGAACGACTAAACACTCCTCATCAAGAACTAAAGCAGGCGAATGAGAAAGCATAGAGCCTCGTCCTCCATTAACAACACTCGCGTATGATGTGGGATTAACAGTAGGTTTTTGAGCAACAACATTAACAAATGACCTTGGAGGCGCCCCAGTGTTAACCGAATGTGGCAAATTAGGTTTAGGTTGTGACCGTTCATATCTTACTTGATTTCCGTGTAAGGGATGTCGATCAATCCAAATCGTGCAAGGATCTTTTAAACGGAATAAAAACATCAACTACGGTGTCGTACACACTACACGCATCCCAAAAATAACGTACATTGGTGTAGTCAGGGAAGTTTGTCACAAATACAGAATATGAAATCCTGCGAGTTTGGTCTTCAAAAGATGTATGAGAACTCTTCTTGGATGTATTCTCCATAATGAACAATTGAAAATGACAGAAATAAAATAAAACCGCAACGAGAAAGAAAACCAAAAAAAAATCAAAAAATCTTACCAACGAAACAGATGACCTAAATAAAGAGGGATCTGAAACGACATAAAATGAAAATCTTAGAATCGATTGAAAATGTGAATATCACACCACCTAGAAACACTGATTCAAGAATCAAGATCCTAGGTCTGCAACTACGTCGAACCCTAACAACCTAATTAAAGGAATCATTGACATCATAGTAGATCTAGCGTTCTTCAAAGGGATCATGTCCATCAGAAGACATAAATTAATTAAAAAAAGACACAACAGCAGCAAGAAGGATCAACACCAATGAAACATAATCCCTATGGCTCCGGGTTCATAACATAGAAAGAAGATCGTTCCTATAATAATCACGAGGATCGAATCATAGGACGACAGGTTCTTTTACGTTCGAGTGGCCAGATGGTAGTAGATCGATGCTTGATGGAGAGATCAGGAGAGGGCCGCTATTGCTAGGGTTTTTTAATCTTCTGGTAAAACATTTCAAACCTTTTTTCAAAAATACCTTGATCTATTTTGTTAACTCTCATACTTTGTTTAATCAGGATATTTACGAAGGTCAACCATTAAGTAAAAAAAAGCCACAAGCAATGATGTGATGAACGATTTTAATATTTTGCTCAATCTGATACGTGAGGCTTATGTTACAGATAAGATTTTTTTATCATATTTATTTAATAATTAGGATATATATATGTTTAGAAAAATATTTCTTATGTTTATGATTTATCTTGTGCTTCAACATGTGAAACAAGTTCTAAGCTTTCTTCGGTATTATATAAACTAAATATGTCAATCAATAAAGGTCATAGTTTTGTGTCAAAGAAATATCTGCTTCTTCCTAAATGTTTCTTACGGAGTCAGCATACACTATAATGGTGCCTTATCCCAATATTACCCGAGAGGGTCGTATCAATTGGTGCTTTCATTGAGATCTCTTAACTCGTTGAGGGCTTTTGATCTAAGGTTCCAATCATAAAAAACTGTTCTTTGGAAGTTATTGTTCACCGACATAGTTACTGTTCATCGGAAGTTATTATTCACTGGCAGTAGTTACTGTTCATCAGACTCGTATTGCTCATCAGCCGGGTACTATTCATCAAACGAGGTATTGTTCATCAATGAAAAAAATAATTTTTTTACTGTTTTCGAGTACGACATCAAGTGGCGACAACGAGCGAGACGTGAAAGAGGCTTTATCTAAGCTCTTGCAAATGGGTATCGTGGTCAAATATCAAAGTGAGTTCAAGGATCTTGTAAGTCGAGTAACAAGTATATCTGAGAGTTTTCTTGCCTCATTTTATACGTCCGGACTTAAATTGAAGCTACAACTAGAATTGTTGAGGTCATACTTGAAACCTACAACATTAGAAGAAGCCTTCTACTTAGCTCGTATAGTAGAGACTCGTTTTGAGAAAATTGTAGAGGAAGAGCGAATTATTAAAAAGAAAGCATGTGATTCATCTACCACATTGGAAGTTGTACCTACGATTGCACTAGAAGTCGTACCATAAGCTATTGATCCGTGCGAGGGTTTAAAAGTAGTGGGTGCACATTCATTGGATGGAACTAAAAAGGTTATGGATATTGATCATGAAGTTGGATGTGGTACCAAAGCGGTGGCTCACATCACAGAGTCATTATCGAGGCACGTTCTTGTGGGTAGTGATGAAGCATCGTCGGAATGTATGCCGAGCTCCCAATCAACATATTTTTCGTGTCTCCTTGTGGACAAGGTGATTTTTAAAGAAATGGAGAGTAATATGGTGTGGGCAGCAAGAGGCAGAAGAATAGTATTGTGTTATGGCAAAGGTAGAGGAAAGAGGAAGAGGAAAAAGGGTGTTCGTATCGGCAACTGTCGGCTGGAGAGGAAGATATGTTCGAGAACTATCGATATTGGAGAACAAACTTGGGTAAATAAGAAACTGTATTACAGAACTATTTGGGTTGGAGAACAAACTGGGTTGGAGAACAAATTGGATTGGAGAACAATATGTGTTGGAGAACTATTTGTGGAGAACTATTTGGGATCCCAAAATAAAGTATCTTTCAAGACATCACCTTAGGGGAAAGATGAATTCGAAAGAGTGAAAAATGATACGACAGGATTATGTTAGGAATAAGATTTCCCTCTCATATTTATTTAATAATCAGGATATATTATATGTTTAAGAAAATATTTTTTATATTTATGGTTTATCTTGTAGTTCAACTTGTAAAACAAGTTCTTATCTTTCTTCGTTATTATATAAATCAAATATATCAATCAATAAAGATCATAGTTTTGTGTCAAAGAAATATATGTTTCTTCTTAAATCTTTTCACGGAGCTAACACACACTATAGTGGTACCTTATCCTGATACTATCTAAAAAAGTCGTATCACAATCATATATATAAGTCAGATGCTGTTTAGAAAGAAAAAAATGTTTTAATAAGTGTAATTTAGCTTTGTGTTTATTCCCTCATTGACAAAGCTCATGTTTGTTTTGTTGCAAAATTAGAGCCCAACGATTATTGTACGATTAGTATCTCTTTCTTTTTGTAAATTATGAGAGTTAGATACTTAGATATGAACTTAAATGGTTATCATATAGTGGTAGGGTTCGATTTCAATATTCAAATAAAAACATAAAACCACTTTTGCAGAATTAATGGATCACAAAGAACGGGCATTAAGAAAATATCAAAGAACATTTTTTATATAAGATGCATAAGCCTAATGATGTTTATTTGGTACCCACCATTTCGTCAAAATCATTTAATTTGTACACGCTAACACTATGTCTTCTCAAATGTTATATATTCTTGTTTTTGTTCTACTATTACCACCAAAAAGATGAATGCAAACAACATTAAGCATGAGAAAAACAATCATTCTCAAATACCACAATAGAAAAAAGTCAGCCAAAAATGAAAGGTATGAGTTATCAAATTAAATAATTACTTTTGCTCAAAAAAAAAATATTGACATTTTGTAACTTTGTAACTATTAACCCTCACAAGTCGTAACTCTCTCGTCTCTTTGTAACTTCTCTTTTTTTTTTTTTTTTTCTTTTTTGGCTTTTTAATATATAAAAGTTTGACATTTTAAATTCTTATATGAAATGTAAATAATCGAACTTCAAATTGATTTATTTCATATACACATAAACATGTTAAAAATCCACAATGTATAAGATCATAAGCATGAACTAATGAAAGACAAAAAGGCATAAAAGAAAACTAAAGAATGTAATAAGATTAAGTTATGGGCCAATATGTTTGACATAAACATGTAACTTTTGGGAGGAAGATGGAAAAATGATGTGTTAAGCTTACTTTTAGCATCCAATGAGATAACTAATTTACTTCAAATACACCCTTTTTATCTTTCGTAATGGAATTAGTAATCATAACGCCCCCCATTTTTATCAAATAAACAATTAATTATCCAGATTCAGGACCGAAATACAGAGAAAGTTAGATTATAAAAAGATATATTTTACAAAAAGGTTTTTATGGACCTTTATCTGTTTTTAAACATCAAGGAAGTTGGGGAGCAAAGTGTGGTATAGCGATTCATAATTACCCCATAATTTAGCTTCATCATGAGGGGATATTACCTTTATTATCCATTCAAAGCCGTATTTAGTTTTATGAAATATTTGTAATCTACGTCTCATTCAATCGGTCAGTATGCAAGCTTTGAATTTTCAATTAAAGGAATAAACCACAATTATGGTTCTATTATATTTTGTCTCCGAAAGTTTATGATGAGACAAGCTGAGCTCTTTCTTAAATGCCTCTTCAATGTAGTTATCTTTGCTACTAGTGATGATGTTCGTAAGTATAACAAATGGCATCTCAGCGAATCTATGCCCTTGAAAAATAAGCATGCCACAAAGATTGTGACATCGTTCATGTGTCGTGTCTCCTTGGTCATATATTAGTGTGTTTCTCTAGAAAATAAGATCAAATTTTGGAACTATATTCTTTGTGAAAACGAAGATGGTCATACTTTAGTGAAGTCATTATTTATTCTGTGAACTTGGAACATAAGTCCGAATACAACAACATCGAATAACCAATGTTCCACTCGATGGACAAATCAAAATCAAAAGGCATTTATACTCAATGATGAAGTGTAATCGAATAGGTTTGTTGTGATTTACGTGTAATTTGCACAAATTCCGTTAGGCATATTCGAATGTAAATCTCTATCATGTTCATATGGATATGTTCATCACTCGTTTTACGAATTTGGCACACATTCCTTCTGTTTTACCATTCTGTTTGAGGAGACAAGTTGCATCATTATCCTATGCTTTTTATTCAAGCAAATGCTAGACAATGTGTCCCTATAATCCACACTCTCAAATGAAGAGTTTTTAATATATGTTTCATGAGCAATTATGGTTTTAATCATTTCGTTTCCTTTTTTTAAGAAATAATTTATCATGTTAAATAGTAGAAAACATGGATGAAGCATAATAAACGATGTTCTGGTTTTACGGAACAAATATTCATTCCCATGTTGGATAAATAGTCAACTTTTATTATTTGTTAATGTATTATTTTAGAAAGACAATGGTCAATTTTAATTTAGGGAAATGAATTTATTCTTCAATGAATACTAGTCGTGTCAACTTGTTATGGAATGTAATAAGATAGCTCGAAGAATAAACATTAGATAAGACTTGCATACATGCCTCGTAACTTATGGTGAACATATATCTTTTCAAGTTATATCTACTTTAGGAGCGGCTCAACTTTCACGGAGGTCTAAAGCGACACATTTTTTCTCAAGGTTATTTGCAGTTTGTGGGCAAAGAAAGTTCTCATCTGTAGCTACACACTTGCGTCCAAAAGAAACATAATTTTCCGAGGCTCGTTTATGCAAACGTATTTTCCGAAAAGAAACATGTGTATTCGGGAGACTGAATTTTGACCAGGAAAACAACATTGGGTTATACAAAATTTAAGAGAGATAAATCTAGTAAGGTGTGAGCATTGACCGACATAAATAGTGGTAGCGGGCCAACACAGCCCAATTAAGTGTGGTACTTCAGTTATGAGCCTGACTGAGTTCTTTGTAGGTCAACACACAATTATTTGTGTCCTCTTTTTGTCAGCATAGCATGCATGGTCGATCTACAATTGCATCTATTCTAAAGTGTCTGAATACTCGAATAAGGCTTCTTTTTTTTTTCTCGAGCTGTTATGTAAGCTCCGAAATTACTATATGCTGTTCTAAGAGTGGTTTGAATCATCCGGTGCTGAAAACACGAGTATAAGACAGTAAAACTTTTTCTGCTAATAACCGCATAACAGTAAAAACAAGAACACTTTGAAGGTTGGTTTGAACAAAGCTTATATGCCGTTTTCGGTATGCGGTCGAGGATCAGGATCACGGTTCGCTAGATGCCTAAAATTCGATTCTATGCGGGTAGGTTCATTCAGGATCGCCCAGTACGTACCTAATAATTAATAAAATTTTAAGGATTATTTAGAAAACTGTTAGTATTAGTCTGGTACTAGTACATACTAAAGTTCTTATATTAAATTAACAGAATAAGAATTTCATGATTGGCAAGATCTCATGTTCGGATCATTAATTTCCCCGTTTCCGACTGAATTTAACCCAAATTAGGAACGCACGAACTGGATCACAACTCGTGGCATTTCTAGCGATTATGTTACTATGGCCGAGACCCTACTATAACACCATTTCTAATAATGCCCTTTGAAAAACAAAGAAAGTTGTGGTCATGGATCGCTCAAGCGTAAAACCACCCAAGCTAAGAAGCCCTCGAAATTTTAAGACCTTATATAGGTCACATCTTTGCTATAGGTCGCATCTTGGGCTTCCTCACTTAATTAATTTACTAGAACTATTTGAAATTTGGCTTTAAGTTTGTTCATTTTTTTTGTCACGAACGCTTATTCGTTTCATATCCCCCAAAAACTTCGCTTTAGGCTGCAAAAATATTCGAGCCGCTGTTGGTTTTTAACTTTTTATAGCTTTTCACAAAACTGTTTTCGCCAAGTTTTATTGGTAACACCTTCTAAACTGGCATATCTGATATCTCATGTAGTAGTAGTTTTACTCAAATCAAGTAAATCGTATTTTCTACCCCACGAGACCTTATTCGTTACTTTTATCTAGTGTCTTTTACCATCAGAAAAACATAGAAAATATCAATTCCACACACTTCAAAGCTCAAAAGTAAATAAACCAGAAACAAAAAGTAACTTTAACAAAATCTGGAATAATATCTTCAATTGCAAAGTAAAACTAGTTACTGTACATACTAAAATGGGCATACTCATTTCCTTCATTTTTTTTATATAATTCCTTCAATTTTTTTTTTTATAAAATCAGACGTACTAAAATAATCAAATAGCAGCGATTCTGTTATTGTAACAATCATGATTAACAACAATAGCTAGCTTCTCCTCTTGATGAAACTTAACTTGTTTCGCAATAAACCCTTCAATCCTCTTCTGAAACTCTTGATCACTCAATTCCTCAACCACATTTTCCGTCACCGGAATATCACTTTTCCGACGACCTACCTCCGTTTCCGACCTCTTCAGCTTATTATTCACCTCATCCTCATTCTTCTTCATCATCATATTCTCCGATTGACTCCTTTTATACACTTTCCGATCATTACTCACTTCCGATACTATCTCCTTATCCTCATAAACTATTTTCTCTTCAGGTTCAGTTATAACAAACTTTTCAGCCACGTCATCTATGACGTCATCGTTCACGATCTCGTCATACAGATCTGTAACGACATTACTACCTTCATCACCGTTACCGTTAGCGTTATCGTTACTGTTAAGCTGACCGGATATGACTACTAAAGTGATAACAATCACGTTACTGATTAAAAATATAAATAACGGACTGACGATGATCGTTAAAGCGTGACGTAAGTATATACTGAGCATTCCGATGAGGGAAGGGAGGCGCGTGGATATCCACGCGCTCAACAGAACAGCTAAAAGGAGCTCGATGAAACGGAATAAGTTCGCGATCTTGCGAAACCTTCGGTAGCGGAGCATAGCGTTAGCTTTCTCTACTTTGACGTTATGGATGTCGAAAATATCCATAACTGAATTTGTAACTGATTAACTAACTAACTGTGTGTGTTTTTTTAGTGTGTGTGTTTGATTTTAAAGTGTGAGTGAGTGAGTGTGTGTGATTTTTTTAAGAGATGAGAAGGGGTGGGGTATTTATAGCGGGTGAGTGGGACCTACAGTGGTTTAAAAAGGGGGGAAATGAGAGAGAATTTATTCAAATGCGTTTTATATTTTATTTTGTTTTTAAGTTTGGGAAAAGAATTAAATTGTATTTTGGTATAATTTGATGGTACATTAGAATAATGTGTGAGAATGAAGTTTAGCTAAATGAGTGGATAATTATGATGAATGGAAATTATTCTTGTGAGAGTTATGTTTATGTTTAACTAGGGTATAGAAAGGTATTTTTGTGATTTTTTTTTGTTAGTTTGACGTGTTGTTTTGACGATGAAGTATATATTTGGAAAGTTGGTAAATGAATGGATAATTATGATGTATAGAAATGTATTTTTGTGATATTCTTTGTGTGTAGCTTGACGTATCGTTTTAAAAATGAAGAGTTAGTACCAGGTTTTGTTAGCAAGTTGTGTTGTGTGGAGCACACAAATATGGATACAGTGGGTCTACAATAGGAAAAGAGAAATGATTTGCATATTTAAGTTTTGGATCAGGATACGTAAGGGTGATATTTTAGGTTAGGTTTAGGTTGTTTCACGGATAAAAATGTTTAAATTTAATTTTAAATATTTAAATAATTGAATCACTTAAGTTAACACTAACTAGTTTATATACAATTCGAATCTGGTCTATTTAGCTAGTATATTGTATTTGTTTTAACGTGTTAAATAAGTTACATGAATTTTGAGTTAAACTATTTATCTATTTTATATACATAACTTTTCACGTTACATGAATTAAACATGTTAAAAAAACTTTGCGTCAACTCGTTTAACATATTTAACCCGTATAATAAATATACATAACTTTTAATTTAAGAAAAAAATTTAAACGATTTAATGTGTCGCTCGCTTGATTTATTCTTACATCAAATTTGACCTGTTTAATAAACATGGTAGATAAGTCGATGCAAACTTGATTCGAAGTTTTTGCCCAATACAAACCTCTTGACGTTCTAATCAATTACATATCAAGTTTTATGTCGAATCACAAATTGCCACCCTAATCTGAAATCATGCTGTTGGCATGATAATGCATCACTCGACAT
The DNA here is from genome assembly GCA_025667525.1 of Glebionis coronaria. NCBI lineage: Eukaryota > Viridiplantae > Streptophyta > Magnoliopsida > Asterales > Asteraceae > Glebionis > Glebionis coronaria. Next base: position 551,734,795 of record CM046875.1, on the reverse strand, counting down.
CCTTTCTGGCCACCACGCATGATCTTTATTTGACTCCTTAATTTTCAGCATTATCATCGTCAACGACTTTGAGGAAAATGTAATAAGTAAAAAGCAATGTGCATATTGTGAAATAATTACAGTAATGGATTACGGAGTATGATATATCTAATATAATATTGATGAGTATGATAAAGTGTGCTTCGCTGAAGAAAGGTTTAAGGGATGAGATATCGGAGAAATAAGAGAAGTAGTGATGCTAATTTATCAATAGGTACGGTCCAAAAGTCGTCAAAATGCCATACAAATTATCCTTCTTACATATTCTTAGCAAACTGGTTAATTGCATTGTAGCTCGACCAACGACGATGATTAAATAACTACACGATATACTAAAAGATTCACAAAAACTTATATCTAACACTTTTCTAGTTGTCTTAGTATATGATGCAAAATAATCTATCGAGAAAATGATCCAAGCAAAAAAAATTAAAAAAAATAATGATCCAAGCAAGTCATACTTTGTTTAGAAATCCATGGGTCTATTGTAGGAAAAAGTTGAAAGGAGTTCCCAACCATTATTTCTGAGAATTATATCCATATTCAAAGTAAAACGACTATATACCATACCTTTTGTTGTATGTACTAGTCAATATAGAAGTTACTTAAGAATACTTGCATGCTTATATGTAAAACCAAATAGTATTGAAAAACCATTTGCTAGTATACTTAATCGCATACGCTACGCCAAACCTCAAAGCTCACGGCACATCATCGTCATGACAACCAAAAAGCTCATGTTAAAGCAGGAGTAACCTAAATCCATATTAACTCAAGTCTAATCACTATGGAAAATGATGTAAACCTCTTGAAATTATTGAGAAATAAGCACAGAAAGGGCCAATAATGCAATGCATTCCTTGACTTTCTAAATAGTGAGTAGCTAGTGAAGATGTTAATATCTAGTAGAATTCTAGATAGTTGAGTTTAAATGCGAGCGATAAATCAATGCACATGATACAACTTTACTACTACTTATTTTGAGCATTTTATTGTGCCCATAATTGTTTCCAAACTATGTATAGTAAAGGCTACATAGACCTTATAGACTTATAAGTCTAACACTCTAACCTTAGCTAGCTAGGAAGGCTACGTCTTATGTGTCAGTTTGTGAGTCCCGGTCTCACACGCTAATGACACTATGTCGAAGAGTTTTATGAAGGATTGTCTCTAAATGAATTTGTGTTAAGCTTTGTTCTTAAAAAATATCATATACAAGTATGAGTTTGAATTCTTAGCTACTTCACATATTGATCAAATGTTTATTATGATCCTTACTGAAGATTAAACACTACCAAATGAAAGCTTAATAAACTATCAATCAGTACATCAGTCAGCAGTACCACATCACCAAAGTAACTACTTCGTTGTTATAAGCGCGAGAGGTATGGTGGCGAACTCACGTCGTTGAATCTTTTGTGCAAGTTCGCCGAGTTTCGCCATCACACCCACCTCGCCATCCCATTTCATTGGTTTCTTCGTCGCTAAACGACGAGAATAAAAAAATTCAAATGAAGATATTTAATAAAGATTTTTAGTTAAATATTAAACTTTTATTTACCTATACAAGGTAGGGGAACCCGCGCTTCGTTATGGGAGGCTAATTTTAGCGTGCATCGACGGAAAATATGTATGCAATATAACATTATAAATTTATGACAAAATAGAAATAAAAAAAAAATCAGTACAACACGTAATTCACATAAATTGTTCAAATCTTAAGAGGATTATTGTATAAAACAAATCTAACAAACCAAAAAAAAAATATGTATTCTATCTAAAAGTTTACATTGCAGATCCTTCTTCGAGTTTCCTGATGTAAATTGATAAATTAGGTTTTATATACACGTGCTCCTGTCTCCTTCGAATGAAACTGAGTTTGTGCAACATGTCTGAATCGGGTGTTCAAAGACACTAAAAAGTATAGTTTTTTTTAGGCTCAAAACGTAAGCAATCAGATATGAGAATATGGTCGTCGTGGCTGCAAGCATAAAAAAGCTTGCCCTGCCAGGTGACACATAATCCGAGTTTCACTTAGGAACGCTCAAGTATTATCATCATCGCCAATCAAAAGCAATATCTTCTACTTTATTGTTTCACCAAAATCCAAGTTCATAACAACAAACAATAAACAAAACCAACACCAAATCAATCTCAATATAAGATAATCAATCTGCAAGCCTCACCAAAAGGCAAGTTCATAACAACAAAATAGAATCCCAAAAATCAATAATCAAACAAATACATGTGCCATATGCAGCATTTCCGGTGAAACCCACGAAACTGAACATGCAAATCTGCCACGACAATGTCAGCACCCAACACAGTAGGTATGTTTCCCACCAAAAAAGAAGAAAACATTACCACATATACGGCGTGTCTCTTATGAACAGTAACGTGTTTTATATCATTCCGTTCTTTTTTCATTACTACTTATACACGTGCCACACCCACAAACCTGCTACGCATGCGTGTTTGCATTACCGAAAGTCCAAATTCATTCATGTCTCTCTTTTAAAAGCCAAAAACACTATGCGTCTCATAAAAAAAGATAGGCACGAAATAAGAACACTGCATTCACCCAGCAGTTGATGTTCTTTTATAGGCTCAAATAAGGCACAATAAAAAAGAAAGCGGACACATTGGCCATGGTTGTAGCCGCAACAGGCTGCCTCGCCAAGATGCGGGTGGTTTCAACTGTCTCCCGATATGTTAATGGTCATAATAGCCTTGTATTTGCAATATTAGTGTCGTATATAAATTCCAATCAGTTCGGCTTAGGAACACTCAAGTATCAGGTAACAATCGACAAACATATAGGATCAGATAAGGCATGTTCAAGGACAAAGCGGACACACCCGCCCTGGCTGCAGCTGCAACAGACTGCCCCGCCAAGATGTGGGTGGTCTCAAGTTTGTCTCGGGCCGTTATTGGTCATCATAGCCCGAAAACATCTTTCCGCTGCAATATGAACAAAATATATAAAGTCCAACCAATTCCGTTTACGGACACCCAAGTATCATCATCATTGTCAGTCAAAAGAATTACACCCCTTTTTGGGTCAACCTTGCCAAACATAGTAACAGGCACGAACTAACAACAACACATCCACCCGCTGTCTGATTTTCCATTAGAGGCTCAAATAAGGCATAATCAAGGGGAAAACGGACACACATGCCATGGCTGCAGCCATAATAGGCTGCCCTGCCAAGGTGCTGGTGGTTTCAGTGGCAGAAATAATATGAAAATACGTTACTGTTCATAAGAGCCACATCATGTATACGGTAAACAAATAGTAGTTATAATTAGGGTCCCAAGCATATGGGCTCAGACTTGTGTATAGTATTTACCTCATCGATCTAGGGACAATTTCAATTGCATCGGATTCCCAAAATCATCATAGCTAAATGTAAGGAGCCAATTGTTTAGGTGACATGTCTAACTAAAAAATAGGATGTACACGCCATGGCTGCAACCGCTATGGGTTGTCCCACAAAGATACGTATAATCTCAAGTTTAGATAGCTCTTTCACCAAAGACCCATTACACATAATGAAAAACACACGTGTTTCATATGTCAAACGTTAGTCAGCAAACGCTTTACCTAAACCGTTTGGTAACCAAAAATCTAAAACCATTCATCTCTCTCTCTCTCTCTCTCTCCTCTCTCTCCTCTCTCTCTCTCTCTCAAAAGCTAGTTGTGACTATAATAACAGCTATATGTCTACCATATGCGCTGGTACACACAATTGTCAGTCTATAGGCATAAACAAACGTCCCTTGGCATATTAACATCCCCTACCATATTATAACTTATATTAGTTTACAGTGTATCCCCTTACATATTATAACTTATAATAGTTTACCGTATACACGATTCGTATTATAACTACTATATTTCCAACATATTGTCCATTTTTCAGGTCATAAGAAATAGCTAAAAATTCAATATCAATCAAAGAACCAATAAGAAACCAATCTAACAGCCATCGAACGTCACCAACTCAGCTATTATATGTTCAACATATTGTCCATTTTTCAGGTCATAAAAAGGCAAAGCAAAACAATTCAATATCAATCAGAGAACCAATAAGAAACCAACCAAACAAAAAAATTAACAACAACCAACAGCAAATATAAGAATCAAAAAACACCAAGTGTGACAACCCTAGATTTTAGGATTTGTCACTTATGAATGTTTGTCATTTGATTTATGTGCTTAATATGCGTTTATGTGCTATATGTTTATATTTGAGCCTTTGATTTGATGTTAACCATCGTTTATGTAGTGTGTAGTACATTATATGATGCCATGATGGGGTTAATTCATGTTCATTAGTTCACATGGTTGTGATTATGTAATAATATGGTGTTATTTTAAGATTTTATGTGTACGTATATGTATCATAATAAATCTTATATTTACGATACGAGATTTAGTGTTTAGAGGTCTCAGACTAAGGATTTAATGTCGGGAATAATTTACGAGTTAGTTTTAAGTAGTTTTAGACTCATTTATTTAGTTATTAACTTATTTTAAGAATTTTCATAAAACTGTATATTTTACGTATTTACGGTAATCGCGTAAAAAGTCGAAAAATTAACGTAAGTCTTTCAGGTTTTGGCCCGGAAGTAACCCGAGAGTACCATTAAGTTTAAAAACGATTTTATGTAAGTAAATAGGGTATAAAAGTCATCCTAATAGGTTTGGGCTTGGTTTTGGGTCGACTTAAGCTTCAGTAATGGAAAAGGGGGCCCAATTTGAGTACTAGTAGGACTATGGGTTGGATTTAACCATAAATAGGATTCCTATAACCCCAAAAACGAATTTCTCTTTCCCTCAAACCTTTATTTAGTATATTTTATCAATGGTGGACAATTAGGGTTCCAAAAATCATGATCTTCCAATTGTTTCTAAGGTAAATCCTTTAAAACCATTATTCAATTAATGATTTTAATTAATATAGTTGTGTTTCGATCATGTAATATTCTTATGATCGATCTAGGATTAAGTTTAACATAAATTCTATAATTTAATATTATAAACATGTTTAGATTAATTAGAGTTAATAATTATACAATTATGGGTAACTAATTAGACTAGTTGTGTTAAATTTGTTTTTAAAAATTGGGCAGAATTTTGAGTCACTTGTTTTGATCATATCTAGAGTATGGTAAACTTTTAAATTGCGATCCAAGTACCCTAAAAAGATAATTGAGTTAGCTTTTGAATGCAAGAAACGAGAACTAAATTGGAGGTCGGGGAGTGGGTCAAAAACAGGTTACAACAGTCGGATGTCAAAATAGTTTTTGGATCAGCCGATTAACAATTAATGTTTTAAGTTGGTTAGGGTACTTAGGGTTATAATTGGACCTTCACACGAACATGAGACTTAGTTTATATATTATAGAAAAGATCTGAAGGAGGGATAAGTAAATGGAATAGGTTAAGACCCTCAGATCATAACAAACTTTTCATATGTTCAAAATCAGTAAATTCTGGATAGGTAATATATATATATATATACATATATATATATATATATATATATATATATATATATATATATATATATATATATATATATATATATATATATATATATATATATATATATATATATCGTGGCCTATCAGTAGCTTTAATGTTGGGGCGAATAGTTAAATTTATCTAACACATGTAAGGGTGTAAGGTTTCTTTTACAGATGATGTTATTTTTTTAAGGAGGGATTCGACCCATAGTTTGGGATATGAAAAACGGGACTGTTTTTGGGTAAAATGATAACGGGATGGGTTATGAACTTAACAAGGTTAAGGGGCTTATAGATGGGTGTAATGGGATACTTGTGGTATATTAATGACGTTAAAATGTAGGAGAGAGTTAGACATCCATCATAGATTGATGAGCTATTTTATTTTATTGGTTCAGGTCTTGATTGTATGCATTGTTGTGTGAGATTTTGATAGTGTGCGGGAACTTGGAGAAGCTCTTTCAGGTGAGTTCATATTCTATTTTTACTAAGTTCTTTAAATGTTTTTCCATTATGGGAAGGATATGACACTTGTAATGTTCTTTAAAAAATTTTGATAATATGTTTTGAAATGTGTGGACATAAATGTGTTATTCTGTGATATGCTTACTTATGTGTTATGTTATATGTTCAATTATGTGTTCTGACATGCGTTCTGAGTACTTGTGCATCGTCTTCTCGGAGACAAGATATCTCGACGGGGATATGGTTCATCTCCATACTAGATGTGAGAAAGATCTGGATAGGTGTAGGTGCATTGTTCTTATTATGTGTTTTCTATTGGTATAATTGTGTTTTATGTGTAGTTCTATGTAACATGATCATCACTTTTTAGTCGATTGCTTTAACTTGTTTTCTTCAACTTATTTATAGTGGTTGTCAAGGTTTCTTACGATGTTTTAGATAGCTTAAACATATGTTCTCACCAACTTTATGTTGACAGATTTTAGTGTCATTTTCAGGTGAGGTAGTTGAGAAGTATGATGTTAGAAGTGGCTAGAGTCTAGAGGTTGCTAGGATTGCATAAGGAGGAATCCCTTTCCTTTTAGATTTACTTTTGTTGTTTGAATAAGTGAACTTTTTTATACCTATATGTTTGATGTTTGTTATTTGTTTGTCTTTGGTAAGAGGTGGGACTTTTACCTACTTACCTAGACTCCTACATTTTGTTGAGATATTGTCATGACATTTGTGTCGCCTTTTATGACATTTCTTTTCATTTAGTTTTCTCTATTGACACGCCTTTTGTTGTGATGATATCCATACATCGCGCCCCATATTCCGCCATGGTGGGGTGTGACAGAATGGTATCAGAGACAATGGTTATAGAGACTTATATTGCCTAGCCTAGTGTATAGCTTTAGGGTCCCTGCATATAAGTGTCATAGGAGTACATGTGCATTATAGTATATGATGTGATTAATTGTTAATATCTGTATTTTGTATATGAGCTACTTTTATGATATTGATTGATATTGTTTCGGATATTATCGATTCGTATTTATGATGTTTTCTTATCGGATTTTAGACTAGTATGGATTGAACCATAGTCATCTATACTTAGTCGCATGTTTATTTTCCTTTCGAGTTTTGACTAGTGCGGGTTGAACCATAGTCGTCTACACTAGTCATTGTTGGATTTCGTTTGATTATGCTTTCATGTTTCTTTATACATTTTGGACCTTGTTTTATGTTGTGGTTATGTGCTTATATGAGTTGTTGGTTCTATGTGCTTATTTGAGTTGGTAGATTGATGTGTTATGTGTAGTATTAATTCTTATAAGTGTCATCATAAGAGGGAGTGTATTGGTGAAAGGGGACTAGTATAAATATGGTGGCCAACATAGTTATACAAGTACCACGACATCAATGGATTCCTAAGTATGATTGTAAAACCCGTATGCTGTTACCATGAACAGTTCACTAATAATCGTACGTACAGGATTAAAACTTTACTTTTATAACGTGAACACGTGTCACGAATATTAATTACGAGAATTACGTACGTGTTATTACACGATAAGTATTAAATACGTGTTAATACACGATAATTAATAATAATAATAATTATAATCATGAACATGTAAACACGAACATTAAAACACGAGCGTTTGAACCACGTATATATTTATATTGATACACGATAGATAATTAAAAATATAGCATGAACATTCAAAACACGTACTACGCGAACATTTATAATACACGAACACGCGTACGTTTTAATTAAACACGAAATATAGTACAATAGGGAGGTGTAGTGTTGGGCTGGCGTCCAAAAAGAAGGGAAGTGGGCCCAAGGCCCACATTGGGTCTCCAAACCGTATGAAAACATGAGGGACGAGAGGTTTAGGTTTTATTTTTAGACAAAATGTAATGAAAACCCTAAAAATCAAACCAGCCGTCACTTTTTTTTGCCTTCCTCCCTACCGACGTATGAAACAACAGATCATGAGTAACCAATCGTTTTTGCAGTCCAAAGAATCAGGGTGGATTCGTGATCTATTTCTCCTAAAACCCTACATGAATTAAAGGTAAGCACCAATCTGTTTGTTTAGTTTTAATTAATTAGGAATATACGAGAACCTTTCAAACCCTCGAAATCATGTTAAAAATTAGTATATTAAATGTGGGATGTCGTTTTGTGTTGTTGAGTTTGGTTTACGCGTAAATCGAGACACTTATGTGTCTCGGTGGTAAAGTAACCCCACCAGCCGCAACCCTAAAAGGGGTGTTGGCTTGGTTTGTTTCTGACGAGGGCAACACAACCCCAACAGGGGTGCGTTTGGCCTATCAGTGGAGCGGCAGGGGGTGTTTGTTCAGGCAGTGGGAACCGATACCTTGTGGTCTCGGTGGGAGTTTGACACGGGCAGGGGAAACCGGCTACTGCCGGTGGCAGTAACACCAGTGCTAGGGGGAAACTGGCAGGTAAGGGTGTGTTTGGTTTTTGGTTTAAGAAGCAGATAAGGGGCTGTTTGGATAACAGTTTACGACAAGTTTAAGGGGGTGTTTGGCTAAAGCTTTTATACATGCATTATATTTTATGTAATTGATTTAATTAAGACATAGTAATTAAATTAATTAATGTTCAAGACTTAGGAGATAATATTTAAATAAAAACCATGGTTTATGTTTATGCATTTTATTTAAATATAACCTATGATTTAATAATTACTAATTTAATTATTCATGTGCTTTAAATTAATTATATATAGCTTAATTAATTTATATCCTTTGTTTAAGGTAAAGTTTATTCAATAGATCATGGCTTATTATTAATTAATTAATATTAATGATATCATCTAATGTTTTTATTAATTAATAATACAAGTTTTAACCTAAGTATTTAATGACTTATTTTGCACTATAATATTAATTAATTATTAGGACATGAAATATAATTAATTAATAATCATGACTTAGGTTATGTTAAAATAAACGTTGATACATGTTTTAACCTAAGTATTTTATACACTTAATTTAATTAAATCATGTTTATATTTAATATAATCTTATAACCTATAGTTTATTTAATTTACATGTTATAATTAATAAACTATACTATTAATCACATGACTTAGTATAATTAATCAGTAAAACTAAGCTTATATTATTAGCTTATTAATCTAGCTTAATTCTAAATATGGAAACTTACTTTTTTTGGAAACTTTCTATTTTTAGAAACTTATCTGTTTTAAGCAGTTAATCTATTTTTGGAAACTTTCTATTTTAGGAAACCTGCTATTTAGGAAGTTACTTATTATTACATAACAAGTATAATAATACAAGAAATACAAGTAATACTTAATCAGAATAGGCAGAATACATGATAAACACAACATAACGATAAAATCAGTAAAACATGACATGAACATATAAAACAAGCTAAGACATGATATACAACTAGTTACGTATACAGTAATCAGAATACTTATACACGTATATTATCTATGTAGCATTAGTGAGATCGAAGTAGGACTCTCTTTCGTTCGTCTTCTTCGTTCACTGGACACAAGGTACGGATTTTTCGTCCTTCAGTAGGGACAATCTCTTCCTTTATTAGGATTTCCTGTATGCAGCCAATTGTTTTCCCCAATAGTTACAGATTAAATGCTTATATTTTATTAGTTACCTTAGCCATATACATGCATGACCAGTTTCACCTAGTTATGGAGGTACCATAACCATACCACTGGAGGCACCGGTGTTATGACTTCACCACGGCAGAGTGATAGCTCGTGGCGTCCCTTCAGCTTTTGGCCATATTATTATTATCATGTGGGGCATATGGCTGCATCCTAGGTTACATGTTTCAGCAGATTATTCAGGTAAATGTGGTGTGTGCCTTGCATCCTTCACAAGGAGCTGATCCCTCTTACCCAAAAACTTATATTAATTAGAGGCAACCCATCTAATTGCATGACGAGGTCACCCCTCCAAGTATTCATGCACGTTGATACTTCATGACCTATATTGGCTAATGGTTAACATGTTAAACAACTTTCATAAGATAAACATAAGGCTTTTCAAACTATAAAACAAGTTTTACTAAGTATTACCAAGTTTGCCAGGACTTATTCATTTCCGCTGCTATATGTTTTACATGCTCATATTATTCATTCCATGCTTGTATATCCGTGGACTGAGCGTTATGCTCAACCGTTACTTTCTTTCCATGTCCCAAAACGGCAGGTACCTAAGGACAGACTCGAGCATTTGGAGGACGTGCATAGGATGGAAGCTGCCATAGACTTCTTCTCATTTTGCCTTCATATACTTATGCTTGTTTAGTCTTTCATTCATTTCATTTACTTTATATATGTTTTGGGCTTATGGTTGGGAACCGATGTTTAATTCTGGTTTTCCCTATGGTCATGTATGTTTTACTACATATTACCTTGCATGCTTTGATGACACGCCATAATTACGCGTAACAGTCCACCTATCAAAGTGGGGTGTTACAATTATGGTATCAGAGCCAAGGCTTCAACCTGTAGGCTCTAAAACTTGACCTGTGACTAGTGGGTAGTCATCAGGAGCTTCCTAAGCCAACACTTATTATTCCACGTATTGATGTGTTCAACGCATTGTTGTTTTAACCATGATGTTTTCAGCACCTTGATGTTTTAACCTTGATGTTTTCATCGATATTGTTTTACTAATATGGATGGACAATCGTCATTTATATTTAGTTATGTGTCATTGTTTCATGCACAATGTTCCTTGTGAACTGTGGCTAATGTGAACTGAACCCAGTAGTTCAGAATTGGTCACATAAAACTTTTTTCCTGTTAAGTTTTGACAGCTAAGTTTCATTTATTTATTCCATGTATCATTGTCGCAGGTTTATGACTAAGTAACGGTTGGTACATGACTGGACCTATTTAGTCGCATGTGCTTTTATCGAAACTTTTTACTTTGGGACCGACCCATAGGCGTCCCCTCGCCATGTCTTTTGTTTTTGGTAGACTGACCATTGGCGTTTACCCTCGTGTATATAAAGGTTTTTATAAACTGCATCATGCATTCACGAACTGTTTTCATGCATAAAAATTTTCTCATGATTTATTGGCATAAATTTTTTTCATGTCCCCTCATAAGTTACTATGTTTTTATGTCAAGTATGTTTTCATACTGTCATGGTTAACTTTAGTTTCATGCTGATTATGTTGTACACTCCTTCATATTAGGTTGTTTCATGTTTCTTCATGATGATTTCGTCTTCATGTGATTACGTCTTAAGTCTCTTTTGTTGTTTATGCTTTCATGCAAGACACTGTTGAAATTCATTTAAATCCTGCTTTCATGATAGTCATGGTTGGTTTTCATTAATCATGCTTTCAGGAAAATCATCGTTGAAGTTCGTTTAACCACACGTTAGCGTGTCTCTATGCAACCAGAATGAGGTATATACTGGCATTGTCGGGTTATCATGATGGTCTTTTTAACCGTTTAACCAATTATTTTCCTTTAAAATCATGTCAGATGATCGACCCCATACCGATCATTTCATGTGCATTCCATGTGTACTCCATGTACCGTATCCCATGTGCGTATTCCACTTGCTGATACTCTACAAATTGCTGATGCCGCTCATTGCTTGGAGATGTTACTAAGGGTTGATGTTGCGGATGTTGGAGACGCTACGAGATGCTGATGTTGTTCACAACCTAGAGATCTTACAAGACGAAGACAAAGGCGTTAGATCAAAGCGATTGGACGAGAAGATGCTTCACCACCAGACGATTTTCATCAATCATTGTCCCAAATTCTTAGTTACATGTCACACGTCATTTAGTGTCGTTTCAGTCATATGAGTGGAGAACCGGTACCAGCCGGCCACTCAGCTGAATAGTTACATGAATCACGGTCATGAGAATGACCGTCATGGAACTGACAGACAAGACGATAGTAATCACTAGTGTGACAGCAACTATCCTAGCAATCGCAACCGAAGCTCCGGCCGCGAACGTGATCAGAAATACAAAGGATCACTAGTCCAACCGATCCGCCAATTCTGGCATACAAACCTAATATTTGTAGTTCTATTCGTTTCACATCTCGAGACACATGTCAAGACATCAGTCAAGATACATGTCTCACGTATACCTTCTGAAGACACATGTTAAGACACCAGTCAAGACACATGTCACACTTATATTTCCTAAGACACGAGTCAAGACACATGACTCACGTCCAATTCTGGAACATCCCTAAGAATTTCAGGGTACCCTTCAAAGGGTATATCCATTTTGTTGTGCCATGTATTAATCATGCCACAAGAAATTCAGTACCATCACCGGCGTATCAGTGAGATCTGTCACGTTTGCTCGATGACACTTTCATTTCTTGCACCCATATTTCATGTATTCATGACCATAAAGGATGCCGTTCGTATCCCCCATATATACGAAGGTTTTCCTTCAGCCTAAGGATGAGATCCAAGCTGCTAACGCATTACCCGAACAGATGCGAGTCGAATTTAATCCTAATCATGGACTACAAACAACACACCCTGCTACGATTCATGATTTTGTATAGTAATGTTCAGGCTCCTGGATACATTCAGCATGGTTTTCCACCAGGAAAATCTGTACAAATTATCTATGCTTTCCAAGCACGTGATTTATTAGCCATGACTACTAAAATTTTCTAGCTGTTAGTTAAGACATGACCACTGAAGTTCCTGTTACGCATAACCAGACGATTATTCCAAAATCTTCCCATACATTCCAGAAGAACCTTCAAGGAGAAGGACGGTAACATGAGATTATGTGTCGACTACCGTCGATTAAAAACAAATCACCATTCATAGTTGTTATTATCCTCCACGTATTGACAACATGTCCAATTGACTTGATGGTGTCAAACACTTTTCCAAGATCGGATTCATGATCATATTGCCAACAGTAACGAGTGAAAGAGTAGGACATTTCCGTGACTGCTATTCGTACACGTCTCGGTCACACTAGATTCATGATCTAGTATTAGTCTCATAAATGCTCCAACAACATTATGGACTTAATAAATTGAGTCTTCATGAACTCATAAACAAATTCATCAGTGTTTTCATTGCGGACAACCTGATTTTTCTCTAAGTCTAGAGAAGAGCAGGAAGACCATATTTGCACGATGCTGCAAATTCTACGACAAGAGAAATTTCACCCTGAAATTTTCCAATATAAATTCTGGTTGATTGTAGTGACACGCTGACTCACATAGATTCGCAAGGTTAATCTTACCATTACTCAGCTTATGCGTAAGGGTGAGAACCTTACACTACGTTAGGCGTTCCAAGAAATCCTACGCTGAGAAAAGTCTAATTTCAGAGACTCAGAGTTTCGCAAACTCCTGTGTATCGATTTTACACGAAGCAAGATACAGTTACGTTCATATATAAGTGCCTGACATACCAACAGGCTAGATAGAACACCAACAAACTAGGATGTTTTTCCATCTTTAGAAAATGTGAACAGAAATGGGACAAGATCTCCATGGATTTTGGTTACCAGATTAACGCAAACTCAGAAGAAGCATGATGTTGTCTGGGTTATTGCCAACAATTTGATCAAGTCTGCAGAATCCTTACATCCGCAAGGATTTCAGACACAACAGATTGATCAGACATGTTTCAGCCAAGGCTCATCCGGTCACTTGGTAATCCCTTAGCTATTGGACCAGACGAAGGTTCACATTTGTGCTCCTTATTTACGCTCACTTCTTTGTTCAAATTTTACGACTTGCTTTCATACTCACGTTCATGACACTATTCACGTTTACGATTGTCTCCTGCCTTACGATTTTACGTATATTTTTGTTCTGGGAAGTTTTACAAGAACTTGAGAGACCAGGCCCAAGTTTAGTATAACTCTCTATCCTCAGATAGACGTGTCACGTCACATTCCACGTCTCACCTTATAGCGTTTGGCGTTACCGTCGCCGTATTCCATGTTCATGATATGTTTCACATGTCATGTTCATTCCACGTTTCTCATATCACGTTCACGATATGTTACACGTATCATTGATCACGATATGTTGCCCATATTACACTAACCATATCTCCACATATCACGTTCAAAATTGTTCACGTATCACGTTCACAATTTTTCACGTACTACGTTTCATTATGTCTCATGCATTATTGCTAAGACGGTACTATTATCAGTTAGTTGGGTTATTTTGCATCGTAACGTTTCGGTTACCCTTGCACGTTAATTCTCATTCCCTCGATTAAATTCATGGGATCTATCTACGTTGATAACCATGAACTCTTCGTGTTTTGAAGTCAAGCTCAGGAGGACCAAGATTTATCATTTGTGTCAAGATCTTTTTGAGGAACCATTCCGAGAGTGAAGCCACTTGGAAACGGACGAGTCCATCCGGACTTCTTATCCGTTTTCGCTTATCAAGTAGATATGTTCTTTCAGTCACGTCACGTTCCATGTCCCTTCAAGACATGTCACGTTCCACGTTCCTTTCTACCATGTCACCTTCAGGTCCTTTTATCTTACATACCCTTCCAGTTTAGTTCGGGTGTGTTTCTCTTTCAGTTTACGTTATCTATAATTCGGGGATGAATTATTCTTTTTAGAGGGGAAGAGTTGTAAAACCCGCATACTTTTACCATGAACAGTACACTAATAATCGTACGTACATGATTAAAACTTTCGTCTTATAACGTGAACGCGTGTCACGAATATTAATTACGAGAATTACGTACGTGTTATTACACGATAAGTATTAAATACGTGTCAATACACGATAATTATTAATAATAATAATTATAATCATGAACATGTAAACATGAACATTAAAACAAGAGCGTTTGAACCACGTATATATTTATATTGATACACGATATATAATTATAAATATAGCATGAACATTCAAAACACGTACAATGCGAACATTTAAAATACACGAACACGTGTACGTTTTAATTAAACACGAAATATAGTACAATAGGGAGGTGTAGTGTTGGCATGGACAGAACTTCATGGAGACCGGGGAGGGCCCCGACCTCCCCAAAATTTGTGACGAGTAGTGTAAATATTACTAATTCCATCTTAAAGTTATTGTCCACTCTTTTATTTTGGTCTATTTAAAAAAGTTCGGCCCTCCCAAAATAAAGGTTCAAGTTCCGTTTATGAGTGTTGGGCTGGCATCCAAAAAGAAGGGAAGTGGGTCCAAGGCCCACATTGGGTCTCCAAACCGTATGAAAACATGAGGGACGGGGGTTTAGGTTTTATTTTTAGACAACATGTAATGAAAACCCTAAAAATCAAACCAGCCGTCACTTTTTTTTGCCTTCCTCCCTGCCGACGTATGAAACAACAGATCAGGAGAAACCAATCGTTTTTCAGTCCAAAGAATCAGGGTGGATTCGTGATCTATTTCTCCTAAAACCCTACACGAATTAAAGGTAAGCACCAATCTGTTTGTTTAGTTTTAATTAATTAGGAATATACGAGAACCTTTCAAACCCTCGAAATCATGTTAAAAATCAGTATATTAAATGTGGGATGTCGTTTTGTGTTGTTGAGTTTGGTTTACGCGCAAACCGAGACACTTATGTGTCTTGGTGGTAAAGTAACCCCACCAGCCGCAACCCTAGAAGGGGTGTTGGCTTAGTTTGTTTCTGACGAGGGCAACACAACCCCAACAGGGGTGCGTTTGGCCTATCAGTAGCAGCGGCAGGGGGTGTTTGTTCAGGCAGTGGGAACCGAGACCTTGTGGTCTCGGTGGGAGTTTGACACGGGCAGGGGAAACCGGCTATTACCGGTGGCAGTAACACCACTGCCAGGGGGAAATTGGCAGGTAAGGGTGTGTTTGGTTTTTGGTTTAAGAAGCATATAAGGGGCTGTTTGGATAACAATTTAAGACAAGTTTAAGGGGGTGTTTGGCTAAAGCTTTTATACATGCATTATATTTTATGTAATTGATTGAATTAAGACATAGTAATTAAATTAATTAATGTTCATGACTTAGGATATAATATTTAAATAAAAACCGTAGTTTATGTTTATGCATTTTATTTAAATATAACCTATGATTTAATAATTATTAATTTAATTATTCATGTGCTTTAAATTAATTATATATAGCTTAATTAATTTATATCCTTTGTTTAAGGTAAAGTTTATTCAGTAGATCATGGCTTATTATTAATTAATTAATATTAATGATATCATGTAATGTTTTTATTAATTAATAATACAAGTTTTAACCTAAGTATTTAATAACTTATTTTACACTATAATATTAATTACATATTAGGACATAAAATATAATTAATTAATCATCATGACTTAGGTTATGTTAAGATAAACGTTGATACATGTTTTAACCTAAGTATTTTATACACTTAATTTAATTAAATCATGTTTATATTTAATTAAATCTTATAACCTATAGTTTATTTAATTTACATGTTATAATTAATAAACTATACTATTAATCACATGACTTAGTATAATTAATCAGTAAAACTAAGCTTATATTATTTAGCTTATTAATCTAGCTTAATTATAAATATAGAAACTTACTATTTTTGTAAACTTTCTATTTTTAGAAACTTATCTGTTTTAAGCAGTTAATCTATTTTTGAAAACTTTCTATTTTTGGAAACTTTCTATTTTTAAACTTTCTATTTTAGGAAACCTGCTATTTTTAGGAAGTTATTTATTATTACACAACAAGTATAATAATACAAGAAATACAAATAATACTTAATCAAAATAGGCAGAATACATGATAAACACAGCATAACGATAAAATCAGTAAAACATGACATGAACATATAAAACAAGCTAAGACATGATATAAAACCAGCTACGTATACAGTAATCAGAATACTTATACACATATATTATCTATGTAGCATTAGTGAGATCGAAGTAGGACTCTCTTCCGTTCGTCTTCTTCGTTCACTGGAAACAAGATATGGATTTTCTGTCCTTCAGTAGGGACAATCTCTTCCTTCATTAGGATTTCCTGTATGTAGCCAACTGTTTTCCCAGTAGTTACAGATTAAATGTTCATGTTTTATTAGTTACCTTAGACATATACATGCATGACCAGTTTCACCTAGTTATGGAGGTACCATAACTATAACACTGGAGGCACCGGTGTTATGACTTCACCACGGCGGAGTGATAGCTCGTGGCGTCCCTTCAGATTTTGGCCATATTATTATTATCATGTGGGGCGTATGGGTGCATCCTAGGTTACATGTTTCAGCAGATTATTCAGGTGAATGTGGTGTGTGCCTTGCATCCTTCACAAGTAGCTGATCCATCCTACCCAAAAACTTATATTAATTAGAGGTAGCCCCTCTAATTGAATGACGAGGTCACCCCTCCAAGTATTCATGCACGTTGATATTTCATGACCTATATTGGCTAATGGTTAACATGTTAAACAGTTTTCATAAGATAAACATAAGGCTTTTCAAACTATAAAACCAGTTTTACTAAGTATTACCAGGTTTTCAAGGACTTATTCGTTTCCACTGCTATATGTTTTACATGCTCATATTATTCATTCCATGCTTGTATATCCGTGCACTGAGCGTTATGCTCAGCCGTTACTTTCCTTTCCATGTCCCAAAACGGTAGGTACCTAAGGACAGACTCGAGCATTTGGAGGACGTGCATAGGATGGAAGCTGCCATAGACTTCTTCTCCTTTTGCCTTCATATAATTATGCTTGTTTAGTCTTTCATTCATTTCATTTACTTTATTTATGTTTTGGGCTTATGTTTGGGAATCGATGTTTGATTCCGATTTTCCCTATGGTCATGCATGTTTTACAACATATTACCTTGCATGCTTTGATGACACGCCATAATTACGCGTAATGGTCCATTTATCAAAGTGGGGTGTTACAATGTTTTCATACGGTTTTGAGACCCAATGTGGGCCTTGGGCCCACTTCCCTTCTTTTTGGACGCCAGCCCAACACTACACCTCCCTATTGTACTATATTTCGTGTTTAATTAAAATGTACGCGTGTTCGTGTATTTTAAATGTTCGCGTAGTACGTGTTTTGAATGTTCATGCTATATTTATAATTATCTATCGTGTATCAATATAAATATATATGTGGTTCAAACGCTCGTGTTTTAATGTTCGCGTTTACATGTTCATGATTATAATAATTATTATTAATAATTATCGTGTATTAACACGTATTTAATACTTATCATGTAATAACACGTATGTAATTCTCGTAATTAATAGTCATGACACGTGTTCACGTTATAAAAGGAAAGTTTTAATCTTGTACGTACGATTATTAGTGTACTGTTCATGGTAAAAGCATGCGGGTTTTACAATGATTACATGAAAGAGGGTTAATACATGCCTGTATAGTATGTGTTGGTAGTACATATGGTTATGATAGGCGTGTGTATGTAGTAATAAGTATACTACATGGAGTGTTGGACGGATTTGAGTGTATGTATCATAATATGCCTATATATGTATCATTCCCTTACAATGATCGATTGTATTCTTAGAAGGGTTTGCTAGCGTGTTTCTCTTTAGATATTCAACCAGCGTTGTAGTGTATCCTTCGAGTTCTATCTCGCGTGTCCGTTTTAAAATAGTATTTAGCTGGAACCAACAAGATTGAAGCGAAACAAGATGAGGAATCGTTTTGGATGCTAGAGAACTAGAGTGGGTAATGAGCCGATTTTGGCATTACCGGAAGGACTGGTCGGCTTTGCGAAGGATGAGATACGTGGAGCAAGGATTAGGGATGCGTGCGAGGACGGCGAAGAAAAGCGATTGCTTATTCGTTGTAGGAACTGAAGGTTGGGAAGAAGTATATGAGACTTGGATAGTGGAGCTAGGTTGCTAGATCTGCCTACAATGCTAGAGGCATTTGGTGTACAAGACGTAGAGAATGATTTACACAGATCATGAACGTCCCCAACACACATTTAATATTCTCTATTGGACATTAGGCATAGATGATGGATGGAGTTAGGTGGTGACGAAGATTGTAAGGCTAAGTATCATCTAGGAAAGGCAAGCATAGTTAATGAGACATGAAATAAGAGGAAGGTAGTGAAGCTAAGACAAACTTGGGCTATATGGATGACGTGTTAAGATGGGTTAGATGAAATATGTTAGTTGCACGAGTTGAGTTGTCAAAAGCAGAGAACGCGTCAACATCTATGTGGCGTGGCTTGGACTATCAAATGAATATATGGAAGACGACAATAGACCGACAAGAGAGCTATGCTAACAAGAGCAGTAAACCATTAGAGTTTGGTGTAGGGGGAAAAGTTATGTTAAAGGTTTCACCATGGAAAGGGGTGATGCGATTTGGGAGGAAAGGAGAAGTATAGGAGGTAGAGGAAGTTTTCTGTGATTGCAAGACATAGTTATTTAGCTTAGGGAGTAAACCTCGAGACGAAATTTCTATTAAGAGGGTGTGATGTGACAACCCTAGATTTTAGGATTTGTCACTTATGAATGTTTTTCATTTGATTTTTGTGCTTAATGTGCGTTTATGTGCTATATGTTTATATTTTAGCCTTTGATTTGATGTTAGTCATCGTTTATGTAGTGCGTAGTACATTATATGATGTTATGATGGGGTTAGTTCATGTTCATTAGTTCACATGGTTGTGATTATGTAAGAATATGGTCTTATTTTAAGATTTTATGTGTGCGTATATGTATTATAGTAAATCGTATATTTACGATACGAAGTTTAGTGTTTAAAGGTCTCGGACTAAGGATTTAATGTCGGGAATAATTTACGGGTTAGTTTTAAGTTATTTCAGACTTAGTTATTTAGTTATTAACTTATTTTAAGAATTTTCATAAAACTGTATATTTTACGTATTTTACGGTAATCGCGTAAAAAGTCGAAAAATTAACGTAAGACTTTCGGGTTTTGGCCCGGAAGTAACCCGAGAGTACCATTAAGTTTAAAAATGATTAAATGTCAGTAAATAGGGTATAAAATTCGTCCTAAGAGTTTTGGGCTTGGTTTTGGGCCGACTTAAGCTTAAGTAAGGGGAAAGGGGGCTTAATTTGAGTACTAGTAGGACTATGGGATGGATTTAACCATAAATAGGAGTCCTATAACCCTAAAAACGAATTTCTCTTTCCTTCAAACCTTCATTCAGTAGATTTTATCAATGGGGGACCATTAGGGTTCCAAAAATCATGATCTTCCAATTGTTTTTAAGGTAAATCCTTCAAAATCATTATTAAATTAATGATTTTAATTATATAGTTATGTTTTGATCATGCAATATTCTTATGATGGATCTAGGGTTAGGTTTAACATAAATTATGTAATTTAATTTTGTAAACATGTTTAGATTAATTAGGGTTAATAATTATACAAGTTATGGGTAATTAATTAGACTAGTTGCGTTAAATTCGTTTTCAAAAACTGGACAGAAACTTGAGCCACTTGTTTTGATCATATCTAGAGTTTGGTAAACTTTTAAATTGCGATCCAAGTATCCCTATATTTGAATTATATTTTGAATGCAAGAAACTAGAACTAAATTAGAGGTCGGAAAGTGGGTCAAAAATAGGTTACAATAGTCGGATGTCAAAACATTTTTTGGATCAGCCGGTTTACAATTAATGTTTTAAGTTGGTTTGGGTACTTAGGGTTATAATTGGTCCTTCAAACGAACATGAGACTTAGTTTATATATTATAGAAAGGATCTGCGGGAGGGATAAGTAAATGGAACAGGTTAAGACCCTCTGATCATAACAAACTTTTCATATGTTAAAATCAGTAAATTCTCGGATAGGTAAATATATATATATATATATATATATATATATATATATATATATATATATATATATATATATATATATATATATATATATATATATATATATATATATATATATATATATATATATATCGGAGCCTTAACAGTAGCTTTAAGGTTGGGGACAATTGTGAAAGTTATCTAACACATGTAAGGGTATAGGGTTTCTTTTACAGAGGATGTTATTTTGTTTAAGGAGGGATTCAACCCATAGTTTGGGGTATGAAAAACAAGATTGTTTTAGGTAAAATGATAACGGGATAGGTTATGAACTTAACAAGGTTAAGGGGCTTATAGAGGGGTGTAATGAGATACTTGTGGTATATTAATGAGGTGAAATGTAGGAGAGAGTTAGACATCCATCATAGGTTGATGAGCTATTTTATTTTATTGGTTCATGTCTTGATTGTATGTATTGTTGTGTTAGATTTGGCTAGTGTGCGGGAACTTGGAGAAGCTCTTTCAGGTGAGTTCATAGTCCCATTTTTACTAAGTTTTAAATGTTTTTCCAGTATGGGATGGAGATGACACTTGTAATGTTTTTTAAAATGTTTTGATAATATGTTTTGAAATGCGTGGACATAAATATGTTATTATGTGATATGCTTACTTATGTATTATGTTATATGTTCTATTATATGTTATGACATGTGTTCTGAGTACTTGTGTTCTGAGTACTTGTGCATCGTCTTCTCGTAGACAAGATATCTCAACAGGGATATGGTTCATCTTCACACTGGATGTTAGAAAATCCGGATAGGTGTAGGTGCATTGTTCTTATTGTGTGTTCTATTGTTATAATTGTGTTTTGTGTGTAGTTGTATGTAACATGATCAACACTTTTTAGTCCATTGATTTAACTTGTTTTCTTCAACTTATTTACAGCGGTTGTCAAGGTTTCTTACGATGTTTTAGATAGCTTAACTTATGTTCTCACCAACTTTAAGTTGACAGATTTTAGTGTCATTTTCAGGTGAGGTAGTTGAGAAGGATGATGTTAGAAGTGGCTAGATTCTAGAGGCTGCTAGGATTGCATTAGGAGAAATCCCTTTCCTCTTAGATTTAATTTTGTTATTTGAATACGTGAACTTTTTGATACCTATATGTTTGATTTTGTTATTTGTTTGTCTTTGGTAAGAGGTGGGACTTTTACCTACTTACCTAGACTCCTGCATTTTGTTGAGATATTGTCACGACATTTGTGTCGCCTTTTATGACATTTCTTTTCATTTAGTTTTCTCTATAGACACACCTTTTTTTGATGATATCCATACGTCGCGCCCCATATTTCGCAATGTGGGGTGTGACACCAAGACATCATTCTAAATCTCACCTCAATGAAGTCAATCTTCATTGCGCAAAAACAGCCAAAAAAGGTAAAAGCAATAGTAAATCATCACTGTCCATGTATAATCGGCCTAACTCAAACGTCACCAACTAACCGTAACCCATTCATCACCGTAACCCGACCGTCACTAACCCACCAAAGGTTGGGGGAAACGATCGTGGTGAAAAGATGCACAGTAACCCAATCCCAAATGTTACCAACCCATCAAACATAGAGGGCCACCATCGTCGTCAAAATACCATGATAAAGAAAAAAACAACTTGAGCAATGACGGAGGGAGTAGGGGCTGGAGGGTGCTTGGCCCCCTCCAATAAGTCCAACTGCTTCATAAATATAGTGTTAAAGTGTTAGTCCAAAGCCCATTTATTATTATTTGACCCCCCTAACATTTTAAGCGGCAAAATAAGTACTCTGGTATTAAGACGACAAGACAGACTGGTCATTTTTATATCCAGTTCCACATCTCCGTGCATAAGGTTTGCTACAATTCTTAATCCTTTTCATTATTTTATATGTTCTTTTCTTTATGTAATCTATTTATCTATGTTATTAGTTGTATTTTGATATATATTTCCTCAAATTCCCCAATTTAGCTTTTAGGAATTAAGGACCGGTTTATATGGCATAGTTTTTTATCATCCCTATTTTTTTGCTATTTCAAAAATCTAAACCTTGAACATGTAGACTTTAATCACTAAACTAGTAAAGTGTGACTAGTTGAATATTTAGTGTATGTTTAGTTTTATACTAGTAAAACTTCTATTGCAATATTTGTGATCACTCATTAGTTGATGTTTCTTTTTTAGGTTGAACGATGAGTAGGAAAGAAACAAAAAGATTCGTTATTTTTTTTCATAGGATGTTGTTCAAGACCGCGAATCACCATGAGATAGTAATAAACAAATAGAAAAGGAAGATGTCCGTGACACACATCCAAGTGACCAACAAGGTGTTAATGATAATTAGATGAACATGGTGGTCCTAATGGTCATATGCGACGCTTTCAAGAATTGCGGTTAGCTTGTTATCTTTTCAATAAGAAGCCCGTTGGACGACTTGGTTCTGATATGTTTACTAAGCAAGGTTTAAACAAGTGGAGAAAAGATAAATTGTGGCAATTATACGTTTTCTAAACAAGGTTTCAATAAATGGAAAAAGGTCAAATGTCACAACGATTATGAAGCCTTAAATAACTAATCGTGTCACATAGAGAATGTCATAGAGAAACAAATTGAAAAAGAAGTGATTCAAAATAGACTTCGCCTTAAAACTACTATTTATTCCGTTTAATGGCTAACGGTTCAGACATATGGCCTTAGCGGTAGTGATGAACGATCAAGGAAACCTTCTTGAGTTGGTAAAGTTATATGCTAATATTTTAGAAAGTAAACGAGTTGGTATATTTATTAGATTGCGAATGCTAGAATGGTTTCTTTTGGTAGCTATTTATTCAATTAGGTTCTTTTGTTAATGTTTGATGTTGTTAGAAATTTAAAGTACTTTTGTATCGATTGTTTACGACCTATCTTCTAGTTTTTAATGCATTCAATCTTCAATGAAGGTATATTTTTAGACAAAAAAACTTTTTCTACTGTCTGTGGTTACGCCCCTTTACCAGAAATCCTAGCTTCGTCTCTGGATCTAAGTAGCCTCAACTTGTGTTCATAGTAACCCGATCCCAACCGTCACCAACCCGTCAAACATCAGGGGCGACGATCTTGGTCAAAAGACCATGATGAAGAAAAAAACACCAGATCTAAGTAACCATAGCCCGACCATCACCAACCAATCATAGATCAGGTGATGACCCTGGTCAAAAGAACATCAAAAAGAAAGAAACCTATAGATCTGGTGTTAGTGAAAGAGATTTTTTAGCCTCTAAGACGGATAATCAATTTGTAATTTGGTTTATGCAAACACGTATGGGTAGTGGGTATAAGTTGTTTGCGCGTGGCACGTGTATTAATAGTAATTACAAATTTAAGAAAATAATATAAAAATATGATATTGTTCCTAAGCGACACACCGTATACACGGTAAACTAATATAAGTTATAATATATCACATATTTTCCACTTTAAACACATACAAATACATACAAATCTTTCTATCTCACATTAAAAAAATGTTCAATTATGAAATAATGGGTTTTATCATCTCAACTTCACTTCTCTTCTTACCACATCGAACCCGTATCAATCATTGTCCTCTAACCCGTCGACACCATCATCATAAAACTCTATCTCATCCTCCTCCCAATTCTCAACTTTCTCGCAATACCCGTACCCTCCTTTCGCTCAACACTATTTTCCCCAAATGACACCCGAACAAAATTTTTTTACAACAACAACAAGCGTTTCAAAACGTTCAAATCAACAACCAATATCAAACTTTGTAAAGTCAACAAATCCCCGGTACCCAATTCAAATTACCGCAACCACAACAACCATCAAAAGAAAACCGTTGAAAAAAAAGAAGGGAAAAAAGATCCTCCACCTATGTTTTTTATATATCCGCGGACGATGACAATATCGAAGATGAAGACGATGTAGTAATGGTGGGTGCTCCGACCCCAAGTTCCATACGTTGGACACGTTACGAGGAGAATTTATTGTGCGGGTGCTTGACCGAGGTGTCGGAGAACAATGATATTGGGAATGATCAAAACGAGGATTGCTTTTGGGGCAGATTCTTGAGGATTTCAACTAAAGTTCTACTAACGTTGTTCGTACCAAATGCTAACGGGTAAATGAAATCGGATGCACCCCGATTGTAAAAAATTTCACGCTATTTACAAAGGAGTAACTCGTAAAAGCGTTGAGGATGACATTGATGTTTTGGAAGCTGCGAAGGCTGAATATTCAGCTTGTAATAAGGGAAGAAGTTTATTTTCGAACACGTATGGAAGGGGTTCAAAAAACACCCAAAATGAGACGCAACATATCACTTTGACTCGAGTGATCACAAGGAAATAATCGGCCATGATGCTCGTCCTCGACCACCTGGTAAAACTCGACCCGTCAAGAAAGTAAAAGAAATGACAAATTACTTCTGAAAATTCAATCCATTAAGCTGGCATACGAGGCAAAGAAACAAAAGAAATGTCGGCAACGAGCTATTGGAGTTAAAGTTTCTCACAGTTGATAAGGACGCTTGCCTAAACCAAAACCGTTACTTATCCGAAAAACAAGAACAAATAATGGAAAATATAATAACTAAAAATAATTTGTCGGGTGCTTTTAATTTGTAGATTTTTAGTGTTATTTTGTTTCGTATTGCATTTTTTTATTTTTTATTGTATTTTTACATATTGTGTAGAAACGATAGAGGGGGAGGGTGAATACGTTTCTTATTAAGATTTACAAACTTTTCCGTATAAGCCACTGGTCGCGGTTCAATAAACATGACCACGGTTCTTTATCAATAAAGAACCGCGGGCGCATTAATGAACCGCCACAAGTGGACGGAAAACATTATTAACTTTTTAACCTTAACAGTCTTTTGTATCGAATTCCCGATTAAGCTTGACTTAATATGAGATGTGCTTGTTATAGATAATGACTATAAACAACAAGTAGAGAGACACACAAACACATCAAATCAAGAGTACATCAAACAATAGTCTAAACACCAAGCACACACATACTAAGCCTTAGCTTTTCTACAATTAAGATGTTTAGACTAAGGGATGAACACTTGACCATAATCTAAACATGAAGCACACACGTACTAAGCCTTACATTTTTCACAACTTAGATGTTTAGATTATGAGATGCACACATCAACACACAACACATATATGAAACTATAAA
Source organism: Glebionis coronaria (assembly GCA_025667525.1). Lineage (NCBI taxonomy): Eukaryota > Viridiplantae > Streptophyta > Magnoliopsida > Asterales > Asteraceae > Glebionis > Glebionis coronaria. Next base: position 551,708,744 of record CM046875.1, on the reverse strand, counting down.
TGTAAAGACATAAATGTAAAGTGCATGATGTAAAAGAGAAAGCTAACCGACACGATGATTTATAGTGGTTCGGTCACGAAGCTCCTCTTCGCCCTACTCCACTCCTCGAGTACCCAACTCGAGAGTTACTTCACTAGTCAACAAGCTTCTTTCTAGGTGGAGAAATCCATACACGTCGCTTACATCATTTTCCGACACTAAGCTAAATGTCGAATCCTAATCTTAGGTAGGATCAATCTACACACGTCGTGTACTTCCCATTTACTGACACGAGATGTCGAGTTCTAATCTTAGTAAGAACTAATCTACTCCCATCAACCACTAGTTATATTTTATGGTCCAACATAACAAACTTGTGTTTTATGGCTAAAATACATAAACCATCAAATCTAGATCTACGTATACACACCACATAGATCTAGGACACTAACACTATATCCAAGTATATACATAACTTAGATCTACAATCATAACACCTAATCCAAGGATACCCATCACTTGGATCTACTACCCTTACATCTCATCCAAGTGTACCCACCACTTGGATCTACTACACGTACATCAAGTCCAAGTATACATATCACATAGATCTTCATGATTTACATTGTAGTAAAAATATAATCATGACTTGATCTTTAGAAGGATAGATCTCATCATGTTATGACCTTAACACTTTATTGTGATGAAAGTGTTATTCTCTTTGCACTTAAGAGGATGAAATGATTAAGGAAAAAATCACATCTTAAACAAGATTAATCAAACAAATAATCAAGGATTAAGAACTGTAAAAGGTGAGAGAGAATGTGCATAAAGGGTTCATGAAAATCTGAAAATGATCCACTATTTATAGGACACGGGAGAAACGGCTATATCTGTCTGTGGTTCCTTTAATGCCCCTATTGTTCCTTATATATAAGGAACCACGGGAACCTATAAGGAACCTCGGGCTCTAGACTCCGCTCTGTTTTGTCCTATAGTGGGAAAAGTCCAACTGGTGTAGAGTTTACCTCTTGGGAATATCCTTTATCCATTTATAATATCTTAAATTCAAATTTGCATTTTCTTTTTAATAAAACATTTTCTTAAAAATAAGATTATTTAAAAAATACTTTGTCACTTTACTTAAAAGTGAGTTTTAAGAAAATAATCAATCTTTGATCACTTGATTAAGTTAATGACTTATTTATTCATACCTTAAGTGATTTATGATGAATGCGAGCTTGGAGGTGTCGAGAGAAGTATACATATAGATGCATGAGTGATTACGAGTACCTTACATATTTTACATAATGTATTGCGAGTTATACGTTTGTCATCACCAAAACACAACGAGATTATATCGATTAAACATCGTAATGTATGCACTAACATATTGTAATTTTAATTTAATGAAATGAATTTTAATTTGTGTGAAAATGTAAAAGAAAGTAAATTTGTAATTAGGTGGAGCCCAGAATAAGAGGAGAGAAAAATGTCATAAGTGAAAGGATATTTTTGTGTGTTGTGTTGAAATGAACGACGTTAAACTAACAACAGTAAGACCTAAACGAAGAGGCATGATATCTTCACCATACCGTTTACTATAACCTCTAAGCTAGTCACATTACTTACATTACTTGAACAAAAAAATATTAAACAAACACTAAAGTAATTAAATAGCTAAAACTTCGTTCGACCAAGTAGATGAGCAAGTCAACTAAAACTTGCTCCTTGCAAGCGCGATATGAAAGCTAAACGGTCGATCGACCGGTTGAATCACTCATGCGCCGACCGAGTCACTACAAGTGGGGCATAAGCCGTTGAGGGTTGATCGGGACCAAATCAGATTAACTCGTCACTTTTTCGACCAATATAATGCACTCCACAAAACAAAAAACTCTACCACTACATATAAAAAAGTTACAATATAAACCCTTCACTTTGATATGGATACGAAGAACTTATATGACAGTCAAAGTTTTTGTGCAAGCCAAAATTTCGGTTAAAGTTTTTGACCAAAAGGTATACCAAGTGTTGCGTAAGGCTTGGTGTGATGTGTTAAAAAAACTACGTGCAAGTAAACCCCATTAAGATTTGAGGGTTTTAGGGGGAGGTTATTGCTTACTTTAGCGAGAGTACGATGCCATCACTAGCAAATGGAAATAATAAGGTTCATTTTAAAAATTATCGGATAGTGTGTCATTATCGATAAAGTGGAACGGATGAATGAGAGCGTGTCGAGTGGCCTCACTATCTATCAAAAAGTGTTAGCCAAATACAAAGTGTAATACGACCATCAATTTACATTGGAGCCGTGTTGGAACATTTTTAAAGATCATCTTGCTTGAAAAAAGTAGGGATGCTTATAATTTTCCAAGAAACAATGGCTAGGAAAGATCCAAAACTTTCAAAACCATTTCAGGGTCAATGCAAAGTGGTTTTAATTTGAACGATGAAGCACAAGATTTTGAGGAAGAGATTCGAGAAGAGCTACCAATTGGTCGTGACCGAACTAAAAAAAGGTATCATCCCTTTCCCGTTTTGCCACTTTACCAGTAGCACGACAAGGTCTTTATGAATTGATAGCCGATAGATGGGAAAGCATCTGGTAAGAAACCTGGAGAAAAAAGAAAGCGAAATAAGACTCCTATATACAATTGAAGAATCTTGAGTTGCATATTCAGAGTGTGGCTCGTCGAGTAATGGCAGAACTGGGAAGACAAAAACTTGCTTTACAATTCCAAACACATGAAATAGCCTTGAAAAGAAACGAGATGAGCACTTTCTTCTCTATTATTTATGAATCTACGAGTATTTACCTCTAAGATAAAACAAACGCTAACCTATGAGACTTTACCTCTAAAACAATAACAAACGCTATGGAAGATGAAGCCAGAAATCAAGAAATACTATAGCTTAGATGTTAGTTTATGGACGTATTTAAATAGTCGTGTGTTAGGATCGAACTCGAGACTATGGGATTGCACACAAACGTTTAGAGTTATTTAATTAATTAATTATGTTTTATTTAAATATAGTTAATTAGTTGACGAGTGTTAAAACTGTGATTAACGACCGTTAAGTATTTAATGGAAAATGACTAACGGACGTTAAATGTAAAAGTGGTAACTAAAGATTGTGTCCCAAGTTATTTTGGGAGCAACATATGGCCGATCCCTATATGGGGAATATATGTGTTTTGGTCTTGGTTTTTAGACTATAATATATTCTCTGTAATTAGTTCTAGCCTAAAACCTAAGCTACCTTGACACTATAAATACAAGGCTCTAGGTATTGGTTTTCTCATTCATTCATTCATTGTGAGAAAAACTCAAGCCTAAGCCTTGCCATAGCCTTATTCGGCCGAGCCCTACTCTTGGGTTGTTCGGTTTGAATTTTCCACTTCTACGACATGGTTCTGCTCGTGTAGACCTAGCTTGTCAAGTAGCTTATTTGAGACGTGTGTACAGGAACATAGATTCAACCTTTGTTAGGTTGATCTTTGATTGGTGATTTTGTTCTATTTATTAGAAGCATTGCAAGGTAAACTCCCGTTTATTTTATGTTCAATTAATTATGTGCATATATGATCCTGAATCTCTTCCGCATGTGCTATGATGTTTATATGTTTTGTTTATCAAATAAAATTTATGTTAGATCTAACAAAACAACAGTGGCATCACGAGTCCTTTTAATATTGCAATAATTATTGAACACTTATGATCTTAATATTGTATTGTTAAAACATGAGATTTAGGGTTTACACATTTTTTTTATTAAAAATTCGGACCAATTTTGCTTGAATCACACGATTTTTGTGTTATTGCTAAATAAAGAAAAGATTTTCTTGTAAACCCTATATTTATCATGTTAGATCTCAGGATTTAATTACTTGATTATATGTTAGATCATGTAGTTAATTATTCGGGTAACGATCCTACATAATAATCTTTACTTGTTTTAAGTGATTATATGGATAAAATTATAATCTTTACTTGTTTTTTTAAGTGATTATGTGGATCCATGATTTACATGCATGTTGTCATGGATCAAACTTGCCATGTGGTAAATGTTACGAATATTTGGCATATCTTCTTATTTTTGAATGAGATCATAAAATCTTTAATTAGGGAAGAATTAATATTCTATTAAAAACCATAGATTTAAAAAGATTCTATTCTCTAAATAAATGCATGTGGCTATGTAATATATTTTTAGCGCATATATTTTGTATATTTGTGCTTAATAGTTATTTTTTTGTCTAATATATTTTTGATATATGCCATGTGTTTAACATTTTTTTTTCTAAAATTTTGTAAACAATGGGTATATTTTCCAAAAATATAAATTTGACTAAATAACTATATAAAACTAATAGATTTGTTAAGAAGTTTAAATGAGACCCTATTATTGAATGTATCTAGTGCTTTAATTATAAGTTAGTATCCTTATTCGTAGAGTGTTCCATCTCGATATTTCATCTTGGCTGAGTGTGTTGGATTTACGAATTAAAGTGCCCTCGCTCCCCAAATGATTATAGAATGGCGTCGACGAATAATGGTTACTGAACAAATAATCTAGCATTCTATAATTCTTTAATGTGGTGATTCTTCAAGAAAATGTCTATAAAAAGTTTTATAAAACTTATGCTATGGAGTTGTATGCATGATTCTCCATACATAAACTTTTGATTTGACACATCAAAATAATACCCACAATTTAAGTTGAATGTCATCTAATTGAGAACACTTGAAGTTGCAATTTTAGTAAAGTGAGAGCCTTGGATTAAGATTGTGATGGAAAGAAAACTATTCATATGAGTGAGATCTCGATTGAAAGTTATACGTTCAATAGATTAGAAGACTTAATTGAGTTAGTTAGTGAGATCTAGAAACTCAAGGCATTAGAAAGGGACTAAACATGTTTACAATGCAAAGTTATTAAACTTGCAATGTAAGTCCTTTAAAATACTAGAATTGCAAAATGAGTTTGTCAATTAAATTGTTCGACAAGTTGCCATGCTGAATACATTTATTACTAGCAGATCAACTGATGTAGTAAATTTATGTCACCATGGGTACTAGTAATTCAAGGAAATTACTATGGTTAATTTATTAACTTGGGTAATTTTATTTTCTTGAAAGAATTGATTATCGAAAATACTAATACATGAACTTTTTCTGTAGAAATGGCTCACCCCCAAAACAACCCTCAACATGTGTCTTCTGCCCTCAAAACTTTCTTTGAAGGCGAGAAGCTGACTGGCCCGAACTTCAATGATTGGTATCGCTCCCTAAGGATTGTCTTGAGAGTGACTGATACTATTGAATTGTTGTACCAGCCTTATCCTCACATGCCTGCTGAAGATGCTTCCGAAGTGGACCAAGCTCTTTTCAAAGTTGATTACAAAAGGTACTCTGATGTAGCCTGCATCATGCTTAGCGGAATGAATGCTTCTCTCAAGCAACAATTCGAGTACTATACTCCAATGGACATGCTTGCTGAGCTCCGTAATATGTTTGAAAGACACCTGTTGTTGTGCTCTACGATCTTGTAGACGAACTGCACAACTGCAAACATCAAGCAGGACAACCCGTTAGTGCACACTACTTAAAAATGAAAGTGATGCTGGATCATCTTTATGTGCTAGGGAAACCCTATGACGATGCAATGTCGATCAACTTGATCAATAGGTCCCTTAACAAGGACTTTAATGAGTTTGTCAGAAACTTCAACATGCATTACGAGGGGAAGACATTGAGTAATTTGCACGCAATGCTCATTAACTATGAAAAGGGTTTGAAGGACAAAGCACCTGCACATGTACCTACGCCTCAAGTACCTGCAATACAAAAGGGTAGGGTTGCTAAGCCAAAACTGCAATCGAATAAGCAAAATAAAGGCAAAGGAAAACCTGATAAGGGCAAGCAAGTTGTGACTTATCAGAACAAACCTAAGAAGTATCTTCCAAAGAAGAAGGATGATTCTCAAAAGGATAAAGATTGCCACTACTGTCATGCTGATGGACAATGGAAGAGGAACTGCCCTCTTTACCTCAAGGATTTGCGTACAAGTAAGAAGAAGTTTAAGCCTGGTGCGTCAACTTCAGGTAACTTACTTGTGATTGAATTATTTAATCTATCATACAAATCTAATTCCTGGGTATATGATACGGGATGTGGTATTAACATTTGTAATACCATGTAGGGATTTAAGATTGAAAGGAAGCTATCTTATGGTGATCAATTTCCGCAAGTGGGCAATGACGCACAAGTAGCAGTTGAAGCCATAGGAACATTTAAGCTAGTTTTACCTTCGGGTTTAGTACTGAGTTTTAATAAATGTCATTATGCACCTTCTATTGTTAGAGGCGTAGTTTCCGTTTCTTGTTTGATAGACCTTGGTTTTCACCACACTGTTTCTAATAATGGAATTTGTGTTTCTTTGAATGGCATTTTCTATTTTACTGCTATTGCTGTGAATGGTGTGTTTGAAATTGATATGAATGATCATGTCACCAATGATAATAATAATTCTAATTTTAGCATCAATAAGAAGAGAAAGTTAGACTTGGATTCTTCTTATCTTTGGCATTGTAGACTTGCCCATATTGGGAAGACTAGCATGCAAAAGCTTTCGAAAGAAGGACTTTTGGATAGTTTTGATGATGAATCATTGGATAAATGCGAATCTTGTATTTCTAGGAAAATGACAAGGAAACCTTTTAATGCTAACATTGAAAGGGCTACGGATCTACTTGGTCTTATACATACGGATGTGTGTGGACCACTTATACATGTGTCAAATAGAGGTGCTAGCTACTTCTTAACATTCACGGATGATTTCAGCCGATATGGTTTTGTTTATTTACTTAATCATAAATCTGAGGTGTTTGAAACATTCAAAGTGTTTAAAGCAGAAGTAGAGTTGCAAACTGGAAAGAAGATTAAAGCTCTTCGATCCGATCTAGGTGGCGAATACTTAATTCAAGAGTTTAAATATTATCTTGCTAAGAGTGGAATTGTCCAGAATCTTACTTCTCCTTATACTCCACAACAAAATGGTGTATCTGAAAGGAAAAATCGTACACTATTGGATATGGTGCGATGCATGTTTAATCTTACTACTCTACCATTATCCTTTTGGGACTATGCCTTAGAATCTACGATTCATATTCTTAATATGGTTCCCACAAAGAAGGTAAGTAAGACACCATATGAAATATGGCATGGCAAGAAGCCTAATATGTCTTATCTTAAGGTCTGGGGTTGTGACGCGTACGTGAAACGTGACTCAGCTGATAAACTCTATCAAAGATCTGTAAAGTGTATCATCGTAGGATACCCTAAGGAAACTATGGGTTACTACTTTAACTTTCCACCTGAAAACAAAGTTATTGTTGAAAGATATGGAAATTTTCTTGAAAGAGAATTTGTATCTCAAGAATTCAGTGGGAGGAACTATGATCTGGAAGATGATCATGAAGATACATCACCTTCTGAAATTACTAGCGAAATTCCCGTAGAGCCAGAAAGTCTGGGTCCTTCACCGGAATTAGTTCCTATCCGAAGGTCTGAAAGGACTATTCGAGCACCCAACCGTCTAAGTCTAAACATAGAGGTTGAAAATAATGAACCAGGTGACTTTGGTGAACCTTCTAATTATAAATCTGCTATGCTTGATCCTAAGGGCAAAAAGTGGAAAGGTGCTATGGATGAGGAAATGCACTCCATGGATGTCAACGAAGTTTGGACGAAAGTGGATCCACCTCCTGGTGCTAAAGTAGTGAAAAGTAAGTGGATTTATAAGTTGAAAACTGACATGGGTGGAAAGATACAATCCTACAAAGCTCGTTTGGTGGCCAAGGGCTGTACTCAAACGCATGGTGTTGACTACGACGAGACCTTCTCGCCGGTAGCCTACATTAGAGCTATTAGAATTCTCATAGCCATAGTCGCGTACTATGACTATGAGATATGGCAAATGGATGTTAAAACTGCCTTCTTGAATGGTCGCTTAGATGAGGACATCTATATGGAGCAACGTGAAGGGTATGTTAATCCTGAATATCCAAGTCGCGTGTGTAAACTTCAACGATCTATTTATGGTCTGAAGCAAGCCTCACGACAATGGAATAAACGATTCGATGAAGAAATCAAGAAGTTTGGATTTGTTCAGAATCGTGATGAACCATGTGTATATCGCAAAGCTAGTGGGAGTAATGTAGTTTTCTTGGTCATATATGTTGATGACATATTAATCATGGGAAGTCATATACCAGGTCTTAAAGCTGTTAAGGATTATCTTGGTAAATGTTTTTCTATGAAAGATCTAGGAGAAGATGCATACATATTGGGTATTAAGATCTATCATGATATGAAAAGACGATTGATTGGACTTAGTCAAAGTGCATATCTTGACAAGATATTAAAGAGGTACAACATGCACAACTCTAAGAAAGGGTATCAACCTATGGATGTTGATCATCGTTTAAGCATGAGAAAGATGCATCAACTCTTGAAGAGGAGGAATACATGGCAAGAGTTCCTTATGCTTTGGCTGTAGGATCTATCATGCATGCTGTAAGATACACAAGGCCCGATATGGCGTTTTCTCAGAACTTAGTCAGTCGTTATCAGCAGAAACCTGGTAAGCTCCACTGGGCTGCTGTTAAACACATTCTTAAGTATTTAAGGAATATAAAAGACATGTTTCTTGTTTATGGGGGTAAACCAAACACAGAACTAAATGTAACAGGTTTCTGTGATGCTTCTTGGTAATGTGATAAAGATGATACGAAGTCCTAGACTGGTTATGTCTTTGTCGTCAATGGAGGAGTTGTAGACTGGAAGAGCCGTAAGCAGTCAACAATAGCTATGCATGCTGCCCAGGCCGAGTATGTAGCTGCCTCAGAAGCCGCAATGGAGGCTGTTTGGATTAGGAAATTTATTGATGATCTGGGAGTGATGCCTTCAATAAAGAATCCTACTGATATGTATTGCGACAACTCTGTCGCAATCATATTCGCCAATGAACCTAGAGTCATGAAAGGCGCCAGACATTTTCTGAGGATATTTCACTATGTTCGAGAGCAAGTTGCTGCCGGTGAAATTAATTTGTTGAAAGTTCACACATATAGTAACTTAGCTGATCCTTTCACTAAAGCATTGTCTGGTAGGAAAGTCACCGAGCATGCTAAGGGAATAGGACTTATGTTAGCTAGTGACTTCATGTAAATATGTGATTTAGTATTTGGATAAGGGGTGTTAAACATTATTACCTTGATGAAATAAAGTTTGGGTTACGTTTATTTCTATTAGTTAATTATGTATCCTATATTTGCATGTTTATATCCATGAATATTAATTTATTCTAAATTGTCCGTTGTCGATTAATAATATGGGAATATTATTAAATTAAGACAAATCTAAAGTTTGGTGGGAGTAGTTCTTGAAAGAATACTTGATTTGATTACATACCAAATTTAGATGATATTCGATGATTCGAGATATAAGACTTATCCCAACTAAAATGATATTACTTTATGGATCTTTGTCATTGAGCATATCATAAATAGTTATCCTTCGACCTGATATACCAGGAAACGTTATGGATCTAGTGCATTTCTGTAAATCAATCTAACGCTATACGTAACTGGTGGCTATACGGATTTGATTCCAGGGGTGTTGCAAAATTCATGAGTTTTGCTTGTAGTCAAAATGGGATTTTGTTCTCTTCAATATTTTGTTGGAGTTTTAATACAGCTGGGCCCCTCGTGGGATTAATTAAACATGTTTGTGTGGCCGCACCCAAATAAATATTTGGTAATCTTTAATAATCAACGAACGAGAAAGCATTTTGTTAATTAAGGAATGAGTGAGATCCATATCCTTATTAAACGTGTATTAAGAAACAAAAAAATAATAATAATGATGTTTAATCATTAAAAGGTTTTGTCCAGGAGACCTTACTCGAGATCGTACTAAAGGCATCGACGTGTAGCTAGACGCTAATCGATGTGATCACGATATTTATGAAATAGTCCAAGTGGGAGTTTTTAGTTTATGGACGTATTTAAATAGTCGTATGTTAGGATCGAACTCGAGACTATGGGATTGCATACAAACGTCTTGAGCTATTTAATTAATTAATTATGTTTTATTTAAATATAGTTAATTAGTTGACGAGTGTTAAAATTGTGATTAATGACCGTTAAGTATTTAATGGAAAATGACTAACGGACGTTAAATGTAAACGTGGTAACTAAAGATTGTGTCCCAAAGTTATTTTGGGAGCAACATATGGGCGGCCCCTATATGGAGAATATATGTGTTTTGGTCTTAGTTTTTAGACTAGAATATATTCTCTGTAATTAGTTCTAGCATAAAACCTAAGCTACATTGACACTATAAATACAAGGCTCTAGGTATTGGTTTTCTCATTCATTCATTCATTGTGAGAAAAACTCAAGCCTAAGCCTTGCCATAGCCTTATTCGGCCGAGCCCTACTCTTGGGTTGTTCGGTTTGAATTTTCCACTTCTACGACATGGTTATGCTCGTGTAGACCTAGCTTGTCAAGTAGCTTGTTCGAGACGTGTGTACAGGAACATAGATTCAACCTTTGTTAGGTTGATATTGGATTAGTGATTGTGTTCTAGTTATTGGAAACATTGCAAGGTAAACTCCCGTTTATTTTATGTTCAATTAATTATGTGCATATATGATCCTGAATCGCTTCCGCATGTGATATGATGTTTATATGTTTTGTTTATCAAATAAATGTTATGTTAGATCTAACAAAACAACATTAGACTAGTACTTTAAATTTTTTGTTGTCATTGTAATGTTTTAATTTTGTTTAAATTATTATGTGATGCGTTTCTTTATCAAGGAATTTTAATTTTAATCCTTCCTCAAGAAAGAAAAAACTAATGTAATAAAGAAAATAGAAATCGCTACGAATGAGTGCAGTGGATAGCCTTATTACAAGCATTCCATACTCACTATTTAACCAAGTAGTTGAATCTTTTTGTTAGGTTGATGGGAGTGTTGGTAAAAACTTACCTTTAATTTCAATGTCATTTGATTTTTTTTCTTTTTTTCTCATTAACATATCAAAAACTCACTTTCATCTTATATTTTCATCTTATGCGCACTTTATATAGAATTGGTATGAATCATTGAAGGAGATAGCCTTTATTACGAGCAATCCACAATGGATAATAGTAATATTTTACCAAGTAGTTGAACCTTTTTGTTACAAGCGTTAGCTATAAAAGTAGGGCAAAGTACAAAAAAGACTAAAGTACACATGGAGGTCCCCTACCCAGACTTTTTTTTTTAAATTCCAAAAAAAGACTTGTACTTTTGATCAACTGATCAACCCACTTAAAACTTTGACACGTATACAACTGATCAACCTTTTTTATTAATATCTTTTCCCAAAACTTTGACCTATACATTCTGACATGTGTACTGTTCCATTGATCAACCGACGGCGGATCAACTGATCAACCTTCTTTTTGACTTTGGAAATTGAAAAAGTTAAAAAAAACTGTACTAGTTTGTAAGATAATCTTTTGATTTCTTCTTTTGATTGTACTTGTTTTGTACCCGTTTTCATTAAAATGGCTATATTAGATCATTTTTTGATTAATTGTTTTAATTATCTTAATTATCATGATTCCTTTGGTAAGTTTTTTCTTTAATTTATCTTAATTCATAATTGAAATCTATTTGTTTATGTTTTTTAATTCATGTTTCAATAATCTTGATTATCATGATTTCTTTTATATGTTTTTTTCTTTAATTTATCTTAATTCATGATTCAAATTTATTTGATTATTTTTTTAATCAGATCTATAATGATTAATTATTTGCAAAATAATTATTTGTAAAATCAGGATAGAAATTTAATTCGATGAATATTTTGCAAAATCAGGATAGAAATTTAATTCGATGAATATTTTGCAAAATAATTATTTGTAAAATAATTAGAATGATATATTCATTAGAATGATAGTTACATCCAATTTGATTCATTAATGAATTGTTTTCGTTTTTTTTGAATTCCTTGTAAGTTTGAATATGAAATAAGGTAAGATTGATTATTACTGAATCGTTATGTTAAATCCTTGGTGGTCATAAATCCTTTGTGGTCATAAACTCTCAAATTTCTGTTTTTACAAGTGTGTTTGAATTATACCCGTGTTGCCTTGAACCACCAGGATTCCATAAGGTTAATTGTGACTGCATCATTTGTTTTAGAGGTTAAGTATGACTGCATCATTTTTTTGAGGACAATTATAGCTAGTCTTAGGTTTTATTTCACTTTGGAACATAAAAACAAATAGCCATAGCGAGATCTTATTAAGTGTCACTGCATCCTTAGATAAAAATTGGTACTTATATTTCACTATTATAGCTAGTCTCCATCACCATCTGACCTTTTGCATAATGCTTATACTGTTTAGGAGTATCATGCTACAGTTCATGCTAGGAGCAAGCTCCATTATTTCCCGTTGATTAAAGATAGGCTTGATCTTGAGTGTAGTGAATTATTTCGTTCCACATGCTTTGGACGTTGGTTGGATTTAAGTTATGTTGACAACGAGGAAGGTCTCATACATTACATGATACAAAAGCAAAAGTTTCAGGATAATAATCATTATGATTTGCCACTCATTTATAATGTCAATGGACATACCCTACATTTTGGTCGTCGTGAGTTCTGTCTCATTACCGGATTTAGATTTGGTGCACATAGCTTCCGTAAGTTTAAGGAGGGTGAAATCAGTTTCCGTGATAGAGTATTCCCTGAAAAGATAGGGGAGTATGTTAAGATCCTAGACCTTTTAGCAATGATGGAGGATGAAGAGCGTTTTGCCAAGTTGTCTGATGAGGACTCCATACGAGTTTGTCTACTATTATCTTTGGAAGTGATATTTATGGGTCATGAGCTAAGTTCAGATGTTGACGATGTTTTCCTTAGAATGGTTGAGAATCTGGGTGAGTGGAACGCTTTCAGTTGGGGTGAATACATCTGGCGTAAGTTGTATGGTTCTATCAGAAATGTGCACTCAAAGAATCATGATTCTCACATGAAAGCCTTGCAAAAAAATCCAAACTTTATTCCATCATATACATTATCTGGCTTTCTTTTATGTTTCAAGGTTAGTAATTTTACATTACCAGCTATATTGATAATTTTATACAACTTCCTTGTGCTTTCAATATTGATTTAAATTTTTATACTGTTTAGATCTGGATTCTAGAGTCATCAAGTATGTGTGATCGTTGGTGGAGGAGATCTTCTCAAGAGATCCCGAGAGGCTGTTTCTGGGTAAAGCACGCAAGCTTTCAACATTGGGAGTATTTTGGTGAACTTTTTCCACAAGTTACCGATTCTCTTTACATTATTATTAGTTTTACCCATTCTCTTTACATTATACTCATAAACTTTGTGATGTCCCAAAACAAGACGGAAAATAGGTATCGTTTTTGGTAACCAAAACAAGACGCAAAATCATTCATATAAAGGCTTTTAGGGACTTTTGCAAGAATATATTTGTTCTTTTGTGTAAATGGAGTATAAGATGTCACCCAATGATTGAACATGACTATAAGATGCCCATTTGTTTCGTAACACAAAACCAATAGATTTTATACATAATTTCACAGCATTCAGACCGAATCTCTTATTTTGTTCTATAGATAATACAAATAAACAGTATTTACATGAATAAAAACAGTTTGATAAATCGGTATGATTACTCCTGATTACTCATAAACTTTGTGATGTCCCAATCAGATATCTCACATGATTAATTTGATTTTTAGGCCAAAAAACCTTACGGGGACCTATACCCAACAAGAGCTGAGGGCCAATCAGATTGGTATACAGTTAGCAATAATTTTTTCTAGTGGTATACACCTAGAGCTCCACCTGTTGAATATGGAGGTCTTTTTGGTGAGTATCTAAGAAAACTGAAAGCAACTCGCTTAGCTAGTGAAAAGAGAATGAAGGGTTTCGAGCCAGCCATAGTTGTAGTAAAGAGGTGACGCTTACTGATCGAGTTATTGCGTTGGAGAGTTTATGTGAGAGTTTGATGATTCTACCCAAAGAGATAAAAAGTTTGAAAGCACGGATTTACAAGCTTGAGACTATCCTTAATGGAATATTTTAACCCTAATCAACATTTACTTTAATTTTTTCTGTTATGTATCCTATTACATTATTTTTTACTAACATTTATATTGGTAACAGGTCATTAGTCGTAAACAGAAACCCTGTATTCAGAAACACAAGGTAATATTTATTGATATTTAATATTTTTACAAGCCAGCGGATTGTGTTAGTTTATTCATAAACACAAGTTTATATTTTCAATTTGCTGTTGTTATAGGTGACATCGGATACTGTTAATAACGAATCTGATTTGGCTGACAAGTATTTGAGTGATGAAGACTGTGTCTTAAATGATTTGGTCGATCATTTAGATGATTTTGTTCATCTTCTACTTTTGGTTAGTGAACTATCTAATGTTGAAAATTTTTGAAATTGAATTTTGTATTAACTAGTTATATGCTTAAATGATGCTTGTACTCGCAGAAAGGTGATGTTGAAAGGTCCCAATCAATTGATGAATGTTTGAAAGCTGAGAAGCTATTTGCTGAAAAGAATAGGATTGCAGAGGTTAACAGACGGAGGAACAAAATGTTGTTGGAAGAACAGAATGACATGAGAAGTATGCATTCAGATAAGCGGAATCATATAAAAGCTGCTTTAGAGAAATGTGGAGCAAACAAGAGGCGTTATGTTAATGTCCGCAGGCCACTGTTTGTTGAAGTTTCAGACCAAAAAATTCCAAGCTTGGATACACTTAGAAATCAAAAGAATTTGCTTGACGCAGATATGATTGAAAGATGTGAAGCACTTGAACCGTGGATTGAGGTATGGCATACACTGCCTTAAAGTGATTGGTTTGTTTTTCCCGTTGACTTAAAGTGATTGGTTTGTATTTATTCTGTTTAGAATCTCAAGCGACCATCCAAAGCTATTGATAAAGTTTATTGTGATTACTATTTGGAAGCGTTTCTGATTACCTCTGGCTGGGGTAACTGCAAGTTTCCTTGGTCCAATGACATTGTGGTTGATCGACGTTTCTGGGACAGTTTAACTTGGGAGGATGAGAATCGTTTAGGTTGGTTTTGGGACGAGGTAAGCCATATTTTCACTGACTCTATGTTTCTATGTGTTTACTATTGTATATGGATGTTTTTTTGACCAAGTTTTTTTGAATTGCATACAGCACATTGATTTATTTTCGTGGTACATCTGGCGATTTAGAAAATCTTCTCATGATTGGTCGATTGTTAGTTGTTACTTTCTGACGCTTCTACTTCAAGACTCGATTCCTTTGTTCTATGCAAACAATGAAATATACCCTTTGGCATGGACTGACGTTGAGCAGGTACCTTTTTTTAACTAGCGAAAATTACTGTTTTGGTCCCTTTTAGGAGGTAGTTGTCCAACAGAGGCTATAACTAAGTAGTATAAGGCTAATTATAAATGTAAACATTTTGTAGGTCTTCATTCCAATAAATCAACCCAAGACACATTGGTCTCTTGCACAGTTTCATATCAGAACTGGAAATGTGACGTTCTATGATAGTCTATTGCCAGAAAGTCTAGACCTATGTGGAGAAGAAACTCGTCCATGGTATGTTAAAATGAGGAAGTGTCTAGAGACTAAGCTCCCTGTGGTTCTAAAACAGGCCGGTGTGTTTGCTAGCAAAGGAATTGATCCAAGTCAGTATAGTATTAAGTTTAGACATGCACAAAACGTCCCCCAGCAGGGAGGTATATTTGGTGATTGTGGTGTATTTGTTTGCTTATTTCTATACAGGTAACGAACATTTCAATTAATTATATTTTTACTAAATATATTTTTATGGCCTATAGGTTGAATTTTATAAGTCCGGTTCTTATGTCTTATTATGTATATAGGTTGACTCATGGGATCCCATTGGATGTTGAAGACCCAATACAAGCGGCTATGGCATACCGAGAGAAACTGATCCGATTGTATTTCCAACACAAGATCATGGTTTAGTTTGTATGTCAATTGTTAACATTTATGAATTGTAGACATATCTTTTGTAAACACTTATGACCTGAACGTTTATGGGTCTAACACTTCTTGTAATATGCCTGTCCACGGTTGAGGACCGTTTTAATTTTCAATGACATTTGGAATGACCTGATTATTTTGACGTGTTTATATACCTTTGTATTAATTTGACCCGCAATCGCTAAGTATTTGTTTCGAGGCTGGCTATAAAGGATTGTTTGATCAAGAAGTGAATTGACCACAAGCAATAGCAAAGGGCCTGGATGCAGAGTAATTTTCTTTACCCTACCCTTCTATTTTATTTTGATTAGTTAATTTGTTTTAAGTAGTTGTATTTGGATTAGCTAGTATAAAATTGTATTAACATGAAAGTAGGCAAATTGTTTGAAAGCAAAAAAGATAACAGCATCCCCGGCAGACATTGTGTTTGAAAGACAAATAGTTACAAAACAAATACTTAAGATTTCTTCTTACTTTTTGTTGTGAGTTCATCCCATCTGCTTGCATCCCAATAGTTATAAGCAACTAAGGGTCGTTCAAGTTTACAGCATCCCAATGGAATGGCTGTGAGTCGTAATGTGTTTGTTGTGAGTTAATTCCATCTTCTTGCGTCGCCCCATTTTGTGCCTATATAATGTGTCACAGAAGTCATGATTTGATCATTATATGTTGATGTTTAAAAAATTAGGTGAATGTAAACACTTACTTTTTTGGGTGGAGTTTGTAACACCCCATTTTGGAAATGGAATATTACGCATAATCATGGCGTGTCATCAAAGCATACAAGGATAAATGTCTAAGCACTATTTAACCATAAAAGGGAAATACCGGAATCAAACATCGGTACCCCAAAGTAAAGCTCATCACACACAAACATAAATACTGTAAAAGGGAAAGGACGAAACAATGTCCATAGCAACTGTATTAAAGTAAAGGAAATGCATAAAGTAAAGAAAGACAGTAAAGCTTCCAGTCCATATGCACCTACGTTTGAGATCTACGAGCGTCCCTGAGTACCTGCCGTTTTGGGAACATGGAAAGGAAAACGGCTGAGCAAGACGCTCAGTGCACGGATGTACAATAAAGCATGAAATAGGATAAGCATGTAACATATAACAGCGGAAGACTAAGTTCTGAGTAAACTGGTTAATTATCAAGGAAACTGGTTTTATAGTTTGAAAAGCCTTATGTTTATCTTGTGAAAACTGTTTTAACATATATATACCATAGCCCATATAGGTCATGAAAAGATCACGTGCATGAATACTTGGAGGGGTGACCTCATCATGCTGATTAGAGGGGATGCCTCTAATCAATATACTGGTTTGGGTAGGAGGGATCAACTCCTTGTGAAGGGTGCAAGGCACACACCACATTCACCATGATAAACTGAATAAAACATGTAACTAGGATGCACCCATACGCCCCACCTGATATAATAATATGGCCAAAACTGAAAAGGGACGCCACGAGCAATCACTCCGCCATGGGGAAGTCATAACATTGGTGCCTCCAATGTTATGGTTATGGTACCTCCATAACTAGGTGAAACTGGTCATGCTTGTATATGGCTATAGATTATGCTAATTAAACATAAGCAGTTCAAAACAATAAAACAAATACTGGGGAAAACAGTTGGCTGCATACGGGAAAATCCTAATAAGGAAAGAATATCCATACTGAAAGGACGGGAATCCGTACCTCAAGTCCAGTGAATGAACGGAAGAAAGACTCCTACTTCTGGATCACTAACGCTACATGAATACACACGTGTATAAGTATCGATTCACTGATTACGTACTGGGTTTTGTATCTCATTTTAGCTGATTTGGTATGTTTTAGGTCATGGTTCACTGTTTAAAGCCTTAAACTGTGTTTATCTAGTATTCTGATTAATCTGATTAAGTATTACTGGTGTTTCGTGTATTAATATACTTACTGTGTAATAATAAGTAACTTTCCAAAAATAGCAGGTTTCCAAAAATAGAAAGTTTCCAAAAATAGAAAGTTCCCAAAAATAGAAAGTTTCCAAAAATAGAAAGTTACCAAAAATAGAAAGTTTCCAAAAATAGAAAGTTTCCAAAAATAGAAAGTTTCCAAAAATAGAATTTACTGCTTAAAATAGATTAGTTTCTAAAAATAGAAAGTTTCCAAAAATAGATCAGCTGCCTTAATTAAATAAGTTTCCATATATAGAAGGTTTCCATAATTAGGTTAGCTGTCTGAAATAGATAGATTTCCATATATAGAAGGTTTCCATAATTAGATTAGTTGCCTTATTTAATTAAGTTTCTATAAATAGAAGTTTCCATAATTAGAATTAAGCTGGTTACATAAGCTAACATATAAGTCTAAGTGTTATAAGCTTATTTCTTAAGTCATATGATATAGTGTATAGTTTAATTATTATTTCATGTATTTTAATTAAACTATAGGTTAAGCATTTTAATTAAGGTATAACATGTATTAATTAAAATGGAACAAAATACTTAGGTTAAAATGTGTATTATTATGTATTAATAACATAACCTAAGTCATGTCTAAATTAATTAATTATAGGCATGTTTTAAATGATTAATTAATTATAACTTATAACATAAAATACTTAGGTTAAATTAATGTCATGTTAAACTAATAATTAAAATAACCTAAGTCATGATTTAATTAATATTTCATGTTATTAATTAATTATATCCTAAGTTCATAATTCATAAAAATTAACATGTAGCATAAATCATGATTTAACCAACGAACCATGAATCGGGCATGAATTCGACACCGTACCCCGAGCCAAACTCGGGGCACGTGTGCCTCCTTGCTGCCGTGGGTCCCACATGAGCCAACCAAGACCAAAAATGGTCTTGGTGGTGGCGGCAATAAGCAAACCAAACCCCCCTCGGGTTTGTTTGCTAGGCGGCCAAAAACAAACACCCCTTTTAAATCATTCTTTGATTTTAATTAATACCAAAACATGTTAGAACAATTATTCATTATCATGTTTTAATAAGAAAATAATAACATGTTCATGAAAATAATCAAAGATTAAAAGAATAAAAAAAAGAATTGAAAAGAAGGGTTAGAAAGGTATACCACTATGTAGCTTGGAAAAAGGATGAACAAACACTGATTATAACAATAGTTTTTGAGATCAAAATCAACCAATCACCCTCCTATGGTGATGTTAAGGTGGCGGCACAAAGAGGAGAAAAGGAGGAGGAGAAAAACTCTTTTTAGGGTTTTTGTTTATTTTCTTGAAAAAGTGAAATGAAATGAAAAAGTTACATAACCCCCCTTTACTTGTAAAAGTACATGGGCTTAGCCCATTCCTTGTGGTTGTGCCGTGGGTATGGGGGCCCCACATGGGGTACCCGTACCTTTCTCGTGTCCCGATGTTTCGTGTTCGTTCGTGGTTAAACGTGTTCATGTTTAAAGTGTTTCTGTTTATTCTATCGTGTCGTTTATCGTAAACTTAACGCTCGTAATTATATTATATGTATTTACGTAATTATTCTAGTTCGTATTTTAAATGGTGATCATGATTTAATTATGTTCACGTGATATATTTATTAACTGTTTATCATGAGTTCGTACGTAATCGATACTTGTCATGTCATACACGTATGCACTTGCTTGATTATTAGCACATGAATGTGATCAATACCAAATGAGGTAAGTTTTAATCTAGGACGTACGATCTTAAGGGCACTATTCATGGTAAAAGCATGCGGGTTTTACAATTCTTCCCCCCTAAAAAGAATAATTCGTCCCCGAATTATAGATAAAGTGAGCTGAAAAGAAGTGACATACCCGAACTCAAAATATGAAGTGAGGGTAAGAAGCCTGGATAGACTCCTCTGTTTCCCAAGTGGCTTCCCGCTCGGTATGGTCCCTCCAAAGAATTTTGACGAATGGAATCGTCTTCCTTCTCATGACTCGTTCTTGCCTGTCGAGTACTCGTTCGGGTTCTTCTATAAAAGTGAGATCTTCATGTATCTGTTCCAGTGGATACTGAACCATGTGAAGGGGATGATAATTGTACCCTCTGAGTAAGGACACATGGAACACGTTATGCACGTGCGAAAGCTGAGGAGGTAACGCCAATCGGTAAGATACTTCGCCGATTCGTTCAACGATATCAAATGGTCCGATGAACCGAGGACTGAGTTTCCCTTTGATCCCGAAGCGTTTAACACCACGTGCCGGCGAAACCTTGAGGAAGACGTGATCTCCCACATTAAAATGTATGTCCCTACGATGCTTATCGGCGTAACTCTTCTGACGTGATCGTGCTTCCTGTAGTTTCTGCTTAGCTACTTCGATCTTCTCATTGGTCATTTCTATAATCTCTGGTCCTTCGAGTGTTCGCTCTCCCACTTGATCCCAGCAAGTTGGAGCGCGACACTTTCTGCCATACAACATTTCGAAAGGAGCACATTTGATACTTGCGTGCCAGCTGTTGTTGTATGCAAACTCGACCAAACAGATGTAATCGTCCCAATCACCTGTCCATTCCAACGCACACGACCTTAGCATATCTTCCAATGTCTGAATTGTTCGCTCCGATTGTCCGTCCGTTTGAGGATGAAAGGCTGTGCTCAGCTTAAGTTGTGTACCCCAAGCTTTTTGCAGACCTTTCCAGAATCGCGACGTGAAACGAGGATCTCTGTCTGAGACGATGTTGGAGGGAGTACCGTGGAGTCTCATGATCTCCCTTCTGTACGTATCTGCGAGTTTACTTACCGGATCTTCCTTGCGTATCGGTAAGAAATGAGCTGATTTGGTGAGTCGATCAACAATGACCCAAATAGCATCGTGCTTCTTCTTGGTAGGCGGAAGACCGGTAACAAAATCCATGGTGATTTTGTCCCACTTCCACTCTGGAATATCCAACGGTTGAAGGAGACCGCCCGATCGCTGATGTTCAATCTTAACCTGCTGGCAGGTAAGACATTTGGAGACATAAGTGGCTACATCCTGTTTCATACCACTCCACCAAAAGTGCTGTCTGATGTCATGGTACATTTTTGTCGACCCAGGATGTATAGAAAATGGGGAGCTGTGAGCTTCAGCTAACAATGCTTCCCGGAGTTCTGGATTGTCAGGAACACAATGTCTCATGCCCTGCCAAACGATACCGTCTGCGTCCATTCTGAATTCTGTCTGCTTCTCCAAATTATGAATTATCGCCCAAATCTCTCCATCATCCTTCTGCGCTTCCTTAATCCTAGTTAGTAACTCAGGTTCTACTCTAAGATTCGCCCAGTATCTGTGCTGCCCACGTACCATGATTTTGATGTCTAGTCGCTCCAAGTCTCTTATGTTTTGTTCCTCGATCTCAATGCCGTTTATCATTCCGGACTTTCTGCTGAGTGCATCTGCTACTACATTAGCCTTCCCGGGATGATACTGTAGGTTAATATCATAATCCTTCAACAGTTCCAACCATCTCCTTTGTCTCATGTTCAATTCTCGCTGTGTGAAGATATACTTCAAGCTCTTGTGATCCGTGAAAATGTCGCATGATTCTCCGTATAAGTAATGCCTCCATATCTTCAATGCGAACACCACTGCAGCAAGTTCCAGGTCATGCGTAGGGTAGTTTTCTTCATAGGGCTTAAGCTGCCGTGAAGCATACGCGATCACTTTCCCATGTTGCATGAGAACACAACCCAGTCCCTTCCCCGATGCATCGCTATAGATCTGAAATCCACCTGTACCAGATGGGAGAGTAAGAATAGGTGCAGATACTAACTTCTGCTTTAGGTCTTCGAAGCTCTTCTCTCGTTCTTCCGTCCAGACGAATTTCTCTCCTTTTCGCATCAGTTTGGTGAGAGGCAATGCCAGGCGGGAAAAGTTCTCCACGAATCTTCGATAATATCCAGCTAAGCCTAAGAAACTGCGGACTTCTGTCGCTGATGTTGGTCTTGGCCATTTAGTGATAGCTTCAACCTTCGCTGGGTCCATAGTGATCCCTTCTGCTGATACGATGTGGCCTAAGAATGCCACCTTGTTTAACCAGAACTCACACTTGGAGAATTTCGCATACAGCTGCTTCTGACGAATAATCTGTAGTACAGTACGGAGATGATCTTCGTGTTCCTCCGTGGACTTTGAGAAAATCAAGATGTCATCGATGAATACAATGATAAATTTATCAAGGAATTCATGAAAGATTCTGTTCATCAGATCCATGAATACTGCTGGAGCATTAGTCAGGCCGAATGGCATGACAACAAACTCATAATGGCCATAGCGGGTACGAAAAGCAGTCTTGACAATATCCTGCTCTTTAACCCTTAGCTGATGGTAGCCTGACCTTAGATCGATCTTTGAGAAGTGTTTGGCTCCTTGAAGTTGGTCAAACAGATCGTCTATACGTGGCAGTGGATATCTATTGCGGATGGTAATCTTATTAAGTTCACGGTAGTCAATGCAAAGTCGCATGCTGCGTCCTTCTTTTTAACGAACAAGACCGGTGCGCCCCATGGAGATGCGCTTGGTCTAATGAATCCTCGTTTAAGAAGTTCCTGCAGTTGGTCTTTCAGTTCTTTTAGCTCTATGGGAGCCATACGATACGGAGCCTTCGAGATTGGCTCGGCTCCTGGAACAAGGTCGATGTTGAACTCCACTTCTCTTGCAGGTGGTATGCCTGGAAGTTCAGCTGGAAAGACGTCTAGAAATTCCGAAACTACTGGTTGATCCTGAATCGATGGGGATTCAGCATCCATGTCATGAACCGTAGCTAGATAACCTTCGCAGCCATGTGACAGTAATGCACGTGCTTGCAAGGTAGATATGACCTGTACAGACCGTCCGGGTATGAACCCGTTATGGATGTACTCTGGTGCATTAATGTCGCCGAAGATCACCCGATATGAGTGGCAGTCTATGGTAGCATGGTGCCTGGATAGCCAGTCCATGCCCAGAATCATATCGAACTCAATCATGTCTAGGGGAAGTGCATCTACTGCACGAACTTTATCGTCAAACTCTAGAGGAAGACTCTTGTATACATGAGTTATTAATACAGAGTCCCTCAGAGGCGTGGAAATGGTAAGCTTATTTTCTAATGGCAAGGGAAGTGTCCTGATGTTCTTGGCATAAGTAGTGGAAATAACTGAATGAGTGGCACCCGTGTCGAAAAGAACACATGCAGCCTGGCCGTACATATACAAAATTCCTGTAATGGTACCTGTTGATTTGTTTGCCTGGTCCCGCGATGTCGTGTAGACACGCCCAGTGGTAGGAGGCGGTTTGGTATCAGCATGACCCGAAGTACCCTCCATTTCACCCTTACGGCAATCTCTCATACGATGGCCAGGGAGGCCGCACTTGTAGCACGCGTTGGAATCATGACGACATGGGCCAGGGTGTCTGCGATGGCAAGTGCTGCAAAGAGGATGAGTGAATCCTCCAGCAGGAGTCCTTGCTTGCTGAGGGCCTGCTGATGACAAAACGTGTTAAGAATAAAGTATATGCACGAGTATAGGACGTAAGCGTCATAAGATGTTTACCAGTGTTAGCTGAACGGTTAGGCTGAGAACCCCTGTGGTTCTGGTCCCTTCCGTTACCGTGGTTCCTGGTAGAGATTAATATAGTGTCAGCATGAGAGATATAACATGAAATCATAAGAAGATGCGTAAATAGTAGGACCTGCTGTTGTTGGAGTGTCCCGCATTGTTACGGTAATTATCATTACCGTTGCGCCTTTCCACAACAGAACGGTCGTTATTGTGACCGTTTCCTTTGGGCTGATGAGGCTGTTGCTGGGTAGCCGGCTGAGACCGGTCCCCAGTTTTCTGCCTGGAAGATACAGTTTAAGAGATGATTATAGAACATATAATGATAGGATGCGGTCTGGTTAACGCTAGAACACGAAATGTTTTACCTCTTGTCGGGTCTTTCAGCTTCCCCGAACTCATCGCGTTCCTGCAACATCTCAAGCTTCCTTGCTGCGTCGGCCACTTATGCTACTGTATTGAACGTAGCACATACCAGATTGTTCGCGACCGAGGTGCGAAGTGCCCACCTAAAGTGGTGTGCCTGCTCCTCAGGAGTACCAGCTGCTGCTCCCAGAAAACCAGCTAGGCGAAGAAAGCGCTGCATGAATTCGTTGCTATTCTCGCCCGCTCTCTGACGTATCCCATGGTATTCTCGCTTGAGTTTGTCCTGCTCTGCTTTAGGAAAGAACTGCTCCATCACTCTCTCCTTGAATTGGGCCCATGTCAAACCAGCGACCCATTCATCACCTCCTTCTGACTGCGTCAAAGCTAGCCACCAGTTGAGTACATCGCCTTCAAATCGGTAGCATGCCAATCTTGCCTTGAATGCGGGGTCACATCCCATAGCATTGAAAATCTTCTCTATGTGAGTCAACCAGCTTTCAGCATCGCTGGGGCTATCAGTCTTTTCAAAAGCTCTAGGACGGAGCTTGTTGAATCTTTCTAACCACACTGCTAGTGTCACTGGGGGAGGAGGAGGAGGAGGTGCCTGATTCTGCTGCTGCTGATTGTTGGCAGCTTGGACTTCAGCACGAATGTCATTCCTCAGTTGAGGAAGTAAGGCTTGCATGGCAGCCTGAATTGCAGCATTGAGCTGCTCTTGCTCGCGTGTGAGAACCATCTGACAGTATAACATAAAACATATGATTAACAGTTCAAACATAAATATATAAAAAAAAAATTTTATGCCAAAAATTTCACGAGAAAAATTTTATGCAAGAAAATCTTTGTACGAATGCATGATGCAGTTTTATGAAAACTTTGATGCTCGAGAGTGAACGCCTCCGGTCAGTTCACTCAAAATAAAAGACATAGCAAGGGGACGCCTATGGGTCGGTCCCAAATCTAAAAGTTTCGATAAAACACATGCGACTAAATAGGGCCAGTCCTGTACCAACCATTACTTAGTCAAAAACCCTGTAACAATGACATGTATATGTATGCTTAAAAATGATGAATGCATGAAAACAACTGTCAGTTCTAGGAAGACCGTAGTGACTACCCACTAATCACAGGTCATATTTGAGAGCCTACAGGTCGAAACCTTGGGCTCTGATACCATAATTGTAACACCCCATTTTGGAAATTGAATATTACGCATAATCATGGCGTGTCATCAAAGCATACAAGGATAAATGTCTAAGCATTATTCAACCATAAAAGGGAAATACCGGAATCAAACATCGGTACCCCAAAGTAAAGCTCATCACACACAAACATAAATACTGTAAAAGGGAAAGGACGAAACAATGTCCATAGCAACTGTATTAAAGTAAAGGAAATGCATAAAGTAAAGAAAGACAGTAAAGCTTCCAGTCCATATGCACCTACGTTTGAGATCTACGAGCGTCCCTGAGTACCTGCCGTTTTGGGAACATGGAAAGGAAAACGGCTGAGCAAGACGCTCAGTGCACGGATGTACAATAAAGCATGAAATAGGATAAGCATGTAACATATAACAGCGGAAGACTAAGTTCTGAGTAAACTGGTTAATTATCAAGGAAACTGGTTTTATAGTTTGAAAAGCCTTATGTTTATCTTGTGAAAACTGTTTTAACATATATATACCATAGCCCATATAGGTCATGAAAAGGTCACGTGCATGAATACTTGGAGGGGTGACCTCATCATGCTGATTAGAGGGGATGCCTCTAATCAATATACTGGTTTGGGTAGGAGGGATTAACTCCTTGTGAAGGGTGCAAGGCACACACCACATTCACCATGATAAACTGAATAAAACATGTAACTAGGATGCACCCATACGCCCCACCTGATATAATAATATGGCCAAAACTGAAAAGGGACGCCACGAGCAATCACTCCGCCGTGGGGAAGTCATAACATTGGTGCCTCCAATGTTATGGTTATGGTACCTCCATAACTAGGTGAAACTGGTCATGCTTGTATATGGCTATAGATTATGCTAATTAAACATAAGCAGTTCAAAACAATAAAACAAATACTGGGGAAAACAGTTGGCTGCATACGGGAAAATCCTAATAAGGAAAGAATGTCCATACTGAAAGGACGGGAATCCGTACCTCAAGTCCAGTGAATGAACGGAAGAAAGACTCCTACTTCTGGATCACTAACGCTACATGAATACACACGTGTATAAGTATCGATTCACTGATTACGTACTGGGTTTTGTATCTCATTTTAGCTGATTTGGTATGTTTTAGGTCATGGTTCACTGTTTAAAGCCTTAAACTGTGTTTATCTAGTATTCTGATTAATCTGATTAAGTATTACTGGGGTTTCGTGTATTAATATACTTACTGTGTAATAATAAGTAACTTTCCAAAAATAGCAGGTTTCCAAAAATAGAAAGTTTCCAAAAATAGAAAGTTTCCAAAAATAGAAAGTTTCCAAAAATAGAAAGTTACCAAAAATAGAAAGTTTCCAAAAATAGAAAGTTTCCAAAAATAGAAAGTTTCCAAAAATAGAATTTACTGCTTAAAATAGATTAGTTTCTAAAAATAGAAAGTTTCCAAAAATAGATCATCTGCCTTAATTAAATAAGTTTCCATATATAGAAGGTTTCCATAATTAGGTTAGCTGCCTGAAATAGATAGATTTCCATATATAGAAGGTTTCCATAATTAGATTAGTTGCCTTATTTAATTAAGTTTCTATAAATAGAAGTTTCCATAATTAGAATTAAGCTGGTTACATAAGCTAACATATAAGTCTAAGTGTTATAAGCTTATTTCTTAAGTCATATGATATAGTGTATAGTTTAATTATTATTTCATGTATTTTAATTAAACTATAGGTTAAGCATTTTAATTAAGGTATAACATGTATTAATTAAAATGGAACAAAATACTTAGGTTAAAATGTGTATTATTATGTATTAATAACATAACCTAAGTCATGTCTAAATTAATTAATTATAGGCATGTTTTAAATAATTAATTAATTATAACTTATAACATAAAATACTTAGGTTAAATTAATGTCATGTTAAACTAATAATTAAAATAACCTAAGTCATGATTTAATTAATATTTCATGTTATTAATTAATTATATCCTAAGTTCATAATTCATAAAAATTAACATGTAGCATAAATCATGATTTAACCAACGAACCATGAATCGGGCATGAATTCGACACCGTACCCCGAGCCAAACTCGGGGCACGTGTGCCTCCTTGCTGCCGTGGGTCCCACATGAGCCAACCAAGACCAAAAATGGTCTTGGTGGTGGCGGCAATAAGCAAACCAAACCCCCCCTCGGGTTTGTTTGCTAGGCG
The DNA here is from genome assembly GCA_025667525.1 of Glebionis coronaria. NCBI lineage: Eukaryota > Viridiplantae > Streptophyta > Magnoliopsida > Asterales > Asteraceae > Glebionis > Glebionis coronaria. Next base: position 551,681,370 of record CM046875.1, on the reverse strand, counting down.
GCCAAAAACAAACACCCCTTTTAAATCATTCTTTGATTTTAATTAATACCAAAACATGTTAGATCAATGATTCATTATCATGTTTTAATAAGAAAATAATAACATGTTCATGAAAATAATCAAAGATTAAAAGAATAAAAAAAAGAATTGAAAAGAAGGGTTAGAAAGGTATACCACTATGTAGCTTGGAAAAAGGATGAACAAACACTGATTATAACAATAGTTTTTGAGATCAAAATCAACCAATCACCCTCCTATGGTGATGTTAAGGTGGCGGCACAAAGAGGAGAAAAGGAGGAGGAGAAAAACTCTTTTTAGGGTTTTTGTTTATTTTCTTGAAAAAGTGAAATGAAATGAAAAAGTTACATAACCCCCCTTTACTTGTAAAAGTACATGGGAGCCCATTCCTTGTGGTTGTGCCGTGGGTATGGGGGCCCCACATGGGGTACCCGTACCTTTCTCGTGTCCCGATGTTTCGTGTTCGTTCGTGGTTAAACGTGTTCGTGTTTAAAGTGTTTCTGTTTATTCTATCGTGTCGTTTATCGTAAACTTAACGCTCGTAATTATATTATATGTATTTACGTAATTATTCTAGTTCGTATTTTAAATGGTGATCATGATTTAATTATGTTCACGTGATATATTTATTAACTGTTTATCATGAGTTCGTACGTAATCGATACTTGTCATGTCATACACGTATGCACTTGCTTGATTATTAGCACATGAATGTGATCAATACCAAATGAGGTAAGTTTTAATCTAGGACGTACGATCTTAAGGGCACTATTCATGGTAAAAGCATGCGGGTTTTACAGAGTTGGTATTGCTTGTAAGCATCCTTGGCGATAGTGGCCACGACTACCACACCTGCCACAAGTTGGGATTACAGGCACTTCATTTTGAGATAAAATACGGCTTGTCCCCTTTGGTCGTCCAGATGGCCTTTTGATTATTGGTGGCTGAACTCTTTGTAAGTAATTAGGACGCTGCCACCCAGAAATCTCTCCCACAGGATATACCAACCCTTGGTACGTTGCTTTAAGCGCCGTTGTCCTGAACCACCCTTGTGACAATTGACTGAAGTCTGTCAATCCAAGACACCTACAAACAGCTAATGCATGAGCACAAGGCAGACCTGAAATTTACCATACGCGGCATGTACATCTATAATCACATAACTCCACTATATGGATTCTGCGACGATCATCTACTTGATAAACTTTGTACATCTCAATTCCTGCCACAAGCCAGTTTAAACTCTTGTTCATCTACATTGTAATTTTCCTCGTGGCCCATGGACTTAATTCATCTTCTTTAGCTTCTACATTAATACACTAAGTTAGTTTAACGAATTATCTAATAATATGTATCAAATATAGGGCCCTAAAATATATGGTAAAAGCATAACTAACCTGCATAATTTTCTCGACGCTCGCAATACCTTTCATGTACAAGACATCTATACCACTCCAGTAGGTTAGTTACCGGTAGTTTGCGGACATCTTTTGTTAATGAATTGATTGACTCAACGCTATTAGACGTCATGTAATTGTAACGACTACTTGGGCAGCGTGCTCTAGACCACTTTTCAACACCCGCCTCTATCAGCTTCTTGTATGCTGCTGGTGCTTTTGCTCTAATCTCCATCATTGCTTCATTAAAAGTGTCTACTGTGTAGGCTTTGCACATCTTCCAGTATGCTGCCGTTAGTTTGTCTGCCTTGATATTACAATTCATCATCAGGTGTCTGCAACAATAGCCATGGAATGCATTTGGGAAAACGTCTTTTACCGATGCTAATATTCCTACGTGCCTATCTGATATGATAGCCAGGTTAGGGTTTTCCCCTATGCAATCTTTCAACTTCGACAAAAACCATGACCATGAAGCACCTGTCTCACCCTGAGTCACTCCAGTTGTTATCGGTATGATTTGATTGTTTCCATCCATTCCAACTGCCACCAGATTTGTTCCTAGGTAAGGGCCTTTTAGATGCGCCGCATCTATTATGATCAATGGTCGCATATGGTACTTAAAGCTTTCAATCTAAAGGGAAATAAAACATAGAATTAGATAAATGCTAAAATGTAAAACAGATTAATGTATAACTTATGAATTTATTATACAAATACTTACCGCAACACCAAAAGCTACAAAAACCATCTTAAAACGTCCATCGTCATCGGTGTCAATAGATGTAATAGTACCATCATTTGTCAACTCCAAATTATGACAATAAAAAGGTAACTGCGAAAAGGATTTTATTGGGCAACCTGATGTCTCTATCAATGCATAATTCTTTGATCTCCAGGCTTGCTTGTATGTAATGTTCAGGTTGTACTGCCAGTTTATGTCATGTTGGATTTCTTTTCCTTTGTAAATGCGATTGTTGTCTTTAAACTTAGGAGCCAATAAATGGCCCAACAATTCAGCTCTAGCATTACGGTGATACATACCTATTTGTCTTTTTTCACATGTGTGGTGGTCGTTTACCTTTTTTATTACCCATCCACTACTATAATCACATTTACGTGATGTTATTTTCCATTTACAATCCTTATTGACACACATTACCTCATACCTAAATTTATCGGTTTTCAAAGTGTTAAACTCATAACCTTCTAGAATAGCTTTATAACCTATTTCATACTTGCATAATTTTTTGCTATCAAATTTGTCACCCGGTTTAAACACCCTTTTAGCATATATATTATAATTTTTTGGTGTTTTATTAATTGGTTGTTGTGGTGGTGTTCGGAAAATGTTTTTAAATGTATTTGTTTCCCAATTTTCTCCATACTCATTTTTTGCCTTTTTATATTTGTATGCTTTATTAATTGGTTGTTGTGGTGGTGTTCGGAAAATGTTTTTAAACGAATTTGTTTCCAAATTTTCTTCATACTCTTCTTTTGCATTTTCATTGAGATCAAAATCTAATTTCTTAGAACAAGTTGGTTTAGAATTTAACAAATTGAAATCTTGATGCTTAGATGAAGTAGGATTGTAATCTAAGCACTGATCTATCTTTTTAATGTTAAGAGTATTTGTTGTACCTTGTGAATTCCAAGTGGAACTGATGAAAAATTTCACATCGGCGTCATTCTCAATGTACACACACTTTGTACCTACTTCGTATGTAAACAAGACTACGGAAGACACGCTAAACTTGAATCTATTCTTCACAATCGCAACTAGTTCATTGTACGTTATGCTTTTCTTAAGCGACACACCGTAAGCTTTGTCTGCATAAACTAAATAGACCAAAAACTCTTTTTTTGAATCACCCATTTTATTATGTATTCAAGTTACACAATAACATAACCGTATATATACTAATTAAACTAATCAACTGATATACTGATATAAACTCATATAAATTAAAACATAAATGCTATTTAAGATTTGTTAGATTGAGAAATAAATACAGTTACACCTAACGTGATTTAATTAGTTAAAATGGTAAACTGATAAACTGATAAGACGGATTACGCTAAAAATTACCCTACGATGTAAAACGATCGAAATTGTAAAACTCGACGAAAAACGAAAGTGTCCTAAAAATTACCAAAAAATTAGTATAAACTAAAACAAATATAAAAATCACAAATTTGAAAACCAAAAAGTCTAAAACCTATTTAATAATTTTATATTAATTTATAAATTTAATGAAAAAACCTTAAAATTAAATAAAATTAAAAATAAACTAAAATGGAAATTTTAAAAGCTGTAAATCTCAATATATTTAATTAAAACCTAAAATATTTTTTGAAAACTTTTAAAATTAATTAAACTATTTTTAATCTAATTATTAAAATACGGGTACTAAAATAATCATAAAAATTAATTTAATAACGTGAAAAATAAGATTTTTAAACTAAAAAGTCCGAAATACTATAATAAACAAATAAAAAATCAAAAGAGGCTAAAAAACTAAGTAAATAAGCTGAAAACAGCTTATGTATAAGTTGTTTATATTTGAAAACCCAAAAGTAAAAACCCATTAAATAGAAAACAAACGCACCTTGGTCAGTAAAAGACCCAAGGGCAGAGTTGGTTAACACGTTGGTGTGTGGGAGAGATGGCGCAGGTTCGAGTCCTGGCCAGTCTCTTTTTACAAAAACTATTTTTTTTTCTTTTTAATCCAAACACACCCCTGATGACTATAATCTACCAAAAACACAAAAACTGAATAATAATTTTATATTAATTTATAAAGTTAATGAAAAAACCTTAAAATTAAATAAAATTAAAAATAAACTAAAATGGAAATTTTAAAAGCTATAAATCTCAATATATTTAATTAAAACCTAAAATATTTTTTGAAAACTTTTAAAATTAATTAAACTATTTTTAATCTAATTATTAAAATACGGGTACTAAAATAATCATAAAAATTAATTTAATAACGTGAAAAATAATATTTTTAAACTAAAAAGTCCTAAATACTATAATAAACAAATAAAAAATCAAAAGAGGCTAAAAAACTAAGTAAATAAGCTGAAAACAGCTTATGTATAAGCTGTTTATATTTGAAAACCCAAAAGTAAAAACCAATTAAATAGAAAACAAACGCACCTTGGTCAGTAAAAGACCCAAGGGCAGAGTTGGTTAACACGTTGGTGTGTGGGAGAGATGGCGCAGGTTCGAGTCCTGGCCAGTCTCTTTTTACAAAAACTATTTTTTTCCTTTTTAATCCAAACACACCCCTGATGACTATAATCTACCAAAAACACAAAAACTGAATAATAATTTTATATTAATTCATAAAGTTAATGAAAAAACCTTAAAATTAAATAAAATTAAAAATAAACTAAAATGGAAATTTTAAAAGCTGTAAATCTCAATATATTTAATTAAAACCTAAAACATTTTTTGAAAACTTTTAAAATTAATTAAACTATTTTTAATCTAATTATTAAAATACGGGTACTAAAATAATCATAAAAATTAATTTAATAACGTGAAAAATAATATTTTTAAACTAAAAAGTCCTAAATACTATAATAAACAAATAAAAAATCAAAAGAGGCTAAAAAACTAAGTAAATAAGCTGAAAACAGCTTATGTATAAGCTGTTTATATTTGAAAACCCAAAAGTAAAAACCCATTAAATAGAAAACAAACGCACCTTGGTCAGTAAAAGACCCAAGGGCAGAGTTGGTTAACACGTTGGTGTGTGGGAGAGATGGCGCAGGTTCGAGTCCTGGCCAGTCTCTTTTTACAAAAACTATTTTTTTTCTTTTTAATCCAAACACACCCCTGATGACTATAATCTACCAAAAACACAAAAACTGAATAAAGTCTACGAGATTTAAGCCAACAAGAACAAAAAACGTGCCCAGGTAGAATAAACTTGCTACAGTGACTAAAAGTTGATCATTTGTGAAAATTGTGCTATGGTTGAGCACTATTGCATTTGGTAAATAAGATTGAGAACAGTACATACATTACACAAAACAAACAAACGAAAAGAAATACAAGACATAACATAGCAGGGAGATTATATAATTTCACTTGGTGGACTGTTAAGAAGAAATAACGATTCCTTGTAGGGGCCGACCATGAAAGAACTGGGTACTCCTTGAATAGCTAGGTTGTTTACAAACTGCCTGGTTGGTCTGTTCCATGTTTCTAGGATGTGAGGAAAACCAACAGGGTTTACACTACTCACAAATATCGGCTCGTTGTTATTTGTAAACCCCAACAACTTTGGCACTACCTCGATAACCCTTTCGTGAAAGTAATTCACTCCAGCCATTGAAAGCAAGCCATCCACCACATCTAATTGCCAAGCACAAGTAACTCGTCCTCTTAGAAAAACAACTGTCCCTGAAATTATGAGACGATTATTTAGTTTTGAAAGTGTGTATGGAGGTGGAATGGCTCTTGTTATCTCCTCAGGGATATCTTCCAGTATAAACTGGTGAGTATCCAGTCCAAAGGACAAAATCATATATCTTCTGTGCTCTTGATCACGGTTACAAATATAGTTTTCAGAACACACCCAATAAATTCTTCTGGCCACCACCGCCTGGCTGCCCCTTTTGATTCGAAGAGATCCCCGGGGCGAATCTTCGGATAACAAATTAATCCATACACGCGAGGACATTGTAAATACAGAGACTGAGCATGCACCTTCAACTACTGGATTAGTTATCTTCACTATGGTAGGTTCCTGTGTTGCCTCAGAAACACCAAACCCAAATACCTTTTTGGAAAAAGGAGCCTCTAGATATGGTGCCAAGATGGTCACATTTTTGTCCAATGTTGGGTTCCAGAGAACAAATGCGATATCACCGACATGGACAAAACACCATATACCTTCAGAAGTGCAGAGTGCATCCAGAGAATCAGAATTTAATCCAGAATTCCCAACAAGTCTGAATTCTAAGTCACTATTCACCTTATACATGATACCATTACCCAGAACCTCTTCCTTGTATTGAAAAATAAAGCTGCAATTAGCAACCTCATGAGACCCGTATTCACGAATGAAATCTTCTGCGTCAATGATAGCTTTGAGTGACTTGCATATCTGACGACATCTGCATACGTCTCTTACAGGTAGTCTAAGCATTACTTATCTTTGTATTTCTGATGGAATGTAATCAGACATTTTTTTAAATTGTTTGTGACAAAAGAAACAAACAATTCGTATGTTGTATGTGATGATTTGTCAACATACTTATAAGCTAGTAAATGTAAACTTAAAGATCATAGTACAATTTCATTAGTTGACTTTGTATCTCGACAAGACAAGTCAAAATAAATACTAGTTGATCACTTGAGCACCGTCAGTTGATCAATTAACCAATTCCTAACAGGTGAGGGTAGTATACAATCCTTGACAAATACCGAGTTGACTGTTTTAAAAACAATTTGAGGAGACGAGAAGTAAAAGTTTGGTTGTTTCCTCAAAATAAGGCACGGCTTAATTTATGACAAGCTAACTAATGTGTGCTTAAGAAACAAATAATGCAAAGAATGGACAGTAAAGTCCCTAGGGCGCGTTGGTTGTGTGTTGGTGTGTTATGTTGTTAAAAGGGGTTGATCATGTGGAGGTCGGGGGTTCGAACCTAAAGGTTCCCCTTGGCTTCCTGTGATTCCTCTTTTTTTTACTCTATTTATACAACACTTTTTTTTAATTGATTAACAGATCCACAGAAATCAAAATAAATGAACAACACTTTAAACCAAGCCCAACCCGTTGAGCCATTAAAATGGTCACCCGGAATTTTCATTATAACAGTTCCTTAACCGTCTCTTGGAAAATCTTTATCCATAAAAATCAGAAAATCTATCTAAAAAAACCCTAATCTATATTTGTATCCCTAATCAATCGTTAATGATGAACAAGGGTAAAGGTTAGTCAAGTATTATTGTTCTTTAACTCTTTTTAATTTTTTGATGAATGTTCTGATCATTTTTGTTAGATGATAATCAAAATAGGTATTAACACCTTATATATACTTGTTGCTGATCATTATTATCTAACCTTAATAATGATCATAAACAATATTAATTATTTTTATTATTGATTATCATCTAGCAAAAATGATTAAAATTATTTGAAAATCTTAGGATAGTTTTTCATTAGACATGTCATCTGATAATTAGGATTGTATATGATGATTAAGATAATGTAAAATACATTAAGAAGTGTCTTTCCCGATTGGTTTCTGGATAATATATATATCAAACCTAAAAGTTAGGCTTATTAACCCTGCAGAGATAATTAACCTTGAATCAGACAGTACTCCAAATGAGATCCATGACAGTAATTCGGTGCATATGAGTTCGAGTGACAATTCTGATACTAGTTCAAGTGATGATCATACTCCTCCCATTGAGTATAAAATAGTTTCAAGCAAAGGGCCATACAAATACTGGCTAAACTACTTTTATGAAGATCCTTGTGATTTAGATAAAAATGAATTTTTCTTTAAAGTCCCGATAGATACCAAACCTAAGTATGGAGATGAAGAGGAGTATGATATTGCAGGGCCTTCAAATCCAAAAACTAAAAAATGGAAAAGTCCATTTCTATCTTCAAGTTCCGAGGAAAACGAGGAAGACATTCCAGGGCCTTCAAAGTCGAAAACTAAAAAATGGAAAAGTCCATTTCTATCTTCAAGTTCCGAGGAAGACGAGAAAGACATTCCAGGGCCTTCAAAGTCGAAATGCACAAACATTCCAGATGCTTCAAGCTCAACATCTAAACCAAAGGTTTGACAAACTCATGGTTGCTTTTGTTGTTTTGCCTGTATGATATGTTATGTAATCTTATATTAAAGAATCTGTATGTTATGTAATATTTTGTTAAAGAACCTGTAAGGCGAATCTGTAAGGTGAATTTGTATGACATATTTTGTAATTGGTATGACGAATTTGTATGACTAGTATGGTATGACGAATTTGTATGACTAGTATGGTATGACGAATTTAGTGCAACAGAATCCCTGCCAGTAAGAGAACTTCAAACTTCAAATACATAAATAGTAGTAGATTACGACACATAAAATAAAGAAAAAACTACACAAACAGTCTACACGATACATAGTAGTAGATTACGACACAAACAACTGGTGTCGTTTATTTAAAACACAACGATACAGACACTAACTCGACATGCATCACATTGGTTACCATTATATTGTTCACAATGACTGCATGAAAAGCTCCAAGTCATGAATCCGAGCATCGGATTCATCCATCAATGCCCCAAGCCTCCTAAGCTCTGAGACATCACGGTCTCGCATGTCATTCAAAAGATCAATCATTCGACTCACACGCCGATCTGGGCTAAGGCTAGAAAGCTCCATTATGAAAGCAGTAATCTGAGCAATAGAGATGTTCTTTTGCGTATGCAGAAGTTCAATCTTACCCCTCCATTCCCTCTCTTCTTCAACCTTCTTCCTTAGATAGAAGTAGAAACAATTGCCAAGGTCATCTGAGGAGCAAAGCAACTGCAAAGACTGAAGCATCAACCGCCAGGTCATTTTTTCTTAAGCTTATTCCTTTAACTATGGCTTTCCAGTGTGTTGAAACCCAATGCAATGATGCCCTTAAATAAGACCTCACCTAGCCACTATTGTCATGTGACATTGGATTCTTTTTCTAACTAGCTATGCAACAAATGATGCAAGTTGCACCCTATCTCAACATTGACATACTCAGTCAATGACACACTGCATCCTGCCCATATGCTGTGTCAAATCAGCGAGTCACAGCCACACATAGTCATGATTAATAGGGCAATATTCAACTAAGCTTTTCAGTAATTCTGCTGTGTTACATATACATCATGCAGACTGTTTGTGTAGTAAGATATGCATGGACATATTCAGTCAATGATATGCGAATATATGCCCTATATTTGATCATGCATGGACATTAGTTCATGCTATGTTACATATGCCCGAATATATGTCTCTTATGGTACTTAGTTCATGCATGGAAATTAGTTCATGCTGTGTTACATATGCATGGACATAATTAGTCAATGACACATTACTTGATCAGTTTATATGTTGATCAACGTCCAAATTGGTTGTTGAGTATATTAATAAGTAGGTTGTTGAATATATTAATAAGTAGTTAATGTAACTTGCCCTATAAAAAAAACATTTGTTACAAATTAACCATATAACGTTATAATCAAATAATCAATATATTGGAGAATGTCGGATTACATACCATTTGAACTTCAACGGGAAATCATGACAAGACTTCCCGTTGAGGATTTAGTTCGATTTCGTCAAGTGTGTAAGATATGGAAGGCTTCGATAGACGATTCCAACTTCGTCACCGATTACGGTTCGTGTAAAACATATGCGTGTTCTTTTATATTTAAATATAATCACGGTGAAAATTGTTTTATGTTTACGGTAAAAGATAACCGTACATTCACATATCTAAATTCGCCAATGAATTTTCAACATTTTAAACCAGTTTCTTCTAGTGAAGGGCTTTGGTGTTTTTCTTGTAGTGATGATATTTCACTTGTTGTCTGGAACCCGTCAATTAAAAAAATTGTAACAATATTGACGGAGCAAAATGATCCTGCATTATACAAAAAGGTATTTGGGTTTGGTGTGCGACCCGACAATCTTGACCCAATAATTGTAAAAGTTACTTATCCGATGTATGGTGAAGGAAAATGACAAGTGTCTGTTTTTACATTCACGTCCAACTGTTGGACCGTTCTTGAAGATATTCGTATACCAAGTTGCTCAATTAGAATTAAAAAGTCGTCTCAAGTAGTAGTTGATGGCAAAAAATTTTGGGTTGCTTATGAAAGGGCTCGTTCAAAACATTTTAGGAGATTGTGAAAAAGGTACATGATTCTCTCTTTTGATATGGTAACTTTTAATTTTCTAATACACCCTATTCCTATTGAGATAAGATCTATGATTCGGCCTCCATTCAACATTTCTCAACTAGGAAACTCTCTCGTAATATCTGGAAGTTTCATCATGTTGGAAAGTCGAAATGTTTTTGGATGGGTGTTAGATTTTAATGGTGAAATTGTTTTCTAACATTAGATTATTATTCCGTTTAGATATGGTTATTGAGCAAGTTCCAAAATTACTTAGATTTACAAACAATGGTGATCCAATATTCGATGTTAAGGAAAGTCCACGAGGGTTACCTCACCGACTACTAATGTGGAACGGAAATATGCAAATCTTTCAAAACCCTGAGGGCATTCAAGGAGATCGTGGTTCTTTTTTAGTTGGCCCATATAAAGAATCACTAATCCTTCTTAACCGTCCACAAGGGCAAGTACTATCTTAGTAGAAAATCTTTAAAATTTCTTATTGTTAATTTTCTTTGTATCGTTATTATGTCAATGTATCTGTGTTTCGTTTTATTTTATGAAATGAATATGTCTTCCATGTGAGTTTGTTACTCTTCCATGTTTGGTGTGAATAACAATGAACAAAAGTAAAAAGTACAATGTAAGTTGAAAGACAATTGCCAGATTGAAAATGGCATTTGTCATAGATATTTATATTTACAACATACATCCACTAATGTTTAGATAAACAACACATACAATCATAAGAGTCTTTGTCTGCAACATTAACCCTAATTATGGAACATACAACATTATGCCGTGCCATTTCGAATCTTGTACTTCCAAAAGAAGTCACTCAAGTGTTCACGATATGCCAACCCAGCTAGACTTGTATCACTAACCTCCAATGGAAGATTATTTGCCAGTCTAAACATGTTCCTCATCACCCAAACCCCGCAATAAGAGGTATTGGATTGCCTAGGGGTATTACTATCCTTACGAAACGTGATTTTGTAGTTTGCTGGATCTATGTTTTTCTTCGTGAAAACTTGAGTTTCGTTAAGGTAATTTGGAAGTACAGATGCATAACATTGACTCGTGGACAGCCACCATAGTTGATCTTCAGCCTTACCACGTTGAATGTACTTTGGGAGCAAGCTGTCATAAATGGTTATCACACCTGAACGAATATGGAATTCAGCAAGCACCCAATGAACACCGTCTTTGTTTATTGGGAAGTAAACCTATAAGTATGAACGTTATGTAAAGTTATAAGGCCATATCCGTATGGAGTTATGATTATATAGAGATTAACAAACTCACCTTTTCGACAGATTCGGAAAACCATGGCACACCATAAGCAACACCATTGGCATATGATGTCATTACTCTCTTTTCCAGGATATATTTGTTCAAATAGGGCCCAACCATTGCCCAATCCGCATTTGCCAATCGAAAGTGCAATAGGTAAAAAACCCATACATCAAGATGCTGTGTATTAAGATAGTTCAATAGTTTAATACCTTTTTCAACTTATATCATAAATTATTTAGGGTGCTTAGCTTTGACTTACATTATCAGACAACCAACCACGTCTGTTTTTTCCGATGCCCAATAGCTTTTCCCAAAAATCATGATAAACCACTATATTTTTTGCCCATGGAAAATAATATCCCTTACATAGGTTATCCGTAAATGCTTCCATTATCTCTCTAGGCATTATAGTTCTCCCGTTCGGTGCATTTACTGGACGAGATAAATCCTGCGTTTTTATATATGATTAAATAATTAGGTACTATAGAATTAAATGAACATTTACTGTTGAAACTAAAATGTGATGTTCATACCTCAAACCAATTTGGAATCTCAGAATGATCAAGTCCACGCAACGGAATTTGAAACTTCGCAACATTCTTAGACCTAGCGCGGACTTTTGGTTCTTGTTCAGTAGACTCTGGCGGGGACATGAATGGTGATATTTTAAACTTACTAGCTTTTTTAAATCGTCGACTTTTGACTTCTGCTGGTTTTTCATCGATTTTTGGGTCAGATTCGGTAACCAATGACTTTGCCCTTTCATCCACTTTTGGGTGAGATTCAGTAGACAATGATTCTGCCCTTTCAACAACAATTTTGCGTGTGTCAACACCTACATCACTCAAGGCTTCAGGGGTCACCGGATCATTGGATTCCTAAAGTTAATCAATGTGTCATGAATATACTCCATCTATGTGTCATCAAACATAAGTTAAATAGAAATAATTATACCAGCGAATAGCTCATGGCTTTGAAAAAAACATCATCCGTCATAGGTACAAGGGTCAACGGATCATTGATTTCCTATATAGTTTTAGAAAAAGTGATTCACAGGTTCTTTCATATAATATAGCTACATTTTAGTCATATGATATAGTATTACAACGGATCATTGATATCCTATAAGTTAATAAACATAAAAGTACCTTATAATCTGTTATTGGGTCAACAACTACATCCTTCAATAATTGAGTGGGAAAAGGTTCTTCCATGGCCTATAGAGTTTAAAATAAAAACTTGTCAAATTGACCTTTACACAGCATAGGAGGCTAATATATTTATAATATCATATAAAGTACCTTTGAATCGCTATTCCATTCAACCACTTCATCCTCCACAAAATCAGCGACAACAGGATCATCCATTTGCTATATATAATTCAAAAGATAAAATGTTCTCAATTTACATCTTAAAAAACAAAAACACGCATATCTCCAAAAAACAAAATAAGTACCTTTGTATTATCTATTGTTGTACTGGACCGATGCTCATCAGTTAACTTTGAATCACTTTTTCCTTCGAAAACTTGATCATTGGTCGTAGATAACTTTAGGTTAAACATATCCGTCGTTAATTTATTGGGTAACACTTCATCCATGGCTTCGGGAGTAATATTTTCATCCACTTCCTATATAAGTTTTAAGTAACAATAAATGTGACGCTTACAATGAAAAAAACACGTATATCTGCAAAAAATACAAAAAAAGTACCTTTGTATTATCGATTGCTGTAATTGCAAAAATTTCATCCGTTACCTTTGACTCGCTTTTTCCATCAAACACTTGATCATTATTCGTAGATACAAGAGTCGACGTATCCTTCGTCAGTTCAGTGAGTAACGGTTCATCCATGGATTCAGTAGTAATCGGTTCATCCACTTCCTATATAAGTTTTAAATAACACTCAATGTTAAAGAGCAAAATGGATTCTACTAAGAGGGGGTGCTCACCTATGGGCTGAAAAGACTACAAAAACCACCAAAGCCAGTTAAGGGTATTTGCTGATCTACTTTGCCATTATGTGAGATTTGACCACTTATAACTTGAATTCTAACTAAACAAACACCACTTTGCTGTGTACAACCCTAGGTGCTTCCAAATGTTATGCTAAATTTAAAAGTATGCAATATTCACTAAGAGGCTTTAACTAGCAAAATTAACATCCAAACCACACTAAAACATCAAGAAGGAATAAAGTACCTTTGTATTATCAAATAAAGAACCAATCACCAATTCTACTGCCATTAAAGATTCCTCCCGCGCTCTTACATCGAAAAAATCATTATTCCATCCGGCAACAGCTTCCTGTAAATACACAAACAGACATTCAATTGTTGGGTTCTTGTTGGTAGAATAATATATGATTGGAAAATATAATATATTACCACTTCAGTTTGAGTAAACCTCTGGGCCTCTTGATAGATGCAATTAGTCCCTTTGGTTCCTTCACCCGCACCAACCACTTCAAAAGAGTTGTTACTTAAATTCAAATCAAGATCGACATCCATAGACTCCTTCAAATAAGCGTCTTCATTCAAATTCAAATCCTCGTTCAAATACGAGTCCATCGGGAGATTCACATCAAGTGATACATGTTGAACCTCTGGGAGATTGACATCAATATAATTCTTCTGATCCCTCGAATAATCATCGGTCATACAATAATCATTCAAATCCAATGAAATAGATGGCTGAAAAATAATTTAAAGTAGTAATTCAGCTTTTGGACAACATTAACTTACCTTGTATACAACAATAAAAAATATCAGAACTTACCTTGTGGACAACATTAACTTTTGTAACAGAATCAACGTCAACTGAATTCATGTTTGCACTGTTATCTTGATTCAAATCAATGGAAGAAAAGGGCTGCAATAAAAATAAAAATCAGTAAGAAGAGGGCTGCGTTAAGGATAAAAATAGCTTTAAATAACCGTAAACCTTACTTCAAAATCTAATACATGATCGACATCATGTTCTAGGTTACTATGACTCTTCAAATAATCGTCAACATTGCCTTTTGTAAGAGCGACATCATCAATGGAATTCCCGTTTACAGTGGTCTCTTGGTTTAAATCAAAGGAAGATGAGGGCTGCAATAAAAACAAATATCGTTATTAATGACACAATTATAGTTAAAGATGATTTTGCTTTAATAACTTAAGAATTTTAAGAAAAACACACACATGTAATGGACGATCTTGAGCGTCTAATGGTTGATCACACTTCATATAATCCTCAAGAGATGATATTCTTCTGTTGAATTCATCTTTGATATTTGAAATCTTAGCTTTAAGGGCATCACGTTTACTTGGAGATTTTGAAGAACTACCAAAATCCTGATAAAATAAGATGTTATATACCTAAAAAATATACAAAAACAATCTAAGAATATAAATATGCATACATAACCAACAAACCTTTTCTTGATAACCAGCTTCCATACATTCTTTACATGATCTCTGCATAATTTGTAAACACGTCCGTTTAAAAAACATTACAAAATGTATAGTCGAAATAATTTAAATCAACATTTGCATCACCTTATGATGTGGAAGAACTTGCTCGAGCTCAATGAGTCGATTCTGAAATTCACGATACATATCATCAACCTTCTTTTCAAGATCCACATCACTCAATCCTTCGTCTTCAAAATCAACATACTCCGTATGAACGGTTACTTCACGATGAACTTCTGTTCGAGAAACAAGTGCCTTTCGCTTACTCCTTCGTTTTGTTTCTTTGGAGCATACATTCTTTTGAGAAGTAGTAGCCTCAGAAACAGCATCAATAAACACTGCACTATCTTTCCACCAATCCATATTCATCTCATCAGCCGTTGGCACAAGAGTAAAGTCTAATTCTATAATGAAATAGACTTGGATAATTTAATTTAGAAAATGCCAAATGATGACTCCATGCCACACAACGGGGAATGGCATCTACTTCTTTAGACCACCACTCTTTTGAATCTGGGAAACTTTCTAATATCCATATCTAAAAAAATCCAAAATTGATTTTACAATTAGGTAATAAGCATATCATACTATAAGAAATAGCCAAATGAAAAAACAAATTAACTAACCTTCAGTGGAAAAACAAACCCTTGCAACGTATATTGTGGAACATGAGAAGGATTTGCTGCAACCATTCTCAAGTGCTTTTCCGCGTATTTTTTTGCGGTGTTATAAACTCTGTTGTGAAACTCTTCCCAAATGTACTGACCCCATGGAAACTTATTCCATGAATCAATATAATCAACAAGATTTAGAATCTCATCGGGAATCACATGTCTAAGCTGCGGACCAATAAAAACCTCTAATGCAAACAACAAACAAACTCTGACAGCATCAATATCGGATAGGGAGTTAAATTGATGATTGTGTTTGGTAACGAGGTCTGAAACCAACGATCCCTTTACTCTTTCTACTTCGGGAAATACACGATGACGAAAGGAATTTAGCTTAGCTGTCTGAAGAGACTCTAAAGAACAATCCCCCATACGAAAACCAGTTATTAAACTAAACTCCTTCCTTCCAAACTCCAATTTATGCTTACCAACATCAAAGTAAAATGGTGTATTAACGTGAGGGTCCTTCACATAGCGTTGGTGAAGCAGCAAATAGTGGATCATATGGTTATCAAGCTCATATGTTCTAATGTCTAACCATGGTCCAAAGACAGTTTCCTTAAACATTTTATAACGGACATTATTGGCAGACAACTTTCGTTTTATCTGGCCGAGGATTTGCAACCTAGACCTCGTACTAAGCTTTGCATCATACACCTACATCACAATAACGTTCCTTAATAAACAAACATCCAATTTATCCAGAATGTACATATCAAACAGTTGTAAATAAGTCCATAGTGCATAACCCTAATGGAATCTCGCTGATAAGCCCAATTGTGAGAATAAAACTAGTCGCACTAATTCTTTTAGTGACCTCCTAAGTCCAAAAGCATTATGCTAGCTACCTTAACTTTCACAAATCGTAAAAAATGTACAAAAACAATCTAAATTGTCATAAAAAAAGAGTAAAGTTCCTTTAAAATACAGTTTAGTAAATTTGCTTAACTAATCCGTGCATGATCATAAAAACCGTGCCTTAAATAAATATGATTCACTATTTCCTCAAAATAAATTACAACATGAGTTGGCAGAACTGGCAACGAACTCCTCAGATGTGCCTGTTAAGGCATACAGATGCGCAGAGTTGTAAAACTTTCCTAACATGCTGAGTAAGTACAAACGAAACTTTTAACAAGTTTCATTCCAATGATTCAAGGGTGGTCCCGATAGAGGATACTTTTCTCAACATGGGGTGTTAAGTATTTTCTGTAAGATATATTTTAATGGTGTTTTTGGAATCTATTTTAACCATCATTCCATCTATCAATGACACACAAATCATTCCATCTATCAATGACACACAAATCAACCATACATTTGTTGATTTATGATCATTTTAGTACATTTGGGATTACTTTAGCAGAAGAATCTTCACTTTGATCAAAGCAATATTTTGTCTATGACAATTTAGATTCATATACAATCTAAGAGTCTGTTAAAGTGTTAAGTAACTTCCAAGTGTCGAAAAGAAAGTTCTATTCAAAGCAAATTGGTCGCCTAAAGACATACATGTAGAACTTAATCTAGTTTACGGATGACATTTAAACTTTACTTTACTTTGATTACTTTATTTTCACACAACAAGCAGAATTACAAGTTTATAAACCACCCAAATTGCAAAGACCCCAATGAACTTGCAGTAAGCTTTAAGTAAAACTTTAATGGACATAAATGAGGTACGAATAGAAATTTATAAGCTTTTCAGATTCGGTAAAATTTTAAGGCCTAATCATCAATAAGGAGATGAAACATATCAATTAAGGCTTCTAATTTATAATTTATAACGTTTATCAATTGATCATTTCATCAGATGGCCATTATCAATTAACAAGAATAATTATAAGACAAACAATTAATATCAATTAGCAAGAATAACAATTAAAAACTTACTGTTACTGGGGAATCCATAGATGGATATTGAAACCCTAAAATTGAAGCCCTAAAAACAAAGCCCTACACTCGGAACAGGGATTTAACACGGCGATGAATGTGATGTTTTGATATCTAGCCGAATCTAGGCGACGGAAAAAACAAGGGGATGAAAACATTAGGTTTTGAAATGAATCATAGATAATAGATCATTGCTGTGTGCTAATGTGTGTGTAATGTGTGTGTAATGTGTGTGTTTAGTGTGTGTAATGTGTGAAATATTTTTTTTTATATAAATGTTCTTTTCCAAGAAAAGATATACAAAATCTTTTGTATAAAAAGTACAGTTTTTTTTTTAACTTTTTCAATTTCCAAAGTAAAAAAGAAGGTTGATCAGTTGATCCGCCGTCGGTTGATCAATGGAACAGTATACATGTCAGAATGTATAGGTCAAAGTTTTAGGAAAATATATTAATAAAAAAGGTTGATCAGTTGTATACGTGTCAAAGTTTTAAGTGGATTGATCAGTTGATCAAAAGTACAAGTTTTTTTTTGGAATTTTGAAAAAAAAAGTCCGGGTAAGGGACCTTCATGTGTACTTTAGTCTTTTTTTTTACTTTGCCCATAAAAGTATCTAACAAAAGCGCTACTTTTGAAGGTGTTTTACTTTTGAGCTAACTTCACCTCTTTGGCAGTCAAAAGACATACTGCAAATTTACCTCCAATGCATATTTTGTTAGTATCTCACTAACTGTGTGGGGGCTGTGGGCATGCGAACTGTGAACGTGAAACAATGAAAAGTCGGATCCATATGTAAACGTGTCAATCGGGTGTTGAAAGGTATAAGAAGGGCCCCTTTGAACCACAACGTAATCTGCTGCTACGCATTCCTACTATGCAGTCTGTGGTTTAAAGATATTCTCCCTAAATTGGACACAATTTATGTCCTCTACAACTGCTACGTACCTCTTCTTTCTTTCTTTCTAATACCATCATATATATTCAAATTTAATAACTTTTACTTTTGGATGTGGTTTACGTCAAGTATTTTTTTCGTGTATTTCATAGAAGTTTGAATTGTTTGACCAGTCAATATGATCTAGATGATGTGATAGGACATTTATGTTTATCATATGGTGATGATGAACAGATAAACAGTTGGACAACGTTAAATGTCTCCACAATTTTAGGGTTAAATATAAATGGTAAAATAGAAAGGTTTCACTAGGTTCAAGTTAAACCCGTATTCTGATTTCTTTATGCTTATTGGCATGTCCGTTGCAATGAACAAATGTAAAAACTGATTGAATATGCAGTTAAGTTAATTTCAGACGCCAAAATGATATCATTTTGTGTAATTAGTATGCGTCGGCAAGTGAGCGACTAAGTATTTATATCAATCCGAAAAAAGATCAATGATTTTGAAGTGTGGTGTACGAATGATCAACGTAGAGAAGAAAATGTCGAGATGGTTACTATATAATGCATGACATTAGGAGTTATACAAAAAGTGCAATATGACATTTTTTTGGCATTGTTATCAATTATTGAATGAAATAAAACAGGATCGTGGAAAAATAGAGGCAATACTTAATGACAATCAAAATCGTAAGCTGACGCATATGCATTTCCTGGTCTCGCCAAAAATGGGACGGCGAAAGCTCAATTTTACTACTCCATGTTGTCGTATACGTATACACTTATTACAATTTACAAGTATTTTCCGAAAGCAACATAATCCAAATATAAACATAATATCAAATGTTTGAATGGTACAGTATTAAACAAAATTTGAATAAGTATGGAACCAAAGTGTGTTCCAGCTGCATATACATAGTACTGGTAGTAGTATTTAAAGTGGTATCACTTGTGAATGATAGTGCAAATAATAATACAGTATGAAAATGTGAGTATCCGACCGGGGGAAAATAAATGGGAAGTACAGTAGTACGGATTTAAGGGAACACGTTAACTAGCCTGACCTGACAACCACACGGACTACCATTATTCAACATTATTCAACTCTATAATTCTTCAACTTATCGAACTTAACTTGTGCAATACCAATATCGTATTAAATAAAAATCGATCGGATCTTTTTCATGTTCGGTCAGCCGAGAAATACATGTACGAGATTCAAATAGCGTATCCTCATTTCCATTTTTGTAGCTTCTTTTACCGGCAAATTATTAACCTAGTAAAAGCTTAAAGTAAGATATTTTGTGAAAATACAAAGATGGCTTTTAAATGTAAAAATGATAGTGTCTCCTTTTTGCTATGGTTTACAATACAATCGAATAAATTTATTTATTTTATCTTAAAATTCTCGAAGGTATTGCTGCAGTTCAGAACTCATGAAGGATTTTGGGCAGATAACGAAGATATTTTGGGCATAAGTTTCGACCCATTCTCTTTGAGTTATCTGGTAGACTTCTAGTCTAATTTTTCGTTGGATATTCGATAAGGTTGTATATTTAAAAAAAATCATTAATCCGCCTCTGGATGAGTATAATCAATGACATACCAAAATCGGTTTATGAAATTGATACTCTTTCTGTTTTATATTAAAAGTCTAATGTTAAATTTTTCGATTTTAATTTGTAATTTTAACTTTAAATATTTTTTTTATATGATATTTGATGTAAAACATATAAATAGATTGAGTTTTAAATGTATTTTTATTAGTAAATTTTCTATCAAATATCATATAACAAAAATAAAAATATTTAAAATTAAAGTTATACAATTAAAATCGAAAAAATTAAAAGTAAACTATTATTATAGGACGAAAGGAGTAATTAATTTATGCTTGACGCGAGAATAAAAGTTTGTAGAGTCTTTGATCATTTGTTCACTCCAAATCTCTCATACACGTCTAACATTTGAATCACAAATTGTTTGTGGAGTCAAATGTTTAGTTCAATATTTAATTCAACTACTTAGTTAGCAGTGGGGTAAACTCATTCATCTTTATGTTAGTGTTACATCAATTTTTTTTAAAACTCATTATAACTCACTTAAACTCATTTTTAAAAGTAATAACACACACTACAACTCACTACACATCACTCTCATTTTTTTATTAAATATTTTTTATTCATAAAATAAAAAAAATTATTCATATATTTTATTCAAACACGGTACACGCAAGTAAATGAAAACGATACACAGGTAAATAAAAACATTACAAGGATGTTAAAAACAACACATGGATAAATAAAAATGATACACGAATAATTTAAAAAGGAAATAACTGCGGATAAGTTTTCAAAACCTCCCAGCTGTAACACCCCCTGATGGTCAAATGCAGCGGAATAGTACGTGGGGTGTTACTTGGGTGGATCGGTAGCACACAGTATATAGAGCAATGATCATAAAAGTCATTTGAAACATATTACATGAATAAATTGTATACACTTAGTATCTTGTTCGTAAAACCACATTATTATAAAACTGAAGTAAATATCTCAGCCCAATGGTAGACATGATGCTCCCTAAAATGCTGAAATCCAATCATTGAACCTGCTGAGAAAACATATAAAGTAAAATGTGGGGGTCAACACGAAGTTGGTGAATTCATAGGTTTAGTTAAATAAATAAATTACTAATATGTCAAACATCACGATCATATTAGGACAATCACATTCCAATACCATAGTAGTTCCTATTGCCCTGTAATAGAAGGTAGACAAAAGATGCTCAGTACGCCCATTTGGATCTGTCCTGATGTTGTTCCCTCACTCCGACAATGATATAAACCTGTTGCTTGGCCTAAGCGTTTCGTGATAGAAAGTCACGCAGGCCGGGTGTTGTCAATACCCGAATAGATCTATTCATACATTTCGCGCTACACTATTAACTATTACAGTCCACGGGTATGGGGCAAACAATAGGCAATAAATTGTTGTTGTCATCAGTGCATGTTTTGCATATTTAAATATATATAGTTTTTGTATGTTTTCTCCCCCAGTTATAAAATAGTAAAGATGGGGCCATGAACTCACCTTAGTGGTAGTGATGTGAGGATGATGTCACTGAATAAACTGGAACAGTATGATCACGAACTGGAGAAATTACCAAAGTAATTTTAAGTGCCTTAGTAAATGCATAATTAACAATGCATGATGGCTGTATGGTTGAAAATGCATGATCACTAATTAATAAGCTATTACGACCGTTTAAGTGTTTACACTTATAGTGAATTGTAAATATATATATTTTTAGTTTCTAAAAATATATATATGTAAATTGTCTAGTAAAATGGGTAATAGATTAAATAAATAGATTTTTATATTATTTAATTTATTGTAAGGAAATAAAATACATTTTACTTTTCTTAAGGCTTCAAAAATATAGTTAACGGGATTTGTCAGTTTATAAGGTTTCGCGAATAAATTTAGTAATTTGTTTAATTATCCAATCGGCTAAGCTAATTTATCAATAAAATAATTTTTTAATATTTTTAATTAACTTAAATTACACTTGAGTCCTTGTTAGTATAACAACTTACCAAAAATATCCTTTAAGGTTTTGTTCGTTAAGTATATTGCGTCGTTAGTCCTTGCCCGTTTAATTTATTTACAAAAACGCCCCTAGGACTTACAAAACTTTGGGGAAATGACCAAACACCCCCCTTATGTCTCGGAAATAATTAGGTTAGGGTTAGGGTTTGTTTTAGGTTTTCAAAATGACACAATTGTTCCTTGAAGTTTCGGATTATTTAAAAGTAATAGTTAGGGCTTGTAACAAGTTTCTAAAATGACACCTTTGTTCCTTGAGGTCTCGAAGTATTTAAAAATAATGGTTAGGGCTTGTAACAAGTTTTTAAAAGTGACACTTTTGGTCCTTAAAGTCTCGGCATGTTTAAATATTAGGTTAGGGCTTGTAATGAGTTTCCAAAAGTGGCAATAATGACCATTAAGGTCTCGAAGTATTTAAAAAGGCAACTAGGGCTTATAATAAGTTTTAATAATGGCAATAATGGCCCTTGTGGTTTCATTTAACTCTCGGTTTAAAACAAACGCACCCTATACTTTTGTAATTTACACATTCGGCCCTTGGACTTTTATAAAGTCACGAAATCACATTCACATATTTTTTTAAGTTACAAAACCAACCTTAACTTTCACCAATTGTCAATAAGGGCACGAAAAGTCTCCACAATTAAGATTTAGGCTTGACTGGCCCAATAGGGTTCGGCTTGGTTTAAATAGGCCTAGTGGGCTTGTTTACTCAACTAGTAATTTATTAAATGGGCTAGTAAATATAATTTCCTTATTGGGCTTATACCTTATTATTTCTAAGCTTAAAATTAAGTCATGAGTTTATTTGTATTCGGCTTATTTATAGCTTATATGAGGGCTTATACAACTTGGCTTATTTAACATTTCTAGGGCTTAAATGAGCTAGCTTAAATATTTCTAAGTCTCGGCTTATATAGCTTTTTAGAGTTTACATGGCCTAGCTTATATAAGGTTTTAGGTTTCGGCTTATATAAGTTTTTAGGGTTTTAAATGACTTAGCTTATATAAGTTATAGGTTTCGGCTTATATTAGATTCTAGGATTTCTATGGCATGGCTTATATAGGGTTTTTGGTCTCGGCTTATCTAAGTTTTATAGGCTTATATGTCTAGTTTATATAGGTCTAGGCTTATATGACTTATGGGCTTATATATGATTATAAGTTTCGGCTTATATTACTTTTTATTCACTTTTATGACATAGCAATTTACTTTAGGGCTTACACTAAGTTCTTATGCATATTCTTACAAGTCTTAGGGTTTTAAAGCAAGATTGCCCATAGACACCATATAATCCGTGGGCTTATATGTTGTTTAGGGTTTGTTTACAAGTTTCAAACGTATGCATGTACTCCTAACTCCATTTTTATAGCATAAACATGCATGAGAAGTAAAATGAGTAAGGAAAAGTTTAGAGATGGTTTCATACTTACTTGTTTCGAGAAAACTTGGTGATGACAATGGTTTAGGAGTTCTAGACGTCGGGTTCCTCTTATTGTGACCTAGGATGATATTGGACTTGACTTGAATGCTAAATATCTTGGATAATAATAGTTGGTTTTTGGCCAAGTATGAAAATTTGTTCGTCTCGATTCAATTCGAATTGATCTCCGGTTAAATTGTGTGACTCAGTCGTTCTTGGTGAATAAAAAGAAAAGGTTGTCGTTGTGTAAAATTGAAATGCAAAACTTTAAAGTAAAAGACAGGAAAAAGAAAACTATGAGTGATTAAAAATAAATGACGAGAAATTAAATGCTGACAAAAAGTAAATAACAGAAACTTAAAACGCAAACTTAAAAATAAACTAAGGGCAAGTAAACTAAAAGTGCGACTAAGGAAAAAAGCGGGAAAAGAAGTGCTTAAAACTAGAAAAACCTAAGTGCGAAAACTAACCAAAATAGGCCTTATCCGGAATCCATCATTGTCACTATCCGGAATCCGTAACAGGCCCTAATCCGGAATACACACTCTAACGCTTATCCGGAAAATGATAAAAACCCCCTTATCCGGAAAACGTCCTAAAACGTTATCCGGAAAACGCTCTAATACCCTTATCCGGAAAAAGAGTTAAAACTCTTATCCGGAAAACGCAACAAGGCTTTTATCCGGAATCCAAGTTTAATTCCTTATCCGGAAAACGTATTGTAGTGCTTATCCGGAATCCGCCTTTGGGACCTTATCCGGAATATAGTGTTTCAATTTCCTTATCCAGAATGTCGTTAATGTTCTTATCCGGAAAATGCATTACACCCTCTTATCTGGAATACGTGTTTAATCACGTTATCCGGAATATGATATAAGCTCCTTATCCGGAATATGGCTTTATAGCCTTATCCGGAATAATCTGGGCAAAGTGAAGAACAGTGGAAAAGCTAAGAACACGAATTTTACCAAAATCCACCATAATCAATCTAAAAATTAAACCAAAATAACCACTAATGATTAACTAACAATAACCAATCAAACCAAATCAATAACACTAACAATAATACCCAAAACAATCAAAACCCACTTGATTAAAACTAAGAAAAACTCAAGAACACAACTTAATCAAAAGCAAAGATTAAGCAAGAAAGGAAGAAGGAGATGAATTAAAAGCTTGATTAAAAGTAAAGATTCAACAATTAAATCATAAAGATTAAAGATCAACAAATTAATCTAGAGAGAGAAAGCATAAATTTAGAGATAGAAAGCATAAAACTACACTACTCCTAATCTACCCTAAAACTACTCCTAAAACTAACCACCTCCTAATGACACATTAGGAGGGTATTTATAGGAGGAGTAAAATGTTGATGCTTTCTTCATTCTTTCTTCTTGTCTCGACTCGATTTAAATTCTTTGTCTTTCTCGACGTCGTCTCGGGATTTGTCAATATACATTGAACTCGTCTTATAATTTTCTTCTTTAATTAGACTTGGTTCTTCGACTTCATTAAACTTCCGTCTTTAGACTTTTTCTTCGATAAATCTTCAGAATAGGTCTTGGACTTCCGTTCTTTTTGCACTCTTGATCTTTTGACTCCGTCTTTTGTCTTTTTATTCGTTAAAAGCCCGTGAAAACCCGTGTTTTCTTCCTTTTTCATATTTTGGTCCTAAAACACAATAAAAACATAAACCACACATAATTACGACATTTACGACATAAAATACACGTTTTGGCTTGGTTATTATTATAATTAAGTGGTAAAAGGATGGGTGTTTTCACACCTATCAAATCCCCTACACTTGACCATTGCAATGCCCTCATGCAATGCATTAATTTCAAAGCACAGATTACATTTCTCATCATAATTAACCCACCTTGGCCTTTATTAAACATAATATAAAGGAAGAAAAACAAATAAAGAGATTAAAGACTTACATTGGGGTTTTGGCCGTCATGAATGTTTATCATCCTCAATTTTCACGTTCCCCATACCAAGCTTATAAACGAGATCATTGTTATTATAAGTTAGCAAACTAACACAAACTCATGTGGGCCCATTATTCACTTAGATGATCACGAGGATGCATTGTTGACTTATTCCGATAGTTATTAAGGCTGAAAATAAAGTAGGACAATCTAATCAATAGTTAGCTTAAGGACAAAATCTTTTAAAACTGCTTCTCGGGACCTCATAAAGTTCATATCTTGGCATAACTTGCTTCACGATTTGAGACCTTTCTCGGATCGATATTTGGCATTGACTTCATACTTCAAATCTTGAGAGACGTTCATGAAATAATGGTCTTCTCTTTATAATAAGAATTTCTTCACTTGAACTTTTTGAGAGGTTCTTCATATTTGGACCACGACTTCTTCATTTTTCTCCAATCTTTATTTGGGAATTTGATATACAACGATCCGCCTCCTTTTAGGACTTGGATCTATTTATCCTCATACCTTGCTAGGGTCTTTTCGGATAGACTTCTCCATGATCTTTAGGAGAGTTTTTGCTTTTCGTCGTGTGTCTCGACCCTTCATATTGATTTTTGATAAATGATTCTTCACATCACTTGGGATCTTTAGCAATAAAATTTATCCCCGATGCCTTGTTAGGGCCTTTTCGGACTCGCCAATCTTCGCATCCCGCTTCAATAAGTTATGCCTTGGATATGAACTCTAATTAATACCGAGCAACTTTTAAACGATCTTGTGCTAGAAGCTAAGTAACTTTTCAAATCGTACAACCTTATTTATTGCAGATAAATTTATTAGCAAGCGATGGGAGAATAGGTTTATAATCAACTCACATAAATTCATGAAAGAATACCAAACTTGTAAATGACTCTATCATCTCTCGTACTCCACAATTTAAAATCTCAAGGAATGAGACTCGTGGATGCTTAGCCTAGTAAATCAAAGTTTTGGGTTTTCGAGTCACCTATAGGATCTTGCAAACTCTTAGACTTTTTCAAGTTTAGAAATCGCATTTTAAAGTTCCCTTGATAAACGACTCTCTAGGATCAATTATAGGAACTTGCGAAAAGTTCTTGTTCTTAACCCGTGAGAGTTAAGACTTTCGCGTTTTAAAGCCCCCTAAATAAAAGCCTAGCAAAACTTGACTTAAACACGTTAAGGATACTAGCTAGAGTAAACTTAGACAAGTAAACACGGGTTGATCAAAAGATTCACAACGTTTGAAAATTAAAACCACTTTATTAAACTTAATTGCAGCAACGAAAGAAAATAACTATAACAAAAGTAAATACTAATAGGCTAAAATAGATCAAAAATTTTGAAAAATGTCGAAAAATAAAGTTTTCCGGGTAAAATGAGGACAAATTAATGGAAAAGCCCACTTAACTTCGATAGAAGTCCCCCCTACACTTAATATAAACATTGTCCTCAATGTTTAAGCATGTGGGAGTAAACTCCCCTAAACTTAGGACATTGTGCACGTTGTTTAAATCTTGCTAAGGAAGAGACAACTAAAGTGATTCCTATTTTAATATTAAAAAATATAAAATAGAGAATCAAAAGAGTTTAGGATAGAACCGGGAAGACGGGTACACGAAATCACGGGTCGTCAAAAGTCATCAAGAATGTATCTTTGAAAGCTCGAATCCCTGCACATGATAAGAAAGAAAACAACAAACACATACAAGGGGCTCCCCTACACTTATTATAAAAATACATAAAGATAAATAGATAATCGGGTTGCCTCCCGAGAAGCGCTTGTTTTTGTTAACCGAGTCACGAGCCTGACTCGTCCCCGAATTAAATGGTCCATGGGGAAGCCTCAAATGTAATACCGGGATCAAAGACCTTTTCCTCGTTCCCGGAGGACATTAACAAAGGAGAGGCCGGAGGATAAGTCTTGAAGGGTAGAAAAGTCCTTTCAACATACGAGAAGTATGTGAAATCATGATCCACGGGAGGTGGGTGGGTAAAGTAAGCAAATTGTCATCCCCCAAAGACAATTGATGCTCAGAAAGCGGCAAAGCCGTAAGGTTATCAATCATAAAATAATCAATGGCACCTCCCGGGTCAAAGCACTCATCCTCCGTAATGGTCTCTAAAGGAGTGGATGAAAGGTGCTCGGGAGGGGGACTTGGGACAATACCTTCCTGCAGCAAATTATCAAAAATAATATCCCCCTCCGTGTCATCATCATCAATACCCAGAGGTATTGAGAGAATGTCGATTTCCTCCATAGCTGTATCGTTATTCTTAACTGAAGTAATAGACGGAGGTAAAGACTCTGAAATAGGAGCAAAATTCAGCGCTTCAATTTTAGAAATAAGAAGATGAACTTTCAGTAATTTGTCGCGAAGAATAACATCTTCCACCTCATCTACAAGACCAAGTTCAGTGGTGAACTTCTCGTATGTCGGAGAGAATAAATCAACATCGCCGTCATCGCCAGAGGAGAAGGAGAAATTTCAAAAGTGAAATTCTCATAGCATGGAGAAAAATCATCATCATTAGGAGCGACCTCTTCCGTAAGCTCCACAAAATTCGATGCATCACAAACCTCATCAAAGAATTTATCAAGACCAAAATCACTAATCTCACTCGATGTATCACTATCCTTAGACGCATTAGGGATATCAAGAGTAGGAGTAGTAATCTCAGAAGATGGGTTGAGATCATAGATATCATCCTCTTCATCATCATCAAAGTAGTATGGACGCACAAGAGGAGGAGTATAATCACTAAGATTAGATACTTGTTCTTTTTGTTGTCGCTTATCCTCCTCCCTTGCTCCGCGTATGCTAGCTAATTCTTGTTGAACGTATTCAAGCCACATGTCAACAGAAGGTTGATGATCGATGGTGTATTGTGGGGGCTCAAAATTGTGAAAACAAGAATTATAGCACGGATGTGGCTCATAGTAGGTCATCGGTTGAGAAGAATTAGAACACGTATTTGGCTCATAATAATCCATCGGTGAAGCAAAATGAGGACACAGATTTGGCTCATAATAATTCATTGGCTGACAATAAGAAGTATCGTGAGGGCCCCCACAATTGTTGCAACACGGGTATTGAGAGAAACCCGGTGCTTCTTGTAGATAGCTATTACCATTGTCATAATTTTAACTCAGTTCTTGCTCGCCATGAGGCGGGTATCGAATTGGACATGAAACATGCCAATGAGAATCGCTTCCACAATATATGCAAGGGGGGAGTAGGTGGATTAGAAAAGAATGAATTAGTCAAATTGCACGTTGGACAAAATCTAAATTGTGTATTGTCGATATCATTTCCACACCGCTCACATGTACACCATTGACATGTTTGAAAGCCATACAATGGTCTTCCACACCCTGCAGCACAAGCAATATACGAATTCATTAAGAACAATAGATAAGAAGAAGAATATTTTTGGTGCAAAACTTTTGAAAAAGAAATGCTTTTTATGATTTTTTAATTGTTTTTGGATTTTTGAATTTTTTTTAATTTTTATGGATTTTTGAATAATTTTTGGCAAGAAACATAACGTTCAAAGGTGAACGGATCCCAAAATCCAACGCGTCTCTCACAAAAAACCGTTAATCTTCATGAAAAGAGCCGGCAGCGGCGCCATTCAATAGTTGGTTTTTGGCCAAGTATGAAAATTTGTTCGTCTCGATTCAATTCGAATTGATCTCCGGTTAAATTGTGTGACTCAGTCGTTCTTGGTGAATAAAAAGAAAAGGTTGTCGTTGTGTAAAATTGAAATGCAAAACTTTAAAGTAAAAGACAGGAAAAAGAAAACTATGAGTGATTAAAAATAAATGACGAGAAATTAAATGATGACAAAAAGTAAATAACGGAAACTTAAAACGCAAACTTAAAATTAAACTAAGGGCAAGTAAACTAAAAGTGCGACTAAGGAAAAAGGCGGGAAAAGAAGTGCTTAAAACTAGAAAAACCTAAGTGCGAAAACTAACCAAAATAGGCCTTATCCGGAATCCATCATTGTCACTATCCGGAATCCGTAACAGGCCCTAATCCGGAATACACACTCTAACGCTTATCCGGAAAATGATAAAAACCTCCTTATCCGGAAAACGTCCTAAAACGTTATCCGGAAAACGCTCTAATACCCTTATCCGGAAAAAGAGTTAAAACTCTTATCCGGACAACGCAACAAGGCTTTTATCCGGAATCCAAGTTTAATTCCTTATCCGGAAAACGTATTGTAGTGCTTATCCGGAATCCGCCTTTGGGACCTTATCCGGAATATGGTGTTTCAATTTCCTTATCCGGAATGTCGTTAATGTTCTTATCCGGAAAATGCATTACACCCTCTTATCCGGAGTACGTGTTTAATCACGTTATCCGGAATATGATATAAGCTCCTTATCCGGAATATGGCTTTATAGCCTTATCCGGAATAATCTGGGCAAAGTGAAGAACAGTGGAAAAGCTAAGAACATGAATTTTACCAAAATCCACCATAATCAATCTAAAAATTAAACCAAAATAACCACTAATGATTAACTAACAATAACCAATCAAACCAAATCAATAACACTAACAATAATACCCAAAACAATCAAAACCCACTTGATTAAAACTAAGAAAAACTCAAGAACACAACTTAATCAAAAGCAAAGATTAAGCAAGAAAGGAAGAAGGAGATGAATTAAAAGCTTGATTAAAAGTAAAGATTCAACAATTAAAACATAAAGATTAAAGATCCACAAATTAATCTAGAGAGAGAAAGCATAAAACTACACTACTCCTAATCTACCCTAAAACTACTCCTAAAACTAATCACCTCCTAATGACACATTAGGAGGGTATTTATAGGAGGAGTAAAATGTTGATGCTTTCTTCATTCTTTCTTCTTGTCTCGACTCGATTTAAATTCTTTGTCTTTCTCGACGTCGTCTCGGGATTTGTCGACAAACATTGAACTCGTCTTATAATTTTCTTCTTTAATTAGACTTGGTTCTTCGACTTCATTAAACTTTCGTCTTTAGACTTTTTCTTCGATAAATCTTCAGAATAGGTCTTGGACTTCCGTTCTTTTTGCACTCTTGATCTTTTGACTCCGTCTTTTGTCTTTTTATTCTCCTTTTTCATATTTTGGTCCTAAAACACAATAAAAACACAAACCACGCATAATTCCGAAATTTACGACATAAAATACACGTTTTGGCTTGGTTATTATTATAATTAAGTGGTAAAAGGATGGGTGTTTTCACACCTATCAGATAATAAGCACTAAATGCTTGGTGAAGACCAAGAATGGATAGAAGTAAATGCTAGGAGTTTGTCTAGGTGTTTTGTTGGGTTTGTATCCGAATGTGAGTATTGTAAGTGATGTGTGAGTTCACTAGTTTGATAAATATCACAAAGTGAGATTGAGAGGTGTGGCTTGGGGCTTATACACGTCTAAGAGAGAGATAGTTAGCTAGATATGGAGATTTTAGTATGTACCATGTAAGTACATGGCTTTAATGAGCTAATATGTACATATGACCCCAACATGCTCTTTGTCGTCACATGTTAAGCTTCTAAGGGGACCAAGTATGACTTGCATAGTGTCTATGATAAATGGAAAGGTTGTACAAATGAAATGGTTGTGTGGATGTGTTCTAGCACACGTCTAAAGGAGGTGCTAGGTGTCTTATTTTCATGATATAAGTATAGTTAGTTTAATACATTCTTTAAATGCCCAATATGGTACATGGTGTCTTGGTTTTGGATACAAACCGGTGGTATTGGCTAGTCAAGGGAAAAAGAAAGTGTTTCTATAGTGTATGGCTTAATGAGATGTGTTGTACAAAGTCTAAAAAGTCAAAAGTGTAAATGGTAAAGGTTTTTGGTATGAAATGTTATGTATATGTATACATTCGGCTATAAAGTGAGTCTAGGGTATTTTTATGTTTAAATTTTATGTCTAAGTATAGTCACTAGGAGTATAGGGATAGTATTGTATGAGTATGTTTAAGTCTAGGTTCATTTTGGTTAAGTTTGGGATCCTTGGTGAAAGTATGGTCATATTTAGATGAGAAAATAATTTACTTTATTAAAATGTATGACAACTTAGTTTAAATAAGTTAGAATGGTTAAAGGTAATGTTTAATAATAAGAATAGTTGATGTCGTAACATAATGTCATCCATAATATGAGAAAAATATATATCTATATATTAAAAGCTTTAAAATAATTCTTGAGTAATTATTATTAATTGTGATCATGAGTTTGGATTTTTATGAACCAATATGATGAATGCTTATGATTATAAGTTCAAGTGACTTAAATGTCCCAAAAGAAGTGATTGTTTACTGTCCCGCATGTTCATATAATGTAGTCATCCAAATGTGACTGTGTCCTTATGATTAAATACTCAAAATCATAATGTATTGCTTTGTGATCAAATGTTTCCATGTTCTGATGATTAAAATAATGTATGCTCATGTATGATTCATATGATTGCTCAAAAGATTTCATGCAAAGGTGGTAATATATATTCAGATATCATGAGGTGACGTACACAATGATGACATAGTCAAAACCTGAAATTTACAGGTTTTACAGCATTAACCCGTTATTTTAGCTTTGTCCTCAAAGGTTAAGATGACGTTACTGCTCAGGTGAACAGATGTGGGTACTTAGCTCTAAATGAGTCTTCGCGTTCCCAGGTGAACTCAGGACTAATAAGTGTGTAAACACTTATCCTTTTACCACTAAAATTAATGAAAAATAAGACCTAATCATGTGTTTAATATCGTAAAAGTCAGAATTACGCGTGGTTTTGTGTTTTTGTGTTACATAGGTACAAAATATCAAAAGGAAAGAAAAGACGGGATTTCACGGTCAATTGTTGAAGAAAATTCCAAGAAAGAAACAAAGACAGAGTCAAGGAACCAAAAGTGTACCAAAGATCACGAAAACCGACAAAATCGACACGAGTTTAAAGGAAAGTCCAAGGAAGCCGAAATCAAGCTCGTTTTAGTGGATTTAATCTTATTGGAGTAATTTGGGCTTAGTGGGTCCCACATTTTGTTAATGGGCCCAAAAGCCCAATAATGAAAACAAGTTACTTTTTACCCAAAGCCCATCAAAGGCTCAAATTCATATTTACAAAGGACGGAAGAAATTAAACTTGGGCCCAAGCCCAAAGTTTAACAAATAAACATGGGACGGTTGTGCATTGGACCCAAGGCCCATTAAATGGAACGGTTTGCTTGGTCAAAACTTATTAAAATTACTTCACTCATTTACCTGCACCATTCACTTTTCGATAAAAACAAAGCAAACTTCCCACACGTTTTTATCTATCCTCACATTTACCCACCCACACACAATAACTTATTTTTGTTACTCTCTATGTATCACCACTTTTACCCTCACCCTCTCTCTCACCTAAACAAACCCAGACACCCTTCTTTTTTACCAAACCCTAATTCACCTATGCACAAAATTACCTAATAAAAAATTGGGGATTTTTGGGAGCGTGTGATTCACACGATGGGGGAATAAATCCCCCATTTTTTCAGAGTTTTAAAGATGGAGGATGTGGCCATTTCTTTGCTAATGATTGGCTGTGACAGCCAATATTCGCCAATCCACCAATCATGAGAGCCCAAGTCAGCTCTAAACAAACACAACTAACACAAAAACGCCAGCATCAAGATTTATTAACAACCGTTTGATCATGAAAGAGAAGAGATAAGAATAATGGATGGTCAAGATCACCCTCCTTGCTCACCAAGTTTCACCAGCAAAGTTTTAGGGTTTCCCTATAAAACCCCCTTATGATGTAATTTATATGTGTGCCATTTTTTCTTTATTTACTGTTTTTTTATTTTAAATTAGAAATAGGTTTAATTGTAATTTTCCTTTTTCAGTATTTGTAATGAGTTTAGATAATTAATAAATTTTATTTTAGTTTAATTCTTTCTCAACTTTATTTTCCGTCAACTTTAATTTCTGTCAAGGTTTACTATAATTCATCTTTAATCTGTTTTTATCAATATTATTATTTGTTTTTATTATAATTATTAAATTGTTAAATAAAAGTAAAAGTGGTAGATAATTTTCCCCCACTGAGAAGATTATAAAAACTGTTTGAAGGGTGTTTTTGGTTCAAGCTGGTTCACGAATGGTGTTGATGTTTAAGGTGGCCTCGATTTAGATTAAAAGGGGTTCATCGCCTTCCTTCGTCTCAAAGGTTATCATCAACAGGTTCTATCTTCTTTTATTTTTTTGTTAATTTTGGATTAATGTTTCTTTTAGTTTCTGTTTATTATATCTGCTAGTGGTTAATTTGATTTGGTATCTGCTTTGGTTCTGATAATAGTTTTATTTTGAATCTGCTAGTGTTTGCTTTGTCTGAGTTTTAATCTGCTTTATGTTAGTTTGGATCGAGTCTGCGTTTGATAATATCTGCTGGTTTACTTAAGTTTCGTTTTGGGATTACTTGTAATCATATTTGTCTGCTGAAGTTTTGTTTTGTTTTTTAGATTTTGGTTTTCGTTTAGATCTGCTTAAGTCTGCTAGTTTAGTTTGGCTTATTTAGTATTAAGCTGCTGTTATTTTGTTTTGCTGATATTGAGTAGTGTATTGATATATATTTAGATTTGCTTTTTAGGACTATTTGCTTATTCTTGTGTTTAGATTTGCTTATTATAGGTTAATTGCTTATTTTCTGTTCAGACTATTTGCTTATCTGATTTTGCTTTATCTGCTTATTTGCTGATTTTATTTCATGTGCTTGTTTGGTTTTTGCTGCTTATCTTGTTATTCTTTCTGATTTGCGTATAGCCAACAGAGTCATTTGGTCTGTTTGGTATTTCAGTTTAAAAAAATATGTATATATAAACAAAAAACGTCTTTCCTAGGACTCGAACTCGTGACCTCCCGGTCACCTGCCATACGTCTTAACCATTTGCTCTAGTCCTTCTTTTGATTTTTATTAGGAGCTATTTAATTAATATAGTTACGTTTTAATTGAGCTGCCAGTTTAATCAATAGGTTTTAATACAAGTTTATTAGATAGATAATTTTAATATAAAGTTTTTTTTATATATTTACTTTTATAAAGTTTTAAAAAAATAAAAATAAAAATAAACAAAATAAATATTTTTATAACTTTTAGAATTTTAAAATTGTTTCTATAAATTAGTTTTTTTATTTTAATTTAGTTTCATATAAAATTAGTTTTAAATTTTATTTAAATTCAAAATAGTTTTTAAATTAGTTTAATTAATTTTGTTTAGTTTCAAAATAGTTTTTGTTTAAATTAGTTTATGATTTTTAAATAGTTTTGTTTAAAATTTGTTTAATTAGAATTTTTAATTTGAAAAGTAGTTTTAATTAATTCCTTTTTAATTAGATTAAATAGATTTTTAGTTTTAGTTTTAAAATACCAAACAAAGTTTATTTCACCGAAAACAATTAATCTCTACGTCAAAATTGGAAATCAATTCGAGTGAGTCGAGGAGAAAACGATAAAAAATTCCTACATTAAATTGGCGCCGCTGCCGCTTCGCTCGTTACGATTGACGATTTTTCGTGAGAAGCTTTGGATTTTGGGATCCGTTCAATTTTGAACGTTACTTTTCTTGCTAAAAAAATCAAAAACATAAAAAATCCAAAACTTAAAAACACAAAAAAATTAAAAAATCATCAAAAGCAAACTCTTTCCTAAGATTTGCACCAAAAAAAAATTAAAAAATCCAAAAGTAATACTTTTCCTAAAGTATTACACCATAAATATTACGTATGATTGTTATTTTTCTTATTTCGATTTCTTTCGTTTTTTATTGTGAATATATATTTTTCTAAAAAATACAAAAAGATTTTTATTTTACTATATTGTATTACGTAGAACAATTAATTTACCTACTTTCAAATAAGACCTTAGTTGGGATTTCATCACCTAACTATTGTATTCGAATCCAAAACGAGAAAAAAGGGTAAAATAGATAAATACAAGTAAAAAGTTTGAAGTCGATTTATACAAACTATAAGATGGGTATAAGGCGATGCGCTATAAAAGGCCGTCTAAGGAAAAAGGTTTTTAAGTGCTTTGCGCCACCTCGTTTCCCCGCTTGCTTGTGCGTATATTGAGAGGCACGACCGATTATTGGTTTGCCAACTCAAGTAGTATTACGTATATATTTTTTGTAGCTTTTTAATACTGAACCTCGAGAGGGATAATCCCTTTCCTCTCAAAGTCGACCGAGGTCTCCTACCTCATTCATCGAGTTTAGTTGTATGCGCACTCGCGCGCGTGCACACATACCGAGTGGTGTACCAAATACTTCTAATTCTTCCAACAACAAGAAGAAGAACAAAAAGACCGTCAATCAAGCCGATCCCGAGAATCGAGATCTGAACAAAACGATGGCAACGGATAATCGACCAATGATTGAGTTTCTACAATCTCACGTTGAGGGAAATGATGACGCGATTGTGGTGCCGGATATTGGAGCAAATAATTTTGAACTAAAAACGGGCTTTATTCAAATGGTTTCTGCTACACCATTTTTAGGCCGTACTAATGAT
Organism: Glebionis coronaria; assembly: GCA_025667525.1. NCBI lineage: Eukaryota > Viridiplantae > Streptophyta > Magnoliopsida > Asterales > Asteraceae > Glebionis > Glebionis coronaria. The sequence continues at coordinate 551,645,292 of CM046875.1, read as the reverse complement.
GACCCACACGCTCATATAAAATGTTTCATACAATTGGCAAACACCGTCAAATACAATGGGGTGCCACAAGAGGCCATTCGTTTACTCCTCTTTCCTTTTTCCCTCGAGGGACAAGCCCGGATTTGGCTTGATAAGGAACCACCCCAAAGTATCACCACATGGGTTGATTTAGAGACCAAGTTCATTAACTACTTTTTCCCACCATCACGGACCACCGCTTTAAGGAATGACATCATTACATTTGAACAAAAATATGGGGAAACGTTTAGTGAGGCTTGGGATCGTTTTAAGGAGCTTTTACGAAAATGTCCACAACATGGTTTTACAAAAGTGCATCAAATCAATACGTTTTACAATGGTTTAACTCTTAATGACCAAGACTCACTTAATAGTGCCGTGGGGGGGTAATATTCTTGTGAAATCCATGAACGAGGCTTGGGCAATAATTGAAAACAAGGTAAAAGTACAAACCAAGAGTGTTATGGCTACTATGGCAAGTGCTAGTACTAGTGAGGCCGACAAGAAAATTGACAAGCTTACTTCAATCATGACCGACATTGCTTTACATGTTAAGAACTATGTGAAAGTAAATGCCTTAAAAAAGACTTGTGAAACGTGTGAGACTTGTGGTGGACCACATTCGTATTATAATTGTGACAAGGTTTACAATCAACAACAACAAGTTTATGCTTATAACACCAATGAAAATGAGAGGGTTCACTTTAAACCAAACGTTGATGTTAACCATTTGTCTTACAAGAGTACTAACTATTTGGCTCCCGCGGGTTTTGTAGCTCCACAAAGACCACCCCCACCCGCCCAAAATAGGAACCAAGGTCCTCAACGGGGTAATTTTCAAGGGAATTCAAATACACGGGGTTTTAATCAAAATCAAAGGAATTTTCAAGGGCAAAACCAAGGGTTTAATACTCAAAATCAAGGCTTTAATAATCAAGGTTTTCAAAATCAAGGCTTTCAAAATCCTAATCAATTTCAAAATCAAGGGTTTCATAATCAAGGTTTTAACAATCAAGGGTATAATCAAATGAACATGCATAATCCTCAAATGGACTTGGTTCTACAAAAATTGACCGAACATGAGAAAACTATTAAACAAATGCAAGAGTCCACCAATAGGAAGTTCGTGCAAATTTTGCAAGCCCTTAGACCCCAAGGAGCCTTACCTTCTAATACTAAGATTAGCCCTCGTGCTAATGTGAGTGCTATCACTACTCGAAGTGGAGCCACTTTAGTGGGACCTTCCATCGCTTCGCCCATAAAGGAGAGACAAGGCCCGGAGGTCATAACGAGTAATCCTACTCCCCCTTCGGTGATTCCTCCCACTACCACTCCTAGTACTAGTTCTCCATTGCCTAAAGAGCCTAACCCTAAGGTTGTTCACGAAGCGAGTCCTTCTCTTGCTCAACCTTCAACGTCTAAGCCCAATATCCCTTATCCCTCTAGGTTAGACAAGGCTAAAGTGCTCACCAAAGATGATGTTCATGTTTCCAACTTTTTGAAAATGATTTCTCAAGTGAATTTTAACATTAGCCTTATTGAAGCACTTGCTCAAATGCCTAAATTTGTGAAAATGTTCAAATATTTGCTCAATAAGAAGGAAAAAATGGTAGAGCTCGTGAACACTTGTTTAAATGAGAATTGTTCCGCGATTCTTCTCAAAGAGCTTCCCGAAAAGCTAGGAGATCCCGACGATTCGTGTTACCTTGCTCGTTTCCTCAAATTGATGATTGTATGGCTTTAGCGGATCTCGGCGCTAGCATCAATCTTATGCCACTCTCGGTATGGAAACAATTATCATTACCCGACCTTGTACCGACTCGCATGACTCTCGAGTTAGCTAATAGAACTCTCGCATACCCCGTTGGTATTGCCGAAGACGTTTTTGTTCGAGTTGGTACATTCACTTTTCCCGTGGACTTTGTCGTCGTCGACTATGAGATGGATCCTCGTATTCCGTTAATACTTGGTAGACCATTCTTAAGATCTGGAAAAGCCTTAGTTGATGTGGCCGAAGGGGAGTTAATTCTTAGGGTTAGGGATGAACAACAAGTTTTTAAAATGGGAAAAATCACAACTAAATCAAATGGAAAAGATTCGATCAATATGATTGATGTTCTTATTTATGATAATGAAGAGATTTTTATTAATCCTTTTGGAATTCAAAAGTCTAATCAAAATGATTTTGTGATAACTTCATCCCTTTCCTTAGAGCCTCAAATTTTTGAAACTCCTATTTATGATACTTATAGTGATGACACTTCTTTAAGTGATCACACTATCTTAGGTTTAGACGACCTATCTTTTGACCCACCCACTTTTGACCCACCCATTTTTGATTCACCAATCTTTGGTACTTACGATGATGACACTTCTTTAAGTGATCTCATTATTTTTAATGACCCACCTCATGATCTTAATGCACCTCATATCTCTATGAGTGATTCTTCCATTATGGAGACTCCTTTTGACTTTTATACCCCAATTTTAGAAGTCATGAATTTTGAGGAGGATCCTCCACTCTTAGAGATCATTCATACTTTAGAGGATATTACATTTGAGGAGGATTTAGATATCTTTCTAAATATCTATTTTCCTCACGAGGATGAGTTCTCCTATGACTCCGATGATACTTATGTTTTCACATCAAGTTTGGAAGAGGACGACTTTCCCACTTTGGATTATGATGACATTTTGAGCTTTAATGTCAACACCTCTTGCTATGTTCCTGTTAAGGAACCGGTGTTTGATCCCGGAATAGAGACTTTAGTGCTATCATTTCCAAATCACCTTACCCTTCCTTATGAGAGACTTTTGACTAAGGGTACCCTACTTTTCTTTACCTTGTGTTATTTTACCACCTCGGGGTTTATTTCCTTTCGTGATAGAAATTATGTGTTTAACCCGGGTGGATTTTTATGGGGTATTCCTTATATGACTTTGTTTCACCCTTTATCATGGAGAGATTTTCCTCCCTTAGAAATCTTGGTTTTTCCATGATTTTCCCATTTTCAACGAAGATATTCGGGGAATCGAGTCGAGCTAGAGACTCGTGATAAATAAATCAAGCATCTATAACTAGGTTAGATTTTTACCTTTCCATTATTTCCACCCTTTTTCACCTTCACCCATTTCCACCAATAAGTGTAGGGGGAGCCAAGTAGGTTGTTTGTGTTGTGATGTTGTGCAGGGACGTGTGCCTTAATGATCCACTTTTGGTGCTTTTGAGCGACCCGTGATCCCGTGTTCCCGTGTACCCGGTTTCTTCAATAAGTTTTTGCTATTGTGATTCATACATGTATATAAATAAGATGAATAAATGTAATCACGTTAGTTGTCTCTTCCTTAGCTTGATTTTGAACAACGTACTCAATGTCCTAAGTGTAGGAAAGTTTATTTTCCCACATGCTTAAACATTGAGGACAAAGTTTATATTAAAGTGTAGGGGGGACTTCTATCGAATTTTAGTGGCCTTTTCCATGAATTTGACCTCATTTAACCGGAAAATTAAAAATTTTCAACGTTTTTCAAATTTTTGATCTATTTTGGCCTAGTATTATTTCCATTTATTTTCTTTTGTCATCGCATCGTATTTATATTTTCCATTTCAAGAATAAAGTAAAAAAAAATGAATAAAATGGTTTTAACAAGTTTAGATGTCTTTTATATATTAGGCCCGTCGTGAATATTTTGACTCAACCCGAGTTTACTTATCCAAGTTTACTCTAGCTAGTATCCTTAACCATATGGACCTTAATTGGTTTATTAGGCTAAGCATCCACGAGTCTCATTCCTTGAGATTTTAAATTGTGGAGAACGAGAGATGATAGAGTTGATAATAAGTTTAAGGGTTAATTCTTTCTTATATGAGTTTTTGTGGCTCTTTCTTCCCGCTTGTATATTTAATTGCTTAATAAATGAGGATTTTTGCGGTGTAGATTCGATATCTTAGCTCTTAACCAAATCTTTTATCTCCTTGTAATTAAAGCATGAACACATTGAGGGTGCCAGCGTTGTGGACTTCTGACTAAGGTGGCTCATAACCACTAAGTAGGAGGTATTCAGACCATGGGACCACGGAATTTGGCCTACTATATATATCATAAATAAAGAAAGAATAAGATTAAAACATGACCTCAAGGAGCCTTAGGGTGTGGGGCATGTAGCACGAACCTTGTCATTAGAGCCTTAGGGTGTATGGCATGGTAAGTGTTGAATAAAAATTGATCAAAAAAATCAATTCCCTTTTTTATCGTTCAAGGAGCCTTAGGGTGTGGACAATAGATGAGGAACATTTTTACATCTTAAAGAGCCTAAGGGTATATGATGTGAACTTGCTAAACTCCACATAAAGTCTACATGACTTTGGAGGAATAATTAATAAGTACTACTATTGGCCAAATTTTGGATCCGGGAATTTATTCCCCAAATCGTGTTAAATTATCCTTGATGTGGGCTTACTTTAGTGACAACGTTTTTGAGGACGAGGTTAGGTTCTGAGTGTCGGGTTTACACCGTTTTGCCTTCATTTTTGGACTAATAATTATCAAATAAGTCAAATGAGCATACGGGTGAATGACAATCCTTAAAAGCTAGAGATACAACTTAGGAATTGGAGAAAGAGTATTACACAATTGTCTTATATAAGTGGTTTTAACTTGAGAACTTATGGTAAACAATGATCTCGTTTTTAAGCTTGGTAAGGGGAACGTGAAACTTGAGGGTGATTAATATTCATGACACCAAAGCCCTAATTTAGGTCTTAGATTTCTTTACAAGTTTCTTCCATCAAATAATTTCCAAGTTAATAAATTGTTATAACTTTTGTTTCTTGAATAAAGTTTTTATCTTTAGTTCTTTTTATTGTAGTAGTAATAGTATATCTTAATAAAGGCCAAAATGGGTTAATTATGAGAAAAATGTAACTTTATGCTTTAAAATTATGCATTGCATGGGTTCATTGCAATGGTCAAGTGTAGGGAATTTAATAAGTGTGTAAACACTTATCCTTTTACCACTAAAATCAATGAAAAACAAGACCTAATCATGTGTTTAATATCATAAAAGTCGGAATTACGCGTGGTTTTGTGTTTTTGTGTTAAATAGGTACAAAAGATCAAAAGGAAAGAAAAGACGGGATTTCACAGTCAAATGTTGAAGAAAAGTCCAAGAAAGAAACAAAGACAAAGTCAAGGAACCAAAAGTGTACCAAAGATCACGAAAACCGGCAAAATCGACACGGGTTTAAAGGAAAGTCCAAGGAATCCAAAATCGACCTTTTTTTTGTGGATTTAATCTTATTGGAGTAATTTGGGCTTAGTGGGTCCCACATTTTGTTATGGGCCCAAAAGCCCAATAATGAAAACAAGTTACTTACTTTTTACCCAAAGCCCATCAAAGGCCCAAATTCATATTTACAAAGGATGGAAGAAATTAAACTTGGGCCCAAGCCCAAAGTTTAACAAATAAACATGGGACGGTTGTGCATTAGACCCAAGGCCCATTAAATGGAACGGTTTGCTTGGTCAAAACTTATTAAATTTACTTCACTCATTTACCTACACCATTCACTTTTCGATAAAAACAAAGCAAAATTCCCACACGTTTTTATCTATCCTCACATTTACCCACCCACACACAATAACTTATTTTCGTTACTCTCTATGTATCACCACTTTTACCCTCACCCTCTCTCTCACCTAAACAAACCTAGACACCCTTCTTTTTTACCAAACCCTAATTCACCTATGCACAAAATTACCCAATAAAAAATTGGGGATTTTTTGGAGCGTGTGATTCACACGATGGGGGAATAAATCCCCTACTTTTTCGAAGTTTTAAAGATGGAGGATGTGGCCATTTCTTTGCTAATGATTGGCTGTGACAGCCAATATTCCCCAATCCACCAATCATGAGAGCCCAAGTCAGCTCTAAACAAACACAACTAACACAAAAATGCCAGCGTGGCGATCCGTGTGAATCAAGATTTATTGACAACCGTTTGATCATGAAAGAGAAGAGAGAAGAAGAATGGATGGTCAAGATCACTCTCCTTGCTCACCAAGTTTCACCAGCAAAGTTTTAGGATTTCCCTATAAAACCCCCTTATGATGTAATTTATATGTGTGCCATTTTTTCTTTATTTACTACTTTTATTTTAAATTAAAAATAGGTTTAATTGTAATTTTCCTTTTTCGGTATTTGTAATGAGTTTCATTAATTAATAAAATTTATTTTAGTTTAATTCTTTCTCAACTTTTATTTCTGTCAACTTTAATTTCTGTCAAGGTTTACTATAATTCATCTTTAATATGTTTTTATCAATATTATTGTTTGTTTTTATTATAATTATTAAATTGTTAAATAAAAGTAAAAGTGGTAGATAATTTTCCCCCACTAGGAAGATTATAAAAACTGTTCGAAGGGTGTTTTTGGTTCAAGCTGGTTCCCGAATGGTGTTGATGTTTAAGGTGGCCTCGGTTTAGATTAAAAGGGGATTCAGCGCCTTCCTTCGTCTCAAAGGTTATCATCAACAGGTTCTATCTTCTTTTATTTTTTTGTTAATTTTGGATTAATGTTTCTTTTAGTTTCTGTTTATTATATCTGCTAGTGGTTAATTTGATTTGGTATCAGCTTTAGTTCTGATAATAGTTTTATTTTGAATCTGCTAGTGTTTGCTTTGTCTGAGTTTTAATCTGCTTTATGTTAGTTTGGATCGAGTCTGCGTTTGATAATATCTGCTGGTTTACTTAAGTTCCGTTTTGGGATTACTTGTAATCATATTTGTCTGCTGAAGTTTTGTTTAGTTTTTTAGATTTTGGTTTTCGTTTAGATCTGCTTAAGTCTGCTAGTTTAGTTTGGCTTATTTAGTATTAAGCTGCTGTTATTTTGTTTTGCTGATACTGAGTAGTGTATTGATAGATAGTTAGATTTGCTTTTAGGACTATTTGCTTATTCTTGTGTTTAGATTTGCTTATTATAGGTTAATTGCTTATTTTCTGTTCAGTCTATTTGCTTATCTGATTTTGCTTTATCTGCTTATTTGCTGATTTTATTTCATGTGCTTGTTTGGTTTTTGCTGCTTATCTTGTTATTCTTTCTGATTTGCGTATAGCCAACAGACTCATTTGGTCTGTTTGGTATTTCAGTTTAAAAAAATATGTATATATAAACAAAAAACGTCTTTCCTAGGTCTCGAACTCGTGACCTCCTGGTCACCTGCCATACGTCTTAACCATTTGCTCTAGTCCTTCTTTTGATTTTTATTAGGAGCTATTTAATTAATATAGTTACGTTTTAATTGAGCTGCCAGTTTAATCAATAGGTTTTAATACAAGTTTATTAGATAGATAATTTTAATATAAAGTTTTTTTTATATATTTACTTTTATAAAGTTTTAAAAAAATAAAAATAAAAATAAACAAAATAAATATTTTTATAACTTTTAGAATTTTAAAATTGTTTCTATAAATTAGTTTTTTTATTTTAATTTAGTTTCATATAAAATTAGTTTTAAATTTTATTTAAATTCAAAATAGTTTTTAAATTAGTTTAATTAATTTTGTTTAGTTTCAAAATAGTTTTTGTTTAAATTAGTTTATGATTTTTAAATAGTTTTGTTTAAAATTTGTTTAATTAGAATTTTTAATTTGAAAAGTAGTTTTAATTAATTCCTTTTTAATTAGATTAAATATATTTTTAGTTTTAGTTTTAAAATACCAAACAAAGTTTATTTCACCGAAAACAATTAATCTCTACGTCAAAATTGGAAATCAATTCGAGTGAGTCGAGGAGAAAACGATAAAAAATTCCTACATTAAATTGGCGCCGCTGCCGCTTCGCTCGTTACGATTGACGATTTTTCGTGAGAAGCTTTGGATTTTGGGATCCGTTCAATTTTGAACGTTACTTTTCTTGCTAAAAAAATCAAAAACATAAAAAATCCAAAACTTAAAAACACAAAAAAATTAAAAAATCATCAAAAGCAAACTCTTTCCTAAGATTTGCACCAAAAAAAAATTAAAAAATCCAAAAGTAATACTTTTCCTAAAGTATTACACCATAAATATTACGTATGATTCTTATTTTTCTTATTTCGATTTCTTTCGTTTTTATTGTGAATATATATTTTTCTAAAAAATACAAAAAGATTTTTATTTTACTATATTGTATTACGTAGAACAATTAATTTACCTACTTTCAAATAAGACCTTAGTTGGGATTTCATCATCTAACTATTGTATTCGAATCCAAAACGAGAAAAAAAGGTAAAATAGATAAATACAAGTAAAAAGTTTGAAGTCGATTTATACAAACTATAAGATGGGTATAAGGCGATGCGCTATAAAAGGCCGTCTAAGGAAAAAGGTTTTTAAGTGCTTTGCGCCACCTCGTTTCCCCGCTTGCTTGTGCGTATATTGAGAGGCACGACCGATTATTGGTTTGCCAACTCAAGTAGTATTACGTATATATTTTTTGTAGCTTTTTAATACTGAACCTCGAGAGGGATAATCCCTTTCCTCTCAAAGTCGACCGAGGTCTCCTACCTCATTCATCGAGTTTAGTTGTATGCGCACTCGCGCGCGTGCACACATACCGAGTGGTGTACCAAATACTTCTAATTCTTCCAACAAGAAGAAGAAGAACAAAAAGACCGTCAATCAAGCCGATCCCGAGAATCGAGATCTGAACAAAACGATGGCAACGGATAATCGACCAATGATTGAGTTTCTACAATCTCACGTTGAGGGAAATGATGACGCGATTGTGGTGCCGGATATTGGAGCAAATAATTTTGAACTAAAAACGGGCTTTATTCAAATGGTTTCTGCTACACCATTTTTAGGCCGTACTAATGATGACCCACACGCTCATATAAAATGTTTCATACAATTGGCAAACACCGTCAAATACAATGGGGTGCCACAAGAGGCCATTCGTTTACTCCTCTTTCCTTTTTCCCTCGAGGGACAAGCCCGGTTTGGCTTGATAAGGAACCACCCCAAAGTATCACCACATGGGTTGATTTAGAGACCAAGTTCATTAACTACTTTTTCCCACCATCACGGACCACCGCTTTAAGGAATGACATCATTACATTTGAACAAAAATATGGGGAAACGTTTAGTGAGGCTTGGGATCGTTTTAAGGAGCTTTTACGAAAATGTCCACAACATGGTTTTACAAAAGTGCATCAAATCAATACGTTTTACAATGGTTTAACTCTTAATGACCAAGACTCACTTAATAGTGCCGTGGGGGGTAATATTCTTGTGAAATCCATGAACGAGGCTTGGGCAATAATTGAAAACAAGGTAAAAGTACAAACCAAGAGTGTTATGGCTACTATGGCAAGTGCTAGTACTAGTGAGGCCGACAAGAAAATTGACAAGCTTACTTCAATCATGACCGACATTGCTTTACATGTTAAGAACTATGTGAAAGTAAATGCCTTAAAAAAGACTTGTGAAACGTGTGAGACTTGTGGTGGACCACATTCGTATTATAATTGTGACAAGGTTTACAATCAACAACAACAAGTTTATGCTTATAACACCAATGAAAATGAGAGGGTTCACTTTAAACCAAACGTTGATGTTAACCATTTGTCTTACAAGAGTACTAACTATTTGGCTCCCCCGGGTTTTGTAGCTCCACAAAGACCACCCCCACCCGCCCAAAATAGGAACCAAGGTCCTCAACGGGGTAATTTTCAAGGGAATTCAAATACACGGGGTTTTAATCAAAATCAAAGGAATTTTCAAGGGCAAAACCAAGGGTTTAATACTCAAAATCAAGGCTTTAATAATCAAGGTTTTCAAAATCAAGGCTTTCAAAATCCTAATCAATTTCAAAATCAAGGGTTTCATAATCAAGGTTTTAACAATCAAGGGTATAATCAAATGAACATGCATAATCCTCAAATGGACTTGGTTCTACAAAAATTGACCGAACATGAGAAAACTATGAAACAAATGCAAGAGTCCACCGATAGGAAGTTCGTGCAAATTTTGCAAGCCCTTAGACCCCAAGGAGCCTTACCTTCTAATACTAAGATTAGCCCTCGTGCTAATGTGAGTGCTATCACTACTCGAAGTGGAGCCACTTTAGTGGGACCTTCCATCGCTTCGCCCATAAAGGAGAGACAAGGCCCGGAGGTCATAACGAGTAATCCTACTCCCCCTTCGGTGATTCCTCCCACTACCACTCCTAGTACTAGTTCTCCATTGCCTAAAGAGCCTAACCCTAAGGTTGTTCACGAAGCGAGTCCTTCTCTTGCTCAACCTTCAACGTCTAAGCCCAATATCCCTTATCCCTCTAGGTTAGACAAGGCTAAAGTGCTCACCAAAGATGATGTTCATGTTTCCAACTTTTTGAAAATGATTTCTCAAGTGAATTTTAACATTAGCCTTATTGAAGCACTTGCTCAAATGCCTAAATTTGTGAAAATGTTCAAATATTTGCTCAATAAGAAGGAAAAAATGGTAGAGCTCGTGAACACTTGTTTAAATGAGAATTGTTCCGCGATTCTTCTCAAAGAGCTTCCCGAAAAGCTAGGAGATCCCGACGATTCGTGTTACCTTGCTCGTTTCCTCAAATTGATGATTGTATGGCTTTAGCGGATCTCGGCGCTAGCATCAATCTTATGCCACTCTCGGTATGGAAACAATTATCATTACCCGACCTTGTACCGACTCGCATGACTCTCGAGTTAGCTAATAGAACTCTCGCATACCCCGTTGGTATTGCCGAAGACGTTTTTGTTCGAGTTGGTACATTCACTTTTCCCGTGGACTTTGTCGTCGTCGACTATGAGATGGATCCTCGTATTCCGTTAATACTTGGTAGACCATTCTTAAGATCTGGAAAAGCCTTAGTTGATGTGGCCGAAGGGGAGTTAATTCTTAGGGTTAGGGATGAACAACAAGTTTTTAAAATGGGAAAAATCACAACTAAATCAAATGGAAAAGATTCGATCAATATGATTGATGTTCTTATTTATGATAATGAAGAGATTTTTATTAATCCTTTTGGAATTCAAAAGTCTAATCAAAATGATTTTGTGATAACTTCATCCCTTCCCTTAGAGCCTCAAATTTTTGAAACTCCTATTTATGATACTTATAGTGATGACACTTCTTTAAGTGATCACACTATCTTAGGTTTAGACGACCTATCTTTTGACCCACCCACTTTTGACCCACCCATTTTTGATTCACCAATCTTTGATACTTACGATGATGACACTTCTTTAAGTGATCTCATTATTTTTAATGACCCACCTCATGATCTTAATGCACCTCATATCTCTATGAGTGATTCTTCCATTATGGAGACTCCTTTTGACTTTTATACCCCAATTTTAGAAGTCATGAATTTTGAGGAGGATCCTCCACTCTTAGAGATCATTCATACTTTAGAGGATATTACATTTGAGGAGGATTTAGATATCTTTCTAAATATCTATTTTCCTCACGAGGATGAGTTCTCCTATGACTCCGATGATACTTATGTTTTCACATCAAGTTTGGAAGAGGACGACTTTCCCACTTTGGATTATGATGACATTTTGAGCTTTAATGTCAACACCTCTTGCTATGTTCCTGTTAAGGAACCGGTGTTTGATCCCGGAATAGAGACTTTAGTGCTATCATTTCCAAATCACCTTACCCTTCCTTATGAGAGACTTTTGACTAAGGGTACCCTACTTTTCTTTACCTTGTGTTATTTTACCACCTCGGGGTTTATTTCCTTTCGTGATAGAAATTATGTGTTTAACCCGGGTGGATTTTTATGGGGTATTCCTTATATGACTTTGTTTCACCCTTTATCATGGAGAGATTTTCCTCCCTTAGAAATCTTGGTTTTTCCATGATTTTCCCATTTTCAACGAAGATATTCGGGGAATCGAGTCGAGCTAGAGACTCGTGATAAATAAATCAAGCATCTATAACTAGGTTAGATTTTTACCTTTCCATTATTTCCACCCTTTTTCACCTTCACCCATTTCCACCAATAAGTGTAGGGGGAGCCAAGTAGGTTGTTTGTGTTGTGATGTTGTGCAGGGACGTGTGCCTTAATGATCCACTTTTGGTGCTTTTGAGCGACCCGTGATCCCGTGTTCCCGTGTACCCGGTTTCTTCAATAAGTTTTTGCTATTGTGATTCATACATGTATATAAATAAGATGAATAAATGTAATCACGTTAGTTGTCTCTTCCTTAGCTTGATTTTGAACAACGTACTCAATGTCCTAAGTGTAGGAAAGTTTATTTTCCCACATGCTTAAACATTGAGGACAAAGTTTATATTAAAGTGTAGGGGGGACTTCTATCGAATTTTAGTGGCCTTTTCCATGAATTTGACCTCATTTAACCGGAAAATTAAAAATTTTCAACGTTTTTCAAATTTTTGATCTATTTTGGCCTAGTATTATTTCCATTTATTTTCTTTTGTCATCGCATCGTATTTATATTTTCCATTTCAAGAATAAAGTCAAAAAAAAAATGAATAAAATGGTTTTAACAAGTTTAGATGTCTTTTATATATTAGGCCCGTCGTGAATATTTTGACTCAACCCGAGTTTACTTATCCAAGTTTACTCTAGCTAGTATCCTTAACCATATGGACCTTAATTGGTTTATTAGGCTAAGCATCCACGAGTCTCATTCCTTGAGATTTTAAATTGTGGAGAACGAGAGATGATAGAGTTGATAATAAGTTTAAGGGTTAATTCTTTCTTATATGAGTTTTTGTGGCTCTTTCTTCCCGCTTGTATATTTAATTGCTTAATAAATGAGGATTTTTGCGGTGTAGATTCGATATCTTAGCTCTTAACCAAATCTTTTATCTCCTTGTAATTAAAGCATGAACACATTGAGGGTGCCAGCGTTGTGGACTTCTGACTAAGGTGGCTCATAACCACTAAGTAGAAGGTATTCAGACCATGGGACCACGGAATTTGGCCTACTATATATATCATAAATAAAGAAAGAATAAGATTAAAACATGACCTCAAGGAGCCTTAGGGTGTGGGGCATGTAGCACGAACCTTGTCATTAGAGCCTTAGGGTGTATGGCATGGTAAGTGTTGAATAAAAATTGATCAAAAAAATCAATTCCCTTTTTTATCGTTCAAGGAGCCTTAGGGTGTGGACAATAGATGAGGAACATTTTTACATCTTAAAGAGCCTAAGGGTATATGATGTGAACTTGCTAAACTCCACATAAAGTCTACATGACTTTGGAGGAATAATTAATAAGTACTACTATTGGCCAAATTTTGGATCCGGGAATTTATTCCCCAAATCGTGTTAAATTATCCTTGATGTGGGCTTACTTTAGTGACAACGTTTTTGAGGACGAGGTTAGGTTCTGAGTGTCGGGTTTACACCGTTTTGCCTTCATTTTTGGACTAATAATTATCAAATAAGTCAAATGAGCATACGGGTGAATGACAATCCTTAAAAGCTAGAGATACAACTTAGGAATTGGAGAAAGAGTATTACACAATTGTCTTATATAAGTGGTTTTAACTTGAGAACTTATGGTAAACAATGATCTCGTTTTTAAGCTTGGTAAGGGGAACGTGAAACTTGAGGGTGATTAATATTCATGACACCAAAGCCCTAATTTAAGTCTTAGATTTCTTTACAAGTTTCTTCCATCAAATAATTTCCAAGTTAATAAATTGTTATAACTTTTGTTTCTTGAATAAAGTTTTTATCTTTAGTTCTTTTTATTGTAGTAGTAATAGTATATCTTAATAAAGGCCAAAATGGGTTAATTATGAGAAAAATGTAACTTTATGCTTTAAAATTATGCATTGCATGGGTTCATTGCAATGGTCAAGTGTAGGGAATTTAATAAGTGTGTAAACACTTATCCTTTTACCACTAAAATCAATGAAAAACAAGACCTAATCATGTGTTTAATATCATAAAAGTCGGAATTACGCGTGGTTTTGTGTTTTTGTGTTAAATAGGTACAAAAGATCAAAAGGAAAGAAAAGACGGGATTTCACAGTCAAATGTTGAAGAAAAGTCCAAGAAAGAAACAAAGACAAAGTCAAGGAACCAAAAGTGTACCAAAGATCACGAAAACCGGCAAAATCGACACGGGTTTAAAGGAAAGTCCAAGGAATCCAAAATCGAGCTCTTTTTTGTGGATTTAATCTTATTGGAGTAATTTGGGCTTAGTGGGTCCCACATTTTGTTATGGGCCCAAAAGCCCAATAATGAAAACAAGTTACTTACTTTTTACCCAAAGCCCATCAAAGGCCCAAATTCATATTTACAAAGGATGGAAGAAATTAAACTTGGGCCCAAGCCCAAAGTTTAACAAATAAACATGGGACGGTTGTGCATTAGACCCAAGGCCCATTAAATGGAACGGTTTGCTTGGTCAAAACTTATTAAATTTACTTCACTCATTTACCTACACCATTCACTTTTCGATAAAAACAAAGCAAAATTCCCACACGTTTTTATCTATCCTCACATTTACCCACCCACACACAATAACTTATTTTCGTTACTCTCTATGTATCACCACTTTTACCCTCACCCTCTCTCTCACCTAAACAAACCCAGACACCCTTCTTTTTTACCAAACCCTAATTCACCTATGCACAAAATTACCCAATAAAAAATTGGGGATTTTTTGGAGCGTGTGATTCACACGATGGGGGAATAAATCCCCTACTTTTTCGAAGTTTTAAAGATGGAGGATGTGGCCATTTCTTTGCTAATGATTGGCTGTGACAGCCAATATTCCCCAATCCACCAATCATGAGAGCCCAAGTCAGCTCTAAACAAACACAACTAACACAAAAATGCCAGCGTGGCGATCCGTGTGAATCAAGATTTATTGACAACCGTTTGATCATGAAAGAGAAGAGAGAAGAAGAATGGATGGTCAAGATCACTCTCCTTGCTCACCAAGTTTCACCAGCAAAGTTTTAGGATTTCCCTATAAAACCCCCTTATGATGTAATTTATATGTGTGCCATTTTTTCTTTATTTACTACTTTTATTTTAAATTAAAAATAGGTTTAATTGTAATTTTCCTTTTTCGGTATTTGTAATGAGTTTCATTAATTAATAAAATTTATTTTAGTTTAATTCTTTCTCAACTTTTATTTCTGTCAACTTTAATTTCTGTCAAGGTTTACTATAATTCATCTTTAATATGTTTTTATCAATATTATTGTTTGTTTTTATTATAATTATTAAATTGTTAAATAAAAGTAAAAGTGGTAGATAATTTTCCCCCACTAGGAAGATTATAAAAACTGTTCGAAGGGTGTTTTTGGTTCAAGCTGGTTCCCGAATGGTGTTGATGTTTAAGGTGGCCTCGGTTTAGATTAAAAGGGGATTCAGCGCCTTCCTTCGTCTCAAAGGTTATCATCAACAGGTTCTATCTTCTTTTATTTTTTTGTTAATTTTGGATTAATGTTTCTTTTAGTTTCTGTTTATTATATCTGCTAGTGGTTAATTTGATTTGGTATCAGCTTTAGTTCTGATAATAGTTTTATTTTGAATCTGCTAGTGTTTGCTTTGTCTGAGTTTTAATCTGCTTTATGTTAGTTTGGATCGAGTCTGCGTTTGATAATATCTGCTGGTTTACTTAAGTTCCGTTTTGGGATTACTTGTAATCATATTTGTCTGCTGAAGTTTTGTTTAGTTTTTTAGATTTTGGTTTTCGTTTAGATCTGCTTAAGTCTGCTAGTTTAGTTTGGCTTATTTAGTATTAAGCTGCTGTTATTTTGTTTTACTGATATTGAGTAGTGTATTGATAGATAGTTAGATTTGCTTTTAGGACTATTTGCTTATTCTTGTGTTTAGATTTGCTTATCATAGGTTAATTGCTTATTTTCTGTTCAGTCTATTTGCTTATCTGATTTTGCTTTATCTGCTTATTTGCTGATTTTATTTCATGTGCTTGTTTGGTTTTTGCTGCTTATCTTGTTATTCTTTCTCATTTGCATATAGCCAACAGACTCATTTGGTCTGTTTGGTATTTTAGTTTTAAAAAAAATATATATAAACAGAAAACGTCCTTCCTAGGACTCGAACTCGTGACCTCCTGGTCACCTGCCATACGTCTTAACCATTTGCTCTAGTCCTTCTTTTGAGTTTTATTAGGAGCTATTTAATTAATATAGTTACGTTTTAATTGAGCTGCCAGTTTAATCAATAGGTTTTAATACAAGTTTATTTGATAAGTAATTTTAATATAAAGTTTTTTTTTATATATTTACTTTTATAAAGGTTTATAAAAATAAAAATAAAAATAAACAAAATAAATATTTTTATAACTTTTAGAATTTTAAAATTGTTTTTATAAATTATTTTTTTTATTTTAATTTAGTTTCATATAAAATTAGTTTTAAATTTTATTTAAATTCAAAATAGTTTTTAAATTAGTTTAATTAATTTTGTTTAGTTTCAAAATAGTTTTTGTTTAAATTAGTTTATGATTTTTAAATAGTTTTGTTTAAAATTTGTTTAATTAGAATTTTTAATTTGAAAAGTAGTTTTAATTACTTCCTTTTCTATTAGATTAAATATATTTTTAGTTTTAGTTTTAAAATACCAAACAAAGTTTATTTAACCGAAAATAATTAATCTCTACGTCAAAATTGGAAATCAATTCGAGTGAGTCGAGGAGAAAACGATAAAAAATTCCTACATTAAGGACCTTTCCTAGAGTTCCATCGTATCTTAACTAACGGGATTTGGCTTCGTTTTAGCTTCTTGACTACTCTCTCCATGACTTCCACCGGTTCTTCTATGAGCTGAAGTTTGTCATCAAAGTAGACTCCTTCCAGTGGCATGGCTAGCGGCTCATCCGCGTAGCATTCCTACAAGTTTGAGACATGGAATGTAGAGTTGTACCCGGCTCAACTGCTGGGGCAACTCTAAACGATAAGTGACTTCACCGATTCTGGCAATCACCTTGAAGAGTCCTACATAACGTGGATTTAGTTTCCCACGCTTCCTAAGTCGGACGATGCCCTTCCAAGGTGATACCTTTAGCATAACACGGTCACCTACTACAAACTCCATAGGCTTCCGTTTCCTGTCTATATAGATCTTCTGTCTATCCTGGGCAGCCTGAATTCTCTGCTTGATGAGAGTGATCTTCTCAGTTGTCTCTTGGATTAGTTCGGGTCCAGTCAGTTGGAATTCCCCCACCTCTAC
This sequence comes from Glebionis coronaria, assembly GCA_025667525.1. Classification (NCBI taxonomy): domain Eukaryota; kingdom Viridiplantae; phylum Streptophyta; class Magnoliopsida; order Asterales; family Asteraceae; genus Glebionis; species Glebionis coronaria. The sequence goes on along the minus strand of CM046875.1, from coordinate 551,628,071 downwards.
CCAGCATACGGGTGATCTACACTTGCGGCTATAGAGGCCTCAAATGGTGCTGCTTTAATACTGGCATGGTAGCTGTTGTTGTAGGAGAATTCAACTAATGGTATATGTTCGACCCATCCTTTTCCAAAGTCGATCACGCATGCTCTTAGCATGTCTTCTAGGGTTTGGATTGTTCGTTCACTCTGGCCGTCAGTCTGCGGATGGTATGCGATTGTCCAAGTTTGTTCCTAAGCTTCGTTGGAAGGCTTTCTAAAAATTTGACGTAAATCTACCATCTCGATCACAAATGATTAAGACTGGTATACCGTCTCTAGTCACTATTTCCTTCAGGTACAACTTGGTTAACTTGTTCAGAGAGTCATTTTATCTGATGGGCAGGAAATGAGCTAATTTTGTGAGTCGATCAATGATTACCCAAATTGTATCGTAACCGTGAGATGAAGTAGGGAGTTTGGTAATGAAGTCCATGGTGATGTTGTCCCATTTCCATTTTGGTATTTCAGGTTGGACTAACAAACCGGATAGCCTCTGATGTTCTGTCTTTACTCTGGCACAAGTCAGACACTTCTTCACGTATATGGCAATGTCTGCTTTCATGTTCGGTCGCCAATATAATTTCTTCACGTCCTGATACATCTTTTCAGATCTGGGATGTATGGAGTACTTGGACTTATGAGATTCGTGCATGATCACGTTTCTCAAGTCTCTGTAACATGGTAACCAACTTCTTCCGTGTAAACATAACGTTCCGTCTGCTCTAGCTACCAACTTCTCCTTACTGAGGTCAGTCCTAAGCATTCCTCCTATGTCTTCTTTTCTGATGTTTTCAGGCTTCTACGCTTGGAGTTGAGCCTCTAATATCTGCTTGGGTAGGTCCAAGCTAATGGTCATGACTAGGGCTCGAACTCTCATGGGAGGTCAGTTCCTTTTCGACTTAGTACATCTGCAACTACGTTGGCTTTACCTGGGTGGTATTTGATGTCGTAGTCGTGGTCACTGAGCAATTCTATCCAACGACGTTGCCTCATGTTTAGCTCCTTATGGTCTAGGATATGTTGCAAACTCTTGTGATCAGTATGCACTGTGCACTTTGTTCCATACAGGTAGTGTCTCCAAATTTTCAAAGCAAAAACTACAGATCCAAGCTCTAGATCATGAGTAGAGTAATTTCGCTCGTGTTTCTTCAATTGTCTTGAAGCATAGGCAATCACTTTCTGTCTCTACATCAATACAGCCCCTAAGCCTTTGTGTGAGGCGTCACAGTAGACAACGAAGTCTTTGTTGCCTTCTGGTAGGGCTAAAATGGGTGCACTACACAATTTCTGCTTAATGGTTTGGAATGCGGCCTCTTCTTTTTCTACCCAATCGAATCTTACGCCTTTCTGAGTAAGCTTTGTCATAGATTTAGCTATCTTAGAAAATCCTTCTATGAATCTCCGGTAGTAACCGGCAAGACCTAAAAATTGGTGAATCTCATTCGGTGAAGTGGGTGATGCCCAATCCTTCACGGATTCGACTTTTGCAGGATCCACTTGAATTCCCTTGTCATCGATCACATGACCGAGTAAATGCACTTTAGGAATCCAAAAATCACACTTTGAGAATTTTGCGTACAGCTTCTCTTCCTTAAGTAATTTTAGCACTTGAGCAAGGTGTTCTCCGTGCTCTTTCTCATTCTTGGAATAGATGAGTATGTCGTCGATAAATATAATCACGAACTTATCCCGATAGGTTCTCCACACTCGATTCATGAGGTCCATGAATATGGATGGAGCGTTAGTCAGGCCAAATGGCATGACTTGAAATTCATAATGACCGTAACGAGTTCTGAAAGCTTTTTTGGTATGTCCTCTTCTCTGACCCTCAACTGGTTATACCCCGATCGTAGGTCGATCTTGGAGTATACGCTTGATCCTTGTAACTGATCAAATAGATCGCCGATTCGTGGTAGTGGGTAACGATTTTTCACAGTTAACTTATTCAGTTCTCTGTAATTGATACACATTCGGAAAGATCCGTCTTTCTTTTTGACAAAAATTACTGGAGCTCCCCAAGGTGAGGAACTGGGTCTGATAAAACCTTTGTCTGACAGTTCTTGAAGTTGTTTTGCGAGTTCTTTCATCTCGGTTGGTGCTAATCTGTATGGTGCTTTAGCTACAGGTGCAGCTCCCGGTATCAAGTCGATTTGAAATTCCACTTGACGAGTCGGAGGCAAACCAGGTAAGTCATCTGGGAAAAATTCAGGATAATCACGGACAATTGGCACATCCTTGATTTGTTTCTTCTCTGGTTCCTCTTCTTTGTTGGTTTTTGAAATATGTGCTAAAAAGATAGGGCATCCTTTTAGTATATACTTCTGGACTTTAGTGCATGAGATAACACTCAGTCTGGTGTCAGTTCTATCTGATTTTCCTTCTCCTCGAACAATTAGATTTTCCTTTCCCCATGGTATATGGACTAGCTTTTGGTCGCACACAATGGTTGCGTGATATTTAGCTTACCAGTCCATACCAATGATGACGTCGAAACTACCCAAAATTACCGGTATCAACTGAATGTCGAATGGATGATTTAGAAGATTTAAGGTACAACCTCTTAAAATAGTGTCAGTTTCAATGATTTTACCGTCTGCTAACTCGACTCTGTAACAGTCATCTAACGGTGTAGGTGTGATGTCTAGTAAACTACTAAATTATGTGGATATGAAACTCATATCGGCTCCCGTATCAAATAAAATATTTTCAAAGTGATTGTTTAGAAGGAATGTACCGGTAACCACATTGGAGTCTGGGTTGGTCTTGGCGTCTCCTATCACATAGACTCTAGACGGTGCTCCTCCTCTGTTCTCGTTCCTAACTGCTCGCTTTGGGCAATCAAGCTTGATGTGCCCGATTTGTCCACAACCATAGCAACGAACTTCCCTACGAGCCATGTTACCGTTGCCAGTGTGCTGGCGGTTTCCCTGCTGTCCATTTCTGCGGAAGTTCTGACTGTTGCCATTGTGGGGCTTATAGTTGGTGCTAGAGTTGTTCCTTATGGCTGGAACATAGGTGTTGCCCTGTCCGGGTCTTCGGCATTCAGTAGTAGAGAAATGATGGAAATTGCACTTGGAGCACTTCAGCTTGTTGCCTGCATATGGTGGTGGTGATGAGGAAACAACACTACAGATCTGGCCCAAGTTTTGTTTCTTTGGTGGTTGGGCCTGATGATAACCGCGGTAGTTCTCCTCAACTTTGCTCTTGTACTCAGACTGCCTATGCACATGACCACGTCCCCGTTTGTTCATCAGCTATGTGGCAAATTCTATGGCACCCTCGACCGTAGTGGGTCGGGATGCAGGTACACTATCATGAACAGAATCAGGAAGTCCACTGGCGTACTTTTCTATCTTGTCCTTCACGTCAGGGAACATCCGAGTACACATCAAAGTTAGCTCCTGAAATCTCTGGTTATAAGCCGTGATGTCATGATTTGAGCATTTGAGGTTCCACAAGTCAATCTCTAGTTTCTTGATTTCACCTCGAGGACAGTATTTCCTGGTAAGTCTTTCTTTAAATGCATTCCAGGTCATCCCATAGGCTTCATCATGCCCGAGGGTAGCAACTAGGGAGTTCCACCAGGTGAGAGCATGTTCCAAGAGGGTACAGGTGGAAAATTTCACCTTGTTCTCCCCGGTGCAATCACTAATGCGGAATACTGTCTTGGTCCTATCGAACCATTTCATGATTCCTACTACCCCTTCCTTGCCCTTGAAGTAAATGAACTTGCATTTCAGGAAGTCAGGATAGGTACATCCTCTGGCAGTTCGATCTCTGGCATTCGAGTTTTGATTGTCGCCCTGGTTTCCGCTGGGGTGTGTTTCCCTAGCGGCTAGGGCATCAGCAATGCCTTGACCGATAAGCACTCTAAGTTGTGCTTCTGAAATAGTCGTTGAAGGAGTAGCGTCAGGGTTCTGTCGAGTGACTCTTTGTGCCATTGTTCTATCATACACAAAGATGAGATTTATTAGTTGGTCAGTAGGATTATTATATTAAGCTGCATAAAAATGGGTATGAATAGAATTCACAACAAATTGGATAACCTGTCAAGATTTCATAATAATATAAATTCAAACAAACAAGTAGATGATAATATGTCAGTACCGGTGAACATCAATATAATACAAATACAACCAATCTAAGAAAGAGATACAACCATCCTGTCTGAGATAGTGGTACATATGTTTGTAGTACAACAAAAGATAACCTACCTACTAAGGTTAGGTGCTACGATACGGATACAACTGAAATGAAAATACAAGTACAAAAGACCTAAGTCATGCGAGCTGAGATGAAACTCAATGCTTGTCATGAAGTACAAAGAAATCTAGTATGGCTGTCTGCAGGTGCGGGTAGTCCAACTGGTGGTGTGGGTGCACGATCATCCTGCATGCAAATCATCACTCTCCTGGTCTCTCGGGAGAATCTCATGGTCTCGAGCAACTGGTGCTGACGTGCGATATCGGCATTCCGTAGATGATCTGTCTCAGCAATGACTCCCTAATGGCGAAGGTCTGCCAGGTCTTTGAAAGTCCAAAACGTCTCCTCCTGTGTGAGGATAGCAGCCTGGGTCTCGTACGAGTGACCCTCTAGTGAAGCTAGCCGGTAGCGAAGGTAAGCAACCTCATCCAACAACCAATGTATGGTCCCCTGGGTCATACTCAGAGAACTCTGTGTGGTGTGTGACTCACTAGCCACGACCCACTAGAGAGAACTATATCTCTCCTGAAGTAAGGCGCGACCCTGATGATCCGCCTGTAGTAGGGCATGAATAAGGGCGGTATCCTGCGCCTGTCGGGCCACAAGTGCGTCGACCTGTGCCTGTAGGGCGCCAAGACTAGGCTGTCCAGCTCTTGATCCTTCTCCTATCTCAAAGGTCGAGTGAGGAATAGAATCACGCCTCCTCTTACGAGGTGGCAGAGTATTGGTGGGGTAAGGGTAATATGCAGAAGGTGGTGGCAAAGGTGGTAAGGAAGGCACAACCTGGTCCATCTCCCTAGCAGGAGATGTAGGTACTACAAGCAGTGGTGAAGTAGGGGATACAGTAGGTGGTGATGGAGTACGTGAATCTGAAAGTATAATGACTCCGTCTGGCTAGTCACCTCTGGACTCGGTGTCAGATGCGGGTCCAGCAAATACTGATGTCGGTGATAATGGAGTGGTGGTAGGAACTGTTAGGACCATTGTAATAGTTAAATGTAATAGGTAGACTAGGAGGTATGTAGTTCCTCCTGGTCCTAGTAGTAGTAGGAGCAAGTCGTGCTCCTGGTCCTAGTCGAAGTCAAACTTTATTATTTATTTATTATTCTGTTAGGATATGCATGAGATATGTTAGGAAAGAACATGCATATCAGTTTTGCACGTTTTGTTTAATGCTGTATTAGGGTTTCCTTGTAGTATAAAAGGAACCTTAGGCAGAAGGGTTATACACACCTTCACCAAACATAGTTCTAGTTATTATCAATATTAGAAATCCTTAGAAAGGATCAAGTCTTTATAGTTATTATGTTCTTCTTTATTATATTTATATTCTGCATTCATATTGTGTATAGAGTCTCTCTGTGGATTGACTTGTGATTACAGAAGTCATTCACCGTTCTTGACAGGCTGCAAGATCTACATCAAGTAGACCCAACAAGTGGTATCAGAGCCTGGGAGGGTCTCTATACAAGAAGAATCAAGTTTTCTTATTTCTGACAATTTTGTTTTATCATGTCTGCCTCAACTTCTACTCAAACAGGAGAAGACAACACTCCTAAAATTGTGCAACCTCAGCAGATCGTTGCTACGGTTTCCAACACGAATGGTAAATTCCCTCTTCTGAAAAAGGATGACTATGATAGCTGGGCAATGAAGATGGAATGGTGGATCTCCAATACTGATCAAGATCTTTGGAAGATTATTCTGAATGGGAACAGTAGGAAGCTAACTGGAAGAGACAAGAATGGTAATATTACTCTTCTTGACCCTAAATCTCATGAAGAAATCATAGCTATTCAGAAGGAGGTCAAAGCAAAAACGATTTTGCTCCAATCTCTTCCTGAAGATCACATGGGTGACTTCTACCATTTGGATGATGCCAGAGAGATCTGGAATGGTATAAAAGCAAGGTTTGGTGGGAATGAGGAGTCAAAGAAAATGCGAAGATCCATGCTGAGAGATGAATTCATAGAATTCAAAATCTCAGAAACTGAAGGTTTACATCAAGGTTATGACAGGTTTCAGAAGATATTGAGCCAATTGAATCAACTTTGGTCAAAGCCTGATGATGGTGATATTAATGCAAGGTTTCTTAAAGCCTTACCCTACTCATGGAATCAGGTGGTGATCTCTCTCAAAGCTAAAGGTGGGCTTGACTATCTCAACTTTGATGATCTGTTTCATAAGCTCAGAACTTTTGAACCTCATGTGAGAGGTTTTTCAAGTGACTCTTTTCCCAATCCTGCTAATTCTGCCTTTGTGAGTTCTATGGCATCTAGTCCCATGTCATATGCTAGTAGCCCAAGCAATACTGTGTCCTCTCAACATACTTTTCAGCAAACTTCTGCTCCTGATCCTACTGTCAAGTCTGGTAGTATGGTAGAAGCTGTTCTCCATTCTTTTGTGGCTGATGTTGATGCTCAACAACAACTTGCTTTTGATGACTTCAAACAGGTCGATAAACTTGACCTGGATGAAATGGATCTTAAATGGCAGATGGCCATGCTCACTCTTAGGGTTCACAAGTTTGAGAAGAAAGCAGGACGGAAATTTAATTACAACCCTCGGGAGCCAGCAAGATTCGTCAAAAGCAATGTTCGATGCTATAACTGCCAGCAACAAGGTCACTTTGCAAGGGAATGCCCTAGCAAGAATGACCAGGAGAAGAGCAGGTACTCAGCTTTTAAGGTTCAGGAGGTAAAAGATGACAAGAAGGCATTGGTATCTGTTGACTCTATGGTCAACTGGAATGATCATCAGGCTTCTACTCTGGAATCAGCTGAGTCCTCGACTGACGTGTTTGCAATGATTGTTGGGAATCTCTCTGATGCAGAAGAAGCAGACGAGTTTGCTCTTATGGGCATCTCACCTCAGGTACAACATTGTCCTCTTGGTTGTCATGATAAATACTCAGAATTGTTGTCCCAATTTAATGAAGTAAATGATCAAAATGATAAGTACTTTTTAGAGGTTCAAGCCTATAAGGCTTCTTTAAACACATTGGAACAACAAAAGAGGTGGCTACAAGATAACACAACTAATATGCTTAAATATACAGAAAAAGTAAGAGATACCAGTATCAAAGAAAAATAGGAGATGCAAGAAAAATTAGATGCTACAATGCTGAGATTTGAAAAATGGCAAAAGGCACCTAAAAATCTTTCAAAATTAATTGATAGTAGCATGTCTGGTAGAACTAAAAGAGGCTTAGGATTTGAAAAATATATTAATTCAGAAGATGTGTTTGATTTATCTTTTTCAAATATCTTTGATGTCGACAAAGAAGACGAGGGAAAACCTAGTTACAATAGGTTTAAACCAGCAGCAGAAATGCATGCTGTCCCTCCTCCTCTTACTGGAAATTTTATGCCCACTTCATGGCATAATGACTTGGATGGATCACGGATGCATGAGTCCCCAAAAAGTTCTACTAATTCTAATGACTTTGTCTCGTGTACTTTCAGTGATAAAGCTAGTGACTCTGCATCTCGTGGTTCAAGTGAAGAGTCAAGACCTACAAGTTCCAAGTTGAATGATCAGGCTGCTACTGGTGCTAGGAAGTGTGAAGAAAGAGTTGTTGTTATGTCAAGTGTGTCTGGTCCTAGTTTATTGAGTCCTAGGAAGAATGTTACTCCTAGAATTGTGTGTAATAATGTTGGCAGTATGAAACAATCTCATTCTAATAAAAGGTCTTTTAAAACATGTTTTGTTTGTGGAAGTGCATTTCATTTAATTAAAGATTGTGATTTTTATGACACACATGCTTCTGTTAATCATGATTTCCCTGCTCATGGTCCACCAGGAGCTGCCCCATATACTTCTAGAAGACTCAATCCTAGTGCTCAATCGTTTTCTTCTTCTAGAAGGTCCTCTTCTTTAGTTTCTGATCATTGGAGAAACATTGGATTACAAACCACTAGTAATTATTTTCAAAATTTTAATCCTGTTTATCCACATAATTTGGACCACACGTATTTTGGTTTGGGAAGTTTGGGAACTGCTGTTAAGCCCTCAACAGGTTGTTCTTGGTCAAATAATAATACCCATATGATGCATTGGCAACCAAGGAACAACGGTGGATCTCATCAATCTTCTTGGCACTCTACTAAAGATCCACAAGGCAGGCTCAAACCTAAAAAGGTTTGGGTCCCCTTAAGACACTAACTTTTGCATTTTTATTATCTTGTTGTTGTAGGTTACTCCATACCAAGATCCTAGTCTAGGCATTGTTGATAGTGGTTGCTCCAGGAGCATGACAGGAAATAAAAGTCTTCTCTCTAACTTTGTACCATTTCATGGAGGCAAGGTCTATTTTGGTGGGGGTGAAGGCAGGATCACTGGCAAAGGAACAATTAAGACGCCAAATCTAAATTTTGAGCAGGTCTACTATGTGGAAGCACTTCAGCATTTCAACTTGATATCTGTCTCTCAGATTTGTGACAAGAAGCAGTTTGTTCTCTTCACCGATACTGATGCACTTGTGCTCTCCAAAGACTTTCAGCTTCCGGATGACTCACAAGTTCTCCTCAGAATCCCTAGAAGACACAATCTCTATAGCATCAAGCTGAATGAATTCAATCCTACTGGTCAGCTAGCATGTCTAGTTGCTAAAGCCTTAGAAGATGAAGCCACTCAATGGCATAGAAGGATGGGGCATGTGAACTTCAAGACCATTCACAAACTTGCGAATCTGAATTTGGTCTCTGGTTTATCTCCCAAGTCGTTTAGAAATGATATAAATTGTATTGCTTGCAGCAAAGGCAAACAACACAAAGCATCCTTCAAGGCCATTACTTTGGTTCTACTAGGAAGGAATGGTGTGATGAGTTTGAACACTTGATGAAAGGCGAATTTCAGATGAGTGCGATGGGAGAGCTTTCTTTCTTCCTTGGTCTTCAAGTCAAGCAACAATCGGATGGGATTTTCATCAGTCAAGATAAATATGTTCATGAGATTCTTTAGAAGTTTGACATGGATCCTCTTAGACCAGCAGCAACTCCTTATGAAGTTGCTAAAGTCAAACTTAAGAATGAGCCAGACCCCCCAGTCAATGTTCACATGTACAGGTCTATGATTGGCTCCCTCATGTATTTGACTGCATCACGTCCGGATATCATGTTTGCAGTAAGTGCTTGTTCTAGACACCAGGTGACTCCAACGGTTTCGAACATAAATGCAGTAAAGAAGATTTTCAAGTATATCAAGGCTCAACCTAAACTGGGCTTATGGTATCCTAGAGAATCACCTTTTTTTCTAGAAGCCTATAGTGATAGTGACTATGCAGGTGCTAATAATGACAGGAAGTCTACTACTGATGGTTGTCAATTTTTGGGTCGTCGACTTATTTCATGGCAATGCAAGAAACAGACAATCGTAGCTACTTCTTCAACAGAAGCTGAATATTTTGCTGCTCCTAGTTGTTGTGGACAGGTTTTGTGGATCCAAAATCAGATGTTGGATTATGGTTTCAATTTTATGAACACCAAAATTTTTATTGACAATCAAAGCACTATCTGCATTGTGAAGAATCCTGTTTTTCATCAGCGAACAAAGCATATTGAAATTCGGCATCATTTTATACGAGATGCCAATGAGAAGAAGCTGATACAGGTTCTTAAAGTTCATACGGATGATAATGTTGCTGATTTGCTGACTAAAGCATTTGATGGTCCTCGTTTCAACCACTTGGTGGTTCACATTGGGATGGTCAATCCTTGAGGTCTAGGATTGAGGGGAGGCTAAGCCTAAGGGGAGGCTTTGTGTACATATTCTTAGGACAGACTAACGTATTGGTAGATTTTAACAACATATTACATTGGTTCTGGTGGTGTGGGTTACTTCTGGTAGAGGATTTTGCTCACTTCTGGTAGTTGTATTCTTTCATGACTGGCTTCTAGTCCTCATTGGTCAGCTTCTAGTCATAATTGGTTGGCTTCTGGTGGTTCAAAATCCTTCTTTGTCAAGTGGTGATTGGCTTCTGGTACTGGTCTGGGACACTGTTCATTCTTCTTGTCCTTTGTTGACCACATTTTGCTTCTGGTCTGACCATTGTGTGCTTTGACTTTTGGTCAACGCTCCCAATTCTGGTATTTACATTTTTAATTAACTATGGTAAATTGGAATTTGGGAATTATGATAAAAAGGGCAAGTGGTTACTATGCTATAATGTGTAATTTGAAAGGGCAACCCCCCCCATTAATAGGGTCAATGAACAGTTCCTATTTTCCTTATTTATGGTCAAATTAACCCCCTTGACTCAATCATTCCATTAATCACACACACAAAACCGATCTTACTCTCTCAACCCTAACCAAAATCCTTCTTCCATCAATTACTCAAGATCCATGGCTGCCCTAGTTTACCAACCTGCTCACAACAAAGTTGCCTATCTGGGTGATGGTCCATATCGTGATCATTTTGCTGACATTCTGGAATTCATTGAAGCTTCCAACCTAAGGTATGTGTTTACTGTATGTCCCACTATTTATGATAGTGTTATTCGTCAATTTTGGGCATATGCTCGTCTTGTGGATGTGGTTGGTCGTCCACGTGAACTCCATGCTACCATAGATGGACGTTCATACGTGGTGACTGAGGCTTCTATTCGATCTTCCCTTCATCTTCAAGATGAGGGTGGTGTTGAGTCCATCCCCAATTCGGAGGTATTGGAGGGGATGGCTGCTATAGGGTACAATCATGGGGGGAAGTTTAACTTCAAGAAAAATAGGTTTTCCCCTCAATGGAAGCTTCTGGTGCATTTTCTAATTCATTGTATGAGTCCCAAGTCTGGGAGTTGGGATGCTTTCCCTACTCCCTTGGCTACTGGTCTTATTTGCTTAGCCCAGGGTAGGGTATTTAACTTCTCTCATTATCTATTTGAGGGGATGGTTAGTAATCTATCTATTGCTGGTTCTAGAAAGAAGTTTCTTATGTATCCTAGGTTTTTACAACAAATACTGGTTTGCATTCATCGTGATAGGACTGAACATGTGCCGTCTAAGCTTACTGCAAAAGTGTATTATAATATGGTCCATGGGTTTACTGGGGAGTGGAGGCCCCTTACTGAGGCCATGTTGGGGCTGGCTCAGGGTCCTATGGGTGAGGAGGAGGAGGCTCCTGAGTTTGTTGTGATTGATGATGACCCTATGGAGGAGGAGGCTCCTACTGGTTGTGCCACTCATGTGGTTGAGGAGGAACTGGTTGAGGAGGTGGTGGTTGAAAAACCATCCCCTTCCAAGGCTGGTCCTTCTTCAGTACCACAAAAGTCTCCATTTGTGGAGACTCCACCTCCAAGTCCTACTCCACACTCTTTTGATAAGCCTTTTGGTACTAGTACTCCTACTATTGACCCATATGTTGCTTCGGGCTCCAATGACGCTTTCCCTGACCCAAGTTCTCTTGGTGGGCAGGCGGAGGAGCCTACTACACTTATGTCGTTACTTGATCTTATGCGCAGGTATCATGAGCGGATTATTTCATTGGAAGCTGATTTGAATCAACACCGGAAACTTACTAGGGAATTTGTTCTTCCTCTGGCTGATCGTTTCAAAGCTTTGGAGACTCAGCAAAGACGCCGAAAGAAGCATGTGATCCATTCTGATTCTGATGAGGAGGGTACGGAGCGTGTTGAGGATGGTTTGACATTGTTGGCAAAGGCTGCCTTTGCTGATAAATTGTATGATGATTTGCCGGTTCCTCCAACATCCTTCAGTGTTCCTTCTCCGGCTGGTGTGTCCACTTCTATGGCTGGTGCTTCTGGTCCTGCTACTAGTTCCAATGCTGGTCCATCCCATGATTCAAAGGGGAAGGCCCCAATGACTGATGCTCCCTCACCATCTCGCAAACGTACCCGCAGACAGCTTGAGGAGGATAGGCTAGGTGAGGAGGCTGCTCAACGGATTCAAGCCGAGATTGATGAAGCTGATAGGGCTGCAGAAGAGGCGCTTCAACAGCGGAGGCGTGAACAAGTTCAGCACGATGCAATGCATTGGAGTGATAGTGATTGGATGCAGGTATTGACTATTCTTACCAGGGATTATGCCCAATTCACTGATCTTTTGGGTGACGATGTGGATGAGCATAACTGTATTCCAAGAGCCATGGTGTTGATGCGCAAGCAACAGTTGGCCCTTGCTGCACAGCTTCGTGAGAAGAGAAAGAACAGACCTTTATCAAGAACTGAGGAGCGCAAGCAGATGCAACGATATGTAAAGTATCAGTCCGCTGCTTATTTTAATGCTCCTTGGAAGTGGGACAGGGTTCGAGCTTTATCCTTGATGAGCTCAAGGCACTTTATGAGCGTATGGTTAAGCGTCAGAGTCAACAAATTCCGGAACGATTTATCTACCATCCTCGTGTGGTGACCTCTTCTTCGCCTGCTGTTACTACTGGTCCTTCATCTGATCCTACTCCTGGTTCTGCTGCTAGTCCATCGGTTTTTGTTGCTACTTCAGTTGGTACCACTACTTCTCCTTTGGTTGCTCCTTTGGGTTCTTCTTCAGGTCCTGCTACTACCACTACACCTGCTACCACCACCACACATGCTACCACCACCACCTTTGCTACCACAACAACTACAACTGCTACACCTGATATGCCATCCCCATCACCACCGATTCCTGGAACTCAACCTATTCCTACTTCTAGTGCAGCTCCTATTGATCCCTTAGGTGGGCAAACTAATGAGTCTACTTCTCCTGCTCCCACTGCTGCTGCTGAGGTAAAGGTAAAGGTTGAACCCACACCTAGTGATCCCACACCTCGACGTTCGCTTCGCCAGAAATCAGCTCGACGTGTTAGACGTGGCAAGACGATCCCTTATGAGAAACGTGATCCTGAAAATTTGATCGATGCAGCTTCTGACAGTGATTCTGATTTGCCTTTGGGTAATGGAAATATTACTGGTTGGACTGTTGAGCGTTCCACAACTCTTCCTGGTATGGTATCCCATAGAATTACTTTGAGTGATGGGTCTGTGCGATTAGCTTCAGGTTTGCAGGGTGTGTTGTCTTGGGCTGATCGTAAAGATCTTATGGCTTTATATGGATTTGTGGATTCTGGCATGCCTTTTGATCCCATGGTTGTGTCTTCCTGGCCTGGTCTGCGCATATGGGTTGATCTTAAGCTGATGCTTAATGCACCTCCTCATGCTCCTGTTTCTGGTATATGGAAGGATCAGATGCAATGGGTGATTCAGCGCTGGAAGTTATATGCGGGATGTGGTGTGCATATATTGTATTTGGAATCTGGTCATATGGTTTTCATGCTGACAGACGTGGATTATCCCTTGACGATTGCTTCGATGGAAGCTATGTTGGCTAGTCATTTGCAAATTTCCAATGCTCCATCAGGAAATGAGTCCTCTATGGCCACAGCATTGGTGGAAGGCATTCAGGCACGTTTGAAGGCTGATAAGAAGGCTGCTTCTGGTCTATGACTTGGTTGGGTTGTAAGTGTTTCTGTTTTGTATTTTTTTTTGTTCATTTGTTCTTATTATCATTCTTTTCACCAATATGTAAAGTGATTGGTGAATTTCATTCTTTATAGTTAAAAAAAATATAATTAAAACAAAAAAAAATACTTTTTATATAATATCTGCTTATACTTTTAACACATCTTGGATTTTATACTTGTGAATATGATACCATTTGCTGCTTCACACTATGGGTTCTGGTTACTGACTTGTGCTTGTGCTGGTTACTGGTTTCACTTGGTGTTAGACTTGGTCCTCACAACAAATGGTCCTCAACTCACCATGTCTAATCGACAAGAAAGAGTTGATTCACCTTAAGGGTACGGCTCCTGGTGCGATTCTCAAATCCGTTGATGGTTGCCAGGTTACCCAAAACTGGATGGTTTTCACTTGCCATGGTCCTAGACTGAAAAGTGGCTAATCCAAGGGGGTACGGCTCTTGGTAAAGATCTTATCAAATCCGTTGATAGCTGTAATAGCTTGCTTAAAGCTATAGGGTTTTCAACTCACCGATGCTTCATTGCTAAGAGTTGGCGAGTCCAGAGGGGTACGGCTTCTGGTAAAGACATATCAAATCCGTTGACGGCTGTGATGGTTTGCCTAAAATCATCAGGGTCCTCCCACTCACCATTGATTCACGTTCTAAGAGTTAGGCTGGGTTCTAGTCTCCCAGGGTGATGTTTATTCCACCAGAAAGACTGGCTAGCCCAAGAGCGAGCAGCTACTTGGTAAAGGCTCATCAAATCTGCTCATGTTGCTGCAAAGATTCAACATGATGCTGATTTGTTCCAAGCTTTGGAGAAACTTCTAGTGTTTCATGTTGCGGCGGTTTTTCTGATTCTTATCTTGCTGATGCTGCTATTGGTTTTGCTGATTCAATCCTCGGGCTTTATTTGCACCTTTTCTGGGAAACTTGAACTCACAGGTCAAATTCAAGTTTAGGGAAGGATTGTTAGGACCATTGTAATAGTTAAATGTAATAGGTAGACTAGGAGGTATGTAGTTCCTCCTGGTCCTAGTAGTAGTAGGAGCAAGTCGTGCTCCTGGTCCTAGTCGAAGTCAAACTTTATTATTTATTTATTATTCTGTTAGGATATGCATGAGATATGTTAGGAAAGGATATGCATATCAGTTTTACACGTTTTGTTTAATGCTGTATTAGGGTTTCCTTGTAGTATAAAAGGAGCCTTAGGCAGAAGGGTTATACACACCTTCACCAAACGTAGTTCTAGTTATTATCAATATTAGAAATCCTTAGAAAGGATCAAGTGTTTATAGTTATTCTGTTCTTCTTTATTATATTTATATTCTGCATTCATATTGTGTATAGAGTCTCTCTATGGATTGACTTGTGATTACAGAAGTCATTCACCGTTCCTGACAGGCTGCAAGATCTACATCAAGTAGACTCAACAGGAGCCATGAGCTCCTCGAAGGTAGTCACAACAGTAGGTGGCGTCATGATATCTGAAAATAGAATTTCAAAGTTGAGTAAGTTTTTAGCTTACACAATTCAAAAAAAAATTTTAAATGCATATGCGATGCGGTTTATGTCTTTTAACTACGCATGTTAAAAGTATGAGTAGATACTTAGGTGATTTATTAACTCGAAGGTTATAAATCAGTGTGAAGTTAGTTCACATAATATGTATGCTCTATATGCTATATGCCTAACTTATAAAGGTTCCCCAAAAATCAACTTTCTTTTTATTTTATTGATTTTAAAAGTTTAGTTATAGTCCAATTTAAATTTTTTATTATATTTTAAAATTTTTATTATCGATCTGGTTCTCTATAACTATGCGCTCTGATACCATTTTTGTAACACCCCCTGATGGTAAAATGCAACGGAATAGTACATGGGGTGTTGCTTGGGTGGATCGATAGCACACAGTATATAGAGCAATGATCATAAAAGTCAGTTGAAACATATTACATGAATAAATTGTACACACTTAGTATCTTGTTCGTAAAACCACATTTATTATAAAACTGAAGTAAATATCCCAGCCCAATGGTAGACATGATGCTCCCTAAAATGCTGGAATCCAATGCATGAACCTGCTTTATTTTCCTGAGAAAACATATAGAGTAAAATATAGGGGTCAACACGAAGTTGGTGAATTCATAGGTTTAGTTAAATAAATAAATTACTAATATGCCAAACATCACGATCATAGTAGGACAATCACAGTCCAATACCATAGTAGTTCCTATTGCCTTGTAATAGTAGCTAGACAAAATATGCTCAGTACGCTCATTTGGATATGTCCTAATGTTGTTCCCTCAGTCCGACAATGATATCAACCTGTTGCTTGGCCTAAGCGTTTCGTGATAGCAAGTCACGCAGGCCGGGTGTTGTCAATACCCGAATAGATCTATTCATACATTTCGCGCTACACTATTAACTATTATAGTCCACGGGTATGGGGCAAACAATAGGCAATAAATTGTTGTTGTCATTAGTGCATGTTTTGCATATTTAAATATATATAGTTTTTGTATGTTTTCTCCCCCAGTTATAAAATAGTAAATATGGGGCCATGAACTCACCTTAGTGGTAGTGATATGAGGATGATGTCACTGAATAAACTGGCATAGTATGATCACGAACTGGAGAAATTACTTAAGTAACTTTAAGTGTCTTAGTAAATACATAATTAACAATGCATGATGGATGTATGGTTGAAAATGCATGATCACTAATTAATAAGCTATTACGACCGTTTAAGTGTTTACACTTATAGTGAATTGTAAATATATATATATTTAGTTTCTAAAAATATATATATTTAAATTGTCTAGTAAAATGGGTAATAGATTAAATAAATAGATTTTTATATTATTTAATTTATTGTAAGGAAATAAAATACATTTTACTTTTCTTAAGGCTTCAAAAATATAGTTAACGGGATTTGTTAGTTTATAAGGTTTCGCGAATAAATTTAGTAGTTTGTTTAATTATCCAAACAACTAAGCTTATTTATCAATAAAATAATTTATTAATATTTTTAATTAACTTAAATTACACTTGAGTCCTTGTTAGTATAACAACTTACCAAAAATATCCTTTAAGGTTTCGTTCGTTAAGTATATTGCGTCGTTAGTCCTTGCCCGTTTAATTTATTTACAAGAACGCCCCTAGGGCTTACAAAACTTTGGGGAAATGACCAATCACCCCCCCCCCCCCCCTTATGTCTCAAAAATAATTAGGTTAGGGTTAGGGTTTGTTTTAGGTTTTCAAAATGACACAAATGGTCCTTGAAGTTTCGAATTATTTAAAAGTAATAGTTAAGGCTTGTAACAAGTTTCTAAAATGATACCTTTGGTCCTTGAGGTCTCGAAGTATTTAAAAATAATGGTTAGGGCTTGTAACAAGTTTTCAAAAGTGACACTTTTGGTCCTTAAAGTCTCGACATGTTTAAATATTAGGTTAGGGCTTGTAATGAGTTTCCAAAAGTGGCAATAATGACCATTAAGGTCTCGAAGTATTTAAAAAGGCAACTAGGGCTTATAATAAGTTTCAATAACGGCAATAATAGCCCTTGTAGTTTCATTTAACTCTCGGTTTAAAATATATGCACCCTATACTTTTTTAATTTACACATTCGGCCCTTGGACTTTTATAAAGTCACGAAATCACATTCACATATTTTATTAAGTTACAAAACCAACCTTAACTTTCACCAATTGTCAATAAGGGCAAGAAAAGTCTCCAGAACTAAGATTTGGGCTTGACTGGCCCAATAGGGTTTGGCTTGGTTTAAATGGGCCTAGTGGGCTTATTTACTCAACTAGTAATTTATTAAATGGGCTAGTAAATATAATTTCCTTATTGGGCTTATACCTTATTATTTCTAAGCTTAAAATTAAGTCATGGGCTTATTTTTATTCGGCTTATTTATAGCTTATATGAGGGCTTATACAACTCGGCTTATTTAACATTTCTAGGGCTTAAATGAGCTAGCTTAAATATTTCTAAATCTCGATTTATATAGCTTTTTAGGGTTTACATGGCCTAGCTTATATAAGGTTTTAGGTTTCGGCTTATATAAGTTTTTAGGGTTTTAAATGACTTAGCTTATATAAGTTATAGGTTTTGGCTTATATTAGATTCTAGGATTTCTATGGCATGGCTTATATAGGGTTTTTAGTCTCGGCTTATATAAGTTTTATAGGCTTATATGTCTAGTTTATATAGGTCTAGGCTTATATGACTTATGGGCTTATATATGATTATAAGTTTCGGCTTATATTACTTTTTATTCACTTTTATGACATAGCAATTTACTTTAGGGCTTACACTAAGTTCTTATGCATATTCTTACAAATCTTAGGGTTTTAAAGCAAGATTACCCATAGACACCATATAAGCCGTGGGCTTATATGTTGCTTAGGGTTTGTTTACAAGTTTCAAACGTATGCATGTACTCCTAACTCATTTTTATAGCATAAACATGCATGAGAAGTAAAATGAGTAAGGAAAAGTTTAGAGATGGTTTCATACTTACTTGTTTCGAGAAAACTTTGTGATGACAATGGTTTAAGAGTTCTAGACGTCGGGTTCCTCTTATTGTGACCTAGGATGATCTTGGACTAGACTTGAATGCTAAATATCTTGGATAATAAGCACTAAATGCTTGGTAAAGACCAAGAATGTATAGAAGTAAATGCTAGGAGTTCGTCTAGGTGTTTTGTTGGGTTTGTATCCGAATGTGAGTATAGTAAGTGATGTGTGAGTTCACTAGTTTGATAAATATCACAAAGTGAGATTGAGAGGTGTGGCTTGGGGCTTATACACGTCTACGAGAGAGATAGTTAGCTAGATATGGAGATTTGTATGTACCATGTAAGTACATGGCTTTAATGAGCTAATATGTACATATGACCCCAACATGCTCTTTGCCGTCGCATGTTAAGCTTCCAAGGGGACCAATTATGACTTGCATAGTGTTTATGATAAATGGAAAGGTTGTACAAATGAAATGGTTGTGTGGATGTGTTCTAGCACACGTCTAGTGTCAAATGGAGGTGTTAGGTGTCTTATTTTCATGATATAAGTATAGTTAGTTTAGTACATTCTTTAAATGCCCAATATGGTACATGGTGTCTTGGTTTTGAATACAAACCAGTAGTATTGGCTAGTCAAGGGAAAAAGAAAGTGTTTCTATAGTGTATGGTTTAATGAGATGTGTTGTACAAAGTCTAAAAAGTCAAAAGTGTAAATGGTAAAGGTTTTTGGTATGAAATGTTATGTATATGTATACATTCGGCTATAAAGTGAGTCTAGGGTATTTTTATGTTTAAATTTTATGTCTAAGTATAGTCACTAGGAGTATAGGGATAGTATTGTGTGAGTATGTTTAAGTATAGGTTGATTTTGGTTAAGTTTGGGATCCTTGGTGAAAGTATGGTCATATTTAGATGAGAAAATAATTTACTTTATTAAAATGTATGACAACTTAGTTTAAATAAGTTAGAATGGTTAAAGGTAATGTTTAATAATAAGAATAGTTGATGTCGTAACGTAATGTCATCCATAATGTGAGAAAAATATATATCTATATATTAAAAGCTTTAAAATAATTCTTGAGTAATTATTATTAATTGTGATCATGAGTTTGGATTTTTATGAACCAATATGATGAATGCTTATGATTATAAGTTTAGGTGATTTAAATGTCCCAAAAGAAGTGATTGTTTATTGTCCCGCATGTTCATATAATGTAGTCATCCAAATGTGATTGTGTCCTTATGATTAAATACTCAAAATCATAATGTATTGCTATGTGATCAAATGTTTCCATGTTTTGATGATTAAAATAATGTATGCTCATGTATGATGCATATGATTGCTCAAAATATTTTATGCAAAGGTGGTAATATATATTCAGATATCATGAGGTGATGTATACAATGATGACATAGTCAAAACCTGAAATTTACAGGTTTTACACCAGCAATGAAAATACTTAAACTGGCACATATACCGAGCTACATAGTCACGAAGGACGTTATTCATTACATCCTCGTCAGTTGCTCCAATCATTCGTGTACGATTTGCATTGTGGTAACATCCAACAAACCTACGCACGACCAACATTAGAGACTTCCATTTCTAGTTTATGTTATCGTGCGTTTGTTTCCTCGGATCATCTAAACGACCCTCCATCATGTGCGAAACCTCAGCCCAAAAATTATGAGAATCTCTTGTGTCAGACATGGAGTTTTCAACCACAAAGTTTCAAGCGCGACACAACGCTATTTCTTCCTCGGGTGTCCATTGTAGCGGCGCCATTAGAGATGTTAAAGAAGATGTTGTTTTGATGTTTGAGGAAGAAGATGGTAAGAAATGAGAAGTAAAAAAAGGGGAGATTGTGTGAAAAATAAGGATATTTTAGTTGGTATTTAGAAGTAAAAAGGGGTATTAATTTTTTTTAAACATTAATAAACGGACAAAATATTTAGTGTGTCCTTTCATTTAAAAGTGGATCTAGGTAAGTTTGATATATGTTTTTTTATCACAACCACAAAGTCACGCGTGAGTGGGTTAATGGGGGGTGCTGTTGGGAATCTAAGTTTGTTAGATTTCCCTTAGTCGTAGATTTAAGCATAAATCAAGCTGTGTGTTATCAACTTACATGTGCCAAGGTGACAGGCAAGTACTACAAGACTCACAGAGAACTTAGACTCTGTGAGCAACCACATAGGAGTCCATGTCAGAGACATTGTCAAGGAAGTCGAAGATTACTTGAACACATACTAATTGGCTGTGATGGATAACAGCCAAGATGTATCAGGGACTCTTAGTGGTTGAGTGTTAACAGGGGTGGCAATACCCTGTTAACACTCTGTACACTTTGGAAATCCCTTAGTGTTTAGGCGGGACAAATAGTGCTTTAAAGTAAAGCAGCATAAAGTACGAGTATGAAGAAAAGGGAAACTGTGTCAGCCCTGTTTTCCTAAAGCGTTGTAGTAGACTACCAAGAATAGAAGAGCATCTTGTGACAGATGTCTGACTTTATCTGTCTTGTTTAGTCGCTATCAACTCAACCATCAAAATCAACCTCGTACCACTATAGATAGGGAATGTATCATAGAATTAATGTTGTTCACTTTGTTAGATTTCACACATTAACTCTCTTGAATTTGAAGAACAATCAGTTGTGCCTGTTTTCTTAAGTTTGCTTGTAAACTTGTAACTTGTGCAAGTTTACGTGTCTAAAGAGTACACAACACATTGTCATCAAACTGTGTGATCCATAACACTTGTAATACTTGTTATACAATAATAAAGTTTACGTTTGAAAAGTATTTACTTATGTTAATTATCCTTATTAGTCGTTTCAGTCTAAGATTAGGGACTTACAATTGGCATTAGAGCGGTGTTTGATATTAAAACCTTCATAAACATCGTTCTAAGTTTTTTAATCAAGATCTACCATGCCTGAAACGAGTAACACACCACCACCACCTCCGCCTACTGGGAACAATCAAAACAATATACATCCACCTCTTCCATCATCACCAAGAATAACCCCCACTCCTAATGAAGATGATCTTCCATAACTTCTTGACTCAAGAGGTGGATCCCATGTAACAAATGTGCCCATATTTGATAAAGATGACTTTGTCAGTTGGAAAAGTTAATTTCTTGTCTATTTAGATGGACTTGAGCTATTTCTTCTAGAAATTCTAGAAAATTGACCATATGTTCCCATGGCCCTTATATCAACTGATGAGAATCCACTTCCAAAACCACTCAAACAGTGGACACCAGCTGATAGAAAATTGGCAAACCAAGACAAACGTCTCAAAAGCATTATCATATCCTGTCTCCCAAAACACATCATGGAATCTGTCATTCAATGTCTAACACCCAAACAAATGTGGACAGATTTGATCCTTGGTCACGAAGGACCCTCTGAGATTAGAGAAACCAAGATTCAGGCACTCAGGCTTCAGTTTAATGCTTTCAAAGCACTTAAAGGTGAAAAGGTTCAACAGACGTACACAAGGCTGAAGATTCTTCTCAATGACCTTGCAATGAATGAGGTTACCATTTCACAAGCTGAAGTAAACGCCACTTTTGTCAACAACCTTCACAAAAAATGGTTGAGCATGAATCATACCCAGAGAGCTAACAACTCGATTAAAAATGATACACTGGTTCAACTATATGGAAAGTACAATTATGAAGAGGGATTGATTGACACCATAGATTTGTAGTTCAAGGAGAAAACTCAAAAGCCTTGATATTTACTTCAAACCCTCATGATAGTGACACATATGTTGAAGAAGACACTCGCAGCAGCCAAGAATTCATGACGGACCTTAATGTTGAGTTTCATGAAAGAGCTCTACTAGCTAATCAGAGAAGATACTTTACAATATCAGGGAGAGTAGGATCAGCTAGTAAACAAACTAACAAATTAAAAGAAACTTGCTTTGCCTGTGGAAAACCTGGACACTATAAAAAAGATTGCCCATCTACAAAAACATCCTCACCATCTTATCGTTCATCTTTCAAACCTTACAAGTTCGAATCACAACAAACAACTCATTTCACCAATCCAATTCCTCTGATCATGAGAAAAAGGATTACAAAAACAAATACGAGGCACTAAAATTTGAGTTGGAACAGATGAATTTGAAACTAGAAGTTCTGTCCAAGAAAAAGGGGGGGTGAAAAAATATAGAGAAAGGGTTGGTAGCTGAAGCTTATGATTGGAATGATGATCCTTTGACATCAGATGAAGAAGACACTACCAGGGTCAGGGCGTTTATGGCAATTGTCGAGGATGAACCAGCTGTGGGAAAAGGAGATGCTAGATCAGGACAATGGGTCGACATCACTATAAAAAACATACACATGCTTATCTCTATGTCTGAAAGTGATGAACGTAAACATGTCCTTGATTATACCATCGTTGATTTACACTTTGTTGAGGAACGAAGAAAGAATCTGCTTGATAAATTTCACTCTGCTTAACATGAATTGTTAACTGTTAAGGCTGAATGTGAGAATTTAAAATAGGTTAATTCTAAAAAAATAACTCTACAAAAAGAAGTTGCTAAATTAACTTTCAAGAATAGTGCCTTATCTGATCAAGTAGCTGAACTACATAAAGTTATAGAGAAATGGATGTGTAGTAGGTTTACAATTAATGAATTACTTGATGATGAAGTTCCGGCTGACATATCTAGGGCTGTAGCTGCTAAAAAGAACAAACTCAAAGCCCTTAAAAATCCCAAAGATATTGTATTTAAATCTACAGAGACCATACATGTGTCTGATCCACTCTTACATAATGTTTCTGTCTCTGAAGATGTGATTGAGAGTACTTTACCTTTACCATCACTTGCCAAACTCTCTGGAATTGAACCCATCAGCTCTTCTAGAGGGGCTAAGGGTGACATCAAACCAAAGGTTGAGACCCTATAGGTTAACATTTTATCTGTGCTTGTTAAACAACCTAGTAAGAAAAATGCTTGTAAACCTGTCTCTACAGACAAAGTAAACACAGCTGAATCCTCGACTGAGGAACGCCTGTTGTCTTTGATAAAAGAAGTTTAACTTTTAAAAGAACATATTAAGCCTTCCGTTGAATGCTCTACTTCCTCTGCATCAAAGTCAACCCTAGGCAAACCCACAACTAAAAAGTTAATCAAACCTTACTGTAATGTGTGCAAAAACTCTCATCACAGACCACATGTTATTCACATGAGTAGAAGACCACCTGCTATACACAAACCTTTCCCACCATGCAAATATTATGGATACACAAATCATCACTCTGATAAGTGTAATTACTTCCCTGGATGTGAAATCTATGGGAGGTACACCCATCACATAGCAGATTGTCCTTCACACAGCCATAAGTACTACAGGAACACAAGAATTGCTAACCAGTGATTCAAGGAACCCACTAGAAAGTAGGTTCACCATAGGAACTAATTTGTTTCCAACTATCTGTGCAGAAATATCTCAAGGAATCAGTCTGGTATCTAGATAGTGACTGCTCTAGACACATGACAGGAATTCAACAATACCTGCACAGATATTCAAAGGATCCAGGACCTAAAGTTGTGTTTGGAGATAAGTCTTTAGGTGATACAGAGGGTTATGGCTCAGTTAACTGCAATGGGATTACATTCACAAGTGTTGCATATATGAATGGTCTTAAGCATAACCTCATCAAGATCAGTCAATTGTGTGATGCTGATTACCAGGTGCTGTTTACTAAGACTCAAGGAACCATATTTAACAAAAACAATGATGTGGTGCTTATTGCACCAAGGAGAAGAGATGTGTACATTATTAATATGGCTTCATGCACAGAAGACAACTCAAACCGTTTTTTGGCAAAAGCGTCTGAAAGTGTCAATTGGCTCTGGCACAAAAGACTCTCTTATCTCAACTTCAAGAACATCAAGAAATTAGCCACACAAAATTTGGTTGTTGGTTTACCACCTATTACCTTCACCAAGGACAAGATGTGTTTAACCTGTGTGAAGGGAAAGCATCACAGGTCATCCTTCAAAACCAGGCAATCATTCTCAATTAACAAGTGCTTACATCTCCTTTACATTGACTTGTTTAGACCTGTTAAACTACACACCATTAATCACAAAAAATACACTCTAGTCATTGTAGATGAGTACTCAAGGTACACATGGGTGTTCTTTCTAAAATGAAAAAGTGAAGTTGCTGACGCAATCATGTCATTCATCAAACAGGTTGAGAACACGAATGAGGTCAAAGTAAAAGCCTTAAGAAGTTATAATGGCACTGAGTTCAAGAACCATCAGCTTGAATCATTCTGTGATTAAAAAGGAATTTCACATAACTTCTCGTCAGCTGGTACTCCTGAACAAAATGGAGTGGCTGAAAGAAGAAATAGAACTTTGATTGAGGCAGCTAGAACAATGCTAAACAGTGCAGCGTTTTCAAAATAATTTTAGGGAGAAGCTGTTCATACTGCCTGTTACACTCAAAACAGATCAATCACTGTTAAAAGACATGGAAAAACGTCTTATGAAGTTTTGAGAAACAGAGCGCCTGATGTTAGCTACTTCCATGTCTTTGGGTGTCTTTGTTCATCTATAACTACATGGATCACCTTGGGAAGTTTGACGAAAAGGCTGATGATGGATTCTTCTTGGGATATTCTCCTACAGCTAAAGCATTCAGAGTATTCAACAGAAGAAGACTGGAACTAGAAGAAACTTTTCACTTTACTTTCAATGAAGCTGACAACATGATACAAAGAACAGGCACTGAAGGTGATGAAATTGACTTCAATGAAAACATGTCATTTCCAGAAGATGAATTCTCTTAACCAAGACCCTCTTTCCATCATCATCCACACACAGAAACACTTATTCCATATGTTCCTGCATTCGATCCCCTGTCAACTCACAACATCGATTTTCCTTCTAATCAAGTTCAAAATAAAGAAGGAAAACAACCTTCCTACAACCCTTGCTTCACCTCAGCTGAAGATGACTCACCTGTTAATCACAATCATGAAGATTCTCCTGTCATCTATGACTCTTCTCATGTAATAGAAGTTGATGGTGATACAGACACAAAGGGTGTCTTTGAAGAGAGTCCTCCTAACCAACAAGGTGAAGTTCAAGTTGTGCCTTCATCCTTAGTACCTGTCTCTGTCATTTAACCACCAGCTCCTCAAAATAAATGGTCAAGAGATCAACATATTCTTCTTGTCAACATTATTGGTGAACCAAATGCTGGAGTTACAACAAGACAGAGAGTTCATGACTCAGAATCAGCCTCAACCAATGAGTGTCTGTTTGCTGAGTTTCTTTCCCAAATTGAACCTAAGCGTGTAGCTGATGCTCTTCTTGAAGAAGGATGGGTAGCTGCAATGCAAGAAGAAATCAAACAATTTAAAAGGAACAAGGTATGGACTCTAGTGCCAGCTCCACCCGGTAAGAATATCATAGGCACTAGATGGATTTATAGGAATAAAATGGATGAAAATGGAAACATTATAACGAACAAGGCAAGATTGGTTGCTCAGGTGTAACACAGACAGAAAGGATAGATTGTGATGAAACATTTGCGCCAGTTGCAAGACTTGAGGCCATCAGAATCTTCCTGGCATATGCTGATATATGAATTTCATTGTGTACCAAATGGATGTTAAAAGTGCCTTCCTCAATGGAAAATTGGCTGAAAAATATATGTAAGACAACCAGAAGGATTTGAGAACAGCCAGTTTCCTAATCACGTGTAAATGCTACACAAAGCCATGTATGGGCTAAAAAAAGCACCAAGGGCATGGTATGAAACGTTGTCTACCTTTTTAACAAAAAATAAATTTGTCAGGGGTTCTATTGATAAAACACTTTTTACCTTCAAGGATAAAAGTGATTTTATCATTGTACAGATTTATGTAGATGATATCATGTTTGGGTCAACAAATGTTAATCTTAGTAAATGTTTTTCTAAATTAATGACCAAGAAATATGAGATGAGTATGATGGGTGAATTAACTTACTTTTTGGGTTTTCAAATTAAACAATGTCCTAAATGAATTTCTATTTGTCAAGAAAAGTATGTTAAAGATTTACTTAAAAATATGACTTGGCTGATTGTGCATATGTGAAATGCCCCATGCTTCCACCCAATAACTTGGGTCCTGATGAGTCAAGAGTCTCTATTAATGGGACTATGTATAGAGGCATGATTGGGTCACTCATGTATCTCACAACCAGTAGTCCAGATATCTAGTTCTTCACATATCTTTGTGTAAGGTACCAAGCTAACCCAAAAGAATCCCATCTAGTGGCTGTCAAGAAAATTTTCAAGTACCTCAAAGGAACTCCTTCCTTAGGTCTGTGGTATTCAAAAGAATCAAGCTTTAATCTCAAGTCCTACTCCGATTAAGACTATGTTGGATGCTGCATTTATAGAAAAAGTACTTTTGGAAGTTATGAAATCCTTGGAGGGAAGATAGTTGGTTGGAGTGAAAAGAAGCAAAACTCTGTGGCAATGTCATCTGCTGAAGCTGAATATGTTGCTACTGCCAGTTGCTGTGCACAGGTACTTTGGATGAAAAGTCAATTGGTTGACTATGAGATTCTCTACGACAAATTGCTAATCTTCTGTGACAACACAAGTGCAATTGCTATCTCTAACAACCCTGTGCTTCACTGTTGAACCAAACACATTGATATCAGGTATCATTTTATCAGGGATCATATTTTGAAATGAGACATTGAGCTGCATTTTTTCCCACTGAGATGCAACTAGCTGATCTTTTTACCAAGCCTTTGGCTGAACCGTCGTTCAACAGGCTAGTTGCTGAGTTGGGTATGCTTAACATCTCCAAGCGTGTGGCTGATATTTAATGTGTTATTCAATGAAGTGTGAGTAAATATTAAATGTTTTTCACATGTAACTAGGTAGTTGCAATCAAAGTAAATGCTAAAAACATTCTTAATATTTAATTAGTACTTTTCTGAATAACGAAACAGTTTGAAAGGTCAAGGGTCTCACACTTGATCAGTCTTTTTCCCACTATGCATTTAATGTTGTTGAATAAAACTATTTTCAAATTTAAATATATATATATATATATATATATATATATATATATATATATATATATATATATATATATATATATATATATATATATATATATATATATATATATATATATATATATATATATATATATATATATATATATATATATATATATATATATATATATATATATATATATATATATATATATATATATATATATATATATATATATATATATATATATATATATCTTTTCAAGATGCTCTCACCAACACACTTTCATTCTCGTTTACAATTGTTTCTCTCTCTAAAATCCTCTCATCATCTTCCTCATCTTCACCCTTATACCAATGGATTTATACATACCAAAGGCATCAAACGTTACATTCGAACTCAATGAAAGCATCTTGGCGGAAAAAAACTTAATAGGATGGCTTAAATATCCTAATGATTCATACCTAGATCTGGTAAACTTCATGAAAAACTGTAACGTTGGAGAAGCATTTACCAGATCTCCTCCCACTCCTTATCAAGAATACCTTAGGGAATTATGGTATTCGGCCGAAGTAATTGATGACAACACCATTTCTTTTCATCTCTCTTGCAACCAAGAAACCTTCTCCTTCACTGTTAATGATTTCTCTTCACTTGCTGGACTCAAACATGGAGATGACTGTCTTAATTCAGTTGATAAAAAGGCTGTCAAAGATGCTCTTGCAACACTTTACCCTGTCTCTGATACCAACCCAACCTACACCCCCTCTGAAGTAGTCAACAGATCCCCTTTGAAGATTAAAATTTTTTCTCGCATGTGGAGAGTTCTATTCTCTCACATTGTCAAGTCACTAGGAGCTATGCAAAGATCACAGGACCAGCTGTCCTTCAACAGTCAATCTATTGTCTGTGGGCTGATCTAGGGAATCAACATTGATGTTGGAAGTATCTTGTTCTCAAACCTTGTGGAAAAGTTGAAAGGTACAAAGGATGGAAGGGAAAATAACATTTGCTACACTCGCTTTCTATCTCTTGTCTTTCAAAATCTTCTTGATGATCGTTACATCTACTCGGAACTTACAGCCGTGAAGCCATACCATTTTACAAGGGATGTCTACAAGACGATTGGGCCCAATGATGAACCTATGACTGCCCATATGAAGCAAGTAGCTATAAGACAACCACTTATTTCTCAGTCTTTGATCCCTTCCACTAAGAAGGAAATACAGCTAGCGTGTTTGGTAAGCCTGTGTTTTTTAACCTCTGGGCAACATACTACGCTGTCCAAAGCATCAACTGACCAACAGCCTAAGAAGAAGTCAAACCCCACTTCTTCCAAAACCCAAGCTGTTAAAAAGGTCAGGGAAAAAAAGAAGGAGACCATCACAACTCCCTCTGTTCTGAAGACTTTTGAGGAACCAGAGATTTAAGCTGAAATACAACAAGAGTCTAATGTCTCTAATTCAGCAAAGACAATAGGAAACCAGCCTAACTCCGCTGATATCTCACAGGTAATCAGTTTACATTTTAGAGGTACGCAAGCAACCACTCTCAACCATCTGTAAGAGAGAGTGGTGAAGTTAGGGTTATCCTTGACTTATAGGAGTATGTGTATAAAAATCCTTTTAAGGCTTCTATACACCCTGTCTTTGGACCAGGGAGTGATTCATTTGTGTTTATAAAGCACCCCGATGACCCTGCACTATCTAGACAGTATGCAGGAAAACAACAACTTGTGTACATATATGTCTCAACCTAGAGTAGTTGTACCTCACACATCCCCTAGGTTCCCTCAGAAAAAGAATCCCAAAAGTTTCATACATTTAGGGGGAGCTGAATAATCATCTTTAGCTTTCCTAGAGATAGCGTACTATGGAGATCATAAACTACATCTTTTTCAAAAATAAAAGAATCCCAAAGGATTTATCCTTTCAGGGGGAGCTGAATCATCACACTCAACTTTCCTAGGGGCACATAACAGGCGATTGTAACCTACATACATTTCACAGATAAAAGAGTCCCAAAGGATTTATCCTTTTGGGGGCCTGAATATCACACTCAGTTTTCTTAGGGGGAGCGAATGGTGACCATTAGCCCTCTTACTTTCACACTTAAAAGAATCCTAAGGATTTATCCTTTAGAGAGGTTGAATAATCATCCCCAGCCTCTCTGGGACATCGTACTGGCGACCATTCCCCTTATCTATTTCCTGGTTACTAACTAACATAAATTGTAGGCTGATATTATATAGACCACTGAAGACACTCATACTACAACAGATGGATCTGATAACATCTCCCAAGATCAGCCCACAGAAGATGAAACTATAATTGATGCTGAGGAGGATGTTCTAACTCTTATAGAAGATTTTTCTGAACTAGAATCAATGCCTGATGATAAGACTTTCACATATCACATTTTGGAAGAAGAGGATGAAGAAGACGATTCACAAATTCCCCTTTCCCCTCCCAAAGTCACAGCTGAGTCCACTCTAGCTGACACGTCCACAACACCAGCCAAAGAATTACCTGCAACTCATGCACCTGATGTCCCAGTCACACAGGAGCTTCCAAAGACTTCTAAAGAGGTTGCATATGATCCAACAACTGAATTCTTACTCTTTGATCATCCCTAATAGTTGAACAATGATCTTATGCCAAGGGAGGATGGCTATGAGCATTAAAGCATCAATGTTCATAATTTACAGCCTTATCATCACCCTTTAGACATGGAAAGACTCTCAAGGAAATTAGATCGAATAGGATCCGAGGTTGATTCATTTACCTCCAACTTCCCCAAGATTATTACTCAGGCTGTCAAGGATGCTTTGACATATCCTATTAAAGAAGGCACTCGAAAAGGAGTTGCTCAGGGACTTAGTCATCTATCCGCTCGAATCAAGGATGACATTACTACTAAAGTCCCTGACATGTTCTCAGCTCATGAATTAGTCATGCACAAAGAGTTTGAGGCTGTGTATCAACGACAAGTCAATCATACCAACTTCTTGGATATCATGTTAACCGATCTGTGAACAGGCTGCTAAAAATTTCTCTTTGACCAAGACAGACACAGAAGCAAATGGTTATGTCTGTCGAAGAAGTTCTCAGGTACATACTGATAGTTTATAGACTTTTATTTAATAGTTGTGTGATAGGAACGAACTTGAGATTACGGGATTACACACACTACGTAAAGAGTTAATTTATTTAATAAATCTATTTATTATATTTATTAATTTATTTAAGAGAGAAATGCAGAAATGCTCCCTGTGATTTGCTCAAAATGCAGGCGGCCTTCCCACTTTTACGAAAGTGCAGGCAACCTCCCCAACATTAAGGGAAAGTAAGCAGGCGGCCTCCCCAACCTTAACTGCTGTTAAGTTTGACTCGTTATGTAAGGGCATGACCGTCTTTTCCGTATTAATAAAGGGGAAAGTGAGTGTGTACCTGTTAGGTACCCAATCTTTTGTATAGAACCACACTACTACGTCGTTTTAAAGGATTTTCTTCCAGAATTTTCCCTTTTAAAGCATTAAAGCTTTTACATGATTTTCTTCTGATTCAAAATCTACAATTCGAACATTGAATTTAAGATCTACTTTTTACCAATTTTGATTTCTTTCTTGTAAGGTCCGATTCATTGTTGAATACTTGAATCTCATCCCATCTAAAAACGACATCTTACATCACAGCTATTTAACTTTTGTCTCATTATTTACTCATTAGTGTATGCTTTCGTATCAAGTATAGTGTTTTTCTTGGTAAATTTAGTTGCATGTGTGTGCTGGGATTATGAAAATTGATTACCAAACTTCGACCTAGTTTAATAACGTATGTAAAGTGTTAGATGAAATGTGTAAATAAATGATTGGGTATCAAAACGGATATATGTAACAATTTTTGGATCTTAATTGGACATGATTGACCATAAATGAATGTAATGGCTAGTTTATTACTCCGTAGTACTATTTTAGCAAGCATTGATGAAAATTTGAATTGGTTATTCTACCACTCCTACACTTGTGGAGTTGTAGTGTCTATAAAGGTTCTGTTTACCATGATTTAGCGGCTCTGAAGACCATCTTTCATGTTAGATAAGAATGAGAAAACAATGATACAAGTGAAGATACACTTGCTTATATCACAACATGTTTCCATTAGAAGCATTATTTACAAAAGACTTTGTTAAAAATGAAAATTTGTGTGACGAATAGTAAGACTATTGTTGCAGAAAAAAATGTGCAAAGTCCATCGTTGTGAAATGGGAACTACGACTTGTTTGATGAAAGATCTCATTAAGACATTTCGGCGAACACTTGTAGCGCATCTCATGATAAAATTTTCCTTGACTGACTAACTCATTCATGCATGTGTATTAGCAACCTGAAGCAGTCACCATAACAATGAATGAAGACCATGAATTAATACAAGAGTAAAAGAAATATAAGAAAGAATTAAAGAAAGAAAAGAAAATCATTATAGATTGTGACTTTAAAAGGTTCTATGCATTATATATGCAACATGGACGATTTCAACAAAGTTGTTCTAATTTAGCTAACTTCATTAATTTTACCTGTTTGGCCCATTAAAGATAATTGTAACCTGAAACATTAATTGCCAGCTCTAAGAAAAGAAATAGAAAGCTTACCAGACTGAGACCAGTAGTTCCAAGAAGAAGAAGGTACTTATTTCCCTATAAGATGAATAGATGTATATATTAGCACATATGTACCCATCATTGACTAAAAAAGATACAAGTTGAAATGTCACAACAAAACCACCCCAGTCAGTTTTAAACATACAAACAATTCTACAACCAGTCTAAAAGATAACATGAATTGCATGAGTTGGGTTAATGGGTTAAAGCGAATTTGTTAGAGTGGGTCAAAGTCTTTGAAATCCACTATAAATAGTCATTAAAATGTTTACCACAAAAATAATTCATGTTTACAGAATCGTGTTTATTAAAAATTAGGCTTTACAGGTTTGGGGGATTTCTAGAAAAAATGAGCGTGGATCGATGTTACTTATAGGAAAGAATGGGATAATTTTTTATAAATTTATTAATATGGAAAAAACAGTCATGCCCTTACATAGCGACTCAAAATTAACAGCAGTTAACGTTGGAAAGGCCGCCTGCTTACTTTCCTTTAATGTTGGGGAGGTTGCCTGTACTTTCATAAAAGTAGGGAGGCCGCCTGCATTTTGAGCAAACCACGGGGAGCATTTATGCATTTCCCTCTAATTTAATAAATATATTTATTATGTTTATTAAATTAAACCGAGATATAACATTAACGGTCGTTAAATAATTAAGAGTTAATATTACCGAACGTTAAAGTATATATAGAAAAAGGATTAAAAGAAAGAAGGACGGAAGGTTCCGGAACACCCCATAGAGGGGTGTTCGAATGGCGGTTAGGGCACTAAGGGGAAAAGGATTTTTTTTCCTTTTATTTGTTTGGGCTACAAGATTTATTAGGCCTATATATACAAACCCCTTACCCTCATAATTCCACACACTTCTCCCTCTTTCACCTCTCTCTTGGCCGATCGCAACACAACCCACAAAGGGGTTTGGTGTTGTTTTTTCTTTGTGCTCGGTTTTAGTTTAACTCAAGTCCTAGCCTCTCTCTAGGGTGGTTGGGTAGATGTTATACAAGCGTTATAGCTCGGTTTACACGTGCTAGAATCACGGTTAGCTAGTTGTATTACGTGTGTACAAGATCGTAAATAGTCTTACTTTAGACTATATCTTGGTTATATACGGTATAAGCCCCAATTGGTGATTCATTCTTTGTCTTGTGGATTTGCTTTAGCGTAAAGGTATGTAACCCTAATTCGATTAATTATAATTGTGTTATTATTATGATCTTGTTAAATCAATTCCGCTATGTGTGCTTTGAACTCGTTTAGGGTTTTGTGTAATTGTTATGAACTATATAAACCTTCAGTGGCATTAAGAGCCGTTTTAACATGTTATAATTATTGAAAATCTAAAGTTTTTAACTAATAACTGTTTTGAGTTAAAACTACATGTTTTTTTAGGTTTTCTTAAAAATTAGGGTTTTGTTTGTTAAAATTAGGTTTCTGGCCGAATTTTATATAAAAAAAAGAATTGTTTTTGAAACCCTAAATTACATGTGCGATAATATTAGATTAAATGGCATGATTAATTGTTATGTCATGTAAAATTAAAGGTTACGATCCGAAGAGATTTAATTGTTAAGATTTAAGGGTGGATCCATGATTAACATGCATGTTTTCATGGATCGTAAAATCGTATGTTTATATGATTTTATGTGCTACTTGCTTTATTTGATTCAATAAATCTTGAATTAGGGAAGACTTTTATATGAATATAAAGACCTAGATTTAATGATTATTGAATAAATCGTATGCAGGTGACTATTTGATTTATTTATCGTACATATAAATTGTTATTATGTGTTTATGATTTAGTTTTTTTTACTTGTTTATGTTAAAATGTACGAATTAATGTAAACAAGGCTTTTTTTTAGAAAAGAAATAATATGGACTAAATCATATTAAAAATTAAGATTTGTTTGAGATCTAAATTACATAAGATTACGTTGATTGGTGAATTGAAAAAATAATCTAAAGGTCTACTCCTTTTTGACAAACTATAAAGTGGGTATAACGCACCGCTAGTCATGTACCCGGGTTAAGAAAGGAGATGCTAAGCCATTAGTCGTGACCAAATTCCCGGCTTGTCTGTGCGTCAAATTGAAATTACCTATGATTATTATTTGAATATTTACCATAAATTTAATTCACCGCAATTTCACATCCGAATTCACAATGAATAAGGTTATTGCTTTGTGCTTTAGCCATAAGTACGTTGTGAATAGTTGTGGGTAAATTATTTGATTAGTTGAACCAATACCTCAACATAATTTATGTAGAAATTTAGTCTCTTGAAAAAGTTTACTAAATGTTTTATTAAACTTATGCTATGGAGTTGTATGCATGCTTCTCCATACATTGATTTTGACATCAAATTTATACCCTTAAAATTTAAGTCGAATGCTCCTCATTGACGAACACTTGAAATTGCTACGTCGTCAAATGAGATTTTTGGATGATGTTGTAATGGAGAGAAAACTTTCACATAATGAGAATTCGTATGGTGGTTTTACGTTACTCATATTAGACGACTTAATTAAGTTACTTAGTGAGATTTGGAAACTTAGGCATTCAGAAGGGATGAAACATGTTTACAATGCAAAACGTTTTTCGGCAATGTAAATCCCTTAAATAAACTAGAAATTGAAAATTGTTTGTCAATTGAATTGTTCGACAAGTCGCTATGTTGAGTACATTCATTACTAGCAGATCAACTGATGTAACGGGTCTCTGTCAATATAGTTCTAGAATTCAAGGAAAATACTATGGTTAATAGACCGGGGTAATTTTATTATCGAAAATACTATTATTTGAACTTATTTCTGTAGAAATGGCTCAACCCGACAATAACACTATAAGTTCTGCGTTCAAAATATTTTTTTAATCGACCTGAACTTACTAGCCCAAACTTTAATGATTAGTACCGCTCACTAAGAATTGTCTTGAGAGTAGCGGGTACTATTGATATCTTGACTACTCCCTATCCGGAGGATCTTGCTAAAGGAGCTTCTAAAGCGCAAAGACTTGAACACGTTGTTAATGCTAAGAAGCACTCGGAGGTGGCTTGCTTAATGCTAGGAAAAATGGCTCCTCCAATTCAGAAGAAGTATGAGGTATTTTCGCCTAAGCGAATGCTTGATGAGCTCAAGGCTATGTTTGTAAAGCCGCAAGCTGTGGAGATCTACGGCTTAGTAGATGCTTTGCATAGCTGTAAGCAAGCTCCTGAA
Source organism: Glebionis coronaria (assembly GCA_025667525.1). Classification (NCBI taxonomy): domain Eukaryota; kingdom Viridiplantae; phylum Streptophyta; class Magnoliopsida; order Asterales; family Asteraceae; genus Glebionis; species Glebionis coronaria. The sequence goes on along the minus strand of CM046875.1, from coordinate 551,592,927 downwards.
AAGTCTGTTAATGCCCATTACATGGAGATGAAGGGCTATATGGAACAACTCATTGCACTTGGACAACCCTATGATCATAATATGGCTATCAACTTGATCAATAGGTCCCTTAACAAGGACTTCAAAGATTTTGTTCGACATTATAATATGCATTGCACGGGGAAGACAGTTAATGATTTGCATGCAATGATCATTGACTATGAAAAGGGGTTAAAAGACAAGGCATCTACTTCTACGCCTTTTGTACTAACCATACAAAAGGGTAGAGTGAGTAAGCCAAAACCGCAAGCAAACAAGAAGAAAGGCAAAGGCAAGGGTGATAAGGGCAAGCAAGTTGCGACTTATTCGAAACCTAAGCAGAACTTTATCAAGAAGAATCAATCTCAGAAGGATGATACTTGTCACCATTGCAAGGCAAGTGGTCACTAAAAGAGGAATTGCCCTCTTTACCTCGAAGAGTTACGAGAAATAAAGAAGAAGTCTGAGCAGAGCGCTGCAGCTTCAGATACTTTATTTATGATCAAATTATTTAATTTGACATACAAATTAAATTCCTGAGTATATGATACGGGATGCGGTATTAACATTTGTAATACGCTGCAGGGATTTAATCTGGAAAGGAAGCTTTCCTATGGGGAACAATTTCTGGAGGTGGGCAATGGCGCACAAGCAGCGATCGAAGCTATAGGAACATTTAATTTAGTTTTACCTTCGGGTTTAGTACTGATTTTAAATGATTTTCATTATGCACCTACAATTGTTAGGGGTGTTATTTCCTTTTCTTTTTTGTTGAATAATGGATCCGTTCACACTATTGATTATAATGGAATTTCTGTTTAGAAATATGGTATTTTCTATTTTAATGCAATTTCTGTGAATGGTGTGTTTGAAATACACATGCACGAACATGAATCCAAGAATAATAATAATTCTGTTTTTAGCATTAATAAGAAGAGAAAGTTGACAAGAACTCTTCTTATCTTTGGCATTGTAGACTTGCCCATATTAGAAAGACTCGTATACAAAAGCTTCAGCGGGAAGGTCTTTTGGAAAATATAAATGATGAATCATTTGATAAATGTGAGTCTTGCATCTCTGGAAAGATGACCAAGAAACCTTTTAATAGCAATATTGAAATAGCTATTGATCTACTTGGTTTAATTCATACTGATGTGTGCGGGCCACTAAGACATTTGTCAAGGAAAGGTGTTAGCTACTTCTTAACATTTACGGATGATTATAGCCGTTATGGTTATGTTTATTTACATTTACGGATGATTATAAACATGAGGTATTTGAAACATTCAAAGTGTTTAAAGCAGAAGTAGAATTGCAACTAGAAAAGAAGATTAAAGCTCTTCGTTCTGATAGAGGTGGTGAATATTTAAGTCAAGAGTTTATAGATTATCTAAGTGAGAATGGAATTGTTCAGCATCATACTTCTCCCTATACTCCACAGCAAAATGGTGTATCTAAAAGGAAAAATCGTGCATTATTAGATATGGTGCGATCTATGTTTAATCTTACAACTTTACCATTATCCTTTTGGGATTATGCTTTAGAGTCTACTGTTCGCATTTTAAATATGGTTCCCACGAATAAGGTTGATAAGACACCATACGAACTATGGCATGGCAAAAATCCATATTTGTCTTATTTAAAGGTATGGGGTTGTGAGGCGTATGTGAAACGTGACTTGGGCGATAAATTCTAACAACGATCTGTGAAATGTATCTTTGTAGGATACCCTAAGGAAACTATGGGTTACTACTTTTATTATCCACCTGAGAACAAAGTGATTGTTTCTAGGTATGGAGACTTCCTTGAATGTGATCTTGTAAATCAAGAATTTAGTGGGAGAAATTATGATCTTGAAGAGAGTCATATAGATACATTACCTTCTGAAAACACTAACGATGTAATTCCTTTAGAACCAGAATGTCTGGCGGTTCCACCAGAATTAGTTCCTCTATGTGGATCCGCAAGGATTAAAACGCAAATAGCAATATATGTCTTAATATAGAGGATGATGATGAAGTAGGGGATCTTGGAGAACCTGCTAATTATAAATCTGCCATACTTGATCCTGAAAGGGATAAGTGGATGGTTGCTATGGATGAAGAAATGAAATCCATGAAAGTTAATGATGTTTGGACTCTTGTAGATCCACCACCAAATGCTAAAGTAGTGAGACATAAGTGGATATACAAGAAGAAAAACGACACGGACGGTAGAATACAATCCTATAAAGCTCGTTTAGTAGCTAAAGGTTTTACTCAAACTTTTGGCATAGACTACGAGGAGACACTTTCTCCTGTAGCAGAGTTAAGAGCTATTAGGATTCTCATAGCTATAGCATCATACTATGACTATGAGATATGGCAAATGGATGGTAAAATTGCCTTCTTGAACGGTCACTTAGATGAAGACATATATATACAACAACCGGAGGGGTATGTTGATCCTAAGAATCCAAAACATGTGTGCAAACTTCAAAGATCTATTTATGGTTTGAAGCAAGCATCACGTCAACGGAATAAACGATTTGAAGAAGAAATAAAAAAGTTTAGATTTATTCAAAATTGTGATGAGCCATGTGTATATCGCAAAGCTAGTGGGAGTGATGTAGTATTTCTAGTCTTATATGTTGATGACATATTAATCATGGGAAGTAACATTCCAAGACTTAAAGCTGTTAAGGATTATCTTGGTAAATATTTTTCTATGAAGGATTTAGGAGAAGCTACATACATTCTAGGAATTAAAATCTACTGGGATAGGAAAAGACGGTTAATTGGTCTAAGTCAAGATGCTTATATAGATAAGATATTGAAGAAGTATAATATGCATATTTCCAAGAAAGGTTTTCAACCTATGGAAGTTAAGCACAACCTGAGTCATGAGATGGATGCATAAACTCCTAAAGAGGAGGCATACATATAGAAGGTTCCTTATGCTTTGACTGTTGGATCTAGTATATATGATGTAAGATGCACAAGGCCTGATGTGGCGTTTGCTCATAACTTGGTCAATATATACCAACAGAATCCAAGGAAGCTCCACTGGACTGCTGTTAAACATATTCTAAAGTATTTGAGGAGTACGAAAGATATGTTTTTGATATTTGGAGGGAAACCAGACACATAAATGAATGTGACAGGTCTCTGTGATGCATCCTGGCAATGTGATAAAGACGATACGAAGTCTCAGACGGGTTACGTGTTTGTTATCAATGGATGAGCAGTTGACAAGAAGATCAAGAAACGAACAACAATTACAATGCATGCTACTCAATCTGAGTACATAGCTGCTTCAGAAGCTACAATGGAAGCTGTCTGGATTAGGAAGTTTATTGGAGATCTTGGAGTGATGCCCTCAATAAAAGAACCTATTGATATATATTGTGACAATTCTGCTACAATTATATCCACTAATGATTCTAGAGTCATGAAAGGCGCCAGACACTTTAAACGTAGACATCACTACGTTCGAGAGCAAGTTGAAGCTCGTGAAATTGAGTTAATAAAAGTTCACACAGATGATAACGTAGCTGATCCTTTTACTAAGGCTTTTCCTAGACCAAAGGTAGTTAAGCATGCCAAGGCTATTGGGCTGCACCTAGCTAGCGAACTCATGGAATAAATCTGTGATTAGTATTTGGATAAAAGATGTTAAGACATTATTATTTAACAAAATAAAGATTGGATTTCGTTTATTCTTATTACTTAATTTTATATCCTATTTTACATGTTTTAATCCATGAATAATTTGTTATGCTAAATGTCCGTTGTCGATTAATAATACGGGAATATTATTAAATTGGAATATTATTAAATTAAGACAATTTAAAATAGCGATAGAGTATACTTGAAAGTATATTGATCGATTTTAGATGATATTCGATGAACTGAATATTGGACTTATCCCAACTATATGACTTTACTTTATGCATCTCTGTCATCAAGTAAATCATAAATAGTTATCCTTAGACTTAAGATACTAGGAAACTGTTATGAATCTAGTGCATCTCTATGGAATAATCTAACGCTAAACGTAGCTGGTAGGTATAAGGGTTATTTTCAGAAGTGTTGCAAAATTCATAAGTTTTACTTGTAGTCAATATGTAATTTATTTCCTCCAATTTTGTTTTGGAGTTTAATACAGCTGGGCCCCTCGTGGGATTAGTAAGATGTTTGTGTGGCCACACCCAAATTTGTTTTGGTAATCTTGTTGAATCTGTGAACGAGAAACATTATGGTTAATGAAAGGAATGACTGAGATCCATTTCCTAATTAACGTTGTATTAGAAATAAAAGGATAATAATAATGATGAATCATTAAAAGGTTTTATCCAGGAGACCTTACTCGAGTTGTACTAGAGACATTGATAGTGTAACTAGAAGCTAGTCAATGTAATCACGATATTCGAAATATGTCCAAGTGGGAGCTTATAGTTTATGGACTTATATTTAATAGTCGTGTGATAGGAATGAACTTGATATTACGGGATTGCACACAATACGTAAAGAGTTAATTTATTTAATAAATGTATTTATTATATTTATTAATTTATTTAATAAATATATTTATTACGTTTATTAAATTAAACCGAGATATAACATTAACGGTCGTTAAATAATTAAGAGTTAAGTATTAACGAACGTTAAAGTATATATAGAAAGAGGATTAAAAGAAAGAAGGACGGAAGGTTCCGGAACACCCCATAGAGGGGTGTTCGAATGGCGGTTAGGGCACAAAGGGGAAAAGGAAACAACTTTCCTTTTATTTGTTTGGGCTACAAAATTTATTAGGCCTATATATACAAACCCCTTACCCTCATAAATCCACACACTTCTCAATCTCTATTTCTTCTCTCTCTAAGCCGATCGCAACACAACCCACAAAGGGGTTTGGTGTGGTTTTTTCTTGGTGCTCAGTTTTAGTTTAAATCTAGTCATAGCTCCTCTCTAGGGTTGTTGGGTAGATTTTCTACAAGCGTTATAGCTCGGTTTACACGTGCTAGAATCACGGTTAGCTCGTTGTATTACGTGTGTACAAGATCGTAATATAGTCTTATTAATGACGTATAGTCCCTAAGTCGAGCTGAACAATCCGACTCATACTACCCGTATCCATCAGGAATGGATTAATACTTATGCGATGCGCGCACAGCCCAGAAGGCCTAGTAAGTCGATGTCGCACATATGGTTCATTACTTAACTGTGTCCTCGTTGCACTGCGACAGGATCAGGCAAGAATATAATCTATCATATAGATATATTCGCCTAAAGGGAAGAGATATAGACTTACCTTAGTTATGCGATAACGATCAAGCTATTCTGGGTCTTTATCTCTTCCTTTGGCCGCAAGAGTATGAGAGCCCAGCCAGGACTCTCTCGGGTATAAAAGGAACCCCATAGGTTCCACAAAGGTACGACACACACAATACTCTAAACCCTCACGTAACACCCAAACCGATTACTTACTCTCACGGTGGAGTCTAATCGTGGGACAAGCGCCCACGGTAAGCCTAACGGTGTCTCTTTTTAGTGTGCAGGGTCTTCAAACAAGTTTTACTTGGTGCAAGAGCCGGAGTCCACAAGACCCCAAATTAAGCCTAATTCGGGTCTAGCTAGGTCCATCCAACTTTTGTATCAACAAGTTGGCGCCATCCGTGGGGCCCTACACTAAGCTCTAAGCATGACTAGAAAAGGAATGGATGGAGGTGGCCGAAGGTCGATGATGATAGACGGTCAAATCACATCCATGGGGAACACTCTGGGATCAGCCAGCGACGCGAACAGTCGCGACGCGGCGAAACCACCTCTTCGAGGAGCGAGCTCTCTATTCTCAACACCCCTACCCGTTATAGAGGAGTGTGACGTAGAACTAAGATCAACCCAACCTCCCCACAAGAAAGATAAATGAAAGCTATCCTTCACATCTAAGGGAAGTGAGAAAGTAATTGCTACAGAGGCGCGGGCAATGGAGGAATATGTAGCAAATAATTTAGAGGCTCTGCTACCGCTCGCCACTAAATACATGAAGGACCAGCAGGTCGTAAAAGAAAAAGAACGCGCAGGATGCTATCCATTTCTAACGATAACTCGTCAAATTAGAATCAACCAACAGTCACCATACGAAACAAGGGCAAAGGCATCCCTCTTCAGAATTCAGAAGGAGAAAAGCGATCTCTTTATACGCGTAAAAGGAAGGATAGATACTTCTCGCAACAATGGAGAAGGGCAAGAAAAAACGCTTTCACAAGGAATATACAGTATTACCCGGACACAATAAAGCGTCGCATGTCGACAAATATGAAAATGTATGACGGCACCACAGATCCAGAAGACCATTTGAAGGTCTTCGACACTCGCAAGAATTAATCAGAACCAGGGCGAATACCTGGAGGGCTTTCTAGAGCGTTTCAAAAGCGAATGTCTTCAAAAAAAGGAATGCCCAGAGATTTTAAAAGTGTCTTGCTTCATGGCAGGTATAAGCAACAGTGATCTGATACGAAAGCTAAATTAAAAAATCCCAGAAACCTTTGATGGGGTACTACAGCGAGAAAGATCCTTCATACAGGGAGAAGCAGCTGCCTCAGAGGTCATGCAGAACGCCTATGGTTATAAACCTCGTGACGCGCCTAATAAAGGATCTAGTAAACAAAGTAGGCCCGGAGATCTCGACTACCAAGGAAATAAAGGTGGGGGACGAGCCAGTAAATTCAACTTCACTCCCCTTAAGATAACTCCGAGGGAAATCCTTATATTAGAAGGTGCGAACTTCCCAAGACCATTACCACTGACCACCCCGGTAGAAAGGCGCATTGGCAACAGATATTGTGAATATCATGGTGAGAAGGGGCACGCTATGAATGAATGCATTCAGCTATAGAAACATATCGAGAATATGGTGAGAGAGGGAAAGCTGAAACACCTTGTCAAAGAAGTCGTGTATGATGAAAAACCAAAAACTGCTAACACAAATGTTTACATGGTACAAACATGGCAACAAAGGACAAAGCAAAAAGTAAGCCAAAAATTCTCGAAAGGGAGAGACATCTCTTTCCCACCCCTCAGCGCAAGTAACGTGGCAGAAGGCCCGTTAATAATAGAAATAAACATCGGTGAACACAGTATACATCGTATGTATGTCGATGGAGGCTCATCAACAGAAATAATGTATGAGCACTGCTTCCTAAAACTCAGCGCTGAAATAAGGAGCCCGATGATACCTGCGACTTCACCGCTCATTGGATTCAGCGGAGAAGCGGTGTGGCCTTTGGGCCAACTAAAGCTAGTAGTGAAAGTAGGAAACGATGAACATTCACCGAAGGTCTCAATGAACTTTCTAATAATACAATCACCATCACAGTATAACGGAATCATTGGGCGACCTGCCATACTAGCAATGCAAACGGTACCTTCTACGGCCCATGGCATGATGAAGTTCCCAGTGGAGGGAGGAATCGTAACAATCTTTAACACAGTCGTCCCACTCGCGGAGTGCAACACGGTCACGGAACCCCCTCAGGTTACAACGGGACCCAAGTTGGATTCACCACCAAACCTAAAAGTGGCAATCCATCCACAATATCCGGATCAAGAGATAACGATTGGAGGGACACTGTCTAACAAAGGAAAGGCAGACATGTGTTGCCTCTTAAAGGAAAATCTAGACATCTTCAAGTGGGAACCTAAAGACATGACTGGAGTGCCAAGGTCAATAGCAGAATATAAGCTACAAATCCGCGAAGGATATCCCCCAACCAGGCAAAAGAAAAGAGGACAAACTCCAGAACGCAACAAGGTAATACTTGAGGAAGTGAGGAAGCTGGTGGATGCAGGAATCATGCGAGAAGTCTACTACCATGATTGGCTCGCTAACCCAGTGATGGTAAAAAAAACATGATGGCAGCTGGCGCATGTGTGTTGACTTCACAGACCTCAATAAAGCTTGTCCCCAAGATTGATATCCACTTCTAGAAATAGACTGGAAGGTGGAATCGCTATGCGGATATCCTTTTAAATGTTTCCTAGATGTGTACAAGGGGTATCACCAGATACAAATGCCAGAACAAGACGAAGAAAAAACAACGTTTCATACCAGCCAAGGTGTGTATTGTTATACCAAAATGCCATTTGGACTTAAGAACGCAGGGGCCACGTACCAACGATTGGTTGATAAAGCGTTCGAAGCCCAAATTGGGCGAAATTTAGAGGTCTATATTGATGACTTGGTGATAAAAAGTCACACAGAGGATGAACTTATCAGGGATATAGAGGAAACATTCTCAACACTTTGGAAAATAAACATGAAGTTAAACCCAAAAAAGTGCACTTTTGGGGAAACATAAGGCATGTTCCTAGGCTACATGATTGATCCTAATGGCATCAAATCCTGCCCAGATAAGATAGAGACAGTCATACAACTTCAAAGCCCAAAGACAAAAAAAGGAAGTGCAATCGTTAAATAGGAAGCTCGCAGGGTTGAATAGGTTCTTGTCCAAATCCGCGAAGAAATCGCTCCCTTTATTTAAAACACTCAAGAAGTGTATAAAAAAGGGAGACTTCAATTGGACAAAGGAAGTTGAAAAAGCCTTCTAGGAACTAAAAGCACATTTAGCGTCGCTCCCTATGTTGGTCGCACCACGCCCAAAAGAAGAGCTGATAATGTACTTGTCAGGTACACATCACGCGATTAGCGCGATGCTAATGATGGATAGGGAGAACTTGCAAACACCAGTATACTTCATAAGCAGAGCATTATAAATCTCTGAACTGAATTATACCCCAATGGAGAAGTTAGTACTCGCACTAGTATTCGCGGTGAAAAGGTTGCACAAATACTTCCAAGCACATCCCATAGTGGTGATTACAGATCAACCCAAAACAGATAATATCAAAACCAGATGTAACGGGAAGACTACAGAAGTGGAGTGTTCTACTTGGAGAACACAATATTACGTACAGAACACGTAACGCTGTAAAAGGAAAAATTCTGATAGACTTCATCATCGAAAAACCAGAAGAGGACGGGCAGGAACCAAAATAGGAGGGAGAAGACCAAAACCCATGGATCTTATTCACTGATGGACCATCCTGCATCAATGGATCCGGCGTAGGGCTCATACTAACCAGTCCGGAAGGAATGAAATTTACATGCGCGCTGCGTTTTGAATTCACAACTACGAATAATGAGGCAGAATATGAGGCGCTTATCGCAGGACTAAGAATTACAGCCCGGATGGGCGTGCGCAATCTTAAAGCAAATTTAGGTTCTCGCCTAGTAGCGAACCATATATTTGGTGAATATGAAGCAAAAGATGAAAATATGATTCAATACTTGCACAAAGCCAAGTCATTGATATAAGGATTCAAAAAGTTCCTAATATGCCAAATACCTAGAGGGGAGAACAAGAAGGCAAATGCACTCAGCAAGATAGCGTCCACCAGCTTTGCACACCTATCAAAGCAGGTCCTGGTAGAAATCCTTAAGGACAAATCCATAACAGAACAAGAAGTCACATCGGTCGTTGACGAAGAAGGTCCTACATGGATGACGCCAATCGTAGACTATTTAACGAAAGAATCACTCCCGCTGGACGAAACCGAAGCGCGACGAATACGAAGACGCTCGAGACAGTTTGAAATCAAGGACGGGATTCTTTACAAACGCTCATTCCTTCAGCCATGGCTAAGGTGCGTGAGACCACGACAAGCACAGTATGTCATTAGTGAAATACACGAGGGATCCTACGGCATGCATGCAGGACCAAGATCAGTAGTGGCTACAGCATTGCGTAGTGGATATTATTGGCCGACCATGCACGTGGACGCACGTACACTCATCTACAAATGCAATGACTGCCAGGTACACAGGCCGGTACCGCGCAAACCCTAAGAGGAACTAACACCTATCACTTCCCATTGTCCATTTTTCAAGTGGGGAATAGACATCGCAGGAACTTTCCCTGTGGCCGCATGTGGAATTAAGTTTCTAATAGTCGCGATGTACTACTTCATAAGAAGGATTGAAGCAAAGGCAGTAGCAACAATCACAGGGAACCATGTGAAAAGGTTCGTATGGAACAATATAGTATGTCGATTTGGGCTACCTGGAGAGATCGTTTCTGACAATGGAAAACAATTCGCGGAGAACCCATTCAAAAATTGGTGCGCGAAAAACAACATCAATCAAAGGTTTTCATCGTTAGCCCATCCACAAACCAATGGACTTGTGGAAAGAGCAAATAGGAGCCTGGGAGACCGCATAAAAGTGTGATTAGGGGAAAACAACAAAAAATGGGTCGACGAGTTATCACATGTCTTGTGGGCACATCACACAATGATAAAAACCGCTACGGGCGATACCCCTTTTGCCCTCACGTACGGAACGGAGGCGGTCATCCCAGCCGAAATCGGGCTACAAACTCTTTGCACAACAGAAGTAGACATGGTCACAAACGATGATGAACTACGGTTGAACTTGGATAATTTATGAACGGAGAGAATTGGCAGCTATCCACGAGGCCAATTCAAAAGCAAAAATGAAGGGTTACTATGATGCTAGGGTACGAAAGACTTCCTGTAAAACCCGCATGCTTTTACCATTAATAGTACCCTTACGATCGTACGTACATCATTAGAACTTTCCTTTTATAGAACGTTTAAGTTTCACGAACAAGAATTACAAGTATTACGTACGTGTTATAACACGATAAGTATTTATTACGTATTAACACACGATAATTATTTTAATAATAATTATAATCACGAACATACGAACATGAAATCATGAACGTAAATTAATCACGAGCTAATATTACGTATGTATGTATATTTATTACGATCACGAATAAATATATTAAGTCACGAACGATAACTAAATAAATCACGTAAAACACGAACACGAGAACACACTTATTATTTAGACACGGAAAATGTTCGGGTTACCCCCATGTGGGCCCCTTACCCGCGGACACAACAAGAGAAAAGGGCCAAGCCCATAAATTTTTACTAAACAAGGGATTTAGGGGAAAAGTTATTTTCATAATAACTAAATATTGAAAACAAGAAAAACCCTAAATCTTTTTCTTCTCTTTGCTCTTTGGCCGCCGGGTATACACACAACAAAGGGGTGTTTTGGTTGATTTTTGGTGTTCGATTTATTGCAAGGATCGTTGTGTGTTCATCCTTCTTTGATTCACGTGATTGGTATAAACCCTAAACCTCTTTTCTTTTTACGTTTTGATTTATTAATCACATGAAATCATGAATGTTTTTAATAACAAATTAAAAACAGGTATAAACAAGTTATTTAATCATGGGGTATAATTAATTAGTGGTTAAAGGGTGTTTGTTTTGTGGCTGACGCCTAAACCAAGCCCAAGGGGGTCTCGGCTTGGCTTTAATTCGCACCACCAAGACCGCATGGTCTTGATTTGGTGTCTTGTTGTCTCGGCAGCAGCAAGAATGGAGACCCCGACCTCGGTCGGGGCATGGTGGTGCTCGGGTAGGCCACGGTAGCAAGGGGAACACCGGCTAGCCGGTGCGAACTCTTGGCTAGCCGGCGACTAGTTGACCAAGGGTGCATTGGGTCTGGTTCACGGATTAAAACACGGGTCCGGTTCACAAATGTTTAGAATAAAACACGGTCCGGTTCATGAGTTATTTTTAAAAGGTTAAATATTTTTACAAGTTATATTTTTTTACAAGACTTAAATTAAATTAATTAAAAACACAAACATGATTAATTTAATTTACATGACTTAGGTTATTGATTTTATTATTAATACATGAATTTTAACCTAAGTATTTTTCCATTTAATTAGACTATATAATTAATTAATTATTACAATAATTACCTATAATTAATTGATTTACATGACTTAGGTTATATTATTAATAGATAATAATACATGTTTTAACCTAAGTATTTATTTTTACTTTTATTTAATTAAATCATGTTATATTTAATTGAATACTTTAACCTATAGTTTATTTAATTCACATGAAATAATTAATAAACTCTACTATTAATTACATGACTTAGAATATTAATCACTAAACACTTAAGCTTATATAATTAGCTTATTATCCAGCTTATATCTAATTATGGAAACTTTCTATTTTTAGAAACTTATTTAATTAAGGCAGCTAATCTATTTATAGAAACTTTCTATTTTTAGAAACTTATCTATTTTAAGCAGTAAATCTATTTTTGGAAACTTTCTATTATTTGAAACTTTCTAATTTTGGAAACTTTCTATTTTTGGCAACTTTCTAATTTTGGAAACTTTCTATTTTTAGGAAACCTGCTATTTTTAGGAAGTTACTTATTATTACACAACAAGTATAATAATACAGGAAATACAAGTAATACTTAATCAGAATGGACAGAATACATGATAAACACAGTATTAAGCTTAAACCAGTAAAACATGACATGAACATATAAAACAAGCTAAGACATGTTATAAAACCAGTTACGTACTCAGTGATCAGATACTTATACACGTATGTATTTATGTAGCATTAGTGATACCGAAGTAGGACTCTCTTCCGTTCGTCTTCTTCGTTCACTGGACATAAGGTACGGATTCTCCGTCCTTTCAGTATGGACATTCTTCCTTATTAGGATTTCCCGTATGCAGCCAACTGTTTTCCCCAGTATATGGTTTATATGTTTTTGAATTGCTTATGTTTAATTAGAATACCTAAAGCCATATACATGCATGACCAGTTTCAACTATTTATGGAGGTACCATAACCATAACACTGGAGGCACCAGTGTTATGACTTCACCACGGCGGAGTGATAGCTCGTGGCGTCCCTTTCAGCTATTGGCCATATTATTATTATCAGGTGGGGTGTATGGGTGCATCCTAGTTTACATGTTTTCAGCAGATTATTCAGTTTGAATGTGGTGTGTGCCTCATCCTTCACAAGGAGTTGCTCCCTCCTACCCAAAACCAATATATTAAATTAGAGGCAGCCCCTCTAATTTGCATGACGAGGTCACCCCTCCAAGTATTCATGCACGTTGATATTTCATGACCTATATTGGCTAATGGTAAATATGTTAAACAGTTTTTACAAGATAAACATAAGGCTTTTCAAACTATAAAACCAGTTTTACTAAGATATAACCAGGTTATCCAGGACTTAGTCTTTTCCGCTGCTTCATGTTTATATGCTTATATTATTCATGATATACTTGTATATCCGTGCACTGAGCGAATTGCTCAGCCGTTTTCCTTTTCATGTTCCCAAAATGGCAGGTACTCAGGGAGGCTCGTAGACTTTAAGCGTACGTGCATATGGATTGGAAGCTTCCTAGCCTTCTTTACTTTATGCATTTCTATATACTTTGATACTCATTTCCATGGACATTGTTTAGTCCTTCCATTTACAGTAATTATGTTTGTGTGTGATGAGTTCTACTTTTGGGGTACCGATGTTTGATTCCGGTATTTCCTTTATGGTCATGTAATGTTTAGACATTTATCCTTGTATGCTTTGATGACACGCCATAATCACGCGTGACATTCCATTTATCAAAATGGGGTGTTACAATTATGGTATCAGAACCAAGGCTTCGACCTGTAGGCTCTCAAAACACGACCTGTGATTAGTGGGTAGTCACTATGGTCTTCCTAGAACTGACAGTCGGTTTTCATGCATTCATCATTTTCATGCATACATATATATGTCATTGTCACAGGTTTATGACTAAGTAATGGTTGGTACATGACTGGCCCTATTTAGTCGCATGTGTTTTATTGAAACTTTTAAATTTGGGACCGACCCATAGGCGTCCCCTCACCATGTCTTTTGTTTTGGGTGAAATGACCATAGGCGTTCACTCTGGCGCATACAAAAGTTTTCATAAAACTGCATCATGCATTCATGTACTAGTTTTCTTGCATAAAATTTTTCTCATGATTTATTGGTACAATTTTTTTTCATGTGTTTATGTTTTAATCAGTTTAATCATATATTTTATGTTATACTGTCAGATGGTTCTCACACGCGAGCAGGAACAACTCAATGCAGCAATCCAAGCTGCAATGCAAGCTATGCTTCTTCAGCTGAGGAACGAAATCAGGGCTGAGGTTCAGGCTGCCAACAATCAGCAGCATCACCCAGTACCTCATCTTCATCCTCCAGCAACATTGGCCACATGGTTGGAGAGATTCAATAAGCTCCGTCTTCGAGCTTTCGAGAGAACAGATAGCCCAAGTGAAGCTGAAAGCTGGTTGGCTCACATTAAGAAGATCTTCGATGCTATGGGTTGTGACCCCGTTTTCAAGTCGAGGTTGGCATGCTACTGGTTCGAAGGTGATGTGTTAGCATAGTGGATAGCACTGAAGCAGTCCGAGGGAGGTGATGATTGGGTGGCTGGTTTGACATGGGCTCAGTTCAGGGATAGGGTGATGGAGCAGTTCTTTACCAAGGCTGAGCAAGAAAAGCTGAAGAGGGAGTACCATGGGATCCGACAGAGAGCTGGGGAGAATAGCAACGAGTTCATGCAGCGCTTTCTTCGCTTAGCTGGTTTCCTTGGTGCAGCAGCAGGTACTCCTGAAGAGCAAGCACACCACTTCAGGTGGGCTCTTCGGACATTGGTCGCAAACAACTTGGTGTGTGCTACGTTCAGCACGGTAGCACAAGTGGCCGATGCAGCACGTAAGCTGGGGATGCTGCAGGAGAGAGATGAGTTCGGGGAAGCAGAGAGACCGATAAGAGGTAAACATTCGTATTCAAGCGGTGACCAATCCGTATTCTTTCAGTATATGTCAATATTTCATCTCTTTAAATTGTATCTTCCAGGCAGAAGACTGGGGACCGGTCTCAGCCGGCTACTCAGCAACAGCCTAATCAGCCCAAGGGAAACTCAGACTCACGACCGTTCTGCTACGGATAAGCGTGGCGGTAATGATTATTACTGTAACAACGCTAGACACTCCAACAGCAGCAGGTCCTTATACTTACTCATTTTCTTATGATTACATGTTATAATTCTTAATTCTGACACATTAGCAAATATTCTACCAGGAATCATGGTAACGGTAGGGACCAGAACCAGAGAGGTTCACAGCCTAACCGTCCAGCTATCACTGGTATTAAATCTTATGATTATACGTATTTTCCTTTGTACCCTATTTTCATGTCTCATGTATAGTGTTTTTATTAGGTTCTCAGCCAGTCAGGACACCTGCTAGAGGATGTACTCATCCTCTTTGCTCCACTTGCCACCGTAGGCAACCAAGGCCATGTCACTGAGACAGTGACGCATGCTTCAAGTGTGGTCTTCCTGGCCATCGCATGAAGGATTGACCCCTTAATAGCAGCACGGCTAGCATGCACCGCAAGAACCTTAAGAAAAGGGACCTCCATCTTGAAGGGATTAAGCACATTTTTTAAGAGGGCAAAGACATGAACTGTTAGTTGCTCTGAAGATGGCTTCAAGTGGAAATCAGCCTGAGTCTCTACGCCCTCAGCTCCATGGCGCGCTAGTGTTAGTCCCTCCATCAAAGCTTCAAAAGGCACCTCCTGATCCACATTACCAAACCCAAATGTAGGTAGAGGACATACCTTCATCAACTGCAAGGCGGCCGTGAGCTTAGACTCAGCAGCAGGATCGTAGAAGGGCACCTCTACCAAGTCCTTTTTTAACAATTCAGCCTTGTGCGCTTTCTCTAGGCCCTTGGAGGTGCCTCATTAACTGCAGCAATGATGGACTGGGCGAAGGTGACCCGTAGAGTAGGGTCTTCCAGGGCACCCATGGCAGCTAGGCGCAGACCGTGGTGCACCAGCCAATGCTTCTCGGCTATCTCTCGCATCAATCATGGATACAAGTCAACATCAAACTCGACGCTCAATCTATTCAGTTGGCTGGTAAGATCCCTCACATCACCATTCACCCTTGCGCCCATCACATCCACACCAGCCACGAACTGGTCCTTTCCCTGCTCAAAGGATTTATTGCCTCGTCATTTGAAGCCTTGAGCAGGGTAAGCTGCGGGCGCTCATCTGCAAGAGCGGCGACTAGGTCATCTCTTTCTTCAGTAAGAGAGTGGATAAGATCGGCATCCTGACGTCCTCTTTCAGCCTCGTGGTCAATCTTCGCCTGCATTTCTCCAAGGGCCAAAGTCTTCTCCTCAACAATTTGCCCAAGTCTCTCCTCTGTAGACTGGACTTGAACGGAAAGCTCTAGGAACCTCTTCTTGATGCGTGACCTTAGTGTCACGTTCTGCAATGAAAAGTGACTCATTTCATCTGCAAGAACTGCATCATTCATCCCTTCCAGCACAGCAGCTCGACTAGGGGGCACGATGTTGTCTAAAAAGATGGCGCAGTCAAAGGCGCCTGTCAACTATGAAGACATGGGCAGATCCCAGTTTGGGGCAAAAGGGGATCTGGGCCAAACGCACTTTCCCCTGCTGCTGTAGTATCCTTTGAAGGGGAAGGCACGTTGGCCACCTTGGCAAACAAGTCTTCTTAGTCATCATTGTTGCAAGAAAAGGTGGGATTAGAAGAATAAAAAGGAGGCATAAGTGTTGTAGTACTAACAAAGAGACAAGTCTTTTTACCTTAAGTTGATGGTGGCATGGTGGCAGGAGGAGTTCGTGGAGGGGTCCTTGTAGCATCTTCCTCAATGTCTTCTTCACCTTGGTGCGCACTAGAGGTTTCCTCCTGTTGCCTGCACGCCTCTGTGGACGAGGGCCCAGCCCCCGTGCGAGCGGACTTACGAGAAGCAGTTGGAGAGCTTCTCTGCCTCTTCCCCAACAAAGAGGAGTTTGCCTCCTCGTCCTTCTCCAATTGTTGAGAGGCGAACTCAGCATCCTCAGTAAAGTTGTCCAAGGATAGCGATGAACTGAGGAATGGTGGTGGTCGTTGTTCTTGTGGTGGTTGTTGATGTTGTTGCGCTGGTTGTTGTGACGGTTGCTCTGTGCCGGTTTCTTCTTGTTCTTGTGCCACGGAAGCTTCCCCAACTTCCAGGTCCATGGTGTTCTTGTGCTCACGTTCTTGTAGTGACTCTTCATTTTCCTTCTCAGGGCGGGCGTAGACTATCAAATCCTCGGGTAAGGCGCCACGAACAAGGTCAAGAACATCCATTGCTGCGCAACAGTAAAACAGACAAACAAGAAAACAAATTTTAGTTTTCAGAAAAAGATGGTACTTACAGGTTAATATGAAGAACGCGAGAAGAACCACTAATGTTGGCCACTTTGGGTACGGAAGACGGGTATCTGATGTGCGCCACAGATGACTGCGCGACTCAGACCAAGAATAACCAACAATGCTTCAGGGTATGGTTGCACAAGAATGCGGTTGTTATTCAAGAGCTCCGCGTCCCCAGTATTGTACGAGTTGGGGCCAAGTGTTGGGTCCTTCCTCACCGTTCCAGGGGTTAAAAAGGGAAAATGAAAGGGAAAGGCGGCTTCGTCGATCTAGAAAAACCTATCATTCCAATCCCTTAGAGAGTCTATTTTTCCATCATAATACTGCGTTCCATTCTTTCGCTTAGCGAATGACACCCAACCATTGGCAAGTTTCCGTTGGTAAAATACATGAAATATGTCTACGGTTGGCTCTATGTCTAAAGTACGAAAATTAATTTCAAAATTCGAAATTTTGGCTGCCCCTATACAATGCAATTGAGATAAGTGGATCTCGTAATGCATTAACACGCTAATAAGGAAGCGTGACATAGGTATACGTTGATTCGCGTAGTCAAAAAACCGGGTGTATATTCCTATTTTCCCCCTGGATCTTGCCTGATATTATGCCGGGGGTTGGGAACTTCTAGGTGTAAATAATTCATAATATAGTATTCCGTCGTGAACTGGTCAAGTTCATCTATGGTGAGGGTCGAAGTAATTTCAGAAAGTTGTTTAACCATGATTACGCAAATAAGATACAGTGGCAGCAAGGATTACCTTCGAAGAAAATTGAGGTTTTAGGAGACGTTAATGGAGTTTAGAAGTTTTAAAAGTTATAAAACAGTCAATGGACGGAGTCAGTAGTATATATATACCCCTCCTAAATTACTGTTCAATGCTTAGATCTGAGCCACGTGTTAACCACTTGCTAAATCTGACGGTGGAAGATGAAGGGGTAAATATGACACGGCAGACACTTTTCCCGGGTTTCGAGGGGGTTAGGTAAAAGGGGGGATGAATGTCTTCTTGGCGGGAGTATTAAAAGTCTTCTTGGATACTCATGTGTGGTATATACGCATATTGATTTTTGAGCACTTAGAAGGTTGTAATCTAGTAGCCGCGGTTAGAACCTCCGACCACTAGACTTGGGGGGGGGGGGGGGGGGGGGGGGCATGATGACGTATAATCCCTAAGTCGGGCTGAACAATCTGACTCACGGGTACTACCCGTATCCATCAGGAATGGATTAATACTTACGCGATATACGCACAGCCCAGAAGGCCCAGTAAGTCGTTGTTGCGCATATGGTTCATTACTTAACCGTGTCCTCGTCACACTACGACAGGATCAGGCAAGAATATAATCTATCATATAGATATATTCGCCTAAAGGGAAGAGATATACACTTACCTTAGTTATACGATAAGGATCAAGCTATTCTGGTTCTTTATCTCTTCCTTTGGCCGCAAGAGTAGGAGAACCCAGCCAAGACTCTCTCGGGTATAAAAGGAACCCCATAGGTTCCACAAAGGTACGATACACACAATACTCTAAACCCTCACATAACACTCAAACCGATTACTTAATCTCACGTCGGAGTTTAATCGTGGGACAAGCGCCCATGGTAAGCCTAACGGTGTCTCTTTTTAGTGTGCAGGATCTTCAAACAAGTTTCACTTGGTGCAAGAGCCGGAGTCCACAAGACCCTGAATTAAGCCGAATTCGGGTCTAGATAGGTCCATCCAACGTTTGTATCAACACTTACTTTATACTATATCTTGGTTATATACGGTATAAGCCCGGATTGATGATTCGTTCTTTGTCTTGTGGATTTTCTTTAGCGTAAAGTCATGTAACCCTAATTCGATTAATTATAATTGCGTTTTTATTATGATCTTGTTAAATCGCTTTCGTTATGTGTGCTTTGATCTCGTTTAGGGTTTTGTGTAATTGTTATGAACTATATAAAGCTTCACATACAATCACGTTCAACCAAACCTGGGGAAACAGGCTGAACGTGAGGGGGAGAAAGTCAAATTGCTTAAGCTTGAACTTGCCAACACCAATGAAAGCACAGTCGATGAAACAGCTGATAACACCATTTCCACACCTACCCCTCTCTAAGTCATCACACCAACTGTCATATCTGATGATGATGAAGTTAAGGGGGAGCAACAGCCAAATGAACAAGCTGGTCAATCAAAGGCCCTAACTCTGGTTAACACCAAGGAGACTATGGACGATGATGAACCAGCAGCCAATAAACTTAAGTTTGTTGTTAGCTCCCTACCAAAGGCTGTGCAAAACCAAGCTCAACTTGCATTTACAAAATATGCAGGCGAGCTTAGAAAATAAGCTGTGTTATCATCTGTCTCAAAGAAAGGAAAGGAAATAGTTGTGGTAGACTCAGACGTCAAACTAAAGAAAATAGTTGTGATCCTAGTGATAGGAGGATCAACAGCCAAAGTCTCTCAAATCCACACATTTGAAACCATTGGTGAGAAACCTCTAACAGCTGAGGAGATTGAGAAACAGGCAAAGGAATTTAAAAGGCTGAATGAAATCAAGAAAGCCAAAGAGCTGAATGAGGCTAAGTTAAGAAGAATGACTCCTCAACATAGAGAGGAGCAGAGACAAAAGTTAAGGGAAATGGAGCTGAAACGCACAGAGGCACTCAAGAAAATCAAAGCTGATTATGATGCCTATGTAAACTCAAGATATCACCTAGGGAAAATCACTAAGTTCAAATATACGGTTCAAAAGTCAACTCACATTCCACAGATGGTAATTTGGAGAGATAACCAACAGGCTAACATGAATATATTTGATAACTTCAAATTGAAGACACTTGGCTTATGTGACATCCGTCAAATTTCCAACTTAATTTATTCATGTAGTACGAGTACTTTAACTGTTTACCGACGAGTTGTCGACATGAATGTGTTAATTTTTTTGCTTTGCGGACAAAGCCCTTTTTAGGGAGAGCATATGTAACATCTCGAGTTTTCGCGATTATTAAGTTGAATGCAATACACGAAGTTGGTGGGCGTATTATGTTTGCCGTACGTTTATTTGATATACTTACTAGATTACGTGAAGTCTCGCACAATTGCCTTTGTTTTGGGATCGTGTGTCAAACGGTTATAGAAGTCGTGTTCATTCAGTTCGCGTCTAAACTTAAACACCGTGAACCCGAGTCGAGTTGTATAAACTGTCACAGCATGTACATATATTTGAGTATAAACTTTCATTCATGTTTATTGCAAAACTTGCCTTACAAGAGTCCCAATTTCAGTCACATGTCTAGCTACAAATAAACCCCATAGTTTATTTCCCACTAACCACTACAAGACAGCACACATGCCTAGTTTACCCCATTTGGGTATATCACAAGTTACCATTTTCAGTTTGAAGGTAACCCTAGACTATCAATACATGATTAAATACAAATCCAAAGTTACCCAATGTCCAAATACAAAGTTTAACACAGTCCAAATTACAAACACAAATTCTGTACAAGTCTTTCAAATACAACTCCTGGGTAGGTGAAGATTAGTGTCCAGCCGACCCACACGTCGCGTCCAACCTGCAAAACCGTAAGAGTCAAGCTTTCCATCTCGTCCGAACCTGCAAAACCGACAACGTAGCATCCCATTGTGAGTCTTTTCGTCTCTTCGTTTTCCTTTATGAAGTCCTAGTTGTGCTCGTCTTTTACAAACCTGCGAATAATCAAACCAATGTGTTAGTCTTTGTAACGGTCTTATTTTTAACTAAAAACTGAAAAGGTTAAACCTTAATAACTAATACTTGAAACATGTCTATGACTTTACTTTTCTGTCAACCAAACCGAGACCCGACTTAGACCAAACCGAGACCCCGACTTAGACCAAACCGTGACCCAACCAAGACCACAATCAAGAACCAAACCGAGACCCAAGTCAAACCAAACCGAGACCCAATTAAAGGCCAAACCGAGAACCAAACCAATCCAACCAAGTTTCTTACTTTCTGCCAAAACTATCAACAATCAATACCAACTAATCTAAATGTCTTAACCATTTTTTATTTTACAGAAACACCCTAAAACCCTCAATCATGCCGCGAGTATAAAAACCCCCATTTCAAATCGAAACCCTAGAAATTAAAAACCCTTTTAAACATTAAATTAGCATTTTCCACATTCCAAAAACATCACATAACCATGAGTAACAGCCAAATGTAAAAACCCCCAATTTTATAAAAACCCTAGATTGACTTTTTATTAATTAAAACATTAATTAAACCTAATCTAAACCCGAATCCAATAGTTAATTTAATTGAAAACGAGTTATGCAAAAACCCCTAATTGACCGAAACCCTAATTTTTATAAACCGATTATATATTGAAATTAGTTTGATTTTATACAAGAAAACATCAATTAATTGCATTTAAACCCGAGATTGATAAAAACCCCCAAATATTTCAAAACCCTAAATTCGTTTATTTCAAATCCGAGAGCCTTATGGTTCTCAACAAGTTTATATAAATTAATCAAACCCACTGATCTTTTATAAATCGAAAACCAATTAGCTTTTGTAAAAGAAATGAAGGAGAAACAAACTTATCTTTGATTATTGGCTGGAGATTAACGTGACCATAAGGATAAACACATCAGAAACCAAATCGGTTTGATGTGGGGATGAAACCCCACATCTCACGCGATCTAAACACCTCAGACCACCCATACATGATTGTTATACTCAAACTGATAAGGATATTAGCCATGGAAGGGATGAACCGATCTAGATTTGAGAGAGAGAAGAGATTGGGGCGGTGGAGTTATTTCCGAGGGAAGAGAGAGAGTGTAACTCTCTGTTATGGAGAGTTGTGTGTGTAACACACGTATAATTACTCTTTCGTTCCTTGTTTATTCCGCCCATGGGCCGGGCCGGGTCATAGGACCCTTGGGCCGGTTTGTGAGTGAAGTTATTGGACCCATTTTGGGCCAAGTATTTATATTGAGTTTAGTTAAAAGCCCATGAAACGAATTTTATAAATTTAGGGTATAATTTAACCCGTAAAACCCGACCGTTTAATAACCGACTTTTATTTGTCGAACTTTTCCGTAAACGTATGATTTCGTCAAGCACAACTAGGGTGTCGTGTCTCCTATTAATATAATTATTCGTATCGTAACTCGATCCTCATAATTAAATAGGTCGCGGCTAGCGTAACCGTACTCTCGAGCTATTTTATCTTCATTCTCTTTGCTGAATTACGAGGTGAGTTTATAGCCCCATACTTTACTATTTTCACTGCTTTTGGGGTGAGACATTGCTTGATTTTAACGTGTGAACACAAGTGCATTTACTGATTTATATATTAGTCTAAGTCCCACTAAAAACCCAGTTGCTTTGGCCCGTGAATCGTGAACCGTTAATTACTTTGTGTAAGCGCGAATGTTATGGATAGATCTATCGGGATTGACGTCCCTGTCTGTCTTGTCCAACAAGGGGACAAGCGGGCACAGTTTCATTTGAGTCTGAGATAGGATGTCGTGGGTTTAGGCATCTAGTTTGGGCTACCTTTATATGATTATACTGTCGGTGTTGTTAACGCTTCGGTGTCACGAGCTTAGACTGTAATAAATACTTTTGGGATGACTTTGTATCTGTTATATTGTCATCACATTTGGGAAAATCTTGTGGTTCATTAAACATTTCCACTTAACTAAACCTATGAACTCACCAACTTTATGTTGACACTTTAGCAATGTTTTTCTCAGGTATTAAGAAGGAAGATGCTAAATGAGGTCTCATGCATTGCTGTCATTTCTTTGAAACAACGATCATTTGTACCATTTGAGAAAACTATGTTTTGTAACTGTATTCAGTTTATGCTTCCGCACCTTGTTAAAACTATTTATTTTATTAATTACAAGTGATCTATTTTCCGAACGTCTCATTTAGAGGTCGTTCTTTGTGACTATGTGCGTATGATAATCATGACTCACCACTCCCTTGTCGCCATTATACTCTGATATTTTGGGAGTGTGACAGCTTATCTGAATGGTTTGAACTAGAGAAGTTAGCTGAGAAGAAATCTAGACAGACCAATTTCTTACTTCTAAAGACTCTGAAAGCTAAATTCAACTGGGTGAAAGAACAGCTGCCAAGCTCAAAACAGATCCCCATCCACAACTGTTTGAACAAGAACCCTAAAAGTTGAAAAGAAAAGAAAGAGGTTGAACCAAATTCTTGAAGAAACTTTTGTGACACCTGACTGTCAAGTTGATGAGATGTTCAGGGATCTCATCCTACCAAATGGAATTGTAGGACCCATTGATGGACAGACATACACTGAGCCTGAAAAAGGAATGACTTTTATGAACAGCGGGTGCCAATATGTGTTCCAAAGGGAAAGTAAGTTGGGTCTAGCTTCCACTGTTCAGCTTCTACTCTTCAAGAATGTGCAGAAAGTTAACTCTGAGTATCCCAAAGTCTTTGCCAAAGCATTGCAAGCTGAACTGGATACCAAAAACGATATTGCTAAAGCTGAAGAGAAAATAAAGAATGATGATTATTGAAGAAATCACAATTGTACTTTACTTTCATAATTTAGTTGTACTTATGTTTTGTACATGTAATATATTCTACGTCTTAATGAATTATGAAGTTGTTTGTTACACCTGATATGGGTAAGAAAAAGTTGTTATCTCACTTACTATAACTAATTTTGATCTAACTGTATTTATGTTTAAATAGGGGGAGATTGTTGGGAATCTAAGTTTGTTAGATTTCCCGTAGTCGTAGATTTAAACGTAAATCAAGCTGTGTGTTATCAACTTGTCTGTGCTAAGGTGACAGGCAAGTACTACAAGACTCACAGAGAACTTATTCTCTGTGAGCAACCACATAGGAGTCCATGTCAGAGACATTGTCAAGGAAGTCGAAGATTACTTGAAGACATACTCATTGGTTGTGATGGATAACAACCAAGATGTATCAGGGACTCTTAGTGGTTGAGTGTTAACAGGGGTGGAAATACCCTGTTAACACTCAGTACACTTTGGATATCCCTTAGTGTTTAGGCGGGAACTATTTGGGCGGGACAAATAGTGCTTTAAAGTAAAGCAGCCTAAAGTACGAGTATGAAGAAAAGGGAAACTATGTTAGCCCTATTTACCTAAAGCCTTGTAGCAGACTACCAAGAATATAAGAGAATCTTATGACAGATGTCTGACCTTATCTGTCTGGTTTAGTCGCTATCAACTCAACCATCAAAGTCAACCTCGTATCACTATAAATAGAGAATGTACCATAGATTTAATGTTGTTCACTTTGTTAGATTTCACACATTAACTCTCTTGAACTTGAAGAACAATCAGTTGTGCCTGTGTTCTTAAGTTTTCTTGTAAACTTGTAACTTGTGCAAGTTTACGTGTCCAAAGAGTACACAACACATTTTCATCAAACTGTGTGATCCATAACACTTGTAATACTTGTTATACGATAATAAAGTCTTACGTTTGAAAAGTATTTAATTGTATTAATTATCCTTATTAGTCGTTTCAATCTAGGATTAGGGACTTACAGACGCGACTTGTAGAACTCGCTCGTGGGTTTTATCCCACTACCTTTAGCCTAAATAAAGGCATTTCCTTTTACTTTAATATCAGTAACCACAAAATTCAAAAGAAACCTATGCACGGTACGGATAACCATAGCTCATGTTCTAGCCTACGTCGCGAGGCGACGACGCATGTCATTGTATCGTTTTTGCGTCGCAAGTGTTTGTGCCAAAGTAGCCATCCGAGGTGCTAGGCAAAAACGTGAGCCTACTATGCCGTAAGTATATTGTGCATCACGTTTTAAAAAAAAAATACTTTTTTATATAAAAACATATGAACGTGTAAGAACGTTGGTAACGGCTAGTTTTTTAGGTATACTTTTTGACTGTTTAAAAGTATTAAATACCTTATTTCCAGTACTGTTTTCAATATAAATACCTCATTCAAATCCAAATTATATATGCAATCATCTTTTTTCTATATCGTATCTTCTATATTTTTTAAGCTTCAAAAAATGAGTCAAAATTCAAATTAATGGATAAACTTTTGGTTTAACGATCTTCAAGTTCAAATATCGAATACTCAGTTACCGATTTCGTCATCTTCATATAACACAAATACTCTCTCATACGCAACCTCGAGCTTATAAAAAAAAATACTCAATTTTCCTTCTTTGCTAACTGCTGCAATCGCGACGCCAAAAAAGAGCGAACCGACCGAAAGATAACGGCAAGACTAGAAGTATGTGAAATTCGAAAAAGGAAAGTATACTTGTAGATCATTCGATTTGACACTGTCGGGATGAGTCCGACTGACGTGGCAAAGATCAAGAGTTAAAAAAGAAGGCGCGTGCAAAATATCTTAATTCTTACATTGTTCGCGTGTTTTTTTTTCTTTTTAAATTTAGATTTATGTGTTTGTTTTATTTTTTATTTGTATTATTTTTTTATTATTGAAATTTTAGTTTGAATTTTATAATTTGTCAAAAAAAATGCGAGATCATCATAACATCAAAAAGTGTAATGTTAACAAAGAGTTATTCTTTGATGTTATAGTGATATTTAGTGTTATGGCAAAAATGATGATGTAGTATCACTTTTTGCTCATGGCTTAAGTGTACCTTACCTTCTTAGTAACTTAAAGCATAAGGTGTACTCAAGCCGTAAGTGAGTGTAGTGTCATGGTACCACGTCACCACTTTTTTCATAGTACCAAAAATCATCATAACACTAAAAAATGTCTCTCTCCATAACATCACAGGTGTTATGGTGACCCAACATAATTTTTCCTTTTCTAGTGTAGTAAATAACACATAATTAATTTAAAACTAAAAATTAATTAATTCAAATAAAAGCATTACAAATTCTTAAATAAAAAAACATATCTTAAATTACAACAATACAAATATTCGACTTAAAAAATACAACTTAATGATTACGCTTTCACAAAGGCTTCACAATATCATGTGAAGTTTTTCATGAACGTTCCTATCCCTGGAGTTCTCTGTGTTTCCTTCTTGTGTCTTGCATCGTTCGACTGAAGTACGTGAAACATTTGTAGATTAATATCAAATTTGATCTTTCGGTACCATGTTATCAAATACATGATTTTTTTATCATGTTTATTTGATATTGACGTGTGAGTTTATTGAATAATTCTCCACAAACCTTGAAGTGCCTCGAAAGCTCGTTCAACATCTTTTCCGACACTTTCTTGTACTCTTTTAAACTTTTTTTTTCATATGTTCCTATTGTAAACGTTAACAAACGCATACCATTGAGGATAAATTCCATCGACTAAATAGTAACCTTGTTTGTACGTACTTCCATTTACAACATACGCACCTCTAGAGATTCATCTGCAAGTAGTTCATCAAGTAAAACATTAATATCATTATTTTCCCCCGGTACCCTAAAATAAGTATGTCACAATTGTTGATCGGCAATGGCTTCAAGCATTATTGTCGGATATTTCTTATTACGTTTTTTGAATTGATCATGTAAGGCCTTAGAAAAATTTGAGCATTGACATTGCATAAAATCAATGATGTGCATACCCAGGAGCCCGTATTTATTTTTGTGCAATAAACTAAACATGACAGATATCTTCTAAGTTAGGCTTTTTTTTTTAATTCTTCAACGTACTCGTATATGCATTTATTAAAGTTCTATAAACACTAATTGTAGGATTGTTACACACGAACACCACACAAATATATATAAATATACCGCGAGTATATAACGTGTAGATATAGGGGACGATTTAAACAAGAACTAAAGAAAGTAGGATAAGATTAAACAAACAATAAGGATTAATATAAGAGAGAAGAAGAAAGAGAAAAAAAGTGAAATCCTAAAAAGAGAAATATAAAAAAGTTTATCTCTCTAAAACTGCACAAATAAAAAACCACACACACAAATGAGGTGGTGGAGTCCTTCTGCACGATAAGGATCCCAAGACAAAGGTCCCCCTCATTTGTGTGTGCGAGACTAAATCCCCTAATCTTGACAATATTAAATTCGAATTCTCGACACCATTCAATAGCTTGGAATTTTCGACACCGTTAGCTTGGAAAAAGGTGGTTTGTTGTGGAGGTCGCCAGAAAGGTGGTTTGATGTAGAGGTCGTCGGAAAATGGTGGTTTGTTGTGAATGTCGCCGAAAAATGGTGGTTCGTTATGGAGGTCGCCAGAAAACGTGAGTTCGTTGTAGTGGTCACTGGTAGAAGGTGAGTTTATTGTGGTGGTCGTCAGGAAAAGGTGGGAGATGGGTTTGTTGCCGTGATCGTCGGTGGGGATCTCTATTCATCCTTTTTTTTTTGTGCGAGAAATATAAGTGGTTTAATGAAAAGATTGGTTATGATCATTACCATCATATCATTATATGATCAATGAATATAAAACTTTGGTAAATAAAGAGGTGTTGAGAATCTATTCTTTTTACCATAAGTCGATTTGTTTTACTCGTTTTGGGTACATGTTGCATAAAATTTACAAACATTTAATAACGCCCTGTTATAAAATGATGGTGGTGCACTTTGGTTAAGATTATCTTGCAACTTTTAAAGACTAATCAATCAAATTATAAGAAACAACCCTATGCATCAAAATGTATGATGCGAACTCAACCAAAGGTAAAACCAAAATCGAAAGCAATTGGTTACTTGATATCTTAAAGTTTCAGCCAAAAATAATGACATAGGCTCATATTTTAACTTGCACAAAATTAAAATATATCACCAGAGTATGGAGATAACGTATGCTATATGCTCAGGGAACACCAAGACACAGAATTGATCCAAGAGTTCTCGGAGCGCTCGGTACAATTTGTTTTTGGGTGGCATCATTCCAAAATGCGACGGGATAACAGGAAAGTCACACCGTAGGTGGCGTTTTAGAGTCTTGCGCACCATTACTAGTTTGCAAAATCTCAATCCTTTATATCTTAGCCAAGTGACTTTGATTTACCGAGCAACATCACATTACCCCGATTTACCCTGTTTTGGGTTAGAAAAATGATTCTAAATTTCATCTCTGTGGGTAAAAGTGAAGTATAGTGTTGTAGCTAGGGCAGAAAAAACCACATGGGAAATTGTTGTCCTCGAGTATAGTCCACCGTACATATCTACAGATGGCAGACACTCATGCAGAATCCCTACCCTTTGATTGATTGACCTCACTATCTTTCAATTTCCATATTTTTGTTTTTTTTATAACTTGATATCACAATCGTACACGTGTCACTTTTTATGGCAAAATGGACCTACCACACACTTTGGTGTACTTTCAGATAGCCCCGTACCTATGTTATCTTTCCACTTCCCAATTATTACTGTCACTAGTATATCATATCTTTGTGTTTACATGTATGTCACTTTATTTCTTCTAGCTTGTATTTTACGTTTGCTATTTTTACGCTTACATTGTAGCTAGCACGAATAAGTGAGTTGTGGTTTCAATATATTCCAAATTTGATAAAGGAGTTTTGGAAAACTATGTGTATGTCGACCAAGCATCCAAAATATAATTAGAAGATAGACAAGTATACTCAAAGCAAATGTATTATTACGAGAGTGTTTTGGTATTTGGCGGAATCATTTTAAATTTATGTATTTTTTTTACTGAGCGCGTTACCCAACAAGGAAAACATGTTTCGGTAAGTTACTTAGGCAACATTAACTGATCAAGTTGGAGTCCGGATTCAAACCTCCGCACTTTCGTTTGACTTGGTCAACAGCGTGCTTTTGCGGTAGTTGATAGGCAACTGCCCTTAGGTAATTATTAGACGGCTAGATTAGAGTTCAACCCGCACTACAACAATTGTGAACCCTAGGGACGACTTATTCGTCCCTAGGGAAGCACTTATTCGACCCTAAACTCCTAGGGACGACTAAGTCGACCCTAGGAGGTTGTGCCTAAAAATTCGTCTCTAGGATCCTAGGGACGAACCCCTCTTTGTAACGTAGGGACGACTTAGTGGGTCCCGCAACCCACTACGTTGAAAAAATTGACTAATCCTAGGGACGACCTTCTTTGTAACCTAGGGTCGACAAAGTCGTCCCTAGGTTATAAATAAATAAAATGTTTTTTCAAAATTTTCTTAAAAATTCTTTTTTTTTATTATTTTAATAAAATCTTTTTTATAAATATTAAAAAAAACATTTTTAGAAAATAAAAAAAAAATAAATTTATTACCCTAGGGACGACTTAGTCGTCCCTAGGTTTAAAAATGCCCAGGTATTCAATACCTAGGGACGACTAAGTCGTCCCCAGGTATTGACACCTGGGCATTTTTAATCCTAGGGACGACTAAGTCGTCCCTAGGGTAATAAATATGTTTTTTTTTTATTTTCTGGTAATATCCTAGGGACGACTAAGTCGTCCCTAGGTGTACCTGGGGTGAAAAAAAAAATCTGGGCTATTCTGCAGTTTCCAGATTTTTTCCGGAACTTTTTCCGGACAAAATCCACAATTCAAAATGGCAGAATTCGACAAATACAGAATAATAACAAATCAATAAACGTTACAATACCATATTACGATAAATTATCCAACGTCACGATACAATATTCATCAAATACACTTATTCAATCCTAAATCAAATGTTTCAAACGCTACAAGTCTCAAACTTTATTAAACATGCATAATAAGAAAAACACTACCACAACCTCTACTCCGCATCCTCGTTAGGTGAAAAGTCACCTTCCCTATCGTCACCATCCTCGTCACTCCCCTCGTCATTCACCTCGTCATCGCCTGATAAGTCGTCACCACTGTTTTGTACATTCCTATCTCGACCCAACTCGTCAACGGACCGGTAATCGTGCTCATGGGGATTTGAGATTACACGAGAACCTCCGGGTATGGATTGTGAAGTAGAGCCGATCTCATAAGCCGAGTGTGTGGTGGGACGATAACAATAGTTAAATGTGTTATTGTTGGTGACGGGAGTAATAGGATAAGTGCCGGTATAGGGAGGTTGGAGTGGTTGGAGATTGTCGGGCAAAGATGGTCGGTATGCGTCGATAGAAGGAGGTTGCACTGGTTGTGCCCAAGGATAGGGGGGTTGGACTAAATGAGCCCAATCAGGAGCTAGGGTGGGCATAACAAAGGGTCGGGGCGGGGGTACAAAAGTAGGAGGTCTAATTGGGTGATCAGTATTTGAGTTGTAGTTCTGGAAAAACTCACCCAATTGACTCTGATATTGCGCCATTTGCTCGTACGACGTCTGACTATATTGTTGCGCCGCATCTGCCTTTAACGCTGCCAAGTAAGCCCGTTGCTGCGCCGCCTGATTCTCTCTCCTCAGCAGCTCCATCTCTCGCTCATTTCGTTCTATCAATTCTTGAAATTCACTACGAGAGGGAACATCTGGTCGACGTGGAGCACCCCGCCTGCGATAAGTTACAACAACAATGTTTCATTATATACAACAAGACATAAATATGAACAATTGATTTACATTTTGTTTTATTGAGGATATATAACCTGCGAGTTGTGTTATTGGCACCACCCGGTAACTTTCTGTCTTGTCCCGACACATTTTGCTTATTTTGACTTGGCATGATTTGAGCCACTATTTCTTTATCAGACATGTGCGGGACTATACCGGCTCTCACTTGGTCCCTGAGGGCTTTCATCTTTTCCTGGGAAAAAAAAAACGATTTAAAAGAAATGAAATTAGTTACTAAGGCATGTAAAGAGTTATATATTACTTACATATCTTTCCTCGTTTTCTTTACTTTGAAACGTGCCACCACTTGAGTGCCCCTTCCTCCATGTTTCAACCAGGTCCTCGTAAACCCCTTCCTTGACTTTCTGTAAAATCTCAAATAAATTAGTAACGAGCTATAATAAATAAACAATATAAACGCTTTTAAATAAATCACAAAAATTATAAAGAGTCTTACGTATTCATTCCTTCCTCGGGCGAATGGTTTTTTGCCTTGAGTGGTCGGTACCGTGTTTTTGGAACGATTAACAGTATTAACCTCACTTCTTGCCACCCTCTTTGGGTCTGACCACCACTGAACCAATTCACCCCAATCACCTTCGGTTCTACCGTCCCACACACTCTCAGGCGGTACATGTTCTTGTGCCAGTGCGGGCGTCTCATATTTCGAATAATAATGTTTCTTGATCCTGTTCTTGTATTTTCTATACAGCAACCTCAGCTGATATTCCAACGCAAGCCTAACCCGAGTACCGACCTCATACACACCTTTGCCACACACCACCTGAGTACGATCATTGTACCATGGCTCGAGGTCGAAATATGTCTGCATAAAAACATATGAATTTAAATAAACATAACACACATATCTAAATGTCGATAACAATAACAATATAAGTAAAATAAACAATTTTCACCTCAATTGTAGGATAAATATGAGCTTTATCAGACTCTGGAATTTCGTCCCATTCGCAGTTCAGGGGAAGTGACCGGATTAATTCCCCCAAAAGATGAGTCAACAATGATGCATAATCGCCCAGAAAATGGAAGGTTTGCAGATCTTTAAATTCAAAGCCAATTGTCAAAGGTTTTTCGTTATTATTTCTGTACGCCCTCCTTAATTTATCTAGGTTGGTCACAAAGCGTTGATTTGAACCTACAAAAGATATGTTATTTACTCGTAAAAATTCAAGTGACATAAATTATAAATATCAGTGTTATAAAAAAATATAATGATTTCTTACGCTGACACTCGGCCGGTACAGGACGTGTGGGCCGTCTGGGTGGACTACCACCAGCATCCCCACCGTGTGACCTAGGAGCTACACATGCCATCTGTAAAATAACAAGTTCATATCAGTATACACATTTTATCAATATACACATTTTAACATATAAAAACATTTTCATTAAAAAACAAAATTACACAATTTAATTAACCAATTAATACTAATACACAAATTCATATCAATATACACATTTTAACATATAAAAACGTTTTCATTAAAATACAAAATTACACATTTAAACAAATGAAAACAACTCATCATCATTTAAACGTATAACAATTGTTTCATTCAAACAACAACTTAAGCATATAACAATCGTTTACAAATAAAAAATTACACATTAAAGCATATAACAACTGTTTCATTCAAAATACAACTTAATATCAATTGTCATCATCTTCAGAATCATCGCTAGATAAAACTTCTTGAACATCATTATTATGGTTCACTTCATCATCATCCGACACTAAATCATCATCATCAACATCACCAATGACGTGTGCAACTACTTCATCATCTTCAATATTAATAATATCATCATCAACCGGTGGGGCGTCCACTTCCGTTGGTTGAGTATTTACACTCAAATCCGTAATACCCAAATTAGGCAAAGCAACAGACAGTGTAACATCTGATGAACTGCTACCATGTATAACATCTTCATCGGACTCTACCACATCTCGATGATAAACCTGTTCGACGACCTTCCAATGAAGCGGTCGTCTAGCAAGGTCTTCAAGGTAGAATACTTGTGTTGCTTGTGTCGGGAAAATGTATGGGTTATTTTGGTGAAATAGCCTATCGGTCAAAATATGATGTATGCCTTGCTCAGTGTAAGAACGTCTGTTGCGTTTGGTGCAATTGGTAGGGTTAATTGTGTCAAACCATTTACATCGAAACAACAAAACCTTGCGGTTGCCGATATAAGTGAGCTCCAGAATTTCTTCGAGTTGACCATAATACATCTCTCCATCAACCCCGGGTGTTGAAACTCCGCTGCATTGAGTGGTACGAAGTATATCGCGTTCACGTACCACAAACTTCACACCGTTCACTATGCAAGAGGGGTATGTACATGAACTAATAGGTCCACATGCCAAAGAGAATAACTCGTCACTACAGCCCACACTCACTTTTTTTTCACGAGTCTACAAAAATGAGATACAAAAAGGTTTATTAGATGAGGAATAACTCCAAGGTAATATATCTAATGTATTTACCATGTTATTAAACCACGCAGGAAAACTCGTTTCCACATTATCAGGCACCTCTCTGCAAAGGTTCATGATATTAGCAGAAGTTATCGAGAAAGAATAATTTTCAAAATTATAAAAAATAGGAAGAAACATACTCGCTGTAAGCTGAGATGTCGGCTTCGACTTCAGGACTGTTGTTAAGTATAAACCACGTAACTGCCTGCATGTCGTCATTAGTCATACGAGTTGGTTTGATTCCACCCGTCGGTGTGCATACGGTCCGGAACACCTCAAATTTATCTGGTTGTCCAGGCAAATCGTCTTCATTTCTGCCAAGGCGGTTAAATCTCGTCTCGACATCCTTAAGGTAACGCGAACAAAAAGTTAATGCCTCTTCTGCAACATAACCCTCAGCAATAGAACCTTCAGGCTTTGCTTTATTTCGTACATAATTCTTTAGCTTTTTCATGTATCTTTCAAATCGATACATCCACCTGCCGCGAGTAACGGAACCTAGAATAGCCTCATCGGGTAGATGTATAACCAAATGAGTCATTATGTCGAAAAAAGCAGGAGGAAAGATTTGCTCTAAATTAACCATCATAATGATCAATTTGTTTTTAGCTTCTTTCATGTCCTGCACAGTCAAACTTCGAGCACAAAGTTGCTTAAAGAATAAGCAAATGTCGATTATAGGTTTTGCAACGTCTTTGGGCAGGTATTGTTGCACTCCATAAGGAAGTAACCGATGCATCATTATATGACAGTCATGAGATTTCAAGTTCGTTATATTGTCATCATCAGCGGTCACTTTTTTCTTGAAGTTGGATCCAAAGCCATCAGGTAGTCTGACTCCTTTAATGAATTTACAAAAAAGTTTTCTTTTTTCTGGAGTGAAAGAGAACTTTGGATGAGGCTTATCGAACTTCCCGTTATCTTTTTTAACTAACCACAACTCCTTTCGAACTCCCATTTTTTCTAAGTCTAGCCTTGCCTTTGGCGTGTCTTTGGATTTGTCGTTCTGTAACAGGGTATTCAGTAAAGCCTCAAGGAAATTCTTTTCGATGTGCATGACATCGTAACAGTGTTTTAGTAGAAGAAAGGGCCAATACTCAAGATCCCAAAAGATAGAACGCTTACTCCAGTTCAATTCAACATCTCGATTTTTGGGGCGGTTCTCTTTGAGAATTGGTTTATGTTTCCCCGGTTTACGTTTAAAGACTTTACTAATCTGCAATTGAATATCAAGTTCTGAAAACTTTCTTGGTTTAGGCTTATTTTCGGGAAAACCGTAGAATTCCTTGGATTTTTTCCGATCAGGATGATTTGTTCTTAACCATCTTCTGTAACCAACATAAACGATTTTGCTGTTGATACGCATCGATGGAGTGTCAACATTACAAGTAGGGCATGCGAGGTACCCTTGCCCAGTCCACCCAGACAAACTACCTCGAGCTGGAAAATCATTGATGGTCCATAAAACCGCCGCTTTCATTTTGAAATGAGTACCCGTAGCAGCGTCTTTCGTCCAGACTCCCTCCCATAAATCTTTGAGTTCTTTAATTAGAGGCTGCAAGTAAACATCAATGTCCTTTGCAGCTGATTTAGGGCCGGGAATTAACATCGTCAACATTAAAGAAGTTTCTTTCAAACACATCCACGGTGGTGTGTTGTATGTTGTCAATATAACCGGCCACATGCTGTAAGTTTGGCTCATCATGCCATAAGGATTAAAACCATCAGCAGCCAACCCTAATCGAACGTTTCTAGGGTCACAAGAGAACTCAGGTTTCATCATGTCAAAATATTTCCATGCTTTGCCGTCACAGGGGTGATTCATTTTACCGTCTTCCTTAGACTGTCCGGTCGCATGCCAAGTCATCCACTTTGCTATGTCTTTTGTGTTGAACATACGTTGTAGTCTAGGTGTTATCGGAAAGTAACGCACCACCTTGTTGGCAACTAATTGCGTCCCCTTTTTCTTCTTTGGGTTTTTCCATCTGCTCGCGTTACAGATTGGACAAGTTTGCCTCTCCTTGTTTTCCGGTGATCCCCAATATAAAAAACAATCATTTATACAAGCATGGATCGATTCGTATCCTAACCCGATCTTTTTGTATGTCTTTTTTATTTCATAGTATGAAGACGGGAAATTGTATCCTTTACTAGGGGAACATGCCTTTTGGAGAAGAGCTAGAATTTTGTTAAACCCGGCATCAGTTATTTTGTGTAAAACCTTGATGTGCGAAATCTCTGATGTAAATTCCAATGTGGTCATATCACAACCCGGGTACAACTTTTGGGCAGACCTAGCGAGTAACTCTTCAAACTCGTTACTAGGACCCGATGTTTGGGTTGGTTGAGGACCGGTTGTTTGAGTTGGTGGAGTTTGTGAGGGTGGAGTTTCAGATGGTGGATTTGGAATATTATTTGCAGAAATATCTTCGAAGAACGCATCCATGTGAATTCGATCAGGTGAATGTGGTAATAGTGGAGGTAACGGAAGAATTGGTTCACCGTGATATATCCAAGTGGTGTAATGTTTGTCAAACCCGAATCTGGATATGTGTGCCTCAAGTTGGCCGAGGGTAACCAACTTTTCACGGTTACAACAATGACTACATGGGCAACGGAGCTTTTGTGAGATGGGGTGCAAAAATTTCTCACAATCCTGGATGAATCCAAAAAGACCATCTAAAAACTCATTGGAATTACGATTGTTTACAGTGGTCCAACTCTTATCAATTGTCATAACTGCGTTGCAAATAAACATACTCAGATAAATTATTTTTTTTATACGTAAAATGTCATACTAACAAAATGAATATGAACTCTTTTTTATCTTCCTAGTGCAACTATGGAAGGCAATCCTAACCCACCTTTTGAATGTTTCGTCCCATATATGAATGCGTATAACCGGTTTACTATTTGAGTAAATTTCGGCAGCATTTCCCCTCTACTCCCCAAATATGTGTTTAAAGACATATTCGTAGGAGTAAAGGAGAAACACTGTCGAAATCATCTCAAATAATAAACCAGTTATACGCATTCATATCCTAAATGAGACGAAACATCAAAAAGCAGTCCCAAACAGGGGACTTTCCGAAATTAATTCCTAATAAATTAATTTCGGACGGGTTTTCTATAGGTTGATTAACTTCGGACGGGAATTTTCCGAAATTAATCGATAAAATCCTAAAATATTCCTAAAATTATTTACTACAAAGACTAACAATCATATATCATATATATATAATATAATAAACATATGCATAATATTAATTACACACCTCGGTCACGACTGGAATAAGCAAAGATATAAAGATAGAAAAAGAGGTCCGGATGAGGAAGTTGTCCCGACTGTCCTGGTGCTAACCAAACACAAACATAAAATAAAGAAAACCTAAATTAGTTGGTTTCCAAAAAAATTTCTAATTTGAAACAAACAACACCACAACAATTTAAAAAAAAACATTACCTTTTTTCGGCTGAAACGGGTCTCAGTTCTCGGCTCGGTTCCCCGCTAACTCGGCTGTGACTCGGGTCTCGGCTACGACAAACATATAAAAAAAATTAAACTTATGCCTATATAAGCTGAAATCTATTAAGCCTAAATCAGTTAAGCCCTAAATCAAATAAGCTCACAAAGATACACCCACCTTGGTGGTGATGCTACTGCCGACAGTGGTGGTGGTGGCTACTGCTACTGTCAACAGTGGTGGTGGTGGCTACTGCTACTGTCAACAGTGGTGGTGGCTACTGCTGCCGCGGGGTGGTGGTGGTTTCTAGTCAATAAACTTAAACAAAATTAAACCTAATTAAAAATTAAACAAAATTAAACATAATTAAAAATTAAATAAAATTAAACATAATCATTTACCTTTAAATGTATGATAAATGTATAAGTGGAAATCATATAAGCTCATAATTAGTATAAGTGGAAATCATATAAGCTCATAATTAGTCCCTAATTAATAAGTAGAAACAAACACCCTACATAAGCTTATGTATAAGCCGAAATCAAATAAGCTCATAAGTCCTTAATATAAGCAGAAATAAACATCCACCTGTGGTGATGCTACTGCCGGCGGTGGTGGTGGTGGCTGTTGCTGCTGCCGGCGGTGGTTGCTACGTGGTGGTGGCTGCTGCCGGCGGTGGTTGCTACAAAAATTAAACTACAAAAATTATAACCATTAATCCCTAACAATTAAACTACAAAAATTAAACTTCAATTACCTACTAAAAAATGCCGGCGGTGGTTGGATTGATGGTGGAGAAGAATTGGTGTGGTGGGATGGATTGGTGTGGTGAAGATAAATTAGTGTGGTTGGAGATGATGGATTGAGATGAAGGATAAAAAATGCCGGCGGTGGTTGGATAAATTCGTTCTCCCGATTTTTTTTTAATCAGTGAGTGAATGAGATGAAGGATAAGATATCAAACTGTTATTCGTCCCTAGGGACGACTTATTCTTTGAAACTTAGGGACGACTAAGTCGTCCCTAGGTTAATTAGATAATTTTTTAATACATAGAATCCTAGGGACGACTTAAACAGCCTAGGGACGACTTAGTCGTCCCTAGGTATATACCGGGAAAACAAAACCCAAAGCGGGTTATTTAAATTTTGGCGAAAATTTTCAGTTTTTCCAAAATTTTGCTAAGTGTTTTGGAGGATTTTTTAGGGACGACTTTTCTTTGATATTTAGGGACCACAAAGTCGTCCCTAAGTGTTTTTCAAGGGATTTTTACATTACACCTTCTATATATGTAATAAAATTGATAATATAAATTTATAATAAAATCAAATTAAATTATTATAATTAATATTAAAATATAAGATGAGTCCATATGTTACGGTTATACGTTATGGGTTCAACCGATGAGTCGATATGCTATGGTTATACGTTATGGGTTCAACCGGTGAGTCCATATGTTACGGTTATACGTTAGAGGTTAAACCGACGAGTCCATATGTTAGGGTTATACGTTATAGGTTCAACCGATGAGTCCATATGTTACGGTTATACGTTATAGGTTCAACCGACGAGTCCATATGTTACGGTTATACGTTATAGGTTCAATCGATGAGTCCATATGTTACGGTTATATGTTATAGGTTAAACCGATGAGTCTATATGTTAGGGTTATACGTTATAGGTTCAACCAATGAGTCCATATGTTAGGGTTATACGTTATAGGTTCAACCGATGAGTCCATATGTTAGGGTTATACGTTATAGGTTCAACCGGTGAGTCCATATGTTACGGTTATACGTTATAGGTTCAACCGGTGAGTCCATATGTTACGGTTATACGTTATAGGTTCAACCGGTGAGTCCATATGTTACGGTTATACGTTATAGGTTCAACCGACGAGTCCATATGTTACGGTTATACGTTATAGGTTCAACCGATGAGTCCATATGTTACGGTTATACGTTATAGGTTCAACCGATGAGTCCATATGTTACGGTTATACGTTATAGGTTCAACCGAGGAGTCCATATGTTACGGTTATACGTTATAGGTTCAACCGAAGAGTCCATATGTTACGGTTATACGTTATAGGTTCAACCGGTGAGTCCATATGTTAGGGTTATACGTTATAGGTTCAACCGACGAGTCCATATGTTACGGTTATACGTTATAGGTTCAACCGATGAGTCCATATGTTACGGTTATACGTTAGAGGTTAAACCGACGAGTCCATATGTTAGGGTTATACGTTATAGGTTCAACCGATGAGTCCATATGTTACGGTTATACGTTATAGGTTCAACCGATGAGTCGATATGCTATGGTTATACGTTATGGGTTCAACCGGTGAGTCCATATGTTACGGTTATACGTTAGAGGTTAAACCGACGAGTCCATATGTTAGGGTTATACGTTATAGGTTCAACCGATGAGTCCATATGTTACGGTTATACGTTAGAGGTTAAACCGACGAGTCCATATGTTAGGGTTATACGTTATAGGTTCAACCGATGAGTCCATATGTTACGGTTATACGTTATGGGTTCAACCGGTGAGTCCATATGTTACGGTTATACGTTAGAGGTTAAACCGACGAGTCCATATGTTACGGTTATACGTTATAGGTTCAACCGACGAGTCCATATGTTAGGGTTATACGTTATAGGTTCAACCGATGAGTCCATATGTTACGGTTATACGTTATAGGTTCAACCGACGAGTCCATATGTTAGGGTTATACGTATAGGTTCAACCGACGAGTCCATATGTTACGGTTATACGTTATAGGTTCAACCGACGAGTCCATATGTTAGGGTTATACGTTATAGGTTCAACCGATGAGTCCATATGTTACGGTTATACGTTATAGGTTCAACCGACGAGTCCATATGTTACGGTTATACGTTATAGGTTCAACCGACGAGTCCATATGTTACGGTTATACGTTATAGGTTCAACCGACGAGTCCATATGTTAGGGTTATACGTTATAGGTTCAACCGACGAGTCCATATGTTACGGTTATACGTTATAGGTTCAACCGACGAGTCCATATGTTAGGGTTATACGTTATAGGTTCAACCGACGAGTCCATATGTTAGGGTTATACGTTATAGGTTCAACCGACGAGTCCATATGTTACGGTTATACGTTATAGGTTCAACCGACGAGTCCATATGTTAGGGTTATACGTTATAGGTTCAACCGACGAGTCCATATGTTAGGGTTATACGTTATAGGTTCAACCGACGAGTCCATATGTTAGGGTTATACGTTATAGGTTCAACCGATGAGTCCATATGTTACGGTTATACGTTATAGGTTCAACCGACGAGTCCATATGTTAGGGTTATACGTTATAGGTTCAACCGACGAGTCCATATGTTAGGGTTATACGTTATAGGTTCAACCGACGAGTCCATATGTTACGGTTATACGTTATAGGTTCAACCGACGAGTCCATATGTTAGGGTTATACGTTATAGGTTCAACCGATGAGTCCATATGTTACGGTTATACGTTATAGGTTCAACCGACGAGTCCATATGTTAGGGTTATACGTTATAGGTTCAACCGACGAGTCCATATGTTAGGGTTATACGTTATAGGTTCAACCGACGAGTCCATATGTTACGGTTATACGTTATAGGTTCAACCGATGAGTCCATATGTTAGGGTTATACGTTATAGGTTCAACCGACGAGTCCATATGTTACGGTTATACGTTATAGGTTCAACCGACGAGTCCATATGTTACGGTTATACGTTATAGGTTCAACCGACGAGTCCAAATATTGGCGGGAAATGTTGGCGGTAAATGCTGGCGGGAAAATGTTGGCGGGAAAGCTAGGGTCGACTAAGTCGTCCCTAAATGTGTCGACCCTAAACTCTTATCTTTATTTATGGTAGCTCTTATCCTCACAAACTCTTATCCTCTCATACCAAACTCACCACCACCACCACCCGATTTTGCATAATATGGATCCGCTTGAAGCTTATAAGTGTACATGTAGAAAGGGATATATTGTGTTGAGACAATCACATCAACCTCATAGCTTTGGTAAACTTTACTATGCGTGTCCTCTTTCGAAGGTAAACAATCAAATGTTTTAGTTATGTAATACGTGTGATTATTAAAATGACATGTCATGTTATTTGTTTACTTTGTAACAGCCAAAAACAAATGATTATGGATGTAAATATTTTAAATGGAAGGATGATTTTGATCTCGAACTCCGTATAAGATCTTTCCCTGGATCTTCAACACCTCAAGGTTCACATCCAAGTTCTTATACAGGTCCTTCTCAATCTGCACCAACTGAGTGCTCTAATTGCAAGATCAAAGATCTAAAGATAAAGATGCTAGAGACAAGACTAGAAATGGAAAGGCATCCTGAAGACCACGCATGTCAATCGGCTGCAATACTTCATGAGCTTTTAAATGATATGGAAAATCTTAGCTTTGAGTAGTAATCTATTTGTTATTTTAATGTGTTAATTTGTATTTTATTATTATGTGTTAATCTGTACGTTTAGTTTTAACTAGTTTGTGATGTTTTTTTTCTTATTTATGAATCTATTATCGTTGTAATATATATTTTTAATTAAGCGCGTGTTTAAGTGTTAAATATATATCTAAAGTTTTTTTTAAATAAATATAAAGTTTTTTTAAATATGTATAAAGTTTTTTTTAAATAAATATAAAGTTTTTTTTAAATATGTATAAAGTTTTTTTTAAATATGTATAAAGTTTTTTTTTAAATATGTATAAAGTTCTTTTTAAATATGTATACTTTTTTTTCTAAATATGTATAAATTTTTTTTAAATATGTATAAAGTTTTTTTAATATGTATAAAGTTATTTTTAAATATGTATAATTTTTTTTCTAAATATATAATTTTTTTCTAAATATATATAAAGTTTTTTTTTAAATAGGTATAAAGTTATTTTTAACTAAATATATATATTTTTTTAAATATGTATAAAGTAATTTTAAATAATTTAATTTTAAAATTATTTATATTTATACGTTTTTTAAACGTTTTTTTAAATAATATTTATATTAATTTTAAATAATTTTAAATAAATAAAAAAGATAAAAAAATAAGTTTATTTAACCTAGGGACGACTAAGTCGTCCCTAGGTTTTCTGGTCCCCACTTTCACTTTAAACTTTTTAAATAAAAAATATTTATATTAATTTTAAATATATAAAAAAGATTTAAAACGGAAAAAATAAGTTTATTTAACCTAGGGACGACTAAGTCGTCCCTAGGTTTTCTGGTCCCCACTTTCATTTTAAACTTTTTAAATAAATATTATTTATATTAATTTTAAATATATAAAAAAGATTTAAAAAGGGAAAAATAAGTTTATTTAACCTAGGGACGACTAAGTCGTCCCTAGGTTTTGTGGTCCCCACTTTTCCCCACAGCCCTTTTGACCAAGAATTTTTTGATAAAGTGGTGGGTCCCCCCTTAATCTAGGGACGACTAAGTCGACCCTAGAAAAAGGGCGACCCTAAACACTTGTTTTGTTGTAGTGCCGATTGTGAGTTTGGGACCATTAGGGTTAGAGTTGCTTAATGATAAAGCTATGTATTTAGTATAAATACATATGATGTGTTATGTAATATTCACTCTATTAATAAAATATATTCAGTGTTTTAATAGTAATTGATTTTATTTTATGCAAAACAATATATTACGTAATCTTTTTTAAAGTTAAATACAAGGCTTTAAAAAATTACTATTGTGAAAGTGTTTTTGCAAAACATCGATGACCATCAAACTGATTATGTGATGTTGTTTTGTATAAAGCATGATACTTATTTTGTTCGTTTTGTAGTCATAGTTTATTGACAAAAAGAATACGTAGTATAACTAAAATATCATTATTTTAGTTTTTTTTTTTACTTTTTATAAAATACAATTTTACTTTTTAATCAATTAATTCACAATCTTTTTATTATTTATATAATACTTTTAAGTGAGAGTAATAGAATAAATTTATTTTATATTCTTTATTTATTTTTTAATATATATTATTAATTTGAAACATTCAAAAATAATAAATCAAATTATAATTTTAAAACCGAAAGAGTATTATTTAGGGGCAATATAGAGTAGCATCTCATTCTATACGTTTTTTTTTTATTAATGATTGTTCTCAGATTATTTTATTTGAGGGTGTTATTTTTAATAATTTCTATTATTTCTATTATTTTAATGATATTAATACCTTTTAATATTTGTCATATTAATATGATAAGAAAGTTTTTTTTATGTTTTATGTTTTTATTTTTATAGATCTGTAACTTTTAAATTGTAAAATTTTATATTGTATGCTTTGGATATTTTTTTCCACCAGTTTGTATTTATTAATAAAAAAAGATAGTTTTCAAACTTTAGAATATATAAAATGAATTATAAAAAAATAATTTTTGCAAAGAAAATGAAGATATTAGTATCACTTTAAGAGTACGAATAACCACCCAATTATTTTAATTTGAATTATACTGACTTTTGTTGTACAAATACAAATGATATTGACTTTGTTCCCTATACTATAATGATTTATTTTAGTCTTCAATAAAATAAACAAAAACACAAAGATTTATTAATTCAAAGTTCCAAGATACCTCATTGCATATTAAGGTTGTAAATAGCGTGAAGCGTGGCGTGTCGTTATAGCCAAGCTACAAGCTACAGAAGTTATAGCGAAGCTATGACGTTTTTTGAAGCGTGACATATAGCGGCACAAAATATTTATAAATTAGTATTTATATAGCGAGTTTATAAAATGGAACAATATTTTAATTTTAGTTGAAAACAAAACCGGCTATTAGTTACTTAAAGATTTATTTCCATAGTAAAATTACTAAGCCCAAGTCAACTAAATAGCCAAAAATTAGTAAACGAGCAAAATTCTTGTAAATCAGCAAAAAGATTCGAAAAAAAACGTCACGTTACGCGCTATAGCGCGCTATATCACGCTTTATGATGCTCTTTAGCACGCTACGCCTTAAGACGCCGCCTTAGTCTATTCCGTAACGTGGAGGCCACGCTTCACGCTAACGCGCTATTTAGAATCCTGTTGCATATTAAGTTTGACATGTTGTTGCATATCTTTGCTTTACTTTGTATATTTAAATTCGGAAAAAGCTAGTCCCTTCAATTTATTTGAGTCAATCTAAGTCATTCACTTAAAGATTCCATGTAAAATAAAACAAACAATTCACAACAAAATTGTTAGAATTGTACATATAAACAAATTGTTAATCCTTGTTTAACTTTGCAAAAACACAAACATATACTATGTCTATACTCTACATTAAATATCTAATCTAATCTGGTTGATATTAATTATTTGAGAAACTTTTTACTTGTGTTAAAAATTTTCAAAATCTTTGGATATATCCTAGCATCAATATTTGGTTTTAAGACAATATTAAACTATGAATTTTGATATAAAGGCATGAGCTAGCATTGTTTTTAATCCATATTCTAGCATAGATTTTTGTGATGTAGTAAAATAGAAACTTCGTTATGTTTTATGGGGAAAAAATGATGTTCTTCCTTTTAACTTTTGGAAAAACAGAAAAGAAAAAGTTGAAAAAAAGCAAAACAATAATATTATCACCAAATATGGGCTCCATTAAGTCCATATTTTCCGCACCTTGACCATTGGCCCAAAGAGTGTATAAAATATGAAATAGTTTAAAATATATTCAATTTTCAATTAATTAATAGAAAGCGAGAAAACTAACATTTAATAAAGAGAGAAAATGATTAGGAAAAGGGTAGAAGAATATATTTAATTAAGCTGATGGTGGTGAAGAGAATTTATAGCCAGTGAAGGTTATACAAGGGACCCCCAATAGGCCAATATAATGTACCAAAATAATGTTTTTGTTTGAACCTAAATGATGCCTTATTTCAATTTTGAAAAGTAGTTTGTTTATAATTGAGAAATCATATTAGAAAGTGGAGATGAAGAAATGGAGTTATCTCTATACTAATATCAACGAAATTATTCAAGAAATTATTTGCTAAAAACTCCAAAAAAAAATATAGGATATACCTAAGATTTAAACTCAAACATGTTAATGACATGAAAATACTTCTTACATCCCAAGAAACAAAAAAAAAAAAATTATCTAACATTCACACAAACCATAATGTACAACTCGAGCTCCGAGTTCAACTTCAAGCTCAACTAAAATACTACAATTCGAGTGTGAAACTCGACTAGAGCTCGGCCGAATT
The DNA here is from genome assembly GCA_025667525.1 of Glebionis coronaria. Taxonomy (NCBI): domain Eukaryota; kingdom Viridiplantae; phylum Streptophyta; class Magnoliopsida; order Asterales; family Asteraceae; genus Glebionis; species Glebionis coronaria. The sequence goes on along the minus strand of CM046875.1, from coordinate 551,548,029 downwards.
TTGGATTTCAAGTCAAAGTTCAACTCTTCATTTAAAACTCGAGCTCAAAATTGAATCAGCTCGATTATCTAAAAATTATACTTTTGTACTCGTTAAAAACTCGGCATATTAGGATTGAGTTGACTCGGTTTCATACGAAAGCAATAACATGTATATAAAAAAGAAAAATTGTAAGATAGTAAGGCTCGCTAGTCTCACAAGTCAGAGTGTTTTCGAGCTCGAACTCGATTCGAAAATAGTCTCACTAGTTCATGAGTCGATCGCGGATAACTTACGAGTTGTCTCAACATTCTCACATCTATATTTTTTTTGGGTACTACTACGAATAATTCTCACCGTTATTTGACAAATGGACTAGTTTCTCGTGAAAGTTTGTTAAAGTACCTTGATGAGCAGCATTCTTCTCAGTTAAGATTTTTTCATACCTAAGGTTCAAACCTGAAACTTTAATTAAGGAGCAAGAGGCCTTTCACCACTCATGCTAGCTTCCACATCTATATGCCACAATATAAGTTGTGAATGGTTATATAACGAAAAAGTAGAGGTGGCAAAACGGGCGGGCGGGCGGGCACAGGCGGCGGGCTAAACGGGCAACGGGTTAAACGGGCGCGGGCTAAATGGGCACGAGCGAAACGGGCGGGCGAAATGGGCGGGCTAGACAGGCGCAAGCTAAAAATGGGAAAAAACATATAAAAACTTACAATTAAAAAATAAAATACTTGTTTGAAAGCCGGGGATAAAAAATTTAATAAAAAATATTCGTCGAGTATACTAATTTGTATTTTACAAGTGCGTCCGTTAAGCCCATTTAGTTTCTTACATATGCGCCCATTTAGCCCATCCATTATAAAAAATGGGCAAAAAGTGCCCCATCCTTTTTTGAAAATGAGCAAAAAATGCCCATATATATCCAAATGGGCAAGATTTACCACCTCTACGAAAAAGCCAAACTTGCAACACTTTCGGCTAGTTTCAACAACAAATAATATTTTGTTTTGTCGGTAAATAATTTGAATAAAATATTAGTATAAGTTATATGTACCATGCAAAGCCATCAAAACGGCGAATTGAACAGGTTTTGGTGATTGGATGTATTGTGACATGAATGTCATCAACAACTTCGTGGCTTTATATGCGTAATAAAAGCCTATATGTCCTAGGTAGTAGTATTTTTAATCTACTTTATCTTCTGGTTATTTTTATTTTTTCTTTTCAAAAAGAGGCCTGAATTAATTGTACATCTTATTATGTTCAGAAATGTATATTGTAATGTAGGGAAATTAGAGATGGTTTATAGGTGATACGAAGATCAGTTGGTAGTAAGGGAAAGAACACGTGTTTTCGACCTCTTTACGGGCGTTGCACCTAAACTAAACATCCTCCGCATGATAAAGACCGAGTTGTGGAGGAACAAAAAGAGAGTTGTGTGTGTGGTGTTCATTTTGTCTGAATACTTTTATGTTAAGTATGACATATTCAGATATTGAAATTGGTTGTCTTATCACAAGTCACGATATCGGGCAACATCAGTTGTATTGAAAAACGGACGTGCCGCTGAGTTGTCGATCATTTTTGAGATCGCTATTAACATCAACCTTTCAAACAAGTATGTTCGTTCATACTGTACGAAATAAAACATGTTTGTCTAAAGGATCTTTATGATATATTTTGTAATATAATCAATGGTAACAAACTGAATATTTGTAGAGGAACATAAATATGTAGTCTCCACTCAAGGCTAGAAGCAATGATAAGTGATTCACGACCACCCACCACCCATCTTCACGCGTGAAGCCCATTAGCTCCAACTCCTTTTCAAGCATGGTCCTCAATTTTGTGCCGTTGTTTGGTGGTGCAGTCACCAAATGATTCGGAAACTTTTTGTTTTTTGATGTGTGTTTGCTTGATATAAATCGAATTTCTTTTATGCGTTTAGTTTTATGGTCACCCGCACACCTACTTGATGGTGGGTTGGATGTTATGTTAAATGATGACTTGACCTGGACGTAAAAATGCTGAGTTTAATGACCATTACTTTCTTCAACCTAAGGTTAAGTGTTGCGGTAATCGTGATCACCGTCACCACTCAACTCACATCAAATTTTCAATTCTGCCAATATAACACAACCAAATCATTCAAACATTTCAATTTAAACTCACTTATCTCAGTTGGCTAATAAAGTTCCACTAAATAATTTCTTTAGAGAAGGTTCTTTAGACGTCTTGGGTTCAAGACCTGCTAAGGGCTTTTTCTATCAAGCGAAACGGATAAGAAGTTTAAAATAACTAGGCGAAAGTTGAAAAAGACATTCACCCGCTTAGATGTCATTGCACGACTCGACCCACTAACCAATAACATTTACCATTGTAAAAAAAATATATACGCCACAAAAGTCACACACACAATCAACTTCAACAACTCAGTCCTCCGTTGGCTGAGTTTTCTCAGAAGTCTTTCAACGACAAGTTGGTCGAGGAAAATAATTTAAGGTGGACGCGTCAATTGGGGTGCCAACTATATGCAAATGACGCGTCATAGGTGTTATCATTGCCGACCCAAAATATTGTCTATTCTTTCACCGCCATTATATCGATTACCAGTCGCTACTTTTCTCACTGTTCATCTAAATCCCCTTAAATATATGCATACCATATACTTCATGCATGTTTAAAACACACCTATGTAACAAGGAAGACACATGAAAGTCACAAAAAAATGTGCATCATCCGTGGGTAAGGATAACATTAGCAAATTCTGCAAGTGCATAATGCACTCATAGATGTTCGCTCACTAAAAAATCCATCTTTGTAATGTCATTCGCACATATATGGTAAGGATAACATTAACATAATTTTAGTTCTATCATGTCATGTACTTCTATCCACAGTATAAAGAATTTAATAGGGTGATGTGGTGGCGTTATCCTTTTCGCATGAACTCAAATGGTACTTGCACCTATTTCAGATTCCAGATTTTCTTGCTTGTTAAATGGGTTACATCCTAGTGTGTTACTCGTCTTTTCAAACACCTTTCTCTTATGTCTTTCACCAATGAATTATTCTATCTCATATATCTTTGTCTAATGCAGTATAGCTTCCTAACTTTGCCAACCCACATGTGTGGCGATTAGTTTTACGTATTACTACTAGCAAGATATATGTAATGCACCTATTACCTAATAACATATTTACTAGAATAGGACTGGTTTTCGAGCAACTAATTTGATAATTCACTAGTAACAATCGAATAAATGAACTAAAATCAGAATCCAACTACAGCACCAGACCAGACAAATTTTACAAAAATATGATAACTGTAAAAAATGCACTATACCAAATCGATGACAATAACAAAGAGTAACACATTGTCGAAACAAATCTATACTATCAAATTGTTAAGAGTTCATCTACACCAAACATATAATTATGCCATCCATCTATTTTAGAATAAAATACTGTAGATACTTTGCCTATAGCTACTAAAATTTTAATACACACAATTTATCTTCAAAATATTTTGAACAGCAAATGGAAGTAAACACTTAGCAATAAACTATGAAGAGATAAATCAGTTGGAATGAAATTAGATGCTTTCCCTATATAGTTCTTTCAGATTTCTTTTTTCCAAAACATTTGTTTTTGAGGTTAGCCCAATACCATCAAGCATCTAGGCCTCACCCAAAATGGATGTCATATATACCTTTGGCCCAAAGGTACAAACTATATCAGTATAATCTTTATGTCTAGCTATATATTATAATAATATAAACCTAAACTAAAAGATAGAAACAAAAAGCAAAATCTAAGGGCATAAGTGTAGCCAGGGGCGGAGCCACTTGAAGAGTACTGGGGGGCTTTGCCCCCAACAAACCTCTCGGAACACACAAAATCATGTAGTAAAAATAGAAAAAAAGTACAATGCCCTCAGCTAGATCATAAAAGTGCCCTCGTCGTTCACTGACAATTGCCGATATGACTCGACTAAGCTTTATTGTTTAGAAACCATTTTTTCCGATTGGTGTTGTTTGGTCGGAAAAGTGAAAGAAGGAAGGAAGAAAGAGTTAATATATAGCAACAGGGAAGTACATTCTGAGTGGGGAGTAGGCTTCTTGGAAGTGCGTTACGATAAGTCAAAGTTTTATTTAATATAATTATTTTCATATTTGTTCAATGTGTTTTATACGGAGTACTAAACATTACCAATCGTATTATTAATTTATCATATATAATACTACCTAAGTTTTGTATGCCAAAGATTGCCAACTGTAGTTTTGTAGTTTTTATGTGAATTGCTTTATTTTTGTTTAGTAGTTAAACATAGTAACCTGAGTTTTAGTTTGTTTCGTTTTGATATGTTTATATATTTTTTTCTATATATGGTTGATATACAATTGCATTTTTTGGACCATAACAAAATAAATTAAACCAATCAATCTATTTTGTGAAATTCTAAAATTACTACTGCTAAAGGTTTGATGCATAAACACAAAATCTTATACTGTTATCGATACCTTAACTAAAGGTGGTCTAAAATATTAAATCCAACCCGACCCGACTTGTTTTAACATACTCTGGTATCTCGTGAAAAAAAAATTTGTGCCCCCCGCAACTTGATTTCCTGGCTCCGCCACTGTGTAGCTAGGAGTCAGGACTAGGAGCTATATATTCTTGCAAGCAGAATCAAATATCACAATGAAATTCCACAATCAAGAGTCTTTTCCATCCAACATTTGCACCAGTTTGATGGGTACTAACTACTAAGGCATCATGTAAGAAATTTTGGTTTCAACGAGTAACGTGTAAACTGTAAACCATGCTTTATTACTGCCAAAAATGTATGTAAATACATGTTTCTTATCTCTGAAATGTGTGTATTATGCACTTACAGAATTTGCTCGAAAGGCTCCAAGTAACGATTTCCGTCAGAAAGAAAACCTCCATGCTAATGGCCACTAAGCTGTATCATGTCCGTAAACCAAATGTTAATAAAATTACAAAGAGGGTACACAATCACATGTAGGAAAATGAAAAGAGATTGGAATACTCACACGTGTGGTTTTAAAAGTTGATCTAAACACAGTCTCAAACATTTTAATTGTTTTATTTTGAACTATACATTCTTGGCGGCCAGAAAACATGCTAATTACATTGATGCTTTTTTCGTATTTTTTGTTTTCCCCTTGGCATCTGGTAGGTGTAGTTTTCAATGGACAGAATGTTTGCTTTCAGAAGTAGGAGATGATCCTTTCCCGGTTGGAAGGTAAGACCAAGCTAAGGCAGCACTTCCAAGCGTGATTGCAACACCAATTGAACCCCAGATCCACCTCTGTCTTCTCTTTCTCCTTTGCCTAAGACGACGCATGGTTTCTGAACACACAACAATGTGATTATTAAGGCAAGATAGAGACACTAAATAAAATGAAATAAGTATAGATCAATCATGCAGGATTTATACAACAGTTTAAGCACATTGTTGCTCGTTATTACCAAATTCCATTGACAATAACTGTACTACAGGTGGACAGATGTGTTGCAACGGGTCATTTTTGGTAAGGGTTGCAACCGGTGTGGCTAGGTTAGATTGATCCACGAACACCTTTTGTTTGCATTATTTAAAAATAAATAATGCATTGTATTAAAATGAATAGTATCAGAATAATAGTCTAAATCTTCGAATAAAAAATGATTTAGGAGGTTATGCATATAATTAGAATATCGGTGATTAGCAACCAGCTAGACCCATATGGCACATTAGTAAGTAAATGGGATTGCCACCCTTGATTGTAATAATAAATGAGGATACATGAAATGTAGTTCTGAAATATAATAAACAAATTAAAACTTACCGATACTTTCTTGATTCCTCTGAGACATCTCGTGATTTACAGCCTCATAGTAATGTAGTCTGTCCAATAACCGAGCAATCTCAAAGTTCTTAGACTGCATCTGAGATTTCATTTCCACCTCAATCTCAGCCCTCGCAATTTCCCTCCCGGCAGAATTGGAAACAGAGCGGAGAAGATCAACCTGACGACATAGCTCTTCTCCAGGATCATTGGCGGGTTCATCCCCCAGCATAGTAGGATCTGCAGGAAGACTCAGCCCAACAACAGATAATTGTTCTCGGATCCTCCCCCATTGGCTTCTCATATCATTTAGCCTGATTTCTGCTTGCTTCCTTTTCTCCACCTCCATTAAGAAACCCATTCGTAATTCACGCAGCTCACCCTCGGCATCAGTTGCAGTATGCTGGATTCCAGTCTCAGACGCTAGTTCTGTGGAAATAAAGGAAACCAACATACTTCCATTACCTTGAGATATCGACAGAAAAAAGTGATGGGCTAATTGCAAAATTAGATAGCCACTTAGGCTGAATTTCTATCTTAGTTAATCATCGATGTCTTGCTACTAAATGCTGTAAAATACAATGAACTGAATTTTTGAAAACTTGACAGTTTCCTACTCGGAATAGAAGTTAAGAAAAATAGTTACCTTTTTAAGCAATTAAACCATAAATGATTAACCCACAGATCTTCAAATTGATAATTTGTCTTTGATTGAGGATACTGATTTGAAGACAAAATGTGTAATCATTATAAAAGCAAACGAGTTAAGCACCCTTTGTGCAGCAAATATTGCAGTAATAACATGCCTCCGCTAAGAAGTTACTCTAGGTAGCAACTATATACGTAAATTATAGTGTATATATATAGAAGAAACCGTATTACCTTCCCAAGCATCATAAAACTCGGCAAATGAAGTGTTGGCATTTAAGGACCGCTCTAATGCATGACTACTTTCCACATCAGTGCTGCTCCTCACACTCATTGAATCATTAGGATCAAAGAAATCATCTAACTCACCATCTCGTTCCAAAATATCCGACTTTTTTGAAATATCAAACTTGACACGTTTATCCTCAATAATGTCCGAAACCTTGCTAGTTCCAATGTCCTCTGCTCTTCCAAGAACTACATCAGGCTGAAACTTGACAGGGGTACCCTTAACATCGCCAGAAACAGAATCTGCAACGGTCAAAGCCTTGCTCGATTGAATATCCTCAGCTTCTAAACTTTTCCTAATTTCAAGAGTCTTTTCATCAGCTACAGCTTTGGAAAGAACAGAATCATCCTCAGAAAAAGTCTTTGAAAGTCGTGGCCCGCGTCTCTTATGGTCAACAATGTAAGGTGATGTAGGAAATGATAAAGGGGGGGAGTCGGGAACAGGTGTTGGTTCAGGAGTAGCATAAAGAGCAGGTGATATCTGAGTCCAATGATGCTTTCTCTCAATTGTCATTGTATTAGGAGTTCCACTAGCCTGTCTCGTAATAGTAGAGTTACCATTGTTTTTATCCAGTTTCGGGTCAGACTTGGTTCTCCCTACTTCTGCCAGCTTAGATACTTTTGGTTCTATTAGATTATCCAAAGCTACAGTTGTAAATGTAGGCATTGCACCATAAAGAGATTTATATTGCTGCTATACAGCTTCAGATTTATGATAGGTCGCCTACAATCAAAATAAAACAGCAATAGTAAAACCAGATTACAAAAAGAAACAAAAATGAAATATGGTCACTTCCGCAATATCCACATGCTTATTTAGCCACATGGGTATTGTCTAGAATCGCTTCAAACGTTTTCTAACAATTTCCTAACGCTTAAGCAATTACATGGGTATTGTCTAGAATCGCTTCAAACGTTTTCTAACAATTTCCTAACGCTTAAGCAATTACATGGGTATTGTCTAGAATCGCTTCATATGTACCATAACTATGATGCTAAAAAACGCTTTTTGAACAACTGATAACTCAGTTCATGTAGTACATAGAAGTTAAGTTTTTAACCACAGAATATCAGACATATCAATTGAGCCGTGAATCATATAAAAGTCATATCAGATATGATACATCCTAATAGATATTCCAAACAGAACCTCACATCCAGAAAGAGCATAAAGATAACTCTTTATTTAACACGGCAATTTCAAGCCGATTAACATGTGAAACATTTGAAATAGGTGCAAATCAAACATCAAATATAAAAATAAATAAAAATTTATCATCACATTTTGACCAAAGAAAGTGAACCTGAAATCATAAAAGAAAGCAAATTAAATGCAAAATCAATAACACATTACACATATAACAACATTTATGAGCGTTAGACAATAACAATCAGATTTGCACGCGTACACAACACCCTAACATAACGAAATCAAGCATTAAATCCATGAACAATGTTCATTAATTGGGCCCGAAATACTCCTGCTTTTATTTATTTCGAGCCCTGGAGGTCCTTAGTGAGAGTCGAACTTGAGACCTCTCCAAGAATACCTCCCCAAAGGTTACCCTTGGTGGCCAACTGAGCTAGCTCAGTTGGTTGCAGGATTCATCATTTACACACATACTAAACAGTTTATTGAACAAACTGATCTAAGACGAGGTATGCTGGTCACCAAACCCACCACCTCATGTCAGCGCCACATCACCATAAAACCGACCACCAAACAGGTGTACTGGTCACCACCAAACAACACACATAAAAAAATACCCCACTTTATACACACACACATACCCCCACAAAAAAAAAGTGCGCCACCAAACAAGTGCAAAAAATGGAGCTCGGCTTGCGATTGGAGAGGGTGGCAGTGGGGGTCATTATAACATGCAGATCCAAATGCTAAACATCATAACACAACCTAATGACACCCCACGTCTGAAAAGATAAACGCAAAAACAGCATTTATCACAATAACATGTACGTAAATAAAAAAGAAATGATTGGGAGGCCTAATGGTATAACTAACTTTACGTCAATTATTATTATATGAATTCGTGAAAAGTGGTTGGCGTAACTGCAAAATAGGATGAGTCGAACCTAAATTACGAAAACAAGCAGATTTATATTTAAATGACACAAACTTATCGGTCGTAAGAGCACAATACCATGCATATTGTGAATCGAAATGAACAAAACTGAAACATCGCAATATATAGATGAAATGTACCTAGCTATGATAAGGAATCGAAAATAAAAATGAGGAAGAAGAATTAACTGGATTGATTTATCCCATTATGGCGATTGTAATTTGTTATGGAGAAACTTGGTTAATCCTTCTTCCTATCTAATCCATCGGGATGGGGATATTGCTTCATTTTTTTCACATTGTACTACTCGTATCTTTTTTTTTTTTTGGAAACGGGCTGGAGCGAGTTAGCTAAGGCTATAGTTTTTGGTTCAAAAGCAAGGTAAAGCGGTGAAAATTGTTTAGCAAAATATAATTAATGATACATTAATTGATTTGATGATCGAATTTGTAATTTGGTAACTCGAACTCGTGGTCTGGCGATTGAGCTTGGGACCGATTATTGAATCTGTAATTTATTGGTCAAATTAGCGATTCTATGGTCAAACTCGTGAATTGGTGGTCGAATTTCAACTATCATTTAAATTTATTTATAATCATATAAATTTTTTTATAAGAGCAAATAGCATAAAAAAGTACTCATATTAGGTTAAAACTCAATTAAATGTACTCAACTTTTTTTTCTCAATTTAAGGTTTCGTTCTTTTTTCTTGTTGCAATATTAGTGCAATTAACAAATTTAAAAGTTATAATTAACGATCATTTACTTTATTATTGCATCGTTAGTCCTTTATATTAATGACACTTTATAATAAACTAAAATTTTGTTTTTTTTACAGTTTTAGACCGTTTTATAAGTTTTTCGTTTGATTTTTACCGTTTTTGTTCTCATTTAATCGTTTTGGTCCGTTTTTACAACATTCATCCTTCTTTTACCGTTTCCGACCGCTTCGTCCATTTTTTTACGTTTTTGAGCCCTTCTGACCGTGTTTGTCTATTTTACGGCGTTTAACTGGTTTTGTCCGTTTTTACTGTTTTCGAACTTTTTTTTTACCACTTCTGACCGTTTTTTTTTTGTTTTTTACTTTTTTTATTCGTAAAAAAATAGGCGATAACGGCTAGAAACGGACAAAAAGAGTAAAAATGGTCGAGGGATCAGCTCCTTGTGAAGGATGCAAGGCACACACCACATTCACCTGAATAATCTGCTGAAAACATGTAAACTAGTATGCACCCATACGCCCCACCTGATAATAATAATATGGCCAAAAAGCTGAAGGGACGCCACGATCTATCACTCCGTCGTGGTGGAGTCATAACACTGGTGCCTCTAGTGTTATGGTTATGGCACCTCCATAACTAGGTGAAACTGGTCATGCATGTATATGGCTTTAGGTATCTGATTAAACATAAGCAATTCAAAAACATATAAAACATATACTAGGGAACACAGTTGGCTGCATACGGGGAAATCCTAATAAGGAAGAATTTCCATACTGGAAGGACGTAGAATCCGTACCTTGTGTCGAGTGAACGAAGAAGACGAACGGAAGAGAGTCCTACTTCGGTATCACTAATGCTACATAAATACATACGTGTATAAGTATTTGATTACTGAGTACGTATCTGGTTTTATATCATGTCTTAGCTTGTTTTATATGTTCATGTCATGTTTTACTGATTTAAGCTTTATACTGCGTGTATCATGAATTCTGTCTATTCTGTTTAGGTATTTCTTTTTTTTCTTGTATTATTATACTTGTTGTGTAATAATAAGTAACTTTCTAAAAATAACAGGTTTCCAAAAATAGAAAGTTTCCAAAAACAGAACGTTTCCAAAAATAGATTTACTGCTTAAAATAGATAAGTTTCTAAAAATAGAAAGTTTCCATAAATAGATTAGCTGCCTTAATTAAATAAGTTTCTAAAAATAGAAAGTTTTCATAAATAGAAATAAGCTGGATTATTAAGCTAATTATATAAGCTTAAGTGTTTACTGATTAATATTCTAAGTCATGTAATTAATTAGTATAGTTTATTAATTATTTCATGTAAATTAAATAACTATAGGTTAAAGTATTTAATTTAATATGACATGATTTAATTAAATAAAGGTAAAAATACTTAGGTTAAAACATATATTATTATCTATTAATAATATAACCTAAGTCATGCAAATTAATTAATTATAAGTCATGATTTTAATAATTAATTAATTATATAGTCTAAATAAAATAGTAATTACTTAGGTTAAAATTCATGTATTAATAATAATATTAATAACCTAAGTCATGCATAAATTAAATTAATCATGTACGTGTTTTAATTAATTTAATTTAACCTTGTAAAAATAATTAACCTTGTAAAATAATTAACTTGCAAAAATCACCCATGAACCGAACCCGTGTTTTAATCTAAACATATTGTGAACCAGACCGGTTTTAACCCGTGAACCGGCAACCAAACGCACCCCTAGCCTTGGCTAGCCACCGGCTAGCAAAAGTTCCCACCGGCTAGCCGGGGGTTCCCCTTGCTGCCGCGGCTTGGGGGTTCCCTCTGCTTTCCTTATTTAGCCACCGGCATAAGCCGGTGGTGGTTCTTGTTCTTAGCCGAGACCCACCAAACACCAACATACCCCGAGCGAGGTCGGGGTTCCCTTTCCTCCTGCTTCCGAGACACACAACACTACACCGAGACCTTGAGGTCTCGGTTGGTGCGAAACAAAACAAGCCGAGACCCCCTTGATCTCGGTTCCATGCGTCGGCCAAAACAAACACCCCTTAAACCTTAATTATTTTACCCCCCATGTTTAATTACATGATTATTAACTTGTTTTTAAATACACCATGATTTCATGTGTTCTTGATTTAAATAAAATCATAAAGAAAAGGGTTTAAGGATTTACCGATTACGTGAATCAAAGGAGAACGAACACACTAACACCCTTGCAATAAATCAATCACCAAAAATCAACCAACACACCCTATGTGTGTGTTTGTACCCGGCGGCCAAGGAGAGGAAAAAGAGAGATTAGGGTTTTTGATTATTTTCTAATTCTTGTAATTATGAAAATAAGTTTTTCCCTTTTTCATTGTTTAGTAAAAATTGCATGGGCTTGGCCCTTTTTCTTGTGTCTAGCCGCGGGTAGGATGGGGCCCACAAGAGTAACCCATAGTTTTCTCGTTTCTAATTTTAAGTGTGTTCTCGTGATTTAAATAGTTATCGTTCGTGTCTTATTATATTTATTCATGATCGTAATAAATATACATAAATACGTAATACTAAGCTCGTGATTATTAACGTTCATGATTTCATGTTCGTATATTCGTGATTATAATTATTATTGAAATAATTATCGTGTCTTAATACGTATTAAATACTTATCGTGATATATCACGTACGTAATACTTGTAAATCTTGTTCGTGAATCATAAACGTGCTATAAAAGGAAAGTTCTAATCATGTACGTACGATCATAAGGGTACTATTCATGGTAAAAGCATACGGGTTTTACAACTCTTCCCCCCTAAAAAGAATAATTCGTCCCCGAATTATAGATAAAGTAAACTCGAAAAGAAGAACATACCCGAATTCAAAATATGAAATGAGGGTAAGAAGCCCGGATAGACTCCTCTGTTTCCCAAGTGGCTTCCCGCTCGGTATGATCCCTCCAAAGGATTTTGACGAATGGAATCGTCTTCCTTCTCATGACTCGTTATTGTCTGTCAAGAACTCGTTCGGGTTCTTCTATGAAAGTGAGATCTTCACGAATCTGTTCCAGCGGATACTGAACCATGTGAAGGGGATGATACTTGTACCCTCTAAGTAAGGATACATCGAAAACATCGCGAACATGAGAAAGCTGCAGAGGTAACGCTAAACGGTAAGATACTTCACCGACTCGTTCAATGACATCAAACGGTCCGATGAATCGTGGACTGAGCTTCCCTTTGATTCCAAAACGTCTAACACCACGTGCCGGCGAAACCTCAAGGAAAACGTGATCTCCTACATTAAAATGTAAGTCTCTACGGTGCTTATCTGCGTAACTCTTCTGACGTGACCGTGTTTCTTGCAATTTCTGCTTAGCTACTGCGACCTTCTCATTAGTCAGCTCTATCATTTCTGGTCCTTCAAGTGTTCGCTCACCAACCTGATCCCAGCAGATTAGGGCGCGACACTTTATGCCATACAACATCTCGAAAGGAGCACACTTGATACTTGCGTGCCAACTGTTGTTGTATGCAAACTCCACCAAACAGATATAATCGTCCCAATCACCCTTCCATTCCAACGCACATGACCTCAACATGTCTTCCAATGTTTGAATCGTTCGCTCCGACTGCCCGTCTGTTTGAGGATGAAAAGCCGTGCTAAGCTTAAGTTTTGTCCCCCAAGCTTTCTGCAGACTTTGCCAAAATCGCGAAATGAACTGAGGATCTCTATCTGAGACGATGCTGGATGGAGCACTGTGGAGTCTCATGATCTCCCTCCTATAAGTATCGGCGAGTTTACTGACCGAATCTTCCTTGCGGATCGGTAAGAAATAAGCTGATTTGGTAAGTCGATCAACGATAACCCAAATCGCATCGTGCTTCCTCTTTGTCGGCGGAAGACCAGTAACAAAATCCATGGTGATTTTGTCCCACTTCCACTATGGAATATCTAACGGTTGAAGAAGGCCGCCAGATCGCTGATGTTCGATCTTAACCTGCTGACAGGTAAGACATTTGGAGACGTAAGTCGCAACATCCTGTTTCATACCACTTCACCAAAAGTACTGCTTGATGTCATGGTACATCTTGGTTGAACCAAGATGAATAGAGAATGGGGAGCTATGAGCCTCAGCTAACAATGCTTCCTAGAGTTCTTGATCATCAGGAACACAAAGTCTCGTGCCCTGTCATAAGATACCATCTGCGTCTACTCGAAATTCTGTCTGCTTCTCCAAATTCTGAATTATCGCCCAGATTTCACCATCGTCCTTCTGAGCTTCCTTAATCTTAGAGAGTAACTCGGGTTCTACTCTAAGATTAGCCCAGTAACCGTGCTGTCCACGTACCATGATCTCTATGTCTAGTCGTTCCAAGTCTCTTATAATTTCCTCCTTAATTTTAATGTCGTTTATCATTCCAGACTTTCTGCTAAGTGCATCTGCCACTACATTCGCCTTGCCGAGATGATACTGCAGATTAATGTCATAATCCTTCAACAGCTCTAACCATCTCCTTTGTCTCATGTTCAATTCACGTTGAGTGAAGATATACTTCAAGCTCTTGTGGTCCGTGAAAATGTCACATGATTCTCCATACAAGTAGTGCCTCCATATCTTCAAAGCATGCGTAGATATGGAGGCACTGCTGCAAGTTCCAAGTCATGCGTATGGTAATTTTCCTCATAAGGCTTAAGCTGTCGTGAAGCATACGCGATCACTTTCCCATGTTGCATGAGAACACAACCAAGCCCCTTTCCCGATGCATCACTGTAGATATGAAATCCAATCGGTGCATATACTAACTTCTACTTTAGGTCTTCAAATCTCTTCTCTCGTTCTTCAGTCCAGACGAATTTCTCCCCTTTCCGCATCAGCTTGGTCAATGGTAGTGCTAAACGGGAAAAGTTATCCACGTACCTACGGTAATAACCAACTAAGCCTAGGAAACTACGGACTTTAGTCGCTGATGTCGGCCTTGGCCATTTGGTAATAGCCTCAACCTTCGATGGATCCATCGTGATTCCTTCTGCTGATACAATGTGACCTAAGAATGCCACCTTGTCTAACTAGAACTCACACTTGGAGAATTTAGCATACAACTGCTTCTGGAGAAGAATCTGTAGTACTGTACGAAGATGGTCTTCGTGTTCCTCCTTGGACTTAGAGAAAATCAGGATGTCGTCAATGAAGACAATGACGAACTTGTCCAGAAATTCATGGAAGATTCTGTTCATCAAATCCATAAACACTGCTAGAGCATTGGTAAGGCCAAACGGCATGACTACGAATTCGTAGTGGCCATAGCGTGTATGAAAAGAAGTCTTGGCGATGTCCTGCTCCTTAACCCGTAGCTGATGATAGCCCGACCTTAGGTCAATCTTGGAGAAATGTTTGGCCCCTTGGAGTTGGTCAAACAGATCGTCTATACGTGGTAGTGGATACCTATTCCTGATGGTAATCTTGTTGAGCTCGCGATAGTCTATGCAAAGACGCATACTGCCGTCCTTCTTCTTAACGAATAAGACCGGTGCGCCCCATGGAGATGCGCTCATTCGAACAAAGCCTCGCTCCAGAAGTTCTTGCAATTGATCCTTCAGCTCCTTTAACTCTATGGGAGCCATGCGATAAGGAGCCTTGGAAATCGGCTCAGCTCCTGGGATGAGCTCGATATTAAATTCTACTTCACGTGCAGGTGGTATGCCTGAAAGTTCTTCTGGAAATACATCTGGAAATTCTAACACTATCGGTTGATTCTGAGTTGATGAGGATTCAACATCCATGTCATGAACAATAGCTAGATAACCCTCACAACCATGTGAAAGTAATGCACGTGCTTGCAGGGTTGATATGATTTGTAAAGACCTTCCGGGTACGAACCCGTTGTGAATGTACTCTGGTGCATTAACATCACCGAAGATGACTCGATATGAATGGCAGTCTATGGTAGCATGATGCATGGATAGCCAATCCATGCCCAAAATCATGTCAAAATCATTCATGTCCAGCGGAAGTGCGTCAACAGGACGAATCTTGTCATCAAACTCTAGGGGAAGGCTCTTGTACACATGGGTTATGCGTACAGAGTCTCTCAAAGGCGTGGAAATAATCAGTATATTCTCTAGTGGCATGAGGAGTATCCTAACATTCTTGGCATAAGCAGTAGAAATGATCGAGTGAGTAGCACCCGTATCAAACAAAACACATGCAGCTTGACCATACATATACAAGATTCCAATGATGGTACCTGTAGACTTGTTGGCCTGATCGCGAGATGTCGTGTAAACGCGTCCACTAGTAGGAGGCGGCTTGGTATCAGCATGTCCCGATGTACCTTCCATCTCGCCCTTGCGGCAATCCTTCATGCGATGGCCAGGAAGACCGCACTTGTAGCATGCGTCGCTGTCGCGGTGACATGGCCCTGGGTGCCTACGGTGGCAGGTAGAGCAAAGAGGATGAGTATATCCTCCAGCAGGTGTCCTGACTGGTGTGCTTACACAGAACTGAATGTTACATGATAAATTTTTTTACCACTTATGACCGTTTTTTTTTGTTTTTTACTTTTTTTATTCGTAAAAAAATAGGCGATAACGGCCAGAAATGGACAAAAAGAGTAAAAATGGTCGAAAACGATATCAAACACGCTAAAAAAGTCGAAAACGGTACAACAGGCAAGAACGGAAAAAACGAACCAAAATGATTAAAAACCGAACGAAAATAATAATAATAATCACACGAAAAAGCTAGAAAACGGTTTATAACTGTTAAAAAGAAATTTTGAGTTTATTTTAAAGTGATGTTAATACAAAGGACTAACGATGCAATAATAAATAAACGGTCGTTAATATATAGCCTTTAAATTTGTTAATTGCCCAACATTGCAACAAGAAAAAAGATCGATACCTTAAATTGAGAAAAAAAAGTTGAGTATCTTTAATTGTATTTTGATATAAGATGAGTACCTTTTTATGTTATTTGCCCTTTTTATAATTATCATAAATCATGATTTTTTCAACAATTTTTTTATTTAATACTTTGAATTTTAATTTTCAACATTTTCAAAAATGAATAATTTTTCAATACTTCACTTTTGAAACTGTTAAAAATAAGCTTGTTATGCGAACTTATAAAAAAGCTTATAATTTATAATTTTCAATATTTTTATTTCTTTAAACCTGACAAAGCTTTTTATTTAGATAAGTTAGCGTGGTTACTTTTAAATTGTTTGCACTTTAAACAATAACGTTCAAGAATATGATCATCTTTAGAGGGAGATGTGTGGTGACAAAAGTGGTTCGCCGAGGCTGAGGTGGCACCTCGCCGCCTCTCGTCGCCTCAGGCCACTATACCCACCCTCTATTCGCAGTAACTAGTTGGAGGGTTTCGTCGATTTTCCAACGTGAATAAAACAAAACAAAAAACGGGCTCCACCTTGAATGTATCCGTTGTATAATGTTTATTAAGTTTTTTTATTTAAATTTAAACCCTACTTTATCTTATATATTTCACTTTGTTTCATTTTAAACACACACAAATACATACAATACAATACTTTTTCCCAATCTAATAACATTTTATAGAAAGAAATGAGTGACTGAAGCTTTTCTAATTCAACCGATCTCGATGACATAGCTATTAGGAAATGATAATGCAAATTAACGAAGAAGATTAAGAAAGATGAAGTCGAATGTTTCCGACATCGTAGATACATCAATCGTGAACGTGATGTCGTTGAAACACGGTTAATGGCGGATTATTTTGGTGATTACCCAAAGTATCTGGCGGAGTATTTTTGAAAACGTTATCGCATGAACCAATCATTATTTTTAGAAATAATTCAAGGTATTGATAATTACATTCAAAATAACAATCCTCTACCCAAGCATTTAACTTTTTTACTATTGGATGTGATTGCACGAGTTTAAAAAGTTTTATTATCATTATGAAATGTACATCTGCCATACAATTGGTGTACGACACAAATCCGGATACATTAGATGAATACTTGCAGATGGGGGCACATTGCGCGCGCGATTGTCTAGATTGTTTTTGTATGTGCGTCACTGATTTGTATCAACAAGAGTTTTTAAGAAAACCTACCTTAGTTGACATTCAAAACATATACACATCACATAATAGGGTTCATGGGTTCCCGGGAATGTTGGGTAGCATTGGTTGTATGCACTCGGAATGGATTAATTGTCCGAAAGCATGGCATGACCAATATAAGAGGGGTGATAAAAAATACCCTGCCATAATACTAGAAGTTTTTGCATCATACACTTTGTGGATTTGATATGCATTTTTCGGGGTTGCGTGTGCAATATTACTGTTCTGCATCATTCTACACTTTTCGACGACCTTTTGGCTGACAACGTGTAAGTTTATGGACTTATATTTAATAGTCGTGTGATAGGATCGAACTCGAGATTACGGGATTGCACACAATACGTAAAGAGTTAATACAATTAATAAATATATTTATTGTATTTATTAATTTATTTAATAAATATATTTATGTATTTATTAATTTAACCGACCAAGTAACTATATAACCTTAACGATCGTTAAATAATTAATAGTTAAGCTATAACGAGCGTTAAAATAAATATATAGTATGTATACTAAAGGAAAGAAGAACAGAAGGTTTCGGAACACCCCTAAGGGGTGTTTCGACCGTCGGTTAAGCCTGGGGAGGGGGGGGGGGGGGGGGGGCAATTGTTGCCTTATATTTATCTTGGGGTATAAGATGTTTAGGCCTATCAATACACTTCCTAATCCCCTCATAATCACAACAACAATAATCTTTCCCCTCCTTCTTTCTCTTGGTCGATCGCAAGCCCCACCACGGAAAGGGTTTCGGTTGGTTTTCTTGGTTGATCGATTGTATACGTAATCTAGTCTTGTCCCTCTCTAGGGTTGTTGAGTAGATTAATTACAAGCGTTGTAGCTCGGTTTTTACGTGCTAGAATCACGGTTAGCCGTTGTATTACGTGTGTACAAGAACGTAATATAGTCTTACTTTAGACTATATCTTGGTATATACGGTATAAACCCGAATTGGTGATTCGTTCTTCGTCTTGTGGAATTGCTTTAGCGTAAAGGTATGTAACCCTAATTCGATTAATTATAATTGTGTTATTAATTATGATCTTGTTAAATCGCCTGCGATATATGTGCTTTGATCTTGTTTAGGGTTTTATATAATTGTTATGATACTAATAAACCTACAGTGTCATCGAGAGCCGTTTTAACATGTTATAATTATCGAAAATCTAAAGTTTTTTAACTATAATTGTTTTGAGTTAAAACTACATGTTTTTTTTTAGGTTTTCATAAAATTAGGGTTTTGTTTTTTTAAAAATTAGGGTTTTTACTCTATTTTAATAAAAAAAGGAATTGTTTTGAAACCCTAAATTACATGTGGGATAAATTTAGATTAAATTACATGATTAATTGTTATGTCATGTATGGTTACGATCCGTAGAGATTTAATTATTAAGATTTGTGGGGATTCCATGATTACATGCATGTTTTCATGGATCGTAAAATTATATGTTTATATGATTTTATGTGCTACATCATTATTTGATTCGATAAATCTAGAATTAGGGAAGACTTATATATAGAGATATTAAGACCTAGATTTGATAATTATTGAATAAATCGTATGCATGTGGCTATTTGGTTTATTTTTTGCACATATAAATTGTTATTATGTGTTTATGACTTAGTTTTTGTACTTGTTTATATAAGATTGTTGAATTGTTGTAAACAAAGATTTTTTTTTGAAAAGAAATAATATGGAATAAATCATATTAAAAAAATGATTTGTTAGAGATTTAAATTTTATAAGATTACCTTGAGGTGAATTGCAATAATAATCTAACGGCCTACTCAATTTAGACAAACTATAAAGTGGGTTTAACGCACCGCTGGTCATGTACCTGGTTAAGGAATGAGGTGTTATGCCCTTATTCGCTGACCAAATCCCGGCTCGCCTGTGCGTCAAAATTGAAATTACCTACGATTATTAATTGAATTATACCTTAAGGGTGATTTACTACAAATTCACATCCGAACCACAATGAATAAGGGTATTGCTTTGTGCGTAGCCGAGTTCTAGCAAAGTACGATGTGATGAGTTGTGGGTAAATTCTTTAATTGGTTTTACCAATATCGCAACATAGTTTTTGAAGAAATTTAATCTCGTGAAAAAGTTTACTAAATGTTTTATTAAACTTATGATATGGAGATTGTATGCATGCTTCTCCATACGTTGACTTTGACATTAAAATTTATACCCTTAAAATTTAAGTCGAAGCTCCTAATTGACGAACACTTGAAATTACTTCGTCATCAAATGAGATTTTTGGATGATGTTGTGATGGAGAGAAAACCATTTGTAGAATGAGAATTTGTATGATGGTTTTACGTTACTCAGATTAGACGACTTAATTAAGTTACTTAGTGAGATCTGGAAACTTAATGCATTCAGAAGGGATGAAACATGTTTACAATGCAAAACGTTTTTGGCAATGTAAATCCCTTAAATATCTAGAAATTAAAAACTGTTTGTCAATTGAATTGTTCCACAAGTCTCTATGTTGAGTACATTCATTACTAGAAGATCAACTGATGTAATGGATCTATGTCAATATAGTTCTAGAATTCAAGGAAAATAATATGTTTTTTATACCAGGGTAATTTTATTTTCTTGAAAGTATTTTGTTATCGAAAATACTAATATTTGAACTTATTTATGTAGAAATGGCTCAACCCACCAATAACACTATAAGTTCTGCGTTCAAAGCTTTCTTTGAACGACCTGAACTTACTGGCCCAAACTTCAATGATTGGTACCGCTCACTAAGAATTGTCTTGAGAGCAGCGGGTACTATCAATATCTTGACTACTCCCTATCCGGAGGATCTTGCTAAAGGAGCATCTGATGCACAAAGGCTTGAACACGCTGCTAATGTTAAGAAGCACTCTGAGGTGGCTTGCTTAATGCTAAGAAAAATGGCTCCAACGCTTCAACAAAAGTATGAGCTATTTTCACCTAAGCGAATGCTTGATGAGCTCAAGGCTATGTTCCAAAATCCGCAAGCTGTGGAAATCTACGACTTAGTAGATGTTTTGCATAGCTGCAAGCAAGCTCAAGGAAAGTCTGTAAGTGCCCATTATTTGGAGATGAGGGGTTATATGGAACAGCTCATTGCACTAGGACAACCATATGATCATAATATGGCTATCAACTTGATCAATAGGTCCCTTAACAAGGACTTCAATGATTCGTTAGAAACTATGATATGCATTGCACGGGTAGGGATGATGGAGAAAACCGAAACCCGGACCGATTGGGTCGGGTTCAGATACGGGTTGGCGGGTTTGGATGCGGGTTCGGGTGGGGATATTTTATTTTTCGCGGGTACGGGTTCGGGTTCGGGTTTTAGTAATACCCGCCCCGTTTACCCGTATACGTACCCGTTTACCCGTATATGTACCTGTTTACCAAAACACATATAGATTATTGTTACTTTATTTAATTTTTAAATTTGTGCGAAATAGTAGACGAAGATTAATAAACAAATGAAATGCTTATATTAGTTACATTTTGTATGCATTAAAATGTTTGTGATCAAGCATATTTCCATTTTGTAATTTTAAATAAAACAATGATTTATTGATACATTAAATCGCATGATATGATATTGAGTTAGTATTCTTCATCTTCCAGAAACTTAAAAAATTATATTAGGGTATTTTGATTGTTTTTCATTGTTTTTTTAACTTTCTACGCACAATTATGTCCAACAAAATTTAATTGTGGATACCTGATACCCGCGGGTAAAAACCAAAAACCCGTTGGATAATAGTAATCGGGTACCCGTCGGGTATTGGGGCGGGTGCGGGTTTGGATATTATAAACGGATGCGGGTACGGGTTTAGTAAAACCCGACCCGAACCGTTGCCATCCCTATGCACGGGGAAGACAATTAATGATTTGCATGCAATGCTCATTGACTATGAGAAGGGGTTGAAATACAAGGCATATACCGCTATGCCTTTTATACTAACCATACAAAAGGGTAGAGTGAGTAAGCCAAAACCGCAAGCGAATAAGAAGAAAGGCAAAGGCAAGGGTAATAAGGGCAAACAAGTTGCGACTTATTTAAAACCCAAGCAGAACTTTGTTAAGAGGAGTCAATCTCAAAAGGATGAGACTTGTCACCATTGCAAGGCAAGTGGTCACTGGAAGAGGAATTGCCCTCTTTACCTCGAAGAATTGCGAGAATAAAAAAAGAAGTCTGAGCAGAGCGTTGCAGCTTCAGGTACTTTATTTATGATTGAATTGTTCAATTTAACATACAAATTTAATTCCTGGGTATATGATACGGGATGCGGTATTAACATTTGTAATACGCTGCAGGGATTTAATCTGGAAAGGAAGCTTTCCTATGGGGAACAATACCTATAGGTGGGCAATGGCGCACAAGCAGCGGTTGAAGCTATAGGAACTTTTGATCTAGTTTTACCTTCGGGTTTAGTACTGAGATTAAATGACTGTCATTATGCACCTACAATTGTTAGGGGTGTTATTTTCTTTTCTTGTTTGTTAAATAATGGATTCATTCACACGATTGATAATAATGGAATTTCTGTTTGGAAAAATGGTATTTTCTATTTTAATGCAATTTCTGTGAATGGTGTATTTGAAATAGACATGCATGATAATGAATCCAAGAACGATAAATCTGTATTTAGCATGAGTAAGAAGAGAAAGTTTGACAAGAACTCTTCTTATCTTTGGCATTGTAGATTGGGAAGACTCGTATGCAAAAGCTTCAACGTGAAGGTCTTTTGGAAAATATCAATGATGAATCGTTTGATAAATGTGAGTCTTGTATCTCTGGAAAGATGACCAAGAAACCTTTTAATAGCAATATTGAAAGGGCTACTGATCTACTTGGACTTATACATACTGATGTGTGTGGACCACTTAGACATACGTCAAGGAAAGGTGCTAGCTACTTCTTAACATTTACGGATGATTATAGCCGTTATGGTTATGTTATTTACTTAAGCATAAATATGAGGTATTTGAAACATTCAAAGTGTTTAAAGCAGAAGTAGAACTGCAATTAGGGAAGAATATTAAAGCTCTTCGTTTTGATAAAGGTGGTGAATATTTAAGTCAAGAGTTTATAGATTATTTAAGTGAGAATGGAATTGTTCAGCATCTTACTTCTCCCTATACTCCACAAAAAAATGGTGTATTTGAAAGGAGAAATCGTATATTAATGGATATGGTACGATCTATGTTTAATCTTACAACTTTACCTTTATCCTTTTGGGATTATGCTCTAGAATCTGATGTTCGCATTTTAAATATGGTTCCCACAAAGAAGGTCGATAAGACACCATATGAACTATGGCATGGCAAGAAGCCATATTTGTCTTATTTAAAGTTCTGAAGTTGTGAGGCGTATGTGAAACGTGACTCGAGTGACAAAATCCAACAACGATCTGTAAAATATATCTTTGTAGGATACCCTAAGGAAACTACGGTTACTACTTTTATTATCCACCCGAGAACAAAGTGATTGTTGCTAGGTGTGGAGACTTCCTTGAATCTGATCTTGTAAATTAAGAATTCAGTGGGAGAAATTATGATCTTGAAGAGAGTCATATAGATACATTACCTTCTGAAAACACTAGCGATATAATTCCTGTAGAACCAGAAAGTTTGGCGATTCCACCGGAATTAGTTCCTCTACATAGATCCGCAAGGATTAAAAACGCTAATAGCAATATGTGTCTTAACATAGAGGATGATGATGAGTTAGGGGATCTTGGTGAACCCGCTAATTATAAATCCGCAATACTTGATCCTGAGAAGGATAAGTGGGTGGTTGTTATGGATGAGGAAATGAAATCCATGAAAGTAAATGATGTTTGGATTCTCGTAGAACCACAACCGAATGCTAAAGTAGTGAGACATAAGTGGATATACAAGAAGAAAACCGACATGGACGGAAAAGTACAATCCTATAAAGCTCGTTTAGTAGCTAAAGGTTTTACTCAAACTTTTGGCGTAGACTACGAGGAGACATTTTCTCCTGTAGCAGACTTAAGAGCTATTAGGATTCTCATAGCTATAGCAACATACTATGACTATGAGATATGGCAAATGGATGTTAAAACTGCCTTCTTGAACGGTCGCTTAGATGAAGACATCTATATACAGCAACCAGAAGGGTATGTTGATCCTGAGAATCCAGGACATGTGTGCAAACTTCAAAGGTCCATTTATGGCTTCAAACACGCATCACGTTAATGGAATAAAAGATTTGACGAAGAAATCAAAAAGTTTGGATTTATTCAGAATCGTGATGAGCCATGTGTATATCGCAAATCTAGTGGGAGTGATGTAGTATTCCTAGTCCTATATGTTGATGACATATTAATCATGGGAAGTAACATTCCAAGACTTAAAGCTGTTAAGGATTATCTTGGTAAATCTTTTTCTATGAAGGATTTAGGAGAAGCTGCATACATTCTGGGAATTAAGATCTATCGGGATAGGAAAAGATGGTTAATTGGTCTATGTCAAGATGCTTATATAGATAAGATTTTGAAGAAGTATAATATGCATAATTCCAAGAAAGGTTTTCAACCTATGGATGTTAAGCATAATCTGAGTCATGAGATGGATGCATCAACTCCTAAAAATGAGGCATACATGTAGAAGGTGCCTTATGCTTTGGCTGTAGGATCTATAATGTATGATGTTAGATGCACAAGGCCTGGTGTGGTGTTTAATCAGAACTTGGTCAGTAGATACCAACAGAATCCAGGGAAGATCCACTGGACTGCTGTTAAACATATTCTAAAGTATTTGAGGAGTACGAAAGATATGTTTTGGTATATGGAGGGAAACCAGACACAGAACTGAATGTTACAGGTTTCTGTGATGCGTCCTGTCCATGTGATAAAGAAGATACGAAGTCTCAGACCGTTTACGTTTTTGTTATCAATTGAGGAGCAGTTGACTGGAAGAGCAAGAAACAGACAACAATTTCAATGCATGCTACTCAATCTGAGTACATGGCTGTTTCAGAAGCTGCAATAGAAGCTGTTTGAATTAGGAAGTTTATTGAAGATCTTGGAGTGATGCCTTTAATTAAAGAACCTATAGATATGTATTGTGACAATTCTGCCGCAATAATATTAGCCAATGACCCTGGAGTCATGAAAGGCGCCAAACACTTTATGCGTAGACATCACTACGTCTGAGAACAAGTTGAAGCTCGGGAAATCAAATTGATAAAAGTTCACACAGATGATAACGTAGCAGATCCTTTGACTAAGGCTTTGCCTAGACCAAAGGTAGTTAAGCATGCCAAGGCGATTGGGATGCAACTAGCTAGCGAACTCATGTAATAAATCTGCGATTAGTATTTGGATAAAGGATGTTATGACATTATTATATAATTAAATAAAGATTGGGTTTCGTTTATTTCTATTATTTAATAAGTGTATCCTATTTTACATGTTTTAATCCATGAATAAAATTTATGCTAAATGTCCGTTGTCGATTAATAATATGGAAGTATTATTAAACTAAGACAAATCAAAATAACGATAGAATATACTTGAAAGTATATTGATCGATTTTGGATGATATTCGATGAATCGAATATAGGACGTATTCTGACTATATGTTATTACTTTATGGATCTTTGTCATCAAGTAAAACATAAACAGTTATCCTTAGACTTGAGATACCAGGAAACTGTTATGAATCTAGTGCATCTCTGTGGAATAATCTAACGCTAAACGTAACTGGTAGCTACAAGGATTATTTTCGGAAGTGTTGCAAAATTCATAAGTTTTGCTCGTAGTCAATATGGAATTTATTTCCTCCAATTTTGGTTTGGAGTTTAATACAGCTGGGCCCCTTGTGGAATTAGTAAGATGTTTGTGTGGCCACACCCAAATTTGTTTTAGTAATCTTGCTGAATCTATGAACGAGAAACAAAATGGTTAATGAAAGAAATGGCTGAGATACATATCCTTATTAACGTTGTATTAGAAATAAAAGGATAATAATAACGATACAGAATCGTTAAAAGGTTTTGTCCAGGAAACCTTACTCGAGCTGTACTAGTGACATTGCTATGTGTAACTAGACGATAGTCAATGTAATCACGATAGTCGAAATATGTCCAAGTGGGAGCTGTAAGTTTATGGACTTATATTTAGTAGTCGTGTGATAGGATCGAACTCGAGATTACGGGATTGCACACAATACGTAAAGAGTTAATATAATTAATAAATATATTTATTGTATTTATTAATTTATTTAATAAATATATTTATGTATTTATTAAATTAACCGAGTAAGTAACTATATAACCTTAACGATCGTTAAATAATTAATAGTTAAGTTATAACGAGCGATAAAATAAATATATAGTATGTATACTAAAGGAAAGAAGAACGGAAGGTTTCGGAACACCCCTAAGGGGTGTTTAGACCTTCGGTTAAGCCTGGGGGGGGGAGGGGGGGGGGGGAATTTTTGCCTTATATTTATCTTGGGCTATAAGATGTTTAGGCCTATAAATACACCTCCTAATCCCCTCATAATCACAACAACAATAATCTTTCCCCTCCTTCTTTCTCATGGAAAGGGTTTTAGTTGGTTTTCTTGGTTGATCGATTGTATATGTAATCTAGTCCTTGCCCCTCTCTAGGGTTGTTGGGTAGATTAATTACACGCGTTGTAGCTCGGTTTTCACGTGCTAGAATCACGGTTAGCTCGTTGTATTACGTGTGTACAAGAACGTAATATAGTCTTACTTTGGACTATATTTTGGTATATACGGTATAAACCCGAATTGGTGATTCGTTCTTCATCTTGTGTAATTGCTTTAGCGTAAAGGTATGTAACCCTAATTCGATTAATTATAATTGTGTTATTGATTATGATCTTGTTAAATCGCTTCCGCTATATGTGCTTTGATCTTGTTTAGGGTTTTATATAATTGTTATGATACTAATAAACCTACACAACGAACCAGTGTCCCCATATGTTGTATATATAAACCTTGAACGCTAAGAGGCCACTGAGTGAAAAGTCTTTGTTTATATATAAGTGTATACATAAAACTCCACTCAATCTCCAGATGATGGCACACTAACTCGAAAGTCTTTTCATGATAGAACCCAATTTGATCGCAAAGACTCCAGGAGACGCCCACGGGTAAAACACCTCATTGATAGGGATCTAACCTCCACCAACTATAAAACCCGCATGCTTTTACCATGAACAGTACACTTAGTAAACGTACGTACATATAAAAAATTTCCTTTTATAGCACTAACACGTGTCACGGTTATTAATTACAGAAATTACGTACGTATTATTACACGATAAGTATTAAGTACGTGATAGTACACGATAATTATTAACAATAATAATTATAATCACGAACATGAAATCATGAACGTACAAATCACGAACACGTAATTACGTACTTATTTAATATAATACGATTAGTATCGTTATGTAAAAGTACTTATATATAACACGAATAATTAAGTATAACATAACACGAAAACACGAACATACGAACACGTAAAATATTAGACACGGG
Organism: Glebionis coronaria; assembly: GCA_025667525.1. Lineage (NCBI taxonomy): Eukaryota > Viridiplantae > Streptophyta > Magnoliopsida > Asterales > Asteraceae > Glebionis > Glebionis coronaria. The sequence continues at coordinate 551,520,789 of CM046875.1, read as the reverse complement.
AAAATATTCGGGTTTCCCCTTGTGGGCCCCACATGCCGCATACAAAAAGGACAAGAGGGCCAATCCCACTTTGGTTTTTACTAAATAAACAAAAAGGGTTTCACCCTTTTCATTTAAAAGAGTTTTTCTTAAAAATCAAAAAATCCTAGCCTCCTTTTGTCTCTCTATTGCCGCCGGCCTAAAGGAACACCACAAGGGTGTTTGATTGATTTTGATTATTGAAACTCGGGTGTTAGTGTTCGTGTTATTAATCCTCGTTCATCACGTATTCGGTAAACCTTTTGATCCTTTTCTTTTTATTCTTTTGATTACAATCAAGAACACATGATAATGTTAATATTAAAAACAAGTAATAAACATGTGGGATTAACCTAGAATCATAAAAGGCTCGGGTTTGGGGTGGTTTTGTTCGGCCGACACCCAACCGAGAGCCCCATCGCTTTCGGCTTGTTTTGGTTCGCACCACCAACCGAGACTTCGAGTCGGTGTGGTTGGGTTTGGTCGGCAGCAGGAAACCAAGGGACCCCGACTTGAGTCGGGGTACCAGTTGGTTTGTTTAGGGTCTCGGCAACAGCAGCCACCACCACCGGCTTAAGCCGATGGCGGTTTCGGGTCAAGCAGGGGGAAGCAGGCCGCGGCAGGGGGAACCACCGGCACACATCCGGTGGGAACTTTGTTGTGGTCAGCGGCTAGCCGAGAGAGAACCACCGGCTTAGGCCGGTGGTGTTTTGACAAGAACAGTGGCAACCGGCTGAGCCAGTTAGCCACTGTTAAGGGGGTGTTTTTTTGATCCGGTTCATGAGGAATTCGGTCCGGTTCACATTATGTCTAAATTAAAAGTCACGGGTCCGGTTCATGACTAACTTTTACGAGTATTTATTTTTACAAGTATATTATTTTAACAAGAGAATTAAATTAATTAAGACATGACAAATAATTAATTAATTAATCATGGACTTAGGTTAATTATTATTTATGAAATAGTACATGTTTTAACCTAAGTATTTTATTTATTTATTTTAGACTATAATATTAATTAATTATTTAAAACATGAAATATAATTAATTAATAAACATGACTTAGGTTATAATTAATATAATATTAATACATGTTTAACTTAAGTATTTTATACACCTTAATCTAATTAAATCATGCTTATATTTAATTAAATCATATAACCTATAGTTTATTTAATTAACATGATATTATTAATAAACTATACTAATAATTACATGACTTATGATATTTAACCAGTAAACATAAGCTTATATTATTAGCTTATTAATCCAGCTTATTTCTAAATATGGAAACTTTCTAATTTAGGAAACTTACTGTTCTTGGAAACTTTCTATTTTTAGAATTTGATCTATTTTTAGAAGTTAATCTATTTTTGGAAACTTTCTATTTTTGGAAACTTTCTATTTTTGGAAACTTTCTATTTTAGGAAACCTGTTATTTTTAGAAAGTTACTTATTATTACACAACAAGTATAATAATACAAGAAAGACAAGTTATACATAATTAGAATACATAGAATACATGATAAACACATCATAACCATAAAATCAGTAAAACAAGACAAGAACATATAAAACAAGCTAAGACAAGATATAATCAGTTACGTACTCAGTAAACAGAATACTTATACATGTCCCCTATTTATGTAGCATTAGTGAGATCAAAGTAGAACTTTCATTCTTTCGTTTTCTTCGTTCACTTGACATAAGGTATGGATTTTTCGTCCCTTCAGTATGGACATTCTTTCCTTATTAGGATTCCCCGTTTGCAGCCAACTGTTTTCCCAGTATTGTTTTATATGTTTGATTACTTATGTTAGTTTAAGAGCCTAAGCCATATACATGCATGACCAGTGTCACCTAGTTATGGAGGTACCATAACCATAACACTGGAGGCATCAGTGTTATGACTTCCCTACGGCGGAGTGATTACTCGTGGCGTCCCTTTACAGTTTTGGCCATTATATTATATTATCAAGTGGGGCGTATGGGTGCATCCTAGTTACATGTTTACCAGTAATACCAGAGTGAATGCGATGTGTGCCTTGCATCCTTCACAAGGAGTTGATCCCTCCTACCCAGACTAATTAATTAGAGACAACCCTCTAATTGCATGACGAGGTCTCCCCTCCAAGTATTCATGTACGGTGGAACCTCATGACCTATATGTGCTATTGGCTAATTAGTACATATTTTAGATAAAAACATAAGTCTTTTCAAACTATAAAACCAGTTTTATGAACATGATTCCAGGTTACTTAGGACTTATACTTTTCCGCTGCTATTAGTCTTTTATGCTTATGTTATTCCATGCTATACTTGTATATCTGTGCACTGAGCGTTATGCTCAGCTGTTTTCCTTTCATGTTCTCAAACAACAGGTACTCAAGGGCGTTCGTAGACTTTAAGCGTACGGGCATATGGATTGGAAGCTATCTAGCCTTCTCTACTTTATGCATTTCATCATACATTTTGCTACTTATTTCTTGGACATTATTTAGTCCTTTTCCTTTATGGTACTTATGTTTGTGTGTGATGAGCTTATACTTGGACTACCGGTGTTTGTTTCTGGTATTTCCATTCATGGTCATTTAATGTTTTTAAGACATTTACCTTGTATGCTTTGATGATACGCCATAATCACGCGTGACTTTCCATTTACCAAAATGGGGTGTTACAATTATGGTATCAGAACCAAGGCTTCGACCTGTAGGCTCTCAAAACGTCACCTGTGATTAGTGGGTAGTCACTATGGTCTTCTTAGAACTGACAGTTTGTTTTCATGCATTAATATCATATGTCATTGTCGCAGGTTTATGACTAAATAATGGTTGGTACAAGACTGGCCCTATTTAGTCGCATGTGATTTTATCGAAACTTTTAACTTTGGGACCGACCCATAGGCGTCCCCTCGCTACGTTTTGTTTTGGGTGAACTGACCATAGGCGTTTACCCTCGCGCATATAAAAGTTTCTATAAACTGCATCATGCATTCATACACTGTTTTCATGCGTAAAATTTTTCTCATGATTTATTGGCATAATTTTTTTTCAGGAGTATATATTATGTTTTAATTAGTTTAGTCATGCATTTTTTTTATACTGTCAGATGGTTCTCACACGCGACCAGGAACAACTCAATGCAGCAGTTCAAGCTACGATGCAAGCCATGCTTCCTCAGCTGAGGAACGAAATCAGGGCCGAGGTGCAAGCTGCCAACAATCAGAAACAACACCAACATCCTAATCCTCCTCCTCCTCCTCCTCCAGCAACACTGATCACATGGTTGGAGCGATTCAACAAGCAACGTCCTCGATCCTTCGAGAGGACTGACAAACCTAATAAGGTTGAGAGCTGGCTAGCTCATATCGAGAAGATATTTCAAGGCAAGGTTGGCATGTTACAAGTTCGAATGTGACGTGCTGGGATGGTGGAAGTCAGTGAAGCAGTCTGAGGGAGGTGACAATTGGGTGGCTGGTTTGACTTAGGCTCAGTTCAGGGATTTAGTGATGGGACAGTTCTTCCCCAAGGCTGAGCAGGACAAGCTGAAGAGGGAGTACCACGGGACCAGGCAGAGAGCTGGGGAGAACAACAACGAGTTCATGCAACGCTTTCTTTGTTTGGCTGGTTTTCTTGGTGCAGCAGCAGGTACTACCGAAGAGCAAGCATACCACTTTCGTTAGGCTCTTCGTACATAGGTCGCCAATAACTTGGTGTGTGCTACCTTCAACACGGTGGCACAAGTAGCCGATGCACCACGTAAGCTGGAAATGCTGCAGGAGAGAGATGAATTTGGTGAGACAGAGAGACCCGAGAAGAGGTATTTGTTCGTCACTCAGCGGTGATCATTGCAATTCATTTAGTACTATCCAAATATTTATCTTTCTCTATAAATTGCATCTTTCAGGCAGAAGGCTGGGGACCGTTCTCAACCGGCTACTCAGCAATAGCCTACTCAGCCTAAGGGTAACGGTCAGACCCAAGACCGTTCTGCTACGGATAAGCGTGGCGGTAATGATAATTACGTAAGAACGCTGGCAATTCCAACAACAGCAGGTCCCTAAACTTACTCATTTCTTTTGTTACATGTTAGGATTCATAATTCTGACACTTCAACATCTTCTACCAGGAATCATGGTAACGAGAGGGAGAAGGACCGCAGAGGTTCACAGCCTAACCGTACAACTATCACTGGTATTATGTCTTACGTTTTTCTGCATCGTCCTATTTGTACCTATAAACCATGTCTCATGTATACTTTTCTGAACAGGCTCCCAACCAACAAGGGCACCTGTTAGAGGGTATACTCAACCTCTCTGCACTACATGCAACCGTAGGCACCCAGGGCCATGTCGCCGCGACAGTGATGCTTGCTTCAATTGTGGCCTGACTGGTCATCGTATAAAGGACTGCCGCAAGGGTGAGATAGAGGGCACATATGGACATGCCCACTCCAAGCCACCTCCTACTACTGGGCGGGTGTACACGACCTCGCGTGATCAGGCCAACAAGTCTACATGTACCATCACTGGAATCTTGTATATGTATGGTCAAGCTGCATGTGTTTTATTTGACACGGGTGCTACTCATTCGGTCATTTCTAATGCTTATGTCAAGAATGTTAGGATATCCCCTATGCCATTAGAGAATGTATTAAACATTTCCATGACATTAAGAGACTCTGTACACATAAGAGCCTTCCCCTAGAGTTTGACGACAAGATTCGTCTAGTTGACGCACTTCCATTGGATATGTGCGATTTTGACATGATATTGGGCATGGACTGGCTATCCAAACATCACGCCACCATTGACTTCCATTCATATCGGGTCATCTTTGGTGATGTAAATGCACCAGAGTACATTCATAACGGTTTCGTACCCGGAAGGTCTGTACAAATAATTTCAACCTTACAAGCACGTGCACTACTATCACATGGTTGCGAGGGATAACTTGATACTGTTCATGATCTGGAGGCTGAATCTCCATTTATCCAGAATCAGCCGATCGTGTCAGAATTCCCAGACGTGTTTCCAGAAGAACTCCCGGGCATACCACCTGCTCGTGAAGTGTAGTTTAATATTGAGCTCATCTTAGGAGCTGAGCCAATTTCTAAGGCTCCTTATCGCATGGCTCCCATAGAGCTGAAGGAGCTAAAGGAACAACTTCAGGAACTGTTGAAACGCGGTTTCATTCGACCTAGTGCTTCTCCATGAGGCGCACCGGTTCTATTCGTAAAGAAGAAGGATGACAGTATGCGTCTCTACATAGATTATCGTGAGCTTAACAAGATCACCATCAGGAATAGATATCCATTGCCACACATTAATGACTTGTTTAACCAAATCCAAGGGGCCAAACATTTCTCCAAGATTGATCTAAGATCGGGCTATCATCAGTATTGGGTTAAAGAGCAGGACATCGCCAAGACTGCTTTCTGTACACGTTATGGGCGCTACGAATTCGTAGTCATGCCATTTGGCCTTACCAATGCTCCAACTGTTTTCATGGATTTGATGAACCGTGTTGGGACTTAGAGATCTTGAGTTGATATGACAAAACAAGATGAAGGACCTAATAGCAAATAGTTAGCTTCTATAGTAAGCTAGGGTTGTGATGTAACCCTAGTCCCTCTATTATATAAAGAGGGTACCACCTTGGTTGTTATTCATTCATTCATAATCAATGTAAACCATAGGTGTGTGTGCGTTCTCCTGGTGTCAAGCCTATTAGGCACCAGGAGCAGTAGTTAGTAGTTCATTAATAGTAACCATTTCATTAGTGAAAGCCTTGTTCTTGGTTATGATTGTGTTCTTTATGATTCCGCTGTGCATTTACAATCATGATCATGATATCCCAGATGAGTCTAGATCCTAAGACTCAACAAGTGGTATCAGAGCTTGTTGGCTCTTGATCTGGTTGATCTACAAGGTTTTCATATGTTATTTTCTGTTTTTATATAAATAAAGTTGTTGATCTAGGGTTTTTGTCCCAACAAACCCTAGATGATTCGTTGTTGGTTGCTGCTGATCTATCATATGCTATTACTGTGATGTTGCTGCTGTAAAATTGAAGACGGCTGCTGTTCTTAATACTTAGGGTTTCTAATAAAACCCTAGATTCGTTTTTATGGAGGCAGGAGGTTCTATAATGGTGGTCATACTAGCTTTGGTGAGTTGATTTTTCAATCAACGATGAACCCTAGTATGATCTAAGATGATTATGGTTGTTTTAGACTGCTGTTGCTTGTCTCTTTATTTTTAGACGTTCTGTGAAGAACCAAATACAATACAGAATGTTGCTTGGTTGGTGTGAAGAATCCTTGGATTGCTGTTGCTTGTTTCGTAGCTTTATGATGAAAGAGATGGGCCATAATTCTGTGAATCGTATGTATTCAAAGGTTATTTGAATTACTCGTTTCCTCTATATATGGGTTGTGGATGGTTGCGCATATTGTGGTCGAAGATTGGCATTTGATTTAAAGATATCTTTGAGTGCTGCCTTGATTACTCACGTGATATGGTTTGGTTCCAATAGAAAAGTAATTATGAAAGTGATTGATTCATTTTGGTGTCACGTGAGTTGACCTTTTGGGAAGCAGTATGAAAAGCAAACAATTCTATTTTCCTTGATTCTTGGACATGATGAGTAGGATTATGATAAGGTATAATTTCTATTAAAACTTTATGGTATGTGAATATTCTGCTTGTGAGTATTTTTGGACGTGGCTGGATGCGTGATTTTAGCAATTCAGATTTGCATGACTTGCTAAAATATTGGGGTTGCGTGATGAGGTTTCTGTTTGGTTCGTCGATATATAACGTGAGTAAGTCTTCAAGTTTTATTGCTTGCGTGATTTTAGAAGATTACTATGTTATGTGATACGAAAATATTGGGGAACTAGTAGTGGTTTTATCTTTAAATATATTGTTTCCTAATATTATGGGGGAATAGATGAAAACGTGTGGGGCATGGCAATTATGACTGATCCTCGTTTATCTCCCTATATTTGGACGTAATATAAAAAAAAAAAACGTGTGTGGAAGCTAAGGTCAAACGCATGTTGTGATATATCCTACGTGATTTTTGGACACAAATATAGTATGTGTATTTTCCACTTTTCAATATGTGATACAGTCAATTCTTAAACGGTTGCTATATTTATAGACGTGTATTATGGTTGGACGTGGGGTATATAAGAGATATATGCAATAAATTGGTTTCCTAAGACTACGAGAGTTATGGCTTGATGGACGTGGGGTATATAGTATGCAATAAATTGGACGTGATCTAACATGGGTTTATGATGAGGTGCATATTACATTAAAGTTGGGCTTACACTTATGAAGTACCGTTTATACAGTACCGTCCATATACTTTTGTACCACTCAGGTTTGTGACAGATATAGCAACAGTATTCGTGACAGTTCTTGGCCACTAAAGGTTTGGAGGAAGAAGATGTGTTTGATATTAGCAACATCTTTCGCGACAGTGGGGGTGACAGAATGTGAAAAAAAAAATGATGGAAAAAAAAAATGAAAAAAAAGAAAAAAAAAGGTACAAAGGGTTTTGAGATGCTACTGGTAGGTTCTGTTGTTCCTACTGGTGACCTATGGTTCCTACTGGTCATATAAATTCATGGTGGTTTTGTTCTCGGTCCCTCCTGGTAATATTCGATGGTTCCTTCTGGTTGAATCATCGGCTCCTACTGGTCGGTTGCTACTAGTTAGGTCCTACTGGTCCGTACCACTGGTCGGTTCCTACTAGTTTGTTACTACTGCTAGGTGTATGTTCTTGCTGACTTTCTTCTGGTTCCTGCTGGCTTGTTGTATACTAATTTTCTTTGGCCGGTTTTGGTTCCTCCTAGTCAAGTAAGATTGCTTTTAGTGACTAGTCTGATGTCACTACTGTTACTGGAGGAGGAGTTCTCAGCCATCATCATTTCGTTGGGGTGATTCATTGAAGAAGACATTTGATTATCACTGATTTTATGTTGTAGTTGATTTTCACAGGTTTTGTGTTCTTATCATATCTTAAAAGAAAGGGAGTACCTTTTAAGATAACTTGCTTGGTTTGTATGGTGACGAAGACTTGACATATCTAGCGAAGGGGTACGATCTATTCATATCTTAAAAAGATTAGGAGCCTTTTTAAGATAGTTTGCTCTATGCGTACATTTGCTATCGCTTGAAGGGGTTACATTATTGTGCTCAGTGTCTCATTTATTTGAGGATTTTGTTCGAGCTCGACGTCACGTGGTTAGTGCAAGACATAAGATACAAGTTTGGGAGATTCCACTTCTTCATCAAATTTGTTATACTTGATTTTCTTCATCAGTGATCTCTCCATGGAGCCTACTGGATTTGCCGTGCACTTCTTAAGGGGAAGACGATCCTTTTTGAGTTGATGTGACAAAAAGGGGAAGAATGCATGGATCAAGGGGAAGCTTAGCCTTCATTTATATTAGCTTCAGGGGAAGCTTGTGCTTACTGGTTTTGTCAAATCAACTAGGGGAAGATTGTTGGGACTTAGAGATCTTGAGTTAATATGACAAAACAAGATGAAGGACCTAATAGCAAATAGTTAGCTTCTATAGTAAGCTAGGGTTGTGATGTAACCCTAGTCCCTCTATTATATAAAGAGGGTACCACCTTGGTTGTTATTCATTCATTCATAATCAATGTAAACCATAGGTGTGTGTGCGTTCTCCTGGTGTCAAGCCTATTAGGCACCAGGAGCAGTAGTTAGTAGTTCATTAATAGTAATCATTTCATTAGTGAAAGCCTTGTTCTTGGTTATGATTGTGTTCTTTATGATTCCGCTGTGCATTTACAATCATGATCATGATATCCCAGATGAGTCTAGATCCTAAGACTCAACAAACCGTATCTTTCATGAGTTCCTAGACAAGTTCGTCATTGTCTTTATTGACGCCATTATGATTTTTTTAAGTCAAAGGAGGAACACGAAGACCATCTTCGTACTATACTACAGATACTTCGCCATAAGAAGTTGTATGCTAAATTCTCCAAGTGTGAGTTCTGGTTAGACAAGGTGGCGTTCCTAGGCCACATTGCGTCAGCAAAAGGAATAACTATGGACCTAACAAAGGTTGAGACTATTACCAAGTGGCCAAGACCGACATCAGCGACTGAAGTTCGCAATTTCCTAGGATTAGCTGGTTACTACCTTAGGTTCGTAGAGAACTTTTCCCGTTTAGCACTGCTATTGACCAAACTGATGCAGAAAGGGGAGAAATTCGTCTGGACTGATGAAAAAGAGAAGAGCTTTGAAGACCTAAAGCAGAGGCTGGTATCTGCACCGATTCTTACTCTCCCATCGGTACAGGGGGATTTTAAATCTACAGTGATGCTTTAGGGAAGGGACTCGGCTGTGTTCTCATGAAACATGGGAAAGTGATTGCTTACGCATCACAACAGCTTAACCCTTATGAGGAGAACTACCCTACGCATGACTTGGAACTTGCAGCAGTCGTGTTTGCATTGAAGATATGGAGGCACTACTCGTATGGAGAATCATGTGATATCTTCACAGATCACAAGAGCCTGAAATACATCTTCACTCAACGTGAATTGAACATGAGACAGAGAAGATGGTTAGAGCTATTGAAGGATTATGACATTAATCTGCAGTATCATCCCGACAAGGCGAATGTAGTGGCAGATGCTCTTAGTAGGAAGTCGAGTATGATCAACGGCATTGAGATTGAGGAAGAGATTATAAGAGACTTGGAGTGACTAGACATTGAGATCATGGTACGTGGACAACATGGTTATTAGGCTAATCTTAGAGTGGAACCTGAATTACTCTCTAGGATCAAGGAAGCTCAGAAGGATGATGGTGAAATTTAGGCGATTATTCAGAACTTGGATCGGCAGACGGAGTTTCAGAGGCATGATGACGGTATCTTATGGCAGGGCACAAGACTTTGTGTTCCTGATGATCTTCCACTCAGGGAAGCGTTATTAGCTAAAGCTCATAACTCCCCATTCTCCATTCATCCTGGTTCGACCAAGATGTACCACGACATCAAGCAGTACTTTTGGTGGAGTGGTATGAAACAAGATGTTGCTACTTATGTGTCCAAATGTCTTACCTGCCAATAGGTTAAGATCGAGCATCAGCGCTCTAGTGGTCTACTACAACAGTTAGACATTCCAGAGTGGAAGTGGGACAAGATCACCATGGATTTTGTTACCGGTCTTCCGCAGACAAAGAGGAGGCATGATGCGATTTGGGTTATTGTTGATCGACTTACTAAGTCAGCTCATTTCTTACCGATCCGCAAGGAAGATCCGGTCAGCAAACTCGCCGATACTTACAAGAAGGAGATCATGAGACTTCATGGTGCTCCATCTAGTATCGTCTCAGACAGAGATCCTCGGTTTACTTCGCGATTTTGGAGAAGTCTGTAGAAAGCTTGGGGTACAAAACTTAAGCTTAGCACGGATTTTCAAAACAGACGGACAATCAAAGCGAACTATTCAGACATTGGAAGACATGCTCCGAGCATGTGCATTGGAGTGGATAGGAGATTGTGATGATTATATCTGTTTAGTAGAGTTTGCATACAACAACAGTTGGCACTCCAACATTAAGTGTGCACCATTCGAGATGTTGTATGGCAGGAAGTGTCGCGCCCCAATCTGCTGGGATCAGGTTGGTGAGCGAACACTTGAAGGACTGAAGATGATAGCGTTGACCAACGAGAAGGTCGCTGTAGCTAAGCAGAAATTATAGGAAGCTCGCGCACGTCAGAAGAGTTATGCCGATAAGCATCGTAGGGACCTACATTTCAACGTAGGAGATCATGTCTTTCTTAAGGTATCACTGGCACGTGGTGTTAGACGTTTTGGAATCAAAGGGAAACTCAATCCTCGATTCATCGGACTGTTTGATATCATCGAGCGAGTCGGTGAAGTATCTTATTGCTTAGCGTTACCTCAGCAGCTTTCTCACGTTCATGACGTTTTCCATGTGTCCTTACTTAGAAGGTACAATTATCATCCCCTTCACATGGTTCAGTATCCACTGGAACAGATTCGTGAAGATCTTACCTTCATAGAAGAACCCGAGCGAGTTCTTGATAGACAAGAACGAGTCATGAGGAAGAAGACGATTCCTTTCGTCAAAATCCTTTGGAGGGATCATACCGAGCGGGAAGCCACTTGGGAAACAGAGGAGTCTAACCGGGCTTCTTACCCTCATTTCAAGTTTTTGAATTCGGGTATCTTCCTCTTTCAGTTTACTTTATCTATAATTCAGGGAAGAATTATTCTTTTAGGGGGGAAGAGTTGTAAAACCCGCATGCTTTTACCATGGACAGTACACTTAGTGAACGTACGTACATATAAAAACTTTCCTTTTATAGCACAAACACGTGTCACGATTATTAATTACAGAAATTACGTACGTATTATCACACGATAAGTATTAAGTACGTGATAGTACACGATAATGATTAACAATAATAATTATAATCACGAACATGAAATCATGAACGTAAAAATCACGAACACGTAATTACGTACTTATTTAATATAATACGATTAATATCGTTATGTACAAGTATTTATATATAACACGAATAATTAAGTATAACATAACACGAAAACACGAACATACGAACACGTAAAATATTAGACATGGGAAAATATTCGGGTTTCCCCTTGTGGGCCCCACATGCCGCGGACACAAAGGACAAGAGGGCCAAGCCCACTTTAATTTTTACTAAATAAACAAAAAGGGTTTCACCTTTTTCATTTAACAGAGATTTTCTTAAAAATCAAAAATCCTAGCCTCCTTTTGTCTCTCTATTGCCGCCGACCTAAAGGAACACCACAAGGGTGTTTGATTGATTTTGATTATTGAAACTCGGGTGTTAGTGTTCGTGTTATTAATCCTCGTTCATCACGTATTCGGTAAACCTTTTGATCCTTTTCTTTTTATTCTTTTGATTACAATCAAGAACACATGATAATGTTAATATTAAAAACAAGTATTGAACATGTGGGATTAACCTAGAAATCATAAAAGGATCGGGTTTGGGGTGGTTTTGTTCATCCGACACCAACCGAGAGCCCCATCGCTTTCGGCTTGTTTTGGTTCGCAACACCAACCGAGACTTCGAGTCGGTGTGGTTGGGTTCGGTCGACAGCAGGAAACCAAGGGACCCCGACTTGAGTCGGGGTACTGGTTGGTTTGTTTGAGGTCTCGGCAGCAGCAACCACCACCACCGGCTTAAGCAGGTGGCGGTTTTGGGTCAAGCATGGGGAAGCAGGCCTCGGCAGGGGGAACCACCGGCACACATCCGGTGGGAACTTTGTTGTGGTCAGCGGTTAGCCGAGAGGGAACCACCGACTTAGGCCGGTGGTGTTTTGACAAGAACAGTGGCAATCGGCTGAGCCGGTTAGCCACTGTTAAGGGGGTGTTTTTTTGGTCCGGTTCATGGGGAATTCGTTCCGGTTCACATTATGTCTAAATTAAAAGTCACGGGTCCGGTTCATGACTAACTTTTACGAGTATTTATTTTTACAAGTATATTATTTTAACAAGAGAATTAAATTAATTAAGACATGACAAATAATTAATTTAATTAATCATGGACTTAGGTTAATTATTATTTATGAAACAATACATGTTTTAACCTAAGTATTTTATTTATTTAATTTAGACTATAGTATTAATTAATTATTTAAAACATGGACTATAATTAATTAATAAACATGACTTAGGTTATAATTAATATAATATTAATACATCTTTAACCTAAGTATTTTATACACCTTAATTTAATTAAATCATGCTTATATTTAATTAAATCATATAACCTATACTTTATTTAATTAACATGATATTATTAATAAACTATACTAATAATTACATGACTTATAATATTTAACCAGTAAACATAAGCTTATATTATTAGCTTATTAATCCAACTTATTTCTAAATATGGAAACTTTCTAATTCAGGAAACTTACTATTTTTAAAAGTTAATCTATTTTTGGAAACTTTCTATATTTGGAAACTTTATATTTTAGGAAACCTGCTATTTTAGAAAGTTACTTATTATTACACAACAAGTATAATAATACAAGAAAGACAAGTAATACATAATCAGAATACATAGAATACATGATAAACACAGCATAACCATAAATCAGTAAAACAAGACAAGAACATATAAAACAAGCCAAGACATGATATAATCAGTTACGTACTCAGTAAACAGAATGCTTATACATGTCCCCTATTTATGTAGCATGAGTGATATCAAAGTAGGACTTTCATTCTTTCGTCTTCTTTGTTCACTGGACATAAGGTACGGATTTTCCGTCCCTTTAGTATGGACATTCTTTCCTTATTAGGATTCCCCGTTTGCAGCCAACTGTTTTCCCAGTATTGTTTTATATGTTTGATTACTTATGTTAGTTTAAGAGCTTAAGCCATATACATGCATGACCAGTGTCACCTAGTTATGGAGGTACGATAACCATAACACTAGAGGCACCAGTGTTATGACTTCCCCACAACGGAGTGATTGATCGTGGCGTCCCTTTACAGTTTTGGCCATTATATTATATTATCATGTGGGGCGTATGGGTGCATCCTAGTTACATGTTTACTAGTAATACCAGAGTGAATGCGATGTGTGCCTTACATCCTACACTAGGAGTTGATCCCTCCTACCCAAACTAATTAATTAGAGGCAACCCCTCTAATTGCATGACGAGGTATCTCCTTCAAGTATTCATACACGGTGGAACCTCATGACCTATATGGGCTATTGGCTAATTAATACAGATTTTACATAAAAACATAAGTCTTTTCAAACTATAAAACTGGTTTTATGAACATGATTCAAGGTTACTTAGGACTTATACTTTTCCGCTGCTATTAGTCTTTTATGCTAAAGTTATTCCATGCTATATTTGTATATCCGTGCACTGAGCGTTATGCTCAACCGTTTTCCTTTCATGTTTTTAAACGGCAGGTACTCAAGGGCGCTCGTAGACTTTAAGCGTACGTGCATATGGATTGGAAGCTATCTAGCCTTCTCTACTTTATGCATTTCATCATACATTTTGCTACTTATTTCTTGGACATTGTTTAGTCCTTTTCCTTTACGGTACTTATGTTTGTGTGTGACGTGCTTATACTTGGACTACCGATGTTTGTTTCCGGTATTTCCATTCATGGTCATTTCATGTTTTTAAGACATTTACCTTGTATGCTTTGATGACACGCCATAATCACGCTTGACTTTCCATTTACCAAAATAGGGTGTTACACCAACACTCCCACTGAAGGCACACTGAATCAAGAGACTTTACCTTAGGGAACCACTACTGATTTCCAAGACTCAGAGAGATGCCTACGGGTAAAACACCTCGCTGATAGGAACCCCACTACCACAACTGATCAATCACAAAGTATTGCTAAGTACCAGGTGGGCGAGACCCAACCCACTAGATTTGAGGGAACATGAAATGACCAAAACGAAGGCAAGCCTTCTTCTGAAGGGGAGCTGAATAACCAACAGGGATGGCAATAAAACTCGTACCCGATGGGGACCCGATAACCGAACCCTTTTTGACCGAGGAATCCCCAAATTGACCGGGTATGGGGACGGGGATGGGGAATCCCCGCTATTATCAATGGGGATGGGGGCGGGGATAGTAATACCCTCTGGGTACCCGAACCCGTACCCGTACCCGTACCCGAAATATTTGAAGTTTAATTATATGTTATTATATACATTAAAGGCCCAATATATATTGTACCAAACTTTTCATCTTCCTTGGAAATTAGGGCCACGAATCCACGATCCTATGATTTCTATCTACCATATATAAATCAAACATAAAAAACCCTAGCCTCTAATAACTGAATTTTTAATTATAAAAATGTTCTTTGTTGTGTCTTATCGAATTGATCTTCAGTTCAAGGTGAACTCATTCGTTTTTGGTGAATAAAAGAAAATTTGATTATCTATTTCTATTTAAAAAGTAAAATGTGACAAAATATAAAAACGTGACAATAAACAAACTAAAACTTAATAAAATGTAATAAACAAAAATGGTAAAAATAAAAATAAACAAGGTAAATAAATGTGGGAATAATAAAATGAATATCGAAATAAAATAAAATAAAAGTTAGAATTAATAAATGACGGAATAAATAAAAATGTAAAAGTCTAAAAAAAATTTAAAATATAAAAGTCGGATTAAAATAAAAATGAAAGTCGGAATAAAATAAACTGAATAAAAGTCGGAATCTAATATAAAAATCGCGGGAAATAAAATTAATGTCGGAATCTAGAAATAAAGTACAAAAGTCGGATTCTATTCTTGTTTAATAGCAAAAATGTCGAATTATGACATTTACAATATAAAATTCGGAATTTAGCTTTTAACACAAAGCTTACAAAGTCTGAATACATGCAAAGTTAAACTCAAAATTATCGCAATATGTATGGATGTAATAAATGTCGGATTGTCAACATTTAGATGGAAAGAAAAAAGGACAAAATCTGAATCCTATATCTAGTGCAAAATTGTCGGAAAATGGGAAAAAAAAGGCAGGAAGAAATATATGCATAGAAGTCAAAAGTAATAAAAGCAAGAAATAAGAAACATAATCAAATAAGCAATAAGCATAAATAAGCTAACAAGATTAATCAACTCAAACACAAATTAAATAAGAAAGGAAGAATGAGATTAATTGAAAAGCTTAATGAAAAGATTAAGATTAAAAGGTTTAACAATGGAAGATTAAAGAAAGAAGGAAATCTTAAAGAAAATGAGAGAAAAGTAAAGATTATACCTACTCCTAATTAAAAACTAATAACTACTAATGAAAAACTAACTATTACAAATGAAAGAAAAATGTCTTTATATAGAGGAGGAGAGTTGTTAGTGGTGTTCTTTCTTTTGTCTTCTCATCTTTACAATAAATTCGTCATTCTCGACTTTGTCTTGGGATTCGTCGATAAATAAAACTGACCCGTCTTCTAATTTCTTCTTTTATTAGATTTGGTTCTTCGACTTGTTAAACTTCCGTCTTTGGTCTTTTTCTTCAATAATCTTTCAAAACAGGCCTTTGACTTCCGTTCTTTTGCACTTTTGATTTTCACTTGTCTTTCATCTTTATCTTCGATAAAAGCCCGTGAAATCCCGCGTTTTCTTCCTTTTTCATATTTTGGTCCTGACACACAACAAAAACACAAACCACGCGTAATTTCGACTTTTACAAAATTAAACACACGTTTTGGTCTCGTTTATATTTGTTTTAAGTGGTAAAAGGATAAGTGTTTTTACACTTATTAAATCCCCTACACTTGACCATTACAATGACCTCATGCAATGCATTAATTTCAAAGCAACATTTACATTTTCCTCATAATTAACCCACCTTGGCCCTTATTACATGCTACGACACTATGGAAACTAATAAGATAAAAAATTCTCAAAAGAAAAAGATATACAAGTTCACATTATTTATTTACTAGAAATTGTATGATGGAAGAAACTCGTAAAGAAATCAAAGACTTAAATTAGGGCTTTGGTGTCATGAATATTTATCACCCTCAAGTTTCACGTTCCCCACACCAAGCGTAAAAATGAGATCATTGTTGTTATAAGTTAGAAAAGCTAACACTTACTCATGTGGTTTAATATTTACTTAGACCCCCTTATTCCTACGGTGTATCTCTTGTATTTTATTTTTGTCTTGAATGATGACGAGGATGCATTTTTGACTTATTTTGATAATTTATTAAGGCCGAAAATAAAGTTGGGCGATTGAATCAATAGTTAGCTAAAAAACAAAATCTTTTAAAACGGCTTCTCGAAATCTCATAAAGTTCATATCTTGGCATAACTCGTTTCATGATTTGAGACCTTTCTCGGACCGATATTTGGCATTTACTTCATACTTCGAATCTTGAGAGACGTTCTTGAAATAATGGTCTTCTCTTCATATTTGGAATTTCTTCACATGAAGTTTTTGAGAGATTCTTCAAACTTGGACCACGACTTCTTCATTTTTCTTCAATCATTATTTGGGACTTTGATATACAACGATCCGCCTCCTTTTTGGACTTGGATCTATTTATCCTCATACCTTGTTAGGGTCTTTTTGGATAGATTTCTCCATGATCTTTATGGGAGTAAATTTCTTTTCGTCGTGTGTCTTGATCCTTCATATTGATTTTGGAATAATGATTCTTCACATCATCTTGGATCTTTAGCAACAAAATGGAGCCCTCATGCCTTGTTAGGGCCTTTTTGGACTCGCAAACCTTCGCATCCCGCTTCAATAAATTATGCCTTGGCTATGAACTCTAATTAATCTCGAGCAACTTTTAAACGATCTTGGGCTAGAAGCTAAGTAATTTTTCAAAGCGTACGACCTTATTTATTACATTTATTTATCTAAAGACGATGGGAGAAAAAGCTTATAATTAAAACACGTAAATTCACGAAAGAATACAAAACTTATAATGGACTCTATCATTTCTCGTTCTCCACAATATAAAATCTCAAAGAATGAGACTCGTGGATGCTTAGCCTAATAAACTAATTAAGATCCATATGGTTAAGGATACTAGCTAGAGTAAACTTAAATAAGTAAACTCGGGTTGAGTCAAAATATTCACGACGGGCCTAATATATCAAAGACGTCTAAACTTGTTAAATCCATTTTATTTATTCATTTATTTTGAAGTTATTCTAGAAATGGAATATATACATACGATGAAAGAAAATAACGATAAGAAAGGAAAATACTACTAGGCCAAAATAGATCAAAAATTTGAAAAATGTCGAAAAAAATAATTTTTCCGGTTAAAATTGAGGACATATTCATAGAAAAGCCCACTTAACTTCGATAGAAGTATCCTCTACACTTAATATAAATATTGCCCTCAAATTAGCATGTGGAAGTAAACTCCCCTACACTTAGGACATTGTGTACGTTGTTTAAATCTTGCTAAGGAAGAGACAACTAAAGTGATTCCCATTTCAACATTTATGGATATAAAATATTGAATCACAAGAGTTTAGGATAGAACCTGTAAGACAGGTATACAGGATCACGGATCGTCAAAAGTCACCAAAAGTGGATCTTTGAAAGCTCCAATCCCTGCACATCATAAGAAACAACAAAACAACAAACACCTAATTGGCTCCCCCTTACACTTATTATGGAAAACAGTTAGAGAAGGATAGATCCTCGGGTTGCCTTCCGAGAAGCGCTTGTTTTTGTTAACC
Organism: Glebionis coronaria; assembly: GCA_025667525.1. Taxonomy (NCBI): domain Eukaryota; kingdom Viridiplantae; phylum Streptophyta; class Magnoliopsida; order Asterales; family Asteraceae; genus Glebionis; species Glebionis coronaria. The sequence continues at coordinate 551,502,476 of CM046875.1, read as the reverse complement.
GAGTCACGAGCCTGACTCGACCTGGAATACTATGGTGAAATGTTCATAGAATACCTTGAAGAAAATCCGTCGGGGTCAAATACGTGGTTCTCATCTAAAAGGTAGCATAACCCTACGGTAAAAAGCACAAGCCAAAGTAGAGTAGGCGAGGTTCCCTTAAGAAAATGGTGAGCACGGTGATAGTAGAAGGTATGGCAAGGTGAAAGCGTAGCTCCGAATATTGAAAAAAATCTTTCCTTTTATTTCATCAGATGGATACTAAGATGGCTCAAAAACTTTGATACCAGGATCGAACACCTTTTCCTTTAGGGGAAAAATAAGAAAGACACTCAGTGGACCTTGAAGAAGATTCGCCCATATACCTCACAATCTCATCCGAAGAAGGTGGAAAGAGAGGTGTCAAAACATAAGTACTCTGAATGTTGGTTTCGTCCGGTTTCTTTTCCTTTGAAACGGGTTTCTTAAAGTCCGAAGGAGGGTAAAGGCCATAATCGAAATCCAAAGTTGGAGAACCATGCTCATTAGGAAAGTAAGTACTGAGAAACGTGTCGAAATCTTCCTCAAAAGAGTAATCCTCTAAAGTAGTATCAAACATTGTTGGTGGAGGATCCTCATCAAAGATAGGAGCAAAAACATCCTCAGAAGACACAATAGTTGAAGAATCACTCGAAAGAGTGTCATCATCGTCAAAGTCATCATAAATCGGTATGTCTTCATAATCAGAAGTAGAATCATCATATTCATCATAAATTGGTGGAGCATCCAAATCGGAAAGAGAATCATCAGAATCGTCCACATGTTCTTGAAAAAGTGGATTATCATAGAAAGGCTCGAAAAGAGGATTGTTGTGTAATACAAAATCATTAACGTCAAGCTTTATAGTTTCCAAAGGAGTTGTAACAAGCTCGTCTTGAAGCACATCAATCATTTTCGCTGATTCTTTTCCATTTGATTTGCTTGTAATCTTCCGCATTTTAAAAACTTGTTGATCATTCCGACCCTAAGAATTAGCTCACCTTCGGCAACATCGACTAAAGCTTTTCCGGTTCGCAAGAATGGGCGTCCAAGTATTAACGAAATACGAGGATCCATCTCATTATCAACAACAACAAAATCAACCGGAAAAGTGAAGGTACCAACTTTAACAAAAACATATTCAGCAATACCAAAGGGGTAAGCGAGAGTTCGATTAGCTAGCTCAAGAGTTATACGGGTTGGTATAAGATCGGGTAATGATAACTTCTTCCAAACACTTAATGGCATTAAATTGATACTCGCCCCGAGATCGGCTAAGGCAGTATAATCTTCGATTTGAGAAAATGAACAAGGTAACACAAAATGACCGGGATCTCCAAGTTTCTTCGGAAGTTCTTTGAGAAGGACTGCAGAACAATTTTCATTTAATCGAGTATTAACAAGCTCAACCATCTTCTCCTTCTTACTAAGCAACTCCTTGAACATTTTAACAAATTTCGGCATTTGGACAAGAGCTTCAAGAAGGCTAATGTTAAAGTTCATTTGGGAGATCATCTTCAAAAAGGAAGAAAATTGAGTATCCTCTTTAGTGAGCACTTTGCATTTATCTAACCGAGAAGGATAAGGAATATTGGGCATAGGAGGTGTAGGTGGAGAAGACGAAGGTTGAGAAGGTGAAGGTGAAGGTTGAGAGGGTGAAGGGTTTTTCTTGTGTACAACTTCAGGAAGAGGTGGAGACGGTAATGGAGAACTAGTACTAGGCGTGGTAGTAGGAGGGATAAATGGGGGTGGAGGAAGTGTAACTAGAGTAACTGGGGGAGGGATAGAAGGTCCTACTAAAGGTCCTAGTAATAGCGCTCACATTATCTCTAGGGTTGGTTTCGGTTGTTGAAGGAAGAGCACCTTGGGGACGAAGGGCTTGAAGCATTTGAACAAATTTCCTATCCGTTGACTCTTGCATTTCCTTTAATTTCTTCTCTTGTTCCGAAATCTTTAGAAGAACTAAGTCCATTTGTGGATTATGTACATTGAACCCTTGTTGTAAAAAACCTTGGTTTAGGTATGGTTTTATGGTGAAAAACCTTGAGGATTAAAACCTTGGTGTGGATAGCCATGATTTTGCACTTGATAATTTCCTTGATTTGCATTGTAGCCCCGCACATTTGCATTTCCTCGAAAATTATCTCTTGGTGCACCTTGGTTGTTTTGGGTGGGTGGGGGTGGTCTTTGTTGAAAATCGGGTGGATCCAAATAGTTAGTCGAATTATAGGACAAATGATTAACATCGACATTCGGCTTGAAATGAACCCTCTCAGTGTTGTTATAAGCACACACTTCCCCTTGAGATTGGTCATAAGCCTTATCACAGTTAACATACGAATGTGGCCCACCACATGTTTCACAAGTCGCATTAAGGGCATTCACATGTTGAATGGGAGTGTTTTGAACATGTAAGGCAAGTTTTGTCACAATTGAAGTAAGCGATTGAATTTGATTGCTAGTCTCACTATCACTAGTACTAGCCATAGTAGACCTTACACTTTTAGTTTGAACTTTGGCCTTGTTTTCAATTATATCCCAAGCGAATTGTGTTGTTTTAACTAGAATGTTACCTCCCCCGAAGCACTATTAGTGAATCTTGGTCATTCAAACTTAATCCATTGTAAAAAGTATTAATTTGATGCACTTTAGTAAAACCGTGTTGTGGACACTTTCTCAAAAGTTCCTTAAAACGATCCACTAAACATCTCACCGTACTTTTGTTCAAAATTGATGATATCATTCCGCAAAGCAGTAGTACGTGAGGGTGGAAAGAAGTAATTTATGAATTTGGTTTCTAAGTCCGCCCATGTGGCAATACTTTGGGGTGGTTCCTTATCAAGCCAAATCCGGGCTTGTCCCTCGAGAGAGAAAGGAAAGAGGAGCAAACGAATTGCCTCTTGTGAGACCCCATTGTATTTCATAGTATTAGTTAAGTGTAAAAACCTCTTGATGTGATCGTGAGGATCATCATGAGTGCGGCCCAAGAAAGGTGTTGTAGAGACCATCTGAATAAAACCGGTTTTGAGCTCAAAATTATTGGCTCCAATATCTGGTACCACAATAGCATCGTCATTGCCTTCAACGTGTGATTTCAAGAGCTCGATCATTGGTCGGTTATCCATGGTATCAATAGCACGAGTATCGATATCGGCTTGAGTGGCTTTCCTCTTGCGCGCACGAGTACGCATACACTTACAAAAGAAAAAGATGGACAAGAAATAGAAGAAGAAAAAAAGTTAATGTAAAAAGAAAATATTTTTTGGTGCAAAACTTAGAAAAGAATTGCTTTTTATGATTTTTTTTAAATGTTTTTAGGTTGTTGAAATTTTTGATTTTTTTGGATTTTTGAAATTTTGAAATTTGCAATAAAAAATAACGTTCACAAGTGAACGGATCCCAAAATCCAACTCGTCTCACAAAAAACCGTTAATTTTTACGAAAAGAGCCGGCAGCAGCGCCATTTTAATAACTGATTTTAGATATAAAAAATGTTTCTCGTGCATCTTAACGAATTGATCTCCGGTTTAAAAGTGGACTTAGTCGTTTTTGATGAATAAAAGAAAATTTTATTATCTATTTTGTTAGTGCAAACATTACGATGTTTAATCAAGATGATCCCTTCATGTTTTGGTGATGACAAACGTATAACTCGCAATACATAATGTAAATTGTGTAAGGTACTCGTAATCACTCAAGCATACTTATGTATACTTCTCTCGACACCTTTAAGATTACATTCGTCATGAAAGGCAAGAAGGACGCGCAGTTCTCTTATAGAACACGCGGTTCCTTAGTGATATCGAACCGTGGGAAGATATAGAACCGCGAGCAGTCAAGCCGGTTTAGGCTTACTCAAGATTTCTGGAAGCTTCTAGAAGATGGAGGGAAACTAATAAATTCAAAATTCAAATTTTGAATTTGGGCTCCAAGAATATAATGTGCATCCTTTTATCCAATGGGTAGTCCACTCTTTTATCCAATGGGTAGTCCACTCTTTTATCCATTGGGTAAAAAGGTGCTCTCCAAGGCAAGAGTTGGCTATAAATAGAAGACTATTCTCTTCCATTTTACTTGCACAAAAACACACAAAAACCTTCAAATATCCCATTCCTCATTTGCCTCATCAAGAGCAATGAGAAGAACACTTTCACCCTTGTGAAGTGTTAGTGTCTAGAGTCATAACATGATGAAGATCTCTCTAGATCAAGTCATGATTATTGTCTTCCTACTATGTATATGCAGAAGATCCAAGTTGTGGGTACACTTGGATGTGTTTGTAAGGGTAGAATATCCAAGTGATGGGTATCCTTGGATTAGGTGTTAGTTGTGTAGATCCAAGTCTTGTTAGTACTTGGATATAGTGTTAGAGTTATAGATCTAAGTGTCGTGTGCTTAGATCTATATGCTTTATGTGTTTAGGCCATAAAATACAAGGTTTGTTATGTTGGGCCATAAAACATAACTAGTGGGTAGATTAGGTTGTGTCTTGGTAGTTCTCACTAAACTCTAAAGTGATGTGGTTATGTCTAGGTAGTTCTCACTAAACTATAAAGTGATGTGGTTGTGTCTTGTGAGTTCTCACTAAACTTTAAAGTGATTAGTAGTTGTGTTGTGTGAAGTTCTCACTTAGCTTCAAAGTGAAGAGTCGTGAAGATTGGTTCTAGCTTTCGATTAGAACTCGACATCTAGCCTTGTGTCGTTAAATGGTGAAGTGGGCAACGTTGTGTACATTGGTCCTACCTAAGATTAGGACTCGACATCTAGCTTAGTGTCGGAAATGTGTAAGCGACGTGTATGGTTTTATCCGCCTTGAAAGGAGTTTTGTTGACTAGTGAAGTAACTCTCGAGTAAGGTGTACTCGAGGAGTGGAGTAGGACGAAGAGGAGCTTCATGACCGAACCACTATAAATCATCGTGTCAGTACTTTCCTTTACATTTATGTCCTTACTATTATAGATGTATTTATATGTTGTGTGTTGTGTGCATCTCATAATCTAAACATCTATGTTGTGGAAAAGCTAAGGCTTAGTACGTGTGTGCTTCGTGTTTAGATTATGGTCAAGTGTACATCACTTAGTCTAAACATCCTAGTTGCGGAAAAGCTTATGCTTAGTACGTGTGTGCTTAGTGTTTAGACTATTGCTTGATGTACTCTTGATTTGATGTGTTTGCGTGTTTACTTACTTGTAGTATTTATCTTTCAATCAAACACATCTCATATCTAGTCAAGCTTGATCGAGAATTTGATACAAAGGATTGTCAAAGTTTAACGTGTAACAAAAGGTTAAGTTCACTGTCGGCGGTTCTCTAAATGGACCGACGGTTCTTTATTGATAAAGAACCGCGGGTACACATAAGGAACTGCACACAGTGGATTAAGCCGAAATGTTTTGAAAACTAACTAGAAACTATTCAACCCCCCTTCTAGTTTCTACAATTGGTATCAGAGCGATGGTCACACAAGATCTTTGAAGTATATTGTACTTTAAAGCTTGGATCGATCCTTGCTCTAGTTTTTCAAAACAAATGGTTTTCAAAATGAAAACGGTTTTTAAAAAATAGAGACGATCTTTGTATCAAATTGTTCATGAAGAATGATTACTTATGAAATGTGTTTTGTTGTTTCATTCGTACAAGTTTTGGTGTTAAATAAACTTTGTATAATAGCTTGAATTAAATCTTTTCATGTTTGGAAGTATAAAAATCTTTTATGACATAATTAACTCTAAAATAAAGTCCTTCCAAAAAGTTACCAAATGATTTTGGCCAAAAACCCCATTTTTTCCCTCTGGACGCGGTTCTTTATCTCTTCCCCGAGGTTCCTTATCAATAAGGAACCGCGGTCAGTCTGACTCAAATTTTTGAAAACTTTGAAAAATCATACAAAATCAACCGTAAGTCCGTAAAAGTCGTGCCATCCGTCATTTTGAACGTAATTGAATTTTCTTTCAATTAAAAATGATTCCAAACCTTTATTCAAACTTTAAAATTTGGATGGTTTCTAAGTTCCATACTTTGTCCAAAGTATTGAGCGTCGGTTTGTCGTAAAACTTTTGTTTTACTCTTTTCTATTAAGTTGGACATCTCTTGGTGATATATCTTTGAAAATTGATATATTTACAAAGTGTTAAACTTAATTAAATTTTAAATGGGTCAAAGACTATTTTCAAATAAAATCAAGCTATGAATACTTTGTTGTATCTAACACTCAAAACATGGACGCATGCTTTTATGTGTTAAGCTAATTGTTTGTGTGTGTTTCCTTGTTTGTTATTATTATATGTAGACATTATTAAGTGTTCCTTGCTATTTGTAGTAGTATTGCTTTTATGTCTAGTCTCTTGTGCCTTGCTTGGTATTTGTTAGTATCTAGTTTTTCCTAATTAGGATGTATGCTAGACTTCTTGCATTTTAGTTGCAACATTATGTGTGCATTGCATATAGGATTAACATCTCTTAGTTTACAAATGTTACATAAACATCTTGTACACCTCGGCATGTTATTTAACTCTTTTAGGTTTGAAAGCTTTGGGAGCTTGTCAAATCTATTGATTTAGGTCGTCTTACTCGATCATTGTGTTATTAGTTCAAGTAGATAAATGTCTCACTATAAAACATGAAACACCCTTTGAAAATCTTAGCTATTTTCTCTTAAAAGAGTGTTTGTGGGAATCAAGAAAGATTTCGATTAAATATCAATGCATTATTCAAACTATGATTGGTATCATTATCGAATCTAATTGACATGTTTTTTAGTGTAGACATGAATGTAGTTTATTAATAATATACATCGGATCATAACTCACACTTGTGTTGATGGTGTTATATTGAATCTACTTGTTCAAATTGTTAGACATATTTTGTTTAATAATTACTTATAATGCACAATAGAGTCGGTTTGATAACTTGGATGTTTCATCCGAAATACTCAAGTAATTTACATTGCTATGCAATTTATAGATGTGTCATTTCCGAAAGACCAATCAAGAGTGTTCCTTTGGTTTGTGTAAACTTTGTTTATACACTTCAAAGTTATTGGCCTCAAGTTCTATTAAGGTAAATAACCTTAACTAGACTTGTTTGACAAGATATGCAATGGTGCATTCTTAACCCTCATTAGGTCATGCATTGTGTCGCCATGCAAGTTTCATCCTTGCTAAACTTTATTAGGCAAATGTTTAAATTACATTTTGTCTAACTTGAGAATGACTACTAGAGAATTTATGCACTAGGATCTTAATTTGACCTAACGGTTGAATTACTTCCACGTGGGAAGTTGAGTTGGTGTATAACTCGTAAAAATGGTCGTGTTTAGCCTTAATTGAGCACCTCCAGTGATAGTCTCATACTCATTCTCTAAATTGGCTAAATGGCTCTTCCAATATATGACTAATGATAGTTTACTTTGATGAACTTTGTATGTCATTAGGAGTCTTTTTCTTTTGTAGCCATTAGGTTTTTCTTAGCTTTCCTCTTCGTGCTAATTGAAACTATGTGTCTTTCCTTTATGTGTGTTCTAGTTTTTATTGCTCTTAAGCATGACTTTATGATAAGTTAGACTAGAACATTAGGATTTGCTGAATTGGAAAATCCTCCTTCACCACCTAAACCTAGCCTCTGTAGGCGGTTCTTTAAATAGACCGCGGCTCCATATCAATATGGAACCGCCGGTGGAGATAAAGAACCGCGAGCAGAAGCTCTCAAATTCGGGTTTTCTGAAACTTCCCAATGTTCCAACACCCTTTGGAATCTTTGTTTCAAACCTTTGATCACTCCCAAAATATCTTAGGCTTTCCCTTTTAAACCCACCTTGTTAGCCATGTTCTTCACACCTCAAACCATTCATCCTTACCCCTTAAACCACCCATTACTACCATGTTCTACAAGAACCTCCAATTCTTTCAAAACATCCTCTTCAAAGAGGCACCTCAAAATTAAGATAAAGTTACCCAAACTTAACTCTTCACCCTTTCACACACCCAAGAATGAGATTGTTTCAATTATCATCTCTTCATCACCCTCACCACCTCTTGCTCCATACAAGACTACCTCAACCCATGGTACTAACCATTCACATGGTTCTACCTCCTCTTCATTCCAATCTAGAATGAATGAGCTAACCTCACCCTTCACTCCAAGTACTCTCTTGGATGTGACTACCCAACCTCAACCCATACAAAGCATTCCCATCGTGAATGACTTTGTTGATACCTTGGTGACTTCACCTTTTACCCCTTCAAACTCACCCACATCACCCATCCAAAGCATTCCCATTGTGAATGACTTTGTTGAACCCTTGGTGACTTCACCTTCACCCCACCAAATTCTGCCACCACCCTTGTCTTTCATTTAAGCATGTGGATTGCTTATTGCTAAGGCATCTAATTTAAGCAAATCTTAGGGTTCTAGTGTAACTAAGATTAAAATTATGCTTAAGTTTTAGGCTTGATTTTTTCTTTTCATCTTTGTATGATCTTTATTCTCTTAGATGTGTCTAACTCATGCATGTCCTTAAATGCTACGTGCTAACATGCTTTACTTAGTCTTCTCTTTTTAAGTAATCATGTTTCTTGCATATGTGTTAATTGCGCACCTTCTCTACATTGTTTTGTTGTAGACTTCATTAGGCATTGCATGAATTATCCTATGTGCTTACTTGATTATGTGTTAGATTTTGTACTAACTATTTCATGTCTTCTTGAGATTCTTTTGAGTTTCTTCTCTCATTTTCTTTCGAGATTTCACTATCACCTTCTAAGGTATAGTATTCATGAATCAATTTGTGAAATTATCCTTAACTTCTTTGATTGAGTTTCTCTTGGTTTATTTTAATCATGCCTCTCTAAGTCGAGTCTCTCTCTTCTATCTTTCTAAACTAAGTTGAGTCAAGCCTCACCCTTTCCTCATCATGTAATTGTTCTCTAAACACTCACATTGATTGAGAAGAGCTACGAAACTTTGAGCATGTAGTTTATCGTATGCTAAACACCATCTATCTTGGTATTTATATTCTTTGGCTTATTTGATCTTTTTTTATCATTGAGTCATCTTTTTGGTGTCGACATTCATAAGCATCCTTGCCTATAATGTCTTTAGTTTTATATTTTTTATTCTTCTCGTTTTTGAGAGTCGATTGAGGTTAAAATTTACAATTGGATTGGGTGATTCCAACAATTCTAAGTTTTTAACCTTTTGAGAGGATTTTGGTTAAATCTTGAATTTTCTTGGGTGATTCCATAAATTCTAAGTTTTTAGTCCTTTGACATATTATCATTACAGTTAGTATGGATGTTTCTTCTCTACCTCTATTCCAATAATTGTGAATTGATCTTGTCAAGATCCTCTCCTTTGACTTGTTTTTGGATTGTTAGCATCGCATGCACACTTCTTTCTTTAATGCTTGTCATTGTTTGTGCAAACAACTTGTTTATCATCCTTTTTTTTCTTTTCATCATAGTCCTTCTTTATCTCTTTTCGACTATGTGGAATTGTTTTTATTGTCCATGTCATACTCTCTTTGGTTTGGTATTTTTGCCAAGATATTAAAGCGGAGTATGTCCTCTCGATAATATATGCTCTTTTTATATATGCTCTTGTCTACTAACCTTGTCTTGTCTACTAACCTTGTTAGTGCAAACATTACGATGTTTTATCAAGATGATCCCTTCATGTTTTGGTGATGACAAACGTATAACTCGCAATACATAATGTAAATTGTGTAAGGTACTCGTAATCACTCAAGCATACTTATGTATACTTGTCTCGACACCTTGAAGATTACATTCGTCATGAAAGACAAGAAGGACGCGCGGTTCTCTAATAGAACACGCGGTTCCTTAGTGATATCGAACCACGAGAAGATATAGAATCGCGGGCAGTCAAGCCGGTTTAGGCTTACTCAAGATTTCTGGAAGCTTCTAGAAGATGGAGGGAAACTAATAAATTCAAAATTCAAATTTTGAATTTGGGCTCAAAGAATATAATGTGCATCCTTATATCCAATGGGTAGTCCACTCTTTTATCCAATGGGTAGTCCACTCTTTTATCCATTGGGTAAAAAGGTGCTCTACAAGGCAAGAGTTGGCTATAAATAGAAGACTATTCTCTTCCATTTTACTTGCACAAAAACACACAAAAACCTTCCAATATCCCATTCCTCATTTGCCTCATCAAGAGCAATGAGAAGAACACTTTCACCCTTCTGAAGTGTTAGTGTCTAGAGTCATAACATGAGAAAGATCTCTCTAGATCAAGTCATGATTATTGTCTTCCTACTATGTATATGTTGAAGATCCAAGTTGTGGGTACACTTGGATGTGTTTGTAAGGGTAGAATATCCAAGTGATGGGTATCCTTGGATTAGGTGTTAGTTGTGTAGATCCAAGTCTTGTTAGTACTTGGATATAGTGTTAGAGTTATAGATCTAAGTGTTGTGTGCTTAGATCTATATGGTTTATGTGTTTAGGCCATAAAACACAAGGTTTGTTATGTTGGGCCATAAAACATAACTAGTGGGTAGATTAGGTTGTGTCTTGGTAGTTCTCACTAAACTCTAAAGTGTTGTAGTTGTGTCTAGGTAGTTCTCACTAAACTATAAAGTGATGTGGTTGTGTCTTGTGAGTTCTCACTAAACTTTAAAGTGATTAGTAGTTGTGTTGTGTGAAGTTCTCACTTAGCTTCAAAGTAAAGAGTCGTGAAGACTGGTTCTAGCTTTCGATTAGAACTCGACATCTAGCCTTGTGTCGTTAAATGGTGAAGTGGGCAACGTTGTGTAGATTGGTCCTACCTAAGATTAAGACTCGACATCTAGCTTAGTGTCGGAAATGTGTAAGCGACGTGTATGGTTTTATCCGCCTTGAAAGGAGTTTTGTTGACTAGTGAAGTAACTCTCGAGTAAGGTGTACTCGAGGAGTGGAGTAGGGCGAAGAGGAGCTTCGTGACCGAACCACTATAAATCATTGTGTCGGTACTTTCCTTTACATTTATGTTCTTAATATTATAGATGTATTTATATGTTGTGTTTTGTGTGCATCTCATAATCTAAACATCTAAGTTGCAGAAAAGCTAAGGCTTAGTACGTGTGTGCTTCGTGTTTAGATTATGGTCAAGTGTACATCACTTAGTCTAAACATCCTAGTTGCGGAAAAGCTTAGGCTTAGTACGCGTGTGCTTAGTGTTTAGACTATTGCTTGATGTACTCTTGATTTGATGTGTTTGCGTGTTTACTTACTTGTAGTATTTATCTTTCAATCAAACACATCTCATATCTAGTCAAGCTTGATCGAGAATTTGATACAAAGGATTGTCAAGGTTTAACATGTAACAAAAGGTTAAGTTCACTGTCGGCCGTTCTCTAAATGGACCGGCGGTTCTTTATTGATAAAGAACCGCGGGTACACATAAGGAACCGCACACAGTGGATTAAGCCGAAATGTTTTGAAAACTAACTAGAAACTATTCAACCCCCCTTCTAGTTTCTACATATTTCTATTTAAAAAGTAAAATGTGACAAAATATAAAAACGTGACAATAAACAAACTAAAACGTAATAAAAAGTAATAAACAAAATGGTAAAAATAAAAATAAACAAGGTAAATAAATGTGGGAATAAAAATATAAATGTCGAAATAAAATAAAATAAATGTTGGAATTAATAAATGACGGAATAAAATAAAAATATAAAAGTCTAAAAAAATTTAAAATATAAAAGTCGGATTAAAATAAAAATGAAAGTCGGAATAAAATAAACTGAATAAAAGTCGGAATCTAATATAAAAATCGCGGAAAATAAAATTAATGTCGGAATCTAGAAATAAAGTACAAAAGTCGGATTCTATTATTGTATAATAGCAAAAATGTCGGAATATGACATTTACAATATAAAATTCGGAATTTAGGTTTTAACACAAAACTTACAAAGTCTGAATACATGCAAAGTTACACTCAAAATTGTCGCAATATGTATGAATGTAATAAATGTCGGGTTGTCAACATTTATGAAAGTCCCTAATCAATGCTAGAAACCCTAAACTTAACTAATCAACACAAGGTATTACTTTTCAAAGGTAATCTTATTATTGTATAATAAAGAATTACAAGTGTTATGGATAACACCGTTTGATGACAATGTGTTGTGCACACTTTGAACAAATATAAACCCTAACTTATGAATACAGTCACAGCTGTTTGATTCTATAAGTTCTAAGCAATAATGTTATGAATATACTCAAAGTGTTAAACATTAATGCATAGATACACATCCTATTTATAGTGATACGAGGTTGACCTAAATAGTACTTGATGGTGACTACACAAGCTTTCACTTTTCAGACATTAGTCACATGATGCTCTTCTATTCTTGGTAGTCTGCCATTATGCTTTAAGGAAACAGTTGTCAAAACAGTTTCCTTTTTCTTCATAGTCTCGAACACACAAATGGCATGTCCAAAGTGTGCTGAGTGTTAACAGGGTATTGCCACCCCTGTTAACTCTCAACCCCTCAGAGTCCCTGATACATCTTGGCTGTTATCCATCACAGCCAATGAGTATGTCTTCAAGTAATCTTTGACTTCCTTGACAATGTCTCTGACATGGACTGATCTGAGGTTGCTCACAGAGACTTGGATCTCTGTAAGTCTTGCGATACTTGCCTGCCTCCTAGGCACAGGCAAGGGACTATCTAACAGCTTAATTATGTTTAAATCTATGATCAGGGAATCTAACAAGCTTAGATTCCCAACAATCTCCCCTATTTAAACATAAATATTGCTAGATCTATCTAAGTTAAGGTAAGTGACTTAACAGCTTCTTCTTACTCATAACAGATCTAAACAAACATACCTCATGATTTTATTAAAACTTAAAAGAAATTACAAGTACATTACAAAAGTGAAATAAAATGTGAAGGTAAAATTGGGCTGTGAATTTCTTCAATAGTCATCATTTTTAATCTTTTCTTCAGCTTCAGCTAAGTCTAATCTGCTATCCAACTCTTCCTGCAAAGTTTTTGCAAACCTTTTGGAATACTCTGTGTTGATCTTGAGTGACTTCTTGTGACAAAGCAGCTGAATTGTTGATGCTAAGCACAACTCATCTTCTCTTTGAAATGCATACTGGCAAGCTCTGTTCATGAATGCCATTCCTCTTTCAGGCTCTGTGTATGTCTGACCATCAACATGGCCAACTATACCATTTGGTAGGATTAAATCCCTGTGCATACCATCCACTTAAACATCATCTGTGACAAAAGTTTCCTTAACAAGTTGAGGAACTCTTCTTCTTTTGTTACCAGTCTTTGGGGGTTCTTGTTCAAAAAGCTGTGGTGGGGGATATATCTTGAGTTTGGCAGCCGTTTCTTTGATCCAGGTAAACTTGGCCTTAATAGTCTTAAGTAGAAGAAAATTAGCCTGACCAGTTCTTTTGGCAGCTAAGGCTTCAAGTTCGAACCATTCAGATAACCCAAGTGTCTTTAGCCTGAAGTTGTCAAACACATTCATGTTTCCCTGTTAGTTATCTCTCCATAAGATCATCTGTGGGGTGTTGGTGGATTTGTGAATGGTGTATTTGAACTTGGTTATCTTGCCAGGCGCATACCTGTTGTTAACGCAGGCATCATAATCATCTTTGACTTTTCTTAGTGCCTCAGCGCGTTTAACTTCCATTTCCCTCAACCTTTGTTTTTGCTTTTCTTTTTCAGGTGGAGTCATCTTCCTTAGAGTAGCTTCATTCAATTCTTTGGCTGTCTTGAGTTCATTTAATCTCTTGAATTCCTCAACCTGTTTCTTTATTTCTTCAGGAATTAAAGGAATCTCATTGGAAGGTGTAAAGGTTGAAAATTAGGAAAGGTCTGTAGTGGATCCTCCTGTCTCTAGCATCGCAACTATCTTCTTTAGTTTGGTGTCTGTGTCAACCAAAACTATCTCCTTTCCTTTCTTCGAGACAGAGGATTCCACACTCATGTTTTTCAAAACTTCGGCTCTTTTGATAAATGCTGCCTGAGCCTGAGTTTGTATTGCTTTGGGAAGGGAGCTAACAGTGAACTTTAGCTTCTTGGCAGCTAGTTCACCATCATCCCCAGACTCACTGGTGTTAACCAAAGCCAGGGACTTTGATGAATCAGCTCCATCTTGATTCTGTTGGTCCCCCTGAGTGTTATCTCATCATCAGATATGTTAATAGGTGTGATGACTTGGAGGGGACAGGTGTAATGGTGTTGTCAGCTGATGATGAGCCTTGTTTAGCAGATTCAAGGTTAAGTGTTGTTTCCTTCTCCCCCTCACGTTCATCCTGGCTACGCAGACGTTTGGATGAACGTGTTTGAAAATGCCTTGCAATTTGTTCAACAGAGGCAGCCATAACACGTTGCCTTTTCCTTGAAGCCCTGGCAATCTTCAGCAAAAGGTTGTTGTTTCCATTAGTATTGGCCTGAACTCGATTAACAATGAATTTTGCATGACGGTATTGCCTGTTGCGAATAGCTTCAAATTGTCTGTGCATAGTTAGCTCATGTTCATGGAATAAGGCAAGGACCTCTAAGTCAATTACATCCTTCATTCTTATGGATAGGTGACTAAGTCCTTGTGCTATACCTTTTCGTGCACCATCCTTGATGGGTTCAGTAACCGCCTCAGCAACAACCTTTTGTATGATCCCTGGAAATGTGACAGTGAAGTTATGCATTTCAGACTTGATCACATCCAGCTTCATTGATAAGCGTTCAATGTCAGATTGATGATGAACAGGCTGAAGATTATGTATGTTGAGGCTTTGTTGAGCATAATCATCCCCCCTTGGTAAAAAGATCAAAGTTGGTTTGGGCAGGATGATCAAACATTAGAAACTCAGCTGTTGGATCATAGGCTAGGCGTTGGAAGACTGTTGTTGTGGAGGTAGCAGAGTTTGGAGTAACAACAGCGTCCTTGGGAGGAGGAGTATTATTTCCAACTGGGGTGGACATAGCTATTTCCTTGGGAGGAGAGACAGATTGTTGATCTTCCTCATCTTCTTCATCCTCCTCCTCAAACATCCCCTCAGGGATTTCATCTTCAGGCATTGACTCAAGATCAGAGACATCATCCACTAATGACAGCATTGCTTCTTTAATATTCAGTAGAGGCTCAGTGTCATTAGGTTGGTCTTGAGTAATTGTATTAGCCTCTTTCTCCTGTTGTACCTGGGATTCAGTGACTGGCTGTACAATTTCAGCCTGCAAATTGTTATAATTAGTAAAGGGAAAAAATAAGGGGAATGGTCGCCATTTCGCTGTCCCAGAGAGGCTGAGGGTGATTACTCAGTCACTCCAAAGGATAAATCCTTGGGATTCTTTTAAGTGTGAAATATATATGGTTAATGATCGCCATTCGCTGCCCCTAGGAAAGCTGAGTGTGATTATTCAGCCCCCCCAAAAGGTTAAAACCTTTGGGACTCTTTTGATTGTGAAACATATGTTGTTTATGGATCGCCTGTTACGTTGCCCCTAGGAAAGCTGAGGGTGATGATTCAGCTCCCCCTGAAAAGGATAAATCCTTTGGGATTCTTTTAAGGTGAAAAAGTTAAGGGTTAAGATCGTCTTGTTACGCTGTCCCTAGAAGAGCTGAGGATGATGATTCAGCTCCCCTAAAAATAAAACTTTTGGGATTCTTTTTCTGAGGGAACCAAGAGGCTGTGTGAAGTACAACTGATCAAGGTTGAGACATATGTGTATCCAAGTTGTTGTTAGCCTGAATACTGTCTAGAGGGTGCAGGGTCATCGGGGTGCTTTATAAACACAAATGAATCATTCCCTGGTGCAAAGACAGGGTGTACAGAAGTCTTAAAGAATTCTAAATGCATAGACAGACTTCTATGGGTCGAGGATTACCCTAACTTCACCATTCTCTCCTACAGACAATTTGAGAGTGGCTGCTTGTGAACCTCTAAAAATGTACACTGATTACCTGTGAGATATCAGCTGGATTAGGCTGGTTTCCTGTTGTCTCAACTGACTTTGAGACACTAGACCCCTGTTGTTGGTCAGCAGAAGTATCTGATTCCACATGAGTATCTGGAACCGAGGAGGTGTCTTGGTTCACAGTCTTCTTTCCCTTGGCCTTAGCAACAAATTTGGTTTGGGAAGAAGATGGGATTTTCTTCTTCTTAGGCTGTTGGCCAGAAGAAGCCTTGGACGTCGTAGTGTGCTGCCCAGAGGTCAAAGACTTAGACTTGCCAGACACACTAGAGGTAATCACCTTCTCAGAAGAAGGGAGCAAGGACTTCTCAACTGTTGGTTGTTGGTTGGCAACGTTCATCATATGAGAGGTGACATGGACATCTTCAGCTCCTATTTCTTTGTAGATGGCACCTGTGATGCGGTAGGGCTTCAGAGCAGTCAACGCAGAGTTATGGTAGTTGTCTCCCAACAGGCTTTCAAAGATCAGCGACAAGAAGCGAACATAGCAGATATTCTTTTCCCTGACTTGATTTCTTCCCTTCAGCTGTTCAACAAGGTTGGAGAAGAGAATGCTTCCAACATCAACATCAGCTCCCCAGATCAGCCCATAAGCTATAGATTGATGGTTGAAGGACATTTGATCTTGGGATCCCTGCATTCCTCCCAGGGATTTAACAATGTGGGTGAAGAGGACACGTCACATAGGTGTAAAGTACTTAATCTTCAGAGGAGATTTTAAGAGGACCTCAACGGGTGAGGGCAGGGTTTACATCATGGAAGGGTTTGAGTGTGGCCAGGGCATCTTTAACAGCCTTTTTATCAACAACCTTAAGGCATTCATCACCATGTTTCAATCCAGCCACACTCGAGAAATCTTTAAGGGAGAAAGCAAATGGGTGTTCATTGCATGAAAGGCTAAAGGTTATTGTGTCATCTACCACTTCAGCAGAGTACCAGAATTCCCTATGGTATTATTGGTAGAAGGTGGTTGGGGATTTGGTGAAGGCTTCACTTAAGTCACAGTTTTGCATGAAGTTTACTAGATCTGAGTAGGTGTCATTTGGGGCCTTGATCCATCCAATGGAGTTGTTTGAGGTGAGGATGCTTTCGTTGATCTCGAAGTTAACGTTTGCTGCCTTGGGAACGAAAAAAGCCATGGATTCAAGGTCGAAGGTGAAAGAAAATGGAGGATGGTTTAAGAGAGAGAAGAACTTAGAGAGAGAAATAGATTTGTGAAATGAGAATAGTGGTGGGTGAGGAGAGACGAGAGACAATATATATATTCAAAATAAGTAAACAGTTATTCAACCGCATTTAATGCAAAGTGAGAAAATGACTGCTCATGTGGGTCCCTTGACCTTTCAAAACTTATTTGTCTCCTCGTTATTTGAAAAATAAATGATTAAATATTTGAGAATGTTTTTTGCATTTATTTGGAAAGTAACTACCTAGTTTCATGTGAAAAACATTAATATAGAATCAATCATTTATTGAACACATTTAATATCAAGCCACATGCTTTGAGATATTGAGCATCCCTAGCTCAGCAACTAGCCTGTTGAACGAAGGTTCAGCCAAAGGCTTTGTGAAAATATCAGCTAGTTGCAGCTCTGTGGGAACAAAGTGCAGCTCAATATCTCCCTTCATTATGTGATCCCTGATAAAATGATACCTAATATCAATGTGTTTGGTACGAGAGTGAAGATCAGGGTTGTTGGAGATGGCAATGGCGCTGGTGTTGTCACAAAAGATTGGTACTTTGTCATATAAAATTTCATAGTCAGCCAATTGACTTTTCATCCAGAGCACCTGAGCACAACAGCTGGCTGCAGCGACATATTCTGCTTCAGCTGAAGACATAGCCACAGAGTTTTTCTTCTTAGCACTCCATCCAACCAATTTTCCTCCTAGGATTTGAAAGCTGCCTGAAGTGCTTTTCCTGTCAATACAACATCCAACATAGTCTGAATCTGAATAGGCCTTGAGATCAAAGCCTGATTCCTTGGGATACCATAGACCTAGGGATGGTGTTCCTTTGAGATACCTGAAAATTTTCTTAACAACCACTAGATGGGATTCTTTTGGGTTAGCTTGGTACCTTGCACAGAGACATGTGGAGAATTGGATATCAGGACGACTAGCTATCAGATACATGAGTGACCCAATCATGCTTCTATATAAAGTCTCATTAACAGAGAACCCTGACTCATCAGGGCCCAAGTTGTTGGGTGGAAGCATGGGGCATTTCACTGATGCACAATCAGCTAAATCATATTTTTTAAGTAAATCCTTAACATACTTTTCTTGACAAATTAAAATTCCCTTAGGACATTGTTTAATTTGAAAACCCAAAAAGTAAGTTAATTCACCCATCATACTCATCTCATATTTCTTGGTCATTAATTTAGCAAAACGTTTACTAAGATTAACATTTGTTGACCCCAAAGATGATATCATCCACATAAATCTGCACAATGATGAAATCACTCTTATCCTTGAAGGTAAAGAGTGTTTTATCAATAGAACCACTGACAAATTTATTTTCAGTTAAGAAATTAGAAAGAGTTTCATACCATGCTCTTGGAGCTTGTTTCAGCCCATACATGGCTTTGTGTAGTCTGTACACATGGTTGGGAAACTCGTTGTTCTCAAATCCTTTAGGTTGTGCAACATATACTTCCTCACCAAATCACCATTGTGGAATGCACTCTTTACATCCATCTGATACACAATGAAGTTCATATAGGCAACATAAGCCAGGAAGATTCTGATGGCTTCAAGTCTTGCAACTGGAGCAAATGTTTCATCTTAATCAATTCCTTCAGTCTGAGTATACCCCTGTGCCACCAGCCTGGCCTTGTTTCTGATGATGTTCCCAATTTCATCCATCTTATTTCTATAGATCCATCTAGTGCCTGTGATATTCTTTCCAGGTGGAGCTGGCACTAGTGTTCATACTTTGTTCCTTTTGAACTGATTGATTTCTTCTTGTATAGCAGCTACCCACCCTTCTTCTACTAGAGCCTCAGCTACTTTCTTAGGTTCAATTTGTGAGAGAAATTCAGCAAAGAGACATTCATTGGCTGAGGCAGAATCTGAGTCATGAATTGCTGTCTAGTAGTAACCCCTGCATTAGGTTCCCCAATAATGTTGACAAGAAGAATGTGTTGATCTCTTGACCACTTATTTTGAGGAGCTGGGGACTCAAGGACAGGAACACTTGTGGGCACAGCTGGTATGATTTGAGTTTCATCCTGCTGACTAGGAGGGCTTTCTTCAAAGACTACTTCAGTGTCAGAGTCTTCTTCAGCCATATCAAGAGGTACAACTTCATTAACAGCAGGAGATTCTTCAGGGATTTGAAGAATTGGTGAGTCATCAATAGCAGTAGAAGAAAAAGGACTACCAGAGGTTTGTGGTTCTTCTTCATCAAGTTCCTGAGAGGTAGGAACTTCTATGTTGTGAGTAGACAGAGGGTCAAAGGCAGGAACATAAGGAGTGAGAGTGTTGGAGTGATGATGGTGATGACTGGTAGGTCTTGGTTCTGAGAACTCATCACTTGGGAAAGACACATTTTCATTAAAATCAATTTCATCACCCTCTGTTCCTGTTCTCTGTATGACTTCATCATCTTCATTGAATCTGACATGAAAGGTTTCTTCTACTTCTTGTCTTCTGATGTTAAATACTCTAAAGGCTTTGGCTGTTGGAGAGTATCCCAAGAAGAAACCATCATCAGCTTTTTCATCAAACTTTCCAAGTTTATCCCTGTAGTTGTAAATGAACACAGGACATCCAAACACATGAAAATAGTTGACATCTGGAGATCTTTTTCTGAAAACTTCATAGGAAGTTTTACCATGTCTTTTGACAATGATTGATCTGTTTTGTGTGTAGCAGGCAGTGTGAACAGCTTCTCCCCAAAATTGCTTTGGTAAAGCTGCACCATTCAACATAGTTCTGGTTGCTTCAATCAAAGTCTTGTTTCTTCTTTCAGACACACCATTTTGTTCAGGGGTGCCAGCTGAAGAGAAGTTCTGTGAAATCCCCTTTTCATCACAAAAGATTCAAGTTGATGATTCTTGAATTCAGTACCATTATCACTTCTTAGAGCTTTGACTCTAACATCATTCATATTTTCAACCTGTCTGATGAAGGACATGATGGTATCA
Organism: Glebionis coronaria; assembly: GCA_025667525.1. NCBI lineage: Eukaryota > Viridiplantae > Streptophyta > Magnoliopsida > Asterales > Asteraceae > Glebionis > Glebionis coronaria. Next base: position 551,482,358 of record CM046875.1, on the reverse strand, counting down.
GCTGCATCACTTTTCCTTCTGAGGAAGAACACCCATGTGTATCTTGAAAATTCATCAACTATGACCAAGGTGTATTTGTTGTGATTAATGGTTTGAGGTTTGACAGGCCCAAACAAATCCATGTGAAGGAGATGTAAGCACTTGTCAATAGAGAATGATTGCCTAGTCTTGAATGAAGACCTGTGATGCTTTTCTTTGACACAGGCAGAACAAGTCTTGTCTTTAGAAAACATCACTGAAGGTACACCAGCAACCAGGTTTTGTGTGGCTATCTTGTTGATGTTCTTGAAGTTGAGATGAGACAGTCTTTTGTGCCACAACCAATTGACACTTTCAGAGGATTTAGCAAGAAAACAATTTGAGCTGTCTTCAGAGCAAACAGCCATGTTGATGACATAAACATCTCTCCTTCTAGGTGCAATAAGCACAACATCATTGTTTTTGTTGAATATGGTTCCCTGAGTCTTAGTAAACAAAACCTTATAGTCAGCATCACACAATTGGCTGATGCTAATAAGATTGTGTTTAAGACCATTCACATATGCAACCCTGGTAAACGTAATCCCATTGCAGTTCACTGAGCCATATCCTTCTGTGTCACCTGAAGAGTTATCTCCAAACACCACTTTAGGACCTGGCTCCTTTGAGTATCTGTGCAGGTATTGTTGAATCCCTGTCATGTGTCTAGAACAGCCACTGTCTAGATACCATACCGATTCCTTGAGATATTTCTGCACAGATACATAGAAACAAGTTAGTTCCTATGGTGAACTCACTTTCCAGTGGGTTCCCTGAATTGCTGATTAGCAACTCTTGTGTTCTTGTAGAACTTTTGGCGTTGGGAGGGACAATTCACTATTTCATGGGTAAAACTTCCACAAATATCACACCCAGGGAAGTCACCACACTCGTCTGAGTGATGGTATGTGAATCCACATAATTTATAGGGAGGATAAGGTCTGTAGTTTCCCTGTTGTCTTTTGGAACCCTGTAGTCTATCCCTAGAGGGTGTATGGGCTCTCTTAGCTGCCATATGCCTGTCATGATCTAAGGTCATGTGGTGAGAGTTTTTACATATATTGCAATAAGGTTTGATTAACCTTTCCCCTTTGGGTTCACCTAGGACTGACTTAGGTTCATGAGAAGTAGAGCATTCAGCGGAAGGCTTAATGTGTTGTTTCAAGAGTTCTACTTCTTTCATTAGAGACAACAGGCGTTCTTCAGTGGTAGTGTCAACCTTATTCACAGCTTTAGTAGAGACAGGCTTAAAAGCAACTTGTTTACCAGATTGTTTAGCAGGCACATGAAAAACTTTAGCTGGAGGTTTCTCAATATCTGTTCTAAGTTCACCCTTAGCAGCTCGTGAGGAACTGCTAGGTTCAACTCCAGAGAGTTTGGGCAAAGGTGGTAACTCAGCCACATCTTCAGAGACAGGGTCATTAGTCAAAGTGGTATCTGACATATGAATAGTCTCTGTAGATTTGAAGACAATGTCTTTGGGTTTGGTGAGAATTCTCAGCTTATTTTTCTTAGCAGATATATCCCTTTTAATGTCAGCAGGCAGTTCATCATTAAGCAATTGATCTATTGTGAACCTAGCACACAGCCATTTTTCAATAACCTTGTTTAATTCAAAAACTTGATCATTTAAGGCAATGTTTTTCAAGGTTAACCTAGTGACTTCATTTTGTAGGGATATGTTCTCTAAATTAATCCGTCTGAGAGTTTCACATTCAGATTTAGCATTTAGTAGTTCAGATTTAACAGAGTGAAACTTATCAAGTAGGTTCTTTCTTTGTTCCTCAACAAAGTGTAAATCAACAATGGTGTAATCAAGGACATACTTGCGTTCATCACTATCAGACATAGATAAAAGCCTGTGTACCTTTTTCATTGTGATGTCAACCCATTGTCCTGATCTTGCATCACCTTTTCCAACAGCTGGTTCATCCTCAGCTATAGCCATGAAAGCCCTGACTCTTGTAGTATCTTCCTCATCTGAAGTCAATGGCTCATCATTCCAATCATAAGCTTCAGCTACCAACCCTTTCTCAGTCTTTTTATCACCACCCTTCTTCTTGGACAGAGCTTCAAGCTTCAAATTCATCTGTTCTAACTCAACTTTAAGTGCCTTGTACTTGTTTTTGTAATCCTTCTTCTCATTGTCTGATGAGTTGGATTGGAGAGATGAGTTGTTGTGTTGTTTGAACATGTAAAGTTTGGATGAAGATGATGGATAGGAGGGTGAGGATGTCTTGGTGGAAGGACAGTCTTTTTGGAAGTGTCCAAGCTTTCCACAGGCAACGCAAGTTTCTTTTGACCTGTCAGTTGGTTTACTAACTGATCCTATTCTCCCTGATCTTTTGAAGAATCTTCTTTGGTTGGCTAGTAAGGCTCTTTCATGAAACTCTGCATTAAGGTCTGTCAAGAACTCTTGGCTGCTGCGGATGTCTTCTTCAACATCAGAGTCGTTGTCATGAGGATGTGGTGTAGAGATCAAGGCTTTGGAAGATGCTCCTTGAACTACAAATCTTTCAGTTTCTGACTTGTAAATAGTATCAATCAGCCCTTCTTCATAATTATACTTTCCATAAAGCTGAGCTAAGGTGTCATTCTTGATTGAGTTATTAGCTCTCTGAGTCTGATTCATACTCAGCCACTTTCTTGGAAGGCTGTTGACAAATGTGGCATTAATCTCAGCTTGACCAATGGTGACATCATTCATTGCTAGGTCATTGAGAAGAATCTTCAGCCTTGTATAGGTTTGTTGAACCTTTTCGACTTCAAGTGACTTGAAGGCATTGAACTGAAGTCTGAGTGCCTGAATCTTTGTCTCTCTTGTTTCAGAGGGTCCTTCATAGACAAGGATGAGGTCTGTCCACATTTGCTTGGCTGTGGGACACTGAATGACAGACTTCATGATATGTTTGGGAAGACAGGATATGATGATGCTTTTGAGATGTTTATCTTGGTTTGCCAATTTTCTATCAGCTGGAGTCCATTGTTTGAGAGGTTTGGGAAGAGGGTTTTCTTCAGTGGAGGTAAGCGCCATGGGAATATAAGGACCATTTTCTAAAATTTCTAGAAGAAAAGGTTCAAGTCCATCGAGATACACAAGAAATTGACTCTTCCAACTGGCAAAATCTTCTTCATCAAAGACTGGTACACTTGTGACATGTGATCCACCTATTGAGTCAAGAAGTTGGGGTAGATCATCGTCATTGGCAGGAGGGTTGAGTCTTGGTGAAGATGGTGTTGTAGAAGGTGAATGTGGTGGGTTAGAAGTTTCTGGCATGGTGGATCTTGATTATAAAACTGAGAACGATGTTTCTTAAAGGTTTTAATATCAAACACTGCTCTGATACCAATTGAAAGTCCCTAATCAATGCTAGAAACCCTAAACTTAACTAATCAACACAAGGTATTACTTTTCAACGTAATCTTATTATTGTATAATAAAGAATTACAAGTGTTATGGATAACACTGTTTGATGACAATGTGTTGTGCACACTTTGAACAACTATAAACCCTAACTTATGAATACAGTCGCAGCTGTTTGATTCTATAAGTTCTAAGCAATAATGTTATGAATATAATCAAAGTGTTAAACATTAATGCATGGATACACATCCTATTTATAGTGATACGAGGTTGACCTAAATAGTACTTGATGGTGACTATACAAGCTTTCACTTTTCAGACATCAGTCACATGATGCTCTTCTATTCTTGGTAGTCTGCCATTATACTTTAAGGAAACAGTTGTCAAAACAGTTTCCTTTTTCTTCATAGTCTCGAACACACAAATGGCATGTCCAAAGTGTGCTGAGTGTTAACAGGGTATTGCCACCCCTGTTAACCCTCAACCCCTTAGAGTCCCTGATACATCTTGGCTGTTATCCATCACAGCCAATGAGTATGTCTTCAAGTAATCTTTGACTTCCTTGACAATGTCTCTGACATGGACTCTTCTGAGGTTGCTCACAAAGACTTGGATCTCTGTAAGTCTTGCGATACTTGCCTGCCTCCTAGGCACAGGCAAGGGACTATTTAACAGCTTAATTATGTTTAAATCTATGATCAGGGAATCTAACAAGCTTAGATTCCCAACAATTTAGATGGAAAGAAAAAAGGACAAAATCTGAATCCTTTATCTAGTGCAAAATTGTCAGAATAAAGAAATTGTCGGATTTAAAAAGTAAAAATAAAATGTCGGAATAAAAGGGTTTTAAATGAAATGTCGGAATGAGGGTTTTGATAAAATTCAGAATATAGAAAAATAAGCAAAAACTAATTAAGCAAATAAGCTAAAATTAATCTAAACTAATCTATAAAATAAGCCATACAAAAAAAGAAATAAAATTTTAAAAAGCACCAAATAAGCAAAATAAAAAAAATCTATCCTAATAACAATAAGCTACCAAATCAAGCTAAACTAATTTCTAAAAAAACAATCCAAACAAACAAGAAATAAAATTTTAAAAAGCACCAAATAAGCTAAATAAAAAAATCTATCCTAATAACAATAAGCTACCAAATCCACTCAAATAAAATGCTGAAACATAAAATAAGCAATAAGCTCAATAAGCTATAAAAATTAAATCAATTACATCAAAGGTAATAAAAACAAGAAATAAGAAACACAATCAAATAAGCAATAAGCATAAATAAGCTAACAAGATGAATCAACTCAAACACAAATTAAACAAGAAAGGAAGAATGAGATTAATTGAAAAGCTTAATGAAAAGATTAAGATTAAAAGGTTTAATAATGGAAGATTAAAGAAAGAAGAAAAGCTTAAAGAAAATGAGAGAAATGTAAAGATTATACCTACTCCTAATTAAAAACTAATAACTACTAATGAAAAACTAACTATTATAAATGAAAGAAAAATGTCTTTATATATTGGAGGAGAGTTGTTGGTGGTGTTCTTTCTTTTTTCTTCTCATCTTTACAATAAATTCGTCATTCTCGACTTTGTCTTGGGATTCGTCGATAAATAAAACTGAACCCGTCTTCTAATTTCTTATTTTATTAGATTTGGTTCTTCGACTTCTTAAACTTCCGTCTTTGGTCTTTTTCTTCAATAATCTTTCAGAATAGGCCTTTGACTTCCGCTCTTTTTCACTTTTGATCTTTTGACTTGTCTTTCGTCTTTATCTTCGGTAAAAGCCCGTGAAATCCCGTGTTTTCTTCCTTTTTCATATTTTGGTCCTAAAACACAACAATAACACAAACCACGCGTAATTCCGACTTTTACGACATTAAACACATGTTTTGGTCTCGTTTATATTTATTTTAAGTGGTAAAAGGATAAGTGTTTTCACACTTATTAGCCTCTCAAATCACAATTGCTAATCTAAACTGCTAATCTTCCTCTATGACTATATCATTCTACGATTTGCTTTAAGCCCATCCCTAGCAACAAAGTGATCAACTACTGTCAAGGTAAACAAAAACATCTTATACCCAATCCTTTTTCATGTTATCATTAATTAAAATATATATGTTTCTTTTATGCATTATATATTGTTTGAAGATTTGAACTAATTTATGTACTATATATTAGAATTAGTTTTATGAACTTGTGATGCTTTATGTACTAAACTACCTGGCATGCGTGAACTTGTGATGTTTTATATAGTATTAGTTACATTTGAGATGCTTATATTTCATAAGATATATGCATGCTTGGTGTCATTTGTTTGTTTTATTTGAGTCTGTATGTATGATCGATATACAGTAAGCTTATTTTTTTATTATAGGAATGGAATTTGAAGAAAATACGATTCACATAGCATCAACACAAAACAACACTTCAAACTTACAAGAAGATAACCAGTCTGATAATGATGTTGAAGAAATACATGAACCTCCAACTAAAAAAAATTCCAGACTAAGAAGTCCAGTTTGGAAGCATTTTGAAAAGATAATAGTGAACGGGAAACAAAAGGCAAAATGTCACTATTGAAAAAATAAACTTAGCGGTGAATCAAATCATGGTACAAGACATTTGCATGATCATTTGAGAATATGCAAAATAAGGAAACAATAGATACCCCGGATAAAATTTTGGCATGAAACTCAAAATCGAATTTAGGTACTTGCGTATATAATGAGAAGGATGGAAGGATGTCACTTGATAAAATGGTTATCTTACATAAGTATCCTCTTTCCATTGTCGAACATGTTGGGTTTAAGAATTTTACAAAATCCATTCAACCCCTTTTCAGTTGTCCTAGTCGCAATACACTGAAGAGCGACATACTTAAGTTGTATAACCAACAAAAAGATGTAGTTATTAAAAGTATTGAGACTAATAAGAGTCGAATAGCCATGGCTACTGATATGTGGACCTCGAGCAACCAAAAGAAAGGTTTTATGGCTATTACTGGTCATTACATTAACAATGATTGGATTATAAGAAGTAAAATCTTAAGGTAACACCTGCATTTTTATTACTTCACATTATATGGTCTCATACTTTATGTACTTTCTTAGATTCATTTCATGATATTTTTTCCAAGTTCTAATACGTACCTTGCCCACATACCAGTGAAGTTCTTACAAATGTGCTGTAACAACCCACTTTGACAAGGTGGCCGTTATGTCACAATCATGGCATGTCATCAAAGCATAACAAGGCATAATGTCATAAAAACATAAAAGACCATCAAGAAAGCCAGAATCAAATATCGGCTTCCAACATAAGCTCAACATGCATAAAGTAAGTGAAGTATAAATGACTAAACATTGTCCAACCAAGCATAAGTATTTAAAATACAAAAAGGAAATGAGTCTAAGGTAGCTCTTATCCTATGCACGTACTCTCAATGCTCAAGTCTGTCCTTGGGTACCTGCCGTATGGGACATGAAAAGAAAATACGGCTGAGCAATACGCTCAGTGAACGGATATAATGACATTATAAGAATAATGGTAACATAAGAAGTAAACATGAAATGTAGAGGAATAAAGTGTATGTTCTGGTTTTAAAATCTAGAAGATAATTTATGAATATGAGAGATAACTAAAAAGTCATAAGTTGTACAAGCAATATGAGTAAATGCCCACGAGCTCATATAAGTCATACCATATTATCAACGTGCATGAATAAATAGAGGGGCTGCCTCGTCATGAAATTAGAGGGGTGACCTCTAATATTAATAATCTGGGTGGAGGGGTCAGCTCCAATGTGATGTGGTGTAGAGCACACACCAAACCAATCACCCTGTACGTGTAAACCTGTAAACTTGTAAACTAGGATGCACCCATTCGCACCACATAATATGATAATAATGGCCAACATGTAACGTGAAGGGACACCACGAGAAATCACTCTCGTTGCGGAAGAGTCGTGACACAGGTGCCTCATATGTCATGGTTATTCCATAACTAGGTGGTCATGTAAGTCATGGTCATGCATGTATATATCTAGGGCATTTAAAATGATAGCATGGCACATAATGAAAAGCTTTATAATATGATAACTGGGGAAAACATATGGCATAGCAAACGGGGAATCCTAATCATGCATAGAAGAGATGTCCTTACTGAAGGACGGAATATCCGTACCTTGTGTCCTGTAATCGATGAAAAGATGAACAACGTAAAGTATTACTCCGACTTCACGTAAGCTACATAATAAAGGACGCGTATGAGTTGCTTGTGCATGGATATGTTACTTATTCTTAGTTTGTGTTACCTGTTCATGATTTATCGTTTCTTTCTTAATGATTTACGTTCATGTGTTCTTGGTTAATGTATTTCATGAGTCTTGTGTTATTATACTTGATATTCCCATAATTAGTAACTTTTCATAAATAGCAGGTTTCTATAAATAGTAACTTTATAAAAATAGCAGGTTTCTATAAATAGTAACTTTCCAAAATAGCTGGTTTCTATAAATAGTAACTTTCCAAAATAGTAGATTTCTATAAATAGTAAGTTCTTATAAATAGTAAGTTTCCAAAATAGTAAGTTTCCATAAATTAAAATAAGCTCGATTTCAATAAGCATATAATATCAGTCGAAACTTAATAATCATATTATAATAAGTCATGATTTAGTAAGTAAAATATTAATAAGTCCATTTTAATAAATAACTTTCATGTGTCATAATTTTATAAATAATTATTAATTAATAATATATCATGATTTAATATTTGATTATTAATTAATAATATGTCATGCATTATACTTTATTAATAATTAAGCCTTAACTTGATAAGCCCTTTTTATAAGTTTAGTCATAAAATCCCCTTTTCAATAAACCTAAAATATTAATTAGTAAATAAATTAAGCCGTGATTACTTATACAAATAATTTAAATAAGTTAAACATTTAATAAGTCGGAGATTAAAGAAGCCGAAATAACTAATCCAAACACCCCCTTTGGCTATCTCGATTTAACCGAGCCCAAAACAAAACACCACCGAGACCTAAAGGTCTCGGCTGCTAAGCAATAACACCACCGCAGCCCCTGCTACGGCTGCCCAGCCCGGGTTCCCACTGCCAAGCCGAAGTTCCCGCCTACGGCACACTTTTTCCCACCGAGACCACGAGGTCTCGGTTGCCACTGTACACCCAACATTCCCACCGTGGCCCTGGGGGTTGTGGCTGATAGGCCAGGCCAGCCACTGTGGCTGCGAATGGTCCAACAAGTCCCACCGAGAGCACCCACTTGGAGGGTTCTCGGTTTCTGTGTAAACCAAACACCAACCCGATTCATTTCTTGTTTGATTTTTAATTAATGATAACATATATAATTCTTGAATAAATTAAGTAACATAAAGGTTGAGGTTTGATTTAAATACCGTGATGAAGATTAGGAATTGGAAGAACACGAACACACCCTTATAATTCACGATCCAATGATCAAAAGCTAAATTTTTTTTCTCTTTTTCTCTTCTTGAAGCCGGCGACAATAAGGATCCTTAGGGTTTCTTTATATTTTTTATTAACTTTGTAAAATGAAAATAATGAAATGGTTTTACTAGTTGTTAGGTTAATGGGTCGGGCTTGACCCTCTTTTGTTCTCTTTTGTTCTTGCAAGGCTTATTGTTAACAAGGAGCCCATTTATATTTATTTCATGTTTTACTTGAATTCTCGTGTGTCGTATATTGGAAAATTAAGTTCGTGATATATCTTGTCATGTAGTAATAATATACGTAAATATTTATCGCGCATTGATTAAATATTAAAGTTTTTAATTAACTGGTATTTTCATGTATTATTCATGCGGGTTTTATAACTCTTCCCCTCTAAAAAGGATAATTCGTCCTCAAATTAGAAACAGAATATGGCTAAAAGGAACATACCCGGATCATGGGAGGAAATGAGGATAAGAAGTCCGGATTGACCCCTCCGCTTCCTAAGTAGCTTCCCGCTCAGGATGGTTCCTCCAAAGGATCTTGACAAAAGGAATTTTTTTCCTCATGACCCGATCTTCACGCTCGAGAATGGATTCAGGTTCCTCAATGTAAGATAGATCATCACGAACCTGATCGAGTGGATACGTGACAACGTGCAGATGATGATAATTGTAACCTCTGAGTAAGGATACGTGAAACACGTTGTGAACATGCGATAACTGAGGAGGTAATGCCAAACGATACGATACCTCACTGACACGATCGAGGACTTCAAACAGTCCGACGAAACGAGGACTAAGCTTTCCCTTAATACCAAAACGTTTGACTCCATGTGCAGGATATACTTTCAAGAAAACATGATTATCACCAGGATGAAATTCCAATGATCTGTGATGCTTGTTAGCATAACTTTTCTGACGAGTACGAGCTTCCTTAAGCTTCTCCTTGGCAATAGCGACCTTCTCGTTGGTCACCTCAATCATATCCGGACCCTCAATGATACGTTCACCGACTTGATCCCAACAAATCAAATCACGACACTTCCTACCGTATAACATCTCGAACGGAGCACACTTGATACTTGCATGCCAACTATTATTGTAAGAAAAATCAACCAAACATATGTAATCGTCCCAATTTCCTGTCCACTCTAACGCCAAGCGCGCACCATGTCTTCCAAAGTCTGAATCGTATGCTCGGACTGACCGTCTGTCCGAGGATGGAAAGTTTTACTAAGCTTGAGGCTGGTTCCCCAAGCTTTCTGCAAACCTCTCGATAAACGAGACGTGAATCATGGATCTCTATCTGATATGATGTCTGATGGAGTACCGTGTAATCGCACGTTCTCCTGCTAGAATATTTATGCCAATATGCTAACTGCGTAATCCTTGCGGATAGGAAGAAAATATGCAGACTTGGTCAAACGATTGAGAAAGACCCAAAGAGTATCATGCTTCCTCTAAGTCTGTGGTATTCCGGTAACAAAATCCATGGAGATCTTGTCCCATTTCCATTCAGGAATTTCTAATGGCTGTAATAAACCACTAGCACGTTGGTGTTCTATCTTAACCTGCTGGCAGGTCAAACATTTAGAAACGAAAGTATACCGCTCCACCAAAAATGTTGTTTGAGATCATGATACATTTTTGTAGAACCTGAATGAATAGAAAATGGCGAACTATGAGCCTTAGTCAACAAGGACTCTTTTAAAGTAGGATCTTCTGGAACACATAACTTAGTACCTTGCCATACGATGCCGTCATCATCAATGCGGAACGTCTGCTGATCAATGTTCTAAACAATCACCCATATTTCACCATCATCTTTCTAAGCTGCCTTAATCCAAGAAATTAAGTCTGGCTCAACTCTCAGACTAACACAAATACCATTTTGCCCACGTACAAAAATCTCAATCTCTAAACGCTCAAGATCACGAATAATTTCCTCCTCTACCTTGATGCCGGCTATCATGCGTGATTTTCTGCTTAAAGCATCAACGACCACATTGGCTTTAACCGGATGGTACTGAATGTTGGTGTCATAATCCTTCAGTAGCTCCAACCAACGTCTATGTATCATGTTTAACTCTCGCTGAGTGAAGATGTATTTGAGGCTCTTATCGTCTGTGAAGATGTTACGCGACTCTCCATAAAGATAGTGCCTCCAAATCTTGAGTGCGAATACTACTGCTGCTAACTCCAGATCATGAGTAGGGTAATTTACTTCGTAAGGCCGTAGCTGTCGTGATGCATAGGCAATCACCTTCCCATGCTGCATGAGTATGCAACCAAGACCCTTCCCGGGAGCATCATTGTAAATATGAAGTCCACTTGTACCATATGGGAGAGTAAGAATAGGCGCGAAAACTAAATGCTGCTTAAGCTCTTCGAAACTCTTCTCTCGCTCATCATTCCAGACGAGTTTCTCACCCTTACGCATAAGTTTGATCAAAGTTAAGGCCAACCGTGAGAAACCTTCAACAAACTTGCGGTAATAGCCAGATAATCCCAGAAAACTACGTACTTCTGTTGTAGACGTTGGTCTTGGCCATTTGGTAATAGCCTCAACCTTCACAGTATCCGTGGTAATACCTTCTACTAAAACAATGTGGCCCAGAAATGCCACCTTACTCAACCAAAACTCAAACTTGAAAAACTTTGCATACAGCTTCTCCTGTTGCAAAATTTTTAGTACTGTGCGAAGATGATCCTCGTGTTCTTCTCTAGACTTGGAGAAGATCAGGATGTCATCAATAAACACAATGACGAACTTGTCCAAGAATTCATGGAAAACTCGATTCATCAAGTCCATAAACACAGCTGGAGCATTCGTGAGACTAAACGGCATAACCACGAATTCATAATGACCATAACGTGTGCGAAAAGCAGTCTTGGAAATGTCCTACTCTTGCACTCGCAACTGATGGTAGCCTAATCGTAGATCCATATTGAAAAGTGCTTAACACCCTGTAGTTGATCGAACAAGTCATCAATACGTGAAAGGGGATAACGATTACGAATGGTGATTTTGTTCAATTCACGATAGTCGATACATAATCTCATGCTACCGTCTTTCTTCTTGACAAACAGAACCGGTGCACCCCATGGTGATACACTCAAGAGAATAATACCTCATTTCAGCGGCTCTTGCAGTTGATCCTTCAACTCTTTTAACTCAATGGGAGCCATGTGATAAGCAGCTTTGGAGATAGGTTCAGCTCCCGGAACCAGCTTAATACCAAACTCGAACTCGCGGATATGAGGTAATCCTGGAAGTTCATCTGGAAATACGTCAGTAAACTCAGAAACAATTGGTTGATCGTGAATAGAAGGAACCTCAGCAGTCGTGTCATGAATGGTAGCTAGAAAACCTTCGCAGCCATGGGATAATAAAGCACGTGCTTGTAAAGCAGAAATAATTTGCACAGATTTTCCTTGTAGGAAACCATAATAAATGTATTCAGAAGCCTGAATATCGCCGAATATGACCCGATATGAATGGAAATCAATCATAGCGCGATGTGTTTCTAACCAGTCCATACCTAGAATCATTTGGAACTCGCACATGTCCAAGGGAAGTGCGTTAACAGGACGAATCTTGTCATCAACTGTAAAGGGAGATCTCTATGGGTAATGCGAACAATCTTTCATAGGCATGGATATACATAGTACATTATCAAGTAAGGTAGGTGTCATATCAATACGGGAAGAAAACGTGGTAGATATTACTGAATGGGTCGCACCCGTATAAAACAGAACGCATGCAGCATGTCCAAACATAAATAATATGCCAGTAATGGTACCTAGAGTCTTGGTGGCCTGGTTCCGTGTAGTTGTAAATATACGGCCGGATGCAGCTGGTTTCTAAGGGGCATGTCCAGATGTACCAACAATAGTGTCCTTCTTGCAGTCTCGCAGAAGGTGACCAGGCTGTCCACACTTGAAGCAAACGCTTGTAGCACGACGATACTCACCTGGGTGTCTTCATCCATACGTGGTACATATAGGATTGGTATACCCCTTAGAGGGTACCCTGGGTTGCTGAGAACCTGATTCAGAAGATATACGTGAGACATGGTTATTGGGACATGAACATGAATAACGTTGAAAGTTTATAGGTTATATTACCAGAAATGGCTAATCGGTTGGACTGCTGACCTTTGTAGTTCTGGTCGCGTCCATTACCGGAGTTCCTGTTATCATGCTGTAATATTAGAATTATGTCCACAGTAGTTTAACATTGAAAAGTTTAAAGAGGTACCTGTTGTTATTGCCAGAGTAGTTTGTGTTGTTACGGTAGTTGTCACTACCGCCTCTCTTGTCGGATCCATGACGGTCATTATTCTAACCGTGGTTCCTGTAGCTACTCTGTCGAGTGGCCGACTGGTACCGGTCTCCACCCTTATGCCTGAAAGATGAAATTAAATTGTGCATTTTATATAAATAGAAATCTAAAGACATAAATGAGATGGTAATGTCGGACGGATGGAGTATACCTCTTGTCTGGTCGCTCCAACTCCTCAAACTCATCCCTGTCGTGTAGGATCCCCAAGCTGCGAGCAGCATCAGTAACTTGGGCAACATCAATAAATGTAGCACACATGAGACGATAGAGAGTCGACTTGCGAAGACCCCAATGAAAGTTCTTAGCTTTCTCCTCTATAGTACCAGCAGTTGCCCCAAGAAAACCAGCTAACCAGAGAAAACGCTGCATGAACTCAGTAGTCTCACTCGGTCTCTGGCGGATGGAGTGATACTCCCACTTCAGGTGATCATGTTCAGCTCGAGGGAAGAACTGAAGGTAGAACAGCTCCTTGAATTGTGTCCAAGTCACCGTGATAAGCCATGTCTCTCCTCCTCTGGCCTGCTTATAGGCCTTCCACCAAGCTAAAGCATCTCCCTCAAACTTATAAACTGCCAACCTTACCGTGTAAATCTCATCACAGCCCATAACATCAAATATCTTCTCCATCGGAGATCCAGTTCTCCGCGTCTATAGGAACTGTCGCCTTCTCGAATGAATGAGGCTTTTGCTTGTTGAAAGGCTCAAGCCAAGTGTGAATAGTGACTGGTGGAGGAGGTGGAGGATTTCCACCTGTACTAAATGGTCCAACGCGATACTCCTCGCGGATCCTGTTGCGAATCGGTGGAAGCATAGTTCGTAAAGTTGCATAAACAGCTGCAGCAAGCTTAACATCGGTACGTGTGTTAACCATCTTACAATTTCAAAGGAAGTAAATGATTAATCGGTTAGAAACATAAAGGAACTATGAGAGAAACATGAATGAAGTATGACAACATTCATAACGAAATCTAACAATAACTAGTGTGGACGACTATGGTTCAACCCACACTAATCAAAATTTCAAGTAAAAGCATTAAACATGTGACTAGGTATGGACGAATATGGTTTAACCCATACCAGTCTAAAATTAGAAAGAAGAAATATGTTACTAAGTATGAACGACTATGGTTCAATCCATACTAGTCAAGATCTAACAGAAAGCATCGTGAATAAAGACCAACAATACTCAGAAAATATAAATACATGGAAGATAATAAACGTCGGTGTAGGAAGATCCTGATGACTACCCACTAGTTACAGGTCAAGTTTTAGAGCCTACAGGTCGAAACCTTGGCTCTGATACCATAATTGAAACAACCCACTTTAACAAGGTGGTCATTATGTCATAGTTATGGCGTGTCATCAAAGCATAACAAGGCATAATGTCATAAAAACATAAAAGACCATCAAGAAAGCCGGAATCATTCATCGGCTTCCAAACATAAGCTCAACATGCATTGCTGGGAATAAAATGTAGCCAGTTCACTTGAGCGCTGACAAGAGGAAAACAAGCGTTGATAGGAAGAAAACAAACGCTGACAGATCAAGCGTTGACAAGAAGAAGTCAAGCGTTGATAGGTTGAAGACAAGCACTGATGGAAAGATTTAGTCTACGCGTATTATGTTTCTAGTTTGTTTCTAGTAAAGATAAGTTCAACATTGTATTTTCTATAATTATCTTTACCTAGAATAGTTGATACGTAGACTCTTGTACAAGGCTTCTTATGTCTATAAAAGAAGACCTGTAGGTTATGTTTCATAATAAGTTTTTTATACGTTAAACACTTTCATTGTAAGCAAGTTTGTTATTTTCAATCAAGTGAAAGTTTGTTTACATCTTTGTGTGTTCTTGTTTAAGTGCTAATTCCACATAACACTTAGATTACTTTATACATAAACAAAGTTTCTCTACGTGTATAACTTGATCTAATCTCATATACACAAGCTTAATCGATCTAAGTTTGGGATCAACAAGTGGTATCAGAGCTTGTTGAGAAACTTTTGATCTTAAAGAACACAAGAACCCTAAAATCACCAAAACCCTAATTTTCACAAAACCCTAAAAACATCATGTCAAATCTAGAAGTAACCTCCTCCTCATCCTTACCAAACATCAAGATTCCCATGCTTGATGCAAACAACTTTGAGCTGTGGAAGTTCAACTTTGAGCAATATCTGGGAATCTATGACTACACTCTCTAGGAGATTATTGAATATGGAAACACATTCAATAAAGCTCAAAAGATTGTTGATGCCATTGCTACAAGATCAGCTGTTGCTGGATGTCTAGAAGCAGATAAGAAAGAAAAACCTAATGATGGTAGAGCTGTGTCTACTGAAGACATAGCAAAGAAAAGGGTTGATATGAAAACCCTAAACATTCTGAAACTCTCTTTGGGACAAGAGAATCAGCACAAATATAGAGGTTATGAATCTGCAAAAGACCTTTGGGCAGCTCTTGAAGTTGCATATGGTGGTAATGATGATACCAAGGAAGAGAAGAAAAAGCAACTCATGCATGAGTATGCTGTTTTTAAGGCTCAACCTAATGAGAAGCTTATCCGTGTGAGAAGCAGACTGCTTGACATTACAAGCAAGCTGTCCTTCATGGGGACACAAGTTGGTGATGTTGACATTATTGCCACTTTTCTTAAAAGCCTTGGTAATGCGTGGAAGATTGAGGCAAGATCTATACTTGCCAATAACACTCACAAAAGTTCTACTTTTGATGATATCTACAACAAACTAAGGCTATTGGAGAATGAAACTCTTTTGGAGCATGGAAGTAAGTCTACCAATAGTAACATGGCCTTCTTCTCACATGGTGAAGGTCAATTTGATCAGAAGTACTCATACATGCACCCAGTTACTGGATCATCATGTGTGAACGCTGGATCATGTCCTGTCAACGCCTCACATTCAGACGCTGACACATACAAAATTGACTCACCAAGAGTTAAGCCTGCTGGTTTGGATATGGATAATGTGTGTGCTTACATTGCTTCTTTTCCCAATGGTTCAGTGATTACATATGAGGACCTTGAGCAAATAAGTGATGAGCACTTGGAGGAGATGGATATAAAGTGGAACATGGCTCTTGCTAGTATAAGAGCAAACAGGTGGAATAGAAGGTTTAAGAAGAAGATGACCGTTAATGCAAAGGACACTGCTGGATTTGATAAATCCAAGGTTGAGTGCTACAATTGTCATCGTATGGGGCACTTTATGAGGGAATGCAGATCTCCATGAAGATCTGATGCTGGAAAACCCTCAAGCCAAATTGTTAAGGCTCAGGATCCTAATGCCATGGTAGCAGTACAAGAAATTGATGGTATTGGATGGGACTGGAGCTATTTAGCTAAAGATGGTGAAGAGGATAAAGCTTTGGTTGCTGAGATATAAGAAGAATAGCATGTTCAATATGCTCTCATGGCACACTCCTCCTCTTCATCAGATAATGAGGTATACAATGATGCTTTTTGTAGTAAGGGTTGTCGTTTAAATACTGAAAAACTTAACAAAGAGATTTTAAGATTGTTAAGTGATGTGAGTACTGAGAGATGCAAGTTGTCTAACTATCAAATTGCTTTCACTCAAACTGAAAAGACAGTTGAGGAGTATAAGAAAATGGAATTTGATCTAAAAGATAAAATAAATATCTTAAAACATGATTTAAATGCTAGTAATGATGTTAGAAACATCATGGAAAGGGTCAATGCTGAATTACAGGCTAAGTTAGATGAGGCAATCAAGAATAAGGACAATGTTGACCTTAAAATTCAGAGATTTGATAAGGCCTCACAAACCCTAGGAGAATGTGTTAATAAACAAAGGGATTCTAAGGACATGACTGGGATTGGGATGCAAGACTATACTGTTGTTCCACCACCAGCTGGGGACTTCTATGGTGTCCAAAGAAAGGACTTATCTTGGACTAGTTTACCAGAACTCCAAGAAGAGGAATTTATTCCTCCACCAAGAGTCCTTAACCCAGTTGAAGAGTATAGGCAAAAGTTGACTGACTTGAATGAATGGAAGAAAGCCAACCCTACCTTATTTTTCAAGGGTGGCATGCTTTGTGATAGTCCAAATGAGTTGACCCCTATTAAGGTAACAAACCCAATCACTGTCAAGACTGTTGACCTTGGCTCAAACACTGTTAGAAAACCTAGCATTAAGTATGCAGAAATGTATAGGAATACTAGGTCACCTAAAAGCCAAGTTAGTAATGATGGAACAGGTTTATTTTCTTCTAGACCTAGGGTTGTGTCTAGAAAAGCCTGTTACACTTGTGGTAGATTTTCACATTTAGCATATAAGTGTGTCAACGCTTCCAAGGTCAACGCTGTTAAAAAGTCAAACACTGTCAGACCCAAAACTTTTGTGGAGCAAACTCCACAAGTTGTTAGACCAGCCCCATTCTTCACTAGAAGGTCTAACACTCATGGACAAAGACCATTTCAGAAGACCAATACTTGGTCTGATAGGCAATGGGTTTCTGTAGCAAACCCTAGGTTCAACACTGACAAGGGTAATTTCAGTGTTGACAAGACCAAATCCAACGCTGACAGAAACGTTGCCAGACCTAAATATTTGCAACCACAGGGTAAGAGGTCTAAAGCTTCTTCTAGCTTGACATGGATACCTAAGAAAGATAAAAACCCTAATTCTAATGGGCTTTCTATGACCTGCAACAAACTTAATTATATTTCAAAGGTCATTACAAAACCAGTTGGGGTTAACTGGGTATTTCATCCAAAAAGGGATGAACAATGGGTTGTTATGAGAACTAAGTCTGTTCTTGTTGAACAACCAGATGAATCCAAGTCTGCTAAGGCTTGGGTTCCCAAAGAAAACTAACTTGTTTTCTTTATGTGCAGGGCATTCAAAAACAGGTAAATGATTATGGATATTGGGACAATGGATGCTCCAGGCACATGACAGGGAAGGAAGATTATTTAACTAACTTCACTTCCATTAAGGATGGTGATAAGGTTTACTTTGGAGGCGGATATGGAACTATCACAGGCAAAGGAACTCTTCTCACCAAGAACTTGTGTTTTGAAAACGTATTTCTGGTAAAAGAACTTGATTACAATCTTTTTAGTGTATCACAAGTTTGTGATAACAAAAATAAAGTTATTTTTACTGATACTGAATGCTTGGTGTTAAGCAAGGATTTTAAAATTCGTGATGAGATATATATTGACTATAGAACACCTAAGCATAAAGACATATATAATGTGAATCTTAATAGGATTAGGATGAATAATAATATGTCATGTTTTTATGCTAAAGCTTCAGTTGATGAGAGTAATCTATGGCACAGGAGACTAGGGCACATAAACTTTAAAAATATAAACAGACTTGTGAGACTTGGTTTGGTTGATGGTTTTCTTGAAAAGGTTTTCCACAATGACCACTCTTGTGTTGCATGCCTTAAAGGCAAGCAGCACAAGGTCTCATTTAAGTCTAAACAGGTGCACTCTAGTTCTAGACCACTTCACTTACTGCATATGGACCTATTTGGTCCAACTAATATAGAGAGCTTGAATGGTAAATCATACTGCTTTCTCATCACAGATGACTTTTCTAGGTTTACTTGGACTTTCTTTTTAGCTATGAAAAGTGACACTGCTGATACTTTAATTGATTTTATTACTCAGATAAAAAAGAAAACTGGTAATGAAGTTAAAATGCTTAGAAGTGATAATGGTGGTGAGTTTAGAAACAAGCTATTGGATGATTTTTGTGCCAAGAAAGGGATTACTAGGCAGTTTAGTGTTGCCAGAACCCCACAGCAAAACGGGGTTGCTGAGAGAAAGAATAGAACCCTAATTGAAGCAGCCAGGACTATGTTGGCTGATGCTCATTTTCCCATAGCTTTTTGGGCTGAGGCTGTGAATACAACTTGTTATGTTCAGAATAGAGCATTGGTCAACAAGATACAAAACAAAACACCTTATGAGTTACTTTGGGGAAGGAAACCTAATATTGGTTTTCTTAAACCTTTTGGTTGTCATGTAGTTGTACTTGATACTAGTGATGCTTTAGGTAAATTTAGTGCAAAAGGTGATGAAGGCTATTTCATGGGTTATTCAGTGCAGAGCAAGGGATATAGGGTTTACCTTAAGAAGGAAAAACGTATACTTGAGAGAGTACATGTTAGGTTTTTAGAGAGTAAACCTAGTGATCCTGAAAGTGGTCCAAATTGGTTGTTTGACTTGGAACCTCTATCTAGGACTTTAAATTATATGCCTGTTACTAATCCAGACATTGTGAAGGTAACTTCAAATGTTGTGGAAGAACAAGTTGTTGATGTTTCAGGTACACAAGTTAATGAAGAGGTTGGATCACCAGCAGAAAAGTCACCCCCCATACAAGAGTATGTCACTATCCCCATATGGACATATGCTTTTGCTGCTGGAAAGGAAAATGGTGGTCCCCAAGTACCACCAGTTAACAACATGCATGGTCCTTCAGGCGCTGACAAAGGCAAATCTGGCGTTGACAGGACAAATTCAGGCGTTGATGGCTCAAACGTTGACAACAACATTTCAGGCGTTGATAACCCAAACGCTGACAATCTTGGTTCAGGCGTTGACAACACTTTTGAGCACATCTTCTCTTCCAATTTTGAACAAGGTGAACCTTCAAATACACATGAAGAGGTTCATACTAATATTGATGGAAGAGAGTCTGAAGAAGATATTGGCAACATAGATAATGAGATTGAAGACAACAGACTTTTTGAGGGAGGAGTTCTCACTTCTACAATGAAGAATCATCCCCCTTCACAAATTATTGGGGATGTCATGACTCCTGTTCAGACTAGAAGATCTCATCAGAATCTTGGTGGATTTATTGCCAATATACACAAGAAGGTTGATACCCCTCTTGTTCAAGCATGTTTGTTTGCCTGTTTTCTGTCACAACAGGAACCCAAGAAAATTTTTGATGCTCTCAAAGAACCAAGTTGGGTGGAAGCAATGCAGGATGAGCTTCACCAATTTGCAATTCAGGATGTTTGGGAGCTGGTTGATTGTCCTAGGTATGTCAGATCTATTGGGACAAGATGGGTTCTAAGAAACAAGAGAGATGAAAGAGGCATTGTGGTCAGAAACAAGGCACGTTTAGTGGCTCAAGGATATACATAAGAGGAAGGGATAGACTATGAGGAGGTCTTTGCACCAGTTGCAAGGATTGAAGCTATAAGGATATTTCTAGCCTATGCTTCCTGCATGGGCTTCACTGTCTATCAAATGGATGTGAAGAGTGCCTTCCTCTATGGCACAATTGTCGAGGAGGTATATGTTATGCAGCCTCCAAGTTTTGAGGATCCAGAGAATCCAGACAAGGTGTATAGAGTCAAGAAAGCTATGTATGGACTTCATCAAGCCCCAAGAGCATGGTATGGTACATTGTCCACTTATTTGGTGGAAAATGGATTCAAAAGGGGCACCATAGACCAAACATTATTTACAAAGAAGGCTGGTAAGGATGTCTTACTTGTTCAGGTTTATGTTGATGATATCATCTTTGGCTCTACCAATCCAAAGATGAGTGAAGACTTTTCCAAGCTTATGACAGATAAATTCAAGATGAGTGCAATGGGGGAGATGAACTTATTTCTAGGGTTACAAGTTCAGCAGAAAGAAGATGGTATCTTCATCTCTCAGGATAAGTATGTAGCATAGATCTTGAAGAAGTTTGGCTTTTCTCCACATGAAAAGAGGGCTACTACTCCTATGGATAGAGAACACCCTTGGGGAAAAGTTGGAGATGGAAAAGAGGTGGATTTCAGGCACTATAGATCAATGATTGGTTCATTGATGTATCTCACAGCCTCAAGACCTGACATCATGTTTGCTGTGTGTGCATGTGCACGCCATCAAGTGACTCCCAAAGAATGTCACCTTTATGCTGTCAAGAGAATCTTTAGGTACCTTAGATGTTATCCAGATCTTGGCTCGTGGTACCCAAAGGATTCACCATTGGAGCTTATTGCATATTCAGACAGTGACTATGGAGGTGATAAGTTTGATAGAAAATCCACAACTGGTGGATGTCAGTTTCTTGGGAGTAGGTTGATCTCTTGGCAATGCAAGAAACAAATAGTGGTGACCAATTCTACAACTGAAGTAGAGTATGTAGCTACAGCTGCTTGTTGTGGACAAGTCTTATGGATTCAGAACCAGCTGTTGGATTATGGGTATAATTTCATGCATACCAAGATATTTGTTGACAATAACAGCACTTTATGCATTATTAAGAATCCTGTACATCATTCTAAAACAAAACACATAGAAATTAGACATCACTTTATAAGGGATTGTTTTGAAAAAGGTTTAATACAACCAGATAGGGTTGACACAGAAGAAAATGTGTCTGATTTATTAACTAAACCTTTTGATGCTGGAAGGTTTCAATACTCGGTAACAAGTATTGGAATGATCAATCTCACATAATATGTGTTTTGGGGTCTTATTGTTAAAATATGTACAGGATAATGCATTGTTATTGGTCTTTTTGAGGATTTAGATTTTCCACTATGTTTTTCTAACACTGACAAAGGTTACCTTAACGCTGATAAGTGTTATTGTGACGTTGTCAGTAATATATTTGTCTAACGCTGACAAAGGTTTCCTTAACGCTGACAAGTGATATCGGGACGTTGTCAACAACAATGTTAGTTTTGTGGTTTTTAATCTAAATGTGCAGGTGGTGTTAGCTTTCTACCATTGGATACAGAGTTGCTTATGGATCCTTGGAGAATCATTTGAGCATGTTTTTATTTATGGATGATGGTTGGAATATTTATATTCCTATCTTGACATAAATTTTTATGTTCATGCATATTTGTGAGCAACATATGTATCACAGTTTAAGGGGAGGTTTTAGGAACCTTTAGGACTTTTGGGTATTCTTATGATACTCTTATCACAATTCTAGATTGTGTCCACAGGTGAGTATGAGTTAGTTTTACTAAATCATGAGGCACTGTAGCATGTAAAGTTGATATACTATGCATGCTGCCAAGACATTTTTGGCCTAGAATTGGTTGTGGTCTGTTGGGAGACTTGGGAATGATTTTATCATGGGTTTTACCTGGGAGTAACAAGGAATTTTATGAGATAACTTAGTTGTTAAGAGTTTTGGTTAGCAAGGGACACTAGAGGACTGTCATGTCTATCTTGCATAAGCAAGTGTGCATAACTGGACAGTGCTTGCCGCCCTATAATAATTATCAACTTATAGGTTATCTTCACTAGGATAAATTACTTTGTTAAGGTCCTTTTTCATTTTTATTTTTGGACGCTAACAAGTATTTTTCCAAGCGTTGTTATGACCAATTTAGACGCTGACATGGCTTTGGAAAAAGTTGACAAGAATATAGCCGTTGGGCGTTGATGGGTTATTTTTGACCGTTGATACCCATTGGAACCTACCCAGTTGTTATTTTTGACGAATTTTGGGACCGTAATTTTGGGAGCAGATAACTTTTAATTAATGCATGAGATAACTTATTTTCTTTTCAATACTTTCATCATGATATTTTGAAAATAGTTGCCTCATTTTTGACAAATCACATGCCTATATCTCTCCTATATATTTGGCTCCTATTTTTAAACAGGATACCTCATATTCTTGTCTAACCATTTTCTATAATTCATCTTTCTAAATCATTCACAAACAACTTTCAACAATGGCACCAAAATTTAAACCAAGTGATTTGGTATTGGGATTCAGGAGTCAACACAACATGATTGCATATTTGGACGCTGATGATGCTCTGTTTCCCTAATACACCCAGATGGTGGCGTATTTGAATGCATCCCCAATTAGGTATGCTCTTTCTCATGCTCCTCTCATCTCTGTCACACATATTAAACAGTTTTGGAACACTGTAAGTTCCTCAACAGTTAATAAAGTGACTACATTATCATCTATTGTTCATGGGCGTACTTGGGTGGTTACTGAAGCCTTGGTTCGCCAGGCTTTGCATCTTGATGATGCAGATGGTATAACCACCCTTCCCATTCAAGAAATAGAACAAGGACTAAGGGCTTTGGGTTATCCTTTCGCTGATGAGGGAACTTTAAACAAATATCATAAACAGGAGTTTCCCCCAGCCTAGAAGTACCTCATACATGTCATCTTACAATGTTTGAGTCCCAAGTGTACTGCACACAATGAGATTAATAGATCCATTGCTAGTGCTATTGTGTGCATTGATACTAGGCAAAAGTTTAATTATTCTAAAATGATTTTTGATGGCATGTGTAAAAACAAAGGGAGTAAGATGACTTTGGCTTATCCCAGATTTTTACAAATGGTTTTTGATGTGCAAAATTACTGCACAAGGGATCATGATGACTTTTATGAGATCCTGGTGCAAAAGAAAGCTATTTTTACAAAGATGAACTCACCCCCTTACCGTGACTTACCCCTCACCCCAGCTATGCTTGCTGTTATTGCAGCAGCACAACCCCAACCAGACCCTCAACCACAACTTGACCCAATACCAGAACCTTTACCTTCACCTCAACACATGCAAATTGACCAAGAACCCTTTGACGCTGACACATTAAATGTTGGCGTTGACACACCTAGTCCAGACGTTGACACCATTCCTTCACAGACCCAAACACCCCTTAACCTTCCAACATCCACCCAATCTACATCATCTACTACCCCACCACAATATAGGTTGCAAAACGCCAAAGGACTACTAGAGTGTTCTCCTCTGGTTGTCCTAGCCATGTCGCAGAGAGAACCACCACCACCACAAGTGTGGTTGGTGCTATGGATGAGGCTGGGACTATTGGTTCTGGCTTAGATGCAGGCCAAGACAGTCCTAACATCTTTAAGACCTCATCCATGCCCCATGAATCTAACTTGGGAGGTCAAATACCCATTTTAGAGGAGGACAGATTGGAACCAATGACATTAATGGAATTGACGGCTGTCTGCATTAGCTTGCAAAAGCAAAATGCAGACTTGGTACAAATTGTCAGTACACAAGGCCTTGAACTCAAGCAATTGAGGGAGAGGATTGTCATTTTGGAGAATGCTAGCACTAGGCGTGGGATGGAGGAATCTTCCAAAGTAGAGGATGAGCAGATTAATGTGAGTGATAAGGGCTCACATGATGGTGAATCTTTGGGTGTTGCTGAAGCCCTAACTGAATTGAAGAAGCAACCAGGTTTTGACAGATCTCTGGTAACTCCTACCAATTTAGACTTGTCTTTTACAACTATGTTGGAGCAAATTACAAGTGGCGCTGAGACAGGTAATTTGGGCGTTGACAAGCAAAGTTTGAACGCTGACATGAGTAATTTGGGCGCTGACACAAGAAATTTGAGCGTTGACAGACGTGCAGATGAAGTTGATGTATTCCAGTCATCATCTATCATCAAAGATGTATCTTTACAGGTATTACCATCATCCTTACCCATCATTGATCCATTAGATAAGGGTAAAGGAAAAATGGTAGAAATAGAAGTTCCAAAGGATGCAGCACATGTTGAGTTTGATAGAAGGTTGGCTGCACAACTTGTGGAACAAGAAAGAAAGAAGGTTGGTGAATCACCATTTGTTTCCACTTCAGAGGAACAAGAAGGAAGTGATGAAGCTAGTTCAGACTCAAGTGTGATGATAATAGAACAACCAGAAAGACTTGAGTATGGTGATGATTTGGCAAGAGAGAAGCTGAGTGAGTTGAAATTGCAAGTAGATTTTGATATGCCAGAAGTTGTTCAGATGTACCATGCTTGGGAAGATAAGTGTATGGAGAATCCAGATTTGACTATTTCAGACCAAATATAGGGTTTGGAGATTCTTCTAAGAGTCCAAAAAGACTACAAGGTAATTCTGAAACACAAGGCTAGCAATATTCTCTCAATGTTGAAAAGGGATAGAAGGGAGTTGTACTACATGCTACTCAGGTGTCATGGAACAGGATGGACGTATAAGAAATTGTTGGGATTATCCTTTGAAGAGTTGAAGTGCAAGGCTTATCCCATTTGGGCAAAAGTGCAGGAAGAAAACACTCTAAGACTTCTTTCTGATGAAAGGAAAGAAGAACTTGCAGAAGAAATGAAGCTTAAGAAGGCAATGATTGTTCCTAGACCTTTGAAGAAAGGAGTTTCTCTTGAGTTTCCTAAAGATATGGATAGATTGAATCCAAGTGAAGCTGTTATAAGAAGGAGCATCAAGCTCTCACCATTGGAAGCTTCAAATATGGTACAAGTGTTACCTCTTGATGCCAGAAACCCTATTATAAGCTATGAAGAAGATGAAAGTGGGTTTTGGAAGATTGGTAGGTATGGGAAAGAGGTACACACTTTTACTACACTCATATCTCTTTTTGCAAGTGTTGATAGAGAAGACTTGGTAGACCTTTGGAGGTTGTTGGAGGCCAAGTATGAGACTGAAGCTCCTACTTCAGTCAATGCAATAAAACTTTGGTCAACATTCAAGAGAATGTGTGGACCAAGAGATGAAGATCCTGCTATTTGGAAGGATCTTGAAGATGACCTCAGTGGTCTTCAATGGCGTTTGTATTTAGCTGCTGGTGTATATTATTTGAGTTCTACAAAGTTTGCTGAGTATCTTCTTGTAGATGGTCAGTATTCCATGTCCAAAGAAGTTTTGGAGAAGATGAAGACAACACAGCTGGAGATTGACTATTCAAGTGGCGTGGCCAAAGATTTGATCAGACATATTTATTACCAATATGATAAGAGTTGTAAGATTCCTCCTAGTTCTTAATTTTTATTCAGAAACTTGATTACTAGAGTAGATATCAAGTTTAGGGGAGGATTGTTGGGAATAAAATGTAGCCAGTTCACTTGATCGCTGATAAGAGGAAAACAAGCCTTGATAGGAAGAAAACAAACGCTGACAGATCAAGCATTGACAAGAAGAAGTCAAGCGTTGATAGGTTGAAGACAAGCACTGATGGAAAGATTTAGTCTACGCGTATTATGTTTCTAGTTTGTTTATAGTAAAGATAAGTTCAACATTGTATTTTCTATAATTATCTTTACCTAGAATAGTTGATACGTAGACTCTTGTACAAGGCTTCTTATGTCTATAAAAGAAGACCTTTAGGTTATGTTTCATAATAAGTTTTTCATACGTTAAACACTTTCATTGAAAGCAAGTTTGTTATTATCAATAAAGTGAAAGTTTGTTTACATCTTTGTGTGTTCTTGTTTAAGTGCTAATTCCGCATAACACTTAGATTACTTTATACATAAAAAAAGTTTCTCTACGTGTATAACTTGATCTAATCTCGTATACACAAGCTTAATCGATCTAACTTTGGGATCAACATGCATAAAGTAAGTGAAGTAGAAAGTACTAAACATTGTACAAACAAGCATAAGTATTCAAAATGCAAAAAGGAAAGGAGTCTAAGGTAGCTCTCATCCTATGCACGTACTCTCAATGCTTAAGTCTGTCCTTGGGTACCTGCCGTATGGGACATGAAAAGAAATTACGACAGAGCAATACGTCCAGTGAACGGATATAATGTCATGATAAGAATAATGGTAACATAAGAAATAAACATGAAATGCAGCGGAAGAAAGTGTATGTTCTGATTTTAAAATCTGGAAGATAATTTATGAATATGAGAGATAACTGAAAAGTCATAAGTTGTATAAGCAATATAAGTAAATGCCCACGAACTCATATAAGTCATAACATATTATCAACGCGCATGAATAAATAGAGAGTCTGCCTTGTCATGCAATTAGAGGGGTGACCTCTAATAATAATAATCTAGGTGGAGGATCAGATCCAATGTGAAGGGGTGTAGAGCAACACCAAACCAATCACCCTGTACGTGTAAACCTGTAAACTAGGATGCACCCATTCGCCCCACATAATATAATAATAATGGCTAAAATGTAACGTAAAAAGGACACCGTGAGAAATCATTCTCGTCGCAGAAGAGTCATGACACACGTGCCTCATATATCATGGTCATGGTACCTCCATAACTAGGTGGTCATGTAAGTCATGGTGATGCATGTATATAGCTGGGGAATTTAAAATGATAGCATGGCAAATAATGAATAGTTTTATACTATGAAAATTGGGGAAAAACAGATTGCATAACAAACGGGGAATCCTAATCATGCATAGAAGAGATGTCCTTACTGAAGGATGGAATATCCGTAACTTGTGTCCAGTAATTGATGAAAAAATGAACAGCGGAAAGTATTACTCCGACTTCACGTAAGCTACATAATAAAGGACGTGTATGAGTTGCTTGTGCATGCATACGTTACTTATTCTTAGTTTGTGTTACCTGTTTATGGTTTATTGTGTCTTCCTTAATGACTTACGTTCATGTATTCTTGATTAATGTATTTCATGAGTCTTGTGTTATTATGCTTGATATTTCCATAATTAGTAACTTTCTGATGAGACTGCTTTTATACATAGTCTCATCGTCCAAAAAGGACTTAAAATGCATTAAATATCATCAAAATACCCATATATATGCTTGTGTTTGTTGCTTGTGTATTTTAGGTACGGATATTGAGAAAATGAAAAAAGATCACAAGAATCATGCAAAAACGAACACGGGAAACGAAGCCGCACAATGAACCAAGCCCTAATGAAGACTTTCCCAAGAAAAACCCTTGAAGATTTGAAGAATTATGAAGAAGGGTCCTCTAATATGGAAGAATTGACACTTTATACCCTTGTATCTTCATAATTACAAGTTTGGTCCCTAAAGTTTGTCAAAATTACAAAAAGGGCCCTCCACTTTGAAGAATTGACAAGTTTAGCCCCTCAACAAAGCTAAATTGTCAACCATTATCCTCCACAAAGTCAATTATATCATGAAGTCCTTCAAAGTATAACAAATTATAAGCTTGGTCCTTGGAAAATCCTAAAATTACAAAATGGACCCTTAACTTTCAATATTTGGCAAGAATGGTCCCTCATCAAAAAAGACTTGGCAATTTCAGTCCTCCAGAATGCCAATCATACAAGTCAAGACCATTACCATTGAAGAAAATGCCAAATCAATCCCTCAAGAATCACAAAATGGCAAGAATTACCCATGAATTCACTTTGCAAAATGTTTTGGGGCAAAAGTGTAAAGATGCAAAAGTTGTTGTGAAGAAAATAGGCGTTGACAAGGTTTTGAAGTGAAAAGACAAGTTCATTAAAGATGGGGGTTTATTTCTGGCCGATACAATTCTTACCTAGACCAACCAAATGGTGACATGTGTCCCACTACCACTCCACAACCAATCACAATCCACCAATCCTCCACCTCAGCTATCCACTCACCCCATTTAAATAACTAATCTTAACAGATTAGTTATAACTTGGCGCTTAACACATTTTTAAACATAAATCTGGATCAAACGTCACACTATTCACTCAAGAACAAGGATTAGGGCTTTTTGATTAAGCAAAAATTAAGCCCCAATATTATCCAGATTTGTGATTTATGATATCATAATCACATCCCAAACCTTAAACATGACACCCCACCAACCCACATGATGCATGGGACCTCCCCTGCTACGTCAAAAGGGAAGAAGACAAAGAAAGTCAACAATCCAACGTCCCACAATTGTGCTTACATCCTAAGCTTCATACAAGCCTTTGGATCACCTTTTTACTTGCCAGCTATCACAACACAACAAAATTCGTCACATGATTCTTCAAGAAATTCAAAATGACAAGGGCAATATTGGAAGTTCAAGGCTAGGGTTTCACTTCTTTTTCAGCTTTGTAGATACATTGTATGCCTATATAAAGGCCCTAGGACTTTACATTTTACCTGCTTTTGGTTTTTCCTTGTTCAAGCACTTGTAAATCCTCTTTTCAGTATTAATGAAATTGTGTTAATTGTGTTGAAGAAAGACCAAGTGCCATCTTATTTTATGCTTGTTTATGTTATTTGTTCACTGAATTTGAATCTCAAAACCTGCTTTTAAGGAGAGTGCAAAAGTTTGCATTTTTCCTTTAAGCTTGATATTTTGCTATGTTCTTGTTTCAACCTTGGAATTCTTGGGTTATAGGGCTGATCATAGCATCCTAATTGTGATATTAAGGTGTGGTGAGGCTTATAACTTGGGGATAATCAAGTGTGGGGTAACAAGGTTGCATTAATCAAGGCTTTTTAAGTTTCTGATTTTGATATTGTGCTACTTACCTTGTTGAATCTTAGCAGGGTTGTTATTGGAAGCTTGTGCTTTTTCTAGCTAGCACATAAGCTCATAAATTCGTGGGTGTGGATGTACATCCATGAGGTTTGTCTTGAAATCCTTGAAAATCTGATAAATATTGGAATTTTTGTGGATTTGTGCTCTATTGGTGTTCTTGTTGATTTCTTGGCTTGAATCTGCTTAGTCTTGCATGATAATGTTGTTTGTATGCTAGATTAATCATTGGGTTAACTGAATCACACTTTTTCTTGTTTAAATTTTGATTTGAAAAGTTAAAAGGGTGTTTGGGTCTACCTGTTTAAGCTTGAATCTTGTTATTGTGTTGTGGAAAGTTTGTATTTGTGTTCTATATCTGATATATGCCTTGTTGAGATTGTTTTGCTGCAAGTTTTTGGGTTTGAAACTTCAAATCAAACAATCTGCTATAACTTGGTGAATTTAACTGTTTTTGACCTAATATTTTGGTGAAATCTAGTATTTGTGCATGCTTAGGGTTGAAAGTTGTTAAAACATCATTATTATAACTTATTTGATAAATCTTGAGTGTTGAATCTGGCTTGTGTGTCAAATACATCAGCAAAGTAAAAAACTGCATGTGTTAGTGTTCATCAGTAACATTCATAAGCTTGAATCTTGATTTAGGCTTTAAGCCATTGCATGAAAACTGTTTAGACTTGTTCATTAGAGTTTATAATAGCTTGTGTATGCATTTGGTTGAATTTGGTTGGCTGATTATTGCTAAAACTGCTTATAAGTGCTCAACTGCTTATTTGTTCATGTTTGTGCTAGATCTGGCACTTTATTGATTAAACTGTATCAATTGGGTGATTGTGTTTGTGATCTTTTGATTGTTATTGACTCCTTTTGATCAAAAGATCATTTGGGTGCCTTTGTGTAATCTGAATCTCAAAAAAGTTCACTAAAGACAAAAAGTCAAACAAGTCAAGCAGTGGAAAAAGTTTCCACTGCTCAACACCCAAAACTAGCCCCTGCTAGTGTTATTTTGAACTCAGCTTATCAATAAGCTATTTTAGCTTATCCAGACCTGCAACAACTTATTTTTTTGTGATAGATCTTCATTATTTGACCCATTTGATTAGACTGGAGCTTATTGGACTTTGACTTTGACTTTTTACTAGAAAACCAACTTATTTGACTTTTACATAAGTGCTTATTTGCTTTTTCCAGCTTATTGAGTTAACTTATTTGAAAACTCTTTGTTGATTTTGCTTAATTAAGTCATTTGAAAGCTTTAGAAACTTGAATCAGCTTTTGGGGTGGCCTAGAACTTAAAAACGACTATTTTGTCGTTATCTGTAGATTGCTTATTGCATTTTCAGGCTTATTCCTTGAGCTTATTTCAAATTTCTTTTTACAGAAGTCTTATTTAGGACAAAAGAAGCTTGTGTGTTTAATTTCAGCTTATGGCATTGGCTTATAGCTTAATAGGCCAAAAAACCCATTAAGAATAAGTTGTTTGGTATAAGCTAGCTTATTTCATACTTTCAGCTTTTGGGCCTTTGGAAAAAGTTGTTTAAAATCAAATTTTGATTCAAGTAGTGCTTTTTGGGCTTATTTTGGCCACTTTTT
Source organism: Glebionis coronaria (assembly GCA_025667525.1). NCBI lineage: Eukaryota > Viridiplantae > Streptophyta > Magnoliopsida > Asterales > Asteraceae > Glebionis > Glebionis coronaria. The sequence goes on along the minus strand of CM046875.1, from coordinate 551,451,343 downwards.
TATATTGGGCCCAAATTTGGCCCAATAGTGATCTGTTTTGGGTTTAGCCCACTTTTTAGGCCCATTAAGGGTATTTAGGTAATTTCACTTTCATTTCTGAGTTATTTAGGTTAAATTAAGCTAGTTTGCAAGTTTTTAGAATTTTTTTATGATTTTTGGATTTTTAATAATATTTTAATATTATTTTATTGTTAAAAATTAAAAGTCTGATTTTCTAAGTTTTTATATTTTCCCTAGATTGTAGACACTTAATTAGGAATTTTGCAACTTTCCAAATATTTTTAGAGTCTTTTAATTATTTTCTAGAATTAATTTAAGTTTTAATTGATTTTAGTAGTTTTTAATTGTTTAAAAATAGTTTTTAGAGGTTTTAATATTTAAAAAAAATACTTTTTAGCTTAATTAGGTTGTTTTAAAGGTTTACAAACTTTAAGATCTTGTTTTGGGCTTTTTAATAGTTAATATTGATTTTTAGGGCTTTAATTAGCATTAAAAAGTCATTATTTAATTAATTAAAGGTTTTGGCAAGTTTGGATTTTTTTTAAACTCTTAGAATATTATTGTGGATTTTTAGTGATTTTTAGGAATTTTTAGGGTAACATTTTAATTTTGGTGCTTTTTACGATTTTACGTGTACACCTTTTTCGTCTTAGTTTAATACGACATCGTAACCGTCATTCTCTTCTCATCTTATTTCTATCATTCTTTCTCACAAATATAATCACAAAGTAATACAAATCATTACACTCATAATACACTAGCCTCCTTGAGAACGATCCCCCATTTTGGGTCATTTATACACGGTTTTCCTAAATCGTCGTCCTTAATACTTGCCACTTTTGGTACTCTTTTCCTAAAGGGTACACAAAAATACTACATCATTTTGGCGCCGTTGCCGGGGAGGCGTGTTGTGTTTTGATTTGGAATTGTTGTTTTTATATACAAACCAAAATAGTATTTGTATTAGTAGCACTCTACTAATACGTATTATCGGTTTTCGATTTTTGTGTGAATACTATTACTATATTGTATACGTAGAACAATAAATTCACAAGTACTCCAAATACGTGAGAAATCACAACCTTGACTTGGGAGGTCATTACGCAATCATTGTATTCGAATCTCAAACCAAAGAAAAAGGCAAAAATAGATAAATGCTTTCGTGAGGCTCAATCTTGAAAAATACAAACTATAAGGTGGGTATAAGGAGGATATTATAAAATATATCCTAAGGAAAAAGGCTCTTAAGTGCTTCGCGCCGCCTCGTTTCCCCGCTTGCTTGTGAGTATTTGATTTTGAGAGCTAATCGAGGGTTTTGCCGCCCAAAGTATTACTAAGTATCATATATATTTTCTTGGTTTCATTGATTAAACCCTCTTGAACGTTTTGGTGTTCCACCAACGTTCTAAAGTCATCGAAGGCGTTCACTGCACGTGATCGTTTTCATTCCTTGAGGCTTCTTTAATCAAGAGATTTGATTAAGGAGGAAATTTGTAGATTTGTGTCTACTTAATACATTCACCAAAATCCAAAAAGGTTAATACAATCAAAAACCACAAAAAAATTGAAAAATACAAAACACCAAAAAGAATCTTCTTTGCTTATCCCCTCGTTGTACGTGACGTTTATGCTAACTCGTAATCAAGCAAGACGTGCATGTAAACGAAAGAACAAAACTCCCACTCCCAATCTTTCTAGTGAGGAGTCTCCTATTGACGAACCCATTGTAAGAGAAGCACCAACCATGGCGAATCGAACTATGATGAAGTTACTTCAAGCACCCACCGAGGGTTATGGAGAGGCTATTGTGATTCCCTCTATTCTTGCGGAGAATTTTGAGGTGAAAACGGGTTTGTTGTCGATGATCCAAAACAACAAATTCCGTGGTGATGAGAAGGACAATCCACACAACCATATCCTCCAATTCAATCGTCTTACCGCCACTTGCAAGTTTAAGGATGTCTCGAATGACTCGATTAAGATGATGCTTTTTCCATATTCCTTAGTGGGGCCCGCTAAAATTTGGTTAGAGAAAGAGCCATCCAATTCTATATTGACGTGGAAGGATCTCGTGTCTAAGTTTGTGAACCAATTTTTTCCGCCCTCTAAGACTACGCACTTGAAAAACGAGATTTCAAAATTTTCACAAGAGTTTAATGAAAGTTTTTCAACGGCTTGGAATAGGTTTAAGAAGATGTTACATGAATGTCCTCATCACGGTTTTTCCGATTTGAATCAAATTAACACGTTTTACACTGGACTTAATGATCATGAAAGGGATTATTTAAATGTCGCCGCGGGTGGTAATTTTTTGTGTAAAACGGTTGAGGAAGCTTTGGTGATAATTGAGAATAGATCTAAGGTGTATAGTCCTCGTAGCACGTCTAGTGTTCGTAAGGCTTCGTCTTCGGCTTCACCTTCTTTGTCTACTACCATCGATGCTTGCCAAATTGAGGCGAACTTGGAAAACAAGATTTTTGATAAGCTTAAAGGACTTTTGATTGAGTTTAAAGTTGGTGAACCAAGTGCTCCCGCTACGGCTAAAGCGGTTGAGGTTTCGTGCATGTATTGTGGTGGAGGTCATGATTTCTTCGAGTGCATTACCAACGGTGGTAACACTTCGAGTGCCTACGCAGCCACGGGAAATTACAACCAAAACGGTCAAGTTTCCCGCTCTAATCAATTGACTCCACCGGGTTTTGGGTCAAATCAAAATGCTAACAACAACTATCGCAATAATCAAGTTGGTTTCAAAAACAATTTCAACAAGGGAAACTATGGTAATCAAGGGGCTAATAATCAAGTTTCAAACAAAAATCAAAATGATTTTCCTAACAACAACAAAGGTTTGCAAACGTTGAAAGATCTTCCAAATGAATTTGTTGAATACGTTAATGGGAATGATGCTAGGTTTGACAATATTCAAAGGGAAATCATTAGCTTAAGATCCTAGTTTAAGAACGACTTGAAGAAAGAGTTGAAAAATGAGTTAGCTAATGAACTTAAGATCCATACCAACAAGATGAAAGGAACCGTAACTAGGTAACAACAAAACCAACAAAAAATGGAACAAGGGCAACATGAGATAAAGCAAGAAATGGTCAAAGCCGAGAAAAGGCAATCCAAGTTTGAAGATAAAATCTCATCTATGTTTGAGGCAATTATGTGTAAACCGTCATTGAGTAGTCTTCCTAGCAACACCGTGTCAAACCCTAAGGGTGAGATGAAAGTGATTACCACACGTAGTGGTAAGACACTTAAGGAACCGACTCCTCAACCAATTGCTCCTACGGAGGAAGCAATTGAGGAAGAACCCGAGGTGGTGGTCCAAAAGGAGCATGTCCCAATCCCACAAAGTACCGCTCATGCCATACCTACGGTTGACCCTGTACCAACATTGGAACCCGAGATTCCAAAGGCTATGCCTATGCCTCAACCCACACCACCTTTGCCCTATCCATCGAGACTTAGGAAGGAGAAACGTCAAGAGCGCGACAATTACCAATTTGAGCTTTTTATGAAAATGTTTCGTGATTTGCACTTTAATGTGAGTTTCACCGACGCTTTGGTCATGATGCCTCGATTTGCTGCTAACTTTAAGAGTATGTTGAAAAACAAGGAGAAATTGCACCAATTGTCTAGTTGTTCGTCGGTTTATCTTAATCGCATACCTCAAAAAGTCGGTGATCCCGGTAAATTATTGATCCCTTGTGCAATCCAAGATATGGAGGAATGCTTCGCCTTGGCCGATCTTGGTGCTAGCATTAACTTGATGCCACTTGAAATCTTTAAGTCGCTCAATCTTCCTAATCTTACTCCTTCACTAATGTCTATCGAGTTGACCGACCATTCCACGATTCCCGCATGTGGTTTGGCGGAAGACGTTTTTGTGAAAGTGGGGAAGTTCTACTATCCTGTAGACTTTATCGTTGTTGATATCCCCACAGATCCTCAAGTTCCTCTCATTTTAGGTCGTTCATTTTTAGATACGTCTATGGCTTTGATCGATGTTCATGCTAGAAAGATCACCTTACGTTTCAACGACGAGGAACTTGTTATAAACGCAACTCAAAACTCTCAAATTTCTCATGTTTATTCCGTTGCAACCATAAGCCTCGTTGATATGATTGACGTGGTTTGCGAGGAATTTTCACAAGAAGTTCTAGGTTTTGGTGATGAAGAAACTAGTGGCAATCCCACTATGTTAGATCCAATTCTTGATAATTCGACACCAACCTTCACTCCATTTGAAGGTGGTGGTTTTACATTGGAAGAATTCGATGTTCCACGTACTTGTAACGAAGACCTCGACAACGATGAGGACTTCTCGATTATCAAGGATTTTCTTAACGATTTCCCATTCCCTCCACCCGAGGAGGTTATGAGTATCGAGCCCAAATATTCACTTGAGGAACCACCTATCCTCGAGTTGAAAGATTTACCTCCTCATCTCGAATATGTCTATTTGGAGGAGGGCGACAAGTTGCCGGTAATTATTGTGAAGGAACTTTCGAATGATGAAAAAACCGCACTTGTCGATGTTCTAAAGGATCACAAAGGGACAATTGCGTGGAATTTATCCGACATTAAAGGAATCAATCCCAAGTTTTATACCCACAAAATCTTAATGGAGGAGGATTACAAGCCCGCAATCCAATGTCAAAGAAGGGTGAACCCCAAAATTCACGACGTCATCAAAAAGGAGGTCCTTAAACTCCTTGACGCGGGAATGATTTACCCTATTTCCGATAGCCCTTGGGTGAGTCCTATTCATTGTGTCCCTAAGAAGGGAGGAATGACCGTTGTGCCAAACGATGCCAACGAGTTGATTCCCACTAGACTCGTGACCGGATGGAGAGTGTGTATTGACTATCGAAAGTTGAATGAAGCCACTCGAAAAGACCATTTTCCCTTGCCCTTCATGGACCAAATGTTGGAGCGTCTTGCGAGAAACGATTTCTATTGCTTTTTAGATGGTTTTTCCGGTTACTTCTAAATTCCCATCGATCCTCATGATCAAGAAAAAACTACGTTTACGTGTCCATATGGAACGTTTGCCTATCGTAGAATGCCATTCGGACTTTGTAATGCACCGGGAACCTTTCAAAGGTGCATGATGGCTATTTTCATGACATGATCGAGAAGATGATGGAAGTCTTCATGGATGACTTTTCCGTGTTTGGTAATTCGTTCACTTCATGTTTGTCGAATCTTGAGAGAATGTTGAAACGTTGTGAGGAAACCTACCTTGTGCTCAATTGGGAAAAGTGTCATATTATGGTTAAGAGTGGAATCGTCTTAGGGCACAAGGTCTCAAAAGCGGGGATTTAGGTAGATCAAGCTAAGGTAGACGTCATCGCCAAACTACCTCATCCCAAAACCGTTAAGGGAGTTAGGAGTTTCCTAGGCCACACGGGCTTTTATCGTCGATTCATCAAGGATTTTTCAAAGATCTCTCGACCCATTACACATCTTTTTGAAAAAGAGGCATATTTTGTCTTTGACGAAGATTGTGTACGAGCCTTTGAAATCCTTAAGAGGAAACTTACCGAAGCTCCCATTCTTGTTGCTCCCAATTGGAACCTCCCCTTTGAGCTCATGTGTGATGCTAGTGACTACGCTATTGGGGCCGTATTGGGGCAACATCATGAAAAGCACTTCTTGCCTATTCACTATGCTAGCAAGACGATGACCGAGGCTCAACTTAAATACACTACAACGGAAAAGGTGTTCCTTGCCGTGGTGTATGCATTTGAGAAATTTCGACCTTATCTCGTCTTGACGAAATGCATAGTGTATACGGATCATTTGGCTATCAAGTATCTCATGGCTAAACAAGATGCAAAGCCGAGATTACTTCGTTGGATTCTCCTCCTTCAAGAATTTGACCACAAAATTGTTGACAAAAAAGGAGCCGGGAATCTAGCTGCCGATCATCTTTCTCGTTTGGAAGATCCTCACCAAAGTGTTTACGAGCCTAAGGAAATCACCGAAACATTTCCGCTTGAGACACTTGGTGTAGTGAATTCTAAGCTTGATTCTTCCACCCCATGGTTTGCGGACTTTGCAAATTACCATGCGGGTAACTTCATCATCAAGGGTATGATGACTCAAGAAAAACGAAAATTCTTTCGTGACGTCAAGTTCTACTTTTGGAACGACCCTTACTTGTTTCAACTTGTGCGGATCAAATCATCCGACGTTGTGTATTTGGCACCGAAGCTTCTAACATCCTTAGAGCTTGCCATGAGGGACCCACGGGAGGTCACCACAGTGCTAATCTCACGGCTAAGAAGGTGTTTGATGTCGGCTTCTTTTGGCCTACTATTTACCGAGATGCACAAGATCTTGTGAAGTCGTGTGATTCATGCCAACGACAAGGAAAAGCCTCACAAAAAGATGAAATGCCACAAAATATCATCCAAGTGTGTGAGATCTTTGACGTTTGGGGTATAGACTTTATGGGGCTGTTCCCATCATCTCGTGGTAATAAGTAGATCCTCGTTGCGGTTGACTACCTATCTAAGTGGGTGGAAGCTAAGGCTTTGCCCACCAATGATGCTCGTGTGGTAGTCAAGTTTTTGAAAAGCTTGTTTTCTCGGTTTGGAACCCCTCGTGCGATCATAAGCGATCGTGGAACCCATTTTTGTAACGACCAATTCGAAAGGGTCCTAAGGAAATATGGGGTTACACATCGGCTTTCTACGGCTTATCACCAAACGAGTGGGCAAGTCGAGGTTTCAAACGGAGCTTTGAAGAGGATCTTGGAGAGATCCGTTGGGGAAAACCGACAATCTTGGTCGGATAAGTTGGACGATACTTTATGGGCCTTTAGGACCACTCATAAGACGCCCATTGGGTGCACTCCCTATAAGCTTGTGTATGGGAAAAATTGTCATTTGCCAATTGAATTGGAACACAAGGCTTATTGGACCCTAAAGCATTGTAATGATGATATGGAGACCGCGGGAAAACACCGGAAAATGCAATTAAATGAATTGGATGAATTGAGGGACATTGCTTATGAAAATTCATTGATTTATAAAGAAAAAACTAAAAGGTTGCATGATTCTAAAATTAAAAACCGGGTTTTTAACATTGGGGATCAAGTTTTGCTTTATATTCTCGCTTGAAAATCTTTTCCGGTAAGTTGAAATCCCGTTGGTCTGGTCCATTCACCGTGACTCAAGTATTTCCGTATGGGACCATCGAGCTAGCTCAAAATGATGGCCCCAATTTGAAGGTGAATGGACATAGGTTGAAGCACTACTTTGGCGGGGAAGTTCCATCCTTGAACTACCTCGACCAAGTCACCTTCCCCAATGATAATTAATATTGAGGGGATCGAGTCGAGCTCATGACTCGGTAATAAAAAACGAGGTGCCTCGTGGGGGAGTCCCATGCTTATCCTATGTACATATTATCGCTTTCTAATGTAGTAACGTGTGGGGATTTGTGCCCTTCAAACCTTTGTTCCGTAGTTGTTTGTGAATTGTGGACTTTAGATGATCATGATCTTCACGATTGGAGCCTCTCGTGTTCGTTTTATGGGAGCACTCGATCGTTTGCTTTGAAGACTTTCTCAATATCCATGATATATCCTTTTGGTGTTCTAACCTTAGGTTTATAGCACACTTCATAAACGGCTTTAAATTTAATGGTTACACCCTTTCCATGATAGATTAGGCATTCGACTACGTCTCTAGTATGGGGGTGTTTGCACCCCTAGACTCGAAACATTGAGGACAATGTTTAACTTTAGTATGGGGGGGGGTGAATAGATACTTGCCTTGCCAAACTGATAGGTGTGTAAACACCCATCCTTTTACCACTTAATTCTGGCTAAAACGAGACCAAAACACGTATTTAATATCATTTGTTTGGAATTATGCGTGGTTTTTGTGTTTATTGTGTTTTCAGAGCCAACCGGATGAATATTGAAGAAAACATGGGATTGCACGGGTTTTATCGAAGAAAAAGACTCAAGATAAAGTCTATTGTCCAAGAGATGCAAAAGATTTGAAGTCACTGGGCCCATTTGACGATTTATCGAAGAAAAGGGCCAAAGATGGAAGATTTACTTAAGTCGAAGAAACTCAAGTCTATTAAACGAAGAAATTAAAAGACGAGTTGAATTTAATCGACAACAAATCCCGAATCAGAATCGAGAACGGAAACTTTTCTGAAAAGACGAAAAGACAAGAAGAACGGGAGAAAGCCCACTCACCAACCAAAGGACAAGCCTATATAAAGGGTCCCCTCACACACATCCAGGAGTTAGCTTTAATTTTTCTTCTTCCCCACCTTTTTCTCTTTAGTTCGTTTCATCAAAATCACCATTAGGGTGATTGGTGATTTTAATCTTTGTTTTTCCAATCTTGTTGTTTTCATCTTTGTTTAATCTTGTTAAAACATTAATCATTTAATACAAGTTCTTTGTTTAATCTTTCCATTTAATCTTGATCATCTTCATCTTTATCTTCAAGTTCTTGAGTTTATTTTTCTTGATTTAATCTTCAAAAGTTGTTGGGATTTGTGTTTTTGTTGATGGGATTAGTAGTTTATGGTTAGTAGATGCTTTGTGATTGATTTATTTAAGTTTTTGGTGAAAAAAACTTGGTGATTTTTGGATTAAAACTAGTTTCCTTGTTCTTCGGTATTGTTACTGCACCTGGGTTTCCCAGACTTCCGAACGAAGCAGAAAGTTCCGAACGAATGAACAGTAACTTCCGATTGAGTTTGTCTTTTAAAAGTTCCGAACCAATTTTAGACTTCCGAACAAATTTTTAGACTTCCGAACCGATTTCTTCCGAATCGGAACTTTCAAAAGTTCCGAACCAATTTTTCTAAGAAGTTCCGAATCGGAACCACCAAAACTTCCGAACCAAGCAGAAAGTTCCGAACGAAGCCAAAACTTCCGAACCAAGCAGAAAGTTCCGAACGAAGCACAAAGTTCCGGATGAACCAAGATGTTCCGAATCAGTCCAAAGTTCCGGATGAACTAAAATCTTCCGAATGAATCATTAAGTTCCGCATGAGTTAAGTTCCGAATCAAGGGTAAAAGTTCCAAATCAAATTTTCTTTTAAAGTTGCTGTTTTACTGTTTCTTTACGTTTATTTCACAATTTATATTTTAACTGTAATTTGAACTTTAATTTCAATTTTAATTTTAATTTTGATTTTAATCCAAGTCTTTGTTAATTATAATTAAAGTAACTGTCTTTAATTTAAACTTTCATTTCCACTATTTATTAGATTAGAAAACCAAACCCTTTTATTTAGTAACCAAGAACAATCATTCCACTTAAGGCCGAGATCAATTCGAGAAGATTCCGAGAAATTAGAACCCATATAAAATCACTGTATCACAAACCTTCACGCTTTCTAAAGTTTATCTTTTTGTTTATCGGTTTGTTGCAAAATAAGGCTAAAAATGGCCAAATTTTAAATTTTTTCTCATGTTTTATAAGTGTTTAAAGACACGAATGTAGGTTTTCTGATGGCGAGAATAAGAGTAATTTTTGACTCGACCGTGCGTGTTGAGCACTTAGCTTTGATTCCTTAACTTCACATTAGGCTAAGTCTCTTAAATGAGGACGAGAAATGAGAGGGTTAATTATAAGTTACTATGTTAAACGTAGAGTACTCGTATTCTTTCAAAAACTCATGTGTTCTCGTTGTTTGCTTATTCTCCCTTTGCATGTAAATATTTTTTGCTTAATAAATATTGGCTTAGCGGTTTAGTTGGGATTGTTGGGTTTCTAGTCTTTTCTAGTAGCTTCTGTGTAATTAAATTGGGAAGACATTAAGGTATCGTCAGAGTCACGGTTTTGAAGTATTGGCACCCGAATAATCAAAAGCTTCACCCAATAATAAGATTTCAAGTGCTCACCTAAATCAAGCAAACAATTTGAAGCCCCACAAGGCCGAAAAATCTATGCAAAATTGAAAGTGAATCAAGCCTTAATCTTCGAAGCTTTAAAGATCCAAAATTCGCCTTAGCGTGAGGATATACGTCTTTGGCTAATAAAACTACCGATGAGGTGGATAATAAAAGGCAAGGCAAGACCGAAGTCATAATAAAAGCTTCATGGCGAAGTTGAATAAAAGATGGAGGTAAACCAAAGATAATAAGGCCCTTCCGTTAGGGGGCGTATAAAAGTCTTGGTAATAAGTCTCATGTTCAAAACCGTTATAAAACCGTGTTTATCGATTCTTCTTGTCAACTTAATTTTTTGACATCGTTGTCTATTGGGAGGGGTTATTGATTTGATGGTCTTGGTTACACCGTTAGGACTCTATTTTTAGACCTAAATCTCTATTATCGCGTAAGTCAAACAATGTATCCTCGTGAAACATTCAAGACAAAATAAAATAAAAGAGATACAACTTAGGAAAATGGGAGGATAAGTACGTGATTAGGGCATATGAGTAGTGTTAGCATTACTAACTTATAATGACAATGATCTCGTTGTACGCTTGGCATGGAATAAGGGTGAAAATCGAGGACGATGAAATTATTTCTAACGAAGCATTCACGTGTTCTTATTCTATGAACCTAAACGTCCCATTTTGCGATGAAAATCATACATTATGTCTAAAACGCAAGTAGTAGTAGCAATAGTAGTAGTCTAGCTAGTTTATCGTTCAATAAAGTGAATAAAAATGAATTTTGGAGGTGCTACGATACTTTATTCTAGCATTGCGTGAGGGCACGACAATGGTTTAGTATGGGGGAGTGATGAGACTGCTTTTATACATAGTCTCATCGTCCAAAAAGGGCTTAAAATGCATTAAATATCATCAAAATACCCATATATATGCTTGTGTTTGTTGCTTGTGTATTTTAGGTACGGATATTGAGAAAATGACAAAAGATCACAAGAATCATGCAAAAACGAACACGGGAAACGAAGCCGAACAATGAACCAAGCCCTAATGAAGACTTTCCCAAGAAAAACCCTTGAAGATTTGAAGAATTATGAATAAGGGTCCTCCAATATGGAAGAATTGACACTTTATACCCTTGTATCTTCATAATTACAAGTTTGGTCCCTAAAGTTTGTCAAAATTACAAAAAGGGCCCTCCACTTTGAAGAATTGACAAGTTTAGCCCCTCAACAAAGCTAAATTGTCAACCATTATCCTCCACAAAGTCAATTATATCATGAAGTCCTTCAAAGTACAAGAAATTACAAGTTTGGTCCTTGGAAAATCCCAAAATTACAAAAAGGACCCTTAACTTTCAATATTTGGCAAGAATGGTCCCTCATCAAAAAAGACTTGGCAATTTCAGTTCTCCAAAATGCCAATCATAAAAGTCAAGACCATTACCATTGAAGAAAATGCCAAATCAGTCCCTCAAGAATCACAAAATGGCAAGAATTACCCTTGAATTCACTTTGCAAAATGTTTTGGGGCAAAAGTGTAAAGATGCAAAAGTTGTTGTGAAGAAAATAGGCGTTGACAAGGTTTTGAAGTGAAAAGACAAGTTCATTAAAGATGGGGGTTTATTTATGGCCGACACAGGTCTTACCTAGACCAACCAAATGGTGACATGTGTCCCACTACCACTCCACAACCAATCACAATCCACCAATCCTCCACCTCAGCTATCCACTCACCCTATTTAAATAACTAATCTTAACAGATTAGTTATAACTTGGCGCTTAACACATTTTTAAACATAAATCTGGATCAAACGTCACACTATTCACTCAAGAACAAGGATTACGGCTTTTTGATTAAGCAAAAATTAAGCCCTAATATTATCCAGATTTATGATTTATGATATCATAATCACATCCCAAACCTTAAACATGACACCCCACCAACCCACATGATGCATGGGACCTCCCCTGCTACGTCAAAAGGGAAGAAGACAAAGAAAGCCAGCAATCCAACGTCCCACAATTGTGCTTACATCCTAAGCTTCATACAAGCCTTTGGATCACCTTTTTACTTGCCAGCTATCACAACACAACAAAATTCGTCACATGATTCTTCAAGAAATTCAAACATGACAAGGGCAATATTGGAAGTTCAAGGCTAGGGTTTCACTTCTTTTTCAGCTTTCTAGATACATTGTATGCCTATATAAAGGCCCTAGGACTTTACATTTTACCTGCTTTTGGTTTTTCCTTGTTCAAGCACTTGTAAATCCTCTTTTCAGTATTAATGAAATTATGTTAAGTGTGTTGAAGAAAGACCAAGTGCCATCTTATTTTATGCTTGTTTATGTTATTTGTTCACTGAATTTGAATCTCAAAACCTGTTTTTAAGGAGAGTGCAAACGTTTGCATTTTTCCTTTAAGCTTGATATTTTGCTAAGTTCTTGTTTCAACCTTGGAATTCTTGTGTTATAGGGCTGATCATAGCATCCTAATTGTGATATTAAGGTGTGGTGAGGCTTATAACTTGGGGATAATCAAGTGTGGGGTAACAAGGTTGCATTAATCAAGGCTTTTTAAGTTTCTGATTTTGATATTGTGCTACTTACCTTGTTGAATCTTATCAGGGTTGTTATTGGAAGCTTGTGTTTGTTCTAGCTAGCACTTAAGCTCATAAATTCGTGGGTGTGGATGTACATCCATGAGGTTTGTCTTGAAATCCTTGAAAATCTGATAAATATTGGAATTTTTGTGGATTTGTGCTCTATTGGTGTTCTTGTTGATTTCTTGGCTTGAATCTGCTTAGTCTTGTATGATAATGTTGTTTGTATGCTAGATTAATCATTGGATTAACTGAATCACACTTTTTCTTGTTTAAATTTTGATTTGAAAAGTTAAAAGGGTGTTTGGGTCTACCTGTTTAAGCTTGAAACTTGTTATTGTGTTGTGGAAAGTTTGTATTTGTGTTCTATATCTGATATATGCCTTGTTGAGAGTGTTTTGCTGCAAGTTTTTTGGTTTGAAACTTCAAATCAAACAATCTGCTATAACTTGGTGAATTTAACTGTTTTTGACCTAAGATTTTGGTGAAATCTAGTATTTGTGCATGCTTAGGGTTGAAAGTTGTTAAAACATCATTATTATAACTTATTTGATAAATCTTGAGTGTTGAATCTGGCTTGTGTGTCAAATACATCAGCAAAGTAAAAAACTGCATGTGTTAGTGTTCATCAGTAACATTCATAGGCTTTAAGCCATTGCATGAAAACTGTTTAGACTTGTTCATTAGAGTTTATAATAGCTTGTGTATGCATTTGGTTGAATTTGGTTGGCTGATTATTGCTAAAACTCCTTATAAGTGCTCAACTGCTTATTTGTTCATGTCTGTGCTAGATTTGGTACTTTATTGATTAAACTGTATCAATTGGGTGATTGTGTTTGTGATCTTTTGATTGTTATTGACTCCTTTTGATCAAAAGATCATTTGGGTGCCTTTGTGTAATCTGAATCTCAAAAAAGTTCATTAAAGACAAAAAGTCAAACAAGTCAAGCAGTGGAAAAAGTTTCCACTGCTCAACACCCAAAACTAGCCCCTGCTAGTGTTATTTTGAACTCAGCTTATCAATAAGCTATTTTAGCTTATCCAGACCTACAACAACTTATTTTTTGTGATAGATCTTCATTATTTGACCCATTTGATTAGACTGGAGCTTATTAGACTTTGACTTTGACTTTTTACTAGAAAACAAACTTATTTGACTTTTACATAAGTGCTTATTTGCTTTTTCCAGCTTATTGAGTTAACTTATTTGAAAACTCTTTGTTGATTTTGCTTAATTAAGTCATTTGAAAGCTTTAGAAACTTGAATCAGCTTTTGGGGTGGCCTAGAACTCAAAAACGACTATTTTGTCGTTTTCTGTAGATTGCTTATTGTATTTTCAGGCTTATTCCTTGAGCTTATTTCAAATTTCTTTTTACATAAGTCTTATTTAGGACAAAAGAATCTTGTGTGTTTAATTTTAGCTTATGGCATTGGCTTATAGCTTAATGGGCCAAAAAGCCCATTATGAATAAGCTGTTTGGTATAAGCTAGCTTATTTCACACTTTCAGCTTTTGGGCCTTTGGAAAAAGTTATTTAAAATCAAATTTTGAGTCAAGTAGTGCTTTGTGGGCTTATTTTGGCCACTTTTTTATATTGGGCCCAAATTTGGCCCAATAGTGATCTGTTTTGGGTTTAGCCCACTTTTTAGGCCCATTAAGGGTATTTAGGTAACTTCACTTTCATTTCTGAGTTATTTAGGTTAAAGTAAGCTAGTTTTTAGAATTTTTTATGATTTTTGGATTTTTAATAATATTTTAATATTATTTTATTGTTAAAACCTAAAAGTCTAATTTTCTAAGTTTTTATATTTTTCCTAGATTGTAGACACTTAATTAGGAATTTTGCAACTTTCCAAATATTTTTAGAGTCTTTTAATTATTTTCTAGAATTAATTTAAGTTTTAATTGATTTTAGTAGTTTTTAATTGTTTAAAAATAGTTTTTAGAGGTTTTAAAATTTTGAAAAATACTTTTTAGCTTAATTAGGTTATTTTAAAGGTTTACAAATTTTAAGATCTTGTTTTGGACTTTTTAATAGTTAATATTGATTTTTAGGGCTTTAATTGGCATTAAAAAGTCATTATTTAATTAATTAAAAGGTTTTGGCAAGTTTGGATTTTTTGTAAACTCTTAGAATATTATTGTGGATTTTTAGTGATTTTTAGGAATTTTTAGGGTAAAATTTGAATTTTGGTGCTTTTTACGATTTTACGTGTACACCTTTTTCGTCTTAGTTTAATACGACGTCGTAACCGTCATTCTCTTCTCATCTTATTTCTATCATTCTTTCAAATATAATCACAAAGTAATCCAAATCATTACACTAATAACACACTAGCCTTATTGAGAACGATCCCCATTTTGGGTCATTTGTACACGGTTTTCCTAAATCGTCGTACTTAATACTTGCCACTTTTGGTACTCTTTTCCTAAAGGGTATACAAAAATACTACATCATTTTCCATGAATAGCAGTTTTCCATATATAGTAACTTTCCATAAATAGCAGGTTTCTATAAATAGCAGGTTTCTATAAATAGTAACTTTCCAAAAATTGCAGGTTTCTATAAATAGTAACTTTCCAAAAATAGCAGGTTTCTATAAATAGTACCTTTTCAAAAACAGTAGGTTTCTATAAATAGTAAGTTCCCACAAATAGTAAGTTTTCAAAATAGTGAGTTTCCATAATTAAAATAAGCTCGATTTCAATAAGCATATAATATCAGCCGAAACTTAATAATCATATTAAAATAAGTCTTGATTTAGTAAGTCAAATATTAATAAGTCCATTTTAATAAATAGCTTTCATGTGTCATTATTTTATAAATAATTATTAATTAATAACATATCATGATTTAATATTTGATTATTAATTAATAATATGTCATGAATTATACTTTATTAATAATTAAGCCTTAACTTGATAAGCCCTTTTTATAAGTTTAGTCACAAAAGCCCAAAATATTAATTAGTAAATAAATTAAGCCGTAATTACTTATACAATTAATTTAAATAAGTTAAAAATTTAATAAGCCGGAGATTAAATAAGCTGAAACAACTAATTCAAACACCCCCTTTGGCTATCTCGGTTTAACCGAGCCCAAAACAAAACACCACCGAGCCCTAAAGGTCTCAACTGCTAAGCAAGAACACCACCGCAACCCCTGTTGCGGATGTCCAGCTCGGGTTCCGACTGCCAAGCTGAAGTTCCCGCTGGTGGCACACTTTTTCCCACCAAGACTCTTCTCGGTTTCCACTGCACGCCCAACATTCCCACTGTGGCCCTAGGGAATACGGCTGATAGGACAGACCAGTCACTATGGCTGCGGCTGGTCCAATAAGTCCCAACGAGAGCACCCTCTTAGAGGGTTCTCGATTTCTGTGCAAACCAAACACCAACCCGATTCATTTCTTGTTTGATTTTAATTAATGATAACATATATGATTCTTGAATAAATTAAATAATATAAAGGTTGAGGTTTGATTTAAATACCGTGATGAAGATTAGGAATTGGAAGAACACGAACACACCCTTATAATTCATGATCCAAAGATCAAAAGCCAAAACCTTTTTCTCCTTTTCTCTTCTTGAAGCCAGTGGTAATAAAGAGCCTTAAGGTTTTTTATTTATTTGTTAACTTTGTAAAATGAAAAGAATGAAATGGTTTTACTAGTTGTTAGGTTAATGGGCCGGGCTTGGCCCTCTTTTGTTCTTGCAAGGCTTATTGTTAACATGGAGCCCACGTGTTTTACTTGAATTCTCATGTATCGTATATTAGAAAATTTAAGTTTGTTATATATCTTGTCATGTAGTAATAATATACGTAAATCTTTATCGTACATTAATTAAATATTAAAGTTTTTAATTAATTGGTATTTTCATGTATTATTCATGTATTATTCATGCGGGTTTTACATGTACTGATGGAGGCTCTTATGGAATGGAATATTGACACAAAACTATGCACAATTACTCTTGATAATTGCTCCACCAATGATAAGTTAATCGATATGATGAAGGATAAGTTACAGTCTAGTAATTTAATACAAGATGGGGCTCACATTCATATGCGTTGTTGTGCACATATTCTAAATTTTATTGTGGAAGTAGGGTTAAATGAGATTAAGATTGCAATAAATTACGTACGTGAAAGCATCTCTTACTGGACAACAACCCCTAAAATAGTTGAGAAATTTAAGGAGACATGTAGGCAATTAAAAATAACATACTCTAAAGCGTTAGGTTTAGATTGCCAAACTAGATGGAATGCCACTTACTTTATCCTTAAAACCACACTGATGTATAAAGATGTTATTACACGTTTGAAGCAAGGAGACTCCTTCTATAAAACTTTGCCTAGTCCATTAGAATGGGAAAATTCGGGAGTCGTTTGTAAGAAGTTGGAGGTATTTCATAATGTTATTACGATATTTTCTGGGACTAGGTACCCAACAACTAATTTGTATCTCCCAAAGGCCTGTGACATTAGGTTGAAGTTAAATGAGTGGCTTGTTTCCCCTAATCAGCTTGTTAGCAATATTGCATCCAAAATGATTGAAAATATTGATGAGTATTGAGGTGCAATTCATGAGTTGATGGCTGTTGCTGGTGTGTTCGACCCAAGAAGCAAGATGGAAATAATTCATTTTTACTTTCCGCAAATATATCTTAACGATAGTGCCACTTACTTTATGCTTAAAACCGCACTGATGTATAAAGATGTTTTTACACGTTTGAAGCAACGAGACTCCTTCTATAAAACTTTGCCTAGTCCATTAGAATGGGAAAATTCGGGAGTCGTTTGTAAGAAGTTGGAGGTATTTCATAATGTTAGTGCGATATTTTCTAGGACTAGGTACCCAACAGCTAATTTGTATTTCCCAAAGGTGTGTGACATTAGGTTGAAGTTAAATGAGTGGTTTGTTTCCTATAATCAGCTTGTTAGCAATATGGTATCCAAAATGATTGAAAATTTTGATGAGTATTGGGGTGCAATTCATGAGTTGATGGCTGTTGCTGGTGTGTTCGACCCAAGAAGCAAGATGGAAATAATTGATCTTTACTTTTCGCAAATATATCTTAACGATAGTGCCACTTACTTTATGCTTAAAACCACATTGATGTATAAAGATGTTTTTACACGTTTGAAGCAACGAGACCCCTTCTATAAAACTTTGCCTAGTCCATTAGAATGGGAAAATTCGGGAGTCGTTTGTAAGAAGTTGGAGGTATTTCATAATGTTATTGCGATATTTTCTAGGACTAGGTACCCAATAGCTAATTTGTATTTCCCAAAGGTCTGTGACATTAGGTTGAAGTTAATGAGTGGCTTGTTTCCCCGAATCAGCTTGTTAGTAATATGGCATCCAAAATGATTGAAAATTTTGATGAGTATTGGGGTGTAATTCATGAGTTGATGGTTGTTGCTGGTGTGTTCAACCCAAGAAGCAAGATGGAAATGATTGATTTTTACTTTTCGCAAATATATCCTAACGATAGTGCTACTCGAATTAATAAAGTTCGCAAGATATGTGAAGCGTTGATCATTGAGTATCAAGAAAAGACTTTAGATAGTGAATATGAGTTGGGAAAAAACAAGAGGTTAAGTTCAACAAACTTGATGGAGGTTGATGAGGATATGTCGGCGTGGGAAAAACATATTATGTGTAAAAGTAGTGTTTCGTAGTGGTGCATAGAAATGGAATTTGACCGTTATTTGGAAGAAGGACTTAAACCTCGATCTTCAGACTTTGATATTCTATTATGGTGGAAGCTAAGAGGAGATAAATATCCTGTAATGCAAGAAATTTCTAGAGATATATTGGCTATCCCTGTCTCTTCCGTTGCCGCAGAATCTGCGTTTAGCTCTAGCAGAAGATTGACCAGTCCACATCGAAGCCGACTTCGTCCAAATACTACAGAAGCTTTAATGTGTGCACAAAGCTGGCTGTGGGAAATCGTTAACAAGGGTAACATAACTATACTTATTTAAAAACAAGTTTTATGTTAAGTTATACATTTAATATATTATAAAGATAATTTATATAAAATGATTCTACATATGAAGGTAAATTGTTTACATCTAATAATAACGCAACTATATTTGATGATTACGACACAGACGGTGAATGTGAAGGCGAAGGCAAAGGTACTTTCTATATTTCTGCAAGTTTTGGGGTATAAAATGTTTTATGCATAACAATTTTCTGCATAATAAATGGTATATTAGTATGACAACTTAGAATAAAAAGTGTACGATATTTGGTATAGTAATATGATCTGTTAGAACAATATTTCCCACAATTAGAAGATTCAAACCAAAAAATAATCACCATTTACCATAAAAGAAATTTATTGTAGCAAAAAAAAGCATAGATTGTGCGAAGATCCAATAAATATTAAGAGATAGATTGGCGATGTGGGATCCGACAAAGAGTTGTGTTTAGTAAGTTTATTTTTAGGTGCTAAAGTTTTAGTGGTCGATTTTATTTAATCTAGTTTGTGGGTCTACTGCAAGTGCTAGTCTGCCAAAAAAAATGTTTCTGTTATTTAATCTGGTTTGTGGTATGCTACAAGTTTAGGGCTGCAAAAAATGTTTCTGTTATTTAATCTGGTTTGTGGTCTACTGCAAGTTTAGGGCTGCAAAAAAATGTTTTTGTTATTTAATCTGGTTTGTGGTCTGCTACAAGTTCATGTATGCAAAAAAATGTTTCTGTTTGAAATTTGCCTTTAGACATTGGGGCTGTTAGTAGCATACTAGCATGTGTTAGTCATGTCTCACGAGAGATATGTTTCTTTTGGTGGGCCTAGTTGTTATGTGTAGGTAATGACATTTCTTTATTTGGTCCCAAGTGTGATGTCAATATGTAGTTTAGTTAATCACATGTGTTTGCCCTTTATTTGGTCCCAAGTGTGATTCGTGTATAGCATTTCTATGTTTTCTAGTTATATTGATGTCGAGCATGGCCACGAATAAAAACATTCTTACTGCATTTGATGTAATACCAGTGAAAGTGCCGTATGATGCTAAGTTATTGTCTCAAGAGTTGTTCAGTATGAGCATCCCTCTTAAGTTGTGGCTCACTTGTGGATGTGATATCCCGAGCCCAACGTCATTTATTTAATCCTATTTTACGTATATTTTTGAAATTTTTAAGAATTTTTATCGTGGAATTATTTGACGGTTTAAGTTGAAACCAACGTTTACGGTCGTAATTTAACGTTTGACGATTTAAGAAGAACCGATGACGACTACGATACCGACGGATGCCCAAAATTTACCTTTTATTATCGATTGATCGATATTTGAGTTTTTCGAGATTTTATTTTTATTACGTGTTAAGTCGAGTCGGGACCAAGTGTATATTCGTTTTGTGTGCGTTTTAACCTTTGGAAAGTAATTTTGTGAAACCTCGACTCCCGCAAATTTTCAAAATCAACTAGTAAGTCATTTTATGCCATTAAGTAGTGTCGTTTATATATGAGACCAAAAGAAAACCAAAATGACCAAATAAGCCCCTCCCACTTTATTTTTTTTATATTCACAAACACATAAACACACTCACAAAAATCAAACCCCCCTCCCCCTCTCTTCTTGAAACCCACGGCCAAACATCACCCACCACCATCACCATCATTTTCTTGGGTTTTTAGACAAATTAAACAAAGACCCATCCTTCTTTTACCTTTGTAAGTGTTCCTAAATAATCAATTTCAACATGCATTGACACAAATTTTTCAAGAATCAATGATTTTTTTTAAAAACATGTTTTGATGTAATTAAACTAGTGGGATGTCTAATTAGTGATTGGATAATGGATAATCATCCACAAAACTTGTTAAAAACAGCATGGGTTGGGTGTTTTGAACACAAACACCCCACGGCTAATGGGGGTGTTTGGGTGTTCATGGTGTTTGATGATTCTTGCTTGTGGGTTGTGTTTAAAATGGTGTTTCTAGTGTTTTTGAATTGTTTAAACATCTTGCATGTTTGTTTTTATGATTGGGTTTTATGAGGATATTGATTAATAGGGGTTTAGGACTGAAAATAATGTTTGGTTGTGATTAGGGATGCTTAGGATGATGTCTAGTGTTGATAAATGGGTTTGGAAACGAGCGTTGGTATGATTTTGGTATAGTTGATTTTAGGCAGAAAGTTTAAGGCATTTTTCGTAAAAATTATTTTCAAAACAGGTCTTGTGGATAGGATAGAGTTGTAGAGCATCTTCTTAGCTTCGATTTGGTATAAGGTAGAGCTTACGACTCCTAACGAGTCAAAAGTTACGACGTTTTGAAATTCGTGTACCGGGAGATGAAAACCGTCATAATCCGAAATTATGCTTGGTTTAGGTCAAATCCCGGGGACTATAAGTCTAGTTTGGTAAATGGTCAAGGGATGAATTTTGGTGTCAAACCTGCACATTTGAGTCTATTATAGGACATAGGTGTCAAATGGGTCAATGGAGTATTTTAAACGGGTCAAATGAGTCCGACTTGGTCAAAGTACAATTTAGTCCGAAAAACGTAGTTTTTGGAAAAGTGTTGAGTAATGAGTCGTAGAAGTAAAAACTTTTATTGGGATTAAATATGTGTTTTCTACAGGTCTTATAGTATTTTTGAGAATTTTGTCAAATTTTATAAAAATGGTTAAGTATAGTAAAATAGTCCGTACTTTCGGTAAGTATCGGCGAAAATGAGTAAAAATGGATAACGTTAGTAATAAGGATAAATGGTATAAGTCTAGTAACAACTACTTATTTGACTTTGGCGTGAGTTTTCATAAGCATTGAGTGTGTTCGCATTTGCGTGTGTTTAGTACAATAATGTACGCGGAGTATTGATTTGGTTTACGTACCTTGATTTTTAGGTCAAGTGTTTGATTTTCCCGGGCATCCACGTCGTCGGTGACATTTCTCGTTACGTCTTCGCTAGAACCACTACTACTACGCAAGGTGAGTCTATAGCCTCGCTCTTTACTTATTTCAAATTATTTTACCCGCGAGGGGGATACATGCTATTTAAAGGAAAATGAACATAAGTCATGAATAATTGTTGGACCCGAATGTTGCCTTGAAATTGTGTTGAGTACCTAGTTGCAAAAGTCCCTAAATTCATGAACTATTAACTATTTTTTAGTCCTAGCGTGGATTAGAAATAGCCGCTTATACAAAGTGATAGTACTATGGGGTTGACTACCCTATCCGAGACGAGGGCCAGTACGTTGATACCCCCTGCGGACGGATAATTTGTGATAAGAGATAAGGTATAATTGCAACTGATGCCTTATTAGGGGCCTTGGTTTCATCTGAATCACGCCGGTAATTATTACGCGGGTGATTGAGTTAACGGTTTAGTGTCATGAGCTTAAACACAATTGTCATATCCTTGAATAATAGATTGTATGGCCACAATGCTATTGAATGATCATGATTGGTTTTTTTTTACACTTATGTTTAACTGATGATTTGATAAACCTATAGATTCGCTCAACCTTTGTGTTGACGATTTTAAGCATGTGTTTCAGGTAATCCAGGTTGATAGCAGTGGAGCATGCGAGGATGGAAGTTGTTGTGGCTTGGCGGTCTACTTTGTTTTTCCTCCCTTTTAGCACTTAAATACCTTATATTATGTCATGTGAACGAAAATTGTATTTTGGGTTGAGATTCAGTGGGGACCAGAACACAAACTCTGTTTTATATTATTTTTGGGATTTGGAAAACAGTAGACTTTGTTATTTTAAACAATCTTTAATTTATGTTTAAATTTCTACGTCTCTTTGAGTCGTTCGAAATAGCTTGTGTGTGATGATAACTGTATAACACCCAAATGTTGTAGTTCCGCTGCGCATAGCATTTGGTGGGGGTGTTATAGATTGGTAATCAGAGCCATGAGTTATAGAGAACTAGGTCATTTTGAAAAATCCTAAACTATAACTTTTGGTGTCGTAAGAAATTTGTCCAAGCACACAACTATCCTGCATGGCTCCGGTAAGATTTCTTTAGCATCGCTTTATATTTTAGATGTATCCCTCAAATTGATATGAATTCCCGAGTATTTAGTAAGTAAATACTTTGATATATATTGAGATATATTGTTTTATACGTTGAGTACTTATCATCGTAATTTGCAAATTCCTGTAAAGATTATCGTATATGTTGCATGTAATTGGCATAACGGGCTACATTGCATTACATGGAAACACCGCGTTGTAATCCTACGTGTATGTAGGAATGATGGTATGTATAAGTATGTATATACTATGGTATTTAAAGGCATTGCACGCGAAGCAATGGTCCTTGTGTAATTATCGTACATTAAAATGCGGTTTTGTTGAGAATTCGGCCTTACCGCTAATTATCAATCTTGATAATTAATTTATTGTTCGGATAACCGAGTGTGAACCTCGTTTGATACTCTAGATACATAAATAGCGCTTCGTAACATATTGTATATCAACTAGATTGATCTCGATTGTCGTTATCGCACGGTGGTGTGTCATTTTTGGGACATCTTCTTTTTGGAACGTAAATTATTTACGTATTACTTTATTTCCTTTATTCCTTATGGGTTTGATATATTGGTTGGCGTAACTATAACATAGACGAAGTATAATCAACGACGCGTACATCGTGGCGACGAATCATGTGTGTATATTATGAAACGTGGTTGAGGCGTATCGTCATTTAATCGTTTTTATCATCCTACTTGAATTTAAATATACATTTTAAAATTAGACTAACGTTGTGATAAATCGCGATAACTTGGAATTTGGTTGGTTTTTGGTGTTAATTTTGTGGAGTACAATTTCGAGACTCATCCGAGGCCGATATCAACACTTAGTTGACATACGTATTCTCGCTTCGTTTATTTCATTTTGTTTTTGTTGTTTCCTTATTTTGAATTTGATAGCATATATGACGAGGTCCGGCATTTGTGTGAGTTACGTAAGCACTAAATCTTGTTGATGGATTGATTTAAACATAAAGTGTTTTACATATTAAATGAACGGTGGATGAAACTTTTGGATAAAAATGATTTATGATGTGTTTTGTAACAAGTAAAAATAAGTGTAGAGAAGAAATGGACAAAGTGAAATTATTTTCCCTTTTAATCTTGGTTGGTAAATCATAATAAGTAATTATTATTACTCGTAAAACCCTTGTTTTTATATATTAACAATTTGATACTAGAAGCTAGTGATGGATTTGTTAAGAATTTATTTAATATAATTTGAAAAAGGTGTTTATAGTAAAATTTACGATATGACTATTGAGTATATGTAACTTTGGATTTAATATGAATTAATGTTAGGTCATTAAACTTTTGGCGTATCTTGTAATATAAAACATGAGTAGAAGAATTGGTCATGTATTTTGGAGATAAAAACTTTGTAAAATTTGTTTTATTTTAAACATAAGGTTATGTTATGTATGCATTGGTATAAACTAGAACTCGTCACTCGTTGTAGTGAATAAACTGGGTTAAAATCGGAATATACACCTTAAGTGAGAAATTCTAACGCTTGAAATAAATTTTTAAACATTGATGGAACGCCATTGGAAACCATTTGTTTATTTAATTGTCGTTATGGAGAATCACTATGCATAACTCGATGATGCTTGTTTAAAATCGTTTGAAAAATCTCTTGTTTTATTCCGCTGCGAGATGTGTTAATGTTAAAAACCGTTTGATAATGGGCTAAGGATTAAAAGTCGAATTTTCTACATTTTTGAATTATTGAAATAAGCATCTTAATTATTTATTATTTTATTATTATCATCGGGATTCAAGTGTCGACTAAAATCAGTAAATTATCTGAGATAAAACTACGTGAAACCACTTTATCATTTGAGTCGAAGTGCGCGAATGTGATTTAACAAACCAGTTTTAAGGAAGACTTATGTATAATAAAAAGTCAAAAGTTGATTTTAAGAGTTAATTGGACTAATTTGAGTCGTGTTGGATACGTGTATGTATGTGATAAGGGAAGCCGTAATAATAAAAACGTAAAACTTGGAAAATTCTTACTGTATACGTTTTGGTACTTATGATATGAACATTAACGAAATTTTGACACAAGTATGGAGATTTTCAAACCTAATGATTTGTCAATTATGATAACCGAGTCACCGCATCTACTAATGTTAATAATTTCCGAGAGATTGAAATTTTTCTAGAAATGAAAACTTCGTAGAGAAAAAAAAAATGTGTAAATGTTCGGTTTTACAATGTACAAGGTAACACTAATTATTATACGCAACTGGATTATACAACACACGCCTACTTGTATATTATTTAATAAAGATGTATATATAATGTTTTGAGTCACGATGGTTCGATCGTACGACATCCTTTCTTTGATTTTGTGAGTCTGTATCTAAACTTGAGTCGTCATGTGACTGCTCATTTTAATATTTTCCATGATATGAAACCACTATTATTATATTTATTTTTGTGTCGCTACTTCGCTAGTACTTGATGATGAGGGTATGTCACCCGGTATATTTTGTCCTGTTCATGGACGTTGTGACTTTTCTTCTTACGGTTAATGGAACCTAAAATTCTGTATTTACTTGAATGATGCTATAAATCTTCATTAAATTGGTTATTTATTTATATCGAACAAAAGCGAGGAGGCGAAGCCGCTTTACCGAATTGTAGAGGTGAAAGAACTCGATCTTCCTGGTGAAATTGATTCTATTCGATCAAGTGATTATTTTCCTCTTCCCGTATACCCTTGGTGGAATGTGTGTGCGACTCGAGACGATGGGAATTATGATCGTTGTTTTATTTTTGACGCTTGTGTAGATATTCCATTTTTTTTTCTCTCTATGTATTCGTGGATCACTGTTTTTATCCCGAGACTTTTATCATATATTTGAAGTATTTTCATTTCTAATGCAGTTAAATTTTAGTTGGCAATTATATTGCTCGTTTACCTCGTTCGATCTCATTGCTTTTTGATTTTATTACTTGTTGTGCTTGCAATGATCTTTAATCTTGAACCACCTTACCGTTATTTTGTGAGTAGTCTATTTTGAAAATATGTATGAGTGTGAAATGTTTCGTTTAACCAAATGTAAATGGTGTCGATTTATTTACTTAATTATTTATTTATTTTTTTCTCTCGTAAATAGGCAAAGTAATGTATGTTTCCAAAGTAGACGAAAGATGTTTGATGTGTTTCTTAAAACGATGGTAACAATATTTTCCCATTTCAAATGGTTTAATTATTTTGAAGATTAGGTCGAAAACTTTCGTAGTCATATTTGGTATGTAATAATAATGTTTGTGTCGTCACTCGATCCTCAATTATGCACAGCTTAGCTAACTAGGCATAATTCGGGAAGAGTCCTGTTTTGTTGGTTGTTGTTGCTTGATCCTTAAGTATGCATGATCTAGCTAATTATGCATAGTTTAGGAAGGGCACGATCGTGTCAAACAAATTGGTCATCTTGAAACTAGTAGTGTTTTGATAAACGTTTGGATGAGAATGTTTCTTTTTTAAAATGGTGGATCATTTTTGCAAGTAGTCGTAATTTCTTTGATTCTTAAAGAAAGATTTTGAATTTTCTTGTGTTCTTTGAAATCTTTTCTTTTTGTTTTGGTGTTGACTTAGTAAGTCACTGTGACCAAGTAATTTTGGAAAATGTTTTTTTTATGTGTCGTGTGTAACGTGTGAAGTTTATCAGAACCGCTAGGGTGTTGATGTTATACCAAAGGGGTTCATACCGACACTGACAAGAAATTTTAACGAAGGTAGAAGACTACCAGAGTAGAGGAAATCAGAGCTCGAGTGACTCTGAGGGGAATGACGACGACTTCTCCTACATCGAATGTATCGTACCTTATATATTTTCTTTTCTTGTTCTTTTGATATGTTTTATGACACGCGATAAACTGTTGAAGTTTACCAACTGTGCATCGGTAGTTGGAAGACAATTCCATTGTCGTCTTCGTTTATTTAAGTGAGGAATCCTCTTTGCTTGACTCAACCATCCTTGATTATCGATGGTTAAACGATGGATAAACATAGTCGAAGTTTTTATGGTGAACCCTTGTCTTTTATGTGTTTATGTTGTATGTGATCTGGTCAAGTGATCGTAAGTTGTGAGAACTTGAGACGACGTTGTCCAATGAAGTCCGATCATGAAGAACACGTGCCATGTAATATATATATATATATATATATATATATATATATATATATATATATATATATATTTTTTACTATGAACGGTGATGCTATTGAGATTTTGACCACGTTTGGGACGAAGGTAAGATGGTGTTCTTGTAATATATATATATATATATATATATATATATATATATATATATATATATATATATATATATATATATATATATATATATATATATATATATATATATATATATATATATATATATATATATATATATATATATATATATATATATATATATCTTTTGGATATGGATCCGCGTGTGAGCACCCTACGATGACATATGTATCTATTTTATTTTATTTTCTTTTCTTTTTGGATATGCATCCATAGCTGGCAAGCTGTGAACCTTCTTAAACTTGCAATTTTCTTTTGACTGGACTCATCCGAGAATCATGTCAAATATTCTTATTTTATCATGGCTTGGCTGATTAGCAAGCATGAGTTAACTTGATTAAACTGATTGAACTTATTTACCTGGCATGGTTTGGCTATTTTGCAAACATGTCGTGATACGGCTTTATGTGATTCATAACGACTTTTGTGTTTGATTGGTTTGTGATGTTTTCGAGAGAGTTATGTATACGCCGAATGATTGGCGTATCGATGAATTCGTTTTTGACGAAATAGGTTTGTATGTACATAATATTGCGATTAAGGTGATTTTGTATGACTAGTATTAATTACTTCGTATCGAATATTCTGAGCGTTTTCGATGGGGTTATGTGTGACCTGTGCGATTTTATTTTGTGAGTAGTTGTATTTATGAGATGATGAACCAAGTGAAAGGACGATTTGATAGTTGGAAGACATGCTCCGAACGTGTGTTTTGATTTTGGTAGTAGTTGAGATCGACATGTGTCCTTGATAAAATTCTTGTACAACAACATCTACCGTGTTAGTGTGGAAGCTGCATCAGTGGAAGCATCTTGTGGATGAAAATGTAGATCGCCAGATGGATAGAATGAAGTAAGGAAAAGTCAGTTGAATGGACTTGAAATGATTCGAGAGGCTACGGAAGAGATGGTGTAGATTAAGAATCACTTGCTAACCGCGAGAAGCTGTGAGAAGAAACGTATCGATAACCGTAGGAAGAAATTGGGAAACTGGAGTGGAGATCAAGGATCGAGATATTAAGAGATTGAAGCAAGGTATAATACTCATGGTGAAGGTGTGATGGAACCCAAAACGTGAACCGAAGTCCACATTGGAACGTGAAGACCTCTTTAGGAAGAAGTACCCCATCTTTCTAGTAGTACGAAAAGCGAGTATAAGAACCGGAGAGCGTCGGGACGTCGCTCCCTTAAGGAGGGGAGGATGTAATACCAGTGAAAGTGCCGTATGATGCTAAGTTATTGTCTCAAGAGTTGTTCAGTATGAGCATCCCTCTTAAGTTGTGGCTCACTTGTGGATGTGATATCCCGAGCCCAACGTCATTTATTTAATCCTATTTTACGTATATTTTTGAAATTTTTAAGAATTTTTATCGTGGAATTATTTGATGGTTTAAGTTGAAACCAACGTTTACGGTCGTAATTTAACGTTTGACGATTTAAGAAGAACCGATGACGACTACGATACCGACGGATGCCCAAAATTTACCTTTTATTATCGATTGATCGATATTTGAGTTTTTCGAGATTTTATTTTTATTACGTGTTAAGTCGAGTCGGGACCAAGTGTATATTCGTTTTGTGTGCGTTTTAACCTTTGGAAAGTAATTTTGTGAAACCTCGACTCCCGCAAATTTTCAAAATCAACTAGTAAGTCATTTTATGCCATTAAGTAGTGTCGTTTATATATGAGACCAAAAGAAAACCAAAATGACCAAATAAGCCCCTCCCACTTTATTTTTTTTATATTCACAAACACATAAACACACACACAAAAATCAAACCCCCCTCCCCCTCTCTTCTTGAAACCCACGACCAAAAATCACCCACCACCATCACCATCATTTTCTTGGGTTTTTAGACAAATTAAACAAAGACCCATCCTTCTTTTACCTTTGTAAGTGTTCCTAAATAATCAATTTCAACATGCATTGACACAAATTTTTCAAGAATCAATGATTTTTTTTAAAAACATGTTTTGATGTAATTAAACTAGTGGGATGTCTAATTAGTGATTGGATAATGGATAATCATCCACAAAACTTGTTAAAAACAGCATGGGTTGGGTGTTTTGAACACAAACACCCCACGGCTAATGGGGGTGTTTGGGTGTTCATGGTGTTTGATGATTCTTGCTTGTGGGTTGTGTTTAAAATGGTGTTTCTAGTGTTTTTGAATTGTTTAAACATCTTGCATGTTTGTTTTTATGATTGGGTTTTATGAGGATATTGATTAATAGGGGTTTAGGACTGAAAATAATGTTTGGTTGTGATTAGGGATGCTTAGGATGATGTCTAGTGTTGATAAATGGGTTTGGAAACGAGCGTTGGTATGATTTTGGTATAGTTGATTTTAGGCAGAAAGTTTAAGGCATTTTTCGTAAAAATTATTTTCGAAACAGGTCTTGTGGATAGGATAGAGTTGTAGAGCATCTTCTTAGCTTCGATTTGGTATAAGGTAGAGCTTACGACTCCTAACGAGTCAAAAGTTACGACGTTTTGAAATTCGTGTACCGGGAGATGAAAACCGTCATAATCCGAAATTATGCTTGGTTTAGGTCAAATCCCGGGGACTATAAGTCTAGTTTGGTAAATGGTCAAGGGATGAATTTTGGTGTCAAACCTGCACATTTGAGTCTATTATAGGACATAGGTGTCAAATGGGTCAATGGAGTATTTTAAACGGGTCAAATGAGTCCGACTTGGTCAAAGTACAATTTAGTCCGAAAAACGTAGTTTTTGGAAAAGTGTTGAGTAATGAGTCGTAGAAGTAAAAACTTTTATTGGGATTAAATATGTGTTTTCTACAGGTCTTATAGTATTTTTGAGAATTTTGTCAAATTTTATAAAAATGGTTAAGTATAGTAAAATAGTCCGTACTTTCGGTAAGTATCGGCGAAAATGAGTAAAAATGGATAACGTTAGTAATAAGGATAAATGGTATAAGTCTAGTAACAACTACTTGTTTGACTTTGGCGTGAGTTTTCATAAGCATTGAGTGTGTTCGCATTTGCGTGTGTTTAGTACAATAATGTACGCGGAGTATTGATTTGGTTTACGTACCTTGATTTTTAGGTCAAGTGTTTGATTTTCCCGGGCATCCACGTCGTCGGTGACATTTCTCGTTACGTCTTCGCTAGAACCACTACTACTACGCAAGGTGAGTCTATAGCCTCGCTCTTTACTTATTTCAAATGATTTTACCCGCGAGGGGGATACATGCTATTTAAAGGAAAATGAACATAAGTCATGAATAATTGTTGGACCCGAATGTTGCCTTGAAATTGTGTTGAGTACCTAGTTGCAAAAGTCCCTAAATTCATGAACTATTAACTATTTTTTAGTCCTAGCGTGGATTAGAAATAGCCGCTTATACAAAGTGATAGTACTATGGGGTTGACTACCCTATCCGAGACGAGGGCCAGTACGTTGATACCCCCTGCGGACGGATAATTTGTGATAAGAGATAAGGTATAATTGCAACTGATGCCTTATTAGGGGCCTTGGTTTCATCTGAATCACGCCGGTAATTATTACGCGGGTGATTGAGTTAACGGTTTAGTGTCATGAGCTTAAACACAATTGTCATATCCTTGAATAATAGATTGTATGGCCACAATGCTATTGAATGATCATGATTGGTTTTTTTTTACACTTATGTTTAACTGATGATTTGATAAACCTATAGATTCGCTCAACCTTTGTGTTGACGATTTTAAGCATGTGTTTCAGGTAATCCAGGTTGATAGCAGTGGAGCATGCGAGGATGGAAGTTGTTGTGGCTTGGCGGTCTACTTTGTTTTTCCTCCCTTTTAGCACTTAAATACATTATATTATGTCATGTGAACGAAAATTGTATTTTGGGTTGAGATTCAGTGGGGACCAGAACACAAACTCTGTTTTATATTATTTTTGGGATTTGGAAAACAGTAGACTTTGTTATTTTAAACAATCTTAATTTATGTTTAAATTTCTACGTCTCTTTGAGTCGTTCGAAATAGCTTGTGTGTGATGATAACTGTATAACACCCAAATGTTGTAGTTCCGCTGCGCATAGCATTTGGTGGGGGTGTTATAGATTGGTAATCAGAGCCATGAGTTATAGAGAACTAGGTCATTTTGAAAAATCCTAAACTATAACTTTTGGTGTCGTAAGAAATTTGTCCAAGCACACAACTATCCTGCATGGCTCCGGTAAGATTTCTTTAGCATCGCTTTATATTTTAGATGTATCCCTCAAATTGATATGAATTCCCGAGTATTTAGTAAGTAAATACTTTGATATATATTGAGATATATTGTTTTATACGTTGAGTACTTATCATCGTAATTTGCAAATTCCTGTAAAGATTATCGTATATGTTGAATGTAATTGGCATAACGGGCTACATTGCATTACATGGAAACACCGCGTTGTAATCCTACGTGTATGTAGGAATGATGGTATGTATAAGTATGTATATACTATGGTATTTAAAGGCATTGCACGCGAAGCAATGGTCCTTGTGTAATTATCGTACATTAAAATGCGGTTTTGTTGAGAATTCGGCCTTACCGCTAATTATCAATCTTGATAATTAATTTATTGTTCGGATAACCGAGTGTGAACCTCGTTTGATACTCTAGATACATCAATAGCGCTTCGTAACATATTGTATATCAACTAGATTGATCTCGATTGTCGTTATCGCACGGTGGTGTGTCATTTTTGGGACATCTTCTTTTTGGAACGTAAATTATTTACGTATTACTTTATTTCCTTTATTCCTTATGGGTTTGATATATTGGTTGGCGTAACTATAACATAGACGAAGTATAATCAACGACGCGTACATCGTGGCGACGAATCATGTGTGTATATTATGAAACGTGGTTGAGGCGTATCGTCATTTAATCGTTTTTATCATCCTACTTGAATTTAAATATACATTTTAAAATTAGACTAACGTTGTGATAAATCGCGATAACTTGGAATTTGGTTGGTTTTTGGTGTTAATTTTGTGGAGTACAATTTCGAGACTCATCCGAGGCCGATATCAACACTTAGTTGACATACGTATTCTCGCTTCGTTTATTTCATTTTGTTTTTGTTGTTTCATTATTTTGAATTTGATAGCATATATGACGAGGTCCGGCATTTGTGTGAGTTAAGTAAGCACTAAATCTTGTTGATGGATTGATTTAAACATAAAGTGTTTTACATATTAAATGAACGGTGGATGAAACTTTTGGATAAAAATGATTTATGATGTGTTTTGTAACAAGTAAAAATAAGTGTAGAGAAGAAATGGACAAAGTGAAATTATTTTCCCTTTTAATCTTGGTTGGTAAATCATAATAAGTAATTATTATTACTCGTAAAACCCTTATTTTTATATATTAACAATTTGATACTAGAAGCTAGTGATGGATTTGTTAAGAATTTATTTAATATAATTTGAAAAAGGTGTTTATAATAAAATTTACGATATGACTATTGAGTATATGTAACTTTGGATTTAATATGAATTAATGTTAGGTCATTAAACTTTTGGCGTATCTTGTAATATAAAACATGAGTAGAAGAATTGGTCATGTATTTTGGAGATAAAAACTTTGTAAAATTTGTTTTATTTTAAACATAAGGTTATGTTATGTATGCATTGGTATAAACTAGAACTCGTCACTCGTTGTAGTGAATAAACTGGGTTAAAATCGGAATATACACCTTAAGTGAGAAATTCTAACGCTTGAAATAAATTTTTAAACATTGATGGAACGCCATTGGAAACCATTTGTTTATTTAATTGTCGTTATGGAGAATCACTATGCATAACTCGATGATGCTTGTTTAAAATCGTTTGAAAAATCTCTTGTTTTATTCCGCTGCGAGATGTGTTAATGTTAAAAACCGTTTGATAATGGGCTAAGGATTAAAAGTCGAATTTTCTACATTTTTGAATTATTGAAATAAGCATCTTAATTATTTATTATTTTATTATTATCATCGGGATTCAAGTGTCGACTAAAATCAGTAAATTATCTGAGATAAAACTACGTGAAACCACTTTATCATTTGAGTCGAAGTGCGCGAATGTGATTTAACAAACCAGTTTTAAGGAAGACTTATGTATAATAAAAAGTCAAAAGTTGATTTTAAGAGTTAATTGGACTAATTTGAGTCGTGTTGGATACGTGTATGTATGTGATAAGGGAAGCCGTAATAATAAAAACGTAAAACTTGGAAAATTCTTACTGTATACGTTTTGGTACTTATGATATGAACATTAACGAAATTTTGACACAAGTATGGAGATTTTCAAACCTAATGATTTGTCAATTATGATAACCGAGTCACCGCATCTACTAATGTTAATAATTTCCGAGAGATTGAAATTTTTCTAGAAATGAAAATTTCGTAGAGAAAAAAAAATGTGTAAATGTTCGGTTTTACAATGTACAAGGTAACACTAATTATTATACGCAACTGGATTATACAACACACGCCTACTTGTATATTATTTAATAAAGATGTATATATAATGTTTTGAGTCACGATGGTTCGATCGTACGACATCCTTTCTTTGATTTTGTGAGTCTGTATCTAAACTTGAGTCGTCATGTGACTGCTCATTTTAATATTTTTCATGATATGAAACCACTATTATTATATTTATTTTTGTGTCGCTACTTTGCTAGTACTTGATGATGAGGGTATGTCACCCGGTATATTTTGTCCTGTTCATGGACGTTGTGACTTTTCTTCTTACGGTTAATGGAACCTAAAATTCTGTATTTACTTGAATGATGCTATAAATCTTCATTAAATTGGTTATTTATTTATATCGAACAAAAGCGAGGAGGCGAAGCCGCTTTACCGAATTGTAGAGGTGAAAGAACTCGATCTTCCTGGTGAAATTGATTCTATTCGATCAAGTGATTATTTTCCTCTTCCCGTATACCCTTGGTGGAATGTGTGTGCGACTCGAGACGATGGGAATTATGATCGTTGTTTTATTTTTGACGCTTGTGTAGATATTCCATTTTTTTTTCTCTCTATGTATTCGTGGATCACTGTTTTTATCCCGAGACTTTTATCATATATTTGAAGTATTTTCATTTCTAATGCAGTTAAATTTTAGTTGGCAATTATATTGCTCGTTTACCTCGTTCGATCTCATTGCTTTTTGATTTTATTACTTGTTGTGCTTGCAATGATCTTTAATCTTGAACCACCTTACCGTTATTTTGTAAGTAGTCTATTTTGAAAATATGTATGAGTGTGAAATGTTTCGTTTAACCAAATGTAAATGGTGTCGATTTATTTACTTAATTATTTATTTATTTTTTTCTCTCGTAAATAGGCAAAGTAATGTATGTTTCCAAAGTAGACGAAAGATGTTTGATGTGTTTCTTAAAACGATGGTAACAATATTTTCCCATTTCAAATTTCATTTCAAATGGTTTAATTATTTTGAAGATTAGGTCGAAAACTTTCGTAGTCATATTTGGTATGTAATAATAATGTTTGTGTCGTCACTCGATCCTCAATTATGCACAGCTTAGCTAACTAGGCATAATTCGGGAAGAGTCCTGTTTTGTTGGTTGTTGTTGCTTGATCCTTAAGTATGCATGATCTAGCTAATTATGCATAGTTTAGGAAGGGCACGATCGTGTCAAACAAATTGGTCATCTTGAAACTAGTAGTATTTTGATAAACGTTTGGATGAGAATGTTTCTTTTTAAAATGGTGGATCATTTTTGCAAGTAGTCGTAATTTCTTTGATTCTTAAAGAAAGATTTTGAATTTTCTTGTGTTCTTTGAAATCTTTTCTTTTTGTTTTGGTGTTGACTTAGTAAGTCACTGTGACCAAGTAATTTTGGAAAATGTTTTTTTTATGTGTCGTGTGTAACGTGTGAAGTTTATCGAAACCGCTAGGGTGTTGATGTTATACCAAAAGGGTTCATACCGACACTGACAAGAAATTTTAACGAAGGCAGAAGACTACCAGAGTAGAGGAAATCAGAGCTCGAGTGACTCTGAGGGGAATGACGACGACTTCTCCTACATCGAATGTATCGTACCTTATATATTTTCTTTTCTTGTTCTTTTGATATGTTTTATGACACGCGATAAACTGTTGAAGTTTACCAACTGTGCATCGGTAGTTGGAAGACAATTCCATTGTCGTCTTCGTTTATTTAAGTGAGGAATCCTCTTTGCTTGACTCAACCATCCTTGATTATCGATGGTTAAACGATGGATAAACATAGTCGAAGTTTTTATGGTGAACCCTTGTCTTTTATGTGTTTATGTTGTATGTGATCTGGTCAAGTGATCGTAAGTTGTGAGAACTTGAGACGACGTTGTCCAATGAAGTCCGATCATGAAGAACACGTGCCATGTAATATATATATATATATATATATATATATATATATATATATATATATATATATATATATATATATATATATATATATATATATATATATATATATATATATATATATATATATATATATATATATATTTTTACTATGAACGGTGATGCTATTGAGATTTTGACCACGTTTGGGACGAAGGTAAGATGGTGTTCTTGTAATATATATATATATATATATATATATATATATATATATAT
Organism: Glebionis coronaria; assembly: GCA_025667525.1. NCBI lineage: Eukaryota > Viridiplantae > Streptophyta > Magnoliopsida > Asterales > Asteraceae > Glebionis > Glebionis coronaria. Next base: position 551,415,910 of record CM046875.1, on the reverse strand, counting down.
ATATATATATATATATATATATATATATATCTTTTGGATATGGATCCGCGTGTGAGCACCCTACGATGACATATGTATCTATTTTATTTTATTTTCTTTTCTTTTTGGATATGCATCCATAGCTGGCAAGCTGTGAACCTTCTTAAACTTGCAATTTTCTTTTGACTGGACTCATCCGAGAATCATGTCAAATATTCTTATTTTATCATGGCTTGGCTGATTAGCAAGCATGAGTTAACTTGATTAAACTGATTGAACTTATTTACCTGGCATGGTTTGGCTATTTCGCAAACATGTCGTGATACGGCTTTATGTGATTCATAACGACTTTTGTGTTTGATTGGTTTGTGATGTTTTCGAGAGAGTTATGTATACGCCGAATGATTGGCGTATCGATGAATTCGTTTTTGACGAAATAGGTTTGTATGTACATAATATTGCGATTAAGGTGATTTTGTATGACTAGTATTAATTACTTCGTATCGAATATTCTGAGCGTTTTCGATGGGGTTATGTGTGACCTGTGCGATTTTATTTTGTGAGTAGTTGTATTTATGAGATGATGAACCAAGTGAAAGGACGATTTGATAGTTGGAAGACATGCTCCGAACGTGTGTTTTGATTTTGGTAGTAGTTGAGATCGACATGTGTCCTTGATAAAATTCTTGTACAACAACATCTACCGTGTTAGTGTGGAAGCTGCATCAGTGGAAGCATCTTGTGGATGAAAATGTAGATCGCCAGATGGATAGAATGAAGTAAGGAAAAGTCAGTTGAATGGACTTGAAATGATTCGAGAGGCTACGGAAGAGATGGTGTAGATTAAGAATCACTTGCTAACCGCGAGAAGCTGTGAGAAGAAACGTATCGATAACCGTAGGAAGAAATTGGGAAACTGGAGTGGAGATCAAGGATCGAGATATTAAGAGATTGAAGCAAGGTATAATACTCATGGTGAAGGTGTGATGGAACCCAAAACGTGAACCGAAGTCCACATTGGAACGTGAAGACCTCTTTAGGAAGAAGTACCCCATCTTTCTAGTAGTACGAAATGCGAGTATAAGAACCGGAGAGCGTCGGGACGTCGCTCCCTTAAGGAGGGGAGGATGTAATACCAGTGAAAGTGCCGTATGATGCTAAGTTATTGTCTCAAGAGTTGTTCAGTATGAGCATCCCTCTTAAGTTGTGGCTCACTTGTGGATGTGATATCCCGAGCCCAACGTCATTTATTTAATCCTATTTTACGTATATTTTTGAAATTTTTAAGAATTTTTATCGTGGAATTATTTGACGGTTTAAGTTGAAACCAACGTTTACGGTCGTAATTTAATGTTTGACGATTTAAGAAGAACCGATGACGACTACGATACCGACGGATGCCCAAAATTTACCTTTTATTATCGATTGATCGATATTTGAGTTTTTCGAGATTTTATTTTTATTACGTGTTAAGTCGAGTCGGGACCAAGTGTATATTCGTTTTGTGTGCGTTTTAACCTTTGGAAAGTAATTTTGTGAAACCTCGACTCCCGCAAATTTTCAAAATCAACTAGTAAGTCATTTTATGCCATTAAGTAGTGTCGTTTATATATGAGACCAAAAGAAAACCAAAATGACCAAATAAGCCCCTCCCACTTTATTTTTTTTATATTCACAAACACATAAACACACACACAAACACACACACAAAAATCAAACCCCCCTCCCCCTCTCTTCTTGAAACCCACGGCCAAACATCACCCACCACCATCACCATCATTTTCTTGGGTTTTTAGACAAATTAAACAAAGACCCATCCTTCTTTTACCTTTGTAAGTGTTCCTAAATAATCAATTTCAACATGCATTGACACAAATTTTTCAAGAATCAATGATTTTTTTTAAAAATATGTTTTGATGTAATTAAACTAGTGGGATGTCTAATTAGTGATTGGATAATGGATAATCATCCACAAAACTTGTTAAAAACAGCATGGGTTGGGTGTTTTGAACACAAACACCCCACGGCTAATGGGGGTGTTTGGGTGTTCATGGTGTTTGATGATTCTTGCTTGTGGGTTGTGTTTAAAATGGTGTTTCTAGTGTTTTTGAATTGTTTAAACATCTTGCATGTTTGTTTTTATGATTGGGTTTTATGAGGATATTGATTAATAGGGGTTTAGGACTGAAAATAATGTTTGGTTGTGATTAGGGATGCTTAGGATGATGTCTAGTGTTGATAAATGGGTTTGGAAACGAGCGTTGGTATGATTTTGGTATAGTTGATTTTAGGCAGAAAGTTTAAGGCATTTTCGTAAAAATTATTTTCAAAACAGGTCTTGTGGATAGGATAGACTTGTAAAGCATCTTCTTAGCTTCGATTTGGTATAAGGTAGAGCTTACGACTCCTAACGAGTCAAAAGTTACGACGTTTTGAAATTCGTGTACCGGGAGATGAAAACCGTCATAATCCGAAATTATGCTTGGTTTAGGTCAAATCCCGGGGACTATAAGTCTAGTTTGGTAAATGGTAAAGGGCTGAATTTTGGTGTCAAACCTGCACATTTGAGTCTATTATAGGACATAGGTGTCAAATGGGTCAATGGAGTATTTTAAACGGGTCAAATGAGTCCGACTTGGTCAAAGTACAATTTCAGTTCGAAAAACGTAGTTTTCGGAAAAGTGTTGAGTAATGAGTCGTAGAAGTAAAAACTTTTATTGGGATTAAATATGTGTTTTCTACAGGTCTTATAGTATTTTTGAGAATTTTGTCAAATTTTATAAAAATGGTTAAGTATAGTAAAATAGTCCGTACTTTCGGTAAGTATCGGCGAAAATGAGTAAAAATAGATAACGTTAGTAATAAGGATAAATGGTATAAGTCTAGTAACAACTACTTGTTTGACTTTGGCGTGAGTTTTCATAAGCATTGATTGTGTTCGCATTTGCGTGTGTTTAGTACAATAATGTACGCGGAGTATTGATTTGGTTTACGTACCTTGATTTTTAGGTCAAGTGTTTGATTTTCCCGGGCATCCACGTCGTCGGTGACATTTCTCGTTACGTCTTCGCTAGAACCACTACTACTACGCAAGGTGAGTCTATAGCCTCGCTCTTTACTTATTTCAAATGATTTTACCCGCGAGGGGGATACATGCTATTTAAAGGAAAATGAACATAAGTCATGAATGATTGTTGGACCCGAATGTTGCCTTGAAATTGTGTTGAGTACCTAGTTGCAAAAGTCCCTAAATTCATGAACTATTAACTATTGTTTAGTCCTAGCGTGGATTAGAAATAGCCGCTTATACAAAGTGATAGTACTATGGGGTTGACTACCCTATCCGAGACGAGGGCCAGTACGTTGATACCCCCTGCGGACGGATAATTTGTGATAAGAGATAAGGTATAATTGCAACTGATGCCTTATTAGGGGCCTTGGTTTCATCTGAATCACACCGGTAATTATTACGCGGGTGATTGAGTTAACGGTTTAGTGTCATGAGCTTAAACACAATTGTCATATCCTTGAATAATAGATTGTATGGCCACAATGCTATTGAATGATCATGATTGGTTTTTTTTACACTTATGTTCAACTGATGATTTGATAAACCTATAGATTCGCTCAACCTTTGTGTTGACGATTTTAAGCATGTGTTTCAGGTAATCCAGGTTGATAGCAGTGGAGCATGCGAGGATGGAAGTTGTTGTGGCTTGGCGGTCTACTTTGTTTTTCTCCCTTTTAGCACTTAAATACCCTATATTATGTCATGTGAACGAAAATTGTATTTTGGGTTGAGATTCAGTGGGGACCAGAACGCAAACTCTGTTTTATATTATTTTTGGGATTTGGAAAACAGTAGACTTTGTTGTTTTAAACAATCTTTAATTTATGTTTAAATCTCTACGTCTCTTTGAGTCGTTCGAAATAGCTTGTGTGTGATGATAACTGTATAACACCCAAATGTTGTAGTTCCGCTGCGCATAGCATTTGGTGGGGGTGTTATATTTGACATGGCAATAACATATGTGGTTTATTAAATCATCACTATTGTTGGTCCCTTGTAATTCGTTATTACTTATATCTTAAGTAATAACTCTTTACTTCGACTCAAGTTTGTTGTTTTAAAAACAGATAAGAATTATGAAAGATTAAAACAACAATACCAATATACTTTTCAACGTATAGACTTTTATTAGAATCAAATAAAGAATCTATAACCCACTTTGTTTGCGGAATAACAAAGTGGTTGAATGACAATGGGTTTTGATCTCCTCTACTTAAACGTCTAACCAAAGTTAAAGTCTAAGCTCCAATCTAAACGTTCATATACATCTTGGCTATATGGTTTAGTTGGTATCGAGAGAGAAAGGTTTTTTAGAGTTTAAGATCTTGTATTGGTTAACCTTTTCTCTCTCAATGTACACTCCTTATATAGGCAGTGTAAACTAGGGTTTGCATTTTGCATGTTTCAATGCACGGGTTTATCCAATGGGTGATTGATGCCCATGCTGGATAAACAGTAAAAAGTACATATTAAACTATTCTAGAAAAGATAAAGGTTGTACTTATATCTAAGTATACAAGCAACCTACTTTGACTTAAAGGTATTTTTTCCCGCCTAATGCAAACCATCAGAATACTGAAGAGCCTTCAGTATCCTAGAGGAGATCGACATCATTCAGTTTAGTATTGTCAAACCAAACTGAACTGAAAGTCCTTCTTCAGTCCTTGTTATTCAGTAACTAGACCGCCTAGTATTTGAAGCAAAGACTCCTTTGTCTTCTAAGTTCACTGGAAGGGGAGTGCTGAACTTTCTTCACCTATAAAGTATTCAGTAGGAACTTTGTTCCTCTGGTCATCCTTTAGCAGTCTGGCCTTACTGCTGAGCATGAAACACTTAGGGGGATTTTATATTCAAATCCTAGAGTTGATTCAGGGCCAGTAAATACTGACCCAACAATCTCCTCCTATTTGGATATACAAATATCCTAAGTCTAATGTCAGTAGTAAGTGAGCATAACAACTTCTTCTTACTTGCACTGAACAATTAATAACTTATAAACATCAGATAATCGTTTATTCAATAACATTATAAATTACAACAAAATCAATACAAATGAATATTCAATTCTCCTTAGGCCTAAGTTCTTCAATTATGGAAGTCTGAGTTAATGGATCTGAGTTTCTGTGGTCCAATATAGCAAGCAAGCACATGCTGAAGGTTTTAGTAGCATTAGTAAGTCCTGGACCACCATGAAGAGAGTAAAAGATCCTTTGAACATTCAAGAGAAGTTCATTGTTCATTTCATCAAGATCACTTATGCCCACAAAGTCTTGACATTCTTGATTATTGAACATAATCATTCCTAGTTGTGGTTCGTCCAGTACATGACCAGGGAGATGATTTTGAAACTAAACAAAGCCTTTGTATTTCTTTGTAGTGACAAATATGTCACCAACTTCAGGTTGTATCAGATTTTTTCTTTTGTTCAGCTCCAGTATTGAATCTTGATCTTCCAGAGAAACTTGAGTGTTGATGTTTAGAATTTCACCTAGTCTTTCATGATTTCTCATATAGTGCTCGATTCTGGTGCGAACTTCATCCCATCTCTTGGATTCTCTTTTCTCGATCATCACACTCATTTCCATCCATTCAGTGTAAGAAAGTTCTTTTCCTTGAAAGTTTTCAAGTATATCATCAGTTCCATCACCCCTATAGAACTTGAGATGGATGTCACCTTTGCTGGTCAACATATCAACATTGGTGATTGGTGAGATATTTTTTCTGTTAAGCCTTGTTATACAAAACTTTTCATATAACACTTTCTTCTTGAAGACACTTTCTACTTCAACTTTTCCAATTTGTTCATACAAGCTTAGCTTCAGATCTCTTAGCTTCTCTTCTTGCTGAAGCTTGTATAACTTGTCAAGTTCTTCCTTAGTGGCCACTCTAGCCCTGATCAAACAATCATTCAGAGTAAAGTCTCCTTTTTTGGGTATAAAGGGAGGTGAACCACTATCAGTTGTTTCCCCACTTGTGGTCAGCTCTTGCACATGATCATCTTTGGCTGATGACTCCCCCTTACCCTTTGCTGGGCTCTTTTCAGTGATCGATGAATCAAAGACAATGGATTGTTTCTGAGCCTTCTTTTGGGCATGTTTCTGAAAGAGCTGCTAGATTGTGTTTTTCTCCCCCTCAATAGAAGACTGCCCAACAGCTTCTGATGACCCACCAACAGGTAAGAGGCCACAAAGATGATTAAGAGTGGTAGTTACATTGGCCATCATGGTTGGAACAGTTTCAAGGGCTTGTAGCTTCTACTGAACCTCATCAGATATGGTCAGCTTTTGTTTCTCCAGCAACGCCACTTTATCTTTGATCTTTGACACAGAATCACACAAGGTATTAACTTGGCCAGGAACTGGTGTGAATTCTGGTGGAAACTCCATGGAAGCACCGTTGATGGATTCCATAAGATAGGACATATCTTGCTTTAAGGAAGTGGTGGTGGCCACATCTTGGACTAAAGGCTTCAAAGCAACAATTATGACATCCTTGATTTGTTCAGTAGAAGGAGGAATTGGTCTTGCTTTGAGAGTTGAGATTTCAGTGTCAGCAAGCACCTTTTCTTCCTTCAGTCTGGCCACCTGTGATTGAAGAATCAACACTTGATTTGTTAATTCTTGTACCTGTTTAGTTCTGGGGGAAGGTGGCTTTTGTGTTACATCAGCAGTCTCTTCATCACTGTCATCTAGATTGACTGGAATTCTTTCACTGAACCCTAGTTCTTTTTCCAAGTCATCCCCAGACATGCTGACAACAAATGTAGGCAAGTGTCCCACCTTGGCTCCAGTGGTGAGATTTACTTCCTTGGTAATCTTCTGAGCATCATCTTTAGTGTGTGGATCAGTTTCAATCCCTTCACCACCAGGGTTAGTTTGACCTGATGGATCTTGATAAAGTGTCCCTAATAAGTTTAGATCAATGATAATGTTTTTGGTTCCTTCAGTATAACCCTGTTGTGGGGGAGCTACATCATTAGAAACAGATAGGCTAGGGTCAACATCAGTTGTTGGATTTGCTGACACATCATTCCCTTATGCAGACTCAGAGTGACAAGTGATAGAAATTGGTAATGAAGTATGACTTGTATTCAGAATGAAAGTACTTACCTATGCTGACTCCACACTACTGGGCTGAGGGTGATCTCCATCTTCACTCTTCTCTCCTAAAGATGTTGAGAGAGGGGTTGCCTGCTGGGTCTCTTTATGCATATCACCTCCAGCAGAGACTGAAGGTGACGGCTGGCTGGGGTTCTTGTCCTTGGCCAAGGACTTGGTCTTCTTCAAAGCATGGCCTTTAGAATCATCATCAATCTTCTTTGAGGAAGATTGTGGGAGGGTTTTCCTCTTTCTGGACTCACATCTAACCTTCTTGGTATTAATTGACGTTTGCTTCAACGAGGTTCAGATGAAGCTCTAGGATTTTTGCCTTTTAGATCCCGTTCTCCAGTTGGAGAAGTTTCTTTGGGAGCTTTGTACACTACTGGACCATCTGCTGAGCAGATGTCCAGCATGGGTTGTGTAAGAGGAAGATCAATGGTGCTGACTGGAATGTTCCAGCGAGTGAGATCAAAGGTCTTAAAAATTAGTTTCTCTCCATTAATTTTTGAAAAGTCATTTCCAAGATGGTCAACAAAGAGGAGAGATAGAAATATGGTATACACAACGTTTTTCTCTCTAGTCCTTTTCTCCAGCTTCCAATTGAGATCTTCAAAAATAATCCTCCCAAAATAAGATTTGACACCCTTGGCCAGACAGTATAAAATAATAGCATCTTTTTGGTTGATCTGGTCAAGGCCTCCAGTTTCCCCCCCCCCCCCCCCCCCCAAACATTCAATGAGAATAGACATCAGCAATTTCCATCTTGGTGGCAAAGAACTTCTTTTTAACACCCCCTTTTCAGTAATTTCTTCACTATACCCAATCTCTTTAAAAAAAATTGACAACCATAAAATCATCAGGTACTGCTTCATAATCATTAGGGTTTTCCAAATAATCTAACCCCAAAACTTTTATAAATAACTTTAACCCAAATCTACCATGAATTCCAATCGTGGTAGAATCAAACTCAATGGACTTCTTGTTGTTAGAAGCCTCTACTGTAAACCAAAGTTATTTTAGCACATTTTGAAACATCATACCAGGATCCTCAAATAAAGCATACCTTAAAACACTTTTAGATAGATAAGTCAAAACTTGTTCCCCAGGAACAGACTTTAATGGATTCAGGTTTGAGCAAGGTGATGTTGTTGGGTTTGAAAAAGATATCATCAATGGAATAGTTAACATGAGTGGATGGTTTAAGAGTGATCTTGGCAATCTTGGGGGCGGAAGATGATCCAGCCATTGATGTTTTTGTGTGTATTTTGAAAGAGAGAGAGTTCGTGTGTGTTTTTGGATGAAAAGATTTGTAAGCATGGAATGAGACCCAATTGTTAGGGATTATATAAAAACTTTAACTGATTTGTAAAAAGTTTTTAAAACCATTTGAAAAAATTATAAGTCTTTTAGGGTTTCTTTTAAACATTTGGCACAAAGTTTCTCATTAATGTTCTGCAAAAAGGTATGATTTTCTGTTACTTTGAACAATGAAACGCCCCATGTGTCAGGGAGTTGGTGACCGTGGATGGAGACGTTTGAAATTTCCTTAATTAACAAATGACACCTTTTTGAAAGAATGATTGTTTTATTTACAAGAAATTTAATGCCATTAACTCTTTTGAATCACATGATTGATAGGTTTTAAATGTTGTTGCTTAGATATGCTGAAGCTGATGGCAATACTTGTGAGCTTCAGTGCGTCAGATGAGGCGACAAAACCCCATATACATGTTCACATAAGTGAACAAGACATATGACATTGCACGCTCCTCTACTCAGGCCTAGCTACTCAGTTGTATTTAAAATTTGTTCAGCATTGCTAAAGGAACCTTTTGATGACTGGTAATTATTTGTTCAGCTTTAGTGAATCGAATAATGTGACAAAACATCATATACACAATCACATAAAGTGAAATAGACACATGACATTACACACTCCTTTACTCAGACAATGCTACTTAACATTAATCAAAATCTTTTATGAAATGTTGAACCTTCAAGCTTCTTCAGAAAATGCTGAAGGTTCAGGTTTTGTATCATCAATGTTCAGCATACCAAGCTCCATTATCAATCTTTTGAAAGTTGGTTCATCCAATGGTTTAGTAAAGATATTAGCCAATTGGTATTGAGTGGGGATGAAATGTAATTCAATGTCCCCTTTCATAATGTGATCTCTGATAAAGTGATATCTGATATCAATGTGTTTTGTTCTTGAGTGGAGGACTGGATTGTTGGATATTGCAATAGCACCAGTGTTATCACAAAAGATTAGTACCTTTTCATATTCTATGTCATAATCAGCCAGTTGGCTTTTCATCCAAAGAACATTGGCACAACATCCAACAACTGCCACATATTCAGCTTCTGCTGAAGACATGGCAACTGTTTGTTGCCTTTTAGCACTCCAACACACAAGTTTGCCACCTAGAAATTGGTAGGCACTAGAAGTGCTTTTTCTGTCCAAATTGCATCCAGCATAGTCAGAGTCTGAATACCCCTTTAGGTCAAAACCTGAGGATTTGGGGTATCAAAGACCTAGACTTGGTGTACCTTGTAGGTATCTAAAGATTCTCTTTACAGTAGTAAGGTGTGATTCCTTTGGATCTGCTTAGTATCTTGCACAAAGGCATGTAGAGAATTGAATGTCAGGCCTGCTTGTAGTTAAGTACATGAGTGACCCAATCATACCTCTATACTGAGCCTCATTGACTGATTGTCCATTGAGATCAGGTCCTAAGTTGTTAGGGGGTACCATTGGATTCTTCACTGAAGCACAATTGATATCATACTTCTTCATCAGATCCTTGACATATTTTTCTTGATTGATAGAGATTCCTTGGTCAGATTGTTTAATCTAAAGACCAAGGAAGTATGTGAGTCACCCATCATACTCATCTTAAACTTGCTGGTCATAAGCTTGGCAAATTGTTTTCAAAGTTTCAAGCTTGTGGAACCAAAGATTATGTCATCCACATATATTTGTACCAGAATGGTGTCAGTTTTAGATTTATAGATAAACAAGGTGCTATCTATTTTTCCTCTGACAAATTTATGTTTAATGAGAAATGTTGAGAGAGTTTCATACCTTGCTCTTGGAGCTTGCTTCAGTCCATACAAAGCTTTGTAAAGCTTGTAGACATGATTTGGGTATTTACTACTCTCAAAACCAGGAGGCTGAGTAACATAAACTTCTTCTTTTAGGTCACCATTTAGAAATGCACTTTTGACATCCATTTGGTAGATGATGAAGTTCATGTATGTGGCATAAGCAAGAAAGATTCGTATGGCTTCTATACGTGCAACTGGAGCAAAGGTTTGATCTAAATCAACACCAGGCTCTTGATTGAATCCTTGGGCCACCAGCCTAGCTTTATTTTTGGTCACTGCTTTGGTTTCATCTCTTTTAAGCTTGTAAACCCATTTGGTTCCAGTGGTTGATTTACCATATGGAAGAGAAACCAATTTCCAGACTTTGTTTCTTTCAAATTGATTGAGTTCCTCTTGCATGGCATCCACCCATCCAGGGTGTGTGAGTGCTTCAGAAACCTTTGTAGGTTCAATTTCTGAGAGAAAATTTGCATAGAGGCATTCTCTAGACAAAGCAACACTTAGTCTCTTTGCCATAGATCTAGTGACTCTACCTTCACCAGGATTACCTATTATGTTCACCAATTGTATGTGACTATTTTGAGTCCAATATTTTTTTGGAGCTGGAGAATAGGTACCGGTATCATGATTAGAGCTAGAGCTTGGAAGTCCATGACATGGACTTGGACTTGGATTATATCTAGTGTCTACTAAAGGATATTCAGTGGACAAAGGTTCAATCAATGGAGGGATTCCTTCTTGGTAAGAAGCAACATATCCAAGACCTAATTCCCTAGAGATGGTAGGAGAGCTTTGAGCAAGGGGCTCAGATTGTTCATCAGCAGCTGCATATGATTGATCATTTTGATCATGTGTGTCAGCATGCTGATTGTTTTGAGACTGACCATTTTGGTCATTTGTGTTGCCTTGCTGATCATTTTGAGATTGATCATTATTTGATTGACAGCCATCAGTATGTGATACTAAAGGATTTCCTTTTGTAGGACTTTTCATATCTTCAAATGGATCAATATGAGGGACTGAGTTGCTTGCTTGATATTTTTGAGAAGGCTCATAATGTTGAAATTCATTAGATGGATAACTGTGAGATTCATGAACATGAAGTTCATCATATGATGGATTTGTAAAAGTGAGAGCTTCAGAACTTTCATTGAAGGTGATGTGATAGGTTTCTTCAATACATTGTCTTCTTGTGTTGAAGACTCTATATGCTTTAGATACTAGAGAGTATCCAAGGAAGTAACCATCATCAAAATTTTCATCAAACTTTACAAGGTGATCCTTGTGATTGTGAATTTATACTGGACACCCAAACACATGTAAGAACGAGATGTTTAGAATTCTCCCCCTGAAGACTTCATAGGGAGTCTTCATGTGTCTCTTCACAATGATGGATCTAGTTTGAATGTAGCAAGCAGTGGCCACAACATCAGTCCAAAAATACTTAGAGAGAGCAGATCCAGCAAGCATTGTCCTTGCTGCTTCAATCAAAATTCTGTTCCTTCTTTCAGCCACACCATTTTGTTCAGGCGTGTAAGGAGATGATAAATTTTGAGAAATTCCTTTGTCATCACAGAATTTGATTAGTGTGTGATTTCTAAATTCAGTGCTGATAACTCGATTTTACTCAGGTTAAAAATATTCGTTGTTCCAGTCTAATCGAATTGATCTTAGTTCTCTATGTGTGACTCAGTTTTATTTTGGTGGAACAAAGATGTGTCGTTGTAGTTTTTGAAAATAAAAGGTGCAGAACAATTAAAGTAAAAGTGCAATTAAAGTAAATCTAAGTCTAATTAAAATAAATGGTGCAAGTAATTAAAAGCGAGACTAAAATTAAAGGGCAATAAAGTAAATAACGCAAACTTAAATCTAACTAAGGCAAACTTAATACGCAACTAAAACTAAAACTTAAACTAAGGCAAATAAACTTAAAGTGCGAGTAAGGAAAAAGGCGGGAAACAAAAAGCTTAAAATGAAAAGGCAAAAAACTAAAAACTAAGATTTCCCTATCTGGAATAAACTCCTATTCGGAATAAATGCTATTCGGAATATCTGTCACCTATTCGGAAAGATTAGCCCTATTCGGAAAATTGAGCCTATTCGGAAAGATCCTGTTATGCGGAATAAAAGTCTCTATTCGGAAAAATAGCCCTATGCGGAAAATCCTATTCGGAATAAAGGTCTATGCTGAAAACCTCCCCTATTCGGAATACAGGATATTCCGAATAGCAATTTCTTCAAAACCCCTATGCGGAATAATTAAATATTCCGAATAAGCAATTTCTACAAAACCCCTACGCGGAATAAAACCTCTGTTCGGAATATGAAATATTCCGTATAGAGCACAATGATCCACACCTATTCGGAATGTTTCTGGGCTCGATCTAGGAAATATCAGAAACAGTAAAACGAAGAACAAGGAAAAGAGATAGCACGAATTAAATAAAAACTTAACCAAATCAACAAAAAGATTAAACCAAACTAATAACAAAACATCTAATAAACATAAACAATCAATCCAAAACAACAAATCAAACAATAAAGATCAAGATAATCAAAACCCACTTAAATAAATCAACAAAAATCAAGATCATAAACATAAACAATAACAATCAAAGATTAAGAAAGGAAGAATGGGATTAACAAGATAAAGATAAAGCTTGACAAGAATTAAAAAGAAAAACTTACTTGAATTAAATGGTAATTAAGGTGCAAGACAAGGTAATTAAATGACAAGTATTTAAATTGACAAGGTAATTTAAAGGTGGAAGGACTAATTGTCACTATTAGCCAACCCCAAAACAAATGCTTAATAATCTAAACTATTTATAGAGGAGGATTAGGAAGCTTCCTCCCCTCCTTCATTTCTTGTTAATTGCAAGATTAGGCCCTTCCTTCATTTAATCTTCATTAATTGCGTCATTAGTCCTTTTCTTCTAATCTTTCTTTTAAATTTGGACTTTAAGGACTTGTGGCTCGGGATATCTTTTGAACCCGTCTTTAATTTCTTCAATAAAATAGACTTGAGTTTCTCGACTTTTGATAAACTTCCGTCTTTTGACTTTTTCTTCGATAAATCTTCAGAATTGGTCTTGGACTTCCGTTCTTTTTTTTTCACTTTTGACTTCTCGACTCCGTCTTTCATCTTTTTCTTCAATAAAAGCCGTGAATGCCCGTGAATTCGTGTTTTCTCCACTTTTCACAATTTCGTCCTAAATCACAACAAAAACACAAACCACGCATAATTCCGACATAAAAGACATAAAATACACGTTTTGGTCCGGTTTTTATTGTAATTAAGTGGTAGAAAAGATGGGTGTTTACACACCTATCAAATCCCCTACACTTGACCATTGCAATGTCCTCATGCAATGCATTAGTTACAAAGCATGTTTACACTTTTCATCATAACCAATCCACGTTGGCCTTTATTAAAGAGATAGAAAATTATAAAAAAATGCAAAGCAAAGAAATTAAAAGCATACCTTGGGTTTTGAGAATGTCATGAATAATCACCATCCTCAACTTTTCACTTTCTCCAGACCAAGCTTAAAAACGAGATCATTGTTATTATAAGTTAGTAAACTAACACGAACTTATGTGGGCCAATTATTCACTTAGACTCCCTTATTCCTATGGGTATCTCTTATATTTTATTATTTGTCTTGAATGGTCACGAAGATGCATTGTTTTACTTATTTCAATAATTATTTAGTCTGAAAATAAAGTGCACGATTTAATCAATAGTTAGCTAAAGGACCAAATCTTTTAAAACTGCTTCTCGGGATATCAAAAAGTTCATATCTTGGCATAACTTGGTTCGCGATTTGAGACCTTTCTCGGGCCGATATTTGGCAGCGACTTTATACTTCAAATCTTGAGAGACGTTCATGAAATAATGATCTTCTCTTCATAATTAGAATTTCTTCACTTGGAATTTTTGAGAGATTCTTCATATATGGACCACGACTTCTTCATTTTTCTCCAATCTTTATTTTGGATTTTGTTATACAACGATCCGCCTCCTTTATTGACTTGGATCTATTTATCCTCATACCTTGTTAGGGTCTTTTTGGATACACTTCTCCATGACTTTTTGGGAGTTTTTGCTTTTCGTCGTGTGTCTCGATCCTTCATATTGATTTTCGATAAATGATTATTCACATCACTTTTGGATCTTTAGCAACAAAACATAGCCCTCATGCCTTGTTAGGGCCTTTTCGGACTCGCCAATCTTCACGCCCCGCTTCATAAGTTATGCCTTGGCTATGAACTCTCGTCATTACCGAGCAACTTTTAAACGATCTGGGGCTAGAAGCTAAGTAACTTTTCAAATCGTACAACCTTATTTATTAGCAGATAAATTTATTAGCAAGCGATGGGAGAATAGGCTCATAATTAACTCACATAAATTCACGAAAGAATACCGACTTATAATTGGCTCTATCATATCTCGTTCTCCACAGTTTAAAATCTCAAGTAATGAGACTCGTGGATACTTAGCCTATTAAGTCAAAGTTTTGGGTTTTCGAGTCGCCTATAGGATCTTGCAAATTCTTAGACTTTTTTAAGTTTAGAAATCTCATTTTATAGTTCCCTAAATAAACGAATCTCTAGGATCAATTATAGGAACTTGCGAAAAGTTCTTGTTCTTAACCCGTGAGAGTTAAGACTTTCGCGTTTTATAGCTCCCTATATAAAAGCCTAGCAAAACTTGACTTAAACATGTTAAGGATACTAGCTAGAGTTAACTCGGATTGAGTCAAAAGATTCACAACGTTTGAAAATTAAAACCACTTATTCAAAGATTTATTCTAGCAAAGAAAGAAAATAACTATACAAAAGGGAAAAACTAATAGGCCAATATAGATCAAAAATTTTGAAAAATGTCGAAAAATTGATTTTTCGGTTAAAATGAGGACAAATACAAGGAAAAGACCACTTAACATCGATAGAAGTCCCCCCTACACTTAAGATAAACATTGTCCTCAATGTTTAAGCATGTGGGAGTAAACTCCCCTACACTTAGGACATTGTGCACTTTGTTTAAATCTCGCTAAGGAAAAGACAACTAAAGAGATTCCTATTTTAAGATTGAGAAAATATAAAATAGTGAATCGAAAAGAGTTTAGGATAGAACCGGGAAGAAGTAGAACACGGAATCACGGGTCGTCAAGAATCAGCAAGAGTGGATCATTGAAGCTCGAATCCCTGATTAAGAAGTGAGGAGAGGAAATAGCAATCTAAAGGGTCCCCCTACACTTATGGTAAAGAAAGCGAAAAGATAGATGCATGGGTTGCCTCCCAAGAAGCGCTTGGTTTTTGTTTACCGAGTCGTGAGCCTTACTCGACCTTGATCATCAACGGAAGTAGCATGAAACAAATCCACCAGGATCAAAGACATAGTTTTCATCCATCAATAAGCAAGAGCTTAAGGCGAACAAGGCAAGCCAAAAGAGAAGTGGCAGGGTTCCCTTAAGCAGTGATGGAGCACGGTGGAAGCAAGTATGAAGCGGTGTAAGCATGTCTTCAAAATTTCCAAAGATTTTTCCTTTTATTGCATCAGGTGGATACTAAGATGGCTTAAAGACTTCAATACCAGGATTGAACACCTTTTCCTTCAGGGGAAAATAGCACTCCGGCTCATCCGAGTGTGAAGAAGATCCGCAAAGAAGCACAACCTCGTCCTCAGAAGTGGGACAAAGAGGTGTGAAATCATACGTGCAACGGATTTCGGTGTCAATCGGTTTCTTCTCCTTTGACAAAATTTTATTCAAATCCAAAGTAGGATCAAGACGATAAGATTCAAAGTCCAGAGGAGGTGCATCACTTTCATGCGGGAAGTATGTATTGAGAAACATAGAGAAGTCTTCCTTGAATGAGTAATCGTCCAAAGTAGGATCGAGTGATGGCGGAGCATCTTCATCATGTGAAGAATCGCTCGAGAGAGTATCAGCCTCATCAAAATCATCAAAAGTGGGCAGCTCGGGATACTCAGAAGTACAATCAAAATCATCCGAGTCGGAGCTAGAATCATCATCATCATAGGCATCAAAGACCGGTGGCGAACCATAAATGGGAGAAGCTTCCAAATTGGGGCGAGAATCATCCACATCATATTTAAAAAGTGGATTATCAATGCAAGAGTGGAATAGAGGATTGTCGTAGATGACAAAGTCATCGAGCACATTAATCATATTCACTGATTCTCGTCCAAAAGATTTGCCTGTAAGCTCCCCCATTTTGAAAATTTGTGAATCTTTCCCGACTCTTAAGATTAACTCACCTTCGGCTACATCCACTAAAGCACGTCCGGATCTCAAAAATGGTCGACCAAGTATTAAAGGAATACGAGGGTCCATTTCATAATCAACTACGACAAACTCGACCGGGAAAGTAAATGCGCCAACTTTAATAAACACGTCTTCGGCTATACCGACAGGGTAAGCGAGAGTGCGATTTGCAAGTTCAAGAGTCATCTTTGTTGGAATGAGGTCGGGTAAAGATAGTGTTTTCCAAACACTCAGTGGCATAAGATTAATACTAGCCCCGAGATCGGCAAGGGCAGCAAATTCTTCAGTTTTGTTGAACACGCAAGGCAACACAAAACGACCGGGATCTCCAAGTTTTTCCGGAAGTTCTTTAAGAATAACTGCAGAGCAGTTTTCATTTAATCGTGTGTTGGCAAGTTCAAGCAGCTTCTCCTTCTTGTTAAGCAATTCCTTAAATGCTTTAACAAATTTGGGCATGTGGACAAGTGCTTCAAGGAAACTAATGCTGAATCCCATTTGAGAAATCATATTGATATATTTGGTTATTTGCGAGTCCTCCTTTGTTAGATCATTGGTCTTGCCTATACGAGAAGGGTATGGGATTCTAGGTTGATAAGGGTTAGGTGAAGGTTGTGATGTTGAAGGGTGTGATGTTGAAGGGTCCTTCCGAGATACATCATCATGACGAGGCGGAGACGGTAATGGTGCACTATTACTAGGTGTAGGAGGAGTAGGGATACATGGTGGTGGAGGAGGTGTAGATGATGGTGGTGGGGTAGATGGATTGACAATGGTAATTCCACTACGCGTAGTTATAGCACTCACATTAGCTCACGGATTAGTGACGGTGTTTGAAGGTAGAGAACCCGAAGAAGAAGAAGGTTGAGCTTCGGGCAAGAAACTAGCCAACAGATTCTTCAATTCAGTTGTTTGAGTGATGAAAGAGGATTGAAGGTTATCACGAACCTCGGTTCTGATGTCATTACCTTGCTTCAAGATATCTCCTTTCAAATTGATTATTTGGCTCTGTAGATTCTTAATTTGCTCACCTTGAGTTCTCATAATGGTGTCAACATCGGGATTAATGGGTGGGTGTTGTTGGGTGGGTGGTTGATAGGGGTTAGAAGCACGAGGTGGGATTTGGTTGCTTCTATTGTAGTTGTTGGCGGGATTTTGGTTTTGAGGAGAAAAACCGGGTGAAAGGTAGTTGTTGGAACGGTAGCTCAGCAGATTTCTATCCCCTTGTTGTCTAGCTTGGTAATTTTCCGGTGAATAATTACCGTAAGCTGCATACACATTTTCCGGATTTCCTTGTGTCGAAGGACAATCGGTGTATGAGTGAGGACCGCCACATGTTTCACAAGGATTAGCAACCGCTTTGACTTGTTGTTGTTGTTGGTTTGAAGCGAGAAGCGTAATACTTTTGCTCATTTCAGCCATCATGCGGGTGAGTTCGGTCATCTCAGGGTTTGCTGAGGTAGAAGAAACATTGACTCTCGTGTTGTTTCTAGAAGAAGCAGAGGAATCCCAGTTCTTATGATGAGTAGTCATGTTTTAAATTAACTCTCTACACTCCTCGGGTCTCCTTTTCATGAATGTGCCACCGGCGGCTGCATTGATCGTATCACGATCTCGAAAAGTCAATCCGTTGTAGAAAGTATCGATCAAAGTGACCGGAAGCATATTGTGGTTTGGACAACGGTCGATCAAGACATTATATCTCTCCCATGCATCAAAAAGAGATTCATCGGGATCTTGCATGAAACCGCTGATCTGATTGCGAAGGCTTGTGACCATGGATGGTGGAAAGTAGCGCGACAAAAAGCGTTGAGTCATGTCATCCCAAGTGTGAATAGAATTCTTCGGGAGAAGATCAAACCATTTCTCGGCATGATGTAATAGAGTGTGTGGAAAGAGTTGTAGGCGAAGCTCATCCATAGTGGCACCAGCCAACTTCATGCTCTGGGTGATTGTAATGAACTTGTCGAGGTGTTTGTTGGCATCATCAGGCAATCCTCTAAATGGGTTTGTTTGTACTTGCTGAATCATGTGGTGCTTCAACGAAAACTCAGGAGCGTTGATTTGCATCGGCGCAATCGGTCCTCCTCGTCCAAACATGGTTGGTTGACAAAGTTCCTCCATGGTCCGAAGATCGGGCTATGGAAGAGCATTGTTGTTATTATTATTATTATTGAGGTGCGGTGGCATGTTGTTGTTGTTGACACCTGCCATATCTAAATCTTCTTGAGGCTCGGGCTCTTGATAATTAGAAGATCTAGTACGCATACACCTGAAAATGCAAAAGAAAACAAAACCAAACACAAAAACAATATATATACACAATAAAGATAAAATTTTTGGATTTTTGAAATTTTTAATTTTTATGGTTTTTTTGAATTTTTTAATTTTTTTTTATGATTTTTTGAATTTTTTATGCAAGAAAAATAACGTTCACAAGTGAACGGATCCCAAAAATGCAACGTGTCTCTCACAAAAAACTGTTGATCTTTACGAAAAGAGCCGGCAGCGGCGCCATTTGATAACTCGATTTTACTCAGGTTAAAAATATTCGTTGTTCCAGTCTAATCGAATTGATCTTAGTTCTCTATGTGTGACTCAGTTTTATTTTGGTGGAACAAAGATGTGTCGTTGTAGTTTTTGAAAATAAAAGGTGCAGAACAATTAAAGTAAAAGTGCAATTAAAGTAAATCTAAGTCTAATTAAAATAAATGGTGCAAGTAATTAAAAGCGAGACTAAAATTAAAGGGCAATAAAGTAAATAACACAAACTTAAATCTAACTAAGGCAAACTTAAAACGCAACTAAAACTAAAACTTAAACTAAGGCAAATAAACTTAAAGTGCGAGTAAGGAAAAAGGCGGGAAACAAAAAGCTTAAAATGAAAAGGCAGAAAACTAAAAACTAAGATTTCCCTATCTGGAATAAACTCCTATTCAGAATAAATGCTATTCGGAATATCTGTCACCTATTCGGAAAGATTAGCCCTATTCGGAAAATTGAGCCTATTCGGAAAGATCCTGTTATGCGGAATAAAAGTCTCTATTCGGAAAAATAGCCCTATGCGGAAAATCCTATTCGGAAAAAGGTCTATGCTGAAAACCTCCCCTATTCGGAATACAGGATATTCCGAATAGCAATTTCTTCAAAACCCCTATGCGGAATAATTAAATATTCCGAATAAGCAATTTCTACAAAACCCCTACGCGGAATAAAACCTCTGTTCGGAATATGAAATATTCCGTATAGAGCACAATGATCCACACCTATTCGGAATGTTTCTGGGCTCGATCTAGGAAATATCAGAAACAGTAAAACGAAGAACAAGGAAAAGAGATAGCACGAATTAAATAAAAACTTAACCAAATCAACAAAAAGATTAAACCAAACTAATAACAAAACATCTAATAAACATAAACAATCAATCCAAAACAACAAATCAAACAATAAAGATCAAGATAATCAAAACCCACTTAAATAAATCAACAAAAATCAAGATCATAAACATAAACAATAACAATCAAAGATTAAGAAAGGAAGAATGAGATTAACAAGATAAAGATAAAGCTTGACAAGAATTAAAAAGAAAAACTTACTTGAATTAAATGGTAATTAAGGTGCAAGACAAGGTAATTAAATGACAAGTATTTAAATTGACAAGGTAATTTAAAGGTGGAAGGACTAATTGTCACTATTAGCCAACCCCAAAACAAATGCTTAATAATCTAAACTATTTATAGGGGAGGATTAGGAAGCTTCCTCCCCTCCTTCATTTCTTGTTAATTGCAAGATTAGGCCATTCCTTCATTTAATCTTCATTAATTGCGTCATTAGTCCTTTTCTTCTAATCTTTCTTTTAAATTTGGACTTTAAGGACTTGTGGCTCGGGATATCTTTTGAACTCGTCTTTAATTTCTTCAATAAAATAGACTTGAGTTTCTCGACTTTTGATAAACTTCCGTCTTTTGACTTTTTCTTCGATAAATCTTCAGAATTGGTCTTGGACTTCCGTTCTTTTTTTTCACTTTTGACTTCTCGACTCCGTCTTTCATCTTTTTCTTCAATAAAAGTCGTGAATGCCCGTGAATTCTCGTGTTTTCTCCACTTTTCACAATTTCGTCCTAAATCACAACAAAAACACAAACCACGCATAATTCCGACATAAAAGACATAAAATACACGTTTTGGTCCGGTTATTATTGTAATTAAGTGGTAGAAAAGATGGGTGTTTACACACCTATCAAGTGCCATTGTCAGTTCTGAGTTGTTTGACATGGGTGTCATTTTGATTTTCAACTCTTTTGATGAATGACATGATGGCATCTGGTGCATGGCTTTTCTTTGTCAGAAAATATACCCAGGTGTACCTAGAGTACTCATCAACAATGACAAGTGTATATTTTTCATGACAAATGGCCCTAGGTGATACTGGGCCAAATAAGTCCATGTGAAGAAAATGAAGATTTTCTTTGATTGAGAAAGTTTGCTTTGTTTTGAAACTGGCCCTGTGGTGCTTCCTTTTTTCACATGCTGAGCATGGTTTGTCCTTGGAATAGACAAGTGAAGGAAGACCAATAACAAGATTTTGTTTTGCCAGTAGAGTTATTGTTTTGAAATTGATATGTGAGAGCCTCTTATGCCAAAGCCAATTGGTAATATTGGAGGCTTTATCAAAGAAGCATGTCTCCTGAGTAGAGTTCATGTTCATGACATAAACATCTTTGACTCTTGGAGCAATCATCAAAATTTCATGATAGTTGAAGATTGTACCTTTTTTGTCATCAAACAGCACAAGATACTTTGCATCACAAAGTTGACTTATGCTGATGAGGTTGTGCTTCAATCCATTGACATATGCTACCCTTGAGAAAACTATACCATTGCATTTTACTGAACCAAATCCTTCAGTAGTAGCTGATGAGTTATCACCAAAAAAAACTTTAGAACCTTGTTCCTACTTATACTTGTGCAAATAACTTATGGTGCCAGTCATATGCCTTGAGCAGCCACTATCTAGGTACCAAATAGGCTTTCTGAGATCACACTGCACAAGTTAAGGAAATGGTCAGTTTTGTTTTGAAACCCACCTTTGTTGGGTGGGGGTTTTAGATCTAGAAGGTGTTCTAGATCTGAAGGGTCCTCTTGTAGAAGGTATGTGTGATTGCTCAGAAGAAGAAGAGGCCTGAACAGCTTTTGCTTTCTTAGCCTGGAGGGCTTCACCTCTTCTTAACCACTCTATATGGTTGTGATCAGATGTAGTGTGGACATTGCTTCCACAAGTTTCACAACATTTAGTAATAGAGTTTGGGTTTCTTGGTTTAATACCTCTTCTGAGTAAGATGATACGATCATGTCCATGAGTTTCATGGTCATAACTTCCACAAATATTACAAACAAGGTAATAGTGGCAGTCATGTGAGTGATGATTGCCCATATCATAATGAATGCATGGTGGGAAAGGCATATTTCACCTGGAATGAGATGCTTCAGTTTTGTGAGCATCATCACTTGTTTTGGCCAACATATACTGAGTGTGTTCATAAGTGCGATGATCAGTCCTTTCACATTTAGACAATAAATCACTCTTAGGCAAGTTTTAGTGAGATGGTTGTTTAGACAACATAAATCACAAGCCTTTTTAAATTGTGTCTTGTACTTGAAATGGGGAGAATCTGAAGGTTCATCTCTAAATCGTGTTGGTGTTTGCTGCTGCCTGAGTTGCAATTTAAGATCATTGATCTCTTGCATGACAAGAGACATTCTCTCATCTTCCTCAGATCTAGCATTCTTCAATTTATTTGTTGAAACTGAAGAGGGAGTTCCCATATATGAACAATCAGCAGGAGCTGAAGAGTTCTTTGAAGTGTTAATTTTGACATGTTTGGAAGAACTACCTTAGTGTGTGGTGTGTGACTTGATGATAGACTATATAGTATTGGGTCTAGTAGAGGGTTCAGCACCAGCCAGCTTCTCCAAAGGAGGAAGTGGGGTACTTACTTCATTCTCTATATCATCATCTGAGTCATCATCAGTAACTGAGGACTCAACTGGTGCTGAAGTGTCAACACTTGCTTGAAAATCAGGAAGAAGGATTCGTCCAGTGTCATGATTGGGTAAATTCTATTTACCTGACCTTTCAATGTCAGGGATCGAGCTAACATCCTCATTTGAGGCTATGACAAAGACAATAGATTTGGTGCTGGATTATCCTTCAGCACCAAGCATTTTCTTCTTTTGAGCAGGTATTTGTTCACTTATGCATTGATTTACCCTATCAGAGTTTCTAAGCTAAGATTTAACAATATCTTTGCTTCTTTTAGTTCAAATCTAAGGGATTTATTTTCCTCCAAAATTTCTTTGTTCAATTGTTGAAAAGTAAGAATATCAAGTTTAGCTTCTTTTAGCTCTATTTGCTTACTTTTAAAATCTTAAAGTTTTAGAACAAGTTTATGAAATTTTTCAAGCAAATTGTTTCTTTGCTCTTCAACAAATTTTAGATCAAGGCAAAAGTAATCAAAGACAAATTTAATGTCATTTTTATCTTCTAATTGAAGAAGAGTTTGTACCTTTTTGATTGTGACATTGACCCACTCACCATTTCTGGCACTTTCTCTGGTTACAACATTTGAATTAGCCCCTTCATCATCAGCAAGTGCCATCAGCACTTTCACATTGACCATTTCATCATCATCTGAAGAAACATCTTCTTCATCCCATTCATAGGCTTTAGCAACAAGCCCTTTGTTCTTGTCTTGCTTGGGAGTCTTGGATGAGGAGCTTTCAGTACTCATTAAAGCCAATCTTGCCTTGATTTATCTGTATTTGGCCTCAAAGTCTTTTGTTGGTCTGAGTTCAACCCTGTTTTGCTGAAATGAAGTAGAAGCAATTTGTTTTGGTTGAAATGATGATTGACGAGATGGTCTTGATTGAGCTGGTGAGGAATATGAAGGGAGAGATGTTTTTGAATAACAATCCCTAGCATAATGACTAGTCTTCCCACATTTGTAGCATTCAGTATCAACTGAAGCTTTTGTGGAGCTGGAGAACTTGCCTCCTTTCTTAAAGAACCTTCTAGACTTGGACAGAAGTGCCCTTTCATGAAATTCCTCTTTGAGGTCATTCAGATATTCCTCACTAGATCTAGTGTCTTCCTCATCATCAGGACTATCTTGGTAGTCTTGAATGACAGCTTCACTAAAGAAAGCTGTGGACAAGGGTGTAGTAATGGTTAATGCTTTACTCTTTCTTGAGCCTTCATAAATCCTATCAACTAGGTTTTCTTCATATTTAATTTTCCCAAAAAGAGAGGCTAGATCACAATCCTTAATGTGATTAGCATTTCTCAAGCTTTGGCATAAACTGAGCCACTTCTTTGGCAATGCATTAAAAAAACTGTGTTGATTTCAAGTTTTGAAAGCTCAACACCATCATTCACAACTTCATTCATCAGTGCTTTGTATTTGGTGAATGTCTGTGTGAGGGTTTCCCCTTCTTTGTGCTTGAAGGTGTTGTATTGAAGCTTTAAATCCATGATTCTGGTTTCGTTTACATCAGAGGGTCCCTCATGGTAAAGAATAAGGTCCTCCCATGTAGCTTTGGTTGTTTTGCAATTTACAACAGAATTCATTTGGTCATTTGGAAGCACAGACATGATGAGACTTTTGAGACGCTGATCTAGGTTAGCAGCTTTTCTCTCATCAGCAGTCCATTGTACTCCTTTGTCTTCTAAGTTCACTAGAAGGGGAGTGTTGAACTTTCTTTAGCTATAAAGTCTTTAGTAGGAACTTTGTTCCTCTGGTCATCCTTCAGCAGACTGGCCTTACTGCTGAGCATGAAAAACTTAGGGGGATTTTATATTCAAATCCTAGAGTTGCTTCATGGCCAGTAAATACTAACCCAACAACTATTATAGTAATACTTTTAATATTATCCTCAAATGTATAGGTGCTAACATTTACGTGATATTGTAATGCAAGATCTTTTTAGGTGTTCTCGCACAAGGTCTTGGTGCATGGCCATGAAGCATCATGGATGTATCAAGTTTCAAAGACTAAACGATATTTGTAATCTATTAAAAACTTTACATATTTGCTTTTTTATGGTCTGTTTGAATTCTCTTTTTAGTTTCCACAAAATTACTTGTTAGTACTAATTTTGTTACGACTTTTTATGCTGTTACAATGCTCTTTAATTACCTAATTCAAGTTTGATGCTTATTCTAAAAACATATTGATGTTATAGTTGCTATTTATACATGAAAAAAATCCCCGATGGGATCCCCATCCCCAATGGGGGCGGGGACGGGATTAAGATTTTCATCCCTATTGGATATAGGGCTGTGGATGGGGACGGTTTTGAGATTCAGGGATGGGGATGGGAAACATGATCCCCGACCCATTGCCATCCCTAATAACCAACCTTTTTCATCACTAACCTTTGGGGATTACACTAAGTTTTTCCAAGAGTCTGATGAAGAACTCCAAGGGTTTGGTAAAAATGAAGAAATGGTTGAGGCCAAAGATGCAATGTAAAATGATTATCAACAAGTTACTCATCCTCCTCAACTAGAGAAACAAAGAACTTAGTCCCCTCATTTTGCTGAACAAACGCCCTGCCCTGAGGATCAACAAAATCCCTCCCCTGAGGCAACCCCAGTGAAGGAGCCCTCCCCTGAGGAATCAACAAAAAATCCCCCCTTGAGGCAAAAACTAACACTTACCCATTGGGTATGGACACTAAGGATGTCTATAATCAGTTTGACGACATCAAGCCTATCACTATAAAGGTTCTCTACCAAACTCTTAAAGGTGTCTTCAAAACCTTTATGAGAAATTAATTGAAGATTTCGGTTCTAAACATTCAAACTTGTTCAATCATGCTATCACTATCCTTACTACCTTGTAGAACTACTGAGGCAGGCATGATGAGACCTAGAAAAAATCAGGGAGACTAATGATAATCAAATGGAGTTTATCAGCAATATCAACAAAGATCAGCATGAAGCACAGAATAAGCTGAACAAATTCCTTGATCAAGCCCTAAATACCATCAAAGCAAATGTCTCCTTAAAGACAAGTTTGGAGGAAGTTATTACCAACAACACCAAGTCCTCAATCAAATTAGGTCAACTCTTGGAAAGACTCAAAGAATACAAAGTCTCTAAGGTTCTTAAACGCCTTGACACTCACAACACTGCTCTATGTGAGGTTAAGACTCAGTGCTCTGCTATTCTTGTAAATCTTGTGAGTGATCCTGGGGCTAAATACCTACTTAACAAGGCTGCCCGGGGATATATTGCTAATGCCAAACATATCTTAGTGATTACACAAAGTCTGAAGGACTCAGATATTCCCAGCCTCAAAACAAGAATTACTACCATGGAGAATTATCAAGCCATCAACTAGGAAGATGTCAAGTCTATTAAGGCGGACACTAAAAGCATGAAACTAAAGATGACTGAAATGTTTATGACATTTAAGGAAACAATCACATCCTCCCCTCCCCCCCCCCAAAACAACTTGGGGGGTACCAAAAGCTAGAGTTATTGAATTTTACCCTTCAACTTTTAAGGCGGAGAAGTCAACTCCGAAGCTCCTAACATGGACAAGATCTTCCTCTCAAACTAAGGGGGAGCCTCAAGATATAGAGGCTGGAGGGGAGAAAGAAGTTGGACTAGAGTTGATGATGCCTGAAGAACAACAAGAGCACCCTGAAATCTCAAACCCAACACCACTAAACTCAGACAAGCCTTCCACCCCCACCAACAACAACCACAAGTTAAACCATCCCTAAATCCTCAATCTCCAGACTTGACAAGGGCAAGCAGATTGCTATAGAGACTGAGAGTTCACCCTTGAAGTTAATTAAGGCTTCAAAGGAAGTAAGGACTAATCCCACTGTTCCCATCTAGGTACCTTATGAAATTAATGGAGTAATGTATCAGCTCACTAAAGAACAAATTCAAGAGCATATGGACAAGATGGAGAATATTGAACAAAAGAAAGTCTTTGAGGCAAACATGGCTGCAATCCTGGAAGTTTCTATAGAGTTAGTTAAGGAAGCTAGTGGAGATCCCAAAAAGTTATTCAGTATGGCTGGTGGTGAAGTGTTCATCAAAAAACAAGAAGAATAACTTCATGACATCGAAGAAACCATGGTGAATAAGCAACAATAGAAGAGCTTACTGAGGAAGAAGCTCTTTGATCAATATGTATCGGTTACCACTAAGAGAAGGAAGCTTGAACCAACCACAAATCTTTAGATAGTTCCAAACACTAAGCCAGTTTCAATAATGGTGTTCGGGAATAATGATGAGAGAAACTTTAAGGTTATGAAGAAGTTTTCTTTTGGGGATTTTAGTCTCAGTGAATGGGATGAAATGGAAGGATCCTCATAAGAAAGACAAACAAGTATCTCCCAGATCTACAAAATTCACTGAACAATAGGTATGAAAGACTAAAACAGATCAAGAGACAACTGAACATAATTGAGGAACTTCTAGTTGCTGAGCAAGATCTAACTCAAACTCAAGGAAGAAAAAGAAAGAGGATGGAGCTCGAGCCTGAAACAATAATTCAAGGTCTGAAGTGTAACATAACACTCCTTGAGGGTGTCCAATTTGTTAATGCTATGGTTATAGAACGCCTGAGTGGGAAATATTTTTCATTGATGAATTTGGTGATAAAGCATTTCAATGGATGAATGACATTCACAAGTGTAACACTAAAGGACTCCTAATATATCTTTCTATGTCTGTGCACTTTCAATATGAGGAGAATAGGAGGTTCGTAACCAAACTCAGGGAGATGATAAGCAGAAGACCTGACAAAGAGAAATTGATCATGTCTTCAAAGGTGAAGAAGGAATCAATGGGACTATGTCCTTGAAGTACTTAGTTTTTTTCCATTATGTTTTGTAGTAGAATGATAGGGCCTTGTAAATGATGAATAAAAGAAGTACTTTGTTTAAACAATACTCTTCATCTTTTTATTTTCAGTATAAGAAGAAACCCTATTGCTCACTTATAATGAAAATAACTTAGGCTTATTTTATATCCAAATAAAGGATGATTGTTAGGCAAATTCAATGCCTAATGGTCTCACTAATGGATTTGAATAAAAATAAGCCTAATTTTATATATAAACCTTGAACACTAAGAGGTCACTGGGTGAACAGTCACTTAGTGAGTTGTCTTCAAGAACTCAGCCCGTGTCTACGAGAAGGACTCAAGTAATCAGTAAGGCGGAACTCAATGAATGATGTACTAGAGATGAAGAAGAATAAAATG
This sequence comes from Glebionis coronaria, assembly GCA_025667525.1. Classification (NCBI taxonomy): domain Eukaryota; kingdom Viridiplantae; phylum Streptophyta; class Magnoliopsida; order Asterales; family Asteraceae; genus Glebionis; species Glebionis coronaria. The sequence goes on along the minus strand of CM046875.1, from coordinate 551,388,076 downwards.
GGTTCAGTGAGTTGTGGAAATGGATTCACTGAGCCCAATATGATCTCTTCAAAGAATGATGAAGTCCTAAAGACTGAAGAATAGGTGGGATAAGTTTGAACTAGATATGATCGTAGTACAACACGCTTATTTTAACTTATCCTTTTAGGATAGAAAAGGGTATTGAGTATTAGAAAGGACTTTGTCCTGATATTTAGAATAGGGATAAGACAAACTATATACCTTGTACCTTAGCTGAGACAGAGAAATTACATATGGCAATTTTTTGTCTCATTCCTAGCATTAGTCTATAAATAGGATCAATGTAAGAGAAATAATTCAAGTTTGTTCACTTAATGCTTCGACATTCACAAACAAATTCTAGGACTGAGCTTCGGGCCAAAACCGACCCGACCGACCGACCCGAAATTAACCGAAACCGAAATACTCAGTTCGGTTTGGTATTATCTCGGGCTCACTTGGTTTATACACGGGCTCAGCCTGAAACCGATTTTAGCCCCATGAAAGCCTTGCCCTAAACACCCCTTTACAGTAAGATATATCAAAAACAAAAATCCAAACACCCCTTTACAGCAGAATTGTTCAACAGTGAGTTTAGTAGCAACATAATGATCCAAATTCCACAGTGGAACATCAATTAACAGTTTAAGTAAAGGAATTAATTATGTCACCTGGTTCACTGAGCAATCATTGTGTTTCATGAAAATAATAATAATGGGGTTTTGGATTGATCGAGTGATAATGATGAGATGAGTTGATGATTCTTCTAGGGAGATTGCTATTCTTGGTTTTTTCTCTTCCGTTTAAGACTGTTGAGAGAAAAGAGGAACATAGATTTGGAAAAAGCAATGGAGGACATAGATTTGGAAAAGTGGCTGAATATAAAACATAACCTAATATACATTCGGGTAAACTCAGGCCAATTCGGGTTTAAGTCGGTTTTTGTACCGACCCGAACGGAAACCGAAAAAATAACAATTTGTAAACCGAAAAGCAAACCGAATTACTCGGTTTTAGGCTCGGTTCACTCAGTTCGGTCGGTTTAACTCGGTTTCGGACGGGCCTGCTCAGCCCTTACAAATTCTTTCTTCAAAAAAACAATCAAAAGAACTTGAGTTATAAACTCATTGTTGTCTTAATCGGCGAGTATATCAAATCGTGAGGATTGGTATTACTCGTTAGTGAGGAGATCACAACACACACATTGTCTATTCAATCCCTATTGTAGTTTCACATATAATAGGGTATAATTCTTTGAATAATAAGAGTTAAACATTAAAAAAAATTGCGTCTTTACTTATTATATTTATCTTATTTTAGCACCACTTTACCATCGGTTAGTCTTATATTTAGTAAAGTTAAATATAAGTCTAATTACGAGGGACCAACAATACTACATAACATGATTTTAAAACATCAAGGGTATGTGATATGCGTAGCGGGTAAAAGTTACATTTGTATACAAAAAAATATATTACGGACATAGGTCGAGCGATGTGCAATCCGTAAAAAGAACTTCGTGATAAACCAACACATTCAAGGCTTCAGCAAAGTCTTATTCAGCATGTATGGACATACTATCAACCCCAAAATAACTAGTTTATTTATTGTAATTTTTTCATATCACTTTAAATTTCTTATTGTATTTTTATTTATGTATTTGTAATTTTAATTTTAATGAAATAAATTTTATTTTATGTGAAAATGGAAAAGAATATATAATTGTGAATGGTGTGGCCTAAATGAAGAGGAGAAAGAAATGTCATGAGTGAAGAGGTGTTTTTGTGTGTTGTGTTAATATGAGGTGACGCTCGGGTGAGAGAGATAGGCCCAAACAAAGAGCACTTTGCTTTTCACCATACCTCTCCCTCTTAGAGGGTGTTTATTATTGCGTTTATCAACAACTTATTTGCTTATTTCAGTTTGAAAACACTATAATCTTAATTACTAGTGTTTGGATAGTGAAGATAAATAATCACGTATCTATGTTTACAACCTTCCAAAACGGAGTTTAGAAAAAGTTGGTGCATATTTACTTTTTGGAAACGCAACTCACATTTCCTAAAGAATTACAAAACTGCCCTTCAATTACCAACCGCTCCTTTCTCATATATACGTAATTGTCTAGCTTTGTCATTTTACTTATTAAATTATTGGATAATTTGATTTTTTGAATAGGATAATTTGATTTGTCAAACATTAAAAAAATATTAAATTACGTGGATGGTGTGGTTTGGTCAAAATTGCAACTTCAGTCTCTCGACTTTAAAAGTTGCATGAGTAGTCCCTAACTTTGAAAAGAATAACAAGCTTGGTAATAAGTGTGAAAACACTTATCCTTTTACCACTTAATTATAATAAAAACAAGACCAAAACGTGTATTTGATGTTGTAAAAGTCAGAATTATGCGTTGTTTGTGTTTTTATTGTGTTTTAGGACAAAAATATGAAAAAGGGAGAAAACACAGGCTTTCACGGGCTTTTATCGAAGAAAAAAGACAAAAGACGAAGTCAAAAGATTAAAAGTGCAAGAAGAACGGAAGTCAAAGGCCTATTCTGAAGATTTATCGAAGAAAAAGTCTAAAGACGGAAGTTTAACGAAGTCGAAAAACCAAGTCTACTAAAAGAAGAAAATTAGAAGACGAGTTCGTTTTATCATTTGACAAATCTCGAGACAAAGTCGAGTTATTTTAAAATACGAGAAGACAAGAGAAAGAAGGAAGTAACATGTTGTCCCTAATAATATGATGATAGATTAAAGAAATGAGATGGAAAAGAAATGATTTTTAGAGAGAGAAAGTAGTGAGAGAAAGTAGAGAGAGAGATGATTAACTTGTGAAATTAGATTAAGAATTATGAGATCATCCACCCTCCTAACATGCTAGGAGGGTGCTTATATAGTCCACCCACATGCGGGCTCTCTAATGGACTATATTGTTTTGGGTCGGGCTTGAATAAATGCTTAGTACCTTGAAAGAGGCCTTTTAAGTTAACCATCAAGCCCGTAATGTCACGACTATTTTAACTAACTATTACAACGTTCTAATAAATATTACAATATAAACCTATGACTGTACATTCTTGTTTGACTCAATATTTTGAGGCTAACAATCTCCCCCAATGTGAGGTCATTCCTCTTCGATATTCGGAGTCCAATGGAGGTTTATGAATTTTGACATAAATGAGTCTTGAACGTGTAATAGTAGTGTTGTTCCTTCATGCTGTGATCTTTGAGCCTTTGTCGTTGTCTTTCGACTTTGTCTTTTATCCTGATATCTTCAAATCATTCTTGACTTGTCTTTGCCATCTTGCGATCTTGTGTCTTTATCCACATGCTCATACATTGCATAATCTTGAAAGCTTGCTAACAATCTCCTTTGAAGAGAGGTCATTCCTCTATATTAATTGATAAGGAAGATTTTGATCACCAGAGTTGCGGAAGTCTTTAGCTTTCTTGATTGTTGAATGTCTTTGGGGTATGAGAATGTGGTTTCGAATCTTCGACTTTGCTGAGTACACCGTAACATCACCATCTCGAGACAAAACATAGACACAGAGTGAATGGCTTTGACATTCATCCTAAATCGGTAGCGTTTTACCTCCGGTCAGTGAAGACCGTTACACGATATTAAATATCGTACATGTGATTAGGTAGATTCAATTAAGAACCTCCTTGACAGGGTTTCATTACTTTACTAGCCGTTCTCTTTACTCGATCGTCTCAAAGCAAGACTGTGAACGTAAAGAGTGAATCAATTGGATAAATATCCGCTTTATTAAAGTCGTCAATTCAAATTCCTGGAGCAAGTTTGATTCATTAAGAATCTTACCATTGTTGCTTTCCAGTTGACACAAGCTTGATTCATAAGAATCTCGCAAGTTACCTACCGTAGCGTTGTTTGATGTTGACGCTAGAAGGATTTCTATTCATCACTGTGAATATTAATAAATATCACTCTGAATGATCTGGCAAGACCATAAAGATGTTGCGTAGAAACCTGAAACGAGTTTGAATCAATTCAGAATCAAACCACTGTTGCTTTTCAGTTTTACATATGTTCAATTCATAAAGAATCTTACACATGACCTACCACAGTGCTGTTTGTTGTTAACACTGGAAGGATTTCCACTCATCATTGTGAATACTAAGTAGTATCACTCTGAGTGTTCTAGCAATATCACAAGGATATAGCGTAGGACTCTCTTGATCTTCATCCGTGTGTCCTAACGAGATTTGATTGATTTCTTGGCTCTAGACTCGATTTGTGCACTTTTAGTGAACGGAGGCTGGAGCAGATGCCACCTATTCAATATCTACTAACTCGGAGTGAGAAAGTCAATAGAAGTCGTGTTGATCTCCGTGACAATAAAACAAACTTCTTTTGAGAGAAGCCTGAGTCAGCTGGGGAGGGGTTGTGCATTACATCACTGGGTCTATGATGTGTTGTCTTCATGATGTGTTGACCCGGTTTCTGCCTAAGTTGTATGGAGGGCTTCTTTGTTTACACCCTTTATCCTTACATTTCTTTTTCATTCTTCAACCCCTTCAATGCTTACCAAGACATCATTACTAACACCTTGTTGTAATTGTTCCAGTGCTAGCGTCAGTACTTAGTCGGCATTCAGCTACGTTCACATTCTACTCCATCTTTCCTAAGGACTTCTAATAATCTATTGGATTGTCCCTGGGAAGATCCCTCCAGTTCTGGCTGGATCATAGGACTTAAACCTAACCACCCTTTTGACACCAATAACGTCGTGAATTAAAGATGTTGTGGGTATTTGATCGTAACCATGAGTGCTTGAGTCTTTAGATCACATTTTAATCACATTTTCTCCCCTATCTCTAATATATAAAATCGATTGATATTAGAGATACCAAATTTGATTAAAATATATTGTGTAGAAGAGTCTTGAAAAACTTTCGGGAGAAAAATGTGTCAAACTTAGCATGAATTTGGAACACTCCCCCTCAAAAATTGATCCAATGGAATTGTCATTACGAGGATATGATCCACATTAAACTTTTGAGGATAGGATTTGTTGAACACATAATTTTTGAAAGATTTTGAATATCCTTGAGAAATTCTTGAAAAAATTGTGTTCAACGCTTTTTGAAAAATCAATTCTTTTTAGCGAAAAGGTTTTTCTAAAGCATAAACTTGAGTTCATAGACTTTGAATGTCTTGACAAATCCACTCAAGTGTAAGAAGATTTAACTTCATTTGCTGAGGGTAAGAGCACGAAATCGTACACTCCCCCGTGAATATAGTTCCGGGTTGCAATCTGAAAGTGATTACAAGCCATAGTGTTGAGCTCAAAACGTTGAATGTTTTGTGACAAGCTCAACCCGAGATAGATTGCTCTACCCGTTGTTGGAAATATTGTCCAAAAGAGACAATTTCCTTTATTAAAAATAGAAATGACATGTTTTGAAAAATATTTACAACTTTCATTCGAGCTTTATGTACACACCCGTGTCGTTATTGAGTGACATTTCTAGGCACGTCCATATTATCGATACTGAAAGACATGTCGAGAAGAATATTTTTGGATTTTCAAAAATTTTGTATTTTGTATTTTGCTTTTTCATTAATATTTACACGTAGATGTTTGATAGATGAATCAAACAGGCTTCTTTGCCAGAATCTCCAGTTCTCCTGGAGTCAAACATCTCATACCAATTTGCCTAACAAGATACGCAAACCTCTCTTTCGAAAGAGCTTTTGTAAACAAGTCAGCTAATTGGTAATCAGTTCCAACAAAGTATAGTTCAACAATACCCTTTTCAACTTGTTCCTTAATGAAGTGATATCTGACATCAATGTGCTTCGTGCAGGAATGTTGTACCGGATTGTAGGAGATGGCTATGGCAGACTTTGAGTCACAGTACATAGGTACTTTATCAAAGTGGAAGCCATAATCCGTGAGTTGTGTTCTCATCCATAGAACTTGAGCACAACACGCAGATAGAGACACATACTTCGCTTCGGCTGATGACAATGATGTGCAATCCTGCTTCTTGGAAGACCATCCCACAAGCTTCTCTTGACCTAGAAATTGTGCACCACCAGAAGTACTTTTACGTGTATCAAGACACCCTGCATGATTAGAATCTGAATAGGCCGTTAGAAAGAAACCGGTTTCCCTCGGATACCAGAGTCCCATGTGAATGGTATTCTTAAGGTACTGAAAGATCCGTTTAACGTCCTTGAGGTGCTTTTCAGTGGGTCGTGCTTGATATCGTGCACAATAACACGTAGCATGTGATATATCTGGTCGGCTTGTTGTTAAGTACATGAGGGAGCCAATCATGGAGCGATATCTCGTTTGATCTATGACATCTCCCTCTAAATCAGCATCTAGGGATGTGGTTGACAATGGTGTCCCAACGGGGTCACATGATGTCATACCATGCTTTTTGATTATCTATTGACAATACTTAGCTTGGTTTATAAAGATACCACTTGGGGATTGGTGAACTTGAATTCCTAGAAAGAATTTTAGTTCGCCCATCATAGACGTTTCAAATTTGTTGTGCATTACTTTTTCAAACCATTTTGAAAGTTTTGGGTTTGTAGACCCGAAAATAATGTCATCAACATAAATCTGCACAAGCAAAATGTCATCCCCATATTTATAAGTGAACAAAGTTAGATCAATGGAACCTTTTGAGAAACCTTTGGAGACCAGAAATTTTGAGAGCTCGTCGTACCACGCCCTTGGAGCTTGCTTGAGTCCATAAAGTGCTTTGTGGAGACGACACACCTTGTCAGGATAATGAGGATTGACGAATCATTCCGGCTGCGTGACATAGACTTCTTCTTTCAAAGGACCGTTAAGAAACGCCGTCTTTACGTTTATTTGATAACGATGAATCCCTTATGTGCAAAATAAGCAAGGAGAATCCTGACTGCTTCCATTCGAGCTACTGGTGCAAATGATTCTTCAAAGTCAATACCCTCTTTCTGTCCGTACCCTTTAGCCACTAGCCTAGATTTATTCTTGATAATCATGTTCTCTTCATACATCTTGTTTTTCCAGATCCATCAAAGATTTAATGGTATTACATCGTATGGTCTGTCAACACGTTCCCAAACTTTAAGTCTTTCAAATTGTTGAAGTTCATCCGTCACTGATTCAATCCAAGCGTGATCAGCCATGGCTTCTTTGATGTTTTTTGGTTCAGCTGAACTCACGGCGAGTGCGAACATACAAACATCGCCATCGGTGTTAAGCTGTCGTCTTGTACGAACGGGCTGTGAAGGCTTTCCAATTACTTGAACCAAAGGATGATCGCGGGTCCAATGATGTGTTGAAGGATGTCGTTGGTAGAACGTATGCATATTAGATGGATCAACATGGCGAGTAGAAGACTCTCCAGTTTCGTGTACCGGTGTACCGAATGGGTTGATAAATTTGTCTTCGTCAGATAATGCATTGTCTGCTTGATTTGTGTTCTCTGGAGCAATGACAGTAGTTGTTGATGTTGTAGGAGCGATTGTTGAAGTGATATTCTGAGGAGGTAAATCTGCAGCAACCCGTGTTGAAGTAGATTAAGTTGTATCCTTTTGTTGACGATGATCGGTATCATCATTCTTATCATGAGTGACAGCGGAAGACTTCGATACAACATGTTTCTCCTTCGTGAAATATTCACCATACATTGGTCCATATAACATTTCCAACTCTTCAATTGTCGTGTTGACTGTAATATCTGCTCTTGGAACATTTCCTTGAACCAGTGTTGAACTTGACGGTTCATTGTTGTGGTCTTGAGTTCCGAGTTCCGTGCGGTTGTGAACAGAAGTCGTTTGTCATGGTGGTTCAGGACTTAAACTGTTTTGTTCAAGTGCCATCTCTTGTAATTCATCAAATCTGATGTGAATAGTCTCGACTATCAATTTTGTTCTCTTGTTGTACACTCTATATCCCTTAGACTGAGTTGCATATCCCACAAGAATACATGCATCACCTTTCTCTTTCATCTTGTCCAGATTTTCACCATCTCGAATAATATAACACGTACATCCAAAAACATGAAGGTGTTTGAGTGAAGGTTTTCGATCATGAATTATTTGATATGGTGTCTTTTTGTGTCTTGGGATAATTAAGGATCGGTTTTGTGTGTAACATGCGGTTGACACGGCTTCAGCCCAAACGTATAGTGGAAGTTTTGAAGCGGATAATAATGTTCGAGCAGCCTCAACTAAAGTACGGTTTCGTCTTTCAACAACCCCGTTTTGTTCGGGTGTTCGAGCAATAGATGTTTCATGTTTAATTCCTTCGGATTCAAAATAGTTTCTCAGTTTTGAATTCAAAAATTCTGTACCTCTGTCAGTACGAAGCACTTTAACTTGAGCTTGAAGGCCATGTTGTATCAGTTTAAGGAAGATGATGAGAACTTCGGGTGTTTCATCCTTGGACCTCAAGAAGTGAGTCCATGTGTACCTTGAGTAGTCATCGACAATCACCATAACGTATTTCTTCCCATTGATACTATGAACATGCATGGGACCACACAAATCTATATGAAGAAGATCTAATCGTCCTTTAGAGCTTGGTGTAGTCTTTGTTTTGAAGCTACTTTGTTTAGCTTTACAAAGCTCACAAGAAGAACATAGATGATCTTTGATGAATTTCAAGCTTGGAAGGCCTCTCACAATATCTTTCTTGGATAGCAAGTTGATGGTATCAAAATTAAGATGTGATAAACGTTGATGCCATAACCATGCCCGAGTCGTTGAAGCTTTAGCCATGAAGCAGATTGGAGTTGAAGAAGTTGTATCTTGAAGTGAAATAGTGTAGAGATCAGTACCTCGTGTACCGGTAAGTAAATCATTCCCATCATAATCACGAACAAAACATGTCTTCTTCCTGAAAGAAACTTCCAAATCTGCATCACAGAATTGACCAACCGAGAAAAGATTGTGATTGAGCCCTTCGACGTAGTATACCCTTTTGATCGTTATATTTCCCTGAACCAAATCTCCATATCCTAGGATCGGTGCAAATTGATCATTTCCAAATCAGACCGTACCCAGGAACTTCTCCAAGAAGTTAATTAGAAGCTTGAGATTCCCCGTCATGTGCTTCGTGCATCCGGAGTCCAGTATGAAAAGAATTATTTGTATCACCTGCAGAAGAGTTAGAACACGATGGAGCATTCGCTAAATTGGATACCACAGTAGTTGTGATTGTAGAATCATTAGTGTCCTAAGCAACATTTAAAGGCATACTAACACTCGTTGTCACATTTTCTGTCCTAACTTTGGCATCCATTTATATCCTGGAGGACATTGATTAGAAAACCACCATTTCCAAGACTTGCTAGCAGACTCATATAATTCCTTAATTCTGCTTCTAGGGTTCTTAGTGGTGGAGTCTGATGCATTACTTTTCATAGTGGGGGTTGCACCAGAATGGTTCACTTTGTGTTTGGGTTTACTAGCACTAATAGGCATCACAACTTGCTCCTTAGTTCTAGTTTCTACGCCATTGTCATTATTCATAGCACACATAGAATGATTAGCATTAGCACACTTTCCACATTTGATACAAAAAATTTTCACATTCATAGCATTCAAATCTTTCAAGACATTCAAATCGTCATTACACGCGATTACAGACTTTTTATTCTTAAAAACATTCAAATTCCGAGGGTGATCTTCTACTTCCTTCATCTTACCTTGAATCTTGTGTTTCCAGACCTTATCATTCACTTGAGTGCTCTTAAGCTGAGGCCGGCTAACACTAGCAGTGGAAACTACTCCTGTAGTAGAAGACACACGAATATTAGTGTTTCTAGAAGTCTGAGGCAAGTGACTAACTTTGTTTGTGAGTTTAGTGGTCATTCTATACATCCCTGGTTTAATCACATTATTATGCTTAACGCTTGGTGCTATAGCATTCCTTATGGATTGAGTATGTGGTAACCTTTCCTTTCCATCCATCTTGGGGGCAAACACAGGTTTTGCAAACGAAGAATTTGAGAAAGTAGATGGTTTTCCCAAGAAAGAAGATCTATTCACTCTAGAGGCATTGGGTTGTCTAACAACATGTTGCCTAACACTAGGATCCATAACTTTCCCACCCATCTTAGCAATGAGTTTCTTCAACTCTGCTATTGATATGTCTTTTTCTTGTAATTGAGCTTTCAAATCCGAAATATCAAGACTTTTTTCGTTTAATAATCAACATAACTCAGATAATTTTACTTCTAAAGATGTATCATTTGAAAAGCTGCCAACTTTCTTTTATAAAGCAAGTTCAAGTGAGTGACAATGTTTTTGAAGATAATCATATCTATGTTGAAGTAACGAAAACTCTTTTTGGTCAACTTTATTCGAAGGCTCAGTTTAAAGACGTTCACATTCTTTAACTTGATCAAGATATTTGCATGCAACATCAGAATATTCATCAATATCAGCACAGGAAGTAACATGAGCACACATAATATCTTTTGAGAGACATTCATGTAAGAGTAGATCATAAGCTGTAGAAAACTCGTCTCTTTCAGGTTGATGGTCGTTCACTTCTTGTTCAAGAGATTCCACATATTTCAAATCATCAAACATTTCTTGCTTATTTGTGTTTCAAATTCCAAAATATGTTTTGCGTTCTTTCCGCAAGCGGAATCAAAATACTTTTCACAAGCACAGTTATATCGTGAGGAATTTATTTGTCTCCTTTCGAAAGTTCACGTTTTTTCCAGTCATCATCAACAACCTTTTTGAAATTTTCAATGTTACTCTTGAGAATACTTAATGCTTGCTTACTCTTGCTTACAGAAGCTTTATATGGCAAATAGTCAATAAATTTTGTAACATTAGTTTTCTTAGTGGAAAAAGCTTGTCTCCATTTCATTCTTATTTGTTCACATTCGAAAAATATATGCTCACAAGTTTTCTGTGTTTGCGATGTGAAAAGACCATAAAGACTGTTTTCATAAGCATAATTATATGGTTTAACAAACTTGTTGGAAATACGTTTTTACGTATTTAGGAAGATTCGGTCACTCCAACAATATATTAAGTTGTAGCTCGTAGTCTAGATATCTTTATTAAACAAACAAGGCGAAGCCTAGCCTACAACATGTGTAGGCCGGCCCAATATTGTAAGCCCAAGCCCATCACAAGGCTTGGGTATATAAACCCTCTCCTTTGATGGAGAGGGTGGTGGTTTTCATATTTTACACATAGTTATCTTTCACTTTCTCTCTCTAGAAGTGTGTGAACTCCATCATCTCTATATCTCTTTCTCTCTCTAAAACATAAACAAGATTTACATATCCTTCAAATGGTATCAAGAGCCATGGGATGATTGTATTGTTTATGTGTTTGTGTTCTTGATTTTTGTAGCTTTTTGATCTATTCAAACCCACGTCCAAATTTTTTTTGTGTTTTTTATCGTTTTTTCTTGATACAAATCTTCTACATAGTTGTGGTAGAGATTTGGTATATTTACTTTGGCTAAAAACACAAAATTTTTGGGTGTTTGGATCATTTTTTTGCTTAAAATCTCGAATTTGGTGTGTTTTGTCCGAGAAAAGTGGAAAAATTCATATACTGCTTGTACTATTGCGACAGCTCCTATAGCAATATCTAGGGTTTTGGATTGCGATCCATATTGCGACTGGTATTGCGATTGGATTTCATCTTGTCACATTGTGATACATATTGCGATTGGCATTGCGATTGGAGTTCATTTTGTGATATTCCGACAGGGTATTGTGATTGGGATTGCGATTGGAGTTCTTTGTTATTGCGATCCATATTGCGATTCATATTGCGACAGGGGTATTGCGACAGGGTATTGCGACAGTATTGCGATTGGAGTATTGCGATTGGAGTATTGCGATTGGACTTATTACGATACAACATTGAGACAACATTCCTTTCAGACATTGCGACAACATTCCTTTAGACATTGCGACAGCATTCCTTTTAGGCATTGCGATAGAACAACAAGTATTCCAAGATTTTTTCAAAAACGTGTTTTTGAAAATTTTTGTGTGCAATTTCATCTTGGAATTTTTGGTTTATCGAGAACATAATTTAGGGGATTTTAACATTATTTCTCGGCTTCTACACACAACAACAAACACATTTACTTTCTCTTATTGTTCGATCAACTTTGTAAATCTTAACTTATTGAAATGGAGTACACATCTCTTACGGATAAGTTCATCCTCTCGGTTACGGATAATCATCCACCTACGTTGGAGAAGTCTATGTACGAGGATTGGACTTCCCGAATGGAACTTTACATGTTGAACAAAGAGAATGGACATCTCATTTGGGCATCGGTGCTCAATGGACCATTAGACTATGGTACAATGATGGAAGGTACAACTACTCGTCCTCGCACAACGGGTGAACTGACAGGAGATATGAAGATTCAAGACAAATGTGATAAGTATGCTACAAACATCATTCTCCAAGCCCTTTCTCCAGATGTCTATAAACTCGTCAGCAAACATAAAGTTGCCAAAGAGTTATGGGATAGAATTCGTGTTCTAATGCAAGGCACCTCGTTAACTAAACAAGAACGAGAGTGAAAGCTTTATGATACTTTTGATAAGTTTGCCTATGTGCCAGGGGAGACTCTTAATGATTACTATCTGAGATTTACCCTATTGTTGAATGAGCTCAATATCTATGGCATGGCAATTCCTACGTTTCAATTGAACACCAAGTATTTGAACACTCTTCCTTCTGAATGGAAAAAGTACGCGACGGATGTTAAATTGGCTAAGGACTTGCATAACACCAATGTGGATCAACTTCAAGCTTTTCTTCAACAACACGAATGCCATGTGATCGAGGATCGGTTGTCTAAACCTCAAGTTCATGATCCACTTGCCATGTATGCTTCTCAACAAAACATGGCTTATACTTATCAACAACCATCATATTTGCAGCAGCCACCACCACACACCTATCAGCAACCATCTTATCAACCACCAATGATACCACAGCAAGCATTTCAACAAAGTGTTCATCAACAATCTTTTCCACAGCAACCACCATATCAGACATCACCATCATAAGCCAACACTTCTCTAATGGGCTATACTCCTCAGCAAGGATATTTTCCAATAGAAGCACAACCAGCACAAGCTTTCTACTATAATGAACTTCCACCAATCAAAGCACCGCTCTTTACTCCAAATGATACGCCAGTTGATGTTCTAAACCATCTCACGGCCTACTTGTCAAAACTTGTTGCAACTAGAGGATTTCCACCAACAAACAATCAGCTCCGCACCTCTTCAAATCCTCGACAACAAGCTACTGTTCAAGATGGTCAAGTAACAGTGCAACCTATTCAGGGAAGGCAAAATTCATATGGACCTCCTACAAAGACTGTGAATGCTCAAGCTGTGAATTCTCAAGCTAATGGAAATGGAAGCCCCATTGGTCTTTAAAAGGTTGTGACTTGCTACAATTGCCGAGGACAAGGTCATATGGCTAGGCAATGCACTCAGCCGAAAGGAGAAGGGATGAAGCGTGGTTTCGTGAGAAAATGTATTTGGTTGATGCTCAGTCTAAGGGAAAGATTTTGGATTCAGAGGAATTAGCATTTCTTGTAGACCAAGGGGCAGCAGATAATGAAGGCATTGCAGTCGTTTCCACTTCTAATGCAGCTTATCAAGCAGATGATCTTGACGCATATGATTTGGATTGTGATGACATTCACTCTGCCCAAGCTGCTCTCGTTGCTAATCTCTCTCACTACGGTTCTGATGTCATCAGTGAGGTACCCACCACAACTAATCTTGGTAATGATGATAACCAACATCAAGTTGGGCATGAAAATGACAACCTCGAACAGCATTCTGGAACTAGTAACTCAAATGATGTAGTATCCAATCCTACACATTTGAGTGAACCTCAACCAAATGCTACGACGGGTATGGAATCTTATGCTCAACATGATTTAGTCATGGTGCCTAAACATATTATTGATCAAATGCATATGGCTCTCAGACAATCCGTAGATACGAATTCCACCCTAACCGCTGAGCTTGCGTTTCATAAAGAAAAGGTCAAAGCTTTTGAAATGGTCCCTCAAGCTGAAAAATTAACTTATTCTGAATTTGACCAATTTCGTTTTAAAAAGATTGGACACTTAAAAGAAATAGAATCATTAAAAGCTAATCTTTCCAATGAATTAAAAGCAAAAGAGTCGGTTGTTAATGATTTTCAGAAACTTAAAATGGATTTCAAAACTCTCGAGTCTAAAAAGTTTGAATCGGAATTTAATGCTACCAGACTTCTTAAATTCAAAGAACAACAGCTTTTAAAACAATACGCTTCCACAGAAAAGGTTCATCTTTTAACTAAATCATTTAAAGAAATCGAACTTAAGCGTCTTCAAGATTTACCACCTAATCCCGGTTATGCAAAAAAAGCTCAGGAATATATTCCCGGTCTTTATGATATGACCATAATTGGCAAGTCGAAAGAAGCACCTTTTGTTCGTAGTACTGAGGAGACACAGTCACTTGCGGAAGAAACTCATTCTAAAATGCTTTAAAAATTCCATACGATTGATTATGATCAGTATAACAAAGATCAATTGTCTAAAAAGACACGCATTCTCATACAAAAGGAATTAGCTGAATTGACAGTTCTTGTGCCCTAAAGTTTGTCAAATGAAAATCCTCCTAGTACGTCTCCTACACTTGTCAAAACGGATTTAACAAAGTTACTTCCACCGGTAAGTAAGGCGTCCGTTAACTTAAATGTGGTACACCAACACTTAGCCGACTTTGACAAGGTCATTTTGGAACGTACGACGGCTTCGGCCATAACGGAAGGTGAATGGAATTTTGAGCACACTAGAGCTGCGTTTCGAGACGAAATTGTTCCGTTTGTAAAGAATGTTAAAGCTTGTCTTAGTAATCTTGATCAAGATTTGCATTTCGAAATAGAAGAAGTTAAACGTGTTTTCAATGAAATGGATGATGCTTATGAAAACAGTTTACTTGAAATAGAACGGGTTTCTCGTCAAAATGATCAGCTTCTGAAACAAGTGATGACTCATGATATAGTTTCCGTCTGTGTGAATAAAAGTGTTAATAATGATTCTATTGTGCATAATGTTGAATCTGTGGATAATGTGGTAGATAGTACTTTTCACGAATCTGACGCTGAATTTTTAAAGCTTCAAGATTCATATTCTTCGCTTTCAAAACATTTTGATGAGATTCAGTCACATTGTATTTCGCTTGAATGCAAGCAACAATTTATTCAAGAAATCTTTGAAACGTCATTCGAAGGTGTTAATATCGATGATGCAAACTTTGAAAATAATTTTCGATTGAACTTACAATCTAAACAGCGTCAGCCAAGTGACAAAGTTGCTAAATCTTTGCCAATAGAAATAGAGAAATCTAAGGAGCTTAACTGTGTGAACGTACTTGAGGCCACTGAGAATTTTAAACTTGATCTAGATAATCGAGTTTCCAAGATTTTGTCCAAAGTTGATAACTTAAAACAGAAAGATACACGACTCTTTGATTCAGTAAAGCCCGCATGTGTTAATACCACTACACAGAATCAATCATTGATTGAACAATTGAATCGAAGTCAGTGGAAATATCTGATTTGAGGGAACAAATTTGTGATAAGAATCTGGTCTTGGCTGAGTTAAAGGAAACACTTCGTACTCTAAAAGGTAAGAATGTTATGGATAACGCAGCCACTGTCTCAACATCGTCCTCTAGTGCAATCAAAAGGAACCTTATAGCAGTCACACCATTTAATAAGGGCCCTAGGACTAAACCATCTCAAACTTTGGTCACTAAAGATAAGGCGGAATCAAAACCAGCTTCTAATATTCTCGTGTTGCCTTCTACAAGAGTAATCACCACTACTAAGGCTTAAAGATCTAAGCTTAAAATAAACAAGAAGAATGATAGGATCTTGCCCCCATCTAGTAGTCAAGAGAAGAAGCAAGTAGAAGCCCATCCTAGGAATTTTATTTCTGTTTTGAATAAAAAGAATCATGTTGCTAAACCTAAAGGCTCTGCGGTGGTGCAGCGTTGTAAGCCTACTATGAATTCTAATTTGAAATGTTGGAATTGCAATGAATGTATGTTTTCTAGTCGTCATGATTCTTGCCTTATTAACCATGTAAATGAGATGAATGCCCAAAAAAATGGATTAGAATGGAAACCGACTGGAAAAGTGTTAAGCCAAGTTGGTTGGATGTGGCGCCCCACTGGTAGAACTTTCACTATAGTAGGAAATATGTGCCCTTTAACTAGGATCACTCCCACAAAAGCGAAGAAAGCGTGCCCTTTAACTAGGAGTACCAAGGCTACCAAAACACAAGCGTGTCCTTTAACTAGGAACACCGACACTACTGTAGGAACCAAGTGCCCTTTAAATAGGTCTACTCCCACTGTAGTGCTCGCGAATAATCCAAAACCTAAGAAAGTTGGAACAGTAAAACCTGTTTGTCCTAAAACTAACATTAGAAAACGCAGGAAATCTAAGGGTCTCACAAATGTTAGCAATTCTGATAATCTTTCATTTGTATCTGCTAACACTCCAGAACCAATAGTTTCCAATGCTTTGTCTACTGTTGTTATTGAAAACAGGTGGTCCAAATTGTTCTCTGGTATTTGGACTCTGGTTGCTCCAAGCATATGACCGGAGATCGCTCTCAGCTCAAAAATTTCGTCAGCAAGTTTCTTGGTACGGTTCGATTTGGTAATGATCATATTGCAAAGATAATGGGTTACGGTGAATATCATATTGGGAATGTTATAATTTCAAGAGTGTATTATGTGGAAGGTCTCGGTCATAACCTAATTCTATGTGGGACAATTTTGTGATGCAAACCTAGAAGTTGCTTTTAGAGAGCATACCTGCTTCATACGTAATTTGGAAGGGGTTGATTTATTGAAAGGTACTCGAGGGAACAATTTGTATACTTTGTCTCTACAAGACATGATGGTCGCTTCTCCCATATGTCTTCTCTCCAAAGCATCGAAGACTAAGTCATGGTTATGGCATCGACGGTTATCTCATCTTAACTTTGACGCTATTAATCATTTGGCGAAAAACGAACTTGTTTGTGGTCTTCCTAGACTTTCCTTTCACAAGGATCATTTGTGTTCCGCGTGTACAATGGGGAAAAGCACTAAGAAATCATACAAACCCAAGACTGAAGACACCAACCAAGAGAAACTTTATTTGTTGCATATGGATCTTTGTGGGCCAATGCGTGTTGAAAGTCTTAGTGGCAAAAAGTACATCCTTGTAATTGTCGATGATTACTCTAGGTTTACATGGGTGAAATTTCTTGCAACAAAGAATGAGGCACCTAAATTCATCATCGGATTTCTCAAGATGATTCAAGTGCGTCTCAACACTACTGTCCGACGCATTGGTACAGATAATGGAACCGAATTTGTGAATCAAATTTTACGTGATTATTGTGAAGAAGTTGGCATATCTCATGAAATTTCTCTCACTCCACAACAAAACGGTGTCGTTGAAAGGCGAAATCGCACACTTATGGAAGCTGCTCGAACGATGTTAATTTACGCAAAGGCTCCATTATTTTTATGGGCAGAAGCAGTATCTACAACAGTGTACACCCAAAACCGGTCGCTTATTCGTAAACGCCATGGTAAAACACCTTATGAGCTTCTCCATGGAAAAGTACCAGATTTATCATATCTTCATGTATTTGGTTCTCTTTGCTATTCAAATAATGATGGTGACAATTTGGGAAAACTTCAACCTAAGGCTGATATTGGTATTTTCATTGGTTACGCACCCGCAAAGAAGGCATACCGAATCTACAACCGTAAGTCTCGTAAGATCCTCGAAACTATGAATGTTGATTTTGATGAGCTGACAGCAATGGCTTCTGAGCAAAGCAGCTCTGAACCCGCACTTCATGAAATGGGACCCAGTAACATTACTTCTGGTCTTGTCCCAAACAACCCTACTTCATCATCATTTACACCACCTTCTGGGACTGAATGGGATACGTTGTTTCAACCGTTCTTTGATGAATTCTTTACTCCTCCAAGTATTGTAGCTCCAGAACCTGAGGTAATAGCTCCGGTAACCGAAGTTGTCGCTCCAGCAACCGAAGCACAATCAGATACGTCTGCACCTACAATTGGTCAAGATATACCATCTACGAGTAATTCTCAACCAAAACCCGAACCAACTACCCATGTCATTCCTATTGATGATGAAGAGGATGATGATGATCACGATTTGGAATTCGCTCAAATGCGTGAACTTCCATTCTTTGGTTTACCAATTCCCAACCATAATCAAGCCAGGTCGTCCACCTCAGAGGAAGCTCCTACTACGATTTACTCCAATCCACGGATTCGTGAACATGACAGCAAGTGGACAAAGGATCATCCTATAGATTCTATTATTGGTGACCCTAATCGTTCGGTATCCACACGAAGTCAGTTACAAGAAAATGCAATGTATTGTCATTTTGATACTTTTCTCACTTAAGTTGAACCTAAGACATGACAAGAAGCTTTTACTCAATCCTGTTGGATAGAAGCTATGCAAGAAGAACTTAATGAATTTATACGTCTTGAAGTATGGGAACTTGTCCCATGCCCGGATCAAGTGCAATTACTCACTTTGAAATGGGTTTACAAGGTGAAACTCGATGAGTTAGGCGGAATATTGAAGAACAAAGCTCGACTAGTAGCTCGTGGATACAAGAAATTATTGGGCATCGAATTTATGGATTCCTTTGCACCTGTTGCCCGTTTGGAAGCTATTAGACTATTCCTCGCTTATGCATCCCACATGAATATGATCGTCTATCAGATGGATGTGAAGACGACATTTCTGAATGGTGAAATCAAGGAAGAGGTATATGTTCAACAACCGGATGGTTTTGTGAATCCTAATTATCCTAATCATGTGTACAAGCTTAAGAAGGCTCTCTATGGGTTGAAGCAAGCTCCACTCGCATGGTATGATCTATTGTCACAATTCCTCATTACGCAAGGCTTCGCTAAAGGCAAGGTGGATCCCACGCTGTTCATTCAGAAACGAGGTAAAGATATGATTATGGTACAAATATATGTTGATGATATTATATTTGCAACCTCGACCCAAACCTTATCCGATGAATTTGGGAAACTCATGTCTTCTAAGTTTAAGATGTCAATGATGGGCAAGGTATCATTCTTCTTAGGACTTCAAATATCTCAGAGTCCCAGAGGCATCTTTATCAATCAATCCAAGTATGCCCTTGAATCGCTAAAGAAGTATAAGATGGAATATTGCGACCCCGTGGATACTCCAATGGTGGAACGAACTAAGCTTGATGCAGATCCACATGGAGTTGCCGTTGATCCGACACTATATCGTGATCGGTACTCTTCTATATATCACAGCTAGTCGACCTGATCTTCAGTTTTCTATATGTATGTGTGCTCGGTATCAAACTCGACCTACTGAGTTACACTTGGCCACTGTGAAACGGATCTTTCGATATCTTAAAGGAACCATTAATCGGGGACTTAAGTATTCGAAGGACTCTTCGATTGCACTTATGGCATATTCAGATGCGGATCACGCGGGTTGTCAAGATACAATGCATAGCACGAGTGGAACTTTGCAACTACTAGGAGATCGACTAATCAGTTGGGCATCGAAAAGGCAGAAAAGCACTGCAATCTCAAGTACGGAAGCAGAATACATAGCTATGTTCGGTTGCTGTGCTCAAATTCTTTGGATGAGATCGCAATTAACCGACTATGGTCTAGGTTTCAACAAAATTCTGATGTACTGCGACAACAAGAGTGCAATTGCCTTATGCTGCAACAATGTTCAATTCTCCCGGTCGAAGCATATTGAAATTCGCTACCATTTCATCAAGGAGCAAGTGGAAATGGAGTAATAGATCTTTACTTTGTCCGATCTGAGTATCAATTGGCGGATATTTTCACGAAGGCTTTAGATAGCGCTCGAATGGAATTTTTGGCCGACAAGCTAGGAATGAGAACTTTCTCGCCTGTGACTCTAAAGGAACTGGCAGATGAAGCGAAAGAATAGTGGTGGTAAACTATTCTCCGTATCCTTGGTGATCATCTGTATATACTGTTTATATTTTTACCCACAAAAGCAAAATACAAAAATATATAACCACATAAAAACCATAAAAATTGAAAAATCTAGAAAAATCCAAAAATATTTTTACTCTATTTTTCAAAGGCATGTCTTTTGGTACGATAATATTTACGGCCTTAGAAATGTTGATTAATATTGACACGGCGCCATAAATAGAGTTCGTACAAAAGTTGTAAATATTTCATAAAACATGCCTATATGGCTTGTAGTTATTTCAGACTGCAACCCGGTTTTCACATTAAAGTCAAGTATTTCTTATGAAAGCTTTGGCTCACAACGGGAATTAATTTTCTCGGGCAAGGTTTATTTTAAAACCTTGTAAGGGATCAAGTTTACTTTATAACTTGGTCTAACACAAATCTATGTACGCTTCAGTGCATTTATTTGTTAAAACAAGAGAAGTCTTGTTTTTATGAAGTTATCATCTCTACAACCATAGCAATCTACAATTGGTATCTACATACTCGATGATGTGACTACTCAACCGACGACTACAGCTCTTTCAATAGAACACGGGTCAACAATTGAGGGGGAGCAATTGTCAAGCATTCAGAATCTTCGATGCCGAATGTGCCAAGCTCACTAACTGGTGTCAAGACAAAAATACCAATCGTACACGTGGTGTCAAGAGATGACTTTAGACGTGACGAGGCGACCAACATATGCCGACAAGAACCATTTGATCTTATCATATGATGTTCTCATCAATCAGGTCCAACCTTGTCAATTTTTTTCTAATATGGTGAATATGTGATCATGTTACAAATCGATATCATATCTCATACATTTGATATCATGAAGATAAAACGGACTTGCATTTTTCTTCCCAAAACCTTTGTTAAAACTTCATTAAATCAATTGATATTAAAAACATCGATTGGGTTAATATTTTTAATATGGGGGAGAAAATGTGATTTAATATGGGAAATTATCACAAATGGTTTGACTTAATGTGTTGGCTCATCCCGACATATGCGAAATGTTTTCGAATATCGTGGCATATGTTAAGGGGGAGCAAAATGGATTTGCTATATCAAAATGGATTTTCATGGTGACATATACTTACCCAAAACCCATTTATTTCACGACGATGAAGATTGTGGTGATATAAGGATGGTAGGATAGGTTAAGTCCTATGATTCTTCCAAAAACCGAAGGAATCTTCCCAACGACATTCCATAGCTAGAAATAGTAGTCCTTAGGAAAGATGGAGAAAGATTGTGAATGTAGCTGAATGCCGACCAAGTACTTAAGTTAGCACTGGAACAATCACACCAAGGTGCTAGTTATGACGTATTGGTAAGCATTGAAGGGGTTGAAGAATGAAAAACAATTGTAAAGATAAAGGGTGTAAAGAAAGAAGCCCTCCTTACAACCTTAGGCAGAAACCGGGTCAACTCATATGCTATTGAGATCATTTTAATGATGCTCGATATTGAAGATAAACATCATGGACCCAGTGATGAAATGCACAACCCATCCCAGCTAACTCAAGTATCTCTTAAAAGATATTTGTTTTAATCACACGAAGACAACGCATTATCTATTGATTTATTCACTCCGAATAAATTGGTATTGAAATGGTGGCACTCCTCTCCAGCCTCCGATCACTAAAATCCAAAATGCACGATTGAGTCTAGAGCCATTTGAGATCATCAAATATCTCATTAGGACACACTTCCATATTTCCTTGCTTCTTCACACACTGTGAAAAGTAAGAAAGATTTAAGAGTCCTACGCAAAATCTTCATGATCTTGCCTGAACATCCGAGTAATACGAAAGTATTTACAATGAAGATGGAAATACTTCTTGAGCGAACATTAAAAAGCTCATGGTAGGTGACTTGTGCGATTCTTTATGAATCAAGCTTGTGATAACTGGAAAGCAACAGTGGTTTAATTCTTAACTGAACTTAAACACGTTCCAGGCCTCTACGTAATATCTTAGTGATCTTGCCAGAACACTCAGAGTGATACCTTAGTGTTCACAGTGATGAGTGGAAATCCTTCTAGTGTTAACCTTAAACAGCACTTGGTAGGTAACTTGCAAGATTCAATATGAATCAAGCTCGTGACAACTAGAAAGCAACGATGGTGCGATTCTTTAATGAATCAAACTTGTTCCGGGAATCAGAATTGACGGCTTCAATCATGCGGATAATTTTATCCAAATGATTCACTCTTTACGTTCGCAGTCAGCTTTGGACGGTCGAGTAAAGAGAAAGGGGTTACCCGCGAAATCTTGTCAAGGAGATTTAATTAAATCTACCTGCCACAAGTACGATATTTTATATCGTCCAACGGGCTTCACAGACCGGAGGTAAAATGCTTCCGAATTAGAATGAAATGTTCAAAGCCATTTTGTTCGTGTCTACTTATGTTGCGGCATTTGAAGACGGTAGTGTTGCGGGATCCAAGAAGAAGTCGTCCCCGCATGCTTATACTTTATGCATTTAATACCTCATCTAATTCAAGAAAGCCTAAAAGTTAAGTCTTCCGCTGTATCAAACTCTGAAGCTTTCAAGAATTACAAAGGTATAAGTATGTGGGACATGATGTCACGAGGAGGCGAAGATCACAAGTGATGGATGCACAAGATCAAGGCAAGAGATTAATGCTAAAGATTGATATCAAAGATCACATCAGCATGTTCACCATAAAAGAAAAAGAAAAGAAAGACGAAGACTACGAGCTCAAGACAAGCATAGTATGCTAGGTTTATTTTATTACTGTAACTTGGGTAACACCCTTGTTTGGAGTGACCTCCCTTAGGGGGAGATTGTTGGAAATACGTTTTTACGTATTTAGGATGATTCGGTCACTCCGACAATATATTAAGTTGTAGCTCGTAGTCTAGATATCTTTATTAAACAAACAAGGCCAAGCCTAGCCTACAACATGTGTAGGTCGGCCCAATATTGTAAGCCCAAGCCCATCACAAGGCTTGGGTATATAAACCCTCTCCTTTGATGGAGAGGGTGGTGGTTTTCATATTTTACACATAGTTATCTTTCACTTTCTCTCTCTAGAAGTGTGTGAATAATACATAGCGTTTACACCAAGTATAAAAATCTTATCGTCTGATTTTTTCGAATTGATTTCCGGTTAAGAGTGCGACTCAATTATCTTTTGGAAAACAAAAAGATGGTTTGGTTTGGTTGATTATCTAAAAGCAAGTAGTTAAAATTTTCGTTGAATAAAATAGAAGTTTTAAAATTAAACTACAAATAAAAGCTTGCAACCTTGGAAATTAAAACTTAAAAATTCAAAAACTTAAAAACATGTTTAAAATAAACTAAGTGAAAGAGCGGGAAAACTAGATTTGAAACTTAAGCAAAAATAAAACCAAGGCCTGAGTCCGATCGCAATGCAATCGTACTCAAATGGTGATCCAGATCGCACTCGATGCGATCGCAAGAAGAAGAACAGATCGCACTCACTGCGATCACAACAAAAGAGATAGGATCGTACTCACTAGTGCGATGGGAGGGGCGATCGTACAACCAGATCGCAAGCACGATCGCAATGAGTGATCGTGGTCTTTGATCGTGGTTCCGAATCATAACACAAAGATCGCACTCAATGCGATCGAAACAAGGAAGTGAGACTCGATCGCACCCCAGATCGCAATGAGTGATCGTGGGCGTGGATCGTACCAGGGAAGAAACACAGATCGCAGTCTATGAAATCGTAACAAGATCGGGACCAAGTAAACCCTCCTGAGATGGAAAAGGCGTCCAAAAGGAAAATAAGCTTAAGCAAATAAGCAGTAACCAATAAGCACTTTCAAACTTCTCAGAGAGTTAAAAAGCACAAATTCATTAACTTTTACAAATACTAAACTCGAGACTTAATGAACCGAACATAAAATAAGAAAACTCTTTTAAAAGCTTAAAAGTAAATAAGCCGAAAATACAAAGAAGCCAATAAGCATCAAGAGCTTATAGCTTAAACGTATGAGAGCTTATGTAGGAATAGAAAGATCAACCTCTTAATCACGAAACATCAAAATCAACACGAATTGAGAACCATTCGGATTAAACATGAACTTTCGGATTATGAACAAAGTAAAATAAAGAAAGGTAGAAAGAGATTAGAGAACAAAAAGCTTAACTTGAATTAGAATAATGAAATCCAAATACAAGAATGATTCAAACCTTAAACTTGAAAGAAAAAGATTAAACTTAGTGAGAGAAAGTTGGGAACTTTCTCTCTCTAAAAACTAGAAAGAAAAAAATGAAAAACTAAAACTAGCTAACCCCCCTCCTAATGTGATTAGGAGGGTATTTATAGGGAAATTTGGAAGTGCATGTGTGGTGTGCTTTCTTCTTTCTTTTCTTCTCGACTCGATTTAATTCTTTGTCTTTTCTCGACGTCGTCTCGGGATTTGAACTTGTCTTAATAATTTTTCTTCTTTAATTTAGACTTGAGTTCTTCGACTTCATTAAACTTCCGTCTTTTAGACTTTTTCTTCGATAAATCTTCAGAATAGGTCTTGGACATCCGTTCTTTAAGCACTCTTGATCTTTTGACTTCGTCTTTTCTCGTTTTCTTCGATAAAAGCCCGTGAAAGCCCGTGTTTTTTTTCCTTTTTCATCTTTTTGTCCTAAAACACAATAAAAACACAAACCACGCATAATTCCGACTTTTACGACATAAAATACACGTTTTGGTCTTGTTAATATTGGAAATAAGTGGTAAAAGGATAAGTGTTTTCACACTTATTAAATCCCCTACACTTGACCATTGCAATGCCCTCATGCAATGCATTAATTTTAAAGCACGGTTTACATTTTTCATCATAAATAACCTATCTTGGCCTTTATTAAATACTAAACATTTAAGGAAAATAAGAAGACAGAAAACAAGTAAAGAAATCAGAGACTTACATTGGTTTTAGGCTGCCATGAACGTTTATCATCCTCAAGTTTCACGTTCCCCACGCCAAGCTTAAAAACGAGATCATTGTTATTATAAGTTAGTAAACTAACACGAATTCTTGTGGGCCAATTATTCACTTAGACTCCCTTATTCCTAGGTGTATCTCTTATATTTTATTTTTGTCTTGAATGATCACAAGGATTCATTGTTTGACTTATTTCGATAGTTATTTAGGCCAAAAATAAAGTGGGACGATTTAATCAATAGTTAGCTAAAGGACAAAATCTTTTAAAACTGCTTCTCGGGACCTCATAAAGTTCATATCTTGGCATAACTTGCTTCACGATTTGAGACCTTTCTCGGACCGATATTTGGCAGTGAATTCATACTTCAAATCTTGAGAGACGTTCATGAAATAATGGTCTTCTCTTCATAATAAGAATTTCTTCACTTGAAGTTTTGAGAGATTCTTCATATTTGGACCACGACTTCTTCATTTTTCTCCAATCTTTATTTTGGACTTTGATATACAACGATCCGCCTCCTTTTAGGACTTGGATCTATTTATCCTCATACCTTGCTAGGGTCTTTTCGGATAGACTTCTCCATGATCTTTAGGGGAGTATTTGCTTTTCGTCGTGTGTCTTTATCCTTCATATTGATTTTCGACAAATGATTCTTCACATCACTTTTGGATCTTTAGCAACAAAATATATCCCTCATGCCTTGTTAGGGCCTTTTCGGACTCGCCAATATTCGCATCCCGCTTCAATAAGTTATGCCTTGGCTATGAACTCTAATTAATACCGAGCAACTTTTAAACGATCTTGGGCTAGAAGCTAAGTAACTTTTCAAATCGTACAACCTTATTTATTGCAGATAAATTTATTAACAAGCGATGGGAGAATAGGCTCATAATTAACTCACATAAATTCATGAAAGAATACCAAACTTATAATTGACTCTATCATCTCTCGTTCTCCATAATTTAAAATCTCAAGGAATGAGACTCATGGATGCTTAGCCAATTAAATCAAAGTTTTAGGTTTTCGAGTCGCCTATAGGATCTTGCATTTTCTTAGACTCTTTCAAGTTTAGAATTTGCGTTTTAAAGTTCCCTTGATAAACGA
Source organism: Glebionis coronaria (assembly GCA_025667525.1). NCBI lineage: Eukaryota > Viridiplantae > Streptophyta > Magnoliopsida > Asterales > Asteraceae > Glebionis > Glebionis coronaria. The sequence goes on along the minus strand of CM046875.1, from coordinate 551,361,922 downwards.
CTCTCTAGGATCAATTATAGGAACTTGCGAAAAGTTCTTGTTCTTAACCCGTGAGAGTTAAGACTTTCGCGTTTTAAAGCTCCCTATATAAAAGCCTAGCAAAACTTGACTTAAACATGTTAAGGATACTAGCTAGAGTAAACTTAGACAAGTAAACTCGGGTTGAGTCCAAATATTCACGACTTTGAAAAATTTAATACCACTTTATTAAACTTTATTTAAGCAAGGAAAGAAAATAAACATAACAAAGGAAACTACAACTATACAACTAGGCCAAAATAGATTAAAAATTTTGAAAAATTTCGAAAAATCGAATTTTCCGGTTAAAATGAGGGCAATTTCATGGAAAAGACCACTTAACTTCGATAGAAGTCCCCCTACACTTAATATAAACATTGTCCTCAATGTTTAAGCATGTGAGAGTAAACTCCCACACACTTAGGACATTGTGCACGTTGTTTAAATCTTGCTAAGGAAAGGAAAACTATAGTGATTTCAATGTGAACATATAAGATATGAAATATTGAATCACGACAGTTTAGGAAGGAACCAGGAAGACGGGTACACGGGATCACGGTTCGTCAAAAGTCATCGAGGTGCTCTTTGAAGCTTGAATCCCTGCACAAAATAAGAAACAAGACAACCAACACATACGGGGCTCCCCCTACACTTATTATGAAAGCAGTAAAGGATAGATCACGGGTTGCCTCCCGAGAAGCGCTTGTTTTTTATAACCGAGTCACGAGCCTGACTCGACCCATATTTAGTTTATGGGAAACGTGGTGAGGGATGGGATCATCTCATGAGAGATGTCCTCACCAAAGTACAGCTTCAAACGCTGGCCATTCACCTTAAAATTGGGCCCATTTGGCTGAGAAAGCTCAATGGTGCCATATGGAAAGACTTTGGCGACGGTGAATGGACCAGACCAGCGGCTCTTCAACTTGCCCGAGAAGATCTTCAACCAAGAGTTAAAAAGTAAAACTTGATCACCAACGTGGAACTCTCGGTTCTTAATCCTTGCGTCATGGATGATCTTGGTCTTCTCCTTGTAGATCAGTGAGTTCTCGTAATCTTCATTCCGCAGTTGGTTGAGCTCGTTGAGTTGAATCTTGCGAAGATCACTGGCTTTGTTGATGTCGAAGTTAGCCCACTTCAAGGCCCAGTACGCCTTATGTTCCAGCTCGATGGGGAGGTGGCATACTTTCCCGTACACAAGACGATAAGGTGTACAACCAATCGGAGTCTTATATGCGGTACGGAAAGCCCACAGAGCATCATCTAACTTATCGGCCCACGCGGCACGATGCTCTCCCATAGTACGTTCCAGAATTCGCTTCAATCCACGGTTGGAAATCTCGGCTTGCCCATTGGTTTGGGGATGATAGGCGGTGGAAAGACGGTGATTGACACCATACTTAGCCATGACTCTTGCAAATTGATCATTGCAAAAATGAGTCCCGCGATAACTGATTATAGCACGAGGAACATCGAATCGAGCAAACAGCTGCTTCAAAAAGTTCACAACCACCCTCGCATCGTTCGTTGGGAGAGCCTTAGCTTCAACCCATTTAGAAACATAGTCAACGGGGCTACGAGGATGTACTTGTTCCCTTTGGATGATGGAAGTGGCCCCATAAAGTCGATGCCCCATACGTCAAAGATTTTACATTCTTGTATGAAATTTTGAGGCATCTCATCTTTATGTGTGATCTTGCCTTGGCGTTGGCAAGCATCACAATGCTTAACCATTTCGTGAGCGTCACGATAAATGGTGGGCCAATAGAATCCAGAGTCAAACACTTTCTTAGCGGTGTAGTTGGGACCAAAGTGACCACCGGGGGGTCCTTTATGGCAAGCATCAAGGATTTTCAAAGCTGCCGGTCCATCAACACATCGACGAATGATCAGATCAGCACATTGTTTGGATAGATAAGGGTCATCCCAGAAGTAAGTCTTAACATCTTTAAAGAACTTCTTCTTTTCTTGGGATGTTAACCCTTTGATGAGAATACCACCCGCTAAGTAGTTTGCAATGTCCGCAAACCACGGGGTGTCATCAAGATTGGAGTGAATAGACATTAAGGTCTCAAGGGGAAAAGAGTCATTGATCTCTTGGTTCGGATGATCCCCTTGATACGGATCCTCAAGTCTACTCAAATGATCTGCTGCTAGGTTTTCGGCTCCCTTTTTGTCACGAATTTCAATGTTGAATTCTTGAAGGAGCAAAACCCAACGAAGAAGTCTTGGCTTAGAATCTTGCTTAGTTAACAAGTACTTCAACACGGAATGATCGGTATAGAGAATGGTGGTGGATAAAACAAGATAGGGGCGGAATTTTTCAAAAGCATAGACAACAGCTAAAAGCTCTTTTTCGGTTGTCGTATAATGCAATTGAGCCCCTGTCATTGTCTTGCTAGCGTAATGGATTGGTTGGAAGTGTTTATTCACTCTTTGGCCCAAAACCGCTCCAATAGCAAAGTCGCTAGCATCGCACATCAACTCGAAAGGTAGCTCCAATTAGGGGTAACCAAGACCGGTGCCTTAGTTAGCTTATCCTTGAGAAGATTGAAGGCTTCAATACACTCTTTGGAAAAGATAAAAGGAGTATCTTTTTCCAAGAGGTGGGTCATCTGGCGAGCGATTTTAGAGAAATCCTGAATGAATCGACGATAGAATCCCGCATGACCCAGAAAACTTCTCGCACCCTTCACGGTTGAAGGTGGAGGTAATTTGGCTATGACATCCACTTTAGCACGATCCACTTCAAGACCGGCTTTTGAGATTTTGTGTCCTAGCACAATGCCTTCTTTTACCATAAAATGGCATTTTTCCCAATTTAGAACAAGGCGAGTGTCTTTGCACCGCTTAAGCATACGTTCTAAATTGGCAAGGCAAGAAGAGAATGAATCACCATAAACCGAGAAATCATCCATGAAGACTTCCATAGTTTCTTCAACCATGTCATGGAAGATAGCCATCATACACCTTTGGAATGTCCCAGGAGCATTGCACAAGCCGAAAGGTATTCTTTTGTAAGCAAATGTTCCATAAGGACAAGTGAATGTGGTTTTCTCTTGGTCATGGGGATCGATGGGTATTTGAAAATAACTCGAGAAACCGTCTAAAAAGCAGTAATAGTCATTACCCGCTAGACGTTCAAGCATTTGGTCCATGAAAGGAAGGGGAAAATGATCCTTTCTCGTAGCATCATTGAGTTTGCGATAGTCTATACAAACTCTCCACCCTGTAACGAGATGAGTAGGAATCAACTCGTTGTTTTCGTTGGGAACAACGGTGATTCCGCCTTTCTTAGGCACACAATGGACTGGACTAACCCACGGTGAATCCGAGATAGGATAGATCAATCCCGCATCAAGAAGTTTGATAACCTCTTTTTTGTTAACGTCAGGGATCTTAGGATTCACCCTTCGTTGGCTTTGAATAGTGGGTTTAAAGTCGTCCTCCATGAGACTTTTATGTGTGCAAAAGTGAGGATTAATTCCACGAATATCGGAGATCTTCCACGCAATCGCTTGCTTATGATTCTTCAATACGGCGATAAGTCGGTATTTTTCTTCTTCTTTCAGGTCCTTTGCGATGAAGACCGGTAACTTCTTGTTGTCTTCAAGGAAAACGTACTCGAGATGAGACTTAAGATCCTTAAGGTCTAAATCCGGAGGATTTTTGATGGATGGCGTAGTCAACTGCGGATCATCGGTAGAGATAGCCTTAGGAGACTGTGGAGAAATATGGTCCTCATTGAGAAGTTTCTCAATGGTACGAATGTTTTCATCCCAATTAGAGGGAGAATCGTCATATTGTAAATCCACATCTCCCAGAGTTGCTTCAAATTCTTTCAAGAGGAAATCACTTTCTCCATATGGAGTCAATGACGGAGCAATTGAGGCAACGGTCTCAACATTGGGTAGAGAAGAGAGATTACTTTTGCAAGCATCATGAAAGTGTTCTTCACAAGCCTCATCGAGGACATCAATAGCATTAACACTCTCATATGAATAAGGTTGCTTAGAAATCTTACCCATGTTGAAGACAATTTTAACATCACCAACTCTCATGATTATTTCGCCCGCGGCTACATCAATGAGAGTGCGACCGGTCCTCAAGAAGGGACGTCCAACGATTAATGGAACACGAGGATCCATCTCGTAGTCAACGACAACAAAATCCGCCGTAAATGTGAATTTGTCGACGCCGACGAAGACATCTTCGGCTATCCCCACAGGATAAGCAACCGTACGGTTAGCTAATTCCAAAGTCATTCGGGTGGGGACTAGCTCGGGGAGAGGTAATTGCTTCCAAACACTTAAAGGCATTAAGTTTATACTAGCACCAAGATTGGCTAGGGCCATGCAATTCTCTACTCCCGGGAAGTTGCAAGGAATCAAGAAGCGACCCGGAACACCAAGTTTGGTTGGTAATTTCCTTAAGAGCACTGCGGAGCAATTCTCATTAAGTTGGGTCTGAGCAATGTCAAGAAGCTTCTCCTTGTCACTAAGAAGATCTTTAAACATCTTCGCATATTTAGGCATGTGAGCGAGAGCCTCGGCAAAGGAGATGTTAAAATTCAATTGTTTAAACATTTTGAGAAAGTTTGAAACTTGAATATCATCTTTGCTCTTTTGCTTCTCTTTCCTCAACCTTGAAGGATAAGGTATATCGGATGAAGAGGAAGGCTTTAGGGGGTAGGATCACTCACAACCGCGGGTGGTGGGGGAATGGGGATAAAAGGCAAAGGAGGTGAGGAAAGTTGCTCTTTTTCCTTGTTCATAATCACGGGTGGAGGTATAGGAAGCTCGGGTTCCGTATAACCTTTTCCACTACGAGTGGTGATTGCTTTCATCTCCCCTCTTGGATTCGCAACGTTGTTACTCGGAAGAGTACCCGAAGAAGAGGGTTGATTACCTTGGAAGAGCGAACCTAACATATCACGTAAATTATCCGCTTGAGTGCTGAAAGAGTCTCTCATGTCTGCACGAATATCATTGCTTTGTTTTGCCATGTCATTCCTTAGCTCGGCTCGAATATCGCTCCCTTGTTTCGCCATTTCTCCCTTCAAGTTGATGAATTGACTCTGAAGATTCGTCACCATCTCTCTATTAGTCCTCATGAACGTCTCGACCTCTTGATTCAATGCCATCGGTTGATTGAGAGGTGGAGCTTGGTAAGCTTGAGAATTTCCTTGAGGTGGGTATGGGTTTCTTTGGGATTGATATTGATTGTTAGCACGAGGTTGGGATTGGTTATTTCGGTTATAGCTTTGTTGTTGGTTTTGGTTTGGAGGAGTAAAACCGGGTGGAGCAAGATAGTTGTTTGAACGATAACTTAGCAAGTTACGGTCTCCTTGAGGACGAGCTTGATAGCCTCCCGTGGGATAAGTACCGTATGCCGCGTTAATGTTTTCAGAAAAATTGCCTTGAGTAGAAGGACAATCATTGTAAGAATGAGGACCACCGCATGTGTCACAAGAAATAGCAACGGCTTTAGCTTGTTGAGTTTGGTTAGTAGCCAAAATTTGCATACTTTTGCTAATTTCAAGAATAGCACGTTCCATGGCGGACATGTCGGTGGTGGAAGAAGTAGATGAAACATTGACTCTCGGATTAGATCTTGAGGATGCGGATGAATCCCAATTCTTGTGGTGAGTAGTCATGTTTTCAATCAACTCTACACTCCTCCGGTCTCCTTTTCATAAAAGTACCACCGGCGGCGGCATTGATCGTGTCACGATCACGAAAAGTGAGACCATTGTAGAAGGTATCAATGAGAGTGACGGGGAGCATGTTGTGATTTGGACAACGGTCGATCAAATCATTGTATCGTTCCCAAGCATCAAAGAGCGATTCATCATTGTCTTGCATGAATCCACTAATTTGGTTACGAAGGCTCGTGACCATGGATGGTGGGAAGTAGCGCGACAAAAAGCGTTGAGTCATGTCATTCCAAGTATGTATAGAATTCTTTGGGAGACGGTCAAACCATTTTTCGGCATGGTGAGAAAGCGAGTGGGGAAATAGTTGAAGGCGAATTTCATCCATAGAAACACCGGGTGACTTCATGCTTTGGGTAATGGTAATAAATTTGTCGAGGTGTTTGTTGGCATCATCATCCAGAATTCCGCGAAATGGATTAGTTTGCACTTGTTGGATCATGTGATGCTTCAATGAAAACTCCTGAGCCGTGATGTGCATCGGCGTAATCGGGCCTCCGCGTCCGTTCATGGTGGGTTGACACAATTCCTCCATTGTTCGTAAATCAGGTAGGGGAACATTGTTGTTGTTGTTATTCAAATTGGGTAGAGGTGGGTTATTATTGTTGTTATGCACACCAGCCATATCTAAATCTTCACGAGTCTCGGGCTCAGAATAGTTTGAAGATCTAGTACGCATACACCTTCAGAAGAAAAATACACAGAGAGAATATCTATATAATCTTTTTGGTGCAAAACCTTTGGAAAAGAATTGCTTTTTATGATTTTTTCAATGTTTTGTATTTTTGAAAAGTTTTTAAATTTTTATGGGTTTTTGAAAATTTTTGTACTCGAAAATAACGTTCCCGAAAGAACGAGTCCCAAAATTCAATGCGCTCTCACTAGAAACCGTTAATCTTAACGAAAAGAGCCGGCAGCGGCGCCATTAATACATAGCGTTTACACCAAGTATAAAAATCTTATCGTCCGATCTTTTCGAATTGATTTCCGGTTAAGAGTGCGAATCAATTGTCTTTTGGAAAACAAAAAGATGGTTTGGTCTGGTTGATTATCTAAAAGCAAGTAGTTAAAATTTTCGTTGAATAAAATAGAAGTCTTAAAATTAAACTACAAATAAAAGCTTGCAACCTTGGAAATTAAAACTTAAAAATTCAAAAACTTAAAAACATGTTTAAAATAAACTAAGTAAAAGAGCGGGAAAAACTAGATTTGAAACTTAAGCAAAAATAAAACCAAGGCCTGAGTCCTATCGCAATGCAATCGTACTCAAATGGTGATCCAGATCGCACTCGATGTGATCGCAAAAAGAAGAACAGATCGCACTCACTGCGATCACAACAAAAGAGATAGGATCGTACTCACTAGTGCGATGGGAGGGGCGATCGTACTACCAGATCGAAACCACGATCGCAATGAGTGATCGTGGTTCCGGATCGTAACACAAAGATCGCACTCAATGCGATAGAAACAAGGAAGTGAGACTCGATCGCACCCCAGATCGCAATGAGTGATCGTGGGCGTGGATCGTACCGGGGAAGGAACACAGATCGCAGTCTATGCAATCGTAACAAGATCGGGACCAAGTAAACCCTCCTGAGATGGAAAAGGCGTCCAAAAGGAAAATAAGCTTAAGCAAATAAGCAGTAACCAATAAGCACTTTCAAACTTCTCAGAGAGTTAAAAAGCACAAATTCATTAACTTTTACAAATACTAAACTCGAGACTTAATGAACCGAACATAAAATAAGAAAACTCTTTAAAAAGCTTAAAAATAAATAAGTCGAAAATACAAAGAAGCCAATAAGCATCAAGAGCTTATAGCTTAAACGTATGAGAGCTTATGTAGGAATAGAAAGATCAACCTCTTAATCACAAAACATCAAAATCAACACGAATTGAGAACCATTTGGATTAAACATGAACTTTCGGATTAAGAACAAAGTAAAATAAAGAAAGGTAGAAAGAGATTAGAGAACAAAAAGCTTAACTTGAATTAGATTAATGAAATCCAAATACAAGAATGATTCAAACCTTAAACTTGAAAGAAAAAGATGAAACTTAGTGAGAGAAAGTTGGGAACTTTCTCTCTCTAAAAACTAGAAAGAAAAAAATGAAAAACTAAAACTAGCTAACCCCCCTCCTAATGTGATTAGGAGGGTATTTATATGGAAATTTGGAAGTGCATGTGTGGTGTGCTTTCTTCTTTCTTTTCTTCTCGACTCGATTTAATTCTTTGTCTTTTCTCGACGTCGTCTCGGGATTTGAACTTGTCTTAATAATTTTTCTTCTTTAATTTAGACTTAAGTTCTTCGACTTCATTAAACTTCCGTCTTTTAGACTTTTTCTTCGATAAATCTTCAGAATAGGTCTTGGACATCCGTTCTTTAAGCACTCTTGATCTTTTGACTTCGTCTTTTCTCGTTTTCTTCGATAAAAGCCCGTGAAAGCCTGTGTTTTCTTACTTTTTCATCTTTTGGTCCTAAAACATAATAAAAACACAAACCACGCATAATTCCGACTTTTACGACATAAAATACACGTTTTGGTCTTGTTAATATTGGAAATAAGTGGTAAAAGGATAAGTGTTTTCACACTTATTAGTGAACTCCATCATCTCTCTATCTCTTTATCTCTCTAAAACATAAGCAAGATTTACATATCCTTCAAAACTCTTTATTAACTTTTGGTCTACTCTCTTCTTCCAAATCGTGTATCTCTTCACTATCGGGCCTAACAACAAGACAATCAAGATCGGTCCATTGGGAGTCATCAAGATATAAGTGCTGATTCTTAGATTGAGCTTGCTCAAGGTACTTAGGATTAGCAAAACTAGGTCTATCCTTGAAAAACGAACAAGGTGCCAACATTCTCATGGTTTGAATTGATTGATTAGTTTTGTAAACAATTTTCTTGTAAAAATCAAGTTGAGTTTCAATTTCCACCATTTTGTCGATGTCCTTCGCTTGTTTAGTTTTGAAATCCTTTTCCATCTTTTCAACCACTGCTTTCTTTTCATTCATAAGTTTAGTTTTATCCTCTTGAATAAAACCATTTACTTGAGTTAGCTCATTGACTTTAGTGGCAGCAAGATACGTTTTGTGATGTTCATTACTCAAAGAGGTGTTATAATTACGTTTCTCTTGTTCAAGAAGCTTAAGAGTTTCGTTATATTTTTCTTAAAAATCATCCTTTTTAACATTAATTAAACACCCTTTGTATCCCTCAACCTCATTGGTCTTTTGAAGAAGCTGAGCTCTATAGCTATCAATAGTCTCACTAGATTTAATTAGAGCAGCTTTCCATTCTTCGAGATTTTAAGTGAGCGTAGCGTTTGCCTTCTTTAGTTGCTTTTGACTCTTTCTAGTTTCTTTGACATCCTTTTGTAAAGAAGCAATTAAGTTAGCAAGCGCAATACGCTCCTCGTCATCATCATACTCATTTGCATGTTGATCATCCTCAGACTCATTATTGCACATGTCTGATGAATCGGGTGTGGTATTGCTATCAACCGTTTCCATCATACATGTGTCATTAATGGCTTTGGGTAGCTCACAATGCTCATGAGTATTACCAAACACATTATATTCCTCTTCAGTGTGTACCTTATCGATTGGCTCAGTGTCAAAGATAGGACCATTGTCATCTTCATTGACGTTGAGAACTTATTCAACATTTTCCATGTACGAGTAATGTGCTTCAATTTCTTGATCGAAGGCTTCATCATCAGTATCATCAAGCATTGCTCCTTCCTCAGCCGACAGTTTAACCCCAGCTTCCATCTTCTTACAAAGTAGCATCTTTTCCTTATGATAGCCAGAGTCCCTAACCCGTTTTGGCTTCCTACATTCCTTTGCCATATGCCCATAGCCTTGACAATTAAAGCACTGAATCCCACTTTGCTGAACCACTTGAGTACCAACAGTCTCCTTATTCCCAACAGCAGTAGCAATCCTCTGAGCATCATACTTAGCAGTTTGTCGGTCATACCGTACAGAACCCTCAACATGTGTTGGATTACGTCGATCATACCTTGGAGTACTTTCATCACGTTAACGTGTATCATACCTTCGAGGACTCTCAACATATTGGTTCCTTGTATTTGATGATGTTCGAAGATTGTTGTTGGTGGGTTTGAAGATTTTCTTGTAGGTCTTCATAATGAAAGCAATTTGTTGCTTCATCTCCCTATCCTTCTGAGCTAGTTCTTCATTACTGTCCTCTTCAGATGATGGCTCAGGTGATGGTGATAATGATCTTGGTTCTTTGTCTCGTGATCGTGTGGGAGCAGAATACTTAGATGAAGTGGAGTATCTTGCTGAGGAGGATGTACTGGAGTACCTTGGTGAGGATGATGTTGTGGAGTATGACTTTGGATCACGAGAGCGATGATCTTGAGTGTGTTGAGTGGTAGACACCAAAGCAAGTGGATTAGCAGTCTTTGCTATCCTTTCAGCACGAAGTTCATTTTCCTCATTCTAAAATTGTTTCAGAATGTCAAAGAGCGTGTGATAGTTGACTTCGTTTAACTTACTTTGTTGTTTCACCAAAGTTACAAATCGTGTCCACTCAGGTTGAAGTTGCTCTAGAAATTGCACATTGACTTGCATGGCGGAGACTTGCAAATTGTTTCTTGTCATTTCATTCATCATCTTGTAGAACCTTGAGTAATATGAATCAATTGATTCCCCATCCAATGAAGTAAACTTACCAGAGTTCCAGAACAAGTTAGTTTTGACATCTTGCTTGTTAAGTGATTCACCTTGTTGCAAGCGTTCAATGGCAAACCACATCTCTTTAGCAATAGAACATGCATCAACCATTTAGTAAATATCATCCCCTATCCCACTTAGAATCAAATAGATTGCTTCTTTCTCTGCATCAATCCAAGCACGGTTCTCTTTCGAAGTGTTCTCATATGTTTCCTTAATTGTTTGCTCATTGGAACCAGTCGTCGAGTCGGTTGCTGGAATTGCAGGAACGGTGATTGTAGTGGGAGTATAAGGTCCTTCTTTGATGCAACGTCGAAGAACATCACCATTGGGTTTGGTGTCAAGATATCTAAGGAATCGTGATTGCCATTGTGCATATCTACCAGTCACAAGCATTGGTGGTCTCTCTTTGTTACCCGCCACCATGATGTTGTTATTAGTAACACGATATTCAGCAGTAGAATCCATCTCAAGACTGAAGTGAAGTGAATAGGATCTTAAGTAGATGTTGTTGTGAGTATATTGTGGTTGAAACTTCAAGAAAATGGTGTGAAAACCCCAAACAATGTCTTTGTAACCAAAAAATTCTTAAGCGAAAAATCACACGATTCCAACCTAATTCGGAATAAATCTTCAAAAATCAATTCTGAATATGAATCAAAGAGCTAGTTCAGAATCTGTTAAACCTTGACCTAATTCGGAATCAGTTAAACCTTGACCTAATTTGGAATCGATGGAATTCTGACCTAGTTCGGAATCGATAAAGTTTTGACGTAATTCGGAATCGATGGAAGTCTGATGTAATCTGGAATGATGGAATTCTGATGTAATTCGGAATGATGGAATTCTGATGTAATTCGGAATGATGGAATTCTGATGTAATTCGGAATGATGGAATTCGGATCTAATTCGGAATGTGAAGTCAACACGTAGTTCGGAATCTGAGATCCACACGTAGTTCGGAATCTGAAATCCACACGTAGTTCCGAATTCGTCTCTTTCCCACCTAATTCGGAATACGCCTCTTTCCCACCTAGTTCGGAATGCCTATCTTTTCCACCTAATTCGGAATACGCCTCTTTCCCACCTAGTTCGGAATGTCTATCTTTCCCACCTAGTTCGGAATGCCTAACTTTCCCACCTAGTTAGGAAAACTCCAAAACCCTAGTATCCCGAGTTACAAAAACAGTGATCCCGAATAACAACAATTTTTTACCTATTGATTTTTCCCAAAAATCAAGCCAAAAATTCTAACTTTTTATGAAAAATCACCAATATGAAGAACACAAATTCCTACCACAACTTTGTAGGTAATTTGTATGAAGATTTTGAGCGCAAAAACACAAAAAAAAATTATACGAGATGATTTTAAGATGAAAAATCACACGAAATCAAAAATGATAACCACAAACTAAACACAAATCTACCCCATGGCGATTGATACCAATTGTTGTCCCTAATAATATGATGATAGATTAAATAAATGATATGGAAAAGAAATGAATTTTAGAGAGAGAAAGTAGTGAGAGAAAGTAGAGAGAGAGATGATTAACTTGTGAAATCAGATTAAGAGTTATGAGATCATCCACCCTCCTAACATGCTAGGAGGGTGCTTATATAGTCCACCCACATGCGGGCTCTCTAATGGACTATATTGTTCTGTGTCGGGCTTGAATAAATGCTTAGTACCTTGAAAGAGGCCTTTTAAGCTAACCATCAAGCCCGTAATGTCACGACTATTTTAACTAACTATTACAACGTTCTAATAAATATTACAATATAAACCTATGACCAAACATTCATGTTTGACTCAATATTTTGAGGCAAACATAACAACACACCTCCCCTCCTCCTATAAATACCCTCCTAATCCTTTATTAGGAGTTGTTAGTTAATTAGTTTATTTTTAGTTTTCAAGTAAGGTAATTATGAGTAGGTGTTATTTTCTCTCTCTAGAATTTTCTCTCATGTTTGTTTAATCTTTAATCTTTTGATCTTGTAATTAAATCTTAATCATCTTCATTAATTCAAAGCTTTTTAGTTAATTGTCATTCTACCTTTCTTGTTTTTAATCTATTGTTTTGTTTTCATAATCATGTAGATTGTTTAATCTTGATGCTTATAGTTTAATTGATATACTTGTTTGATTGTTCTTATGGTTTTGATGTGTTTGATCTTTTTAGCTTATTGTGTTTAGTGCTTATTGTGTTATTTTCTTATTTTTAATCAAGTGTTTTTAATAGTTTATTTCTATAAAAAGTTGATTTTAGATATTTTGATTATTTAGTGTTTTCATAGTTTTTAAATTGTGGCTTATTTGTTTTTTCTTAAAATCAAACCGGTTAAGTTTTTTGATTAAGTGCTTATTTTCATTTTAGCTTATTTGTTCTTATCCGGGTTCTTAAAACCCTTGTATTCCGAATAGCATGCATACACATAATGCCGAATAGTAGTAAGTACATCATATTCCGGACAGTGACCAAATCAATATTCCGGATAAGCAACAAAGTCTCATTCCGAATTAGATAGGAATCCCGGATTCCGGATTGCATCAGGAAGACCTATTCCGGATTGGTAACAAAACTCGTAGTCCGGATTAGTAAGATTAGTAGTATTCTGCATTACCTTTGAATTTCAGATTCCGGATAAGAGTTAGAAAGCTTATTCCGGATTGCTTGCTTTATAGCATATTCCGGATTAGCTGTGTTTATACATTCCGGATAAGGTGTGAAATCCACACATTCCGGATTGTATGTGGAATACATATTCCGAATAGTGAGTAGGACTTGATTTCAGATTAGGTATTGTTTTGGTATTCTGACTTAATTTTTTGTTTTAATTTCAAACTTTATTTTCCCGCCATTTTTACTTAGCTTTGTTTTAACTTATCTTGTCTTAGTTTAATTTCAAAGTGATTTATTTTCAAGTTTACGTTTTTATAAAGTTTTAATTTCAAGTTTACATTTTATTAAGTTTTAATCTTTAGTCATTTATTTTTAAAAGTCTTTATTTTTAGTTTATATCTTTAAAGTTTTCAACTTTATTTTAAAATTGATAACCACTTTCTTTCTTTTTACCAAGAAAAATTGAGTCACACATTTAACCATGGTCAATTCGATTAGACATAATTTAAAGAACATTTTTCCAACATTAAAATGGCGTCGCTGCCGAATCTTTTCGTGAATATTAACGGTTTTTTGAGAGAGACACGTTAGATTTTGGGATCCGTTCACTTTTGAACGTTATAATTCGTGTCAAAAAATTTCAAAATTCCAAAAACATTTAAAAAATCATAAAAAGCAATTATTTTTCAAAGGTTTTGCACCGAAACTATTTTCTTTTCACGTTAACCATTATTTTTCTTCTATTTTGCAATCTTTTTCTTTTGTAGGTGTATGCGTACCCGTTCAAGAAGGAGGAAATCCATTCAAGCCGCTACTATTGAACCTCCTGTTGTAGAGCCTCCCGTTGTCAATACAATGGAGAACCGTCCAATGATCGAGCTTTTGCAATCACACCTCGAAGGCAATGATGATGCGATTGTGGTGCCGGCTATTGACGCCAACAACTTCAAGCTCAAATCTGGGTTTATTCAAATGGTTTCCGCAACACCTTTTCTGGGCCGTACTCATGACAATCCTCATGATTACATCAAGAGGTTCATACACTTATCCAATACTGTAAAATTTAATGGGGTTTCACAAGAGGCAATTCGTTTGCTCCTCTTTCCTTTCTCCCTCGAGGGAAAAGCCTGGACTTGGCTTGATAAGGAACGACCCCGGAGTATTGCAACATGGACGGACCTTGAAACAAAGTTCATAAGCTATTTCTTTCCACCCTCACGTATTACCGCTTTGCGGAATGACATTATCAACTTTGAACAAAAGTACGGTGAGACATTTAGTGAATCTTGGGATCGTTTTAAGGAACTTTTAAGAAAGTGTCCACAACAAGGTTTTACAAAGGTAAATCAAATTAACACTTTTTATAATGGATTAACTTTGAATGACCAAGATTCACTAAATAGTGATTCGGGGGGTAATATTCTTATGAAAATTATGAATGAGGCTTGGACAATTATTGAGAACAAAGCCAAACTCCAAACCGAGTGTGTTAGGGCTACTATGGCTAGTGCTAGTTCTAGTGACACCGACAAGAAAATTGATGTGCTTACTTCAATCATGACTGACCTTGCTTTACATGTTAAGAATAATTTGCAAGGTAAAGCCTTGAGTGAGTCATGTGAAATTTGTGGGGGATCACATTCATACTTAAATTGTGATAAGGTTCATGACCCCTCTCAACAAGAAGTGTATGCTTATAACACTAATGAGAGGGTGCATTTTAAACCAAATGTGGATGCTAATAATCTTTCTTATAGATCTACTAATTATTTGGCTCCTCCCAGTTTTCAACCCCATGCTAGACCCCCTCCTCAATTGACCAATGCCCAATACCCACCAAGGAACCAAGGCCAACAAAGGAAAAATTATCAAGGAAATTCTTCCAACAATCAAAGGAATTTTAATTCAAACCAAGGGAATTTTAATGGTCAAAATCAACGGAATTTTAATGGGCCAAACTAAGGGTTTCAAAATAACAACTTTAATCAAGGTTTTAATAATAACAATGGTTTTCAACCACAATTTCAAAACCAAGATTCTAATAATCAAGGGTATAATCAAATGAACATGCATAATCCAATGGAATTGGTTCTACAAACGTTGACTGAACATGAGCGAACAATGAAAGCGCTGCAAGAATCGACTAGAGAGATACAAGAATCAACCGATAGGAAAATTATGCAAATGATTCAAACCCTTCGTTCCCAAGGTGCCCTCCCTTCTAAAACCGTCACCAATCATAGGGCCAACATTAATGCCATCACTACTAGGAGCGGTAAGACCATCGTAGAACCTTCTTATTGCACACCTAACCAAGGACCCGACATTCCTTCTACTTCTACCTACTGTCCTTCACCTTCTACTTGTGACATACCACCGTTATGCCTTCGACTACACCTTATGTCCGACCTATACCTCAAGTTTATACCACACATTCGGTTCCAAAACCGGTTCCTCCACCTTCTACTTCTACCCCTCCTCCACCCAAGGATGTAAGTGAGAATTCCATTCCAAAGCCTTCATCTCAACCCAATATACCTTATCCCTCAAGGTTGAGGAAAGAGAAATTGAAGAATAAGGATGATATTCAAGTTTTGAACTTCCTAAAAATGTTCAAACAATTGAATTTTAATATCACCTTTGCCGAGGCTCTCGCTCACATGCCTAAATATGCTAAGATGTTTAAGGATCTTTTAAGTGATAAGGAAAAATTGCTCGATATCTCCAATACCCAATTGAATGAGAATTGTTCTGCCGTTCTTTTGAGAAAACTTCCGCTTAAGTTAGGAGATCCCGGTCGATTCCTTATTCCTTGTAATTTTCTGGGTGTAGAGAATTGTATGGCTTTGGGGGATGTCAGTGCGAGTATCAATCTTATGCCATTGTCCGTGTGGAAGAAATTATCTTTACCCGAGCTAGTCCCCACTCGTATGACATTAGAATTAGCTAACAATTCGGTTGCTTATCCAGTGGGGATAGCCGAGGATGTGTTCGTTGGAGTTAACAAATTCACTTTCCCTGCCGATTTCGTTGTCGTCGTCTATGAAATGGATCACGTGTTCCCTTAATTGTGGGATGACCCTCCTTGAGAACCGGGCGTACATTGATTGATGTAGCCGCGGGTGAACTTATCATGAGGGTCAGGGATGATAAAATTGTCTTTAACATGGGTAAACTTTCCAAACGTCCCAATGAGCCCGAATCCGTGAATTTCATTGATGTGCTCAACGAAGCATGTGAAGAAAATTTTCATGAGGCATGTAAGAGCGGGAGTTCTCCTTTACCTCATGTTGAGAACGTAGCTTCTATTTCTCCATCATTGACTCCATTTGGAGAAAGTGACTTTCGTTTAAAAGAATTTGAAGCAAGTTTAGGGGATGTGGACTTAAAATATGACGATTCTTCCTCCAATTGGGAAGAAGACATTAGTACTATTGAGAAACTTCTCAATGAGGACCATATTTCTCCACCTTCTCCTATGGAAGTTACAAACGATGATCCTAATTTGACTAAGTCTTCCATCGACAATCCTCCGGACTTAGAGATTAAGGAATTATCATCTCATCTTGAATACGTTTTTCTAGAATACAATAAGAAGTTACCCGTCATCATTGCAAAGGACTTAAAAGAGGATGAAAAATCCCGACTTATCGATGTGCTAAAAAATCATAAGAAAGCAATTGCTTGGAAAATTTCCGACATCCGCGGACTCATAAAATTCTCATGGAAGATGACTTTAAACCCGCAATACAAAGCGAAAGAAGGGTTAATCCAAAAATTCATGATGTCATCAAGAAAGAAGTTATCAAACTTCTAGATTCCGGAATGATTTACCCTATTTCAGATTCGCCATGGGTTAGTCCCGTCCATTGTGTGCCTAAGAAAGACGGAATAACCGTTGTTCCGAATGAAAACAACGAGTTGATTCCTACTCGACTTGTCACAGGTTGGCGAGTTTGCATAGACTATCGCAAGCTCAATGATGCCACTCGTAAGGATTATTTTCCTCTTCCTTTCATGGATCAAATGCTCGAGCGTTGAGCGGGTAATGACTACTATTGCTTCTTAGATGGTTTCTACGGGTATTTTCAATTCCTATCGATCCAAAAGACCAAGAGAAAACCACATTCACTTGTCCTTATGGAACATTTTCTTAAAAAAGAATGCCTTTCGGCTTATGCAATGCTCTTGGGACTTTCCAAAGGTGTATGATGGCTATATTTCATGACATGGTTGAAGAAACTATGGAAGTATTTATGGACGATTTCTCAGTCTATGGTGATTCTTTCTCATCTTGCCTTGCCAATTTAGAACGAATGCTTAAACGGTGTGAAGACACTCGTCTCGTTCTTAATTGGGAAAAATGCCATTTCATGGTAAAAGAAGGCATTGTCCTTGGTCATAAAAGTTCCAAAGCCGGTATCGAAGTCGACCGTGCTAAAGTTGACGTCATTGCTAAGTTTCTTCCACCTACCACCATCAAAGGAGTTATGAGTTTTTTAGGTCATGCGGGATTTTATTGTCGTTTCATCCAAGATTTCTCTAAGATAGCTCGACCAATGACTCACCTCTTAGAAAAGGATGCTCCTTTCCTCTTTTCTCAAGAATGTCTCGATTCTTTCGAACTTCTTAAAGGTAAATTAACTAGGGCACCGGTCTTAGTCTCTCCAAACTGGGAGTTACCTTTCGAGCTCATGTGCGATTCTAGTGATTTCGTGGTAGGAGCGGTTTTAGGTCAACGAGTGAACAAATACTTCCAACCAATCCATTATGCTAGCAAGACAATAACGGGGGTCAATTTCATTATGCCACTACCAAAAAAGAGCTCTTAGCCGTAGTGTATGCTTTTGAGAAATTCCGCCCCTATCTTGTGCTTTCCACCTGATAACGCTCAAATCTAACATATTTATATGAGCGTATTCATGGTGTTTATGCATATATTTATGTGATTATTATGAACATATGATACTTAATGATCTTTATTTGTTATTGTAGGTTCATCAATGGTTACATCACGATAAATGAAGAAAAGACGTCAATTGGAGGTGAAAAGATGAACGAGACATGAAAGTGTAGCTCTCGTATGATAAATAATACAATAATAAAGAGTCTTGGAAAGTTTGGAAGAAAGAAAGGTGGAAGAAACAAAGAAGAAGGACTAGAAGGGAAAAGTGATAAAGTTGGCTAAGTTGCCACCAACAACACTTAGCTTGCCTCCATCAAATCAACCTTCATTTGCCACCAACATTAAAGTAGCATTCAGTTGCCACCAGCAAGCAAGTCCTTGCCTCCATCAAATCCACCATCAGTTTCCACCAGCATGTTGTTAGTCAAGTCTAGCAAAAGGTACATTAAACATATCTTCCACTTCTCCAAGCAAACTTAATCACTTCATAACACCTAGAGACCATCCATTTCTCTTCATTACTCCATTCCTTGGAACATTACTCACCTTTTTCTCCAAGAAAACTACTTGGTGTCCAAGGAGAATTCAATTATAAATAAGACTGTAGGTCTATGTTTTCTAAGGGTTAAGCATGTTATGGTTTATCTATTGAGATGGATGGAAATGGAAGAACTTAGAGAGAGAAAGGTAGAGAGAGAAAGGAGAGGAAGAGAGAAAGAAGGTTGATTAAATGAAAGTATGAAAAACACAAATGACCAACCCCTCCTAACATGCTAGGAGGGGGTATATATAGCCCACCCTACATGTGGGCTATATGGGCTATATGGGCTATATGGATTACATATAGGATCACGAGCCCATTACTTGAATATATCCTTGGAGTGACCGATCCTTTCTAAATACATAAAAACGTATTTCCAACAATCTCCCCCAAAGGGAGGTCACTCCAAGTTACAATGTCCCAAATAGTCTATAGCTCGTGATCTATGCTAACAATGATGTGACCGAGACATTCCTTGGAAAAACGTATTTCCAACAATCTCCCCCAAAGGGAGGTCACACCATTTTACAAAATCTTAAACCTAGCATACTATGCTTGAGTCTTCGATCTTGTTCTTGTGAATATGCTTGATGTGATCTTTGACTTTAGTCTTGAGCATGTGTCCTTTCTTTGACCTTGTGCATTCATCACTTGTGATATTTGCCTCCTCGTGACTTCATGTTCCACATACTTATACTTTTGTAAATTCTTGAAAGCTTTAGAGTTTGATACAGCGGAAGACTTGACTTTTAGACTTTCTTGAATTTGATGAAGTATTAAGTGCATATACTATAAGCATGTGGTGACGACTTCTTCTGGATTGTACACCGTAATGCGACCTTCTTGTTACGCTGCATAAAACAGTTAGCAACAAAACATATACACGGATGAAATGGCCTTGAACATTTCATTCTAATTCGGTAGCATTTTACCTCCGGTCGGTGAAGACCGTTGGACGATATTAACTATCGTACTTGTGGCAGGTAGTTTCAATTAAGAACCTCCTTGACAAGATTTCGCGGGTAAACCCGTTCTCTTTATTCGACCGTCCAAAGCTGACTACGACATAAAGAGTGAATCATTTGTATAATAATATCCGCATGATTTGAAGCCGTCAATTCATGTTCCTGGAACAAGTGAAATTCAATTAATAATCGCACCATCGTTGCTTTCCATTTGTCACAAGCTTGATTCGTATAGAATCTTGCACGTTACCTACCAAGTGCTGTTTGAGGTTAACACTAGAAGGATTTCCATTCGTCACTGTATATACTTAATAGTATTACTCTGAATGTTCTGGCAAGATCACTAAGATATTGCGTAGAGGCCTAGAACGTGTTTAAGTTCAATTAAGAGTTAAACAACTGTTGCTTTCCAGTTATCACAAGTTTGATTCATAAAGAATCGCACAAGTCACCTACCATGAGCTTTTTGATATTCGCTCAAGAAGGATTTCCATCTTCATTGTAAATACTTTCGTATTACTCGGATGTTCGGGCAAGATCATGAAGATTTTGCGTAGGACTCTTAAGATCTTTCTTACTTTTCACAGTGTGTGAAGAAGCAAGGAATTATGAAAGTGTGTCCTAATGAGATATTTGATGATGTCAAATGGCTCTAGACTCGATCGTGCATTTTGGATTTTAGTGATCGGAGGCTGGAGAGGAGTGCCACCATTTCAATACCAATTTATTCGGAGTGAATAAATCAATAGATAATGTGTTGTCTCCGTGTGATTAAAACAAATATCTTTTGAGAGATATTGAGTTAGCTGGGAAGGGTTGTGCATTGCATCACTGGGTCCATGATTTCTTATCTTCAATATCAAGCATCATTAAAAATGATCTCAATAGCATATGTATTGACCCGGTTTCTGCCTAAGGTTGTAAGGAGGGCTTCTTTCTTTACACCCTTTATCTTTACAATTCTTTTTCATTCTTCAACCCCTTCAATGCTTACCAATACGTCATCACTAGCACCTTGTTGTGATTGTTCCAGTGCTAACTTAAGTACTTGGTCGGCATTCAGCTACGTTCACAATATTTCTCCATCTTTCCTAAGGACTACTATTTCTAGCTAAAGAATGTCCTTAGGAAGATTCCTCCGGTTCTAGAAGAATCATTGGACTTAACCTATCCTACCATCCTTATGTCACCACAATCTTCACCGTCGTGAATAGAGATGTTTTGGGTAAGTGTATATCACCATGAAATTCATTTTGATATCCAAATCCATTTTGCTACCCCTTAACATATGCCACGATATTCGAAAACATTTCGCACATGTCGGGATGAGCCAGCACACTAAGTCAAACCATTAAATTGATTGATCTCATTATTAAATCATATCTTTTCCCCCATATTAAAAATATTAACCCAATCGATGTTTTAAATATCAATTGATTTAATAACGTTTTAAGAAAATCTGGGAGAAACTGCAAATCCAATTATCTTCATGCTTTTCACAAACTCCCCCTCAAATTAATGAGGGTGTACTTGAAACGTAAATTAAATACCTTTTAAACACAAGTGTAAGGTATTTATCACGTGCAAAGATCATATATGATAATGTATTCACAAGATTAGCGAATTACGAGGTTGGACCTGAATGATGGAGAACATCATATGATAGAAACACATCGTTCTTGTTCACGAATGTTGGTCACCTCGCCACGTCTGAAGTTATCTCTTGACATCATGTGCACGATTGATATTGTTGTCTTGACACCAATATGTGAACTTGGCACTTTCGGCATCAAAGATTCTGAATGCTGGACAATTGCTCCCCCTCAATTGTTGACCCGTGTTCTATTGAAACAGTTGTAGTCGCCGTTTGAGTAGTCGCATCGTTGAGTATGTAGATATCAATTCTAAATTGTTGCGGATTGTGAAGATGATAACTTCATAAAAACAAGATTTCTCTTGTTTTAACAAACAAATGCACTTAAACATACATATATCCGTGTTAGATTGTGTTATAAAGTAAACACAATCCCTTACATGGTTGTAAAGTAAACCATGCCCGAGAAAATTAATTCCCGTTGTTGAGTCAAAGCTTTCTGGTGAAATGCTTGACTTTAATATGAAAAGCGGGTTACTATCTGAAATAATAGCAAGCCATGAGCATGTTTTAAAACATTTGAACTTCTGCTCGAACTTTATTTACAACCCCGTGTCATTATTGAATGACATTTCTAGTATCGTAAATATTATCGATTCCAGAAGACATTCTCTTTTTATCAAAACATTTTGAACACACAATTTTGAAAGATTTAGAAAAATCTTTTGAAAAATTATCGAAAAATTGTGTTCAAAGTTTTGAAAAAAAACAATTACTTGAGCTTAAGACTTTGAATATCTTACGAAACGAGCTCAAGTCCGAGAAGTTGTTAACTTCCTGTTGTTAAGGATAAGTTACCATCGGCGATAAACTTTCCTTTTAACCGAGGAACGAGTTCTAAGTTGACATTTACTTAGAAGTCGTTTTCATGAGCTTGAAAACTTTTGAATGTTTTAACGGAAAGCTCATGACCGAGAAAGATGAATTTATCGTTGTGAGGGTAAGTTATCGTTGACAAGATAAACTTCCCTTTCTCTGAAGTTCGGCTCACAGACTGTGATTTGAATGTGAGCCATTGTGCATGAGCTTAAAAACTTTGAATGTTTTTAATATTAGCTCATGCCCGAGAAAAATTAATTTCTTGTTGTAAGGATAAGTTTATCATCGACGATAAACTTTCCTACCTTTGAAGAACGGGTTACAATCTGTGATCTGACTGTAAGCCTTTGTTGATAAGCTTAACCATGAATCCCCTGAGACACTTGTTTCTCCGATGTCTGCTTCTTCAGCAACCAAACTCTAAGAGTATCCTTAGTTGAACGGTATACAATGATTGGACCGCTTCGTTCTTTTGGAACATCAACTTTGGTACATGCATTCTCATTAGGAATTTGCATGCTTTGATATGGGTTAGCGATATCAATTTTAGAACCATGCGGGGATTCACAGTTTTCTTTTCTTATGCCAGAGGTGGCCTGAGGGGATGATTCACTTGTCTTAGTTGGAAATGTTTCCTTTTATAGAAAACCTTAAGATCAGGCTTAAGTGATGTATCATCCTTTGTAATTTCCTCCCTAGTAGTCTTAGTAGAATCGGAGACAATCCTAGTTAAAGGGCACTCGTTTCCTACAAGAGTGAAATTTCTACCAGTGGGGCGCCACATTTTACCAATGGGTTTGATTTTAGCGACCCACTAGGATTTAAGTCTAGCACGGGAGTTCACCTCATTAAGTAATTTCTTGATACAAGAATCATGATTGGCTTTAAAGACACATTCCTACATGTTTTACAGGAAGCATATTTAATGTCCGAGTAATTCCTAGATGATTGATCGATGCTCCTAGGAGATGACATGCTACGGTTAGCAGTGTTGGGTAATCTAGAAGGCATCTGACTAGGTTTGACATTGCTATCTCTTACATGTGTCTTTTGCTTAGCTTCCCTTAGACCAGATTTATGGCAAACGTCATTTGACCTAGTTCTAGATGTGGTCTTGGTATTTTTAAAGAAACTAGAGGCAATCATGTGATTAGGTCTTGCTAAAGTTGTTTTAGTCACATTAGGCCTAGTTGGTGGGGTGACTGGTCTAGAAAAATGAACCAAATCAACTTGGGAGGCAAACCGCGGTCTCGAGGATTGTGGTCGCTCGGATCTAAATGCAGTCGGTTGTCTAACGGACTGATTTGTAGGTGGTTTCCCCAAGATTGATGGTTTTTCAAGCTTAGTGTCCACACTAGTTCCTCTATTTTTCCTTAATTCGTTTTTCAATGCAGCTATAGCAAAAACGTTTTCTTGAACTTGAGCTTTTAAAGTCTCGTTCTCTTTGAGCAATTCATCTTGGGATGCCAATTTAGATTCTAGCAACTTAATTTGTTCCAAAAGATTATCCTTTTCAGCTTTAGAATCTAGAACTTTTTGATCCAATTTTCGTTCAAGAACAACGTTTGACTTTTCACGTTTTTCAAAGTATGTTTCAAATTTGTTCGTTTTCTTCGACAATTCAAGTTTGGCATCCTCAAGATCTTTTGATTGCTGAGCTACGATCGATTCGAGCTCTCTAATATTGGAATCAGAATCAGTTAACAAAGCATTTATTAAGCATTTATCATGATGTACTATAGCATTCTGAACAATCTCTCCCCCATTATGACTCACATCGGATGAATCAGAAGTGGTATTGCTATCACTCTTCTCCATCCCATGTTTGTCATAATTAGGTTCAAAATGCTCAATATGCGACATTTCATCAGCATTTTCATCAACATACACATCATATACAACACTACAATGTACCATGTTTGTAGGCTCTTCGTCATAAACGGGTATGGTGTCATCATAAGAGATGTCTATATCATTCCCTGACGTGTTGCTGATATCATGCTTAACTGTTGATTCCATGTCTTTACACTCTTTAGCAGCCCCCAATTCGTCAATCGTATGACCATAATCTTCTTGCATTGTAAATTCTTGCACTCCATTATCATACGCTTGATGAAGTCTGGATCTTTCATAAATCGAAGACGAAACTGATGTCATAAATTTCAACAGTTTATCACGGAAGCCTTTAACATCGTTATGTGTGTATTGAAGAAATGACCGGCATATCCCTGAATTGTCAGACTTGATGATATTAAATTAGAGGAAAGGCGTGAGTTGTGTCACAAGAGCCTTATAAGCAAGTGCGGATGCAGAGTGATTAAAGTCTTCTTTATGAAGTTGATCAGCGAGTTGGTTCAAGTTGAGGAATAGTGAATCGATGAATATATAACAATCTTGACCAAAGAGTGTCAAAAATTTACTCCCTCCTTGAAGCCGTGAAAGAGTAACCAGATGATACTGAAGCATTTGAAATGAAATGATGCCACTTTCTCTAACTTTGTCTTGCAAAAGATGCAATTCTCCCTCATTCGATGTCGAATTCAAAAAATCCATTGAAAGTTCGATGACAAATTCTTGGATCTTTGATTGGAAAAATAAAATGGTGCTTGAAATCGTTAAAGTTTGTCTGAAGCCCAAATAACTCAAATCTTGAAATCCGTGTAGAAATAATGTCTCTTAAAGCCGACTCTTTGATGTTTTCCGACACATTATACTCGACCCGATGCCATTAAACCAATGATATAAATATGTGGCCTAACAAGATTTTGTGAGTAATTTTCACAATATTTTATAAAGAGTAAAAACAATACTCCCACTATCAAACAAAAAATCTATTAAACAAAATACTCCCACTATTAAACAAAAATCTATTAAGACATTGACAAAAAAAAGAAGCCAGATAGTGTGAAACGTGGGAATATTTAAGAACAGTTGGAGGTGGAACTTGTTTCAATACCCGTCTATGACTGAAACGTGTAAGCACACGTGGCTCAAAACAATTAATATCCCTAGTCAAAATATATTATCCCAATACAGTCAAACACCCCTAATCACTTATCTAACAAAAAAAAATCACCTAGTGAACTCCGCCCCTTTCTCTTTTATGTCTCCATCTCTCCTCAACTAACCAGGAACACTCTCACCTGCTCAAAATACTCACGTATTTTCCGCCCCCTTTTTCTTTGCTATAGTATCTCTCAGTTACCAAAATAAATCTCTACTCCCTTCGTCTCTTTCAAATACAAGCCAATCTTAACAAAACAACAAGATCCTCCATTTCATCTTCATGCATAAAACGTTCTAATCACAATACCCTTTTATCACAATACCGTTCAACCCAAAAGAAAAACGGCTTCAAGACCACGTATGTGGTCTCAGGTAGGGTTGTAATAGGTGATGTATTAGATTTGATATAATTAACGAAATAAAGAAAGATTATTAACACACTTGTTCTTGATCTTTCTTGTATATTTCGAAAATCATGGAAAGCATAGCTTTGACAATTGATCTATGATGAGTGAAATTCGTTAGATCTGTATAGATCATGACATGCATGTCACAAACGAATTGTTTCTGAGATCTTGAGTTTTTTCAGTTTGTTTTGTTTTTGAGTTTAGTTGGGATAAGGTGGCGATGGGGTTAGGATATAGATGATGATTGGTGATGATGAGAGTTAAAAGGGTGGAGTTTGTGTGAGTTAAGTTGTAGGGATGAGTCGATATTGGGTTTGGTTGTGGGTGTGGTGTTGGAGTTTGGTCGAGATAGGTTCGAGTTTGGGTGAGAGTCGAATCAAGTGGTGGGTTTGTTCGAGGGTGTGATGAGTCGAGTCGAGTCAAGTTGTTTGTGGGTTTAGTCTGTGGGTGTCTGTTTGTTTAGTCTGTGGGTTTAGTTTTGGGTTTAGACGATAGTGTCGAGTCTGAATGTATGTGTGAGTGAGTCGAGTGTAGG
This sequence comes from Glebionis coronaria, assembly GCA_025667525.1. Taxonomy (NCBI): domain Eukaryota; kingdom Viridiplantae; phylum Streptophyta; class Magnoliopsida; order Asterales; family Asteraceae; genus Glebionis; species Glebionis coronaria. The sequence goes on along the minus strand of CM046875.1, from coordinate 551,336,025 downwards.
GTTGGTTTGACAGTTGTGAGAGATATGTGTTCGAGGGTCGTGTGTTGTTGTGGAGTGTGTGAGTCTGTGAGGATGTATGTGTTAGTTTTGAGTCATGTGTCCGATCATCGGAATGTCACAAGCAAAAACACCATCAGAATGTTTAAACAAAAAACACCATCGGAATGTTTAAACAAAAAACACCATCGGAATGAGTGTCGGAAAACTCGATCAGAATGTGATCGGAAACCAGTCGGAATATAGCCAGTCGGAATACAATCGGAAAGCCCTGTCGGAATGTAGCCAATCGGAATACAATCGGAAAGACCTGTCGGAATATAGCCAATCGGAATACAATCGGAAAGCTCTGTCGGAATGATGTCGAAAAGAACTATCGGAATGTTTAAAACCCTTTTCCGACGAGAGAATTTTCAAAAACAGTTAGACAGATGAGTTAAAAAAATGCTAAAAAAATAAAAAACATTAGAATAAAACAGATACTATGAACATGAGCATAATCAATGTGATGATAATAATGTTTACTCAGAAAGAGACAAATTTTTTTATAAAAAGTTATATAAAAATAAACTGATACTTTTTTTAAATAACTGACAAAGAAACAAAAATCAAGAATTAAGATAAACTTTAAAAGAACGCAAGAAAAAGAAAAGAAAGAATTTTTTTTTTTACCAAATCAATAGATCAAAACACGCCAATCCGAAGAATCAACCAAGCTCTTGATACCAATTGTAGGTCTACGTTTTCTAAGGATTAAGCATGTTATGGTTTATCTATTGAGACGGATGGAAATGGAAGAACTTAAAGAGAGAAAGGTAGAGAGAGAAAGGAGAGGAAGAGAGAAAGAAGGTTGATTGAATGAAAGTATGAAAAACACAAATGACCAACCCCTCCTAACATGCTAGGAGGGGGTATATATAGCCCACCCTACATGTGGGCTATATGGGCTATATGGATTACATATAGGATCACGAGCCCATTACTTGAATATATCCTTGGAGTGACCGATCCTTTCTAAATACGTAAAAAAGTATCTCCAACAAAGACCCATGGGGTAGTGTTTAGAATCATCTTCTTCATTATCAAACCCATCCTCTTATCCATCATAATTCTGTGGTTTTGATATCACCCCTCGCCCAAGTGGTGAGGGGTGGTAGAATTGGTTACCATGTCCATGTAATAAGCCATAGAAGAGTAGAGAAGAAAGCCATACTCCATACAAAACCCAAGATGGTTATGGTTAGAAGGCATTGTATTTTGGTACTATGAATTCTAATGTTTGGTAACTTCTTCTTTATTATTCAGTGTTACTTATGTTCATGTTCATGGTGATTCTTGTGTTTGTGATATTTTGAATGTTGTGATACTTGTATTGTTTATATGATAACTTGTGATAAATGGATGTTTGGATATTATTAGTGCTTGTCATTGGATTGTGGTGATAACATTATATTTGGTTGAATTGGAACTTGTTCTTGTTTGTCAATTTGGTTAATCGTTGTTGAGTCTATAATGTCGGAATTTATTCTCAATATGGTTGATTTCAATTCGTTAACCGACTAATGATTTGGTCTTGTGCTTGTGAAGATTGTGCAAGAGACTTAATAAACATAACAAGTAAACGTTTAATCTAGATTATAGGTCGAAAGGAGTCTTTTGAATATATTGTTCTAATCATCTTTCAAGTAAATGGAACTTATCAAATCGATAACCAAGTCTATGGGTCGAAAGGATTCTTGTTGTTATTGGTTTAGGCATAAGGCTCATGAGTGACCACTTGATTGAGACTTATGTATACTTGATTTATAAAGCACTAGTGTCTATCATTGGTTCTATAATATGTGTTCCAAACTAATCATCCTAATGTCCATGTGATCATTTAACCATACATGTATGTCTTTTGCGTGTGCCTTTAACGATTCTCATGGTGGTGTGATCGTGACAATCATACTTACCATTGTTACAAACAACTACACTTGAGTATAACCAAGTCCCATGGGACGAACTTGACTTACCAACCTAATTGCAACATGACTAGAGTATTCTTGCTCGAATTTGTGTTCCTAATTAATATCGGTAATTCTTGTTTATAAATTTAAAACCCAATGTGTGGAAAGATTGCCACCATCAAGTTTTTGGCTTTATGTCGGGGATTTGTAATTGCATTCTTTTATACATACCCGTACTAGCACACCAAGTTTTTGGCGCCGCTGCCGGGGACTTGCTAGTTCGTACTCTTGTGTTTGGTTGTTTGTTTCTTTGTTAGTTGGAATCGTTATCTTGTTGATTTCTTGCTTGCTTGTGTCCTTGTTTCTTGAATCGTTTGTGTTCAATTTCTACATAACCCGAAAGAGTTGTTATACCCCATTTACCCGCATAGGGGGGACAAGTTTCACATAGGAGGAATTCGGTTGGTGGTTGATTACTCAATTGGAGGCTTTGAATTGCTCCAATTCCAATGTTTGATTGCTCTAGCCCTTGACAAAGGTTAGAGCACCCTTTGCTTAAAATCTCTTAGTTCTCAAAAGTTGCTTAATGATCTTGGCGCCAAAATTAAATATTTGGTGTTGGGATCTCCTCTTGTGTGCTTAAATTGCTTGTTTCAATGATTAATTGCTAAATGTGTCCCAAAGTGCTTGTTTCAAAAACCCAAAAACCTTTTCCTGAATCACTATAGTTTATGACTAGAACTACTTGACCACATGAATTTTTGTGTATGTTTGTGTTTTGTGAGTTTGTGTCTTGTTATGTGTCATGTGCATAAGTGTTTTTATGTGTTTATGTTCTTGTGTGCTTGTATGCTTGTGTGCTTGCTTGTTGCATTTCTCGTTGTATGCATTTTTGTGTTTTTCCTAGTTTAAGGGGGTGTTTGGATTCATCATTATCTAACGATTTTGATCACTACAAAAATTTTCCTTTAGTCAAAATAAATGGTATTTGATACCTTTACTCATATTTGTTAAAATAAAAAATCAAAAATATTGTTTTGAAAATAAATGTAAAATACATGAAAAATAAAAAAAAAAGTTAGGAATCTACTTTTTGTCATTTGTTTCATGTTATGTGTTAGATGTGCATTGTGTTGTTTCTTATTTTGTTATTAGAATGTTGTGTGCTAATTGGTTGTACTTGTCTTTGTAGCTTATTAGCCTTTTCTTTTGATTTTTGTGCTTATTTTCCTTATTTTGCATAAAGTGTCTTATTCTTTCTTAAGGGTGTGTATGGATTAAGCTTTATCTCATATGATTTAATCATTCTAATAAAAGTGTTTTTACAAAAATTGTTAGTTTTTATGTTATAAGAAAGTTTGTAAAAAAAAAATTCCTGCACTAGAGTAGTTGCCGCCGGCAAGACATGGCTGCCGGCCGGCAACTGACCCACTGTTTCCTCTTGTCGCCGGCACCATGACCCTGCCGGCCGGCAAGGTTGTCAGGCCAAAAAAAAATAAAAAAAAAAAAAAAAAAAAAATTTGCGTTGCCGGCGGCAAATGCCCCTTGCCGGGAGGCAAATCACCTTCTGTTATCACGTTGCCAGCGGCAACTATGCCTTGCCGGTGGCAATTGGAAATTTTCGAAAAAAATAAAAAAATTTCTCTTTTTATCTTCTTTTATTTTAGACTAGGCTTTCACCAAACCATTCCTAATTGTGTTTTTAACTTGTTTAACATCCGTTAATCGATTTTTAAACCAAGTATTAATAAAGCTTATATCCCGCCCAACCGCCCCGTTTTAATAATTTTGTGCCTTGTTTGTATTTTTATTCACTCCGGTAAATTCCCAAACCCCGTGGATAGAACCCGAAGTCTAGAAAACCATCCGGTTTAATAGATTTGGTACAAAACCTCTATTATATGTTTTTGTTTCATTTAGTTAAATATATATATATATATATTTTTTAGTTTTTCTTATTTAACTTTTGTTGAGTCGTTTTATGTTTTAAATGTTTAGATTGTTTTTATTTGTCATATGGATGTTTATATGCATAGCGTTTGTTCTGTTTGTGTTTGTTGTCTTGTGTGTTTGTTTCTTTTTGTTTGTGTGCATACGTGTTTGTGTTTGTTTTTGTTTAAGTTCATGTGGTTAATGTATAAACTTTGTGGGTGTGTTCGCTGGAAACCCTCACGAGACTATAACTCGTCCACTCGGGATACCGAGGGGTTTAAAGGATTGTTGCATATGCTAAATGCAATCGCGTTGCCTACGAAAGTGTGCTTAATAAATTCACGTGTTTTGTAGTTTAGTTTATTTTGAAGGTTCAATAAAGCTTATGGATGATGGATTGGTTATGATGGATGATTGGTATGTGTATACACATGATGGAGATGAAATCGCTTGATCTTCCTTACTTGGAATCTTATCGTATGGAGATCAATTGCAATTTCATAGCCCGAGAAGTTTCGTTTCTCTTGGACTATTTATTTATTTTCCTCAATATTCATGCTTTGAAGTTTATTTTTAATATTGAGTCTAATCCAAAACTTAAGTGTGAGGGGAAATAAATGGGATAATGAAACTAAGTTTTAGTATCTAAATTTTTTGGGGCTAAAAAAAATATATGTTAGCCGTATTTAAAGTGATGGTCATATAATATACCGTTGCGAAGCTCGTGAAAAATACTATTCAACGGTGTCGAGAGTTCTTAGTTATTAATGTTTATATAACGGGAATTAGTCCCGAACACACAAATGAGGAAGGCCTCCTAAACACTTACTACTTAGTATAAAAGGCCTCCTAAGCCTCATTTATGTGTGTGTTTTCCATTTCATTTGTTTTAGAGAGAGAAACGTATGTGTTTCTCTCACTAGGAATTCACATCTTCTTGTTTTTCTCTTTTCCTTCATCTAATCTAATCTTTCTTTTTTGGTTTAATCTTCATCTTCATTTATATATCTTATATAGTCGTGTGAATCTGTCCAACAAGTGGTATCATTCGCCAAGGGATTCGTGGATAGCTCTTTGGTGTTGTCCTTGTTTCTTGCTTATTCCGTGGGTTCTTTTGAGTTTTTTACTAAAGATCAAAAATTTTTCGTGTTTTTCTTTGTTATTCCAAGTATTCGTGTTGTGGGTATTTTGGTTTGCTCAAAAACACGAATTTGTTGCCTCAAAGTTGCGAATTTGTTGCCTCAAAGTTGCTAAAATCGTTGCCTAAAAAGTTGGAAAAACAAGGTCCCTTATTGCGACAGCTTGAATTTCGGAAAGGTAAGTACGGTTTCGATCGCAATAACCCTAGGGTTTTACTTTGCGATCAACATTGCGATAGCCCCTTTTTCCGATCTGAACATTCCGATCGTTATTGCGATCTGGATTGCGACGGATTTAAGGCAATCTTGAAACGTTACTCTGCCTAAATTTTGTCAGCATTCCGATCTGAAGTATTCCGATCTGAGGTATTCCGATCTGAACATATTTCGATCTGAAGATTCCGACAGATCATCATTGCGATCTAGCATTCCGACAGATCATCATTGCGATCTAAGATTCCGATAGAAGGACTTTCCGATCGTAGAACATTCCGATAGAAGGACATTCCGATAGAACATTCCGATAGAATTTTCCGATGGGCATTCCGATGGAAATTTTGTTTGAGTAATTTTTAGTCTTAGCCACCATCTAGACTAGTTTCAGAACATAGTTTACACGAAGATCAAAAAAAAAAAAAAAAAAAGAGTTAAAATTTTTAGGTCAAGTAAAATCAAATTTTTTCCCTACTAGTTTTTGGCTATCTCGAACTCAATTTCAAAATTTGGCGATTCATAATTTTTTCAGCTTACCGTTTTGTCGGACTGAGGAATTTATTGTCGGACTGAGAAAAAAAAATAATAAATCGGAAGTTTCGGAATTTCAACATCACCACACGCTTTCTACGAATTGAGATCCTGTTGTTCACACGACTTCTACGATGACGTCTCAACAAGATATCTATGCTGCGGGTACTAAGAATCGTCCACCCATGCTTACCAAGGAGAACTACACTACATTGGCTAGTCGTCTCCTTCGTTATGCAAAATGTAAACCTCTGGGAAAGTTGATTGTCAACTCGATTCAAAAGGGTCCGTATGTTAGAAGAACAATTATTGTGCCTGGGGACCCTACGAATGCTAACCCAGTAGCTGATTCAAGTCATGAGCAAACAGATGAAGAATTAACTGAAGCTGAATCCAAACAACTCGACGCTGATGATCAAGCAATTCAAGTCATTCTTATGGGACTTCCTGAAGATGTCTATGCTGCTGTCGATAGTTGTGAAACCGCACACGAGATGTGGCTTAGGATTCAGAAAATGATGAAGGGCAGTGAAATCGGTTTACAAGAAAAGGAAACTAAGTTGCTTCGTGAATGGGAGAAATTTACGTCTACTGAAGGGGAACAAATTGAACCTTATTATCATCGGTTCTCAACCCTCATGAACCATCTTAGAAGAAACAAACATGAACCTGCACAAATTGCTGCCAACATCAAATTTCTTGATAATCTTCCTTCTGAATGGTCACGATATGTCACTCTTGTCAATCAAACCAAGGATCTTCATGTTGTGGACTACACTCAAGTTTATGACTATTTGAAGATGAATCAAGATGAAGCTAACGAAGTTAGGGCAGAAAGACGTGCCAAGACACAAGATCCATTGGCTTTTATGGCAAACTCTCCATCATCTATGTCATATCCCATGGTACCCTACCATCAACCCTCATCTAGTAACTTCATGCCACAACAACAACAACAACAACTCACTGCTTATGGATATCAACATCCTGCTGCTATGAATTACTTACAACAACCCATTGCCTGTTTTGATGACATTACCGATCCTACTCATGCTATTAATACTGGTCTTGCCCTTCTTGCTAAGGCATTCAAATTCACCATTAACCCCACCAACAACAATCAGAGAATCTCCTCAAACACTAGAAATAGGCAGATTGCTCAACCTTTCATGAATGCGAATCAAGATCGCCAGTTGGTAGTTGCTGGAAACACGGGGACTCAGTTTCAACAATACGGTCAGAATGCTGGGCAGACCGTTGGCAATGCAGGAAATCAGTATGGTCAAAACCGTGGTCAAAATCCGGGTGTTCCGCATGCGGGTAATCAGAATGGGTTAATAGTTGTGCCAGCGGTTGGTAACCAGATGGGAAACATTGTGGCTGCAAGGGTTGAGAATACTGGTACGGGAAATGGAAACAACAATCGTCAGGTTCAGTGCTACAACTGCAGGGGATTTGGTCATTATGCTCGAGATTGCACAGCCAAAAAGAAGAGGGACGCTGCTTATCTTCAGACTCAGCTTCTCATAGCTCAAAAAGAAGAGGCAGGAATCCCACTTCAAGCCGAGGAATTTGATCTTATGGCTTCTGCTGCAGAATATGACGAGGAAGAAGAGGTGAATGCCAACTACATCTTGATGGCAAACTTACAGCAAGCATCAACCTCAGGAATGCATGATGACAGAGCTCCTGTTTATGATGCAGACGGTCCCTCTGAGGTACACCCAAGTTTTGATGATAATGATATATATAATATGTCTAATCAGGAGGAAGAGTATACTGAGATGCTTGAGCCCTACATTGCGACACACGAGGATCAAACGAATACTAGTAATATTATTTCAAATGAGCCTAGTGTGGACCTTAGTGTAGATCAAGTTGCCCAGCCTACAACCCTTCCTGATGAGACACATGCGTATTATAAATCTCTATTTAATAAGCTTGCTAAGGATGTAGATCATGCTACGGTGGTTAATAATAAGTTTAGAGAAACTAATGCCAAATTGACCACTGAGCTTGCGGGATATAAGGAACGGGAGAAAAGTTTTGAGATCCATCATGAAAAAATCAAGGAACTTGAACAAGCTCATGCTACATCGGTTTATCAAGAAAAATGCACCACTAAGAAGTTAAATGCCTTACACTTAAGTAGTGCTAAAAAGATAAGCGAATTGAATGATGAAATCACTTCTCTTAATAAACAGCTTTCAACTGAAAAATCTATTGTTTCTGATTTAAAAGAAGAAAGAAAACAGCTAAAACATGATTTCAAAATTCGAGAAGATGGGCTTCTTGAGGATTTTTGCAAAGCGCAGGATAGGATTAGAGAATTAGACAACCTTTTAGTAAAATGTGGCCAAACTATGCAGACGATAAATATGCTCGCACCAAAAGTGAATGAGATAAATTACACTCGATACAAAATGGCTTTAGGTTGTCCTCTTCCCCCTAATCCAGGATACCTTAAGAAAGTTCAGGCCACTAATGAAACTTTATATAATGGTAGTGTGCTATTGTCTGATGAGCATGATCCTCCTAGTGTGCATGATTCCGAGGAAACTACTGAACTTGCTGTAGAGTCTCGTTTAAGAATGCAAAAGCTTGATAAAGAAGTGATACCCGTTTATTATCCGAAAGTTAACCCGCCAACTGTTTTTGTTCGGTCTAAAACGAATACTGAAATGCTTTTGCTACCAAGTGAGGAATTGTCTGATGACCCTCCTAAACCGAGTATCACTCGCCGATTTCTAAACGAGCTTAAAGATAACTTTGTCATCCTTAAACGTGTTGTTAATTCAAAAATAACTGGAGGTAATTTTACATCACCTGTTCAGATTGAGGTTCAGAAAATTCTTCAAAATGATATTAATCCGATTATTAATCAAGTTGATGCTCGGTTAGGAAATTTGGAAAACGCTTTTCTAAAAGAATTAGCAAACTTTGTTGAAGACTTTAAATCTTTGACGAAGGAAGCTGATGAATCTCTTGATAAAATCAAAGTTTTGGAAAACGATCTTGAACGCCTCTCTAAAACTCGTGATTGTATTGATAGTAGCCCTGTTGAGTTAGGTACCTCTATGTCGCATAATGAAAACCTCCAAACTGAGCTTGATCTTATGAAAGAGAAAATGGAATCTTATGTCATTAAAAAGGATAAAGAATTCACCGATCTTTGGAATAAATTTGTCAAAAAATGTGATGAATGCAAATATGACAAGATTTCATATGAAAAAGCTCACAATGAAATGCAACAAACTATCGCACGGTTGAAGGCTCAGTTAGGAGGGGTTTCAGAAACGAATTTGGCCTCGTCTAGGTTAGAGAGTGCTAGTGGTGGTAATGTTCAGAAGCTTAAGGCTAAGATTACAGATTTAGAATCTGTTGTTGTTTCATATAAGCGGGCTGTTGAACAAAGTAAGTCTGTCTATCAGAAACTTATTGATAAAATCTGTGAGAACTGTAAGTTAAAGGCCTTGTTAAAAGATAAGACTTCTGAACCTAGCTCGATTGTGGATACGATGATCCAGAAACCAGCAACCTCGGGACCCACTCGTATTGCTGTGACTCCTTTTCCCAAGGTTGCTGGAACGAAAACTGCTATGATTGCCCCAGGAATGTTTCGTGTTAGTTCTCCCTCTGTGCCTAGCAAACAACGTACAGCAAGCGTTAGGACAAAACCGATCACTATAACTCAACCACAAGTTATTGATTTAAAAAGTGCTAATTCTAATAGACGCGTGTCTTCTTCTACAGGAATAAACAACTACACTAAGAGCAGAAGGCCACAGCCTACGAGCAATACAAGGAATGATAGGGTCCCTTTTGCCTCTAGAAGTAGTCGCCCCAAGATCAATAATGTGGAAGTAGAAGAACACCCTAGGAATTTACCGCTTTTTAATCATAATCAGAAACCTAATTCATCTGAATGTAATGACTTTAAGCTTGCTATTCGGAATGAAAAATCTGAAGTTATTTGTGCTAAATGTAATAAATGTTTCTTTACTTTTAGTCATGATGCTTGTGGTTTGACTATGAATGGTTTGAATTATGGTGATTACACTCGAATTGACAAGCTGTCAGTCAGTGAACAACAACGCACTCCTAAGGCTAAGGTGTATGTTCCAAAAAGTACGCATGTAGGGTCCACAGAAAGTCTTGCTAAGCCTAGTAGCCCTAGACTCACCTCTAAATGGTTGCCTACTGGTAGAAATTTTGACTGTAGTGGCAAAATTATCGACACTAGTAGATCTCATACTGACAGTGAAACGTCGGTATGTGATACGGCTTAATTATCTTCTAACCCTACAGGAACCTATTTCATCGGTTGCCAAAATATTTGTTTCTCTTATCATTGGCAGGCTGTTGAAATTTGTCTCTGGTGCGTGGACTCGGGCTGTTCCAAACACATGACTGGGAATCGAAGCCTTCTCAAGAACTTTGTATGGCGTTTCATGGGAACTGTTCGATTTGGAAATGATCATGTTGCGGCAATTCTAGGCTATGGTGATCTTCATTGGGGAAATATAATCATCACCAGAGTCTCTTTTGTTGATGGCTTGGGACATAACTTGTTCTCGGTTGGGCAATTTTGTGATTCAGACTTGGAGGTCGCTTTCAGAAGTCATACATGTTTTGTAAGAGATCTTGAAGGAATTGATCTGTTGAAAGGAAATCGTACCACCAACCTTTACACCATTGATCTTTTTCAAATGTTTGCTGCTTCTCCAATTTGTCTCATGGCCCGAGCCACATCAACAAAGTCGTGGTTATGGCATCAAAGGTTATCTCATCTCAATTTCGATGCCATCACCCATCTCGCGAAAGATGATCTCGTTACCGGTCTTCCAAAGTTCAAATATACAAAAGACCATCTTTGTCCTTCATGTGAGCAAGGTAAAAGTAAGAAGAAGTCTCACAAACCCAAACCTGTTCCCAACTCAACGAATAGGTTACATCTCCTACATATGGATTTGTGTGGCCCAATGAGAATCAAAAGTATTAATGGAAAGCGGTATGTCCTTGTCATTGTGGATGACTATTCTCGCTACACATGGGTTCATTTTCTTGCTTCAAAAGATGAAACCCCTGATGTAATTATTAACTTCTTGAAGAAAACATCAGTTCTACTGCAAGCCCCTGTCATTATTGTGAGAACGGATAACGGTACAGAATTCACAAATCAGAAATTGAAAGCTTATTTTGACGAAGTTGGGATTTCTCATCAAACTTCGGCTGTAAGAACTCCAGAGCAGAATGGAGTTGTGGAACGGAGGAATCGTACGTTAGTTGAAGCTGCTCGAACGATGCTTCTCTCCTCTAGTGCACCGTTATTCCTTTGGGCCGACGCTATAGCAACTGCATGTTATACTCAAAACCGCTCCATTATTCACACCCGTTTCAACAAAACACCTTATGAGATCATTAATGGAAGAAAACCGGATATTTCATTTTTACATGTCTTCGGTGCATTATGTTATCCGAAGAATGATCGTGAAGATATCGGTAAACTTGAACCTAAAGGTGATATTGGTTTTTTCATTGGTTATTCTTCAACTGCTTGTGCTTACAGGGTTTATAATCTAAGGACAAGAAAGGTAATGGAGACTATGAATGTTACCTTTGATGAACTCTCGGGTATGGCCTCTCAACATAGGAGTTCACATCCCGAGTTTCAAGGTCAGACTTCTGGACACGTAAGTTCAGGACTCGCGCTTCAATTTGCGCCGTCAGCAATCTCATCGTTACAACCTTCGGAACATGACTTGGAAGTTTTATTTGGGCCTATTTATGATGAATATATGGAGGGTCCTTCGTCATTTGGTGTTCCTCAAAATGCCCCGGCTGCACCTGCTACGGTAGTTCCAGAACCTCCGACTGCATCTACACCATCGGCATCTACTTCTGCACCATCTACGTCAAACTCTACCATAATGACTCAAAACATTCCAACCACTTCTCCGATTGCTGACGCAACTCAACAACATTCTCAGCAAATTCCTACTCATGTTCATCTTCAGAATGAAATAGTTGCTGAAAATGCAAACAGTGCGATGCTCAACGAACATGAGTTTGTTAATCCATTTGTGGCTTCCACAAGTACTACTCAGCCTTCAACACCATATGTGGATTCGTCGAGCTCGCATCAAGTTTCTCATACACTTCCACATGAACAAAAATGGACTAAGAATCATCCTTTGGTTCAAGTGATTGGCAATCTCTCACGACCGGTCTCAACACGAAATCAGCTGCGTACCGATGGTGATATGTGTATCTATGCACTATCAGTCAGCACAATGGAACCAGCAAGTGTGAAAGAAGCAATGACCGATGCATCATGGATTGAGTCTATGCAAGAAGAACTCAATCAGTTCATCCGACTCGATGTATGGGAGTTAGTACCTCGACCAGACAATATCGATCCGCTTACCCTGAAATGGTTATTCAAAAACAAGATGGATGAGGAGCAAACGGTCATTAGGAACAAGACTCGGTTAGTTGTGAGAGGTTATAAACAGCAGGAGGGAATTGATTTCTCTGAGTCCTTCGCCCCGGTTGCTAGGATGGAAGCTATTAGGATTTTCTTGGCATACGCTGCACACAAATCATTCACAGTGTATCAAATGGACGTGAAGACGGCTTTCTTGCATGGGCCGTTAAAAGAAGATGTGTATGTATGTCAACCTGAAGGTTTCATCAATACTGAACATCCAAGCCATGTCTACAAGTTGAAAAAGGCAATTTATGGTTTGAAACAAGCACCGAGGGCATGGTACGACGAATTATCATCATTTCTTCTACAAAATCACTTCAGCAAAGGAACTATTGATCCAACGTTGTTTATCAAGCACTACGGCAACGACATCTTGGTGGCTCAGGTCTATGTAGATGATATTATATTTGGTTCTACTAACCCAAAATATTCCATATTATTTGCCGACCTTATGAAAAGTCGATTTGAAATGTCCATGATGGGGGAAATGACGTTTTTTCTTGGTCTCCAAGTTCACCAATCCCCCCGTGGTATTTTCATAAATCAGTCCAAGTATGTGCTTGAGATTCTAACGAAATTTGGTATGGATAACTGTGATCCTATTGGTACTCCAATGGACACTAAACACAAGCTTGATTTGGATAAGAAAGGGACAATTGTAGATGCTACAAAATACCGAAGTATGATCGGGTCCCTTATGTACTTAACCTCAAGCAGACCGGACATTGTGCATGCTACTTGTTTATGTGCTCGGTACCAGGCTCAGCCAACCGAGAAGCACCTCAAGGAGGTTAAAAGGATCTTTCGTTATCTCCGGGGAACCATTAACATGGGTCTCTGGTATACGAAGGATTCTGGTTTTAATCTCACTGGTTTTTCAGATGCCGATCATGCAGGGTGTCAGGATACATTCAAGAGCACTTCCGGTGGAGCACAATTCTTAGGCGAGAAGCTAGTGAGCTGGTCATCAAGGAAACAAGACTGTACGGCGTTGTCAACCGCGGAAGCAGAATATGTGTCTCTATCCGTGTGTAGTGCTCAAGTCCTTTGGATGAGAACACAACTCACGGATTATGGATTTTTCTTTAACAAAGTCCCTATTTATTGTGATTCACAATCAGCCATAGCCATATCCTGCAACCCGGTCCAACACTCCAAGACCAAGCACATAGCTGTCCGATTCCATTTCATAAAGGAGCATGTGGAAAAAGGAACGATCGAACTGTTCTTTGTCAAGACGGACTACCAACTAGCCGACATCTTCACCAAAGCTCTTCCTCAAGACAGATTTGAATTCTTGGTTCGTCGACTTGGTATGCGTAGTTTCACTCCTGATGAACTTGAACGTCTTGCACATTCGCAGTAATCTTGTATATATTTATCAGAAAATCAAAATACAAAAATATAAAACCTATAAAAACAAAATAAAAAATGAGAAAACCTTTCAAAAAATACCAAAAATATTCTTCTCCGACATGTCTCTCAGCATCGATAATATGGACGTGCTTAGAAATGTTGTTCAATAACAACACGGGTACGTACATAAAGTTCGAATGAGAGTTTAAATGTTTTCAAAACATGTCTTTTCTAATTTTCTTCTCATAATGGCTTATAGTCACATGTCAGACTATAACCCGGTCCCCAAAAGAAAGGAAAGTCGTTGACTTATCCTCAACAACGAGAAATTCGCTTTTCTCGGTCATGAGCTTTTATCAAAACATTCAAAGTTTTAAGCTCATGCACCCAATTTTCACGGACTTTTGAGCACAATTTTTCAAGGTATTTCAAAACAATGTGCTCATATACTCCCCTATTTAAATAGAATCTCTTTTCAAGGGGGAGTATAATGATTTCAGCAACATTTGTTCCAAAATTTCATGACACATTATTCTCTCCATGTTTCATCACTAATTTCACAAAAATTTCAATTTCATGCAATTTTTGAAGGGGAGAATAGTGATTAAAATGTGTTGTCTTGGATAATATCTTTGATGTAAGTGCTTTCTCTTCCTAATATGTGCAAAAACCTTTCCTTTTATGATGCACATATGTAGGGGGAGCGTTTTTGGTGATATAGAAAACTTTCAAGGTGTAAACATTGATTTCATCAACACCTTGACTGCATTTTCAATTGATTTTTCTGGTTACGATATCTATACCCTTCAACACATAAATTCACGATGGTATTGGTGTCAAAAGGTGGTTAGGTATTCGTCCTATGATCCAACCAGAACCGGAGGGATCTTCCCAGGGACAATCCATTAGAACTTAGAAGTCCTTAGGAAAGATGGAGTAGTTGAGTGTACGGGAATAATGCCGACTAATGACTTAAGCTAGCACTGGAACAATCACAACAAGGTGCTAGTTATGACGTCTTGGTAAGCATTGAAGGGGTTGAAGAATGAAAAAGAAATGTAAGGATAAAGGGTGTAAAGAAAGAAGCCCTCCATACAACTTAGGCAGAAACCGGGTCAATACATCTATTATCAGAATCACTTTGATGATTTCTGATACTGAAGACAAGGCATCATGGACCCAGTGATGCAATGCACAACCCTTCCCAGCCTACTCAAGCTTCTCTCAAAAGAAGTTTGTTTTATTGTCACGGAGTTCAACTCATTTCTATCAACTTTCTCACTCCGAGATAGTAGATATTGAATAGGTGGCAGTCTGCTCCAGCCTCCGATCACCAAATAAACGTGCACTTATAGAGTCTAGAGCCAACGAGATTCATCAAAAATCTCATTAGGACACTTATTCCATAGATCAATTGTTGTTCATCATTAGAACACAAGCGATGATTTACAGAGTCCTACGCTCTATCCTTGTGGTATTGCTAGAACATTCAGAGTGATACTCTTTAGTATTCACAGTGATGAATGGAAATCCTTCCAGTGTTAACATCAAACAGCACTGCGGTAGGTCATATGTAAGATTCACTTGAATTAAACATATGTTAACTAGAAAGCAACAGTGGTTTGATTCTTAATTGATTCAAACTCGTTCCAGGTCTCGACGCAATATCTTTATGATCTTGCCAGAACATTCAGAGTAATACTTTTTAGTATTTACAGTGACGAATGGAAATCCTTCCAGTGTCATCATCAAACAGCACTGCGGTAGGTAACTTGTGCGATTCTATACGAATCAAACTTGTGTCAACTGGAAAGCAACGATGGTTTGATTCTTAATTGATTCAGACTTGTTCCAGGAAAGTGAATTGACGACTTAATCAGCAGAATGGAACTGCATGATTCACTCCTTACTTTGAATTATCTTTCGATATATTCAAGTATTGAGAACGGCTACCACAGCTGGAAATCCTGTCAAGGAAGTTCTTTGAACTTACCTGATCACAGGTACAGTATTCGTACTGTATAACGGGAAACCGGTGGAATGCAAACGGCGGGAAACCGGTGGAATGCAAACGGTGGCGTTATCTCAAGAGTCGCAATTCAAGGCCACATATTCAGGATTATTGAAGAAAGCTCAAGAACATCTAAAGACAAAGACTTCCGCTACTCTGATGATCAAGGGAGATTGTTAACAAGCTTTCATGTCAACTCAAAACATGAGTATGTGGGTAAAGACACAAGAACACAAGCTCGAAAAGTTACAAGATCAAGTCAAGGCAAAGATCAAAGATCCAAGATCACAAGTCATGAAAGGAACTATGAAAGAACTCTCAAGACAACGAGCTTCAAAGTCTGCAACACCAACGAAGTGAAGTCACATATTACATGACCACCCCTTAGGGGGAGATTGTTAGCCGTATTTAAAGTGATGGTCATATAATATACCGTTGCGAAGCTCGTGAAAAATACTATTCAACGGTGTCGAGAGTTCTTAGTTATTAATGTTTATATAACGGGAATTAGTCCCGAACACACAAATGAGGAAGGCTTCCTAAACACTTACTACTTAGTATAAAAGGCCTCCTAAGCCTCATTTATGTGTGTGTTTTCCATTTCATTTGTTTTAGAGAGAGAAACGTATGTGTTTCTCTCACTAGGAATTCACATCTTCTTGTTTTTCTCTTTTCCTTCATCTAATCTAATCTTTCTTTTTTGGTTTAATCTTCATCTTCATTTATATATCTTATATAGTCGTGTGAATCTGTCCAACAATATATATAAAGAAAAATAAAGAAAAAAGTTATAAAAAAAGAGGGAAAGTTGTATACTTGTTTGCGCTTAGGATCTAAATGTTTTCACACATTTGTATGTATATATATTTCAATAATCATCCACATGGTGTAAATTTTTTTTTAAAAATAATAAGTTTTAGTGAGATCACACTTGTGTGATATAAGTGTATATGCGTGACAAAGAGGCAACCGTAGGAATTATACCCAAAAAGCCTTTTACATTTTTCTTCTTACCTAGTTGCATCGATTAGCTAACCTCCCATATCCTCTTGTTAGCACTCTCGTTTAGTGCTAGATACCCTTAGAACACCCGTTGAGCCATTCTTTTCATTTTTGTTAAATCCAATAAAAAGAAAAAAAATATCTAACCTTAAACCTTAGCCTAACCCTTGTCGAAGTCTAAATGGTGGGTTGCTAGTTGCTGGTATGGTGGATCGTTTTTGATGATTATTAGTTGCCACACTTTGCTATGTGTGTGTGCCATTTCAACAAAGATGAAGTAGGCCGCTTCTTATTTGTATTTTTTATGGTGTGTGCTTAAGCGAAGTGTGAGGGAAGCATGTGATGTTTGTTGAAATAAAAAAAAGTGGAGGATGAGAAAAGTGAAAAAGAAAGAAAAAGAATAAGTCATCGAAGAAAAAAAAAGTAAAACAAAATGTGATGACAAAAATAGCCAATGAGCTATATTATAAAGATGAAGGAAGATGAAGTATGTTTAGATATCGATTATCCAATGTGTCAAGACGTGATATGTGTGTGTTATGTGTTGAATAAAGCTCGTAGCTATGATCTTTTTTTTTGGACTTGTGATTTGTTCGTTAACTAGCAACATGGGACTTAGACTTCTAACTTGTATATTCTTGTTACACCTCTCATAAAAAATATCCCATGTCTTATCCATACCCATTAACCCAAATCCTTAGCCTTGTAACCCGAACAAAAGTCCTCTTTAGATGTGTACAGTTGGTGCTCATGCCATTTGATTTAGTCTTGTTTGTACTTGGTAGATTTTATTTTTCTAAATCATTTTCATGCACCATCGTGGAAAGTAATTTTCTTTTACTTGCTTGAGGACAAGCAACCTCTTAAGTGTGAGGGGGTTTGCACCTTTAGCGATTTCATATAAAAAAATCCCAAAAATATTTTCTTTTATTTGCTTGAAGACAAGCAACCTCTTAAGTGTGAGGGGGTTTGCACCTTTGGCTATTTTTTATAAAAATCAAAAAGATTTTTCAATTTTGCATAGAATTTTTAAAAATTTTCTTTTCTTTTAGAACTTAGTTATTTTGTTCAACTTTAAATTTATTTTATTTGCTTGAGTGCAAGCAAAGTTTTCTTTTCCTTGCTCGAGGACGAGTAAAACTTAAGTGTGAGGGGATTTGATAACGCTCAAATCTAACAGATTTATATGAGCGTATTCGTGGTGTTTATGCATATATTTATGTGATTATTATGAACATATGATACTTAATGATGCTTATTTGTTATTGTAGGTTCATCAATGGTTACATCACGATAAATGAAGAAAAGACGTCAATTGGAGGTGAAAAGATGAACGAGACATGAAAGTGTAGCTCTCGTATGATAAATAATACAATAATAAAGAGTTTTGGAGAGTTTGGAAGAAATAAAGGTGGAAGAAACAAAGAAGAAGGACTAGAAGGGAAAAGTGGGAAAGTTGGCTAAGTTGCCACCAACAACACTTAGCTTGCCTCCATCAAATCAACCTTCATTTGCCACCAACATCAAAGTAGCATTCAGTTGCCACCAGCAAGAAAGTCCTTGCCTCTATCAAATCCACCATCAGTTGCCACCAGCATGTGGTTAGTCAAGTCTAGCAAAAGGCACATTAAATATATCTTCCACTTCTCCAAGCAAACTTAATCACTCCATAACACCTAGAGACCATCCATTTTCTCTTCATTACTCCATTTCCTGGAACATTACTCACCTTTTTCTCCAAGAAAACTACTTGGTGGCCAAGAAGAATTCAATTATAAATAAGACCCATGGGGTAGTGTTTAGAATCATCTTCTTCATTATCAAACCCATCCTCATATCTATCATAATTATGTGATTTTGATATCACCCCTCACCCAAGTGGTGAGGGGTGGTGGAATTGGTTACCATGTCCATGTAATAAGCCATAGGCTAGTAGAGAAGAAAGCCATACTCCATACAAAACCCAAGATGGTTATGGGTAGAAGGCATTGTATTTTGGTACTATTAATTCTAATGTTTGGTAACTTCTTATTTATTATTCAGTGTTACTTATGTTCATGTTCTACTTATGTTCATGTTCATGGTGATTCTTGTGTTTGTGATATTATGAATGTTGTGATACTTGTATTGTTTATATGATAACTTGTGATAAATGGATGTTTGGATATTATTAGTGCTTGTCATTGGATTGTGGCGATAACATTATATTTGGTTGAATTGGAACTTGTTCTTGTTTGTCAATTTGGTTAATCGTTGTTGAGTCTATAATGTCGGAATTTATTCTCAATATGGTTGATTTCAATTCGTTAACCGACTAATGATTTGGTCTTGTGCTTTTGAAGATTGTGCAAGAGACTTAATAAACATAACAAGTAAAGGTTTAATCTAGATGATAGGTCGAAAGGAGTCTTTTGAATATATTGTTCTAATCATCTTTCAAGTAAATGGAATTTATCAAATCGATAACCAAGTCTATGGGTCGAAAGGATTCTTTTTGTTATTGGTTTAGGCATAAGGTTCATGAGTGACCACTTGATTGAGACTTATGTATACTTGATTTATAAAGCACTAGTGTCTTATTATTTGTTCTATAGGTCGAAAGGATTACCTTTAATATGTGTTCCAAACTAATCATCCTAATGTCCATGTGATCATTTAACCATACATGTATGTCTTTTGTGTGTGCCTTTAACGATTCTCATGGTGGTGTGATCGTGACAATCATACTTATCATTGTTACAAACAACTACACTTGAGCATAACCAAGTCCCATGGGACGACCTTGACTTACCAACCTAATTGCAACATGACTAGAGTATACTTGCTCGAATTTGTGTTCCTAATTAATATCGGTAATTCTTGTTTATAAATTTAAAACCCAATGTGTGGAAAGATTGCCACCATCAAGTTTTTGGCTTTATGTTGGGGATTTGTAATTGCATTCTTTTATAAATACCCGTACGATCACATCAACAGCACCATCGTTTACACCGATCATTCCGCCTTGAAATACTTGTTGACCAAGCAAGATGCTAATCCGAGACTCCTTCGTTGGATTTTGCTCCTACAAGAATTTAAAATCGAAATTCGTGATAAAAAGGGAGCGGAAAACCTCGCCGCGGATCATCTTAGTAGACTCGAGGATCCTTATCAAGGGGAACTTCCTACTCAAGAGGTTAATGAATACTTTCCCCATGAGGCCTTAATGTCTATTAACTCTAATCTTGACGATACCCCATGGTTTACGGACATTGCAAACTATTTAGCGGGTGGTGTTCTTATGGAAGGGTTAACTTCCCAACAAACGAAAAATTCTTTAAGGATATTAAACACTATTATTGGGACGACCCTTACCTTTTCGAGCTATGTGTGGATCTTGTTATTCGTTAATGTATAGATGGGCCGACAGCTTTACTAATCCTTGAAGCTTGTCACAAAGGACCCACCGGTGGTCACTTTGGTCCTAACTATACCGCGAAGAAAGTTTTCGACTCTGGATTCTATTGGCCCTCCATTTATCATGACGCTCATGAAATGGTTAAGCATTGTGATGCTTGCCAAAGATAAAGCAAGATCACACATAAAGATGAGATGCCTCAAAATTTCATCCAAGAATGTGAAATCTTTGACGTATGGGGCATCGACTTTATTGGGCCATTTCCATCATCTAAAGGGAACAAGTACATCCTCGTAGCCGTTGACTATGTATCCAAATGGGTTGAAGCAAAGGCTTTACCTACTGACGATGCGAGGGTGGTTGTGAAATTTCTGAAACAATTGTTTGCTCGATTAGGTGTTCCTCGTGCTATCATTAGTGATCGTGAGACTCATTTTTGCAATGATCATTTTGCACGAGTCATGGCTAAGTATGGTGTCAATCACCGTCTTTCCACCGCGTATCATCCATAAACTAATGGTTAATCCGAGATCTCTAACCGTGGACTTAAGCGAATCTTAGAGCGTACCGTGGGAGAGCATCGTGCCTCATGGGTCGATAAGTTAGATGATGCTTTGTGGGCTTTCTGTACCGCTTATATGACACCTATAGGTTGTACCCCTTATCGCCTTGTGTACGGAAAGGCTTGCTACCTCCCCATTGAGTTGAAGCATAAGGCTTATTGGGCTTTGAAATGGGCTAATTTTGATATCAACAAAGCTGGTGATCTTAGGAAGGTCCAACTCAATGAACTAAATGAATTGAGGAATGAGGCTTATGAAAACTCTTTGATCTATAAGGAAAAAACTAAGCTCATTCATGATTTCAAGATTAAGAACCGAGAGTTTCACATAGGTGATCAAGTTTTACTCTTTAACTCTCGGTTGAAAATCTTTTTTCTAGAAAACTTAAGAGCCGTTGGTCCTGTCCATTCACCATTGCTAAAATCTTCCCTTATGGCACCATTGAGTTATCTCAACCAAATGGGCCAAACTTTAAGGTGAATGGCCAACGTGTTAAGTTGTACTTTGGTGAGGACATCTCTCACGAGATGATTCCATCCCTCGCCACGTTTCCCTTGAATTAGTTCTGGGTCGAGTCAGGCTCGTGACTCGGTTAACAAAAACAAGCGCTTCTCGGGAGGCAACCCGATGATCTAACCTTTTTACCCGTTTTCATAATAAGTGTTGGGGGGAGCCACATAGGTGTTTCTTTTCTTGTTTCCTCAATGCTTAAACATTGAGGACAATGTTTATATCAAGTGTAGGGGTTTCTTCTATCGAAGCTAAGTGGGCTTTGCCATGAATTTGTCCTCATTTTAACCGGAAAATTTAATTTTTCGACGTTTTTCAAAAATTTTAATCGATTTTGGCCTAGTAGTATTTTTCAATTATTATCTTTTATTTTCTTGCATCGTATGTATATATTTCATTTCAAGAATAAAGTCAAAAGAAAAATAAATAAATAAAATGGTTTTAATGAGTTTAAATATCTTTGATATATTAGGCCCGTCATGAATCTTTTAACTCAACCCGAGTTTATTCAATTTTACTCTAGCTAGTATCCTTAACGTGTTTAAATCAAGTTTTGCTAGACTTTTATATAGGGAACTTTAAAACGCGAAAGTCTTAACTCAACGGGTTAAGAACAAGAACTTTTCGCAAGTTCCTACAATTGATCCTAGAAAGTCGTTTATCAAGGGAACTTTAAAATGTAAATTCGAAACTTGAAAAAGTCTAAGAAGTTGCAAGATCCTATAGATGACTTGAAAACCCAAAACTTTGATTTAATTGGCTAAGCATCCACGAGTCTCATTCCTTAAGATTTTAAATTATGGAGAACGAGAGATGATAGAGTCAATTATAAGTTTGGTATTCTTTCATGAATTTATGTGAGTTAATTATGAGCTTTCCTATCGCTTGTTAATAAATATAATTGCAATAAATAAGGTCGTACGATTTGAAAAGTTACTTAGCTTCTAGCACAAGATCGTTTAAAAGTTGCTCGGTATTAATTAGAGTTCATAGCAAAGGCATAACTTATTGAAGCGGGATGCGAAGAGTGGCAAGTCCGAAAAGGTCCTAACAAGGCATGAGGGATACATTTTGTTGCTAAATATCCAAAGTGATGTGAAGAATCATTTATCAAAAATCAATATGAAGGATCGAGACACACGACGAAAATCAAATACACCCTTAAAGATCATGGAGAAGTCTATCTGAAAAGACCCTAGCAAGGTATGAGGATAAATAGATCCAAGTCCTAAAAGGAGGCGGATCGTTGTATATCAAAATCCCAAATAAATATTGGAGAAAAATGAAGAAGTCCAGGTCCAAGAATGAAGAATCTCTCAAAAACTTCAAGTGAAGAAATTTCTTTTATGAAGAGAAGACCAATTCAAGATCATCTCTCAAGATTCGAAGTATGAAGTCAATGCCAAATATCGATCCGAGAAAGGTCTCAAATCATGAAGCGAGTTATGCCAAGATATGAATTTATGAGGTTTCGAGAAGCAGTTTTAAAAGATTTTGTCCTTTAGCTAACTATTGATTAAATCATCCTACTTTATTTTCAGCCTAAATAAATTATCGAAATAAGTCAACAATGCATCCTCGTGATCATTCAAGACAACAATAAAATATAAGAGATACACCTAGGAATAAGGAAGTTTAAGCGAATAATTGAATCACATGAGTGAGTGTTAGCTTACTAACTTATTAAAACAATGATTTCGTTTATAAGCTTAGTATGAGGAACGTGAAACTTGAGGGTGATAAACATTCATGACAACCAAAGCCCTAATGTAAGTCTTAGATTTCTTTACTTGTTCTTCCTTCTAGCATTTTGAAATTTTCTATCTTTTTAGTTTCATTATTGTCTAATATTTAATAAAGGCCAAGGTGGGTTAATTATTGATGGAGAATGTAAATCGTGCTTTGAAATTAATGCATTGCATGAAGGCATTGCAATGGTCAAGTGTAGGGGATTTAATAAGTGTGAAAACATTTATCCTTTTACCACTTAATTATAATAAAAACAAGACCAAAATGTGTATTTGATGTTGTAAAAGCCGGAATTATGCGTGGTTTGTGTTTTTATTGTGTTTTAGGACAAAAATATGAAAAAGGGAGAAAACACGGGCTTTCACGGGCTTTTATCGAAGAAAAAGACAAAAGACGAAGTCAAAATATCAAAAGTGCAAGAAGAACGGAAGTCAAAGGCCTATTCTGAAGATTTATCGAAGAAAAAGTCTAAAGATGGAAGTTCAACGAAGTCGAAGAAGCAAGTCTACCAAAAGAAAAAAAAATTAGAAGACGAGTTCATTTTATCATTCGACAAATCCCGAGACAAATTCGAGAAAGTCGAGTTATTTTAAAAGACGAGACGACAAGAGAAAGAATGAAGCAACAACACACCTCCCCTCCTCCTATAAATACCCTCCTAATCCTTCATTAGGAGGTGTTAGTTAATTAGTTTACTTTTAGTTTTCAAGTAAGGTAATTAGGAGTAGGTGTTACTTTCTCTCTCTAGAATTTTCTCTCATGTTTGTTTAATCTTTCATCTTTTGATCTTGTAATTGAATCTTAATCATCTTCATTAATTCAAAGCTTTTTAGTTAATTCTCATTCTACCTTTCTTGTTTTTAATCTATTGTTTTGTTTTCATAATCATGTAGATTGTTTGATCTTGATGCTTATAGTTTAATTAATATACTTGTTTGGTTGTTCTTATGGTTTTGATGTGTTTGATCTTTTTAGCTTATTGTGTTTAGTGCTTATTGTGTTATTTTCTTATTTTTAATCAAGTGTTTTTAATAGTTTATTTCTATAAAAAGTTGATTTTAAATATTTTGATTATTTAGTGTTTTCATAGTTTTTAAATTGTGGCTTATTTGCTTTTTCTTAAAATCAAATTGGTTAAGTTTTTGATTAAGTGCTTATTTTCATTTTAGCTTATTTGTTCTTATCCGGGTTCTTAAAACCCTTGTATTCCGAATAGCATGCATACACATTATTCCAAATAGTAGTAAGTACATCATATTCCGGATAGTGACAAAATCAATATTCCGGATAAGCAACAAAGTCTCATTCTGAATTAGATAGGAATCCCAGATTCTGGATTGCATCAGGAAGACCTATTCCGGATTGGTAATAAAACTCGTATTCCGGATTAGTAAGATTAGTAGTATTGCGGATTACCTTTGAATTTCAGATTCCGGATAAGAGTTAGAAAGCTTATTCCGGTTTGCTTGCTTTATAGCATATTCCGGATTAGTTGTGTTTATACATTCCGGATAAGGTGTGAAATCCACACATTCCGGATTGTATGTGGAATACATATTCCGAATAGTGAGTAGGACTTGATTCCGGATTAGGTATTGTTTTGGTATTCCGACTTTGTTTTTGTTTTAATTTCAAACTTTATTTTCCCACCATTTTTACTTAGCTTTATTTTAACTTATCTTGTCTTAGTTTAATTTCAAAGTGATTTATTTTCAAGTTTACGTTTTTATAAAAATTTTAATTTCAAGTTTACATTTTATTAAGTTTTAATCTTTAGTCATTTATTTTTAAAAGTCTTTATTTTTAGTTTATATCTTTAAAGTTTTCAACTTTATTTTAAAATTGATAACCACCCTTTCTTTCTTTTTACCAAGAACAACTAAGTCACACATTTAACCGTGATCAATTCGATTAGACATAATTTAAAGAACATTTTTTCAACATTACTTGGTTCCTCCAATTAACAAGTGTTAAATAGACTTTGTTATTATGTACATGTTGGTCCTTTTTGTTAACGGCTGTTACATCGTCCATCCTTTATTTAACGGACATTTATAACTTAACTTTAAGATCGTTTTTGTCCGTTTCTTTTCTCGTTTTCGTACGTTTTAACGTTTTGTTCTCGATGAATTTTAAAAATCGAAAAAAGAATGTCTAAAAAAATCTAAAGTTCAAAAAATCTATTGTAATATCGAAAAATAAAACAATTTCGTAAGAAAATATTTACAAAAATAAATTTTAAAAAAAAGAATTACGAACTTTTTTTGGTTTAGTTTCGAAAAAGTTAAAAAAAACCTAGTTTATTTTTGAACAAAATTAATTAAAAAACAGTTTCGGTAATATATAATTTCAAAAAAATCTGAATTTTAAAATATTTAAAAATTTTGAAATTTTCAAAACTTCTAAATTTTAAAAATTTCAATTTATTTCGAAAATAAATTAGATTTTTCTAACTTCAAATAATTTCTTAATCTTTTTCGAAATTAACATTTTTAGAGATTAATTTTCGATTTTTTTTTTCTAAATCACTTTTTTTTTAAAATAATTTTTTTACAAAAAAAAACTAATTTAGAAAGAAAAAAAGTTTAGAAGAAAAATTGGGAAGAAATTCATAGTTAAAAAATGTATTGTATTTTCGAAAAAAAATAATTTCTAAAAATTTAAATAATATTTAATTTACAAAAATTAATTTTTAAAAAGTTTTAAAAAAATCGAAAGTTTAAAATTTTGAAAGTTTGAAATTTTAAATTTTAAAATATTTAAATTTTTTGGAAATGATTTTTTTTGGAATTATTTTTCAATTATTTATTTCCAAAATTAATTTTTCTATATATTTTTTTCGAAATAAACCTTTTTAAAATCTTTTCCGAAAATTTTTTTTTCGAAAATGAAACAGTTCTTTTGAACTTTTTTTTAAACATTTTTTTGAATTTTTTTAAATTTATCCAGAGCAAAGCGTATGAAAACGTCAAAGAAATGGAAAAAACGAACTTAAAGTTAAGTTATAAATTTCCGTTGAAATAAAGGATGGACGATGCAACAGTCGTTAACAAAAAGGACCAACATTTAAATAATAACAAAGCCTGTTTAACACTAGTTAACTGGAGGGACCAAGCGTGCTATTCTTTTAAAAGTTAGAGACTACCCATGCAATTTTTAAAGTCGAGGGACTAAAGTTGCAATTTTGACTATACCACAGGGACCATCCATGTAATTTATTTTAAAAAAATGATTATGTGACTATTGTTATCATAAACATAATTAAATTCAAATACTAAATTTTAAATCACGTTTTATAACATCTAATTATGAATGTATAGTTTATTTTCAATAAGCAATCTTAAAAACTTTATCTTGTTTTTTTGCCAAGATCTCGTATTTTAAACACACATATTGATGAGCCGTGATTTTTCCATTCGTCCTATACATATTCATGGTTCTCTCCGCTATTAGTGGATAATTAAAGCCTAAGTCCGATTTCTAGGTTTAGGGTATTAAAGTTTCATGGGCAAATAACATAAAAGTATACTCTAACTTACACTCAATTTCAATTTAATGTATTATACTTTTTTTTCTCAATTTAGTGTACTAAACTTTTTTTAAGACAATTAACAAGTTACAAGGAGGTCACCTTCTTCTCCAACATAATTTTCCGAGAACCTGGTTCTCCCAACCGCCCATCACCACCTTCATCAATCACGTACTCCCACCACCCGGACTCACAATCAACCACGACCACTACCATAAATAATTCACATAAGGCTCGTTATTTTTCTTGAGATGAAAAGAAGTGCGATATGGTGTGCAAGCAATATTTTTTAACATATGGAATTAATAATATATGTCATACAAACTTTTCAATTCCTCATACAAAACAAATGAAAGTAAATAAAATTGCAAAATGGTAAATGCTTGGTGTCTGGTAGCGAGTGTAATGTCTGCCATTTTAACCCTATCCAAAAATTTCCATGGTGTCTGGTACCAGATGCTCAAATGGAAAGAACATTTGCAATTTTGGTGGTTGATGAAGGTGGTGGTGGGTTGTCAGAGAATCAGGTTGTCAAAAAATTATGTTAGAGAAGAAGTTGACCTGCTAGTGATTTGGTAACTTGTTAATTGTCTTAGATTGCAAAAAAAAAAGTTGGGTATACTAAATTGAAAAAAACTATATAATACATTAAGTTGAAAATGAGTATAAATTGAATACACTTTTATGCTATTTGCCCAAGTTTCACCATACCCTTATAAGTAACGGTTAATAATAAAATTATAGCTACTGGTTTTGTAACACCCCACTTTCATAAGTGGACCGTTACGTGTATTTATAGCTTGTCATCAAAGCATGCAAGGTAATATGTACTAAAACATACACGACCAAAAACAAAAACCGGAATCAAACATCGGTTCCCAACATAAGCCCAGAACATAAATAAGAAAATGAATGAGAAGGACAAAAAAAGTGTCCAAACAAGCATAAGTACAAGAGGGCAAAAAAGAGAAGAAGTCTAAGGAAGCTTCCATCCAATGCACGTCCTCCAAAGCCTCAAATCTGTCATTGGGTACCTGCCGTTTTAGGACATGGAAAGGAAATATATGGTTGAGCAATACGCTCAGAGGACGGATATATACATGGTATGAATGACTGAAAAATAAGTAATGACTGAAAAGCAGCGGAAACATATAAGTCTTGGAAAACCTGGAACATGTTTATAAAACTATTTTTTATAATTTGAAAAGCTTATGATTAACTTATAAAAACTGTATTATAGATTTAACCAAGAGCCCATATAGGTCATGAGGAATCAAGGTGCATGAATACTTAGAGGTGTGACCTTATCATGCAATTAGAGGGGTTGCCTCTAATTTTACTGGTTTGGGTAGGAGGGATCAGCTCCAATGTGAAGGATGCAAGGCACACACCACATTCACCATGAAAATCCTGACTGAAACATGTACTAGGATGCACCTATACGCCCCACATGATAATATAAATAAATTGCCAAACTGAAGGGACGCCACGAGCAATCACTCCGTCGTGGGGAAGTCATAACATTGTTGCCTCTAGTGTTATGGCTATGGTACCTCCATAACTAGATGAACTGGCATGCATGTATATAGCTCAGGCATTTAAAATATAACATAAGCATTCAAACATATAAAATAACTGGGGGGAAAACAGATGGCTGCAAACGGGGAACACTAATCAGACATACGAAGAAATGTCCATACTGAAGGACGAAAATATCCGTACCTTATGTCCAGTAGTGAAGATAGAATGGAAGCTGAACGATCTACTCCGACTTCACGGATACTACATAAATAAGGGACGTATATGAGTTGTCTGATTACTGTATGTTCTTAGCTTATTTTATATGTTCTTTTCATGTTTTACTATTTTAAGTGTTATCTTGTATTTCTTCATGGGTTGCATGTATTCTGATTATGTATTTCATGTATTCTTGTATTACTATACTTGTAGTTATTAGCAGAGCTTATTATTAGCCCATTATGTTCCATTATTTATCCAGCCCAGTAGGGTTTAGCATGGCTTGGTCCTTTTGTATCTTTATATTCCGATTGTTATTTGAATGCAAATCAAGGGGTATTAACCTAATTCTATCATGGTATCACAGCCATAAGATCCTGCCCTCAAACCCTATTTTTTTCTGTCGCATTCTTTTTTTTCCACAGCTTGCTTTGCTTCACTAATTGCTATCATCTCGTCATAGCAACATGACGGGACAAACACCACCTAAACAACCGATTGATAAATCCTATTCAATCGCTAGCATCAAGGCGTGTATCCCCTCACCCCTTGATCTAGATAAGCTAAACTACAATTCCTGGAGCAACGTTTTTAAACGCTTCTGTAAAACCTACGAGGTACACCATCATCTTGAAGAGGCTGCATCTTCAAGCAACACACCACCTGACCTGCATCATGACACCAACGACTCTTTAGTCGTCATGTGGATCTACGCAATGATCTCTCCAAAGTTGGTCGATATGGTTATTGACGACACCACCACTGCTCGCGGGGTTTGGGTTCGGCTTCGTGATATTTTTCATGATAATAAAGAAGCCCGACTCATACAACTCGACAATGAATTCTATCAGTAGTGTCATAATAAGTAACTTTATAAAAACAGCAGGTTTCCAAAAATAAGAAGTTTCAAAAAATAGTAAGTTTCCAACAATATAAAGTTTCCAAAATACTAAGTTTCCTTAAATAGAAATAAGCTTGGTTAATAAATCCAAAAGATAAGCTAAAGCTTAAAATTCTTAATTATAAGTCATGATGACTTATTTGTAAAGTTTTTCAAATTAAATACTTAGCTAAAATGATTATTAATTAATATTGAAATGCATGGTTTTTATTAATTAATAATATGTCATGGTTAATTTAATTAAAACTTTACCTTATAAATTTAATTAAATTAAAGCATGGTTGTTAATTTAATTAAGTCATAATAAATACTTAGGTTATATCATTTATTATTAAGTTTAATAATTTAACCTAAGTCATGATTTTAATTAATTAATTAACAACTCATGTAAATTAAATTAATTAATTAATTAAAAAAGTAATCGTCTAAACTAAATTGTACCCGAGCCTCAAACCCGAGACAAAGCCAAACACCCAAAATCCAACACCTCAGCTGACGGCTGGGTGTCCTTAGCCGGCGACCAAGGCCTAGCCTTGCCGTCGGTTGCCACTGTTAGGTGCATGGCTTCCCACTGGCTAGCCAGGGTTTCCCTTGTCGTGACAAATGTACCCACCGAGAGTCTAATGACTCTCGGTTCCCACTGTTTTCATCATTTTCCCCACTGTTGGGGGCTTAGCTTGCGGCTGACCCAAAACCAAACACCACCGCACCCTAATGGGTTGCGGCTGGTGGGCAGAAGAAGGAACCGAGAGCCATGAGGCTCTCGATTTGTATGCAAGCCGAACCAAACACAACCAACCTGAATCCCTTTTCATGTTTTAATCTTGTTTAACATAATGTGTTCATGTAATTAATCAAAAGATCATTATAAAAGAATGAATTAGAAGAAAATTAAGGTTATACATGATTACCAATGCATGGTGATTAGTTTAATGATAGAATCACGAACACGAACATGACCCCGTAACCAAATCAAGATCAAAATAATTTTTCCTCCTCTTTTCTTGGTGTGGCCGGCGGCTACATAATGGTGGATAGGGTTTCTCTAATTTTCTTGAAAGTGTAATTATGAAAAGATGTGTTTAGTTTTCCTGGCATGTAAAAATGTAAATTGGGCCGGGCCAAAGGCCCTCTCTTTTCTTTCCTTAGCCGCAGCCTACAACACATACACATAAGGTTTCGTTCATTTTTCGTGCTTAATTATTTATCAAATGTGTTCGTGTTTTAACGTCGTATTTTATTTCTTGTCACGTTTTAATATTATACGCGAATACTTATCGTCTATTAATAACATACATAATACTGGTAATTGAATGCTCGTGACACGTGTCGTATATTATTAATGGAAAGTTTTAATTTAGTCGGGTTTTCATGTATTTACTGTTCATGGGTATTTTATGTGGGTTTTACAACTCTTCCCCTCTAAAAGAATAATTCGTCCACGAATTAGAGATATGATAGTCTGAAAAGAACATGGACGTGACGTGACTAAAAAGGAAATATCTGCCTTATGGACGGAAAAGAGGATAGAAGGTCTGGATGGAACCTTCTGTTTCGAGTGGCTTCCCACTCGGAACGGTTCCTCTAAAAGATCTTGGTGAAAGTAATAATCTTTGTCTTCAAGACCCTGACTAGATTATACGTAAAAGCTTCTGGTTCATCAACGTAAGATAGATCCTCATGAATCTGATCGAGTGGATAAGAAATAACGTGCAAGGGTAAATGAAACGTTATGATGCAAAATAACCTGGAATAACTGACATTAGTAACGTATGAGCGATAATACGCGAGACATACTGAAACGTATTACATGAACAATTGTGAACGTGATACGTGAACACTTGTGAACGTGATACGTATAGATATGGTAAATGAAATATGTGGAACATATAGTGAACGTGATACGTGTAACATATCGCGGACGTGATATGAGAACGTAGAGTGAACATGATATGTGAAACATATCATGACCGTGCGATAACTAAGGAGGTAACGCCAAACGAGGTGAGATGAGACGCGAAATGTGACGTGAAACGTTTGTCTGAGGATGGAAAGTTGTGTTAAACTTGAGTCCGGTCTCCCAAGCTTTCTACAAAATCTTTCCAGAACGAAATGTGAACGTAAATTGTATGATAGAATACGATCATGAATGTGAACCACGTCATGAACGTGAGTGCGAAAAGCAAATCGTAAAATGGAATAAGGACGTGAACGCGAACGTGAGACGCAATTGTGAGTGTCTACGCAAACGTGAACGAGAACGTAAATTTTTTATCCGATATGATTGTTGATGGAACACTCTGAAATCGTACGATCTTTTGCCGAATTTCCTACAGATCTGCTAACCACGTAATCCTTTCGGATGAAAGAAAACGTGTAGGCTAGTTAAATGGTCGAACGACGATCCAGATAGCATTATGCTTCCTCTGAGCTTGCGGTAGCCCGGTAACAAAATCCATAGAGATCTTCTCCACTTCCATTCAGAAATTTCTAAATGTTGAAATAACTACTAGCGTGTTGGCGTTCTATCTTAACCTGTTGTATGTCCGACATTTAGATATGAACATAACTGCCTCTTGTTTCATGTCGTTCCACCAAAATGTGGTTTGAGATCATGATACAGTTTTGTAGAAATTGGATACATAGAAGTTTCGGAAGACTATGAGTCTCGGTAAATTAGACCTCTCTTAGCGGAGGATCCTCTCCTTCACGCGTAAGCTTAGTCATGACAAAACTAACCGTGAGAAACAATGCGATTCAGAGTGTCACTGAAATCAACCAAAAAATCGTACTAGAAAAATTTCGGTGTGAAATTTCTTCTGTCATAGAACTTTTAACATAAAGCGAAGATGGTCTTCATGCTCTTCTCTAAACTTAGAGAAGGTCAGAATGTTAGAAATGAACAAAATGACGAATTTGTCCTGAATTCATGAAAACTCGATTTCTTAAGTCCATAATTACTGTTGGGCATTCGGGAGACCAAAAGGCACAAACAATGAATTCATTGACCATAACGTGTGCGAAGAGCAGTCACGGAAATGTCCCGCTCGCTCACACGTAACTGGTAGCCTGGTCGTAAATCGATCTTGGAAAGTGTTTAGAGTCTGGTAGATGATCGGATAGATCATTCATACCATGGAGGGGATAACAATTATGAATGGTGATTTGTCCAATTTACGGTAATTGATGCATAACTGCATGCTACCGTCCTTCTTCTTTGATAAACAGAACTGACGTAACTCAGCGTGATACACTCAGCGAATAAAACCTCGTTCCAGTAACTCTTATGGTTGTTCCTCCAATTCCTTGAGCTCCATGTCAAACTTTTCTTCACGAATAGTTGGTGTACCTGGTATTTCTTCTTGAATTGTTTTTGGAAATTCTGTCACAATCAGCCAGTTATGGATTTAATAATTCAGAAAATCTCGTCATGAAGGGTAGCTAGAAAGTCTTCGTAGTCATGGGATAATGAAGCATGTGCTCGTAGTCATGGGTTACGTCCGTTATCGGAGTTTCTTTGGTTATTGTAAAGTATTTGTTGTCACGGTAGTTGTCACTACCTCCTTGTCTGTCAGATCCATGACGGTCATTATCATTACTGTGATTTATGTCGCTATTCAGCTGAGTGACCAGCTGGTACCGGTTCTCACTCATATGACTGAAAAGACAATTAAATGGCAAGTGGAATAACGACATGGAAATGAAATGGCAGCGTCTGGTGGATGAAGTATATTTTCTGTCTGGTCGTTCCGATCTATCGCCTTCGTCTTTGTCTCGTAGGATCTTCAGGTATGTGAGCAACAACCACATCAGCAACAACATCTTGTAGAGTTCCCAAATTATAAGCAACCTCAGCCTCTTGTAGAATCTCCAATTATGAGGATCATCAACATCTGTAGAATATCGACAAGTGGAATCTGCCTTGGGTGATTGAGACTCGCACAGCGAATACTCATGGAGTATTGTAAGTGAAATACACATGGATTGCGGTACGTGTAGTACACATGGAATACGGTACATGGAATACACGTGGAATGCACATGAGATGATCGGTACGGGTGTCAACCATCTGTCATGATTGATAAAGGAAATAATTGATAAACGGTTTGAAAACCGAACTGAAACAAGCATCATGATAGCCTAGCAACTCCAGCATAGCCATCATACTGGTTGCATAGAAGACAACAAAAGTATGGTTAAACGAATTTCAACAGTGATCAGCGTGAAAGCATGATTAATGAAAACCAACCATGACTATCATGAAAATAGGATTTAATGAAATCTATCAATGTCTAGCATGAAAGCATAAGCAACATGATGAAATCATAATAAAAAAAGATTGAACATTGACTGATGTGAACTGCTATGGTTCAGTCCCCAAAATTCGAGGAAAAGACTTGTGACTAAGTATGGATGATTATGGTTCAATCCATACTTGTTAAATTTCAAGGGAAAGCTCTCATGGATAGAATTTAACAACATGGGACTAAATATGGATGGCTAGAGTCCAATCCATACTAGTCCAAAAGTTCAATGGAGTATGGCTATTATTCAGCCATCTGACAGTTTAAAATAAGAACAAAGTAAAATGATTAATCTATTAAAAACATAGGATCAACGTAAGAGATGCATGGAATAGTTCGTGAAGGCATATCCAATTGAAATTGACATGAGCCAGGGTGAACGCCTATGGGTCGGTTCACAAGACAAAATTGACATGAGTAAGGGTGAAATCCTATGGGTCGGTTCACAAAACAAAATTGACATGAGCGAAGGTGAACGCCTATGGGTCGGTTTACAAAAACAAAACTCAAATGAAAAGCACATGCGACTAAGTATGGCCAGTCCTGTCCCAGCCATTACTTAGTCAAAACTTAGCATAAAAAATAATACATAAAATAAGTACATGAAAATTAATTGTCAGTTTAGGAAGAACCTGGTGACTATCCACTAGTCACAGGTCAAGTTTTAGAGCCTACAGGTCAAAACCTTGGTCTCTGATACCATAATTGTAACACCCCACTTTGATAAGTGGATCGTTAAGTGTATTTATGGCTTGTCATCAAAGCATGCAAGGTAATATGTACTAAAACATACACAACCAAAAGGGAAAACCAGAATCAAAAATCGTTTCCCAACATAAGCCCAAAACATAAATAAGCAAATGAAATGGGAAGGACAAAACAAGTGTCCAAACAAGCATAAGTACAAGAGGGCAAAAAGGAGAAGAAGTCTAAGGCAACTTCCATCCTATGCACGTCCTCCAAAAGCTCAAATCTGTCCTTGGGTACCTGCCGTTTTGGGACATGGAAAAGAAATATACGGCTGAGCAATACGCTCAGTGAACGGATATATACATGGTATGAATGACTGAAATATAAGTAAAGACCGAAAAGCAGCGGAAATGTATAAGTCCTAGAAAACCTGGAACATGTTTATAAAACTGGTTTTATACTTTGAAAAGCTTATGATTAACTTATGAAAACTGTATTTTAAATTTAGCCAAGAGCCCATATAGGTCATGAGGTATCAACGTGCATGAATACTTAGAGGGTGACCTCATCATGTAATTAGAGGGGTTGCCTCTAATTATACAGGTTTGGGTAGGAGGGATCAGCTCCAATGGGAATGATGCAAGACACCCACCACATTAACCATGAAAATCCTGACTGAAACATGTACTAGGATGCACCCATACGCCCCACATGATAATATAAATAAAATTTCCAAACTGAAGGGACGCCACGAGCAATCACTCCGTCGCGGGGAGGTCAAAACACTGGTGCCTCCAGTGTTATGGTTATCGTACCTCCATAACTACATGAACTGGCATGCATGTATATAGCTCAGGCATTTAAAATATAACATAAGCATTCAAACATATAAAATAACTAGGGGAAAACAGATGGCTGCAAACGAGGAATCCTAATCAAACATACGAAGGAATGTCCATACTAAAAGACAGAAATATCCGTACTTTATATCCAGTAGTGAAGTTAGAATAAAAGCTGAACAATCTACTCCGACTTCATGGATACTACATAAATAAGGGACGTGTATGAATTGTCTGATTACTGTGTGTTCTTAGCATATTTTATATGTTCTTGTCATGTTTTACTGTTTTAAGTGTTATCTTGTATTTCTTCATGGTTTACATGCATTCTGATTATGTATTTTATGTATTCTTGTATTAATATACTTGTAGTGTCATAATAAGTAACTTTCTAAAAATAGCAGGTTTCCAAAAATAAGAAGTTTCAAAAAAATAGTAAGTTTCCAACAATAGAAAGTTCCCAAAATAGTAAATTTCCTTAAATAGAAATAAGCTTGGTTAATAAATCCAAAAGATAAGCTAAAGCTTAAAAGTCTTAATTTATAAGTCATGATAGTTTATCAAATTAAATACTTAGCCAAAATGATTATTAATTAATAATGAAATGCATGGTTTTTATTAATTAATAATATGTCATGGTTAATTTAAGTAAAACTTTACCTTATACAATTAATTAAATTAAAGCATTGTTGTTAATTTTATTAAGTTATAATAAATACTTAGGTTATATCATGTATTATTAAGTTTAATAACTTAACCTAAGTCATGATTTTAATTAATTAATTAACAGCTCTTATAAATTAAATTTTCTAATTAATTAACAAAGTAATCGGCTAAACTAAATTGTACCCGAGCCTCAAACCCGAGACAAAGCCAAACACCCAAAATCCAACACCTCAGCCGACGGTTGGGTGTCCTTAGCCGGCGGCCAAGGCCTAGCCTTGCCGTCGGTTGCCACTGTTAGCGCAGGGCTTCCCACTGGCTAGCCAGGGTTTCCCCTGTCGTGACATATGTACCCACCGAGAGTCTAATGACTCTCGGTTCCCACTGTTTTCATCATTTTCCCCACTGTTGGGGGCTTAGCTTGCGGCTGACTCAAAACCAAACACAACCGCACCCTAATGGGTTGCGGCTGGTGGGCAGAGAAGGCACCGAGAGCCATGAGGCTCTCGGTTTGTGTGCAAGCCGAACCAAACACAACCAACTCGACTCCCTTTTCATGTTTTAATCTTGTAACGTGTTCATGTAATTAATCAAAAGATCATTATAAACGAATGAATTAGAAGAAAATTAAGATTAAACATGATTACCAATGCGTGGTGATTAGTTTAATGATTGAATCACGAACACGTACATGACCCCGTAACCAAATCAAGATCAAAACAATTTTTCTTCCTCTTTTCTTGGTATAGCCGGCGGCTACATAACGGTGGCTAGAGTTTCTCTAATTTTCTTGAAAGTGTAATTATGAAAAGATGTGTTTAGTTTTCCTGGCATGTAAAAATGTAAATTGGGCCGGGCCAAAGGCCCTCCCCTTTCTTTCCTTAGCCGCGGCCTACAACACATACTCGTTCATTTTTCATGCTTAATTATTTATCAAATGTGTTCGTGTTTTAACGTCGTGTTTTATTTTTTGTCACGTTTTAATATTATACGTGAATACTTATCGTGTATTAATAACATACATAATACTTGTAATTAAATGCTCGTGACACGTGTCGTATATTATTAATGGAAAGTTTTAATTTAGTCGGCTTTTCATGTATTTACTGTTAATGGGTATTTTATGCGGGTTTTACAGGTTTTATCATTTTACCATGGCTTTGATCAAATCAACATGCAATGTTTTAATTGGTTAGTGATGTTATATAACATATGATATGAATTGGGAGGTAATTTTCACACATAAGTCTCATTGCTGAGTGCTGACAACCGAAAACCGTCTCTGATCTGATAGGTCATGGATCATGCAGCTCTTCACCTGGTCATAGAAAGAAGTACGTCCGAACTCAAAGCCTATGCGAGCCAGCTGCTTTTATTCTTGGCAGTGATTACAGTCGTCTTTCGAGGTTAGCATACAAGCACTCGAAGACTTAATCACCTATATGACGGTTGTATGACCATCGAGTGTCTAATGGAAGTACACACTCTCAGCTGGCTCTATATGTGCATTATTTTGATTATGCTGCGAAACGGGGAAACCTGTAGTACTCATATTACTGATGCTCTTAATATATTGAATATGTATTACTTATGCAAGAAGACAACATAAATCATCATCTTTGTTATCCATGGAGGTGATATTTAAACCCAGTAATACAACAAACATGATCATTAATTCAGTACCAAAAAGTTACAAATTGTCAAATTGGTAACATAAACTCACATATTGCATCACACCTTTCTTACAACTGGGATTGCGTTATGTTTACACTTTAAATGAAAACAGAAATGGCGTTACTATGATCTGCTAAAAGGTCCGAGGAGATACCTTATCATCCCCTGTTGCATTATTTAATGCTTCAAGAATTTACAGTTACTGGCGATTAATTAGATTCTTCCTGTGTATACTCATGAACTTGGCAACAAACTCTGCAGGGACAGAAGACGTTATTAGTTTCCTGTATTCATATGTCATTATGAAATATGAAATGCTATTAGTTATGTATATGACCTTCTAATTTTAGTAAGGCACTGGTTCCGACCGGTAGTCTCTTATCCTGTAGGAAGACATTGAACTTTTTAGCTACACATTTTCCATAAAAGTAATTAGTGGTGTAAAGGCACGAACTTACATAATAACCATGCCAATAATATAGTTCCCTTTTAATATTAGCTTCAACACTTTTAAGGAACTGTTCAATGAGTTTCTGTGTAGGGGAAACATGTAACATAAAAATCAGAAATATGAGGGATCTTGAAATGGTTCATTATGTGAAAGGTTGTCGCTTTACCAAAAGAATCAGTTTTGGATGAACAAATTCCACCAGTAGTTTTTGAAGCTTTCCACGTATGAGAAACAGCCTGATCGAAACACGCACAAACATTTATTTAAGGTACCAGGTATGAAAGTCAATAGAAAAAGTATTTGAATATCAGAAACTTGCCTCTTATGTGATGGATCAGCTAAGATTTCTGCAGCAAGGTCAATAAGTACATCTTCCCATCCTATCGTAATTGGTTGATCTTCAACAAGAGGATAGCTGCATACATATTTGACTTGTTTTATCCAATCACAAAAAAATTATTTGATATAAAATCATACAGATATCAGCATTACGTGTTCCCTTACTTGTGAGACTTGCAGGCTTCAAGAGCCATGATTGCTTTTCGTAAATTCTGTTTAGATTTAGTAGCAATCTTCGATGCAAATTTCATGGATAGATCAAAGTTCTCTTTCCTTGCTATCTGAAGAAGAACTTCCATGATCTGAGATTATAAGATACGGTAATTAGAGGATACTATGACAGTTGGCGAATATAGCTCACGAGTATTCATTGTGTATAACTTAATGCTCGAATATATAAGTTCAAGCTTCCAAAAAAAAGTGACAATTTGAGAGTTGAGAATGTGCGTTGGCTGGATAATGGGTCAAAACACGCCGGATTGAGGTGCCACACACTATACTATTCACTTTTTTGCAGTCACATTTAGCACATCGATGCAGTATGCTATTCACATATTACCAATGTATGCAACACACTGAATTCAATCATTTCTGAAACATGCTTAGAGGTCACAGGGACAGTGGGAATCTCGTTAATCCATTCATGCGCGTCACTAATTAGATGACGAGGCATTTGGCTACCTTAAGAGAGTCATAGTTACTCCCGCCGTTTACCCGCGCTTGGTTGAATTTCTTCACTTTGACATTCAGAGCACTGGGCAGAAATCACATTGCGTTAGCATCCGCAGGGACCATCGCAATGCTTTGTTTTAATTAAACAGTCGGATTCCCCTTGTCCGTACCAGTTCTGAGTTGGCTGTTCGACGCCCGGGGAAGGCCCCCGAAAGAGCCGTTCCCAGTCCGTCCCCCGGCCGACACGCGGCGACCCGCTCTCGCCACGAAACCAGCTCGAGCAGTCCGCCGGCAGTCGACGGGTTCGAAACTGAGACCCCCGTGCCCAGCCCACAGAGCCAATCCTTTTCCCGAGGTTACGGATCCATTTTGCCGACTTTCCTTGCCTACATTGTTCCATCGACCAGAGGCTGTTCTTACCAAGGTATGCAATTTGTTGTGTCAAATGGCTCAAAATTGCATATAATGAAAAAGTAAATATATTGCATTAAATGGATAAGATTTGTATGTGCATCTATTAGTAAAGTGTGACTATTACATTGCATTTTGATGCGCTAAATATGACAGCAAAAAGTATACTTTAACATTATATAACTTTTGTTAATATCGTGATTTGGGAGTTTTTATGCATTTGACTGCATTAAGTATGGGTTTCAAGCTGTTTTGCCAATTTGACTCGTATTCTCTTAAGTTTAATCTTTTACCTAAAATATAACCTGGTAGAGATAACCTATAACCCGGAATGCCTCCTCAAACAAACAATATAGCACTTACTTCATGAGTTACAGGAGCATCAAGCTTGATAATATGGCACCGACTTTTGACCGGTTCAAGAATGTCAACATCATCCTCACAACAGAGGACCAGTTTACAAACATCTGAATAGCAATCAATAATCCACTTAATCAAGTGCTGAATGCTCTCATCAGCTTTGTCAACATCATAGAGGACCATCACTGTAACAAGACAACGAGAACACGAAGTTCAAATTTGAAGTTAAACCTTCAAAAACATTTTAATGCATTCAAATGAACAAACCTGTATAATCCGGCTTCAAATTTACTGTGCTGATCTCAGGAGCAATTGAATGGTTGCTACTTATTTGTTTTACTGAAGCCATAAGAGCATATCTAGCATTAGCTTCCAAATGCACATTAAGCTCTACATGGTGACAACTTGAGGTTATAGGAACAGCTACTTGAGTCAGCCTTGCTTCCTAAAAACATAACGATACGATATATAATTATGGTAATTGGCGTATGGATGGTGTAGCATCACAGTGGAGATTAACTATCAGTCTCAACAAGGATTTCCTTTTTGAAATGGAAAAACAAAAGTTGCTAGAGAGGAATATTTAAACATCATTTCAGTATTAAGTCATAAAACATAATGAAAAAACTTTATCATATCTGACTACCTGAATCTGGAAGTATCTTAATTCATGAGTGATCTGCAAAAATAGACCAATTTAAGTACTTGTTTACAACTTATAAAAGATTGATAGTATTGTACTTTATGATGATTAATTACATTCCGGGCAGCATCTCCATATATCTCACGAAGTAGGGCCATTGTCAACGCTTTCCTCCCTGACCCGTGAGGTCCCTTCAAAAGTATATGTGGAAATATATCTTGGGATGCCTAAAAATGAAACACGGTACAATCTATAAAAAACCAATTAGTTGTGTAATAGTCAAAGATTTAAATCCTTAAATGCTCGATTACCAGTTGCTGAAGTTGCAGTGCTTCTTGTTTATGGCAAGTGAACCCGTTCAACGAAGAAGGCTGATGCTTATCTGCCCAAAACTGTCTTATGCTCTCGTTTACAAAGGCTTTTTCAATAAATGATGCTTCATCAAAGGCTCTGGCTCTTTCCGGAGACTTCTTACTTGAACGACAAGAACCTTTCCCGATACAAGAAAACCACGCATCTGTTTGACTTTTCCGTCTATTTGCAGCAAATTTCCACGAACTCCCAGTTGACTTCGCGCTCACATCACTTATATTACTACTTTGCCTACTTGCAACTGAGCTTGATACATTAGTTGTAGGTGTTAACATACAACTAGAAGAGATACCAGTACCAATTGTAGCATTACTATTAGTATTATAATTAGGAACAAGATTTGATTTGTAACGCTGAACCGGAGCAGGTGTCTTAATCTTCTGTGCCGACAAAGCTGCATAGTCTTTAGAAAAAAATATATCACCTCCTGGAAGCGAATCACTATCAAAAACTGGACCTTGTCGTACTGGACTCTTAGCCAACTGAGCATTTGCCACCATCTCATTAATCTCACCAACAGAAGGAGCATTCCTATGATTACTTCTGCGTGATGGAGGTGTTCTACTTCTTTCCTCTCTACGTTTCAAACGTGGATCCATTTTCATCTGTTGATCCTTATCCCTTGGTCTTAACCTGGGCACTGACAACGTTCTATTGTAATCAGGCTTCTGAGTCTCACGATAACTTTCATTATTGGAATCTCTAGCCTTGAAAGGCGAAACATGTCTCCTACGTTCAGATTTAGAGAACGGACTAATGTTTCTCCCCGGTGGAGGAGGAAGTGGGCCTAGAGTAGGTGACTTCGGATTACCATCATCTCTACGAGCCTTATACGGAGACTTACTATGTCTCCTTGGAGGTGGAAGCCCTTCAGGATCAAACTTTGAGGAATGTCTTCGTACAAGTCTCGGCGCATTCAAGTTCCTAACTTCATCAACACCCGCGGCCTCCGTTATCTTTTTATTAAACTCAATCCAATTCGCTTCTTGCAACTCGGTGTCAGTGTCAGACGGCTCGTATCCACTCCGTCCTTGCTTCATAACCGATAACGAATGCTTTTGCAACCCTCTACTATACGCTATCGGACTCTCCATATCCAAACACCAAATAGTCTAAACTCCTAATAGACAGAATGGTTACAAAGCATAACAAGAAAATGATAAAATCAACAACAACAAAAGAACAGATGTCGAAACTGGTTTTGGTTTTTCGATGCGAAGAAGTGTCGTTTATCATGACAGAAATACAGATAAAATCGATGTCTACAAAGTATAGACAACGTTGAAGACAATGTTTTAAAGTTTACACACAGTGAAAGTGAATATACTAGGTGCCGTTTACAAGGTAAACTTGCATAGGTAAAAGATGTTTGGTTTTATTTAAAAGATTTGTTGTCTGTTAATAGCTGTCGGAAATACAGTTAAGCATCGTTCGCGCCAAAACTTAGGTAACGGTTTTGTCATTTCATTTGAAAGCTGTTCGGATCATTTAAAATAGTAACATGTCGGGTCTAATATGTCAAATATGCCACTTAAAAATATTCTAGTAATAAGTAAACGTTTTTATCTTATACATTATCTAGGCTTTAATTACGAGGTACGTACTAGCCGGTTAATTTCTGTCTTGTTTTAATGAATGCATTTTAGGTTTGGATATTTTTTCTGGAACAGCTAGAGTTTCATTAAAAGTTCAAAAAGAGCTAAACACAAAAGAATCTCTAAGAGCATCCATATTGCTAGATTATGAAAAGCTTTTAGTTTTTGTCACATCATATTTTTAATTAATGCATTAGTGTCATGAAGCTATTATCAAAATTTGTTCCAATGCCAAATTTTGTACAAAAGCTTTGTAAAAGAAAAAAGTATATGAAAACAAGTTTAATTCAATGAGCATTAATTGCTCAAGTCATGCTTCAAACACTTGAAGAATTATAAGCTTTTGAGAAAAGCTACTTGAAAAGTCATTTGTTCAATAGAAAAAAGTCATCATAAAGCTTCTTAGAATAGTAACAAGTCATTGTAAAACACTTGCATTGCATATGCTCTAAATTAGTGAAAAACCAAGTGAAATACAAAGGAAAAAACCGGTTGAAATACAATACAAAACACTTAAAAAAAACTCAACCTATGACACAACAAAAAACTTTATAGTCCCATAAAAGTACAAAAAAGTACTTCCAATACCCCCCTTTTGTCCCCATTTTACTGTACAACACAATTTTCAGTTTTTGTCTCGTATTTTTTGACAGTTTACAGATTTTAACATGTTAAACTTTATATTTTTTTTTCTCGCAATGTCGAGTCGGAAACTTAGGTATACCCAAAAAAACTTTATCTTTTTTATTCCGCACTTTCTGTTTTACAGTTTTATAACAAAAACAAAATTATAAAACTAAATAAAATAAAATAAAATCAAAAAGTTAGGGAGGGTATTGGAATCCATTTAGGGGGTGTACCAATAACCA
The DNA here is from genome assembly GCA_025667525.1 of Glebionis coronaria. NCBI lineage: Eukaryota > Viridiplantae > Streptophyta > Magnoliopsida > Asterales > Asteraceae > Glebionis > Glebionis coronaria. The sequence goes on along the minus strand of CM046875.1, from coordinate 551,293,137 downwards.
CCCCCTAAATCAATGCTCATAACCACTCCTTGAAAAATTTTATTGGTTAAAGAGGGAACCGAAAGAACAAATTCCACAAACTCGTGAATAAAGGAGAAAACTGGTGAAAAACCGCACACTAAGAGACAATGATGACCATTATCCGTAGCTGCATTACAAAACACACAAATGCAAGAAACTATTGGCACACCGCGAGCATCAAGGTTAAAGAGGGTCGGGAGACAGTTATTCAAAGCCGTCCAAACACATATATTTACATTTTCAACGCCCATGAGTTCCACTCTACATTAACCATCATTACATTTGGGCCAAGGATGGTTGATTAGACTGCTTTTGTACATAGTCTCATCGTCCAAAAAGGGCTTTAAATGCATAAAATATCATGAAATTGGCCCAATATATGCTTGTGTTTGTTGCTTGTGTATTTTAGGTACGGATATTGAGAAAATGACAAAAGATCACAAGAATCATGCAAAAACGAACACGGGAAACGAAGCCGCACATTGAACCAAGCCCTAATGAAGATTTTCCAAAGAAAACCCTTGAAGATTTGAAGATTTGAAGATTTGAAGATTTATGAAGAAGGGTCCTCCAATATTGAAGAACTGACACTTTATACCCTTGTATCTTCATAATTACAAGATTGGTCCCTAAAGTTTGTCAATATTGCAAAAAGGGCCCTCCACTTTGAAGAATTGGCAATTTTAGTCCCTCGACAAAACTAAAATGTCAATATTTATCCTCCTCAAAGTCAAACACACCATGAAGAACTTCAAGTTACAATAAATTACAAGTTTGGTCCTTTGAATATATCAAAATTACCAAAAGGACCCTTGACTTTGAAGAAATGGCAAAAATGGTCCCTCAAAAATGAAGACTTGGCAATTTCAGTCCTCTAAAATGTCAATCATACAAGTCAATACCATAATCCTTGAAGAAAATACCAAATCAGTCCTTCAAGAATCAAGAATTGGCAAGAAATACCCCTGAATTCACTTTACAAAACTTTTTGGGGCAAAAGTGTGAAAACCAAAACTTCTACAACAAAGGAAATCTGGATTTTGTTTATAAAGTTGCAAGTGAAAGGCAAAAGGAAGTTAAGGGGTTTAACTTGGCAGACAACCAAAATTACCTAGACCAGTGAGTGGGTGACACCTGTCTCACTCACACTCTCCACCAATCACAACTCACCATTACTCCACCTCACCCATCCACTAAACCCGGTTAAATATTTGTTTAATCTTGGCGCCTTAACAAGTATTTAAATCCTAATCACCCCTAAAACATATTAAAAACCTGTTCTTCATGTTCATAATCCCAATTGGGCATTTCATGTTTACCAAAAATTAACCCCTAAATCTTTCCAGATTTATGATTAAGCATGTTTTAATCATAACCCCACTTTCAAATGGCTTGCCACATCACCCAAGAGTGCACATGAAAGGTGTCCTGCTACACCTTTGAACAAGAAGACAAAACAGTGGCAGGGAATCAACAGCTCATATTGAAGCTTAGTTTTTAAGCTTGTTACAAGCCATTGGATTCACTTTTATCATGCCAGCTCCACAACAATCCAAGAATTCGTCACATGATCTTCAAAGTTCAAAACTACTCAAAGGGCAAATTTGGAACTTCCATAGTTAGGGTTTCACGTTTTTCAGCTTACCTAGTTCATTTGTATGCCTATATAAAGGCCTTAGGATGCTACATTTTTTCTTTGCTCTTGAATTTTCCTTAGTTCACAAATCTGTAAATCATATATTCATTAACGAAATGTGTTTGAATTTGGTGAAGAAAAATCAAGTGCCAACCTTTATATCTGTTTATTGTTGTTTGATGTTTACTAATCTTTGCTCTTAAAACCTGTTTTCAAAAGGAGTGTGCAAAAGTTTGCACATTTTCCACTTTTCTTGATATTTTGCTAAGTCTAGTTCAAACCTTGGAATTCTTGGGTCACACCCCACCATGGCGGAATATAGAGCGCGACGTTTGGATATCATCACAACATGGCGTGTTTATAGAGATAACTATATGAAATAAGAAATGTCATAAAATGGTGACACAAAAGTCATGACAATATCTCAACAATGCAGGAGTCTAGGTAAGTAGGTAACAGTCCTACCACTTACCCAAGACAAACAATAAACATAAACCAAACAAACATATAGGTGCCAACATGTATCACTTATAAAAAAAACATAAAGGTAAACTAAGAAGGAACGGGGATCTCCTTCTATATGCAATCCTAAGGCATCCAAGTCTAGCCACTTCTATCCTCAAGCTTAACCACATTCACACCTGAAAGAGACATTAAAACACGTCAACATAAAGTTGGTGAGAGTCATAGGTTTAGACTCAAACGCCAAAATCATACCATAAGCTGTGAATAATAACCAAATTTAAGAAACATATGGACTATGTGGTACTAACATGCATTAACAACTATTATTCAAGATTTAACAAAACAACCCAAATCCAAGGCTCCTAGCCTTACCAAACACCATACTCCCATAGGCGTCCAAACACCTATGAACCAATCCTAAGGCCCCGCCTTGCCAATATTCCCTTGGTACCAAGTCATAACATAAAAAAATCAAGAATCAACTAGCAGTTAATCACATAAGTATGCACACTCAAGTCCATTACCAATGCAAAACATTCACAGCATAATTTATAAATAACAAAACAGTGTCTCTTCCATCCCATCTGGAAGTCAAAATCATTAGTAGACATGGGACTATGAAACTCACCTGGTTGAGCTTCTCCAAAAGTCCTCGCACTAGCAAAAAGCTAACAAACCAAAAACACATAATCAAAACATGAACCAATCACTAAGATGGCTCATCAACCTATGATGGACATCTAACCTCCTCCTATATAAATACTTCATTTATATTCTCTAAGCATCTCATTACACCCCTCTATAAAGCCCTTAACTCATTATACTTCATAACTCGTCCCGTTAACATTTTACCCAAAATAATCCCGGTTTTAGGTCTCCAAACTATAAGCCAAACGCCCACTTAAACATACCCATGATCTCTGTAAAGGGAATATTTATGCCCTTACATATGTTAACTAACACCTCCCATTTGCCCCAACCTTAAAGCTACTGTTAAGGCCCCGATATATATATATATATATATATATATATATATATATATATATATATATATATATATATATATATATATATATATATATATATATATATATATATATATATATATATATATATATATATATATATATATATATATATATATATATATATATATATATATATATATATATATATATATATATATATATATATATATATATATATATATACTTTTGTCATTCCAGATTTACTGATTTTAAACATACAAAAAATTTGTTATGATTAGGGGGTCTTACCCTAACCCACCATCTTAGCCCCAATTCAGATACTTACTATAATATATAAAACATCTCTCATGTTCGTTTGAATGTCCCAATGCAACCCTAAGTACCCCAAACAACCCAAAACTTAAAAAGAAAACAGGCTGACTTCAAAACTGTTTTGACCTCCGACTGTTGTAACCTGTTTTTGACCCACTTCCCACCTCCAATTTAGTTCTCGTTTCTTGAATTGGAAATCCACTTAAATTACCTTTTCAGGGATACTTGGATCGCAAAATAAGAGTTTGTAGAACTCCCGATACGATCAAAACAATTGACTCAAAATTCTACCTAGTTTTTAAAAACGAATTTAACCTAATTAACCTAATTAAGTACCCCTAACCCCACTAATTACAAGCCCTAATTTATGTAGTCATTATAACATCGTTATTATAACATTAATATACTGTTTTTAAATTAAATCCTAACCTAAACCCATCATAAGATGATTAAGAAAACATTAAAACATTTTAATTGAAAAGGGTTATGAAGGTTTTACCTTTAAATTAATGGGAGATGAAAAAAAACCATGAAACCCTAAAAAAAACTCTTTAAACCGTCGAACTTCATTCTTTTTCTCCAGGGATTTATGTTTTTTTGATCTACTAAAAACCTCATATATATTTTCCAAGAATCCTGGCCCAAATACAACTCACTTTCCTTTTCCTTTTTTTTTCCTTTTTTCCTTCCCTTTTTTTCCAAACCGACCTAAACCCCCTTGAAATTCGTTTTTTTTTCTTTTTATTATTAATATTTGTATTGATAATATTACCTTAATTTTCCTTAATTTATTTCAGCTCCTAAAGCCTCCAAAACCTCAAAACCGTAAAACTAGTCAAATTTACGCGTTTTACCGTAAAAGACGAAAAAAATACACTTTTATAAAAAATTTCAAATTTTGAAATAAACTTTATAACTAAGTCCTAAATGACTTAAAACCACCCCGAAAAATATTCATATGACTAAACACCTCATCCGAGACCTCTAAATGCTAAACCGTAAATTGTAAAAATACGATTTTCTATAATACTTATACGTATACATAAAACCACTAAATAACACCATCTCATTTCATAGTCACTACCACGTGAGATCATGAACATGAAATCATCACACCTCGTTTCACTCACAAGGTACCCCGTACCGGAAACGATATCCAAACCACAATCTATACACACCAATTAGCACATAAACACGTAAAGACACGTAACTAGCACAAAATAAAACCAAGTGACGAACCTCAAAACCACGGTTGTCACATTACTCCCTCCTAATAGAAATCTCGTCCCGAGATTTACTCCCTAGGATCAAAACATACCATTAGCAAATAACTGAGGATACTTGTTCTAAATGAACTCCTCTCATTTCCACGTGAACCTTAGTTCAAGTTTCAAAATACCACATATACAAACCAAAAATAATTAAACTCATTGTCAAACTCTTGACCTCACAGTCAATAAATCTCACAAATGACTCTTTGATAAAACAAAGACTCTTATTAACACAAGTCCCGAATAACCGTACATGCAAAATGCATTCTCAAACAACATTTACCAATCTCAATACATGAAATGTATCATGTATACAACTCATTTTCCCCAGGTAATTCTATACTCATAAGCTACTGGTCCGATCTTTCCAAAGATCGTAAATGGACCTACAAAACTCTACATCAACTCTTCCATTTTACCAAAACACACCACCCGTTACTATGGGTGAAACTTCCTACATAAGTTTGTCACTAACTCTAGTGGTTTACTCCTTTTCTATATAGCATTCCTTGTTGCTCTCATCCTTTCCACAAACACCATTACCACATTAGTAGCCTCTCTTACCAATTCTACTCCACAATGGGGACAACTCAACCTATCCTTTCATATAGTGCCTCAAATGGCATTTATCGACTTCTAGTATGATAACCATCATTATATGAAAACTCAGCCATCGCTAATGAGTTTCCTAACTCCCTCTAAATCAACCACTCATGCCCTCAGTGTAACTCCTAAGGTTGTATAAATATTTCACTTGCCTATCCTTTTCCAGTTAGCCGGATATACTCATATCCAATCATGTTCATCAACTCCCTTTAGTCCGTACTCCAAACTACTTAAAAATTCCAATTTCCTTACAAAGTGACCTATGACGGTCTTTCACATATCCCTTAGTTCTTCCAATCTAAATCAACTTATGATCTATACACATAATCAAAAGGACGGTTATCTCAGTTAGTCTATCAACTACCATCCAAACCCATGCTACAACTACTTCCATTAAATTTGGATAGCTCATTAGTAGCACCTATACACTTCTTTCTCACTTTTCTTCATGATGATTTTTTTATACTCAACACTTCCTTTATACCTACACAATGTCTTACCTTCAAGGTTACATTGCTCCTCATCTTGTCTCAGTTAGACCAAGCCCTTCGTCCATATGGCACATCACACCTATAACTCCTCATCCATTCGATTATCAATACTAAGCCTCCCAAACAATCAGTATAGGTCAGCGTCATTTCCTTTTCCACACTACGACAGTATTTTCCTGCGTTGTGCTTTATTCTACTCATTAGGCTCTACCAAAGTTTTACCTTCAGTTCCTATCTCGACCTATTTCATTCATGCTTCGCTTCTATACACACTTCCTTCTTCTTCCTCAACTCATACCATACATCACGATGTGATGCTTCCCATCGTTCCTTCCCTTACCATAATCCTTCATAAGGCATTCCATATATATTAGGCTAAATTTTATGCAAAACCCTCTATTCCATCACATCCGTACGCAATCCTTCCAACTTCTCAACTACGTGACTTCTCATTCCTCTTGAAATATGAGATGAATTAGTCAGTCTATCGACTATCACCCAACTCTCGTCGTACTTATTCCTCCACCCCATGATGTATCCCTTTCACCAACTTCGTCCTTACATCACCCTTTCTAAGCTACTCCTATCTATGTAGGAAGTATAGTCTACGTCCCTTTCCTCCCTACGATTGTCCAAGCCACGCAACATAAATGTTGACGCGTTCTCTGCTTTCGACAACTCAACTCGTGCAACCTACATCCTTTATCCAAACCGCCTTAATTCGTCATCCATATAGTTCAAGTTCGTCTCAGCTTCACCTCATTCTTCTTATTCCATGTCTCATCGACCATGCTTGCCTTTCCCAGATGGTACTTGGCCTTGCAATTTTCTTTCGTCACTTAACTCCACCCACCACCTTTGCCAAATGTTCAATCAAGGTGATTGAATATGTGTTGGAGACGTTCATGATCCGTATAGATCATTTTCTACGTCTCGTACCCCAAATGCCTCTAGCATTCTAGGCAGATATAACAATCCAACTCCACTAACTAAGTCTATCAAGTTCTTCCAAATCTTCAGTTCCTGCAACGTATAAGCGATCGCCTTTCTTTGTCGTCCTCGTACGCGTCCAAATCCCTGCTCCACGTATCGTCATGCTTCGCGAATTCATCCAGTCCTTCCGATAATGTCAAAATCTGCTCATTATCCAATCCACCTCTTCAGCCTCCAAAACGCTTCCTCATCCTTCTTCACTTCTCCCTTTGCTGGTTCCTCGATATGCCATCATCTCTGACCACTCGTCCTGGCCAACTTAATCCTAAAACTCACACTTGAAAATATTACGTATAATTCCCTTTCCTAACAACTCTAGATGTCAAGATGTCGACGATGCTCCCGATGACAACTCGTTTATATACGTTCATGCACACTCGGTTCATTGACTCCATGAAAACCGCTAGTGCTTTGGCGAAGCCAAACCGTAAACCCAAAGCGTTCATACAACATCCTTAGCAGTTTGAACTACGTCCTCCTTGCACCCTCTCTTAGAAGAAATACGAATAAATTCCTACCTCGTTCTACTCGCGAAAATCTACACGTATTCTCTAAGACCAATACTTCCTCTTATCAGACCACTCAACCGCTTTTCACAGCCAATCTACTAGTAAGCAACTCAAATTTTGCCTTGCATCCGTTGCAATTTCTAACAACTCTTGTTCTTAAAATCATTCCATCAACAATTTCCTTAGAAAGGCACTAACTACAACTCCTCTCACTTCTCCTACTTGCTCTACTTATGGTTCTACCTCACAGTAATAGGCAAACCTACTAAATCTCAGGAAATTTTCGGAAAACTTACATGCCTTACGCACAATCATAAATACCTTTGAGGTATTATATCCCCTTCCAACACTCTCTATGGCACGTTACTTGTGCCAATATCCATACATTACACATATATCTATTCATCTCCCTTGGAACTCCTAAGAGACCTCATGACCACATTAGTTCGTCTACGAACTTCTTTCCTCCCCGCTAAGGGTATTCCGACCGTTCTCTCATGGCCACCTACTTAATCGTGTAGGCGCGACCAAGTCTTTCATATGACTACCTCAACGTTCCCAATCAATACGTAACCAAAGCTACATCCTGAATCCACTAGATACGATCGACGAATCAAACCCACGGATAACTAACGACATTTCACGTGCACCAATTAAAAAAAGTCAAAAACCACGAGACTCAAGAGAAAACTCAAACCCAAAACGTGTATCAATTCAAGATGACCCATGACAACGAAAAATAATCCCAGAAACACCCAATGGCAACCAAAACATATTACGCCCCGCGACATATTATTTAAACCGTGCAAAAGATCGACTTTTCCAAAAGAATATATTTTTATTTATTATTTTTTTTACCTTCCCACATCTATGTGACTCAAACAATCTACAAACAACGCTCTTGACAAACTCAAAACTCAACTCAAAGACTAGGTATCCCGTGCCTCCCAAATCATAAAAAAATAAAACTACTATTCAAAACTCAACCTTTAACCCGACACTTGTACAATAATTTCGACCAGTCCACTTACTTCCCATGACTATACATTCTGAATATTTGAAAAGTATGTTCCGAGTACATAATTTTTGGCTTTTGAATCACTCAAAAAGCTCTAAAAACGAACAAGTTATGACCAAAACAGTTTTATATTAATGAAAGATAAAATTGTATGTGAAATCTTCATAAACTCAATTTAACCTTGTATTAATAATTATAAATGACGTGAATCAGTTAAACTCAATTGTATAAACTATGTAAGTAGAAAGAAATTTTACTTCGCTTTATTTTAAAGAAAGTCTTTTAGAATTTGAAATAAATAAGTGTTGATTAAAATGAAATCTTATGTTACATCTTGTTTGAAACACGACTCCAACACCTTACCCTTATTTTACCGAATATAACCAGCTATCTAACCCTATAATAGATTTCCAAGTCCCCCTTTTTCTCAATATATACCGACCAAAAGAAATGTAAGACCCAACACAAATGATTTCATTATCTCAAAAGAAATCCCAAGTTATTTCAATAGACTTAAAACCAAGAACACCATTTTAAAACGTACACGTGAAATACGAAACTCAAAGAATACGCTACCAGACACACTTCAAAAGATTCAAAACGTCGTTGAAACTCCACCAAACTCGAGCACTAATAAATTGTTTAAACACAAGCACTAATAAATTGTTTAAACGACCGTAAATCATAACATAACATCCACTAGTATATATACATCCGCATATGTATACCTATTGAATCTCCCAAACATACTCGTTATCATACATGTCAAGTCAATCAATTGCTTTATACGCTCGTTTTTTCCATACGAGTAATCACCATCTCACCGTGCCACAACAAGGCATAAAGCCCACCTCCAAAACCAAACCATATCGTGTGACCCCATAATCACACAACACAACTATAACCCAAAACATATAACACAAAAGAACAATAGCCATATCATAGGCAGCCATTACATAAACCCATATATTATACGTATACCCAAATTCTACATCTCATCATATACAAGCATGTACTAACCCTCTTTCATGCAATCATACTTGAGAACCCATTGAAGTTGTGGTACTTGTATAACTATGTTGGCCATCATACTTATACAATTACCCTTTCCCCAATGCACTCCCTCCTATGATGACACTTATAAGAATCAATACAACATATAACACATAAATCCATCTACTCACATAAGCTTATAACCACATAACCAATAAGGTCCAAAACTCCATCTATAAAAATAACATAATAAAACTCTTAGAAGAAATCCATAGTCTAGCTAAAACAGCCTAGACTAAATCCAAAATGAAAACATAATCAGTTATAAGTCATGTCGCCCATAAGAGTGGAAACAGCATAAAATCCTTTATATCCACCTACTCCTACTAACTCGAACCACCACATGATTCTTAGGGAACATGACTTAAACATCAAAAGAAAAATACTATACCTCAGGTACATAAAATAACCCAACAAAAGATAGAAACTACCATGTACCAAATTATGTACTAGCGTGGATTATTATGGTTCAACCTTCACTAGTCACCACCCGAAAAGAAAATAACATGTGGCTAAGTATGAACATACCATGGTTCAATTCATACTAGTCAAAACATCACAATAAATAACATCCAAACACATCAATTATTATAAAATGCACACATACTCCTATGACGCCTATATGCAGGGACCCTTAAGCTATAGACTAGGCTACGCGACTAGGCAACCTAATTTTCTATAACCTGGCTCTGATACCATTCTCTCACACCCCATCATGGCGGAATATGAGGCGCGACGTATGGATATCATCACAACATGGCGTGTCTATATAGATAACTATATGAAATAAGAAATGTCATAAAATGGTGACATAAAAGTCATGACAATATCTCAACAATGCAGGAGTCTAGGTAAGTAGGTAACAGTCCTACCACTTACCCAAGACAAACAATAAACATAAACCAAACAAACATATAGGTGCCAACATGTATCACTTATCAAAAAAAACATAAAGGTAAACTAAGAAGGAACGGGGATCTCCTTCTATATCCAATCATAAGGCATCCAAGTCTAGCCACTTCTATCCTCAAGCTTAACCACATTCACACCTGAAAGAGACACTAAAACACGTCAACATAAAGTTGGTGAGAGTCATAGGTTTAGACTCAAACGCCAAAATCATACCATAAGCTGTGAATAATAACCAAATTTAAGAAACATATGGACTATGTGATACTAACATGCATTAACAACTATTATTCAAGATTTGACAAAACAACCCAAATCCAAGGCTCCTAGCCTTACCAAACACCATACTCCCATAGGCGTCCAAACACCTATGAACCAATCCCAAGGCCCCGCCTTGCCAATATCCCCTTGGTACCAAGTCAAAACATAAAAAAAATCAAGAATCAACTAGCAGTTAATCACATAAGTATGCACACTCAAGTCCATTACCAACGCAAAACATTCACAGCATAATTTATAAATAACAAAACAGTGTCTCTTCCATCCCATCTGGAAGTCAAAATCATTAGTAGACATGAAACTATGAAACTCACCTGATTGAGCTTCTCCAAAAGTCCTCGCACTAGCAAAAAGCTAACAAACCAAAAACACATAATCAAAACATGAACCAATCACTAAGATGGCTCATCAACCTATGATGGACATCTAACCTCCTCCTATATAAATACCTCATTTATATGCTCTAAGCATCTCATTACACCCCTCTATAAAGCCCTTAACTCATTATACTTCATAACCCGTCCCGTTAACATTTTACCCAAAACAGTCCCGGTTTTACGTCTCCAAACTATAAGCCAAACGCCCACTTAAACATACTCATGATCACTGTAAAAGGAATATTTATGCCCTTAAATATGTTAACTAACACCTCCCATTTTCCCCAACCTTAAAGCTACTGTTAAGGCACCGATATATATATATATACTTTTGTCATTCCAGATTTACTGATTTTAAACATACAAAAAGTTTGTTATGATTAGGGGGTCTTACCCTAACCCACCATCTTAGCCCCAATTCAGATACTTACTATAATATATAAACCATCTCTCATGTTCGTTTGAATGTTCCAATGCAACCCTAAGTACCCCAAACAACCCGAAACTTAAAAAGAAAACAGGCTGACTTCAAAACTGTTTTGACCTCCGACTGTTATAACCTGTTTTTTACCCACTTCCCTACCTCCAATTTAGTTCTCGTTTCTTGCATTGGAAAGCCACTTCAATTATCTTTTCAGGGATACTTGGATCGCAAAATAATAGTTTTTATAACTCCCGATACGATCAAAACAATTGACTCAAAATTCTGCCCAGTTTTTAAAAACGAATTAACCTAATTAACCTAATTTATTAACCCTAACCCCACTAATTACAAGCCTTAATTTATGTAATCATTATAACATCATTATTATAACATTAATATACTGTTTTTAAATTAAACCTAACCTAAATCCATCATAAGATGATTAAGAAAACATTAAAACAATTTAATTGAAAAGGGTTATAAAGGTTTTACCTATAAATTAATGGGAGATGAAAAAAAACCATGAAATCCTAAAAAAAACTATTTAAACCGTCGACCTTCATTCTTTTTCTCCAGGGATTTATGTTTTTTTGATCTACTAAAAACCTTATATATTTTCCAAGAATCCTAGCCCAAATACAACTCACTTTCCTTTTCCTTTTTTTTCCTTTTTTCCTTCCCTTTTTTTTCTAAACCGACCTAAACCCCCTTGAAATTCGTTTTTTTTCTTTTTATTATTAATATTTGTATTAATAATATTACCTTAACTTTCCTTAATTTATTTCAGCTCCTAAAGCCTCCAAAACCTCAAAACCGTAAAACTAGTCAAATTTACGCGTTTTACCGTAAAAGACGAAAAATATACACTTTTATAAAAAATCTCAAATTTTGAAATAAACTTTATAACTAAGTCCTAATTGACTTAAAACCATCCCGAAAAATATTCATATGACTAAACACCTCATCCGAGACCTCTAAATGCTAAACCGCAAATTGTAAAAATACGATTTTCTATAATACTTATACGTATACGTAAAACCACTAAATAACACCATCTCATTTCATAGTCACTACCACGTGAGCTCATGAACATGAAATCATCACACATCGTTTCACTCACAAGGTACCCCGTACCGGAAACGATATCCAAACCACAATCTATACACACCAATTAGCACGTAAAGACACGTAACTAGCACAAAATAAAACCAAGTGACAAACCTTAAAACCACGGTTGTCACATTGGGCTATAAAGCTGATCATAGCATCCTGATATTGAGTTATCAAGGTGTGGTGAAGCCTATAACTTGGGGATAATCACGTGTGGGGAACTAAGGTTGCATTAATCAAGAATTTTTCACTTTTCTGTTTTGATATTTTGGTTCTAATCTTGTTGAACCTTAGCAGGCTTTATTGTGGAAGCTTGTGCTTGTTCTTTCTAGCACATAAGCTCAAAATTCGTGGGTGTGGTTGTACATCCATGATGTACACATCATCTTACCCAAAATCTTTTAAAATTTTGGATTTTTGGTGATTTTGTGTGCTACTTGTGTTCTTGCTGATTTTGTGGCTCAATCTTGTTCTAATCTGCATATCTCATATGTTATTGTGCTTATTTGGGCTTGGGTGGTCTTGGATAACACTTTTGATTTGAAAATTTGATTTTGAAAATTTAAAAGGGTGTTTGGGATTACCTGTTTGAGATCATAGTGTGTTATTTTGTGGTTGCAAGTTTGTGTTTGTGCTTTGTATCTGCTATATACTTGTTTGAGAGCTATTTGCTGCAAGTTTTTGGGTTTAAACCTTTGAATTAAACATTGTGCTATATCTCATTGATTCTGACTGTTTTTGGCCTAAGATTTTGGTAATATCTAGAATATATGCATGCTTAGGGTTAAAAGTTGTTAAATCATTGTTTATACAACATATGTGATAGATCTGAGTGTTTGAATTTGGCTTGTTGGTCAACTACATCAGCAAAGCAAAATCTGCTTATGTTAAGTGTTCATCAGTAACTTGTTGTGCTTGAATCTTGACTTGGACGTTGAATCAGTGCATGAAACCTGTTTAGACTTGTTCATTTAAGTCTATTATAGCTTGTGTATGCATTTGGTGAAGTTTGGTTGGCTGAATTGTGCTATAAGTGCTTATTGAACCTCAACTGCTTATATGTTCATGTCTGGTGCATGTTTGATGATTAAATGAATTAACTGTACAAATTGGCTGTTAGTGATTGTGATTTCTTTGTTGATTTTGACTCCTTATGATCCACTGATCATTTGGGTGCCTTTGTGTAACTTGAATCTCCAAAAAAGTCACTAAAGTCAAACAAGTCAAGCAGTGGAAAGTTTTCCCACTGCTCAGACACCAAAACTAGCCCCTGCTAGTGTTAATTTGCATTCAGCTTATTAATAAGCCATATTGGCTTATCCAGACCTGCAACAACTTACTTTTTGTGATCAATCTTCATCATTTGACCCATTTGTTTAAACTGGAGCTTATTAGACTTTGACTTTGACTTTTTGCTAGAAAATTCATAAAGTTGACTTTTAAAGAAGTGCTTATTTGCTTATTTCAGCTTATTGAGTGAACTTATTTGAAAACTTTTTGTTGATTAAGCTTTGTTAAGTCATTTAAAAGCTTTTGAAACTTGAATCAGCTCTTGGGATAGCCTAGAACTCGAAAACGACTATTTTGTCGTTTTGTATAGATTGCTTATTGCATTTTCAGGCTTATTCCTTGAACTTTTTTCAAATTTCTTTTTACATAAGTCTTAAGTAACTCAAAAGAAGCTTGTGTGTCTAATTTGAGCTTATGGCATCAGCTTATAGCTTAATGGGCCAAAAAGCCCATTAAGAATAAGCTGTTTGATATAAGCCAGCTTATTTCACATTTTTAGCTTTTGGGCCTTTGAAAAATTGTATTCAGAATCAAATTTTGAGTTAGATGGGAGCTTTTGGGCTATTTTTATAAACATTTTTCTTATTGGGCTTATTTTGGCCTAATAAGGGTCTGTTTTGGATTTTGGCCCATTTGAAGGCCCATTAGGGGTATTTAGGTAAATTCAACTTCATTTCTGTGTTATTTAGGTTAAATTAAGCTAGTTTGCAAGTTTTTAGAATTTTTTATAAATTTTGGATTTTTAATATTATTTTATTATTATTTATTATTAAAAATTAAAATTTAGATTTTTCAAAATTTTATATTTTTCTTAGATTAAGTACATTAAGTTAGGAATTTTACAACTTTTAGAATATTTTTATTGTCATTAGATTCATTTTTATAATTATTTTAATTTTTAATGTTTTTTAATTGTTTTTAAATAGTTTTAATTAATTTAATTAATCTTAAAATTTTCAAAAATAGTTTTAAATTAAGTTAGCTCATTTTAGAGATTTACAATTGAAAAAAACTCATTTTGGGCTTTTTGTTAATTAAATTGATTTTTAGGGCTTTAATTAGCATTAAAAAATTATTATTTAATTAAATAAAAGGTTTTAGTGATTTTTGATTTTTTTGTAAACTCTAATTACATTATTTAGGATTTATTGACATTTTCTAGAAATTTTTAGGATAAATTTTTAATTTTGCTAATTTTACGGTTTTACGTGTACGACCTTTTCGTCTTAGTTTAATTCGTCATCGTAACCGTCATTCTCTTCTTACCTCATTTCTTTTCTTTTCTCATAATCAATATAATCACAAATTTAATCATCTCTTAACACACATACCAAGCCTTTTGAGAACGATCCCCACTTTGGGTCATAACTCGTGGTTTTCCTAAATCACTTGTTAATACTTGCCCTAATTACGCTCTTTTTCCTAAAAGACGTAAAAACTCAACCATCATTTTGACGCCACTGCCGGGGAGGCGTGTTGTGTTTTGATTTGGCAATTGTTGTTTTTATATATAGCCATAATATCTATTGGTATTAGTAGCACTCTACTAATACGTATTATCGGTTTTTCGTTTTTTTGTGTGAATATTATTAATATATTGTATACGTAGAACAATAAATTCACAAGTACTCCAAAAGTGTGAAAACACAACCTTGACTTGGGAGGTCATTACCCAATCATTGTATTTGAATCTCAAACAAGAAAGAAAAGGCAAAAATAGATAAATACTTTCGTGAAACTCGATTTTGAAAAATATAAACTATAAGGTAGGTATAAGGCGGGTATTATAAAACATACCCTAAGGAAAGAGGCTCTTAAGTGCTTCGCGCCGCCTCGTTTCCCAGCTTGCTTGTGAGTATTTGATTTTGAGAGCTAATCGAGGGTTTTGCCGCCCAAAGTATTATTAAGTATCATATATACTTTCTTAGTTTCAATTGATTAAAACCTCTTGAACGTTTTGGTGTTCCACCAACGTTCTTAAGTCATCGAAGGCGTTCACTTCACGTGATCGTTTTCATTCCTTGAGGCTTCTTTAATCAAGAGATTTGATTAAGGGGGAGATTTGTAGATTTTGGTCTACTTAATACAATCACAAAAATCCAAAAAAAAGTAAAAACAATCAAAAACCACAAAAAAAATGGAAAAATACAAAACACCAAAAAGAATCTTCTTTGCTCATCCCCTCGTTGTACGTGACGCTTATGCAAACCCGCAATCAAGCAAGACGTGCACGTAAACGAAGAAACCGAAAGGAGTCAACCCCTACTCCTAATCTTTCTAGTGAGGAGTCTCCTATTGACGAACCCATTGTAAGAGAGGAACCAACCATGGAGAATCGAACTATGATGGAGTTACTTCAAGCACCCACCGAGGGTTATGGAGAGGCTATTGTAATTCCCGCTATCCTTGCGGAGAATTTTGAAGTGAAAACGGGTTTGTTGTCGATGATCCAAAACAACAAATTCCGTGGTGATGAAAAGGACAACCCGCACAACCATATCCGCCAATTCAATCGTCTTACCGCCACTTGCAAATTTAAGGATGTTGCTAATGACTCGATTAAGATGATGCTTTTTCCGTATTCCTTAGCGGGGCCCGCTAAAATTTGGTTAGAGGAAGAGCCACCCAATTCTATATTGACGTGGAAGGATCTCGTTTCAAAGTTTGTGAACCAATTTTTTCCGCCCTCTAAGACTACGCATTTGAAAAACGAGATTTCAAAATTTTCACAAGAATTTAATGAGAGTTTTTCAACGGCTTAGAATAGGTTTAAGGAAATGTTACATGAGAGTCCTCATCACGGTTTTTCCGATTTGCATCAAATTGACACGTTTAACAATGGACTTAATGATCATGAAATGGATTATCTAAATGCCGCCGCGGGTGGTATTTTTTGTGTAAAACGGTTGAGGAAGGTTTGGTGATAATTGAGAATAGATCTAAGGTGTATAGTCCTCGTAGCACGTCTAGTGTTCGTAAGCCTTCGTCTTCGGCTTCACCTTCTTTGTCTAATACCATCGATGCTTGCTAAATTGAGGCGAACTTGGAAAACAAAATCTTTGATAAGCTTAAAGGACTTTTAATTGAATTCAAATTTGGAGAACAAAGTGCTCCCGCTACGGCTAAAGCGGTTGAGGCTTCATGTATGTATTGTGGTGGAGGTTATGATTTCTCCGAGTGCATTACCAACGGTGGTAACACTTCGAGTGCCTACGCGACCACGGGAACTTACAACCAAAATGGTCAAGTTACCCGCTCTAATCAATTGACTCGACCGGGTTTTGGTTCAAATCAAAATGCTAACAACAACTATCGAAACAATCAAGTTGGTTTCAAAAACAATTACAACAAAGGAAACTATGGTAATCAAGGGGCTAATAATCAAGTTTCAAACAAAAATCAAAGTGATTTTCAAAACAACAACAAAAGTTTACAAACTTTGAAAGATCTTCCAAATGAATTTGTTGAATACGCTAATGGGAACGATGCTAGGTTTGACAACATTCTAAGAGAAATCATTAGCCTAAGATCCGTGTTTAAGAACGACTTGAAGAAAGAGTTGAAAAATGAGTTAGCAAATGAGCTTAAAATCCATACAAACAAGATGGAAGGAAATGTAACTAGGTTACAACAAAACCAACAAAAAATGGAACAAGGGCAACATGAAATTAAGCAAGAAATGATTAAGGCCGAGAAGAGGCAATCCATGTTTGAGGACAAAATCTCATCTATGTTTGAGGCAATTATGTGCAAACCGTCTTCGAGTAGTCTTCCTAGCAACACCATATCAAACCCTAAGGGTTAGATGAAAGTGATTACCACACGTAGTGGTAAGACACTTAAGGAACCGACTCCTCAACCAATTGCTCCTACGGAGGATGCAATTGAGGAAGAACCCGAGGTGGTGGTCGAAAAGGAGCATGTCCAAATCCCACGAAGTACCGCTCATGCCACACCTACGGTTGACCCATTACCAACATTGGAACCCCAGATTCCAAAGGCTATGCCTATGCCTCAACCCACACCACCTTTGCCCTATCCATCGAGACTTAGAAAGGAGAAACATCAAGAGCGCGACAATTACCAATTTGAGTTTTTTAAGAAAATGTTTCGTGATTTTCACTTTAATGTGAGTTTCGCCGATGCTTTGGTCATGATGCCTCGATTTGCCGCTAACTTTAAGAGTATGTTGAACAACAAGGATAAATTGCAACAATTGTCTAGTTGTTCATCGGTTTATCTTAATCGCATACCTCAAAAATTCGGTGATCCCGGTAAATTCTTGATTCCTTGTGCAATCCAAGATATGGAAGAATGTTATGCCTTGGCCGATCTTGGTGCTAGCATTAACTTGATGCCACTTGCAATCTTCAAGTCGCTCAATTTTCCTAATCTTACTCCTTCACTAATGTCTATCTAGTTGGCCGATCATTCCACGATTCCCGCATGTGGATTGGCGGAAGACGTTTTTATGAAAGTGGGAAAGTTCTATTATCCGGTAGACTTTATCGTTGTCGATATTACCACGGATCCTCAAGTTCCTCTCATTTTAGGTCGTTCGTTTTTAGATACGTCTATGGCTTTGATCGATGTTCATGCTAGAAAGATCACCTTACGTTTCAACGACGAGGAACTTGTTATAAACGCAACTCAAAACTCTCTAATTTCTCATGTTTATTCCGTTGCAACCATAAACCTCGTTGATATGATCGATGTTGTTTGCGAGGATTTTTCACAAGAAGTTCTAGGTTTTGGTGATGATGAAAATAGTGGCAATCCCACTATGTTAGATCCCATTCTTGATAACTCGACACCAACCTTCACTCCATTTGAAGGTGGTGGGTTTACGTTGGAATAATTCGATGTTCCACGTACTTGTAACGAAGACCTCGACAATGATGAGGAATTCTCGATTATCAAGGATTTTCTTAACGATTTCCCATTTCCTCCACCCGAGGAGGTTATGAGTATCGAGCCCAAATCTTCAATTGAGGAAGCACCTATCCTCGAGTTGCAAGATTTACCTCCTCATCTCGAATATGTCTTTTTGGAGGAGGATGACAAGTTGCCGGTTATTATTGAGAAAGAACTTTCGGATGATGAAAAAACCGCACTTGTCGATGTTCTAAAGGATCACAAAGGGGCAATTGTGTGAAAGTTATCCAACATTAAGGGGATTGATCCCAAATTTTGTACCCACAAAATCTTAATGGAGGAGGATTACAAGCCCGCAGTCCAATGTCAAAGGAGGGTGAACCCCAAAATTCACGACGTCATCAAAAAGGAGGTCCTAAAACTCCATGACGCGGGAATGATTTACCCTATCTCTGATAGCCCTTGGGTGAGTCCTATCCATTGTGTCCCTAAAAAGGGAGGAATGACCGTTGTGCCAAACGATGCCAACGAGTTAATGAAGGTCTACGTAATTATTGGCCTATTCTACATGATGGATTTGATGGATTAAGATGGTTGATTGATTGATAAATAAAGAAGAAGATGAAGGAATGAGATGAGGGAGTAGAGAGAGAAAGGAGAGAAGGGAGAGAAGTTAGAGAGAGAAAGTAAAGATGGAAAATGATTAATGTGTTAAATGACAATCAACAACCCCTCCTAACATGCTAGGAGGGGATATATGCCCACCCTACATGTGGGCTATATGGACTATACACTAATTAAATAGATCACGAGCCCATTACATAATTATCGTTGGAGCGACCGATCCTTCATAAATACGTAAAAACGTATTTCTAACAATCTCCCCCTAAGGGAGGTCGCTCCAAGAAACAAAGTTCTAAATAGTCTATAACTCGTGATCTATGCTAACTAAGATGTGATCGAGACTTTATTGGGAAAAACGTATTTCCAACAATCTCCCCCTAAGGGAGGTCACATCTTTTTACAAAATCTTAAACCTAGCATCTATGCTTGAGTCTTTGATCTTGTTCTTGTGAATATGCTTGATGTGATCTTTGACTTTAGTCTTGAGCATGTTTCCTTGCCTTGACCTTGTGCATTCTTCACTTGTGATATTTGCCTCTTCGTGACTTCATGTTCCACATACTTATACTTTTAAATTCTTGAAAGCTTCAGAGTTTGATACAGCGGAAGACTTGACCTTCAGGCTTTCTTGAATTTGTTGAAGTACTAATTGTATGTAGTATAAGCATGTGGTGACGACTTCTTCTGGATTGTACACCGCAATGCCACCTTTTGTTACGCTGCATAAGACAGTTAGCAACAAACAATATACACGGATGAAATGGCCTTGAACATTTCATTCTAATTCGGTAGCAATTTACCTCCGGTCGGTGAAGACCGTTGGACGATATTAAATATCGTACTTGTGGCAGGTAGTTTCAATAAAGAACCTCCTTGACAAGATTTCGCGGGTAAACCCGTTCTCTTTACTCGACCGTCCAAAGCTGACTGCGAACGTAAAGAGTGAATCATTTGGATAATATTATCCGCATGATTTGAAGCCGTCAATTCATGTTCCTGGAACAAGTGAAGTTCAATTAAGAACCGCACCATCGTTGCTTTCCAGTTGTCACTAGCTTGATTCATATAGAATCTTGCAAGTTACCTACCAAGTGCTGTTTGATGTTAACACTAGAAGGATTTCCACTCGTCACTGTGATCAATAAAGAGTCACTCTGAGTGTTCTGGCAAGATCATATGATAATGCGTAGAAGCCTGGAACGAGTTTAAATTCATTTAAGAATTAAACCACTGTTGCTTTCCAGTTATCACAAGTTTGATTCATAAAGAATCGCACAAGTCACCTACCATGAGCTTTTTGATATTCGCTCAAGAAGGATTTCCATCTTCATTGTAAATACTTTCGTATTACTCGGATGTTCAGGCAAG
The DNA here is from genome assembly GCA_025667525.1 of Glebionis coronaria. Lineage (NCBI taxonomy): Eukaryota > Viridiplantae > Streptophyta > Magnoliopsida > Asterales > Asteraceae > Glebionis > Glebionis coronaria. The sequence continues at coordinate 551,272,517 of CM046875.1, read as the reverse complement.
ATCATGAAGATTTTGCGTAGGACTCTTAAGAACTTTCTTACTTTTCACAGTGTGTGAAGAAGCAAGGAAATATGAAAGTGTGTCCTAAGGAGATATTTGATGATCTCAAATGGCTCTAGACTCGATCGTGCATTTTGGATTTTTAGTCATCGGAGGCTGGAGAGGAGTGCCACCTTTTCAATACCAATTTATTCGGAGTGAATAAATCAATAGATAATGTGTTGATCTCCGTGTGATTAAAACAAATACCTTTTGAGAGATATTTGAGTTAGCTGGGAAGGGTTGTGCATTGCATCACTGGGTCCATGACGTCTTTCTTCAATATCGAGAATCATTAACAAAAATGATCTCAATAGCATATGTATTGACCCGGTTTCTGCCTAAAGTTGTAAGGAGGGCTTCTTTCTTTACACCCTTTATCTTTACAATTCTTTTTCATTCTTCAACCCCTTCAATGCTTACCAATACGTCATAACTAGCACCTGGTTGTGATTGTTCCAGTGCTAACTTAAGTACTTGGTCGGCATTCAGCTACGTTCACAATCTTTCTCCATCTTTCCTAAGGACTACTATTTCTAGCTATGGAATGTCCTTGGGAAGATTCCTCCGGTTCTAGAGAAATCATTGGACTTTAACCTATCCTACCATCCTTATGTCACCACAATCTTCATCGTCGTGAAATAAATGGGTTGCGGGTAAGTGTATGTCACCATGAAATCCATTTTGAAGTGCAAATCCATTTTGCTCCCCCTTAACATATGCCACGATATTCGAAAACATTTCGCACATGTCGGGATGAGCCAGCACGTTAAGTCAAACCATTTTTGATTGATCATATCCCATATTAAATCACATTTTCTCCCCCATATTAAAAATATTAACCCAATCGAAGTTTTTAATATCAATTGATTTAATAGCATTTTAAGAAAATTTGGGACGAAAAATGCAAGTCTAATTATCTTCATGAATTACACAAGCTCCCCCTCAAATTAATGAGGGTGTGCTGAAACGTAAATTAAATACCTTTTAAACACAAGTGTAAGGTATTTATTACGTGCAAAGATCATATATAATAATGAATTCACAAGATTAACAATTTACGAGGTAGGACCTGAATGATGGAGAACATCATATGAAAGATTCATATGGTTCTTGTTCACGAATGTTGGTCACCTCGTCACGTCCCCGAGAAAATTAATTCCCGTTGTTGAGTCAAAGCTTTTCGGTGAAATGCTTGACTTGATTATGAAAAGCGGATTGCTATCTGAAATAATAGCAAACCATATGGAGCATGTTTTAAATCTTTTAAACTTCTGCTCGAACTTTATTTACAACCCCGTGTCATTATTGAATGACATTTCTAGGTTCGTAAATATTATCGATTCCAGAAGACATGCTCGTTTTATCAAAACATTTTTGAACACACAATTTTGAAAGATTTAGAAAAACCTTTTGAGAAATTCTCGAAAAATTGTGTTCAAAGTTTTGAAAACCAATTACTTGAGCTTAAGATTTGGAATATCTTAGGAAAGCTCAAGTCCGAGAAGTTGTAAACTTCTCGTTGTTAAGGATAAGTTTATCATCGGCGATAAACTTTCCTTTTATCTGAAGAACGAGTCCTAAGCTAACATTTACTTAGAAGTCGTGTTCATGAGCTTGAAAACTTTAACTGTTTTAACGGAAAGCTCATGACCGAGAAAGGTTAATTTCTCGTTACGAGGAAAAGTTCTCTTAGTTAAAAGATACACTTTCCTTTATGAGCTTAAAACGTCGAATGTTTTAAGACAAGCTCATGACCGAGAAAGGTGAATTTCTCGTTAAGAGGATAAGTTATCATAAACGATAAGCTTTCCTTTATTTTAAGTTCGAGTTACAGTCTGACATTTAACTGTAAGTCATTGTGCATGAGCTTAAAAAAAACTTCGAATGTTTTTATTATTAGCTCATGCCCGAGAAAAATTAATTTCTCGTTGTTAGGATAAGTTTATCATCGGCGATAAACTTTCCTTTCTTTGAAGAGCGAGTTATAGTCTGTGATGTGACTATAAGTCCTAGTGCATGAGCTTAAAAACGTGGAATGTTTTTAACATAAGCTCATGCCCGAGAAAAATGAATTTCTCGTTTTTAGGATAAGTCATCATCGGGATGAACTTTCCTGTCTTTGGAGATCGAGTTACAGTCTGTTATGTGACTGTAAGTCCTTGTGAGCTTTAACCATGAATCCCCTGAGATACTAGTTTCTCTGATATCTGCTTCTTCAACAACCAAACTCTGAGAGTGTCCTTAGTTGAACGGTATACAATGATTGGACCGCTTCGTTCTTTTGGAACATCAACTTTGGTACCTGCATTCTCATTAGGAGTTTGTATACTTTTGCATGGGTTAGAGATATCTATTTTAGAAGCACGTGGGGGTTCACGGTTTTCATTTCTTGTGTCAGAGGTGGCCTGAGGGGATGATTCACTTGTCTTAGTTGGCAAACGTTTCCTTTTATAGAAAATCTTAAGTTCAGGCTTAAGTGATGTATCATCCTTTGCAATTTCCTCCCTAGTAGTCTTAGTAGAATCGGAGACTATCCTAGTTAAAGGGCACTCGTTTCCTACAAGAGTGAAAGTTCTACCAGTGGGGCGCCACATTTTACCAATGGGTTTGATTTTAGCGATCCACTGGGATTTAAGTCTAGCACGGGAGTTCACCTCATTAAGCAATTTTTTGATACAAGAATCATGATTTGCCGTAAAGACACATTTTCTACATGTTTTACAGGTAGCATATTTAATGTCCGAGTAATTCCTAGATGTTTGATTTATGCTCCTAGGAGATGACATGCTACGGTTAGCAGTGTTGGGTAATCTAGAAGGCATGTGACTAGGATTGACATTGCTATCTCTTACATGTGTCTTTTGCATAACTTCCCTTAGACCAGATTTATGGCCAACGTCATTTGAACTAGTTCTAGACGTGGTCTTGGTATTTTTAGGGAAACTAGGGGCAATCATCTGATTAGATCTTGCTAACGCTATTTTGATCACATTGGGCCTAGTTGCTGGAGTGACTGGTCTAGAAAACTGAACCAAATCAACTTGGGAGGCAAACCGCGGTCTCGAGGATTGTGGTCGCTCGGATCTAAATGCAGTAGGTTGTCTGACAATCGGTTGTTTGACGAACTGATTTGTAGGCGGTTTCCCTAAGATTGATGGTTTTTCAAGCTTAGTGTCCACACTAGGTCCTCTAGTTTTCCTTAACTCGTTTTTCAACGCAGCTATAGCAAAAACCTTTTCCTGTACTTGGGCCTTTAATGTCTCATTTTATTTGAGCAAGTTATCTTGGGATGCCAACTTAGATTCAAGCAGTTGAATTTGTTTCAAAAGATTATCCTTTTCAGCTTTAGAATCTCGAACTGTTTGATCCAATTTTCTTTCAAGAACAACGTTTTACTTTTCAAGTTTTTCAAAGTATGTTTCAAATTTATCCGTTTTCTTAGAAAATTCAAGTTTGGCATCCTCAAGATCTTTTGATTGTTGAGCTACGATCGTTTCGAGCTCTTTAATCTTGGAATCAGAATCAGTTAACGAGGCAGTTGTAAAGCATTTATCATGATGTACTATAGCATTTTGAACACTTTCTCCCCCATTATGACTCACATCGGATGAATCAGAAGTGGTATTTCTATCACTCTTTTCCATCCCATGTTTGTCATAATTAGGTTCAGAATGCTAAATATGCGGCATGTCATCAGCATATACATCATAAACAACATTACATTGTACCATGTTTGCAGGCGCTTCGTCATAAACGGGTAAGGTGTCAGCAAAAGAGATCTCGTGAACAGTCCCTGACGTGCCACTGGTATCATGTTGTCCTCCTGATTCCGTGCTCTTGGTATCGATAGGCTCCAAGTTTTCAACCATATGACCAGTTTCCTCTTGCATCGAAGAGTCTTGCACTCCATTATCATACCCTTGCTGAAGTCGAGATATTTCATAAATCGAAGACGAGACCGATGACATGAGTTTCAAAATTGTATCACGGAAAACTCGAAGCTCGGTATGTGTATCTCGAAGAAACGATTGGCAAATCACTGAACTTGCAGACTTGATGATATTGAATTGGAGGAAAGGCGTGAGTTGTATCACAAGAGCCTTATAAGCAATTGACGATGCAGAGTGATTAAAGTTGTCACGGTAGAATTGATCGGCGAGTTCGGTCAAAGTGGTGAACATTGAGTCCATGAATATATGACGATCTTGACCAAAGATTGTCACAAATTCGCTCCCTCCTTGAATCCTCGAAAGAGTGACCAGATGAGACTGAAGCATTTGAAATGAAGTGATGCCACTTTCTCTAGCGTTGGCTTGCATTCGATGCAAATCTCCCTCTTTAAGTGTCGAATTGAACGAATCCATTGAAAATCGAGGAAAGATAAAGAAAAAATGATGTGGATGTTGTTGTTGTCGGGTTTTAACAATACGACTCGGCTCAAAAATTGTTATCGGCTCAAACGATTATGAATAAAACCCGATCAAAAATCCGTAATTGCTAAAAATATATCCCGTCACTTTCACTCGTAGTTTTGACTTCAAATCCGGCCAGAAAAGAAACTTAACTAAAAAAAAATTAATTTTAAAATATATAAATATACATAATGCCTTAACTAAATTTAAATTTTTTTTTAAAAAAAAAAATAAAAAAAATATATATAAATATAATTAATTTTAAAATATATAAATAGACTAAAATATATAAATGTACGTAATATATTCTAAAAAAAACGTAATGGTTTACTTTTAAAAAAAAAACGTGTACACAATCTACTTAACTAAAATAAAAAAGAGGAAAATAATACTATATAAAAAAAAATCTGAGGAGACGTGTTATAAAGAGAGGAGGAGACGTGTATGGTTGGTAGTCAAACTTTGGTTTCTCCGTCCCAAAAACGTGTCCACACACGTGGCCCAATCAAATGCCTCCACCGCCTACTCCACTTCTTTGTTTTCTCCGCCCAGAATATATACTGTTTTCTAACTCTCTCTCTTTCACAACTTCAAGTCTCCTTCGTCTCTTTCAACTCTCTTCCTCTCCTCAACTTAACCAAAAACAGACCTACCTGTTCTTTTATCTTGTTAACTTCGCCCCTTATCCTGTTCCTAATATCTCTCTCTCAACAAAGAAAATCATCCATAAAAAAAAATATCATCATCAAACAAATCACCACTTGAAACCAATCACAATAAACCATATATGATTGATTCCACTATACCCTTTTAAGATATGATCTCAAAAATGAATCCAACCATATAAAATGTGAAGAATCAAGAAGAATTCGTCGTCTAGATCTCTAAATTGATTGAGGTCTCGGGTAGGTATTCTTACTGTGTTGTTTGTGTGTTGTTGAGTCTCTCTCTCTTCTGTAGAGTCCTTCTGGTGTGTTTGGGAGTCGAGTGTTTGTATGAGTTGTCCGAGTCTGGGGATTCTGTTTGAGAGTGAGAGGGGTTTCGAGGGTTGTGAGGGGGTGAGGGTTGTGAGTGGTTGTCGAGGGAGGGTCAGTGTCAAGGTGGTTTTGATGAGGTTGAATGTTGTGGATTTGGGGGTGAGCGAAGGTGTGATGAGTCCGAGTGTGTTGAAGTCTAGGGTGGGTGTGGTGTTTTTAGACGAGAGGTTGTGTGAGGGTGTGAGTTTTGGGTTTAGATCGAATCTAGGGTGGGTATGGTATTTGAGTTGAGGGTGGGGGGTGAGAATGATGGTGTAGAGTCGAGTGTTGGGTCTGTTTTGTCGAGGTAAGGGTGAGTGAGTCAGTCGAGGGACTGTAAACGAGGGTGTTTGTGTGAGTGTTGAGTGAGTGGGTTTGAGTTTGGGTTTTGTTTTGTTTTAAGACCCGTTGTGTTTGAATTTGGATGCTTCGTTCGGAAGAGTCATTCGTTCGGAAGAGTTCCGAATCGGAAGAGTTCCGAATCGGAAGTTATCGAGTCGGAAGTTTTTGGTTCGGAAGTGTTCGGTTCGGAACTTTGAGTTTGATTCGGAACTTTGAGTTTGATTCGGAACTGTTTCGTTCGGAAGAGTTCCGAATCGGAAGTTTTTGAATCGGAAGTTTTCGAATCGGAACTTTTCTTTCACTCGGAAGTATTCTTTCACCCGGAACTTTATTTCACTCGGAAGTATTCTTTCACCCGGAACTTTATTTCACTCGGAAGTTTTCTTTCACCCGGAACTTTGATGAGTTGAAAAAATGGATGGGACAGATTTTAGACAGATAAGATGGAACTTTGGACAGTTTTGATGGGACTGAATCGACAGATGACCAAAAATTGACAGATGACTAAAAGTTGACAGAAACCCAGATAGAAGACTGTTAAAAAATGATACTAAAAATAAAATCAAAATAATAAAAAAATATAAAGAAAGACTGTTGGACAAAAACTTGACACAAGCCCAGATCAAGAAAAAATTTAACAAAAACTGATAAAAATAAAATAAAACATAAAAAAATACAAACTAAAAATTGATAAAAATTTAGAAATTGATAAAATTGGTAGATTAAAAAACAAGAAAAAGAAAAAAAAATACAAACTTTTTATAAAAATTGATGATTAACAAAAAAATTTGTGATTTTTATCTAAAATAAGTAAATCTAAAGATTTGACATGATTTAACACATAAAAACACAAACTTTTTTATAAAAGATACAAATTTTTTTTAAAATTTAAGCATGATTAAATCAAAACCCACCAAAATAAAAAAGAACTAAAAGTAAGAATAAACCAATCAAACCTTGGCTCTTGATACCAATTGAAGGTCTACGTAATTATTGGCCTATTCTACATGATGGATTTGATGGATTAAGATGGTTGATTGATTGATAAATAAAGAAGAAGATGAAGGAATGAGATGAGGGAGTAGAGAGAGAAAGGAGAGAAGGGAGAGAAGTTAGAGAGAGAAAGTAAAGATGGAAAATGATTAATGTGTGAAATGACAATCAACAACCCCTCCTAACATGCTAGGAGGGGATATATATAGCCCACCCTACATGTGGGCTATATGGACTATACACTAATTAAATAGATCACGAGCCCATTACATAATTATCGTTGGAGCGACCGATCCTTCATAAATACGTAAAAACGTATTTCTAACAATCTCCCCCTAAGGGAGGTCGCTCCAAGAAACAAAGTTCTAAATAGTCTATAACTCGTGATCTATGCTAACTAAGATGTGACCGAGACTTTATTGGGAAAAACGTATTTCCAACAATTAATTCCCACTAGACTCGTGACCGGATGGAGAGTGTGCATTGACTATCGTAAGTTGAATGAAGCCACTCGAAAAGACCATTTTCCCTTGCCCTTCATGGACCAAATGTTGGAGCGTCTTGCGGGAAACGATTTCTATTGATTTTTAGATGGTTTTTCCGGTTACTTCCAAATCCCCATCGATCCTCGTGATCAAGAAAAAACTACGTTTACGTGTACATATGGAACGTTTGCCTATCGTAGAATGCCATTCGGACTTTGCAATGCACCGGGAACCTTTCAACGGTGCATGATGGCTATTTTTCATGATATGATCGAGAAGACGATTGAAGTCTTCGTGGATGACTTTTCCGTGTTTGGTAATTCGTTCACTTCGTGTTTGTCGAATCTTGAGAGAATCTTGAAGCGTTGTGAGGAAACCAACCTTGTGCTTAATTGGGAAAAATGTCATTTTATGGTTAAAAGTGGAATCGTCTTAGGGCACAAGGTTTCGAAAGCGGGGATTGAGGTAGACCAAGCTAAGGTAGACGTCATTGCCAAATTACCTCATCCCAAAACCGTTAAGGGAGTTAGGAGTTTCCTAGGCCACGCGGGCTTTTATCGTCGATTCATCAAGGATTTTTCAAAGATCTCTCGACCTATGACACATCTCCTTGAAAAAGAGGCATGTTTTGTCTTTTACGAAGATTGTGTACGAGCCTTTGAAATCCTTAAGAGGAAACTTACCGAAGCTCCCATTCTTGTTGCTCCCAATTGGAACCTCCCCTTTGAGCTCATGTGTGATGCTAGCGACTACGCTATTGGGGCCGTATTGGGGCAACGTCATGAAAAGCACTTCTTGCCTATTCATTATGCTAGAAAGACGATGACCGAGGCTCAACTAAAATACACTACAACGGAGAAGGAGTTCTTGCCGTGGTGTATGCATTTGAGAAATTCCGACCTTATCTCGTCTTGACGAAATGCATAGTGTATACGGATCATTCGGCTATCAAGTATCTTATGGCTAAACAAGATGCTAAGCCGAGATTACTTCGTTGGATTCTCCTCCTTCAAGAATTTGATCACAAAATCGTTGACAAAAAAGGAGCCGAGAATCTAGCGGCCAATCATCTTTCTCGTTTGGAAGATCCTCACCAAAGTGTTTACGAGCCCAAGGAAATCACCGAAACCTTTCCGCTCGAGACACTTGGTGTAGTGAATTCTAAGGTTGATTCTTCCACCCCATGGTTTGCGGACTTCGCAAATTACCATGCGGGCAACTTCATCATCAAGGGTATGACGACTCAAGAAAAACGAAAATTCTTTCGTGACGTCAAGTTCTATTTTTGAAACGACCCTTACTTGTTTCGAACTTGTGCGGATCAAATTATTCGACGTTGTGTCTTTGGTACCGAAGCTTCTAACATCCTTAGAGCTTGTCACGAGGGACCCACGGGTGGTCACCATGGTGCTAATCTCACGGCTAATAAGGTCTTTGATTCCGGTTTCTTTTGGCCTACTATTTACCGAGATGCACATGAGCTTGTGAAGTCGTGTGACTCATGCCAACGACAAGGAAAAGCCTCACAAAAAGATGAAATGCCACAAAATATCATCCAAGTGTGTGAGATCTTTGACGTTTGGGGCATCGACTTTATGGGGCCATTCTCATCATCTCGTGGTAATAAGTACATCCTTGTCGCGGTTGACTACCTATCTAAGTGGGTGGAAGCTAAGGCTTTGCCCACCAATGATGCTCGTGTGGTAGTCAAGTTTTTGAAGCAATTGTTTTCTCGGTTTGGAACCCCTCGTGCGATCATAAGCGATCGTGGAACCCATTTTTGTAACGACCAATTCGAAAGGGTCCTAAGGAAATATGGGGTTACACATCGGCTTTCTACGGCTTATCACCCACAAACGAGTGGGCAAGTCGAGGTTTCAAACCGAGCATTGAAGAGGATCTTGGAGAGATCGATTGGGGAAAATCGACAATCTTGGTCGGATAAGTTGGACGATGCTTTATGGGCTTTTAGGACCGCTCATAAGACGCCTATCGGGTGCACTCCTTATAAGCTAGTGTATGGGAAGAATTGTCACTTGCCAATTGAACTCGGACACAAGGCTTATTGGGCCCTAAAGCATTGTAATGATGACATGGAGACCGCGGGAAAACACCAGAAAATGCAATTAAATGAATTGGATGAATTAAGGGATATTGCTTATGAAAATTCATCGATTTATAAAGAAAAGACTAAAAAGTTGCATGATTCAAAAATTAAAAACCAGGTTTTTAACATTAAGGATCAAGTCTTGCTTTTTAATTCTCGTTTGAAAATCTTTTCCGGTAAGTTGAAATCCCGTTGGTCCGGTCCATTCACCGTGACTCAAGTTTTTCCATATGGGACCATCGAGCTAGCTCAAAATGATGGCCCCAGTTTCAAGGTGAATGGACATAGGTTGAAGCACTACTTTGGCGGGAAAGTTCCATCCTTAAACTACCTCGACCAAATCACTTTCCCCAATGATAACTAGTGTTGAGGGGATCGAGTCGAGCTCATGACTCGGTAATAAAAAGCGAGGTGCCTCGTGGGGAAGTCCCATGCTTATCCTATGTACATATTATCGCTTTCTAATGTAGTAACGTATGGGGATTTGTGCCCATCCAACCATTGAATAGTGGTTGTTTGTGAATTGTGGATTTTAGATGATCATTATCTTCACGATTGGAGCCTCTCGTGTTCGTTTTATGGGAGCACTCGATCCTTTGCTTTGAAGACTTTCTCAATATCCATGATATATTCTTTGATGTTCTAACCTTAGGTTTACAGCACACTTCATAAACGGCTTTAGATTTAACGGTTACACCCTTTCCATGCTAGATTAGGCATTCGACTACGTCTCTAGTATGGGGGTGTTTGCACCCCTAGACTCGAAACATTGAGGACAATGTTTAACTTTAGTATGGGGGGGGTGAATAGATACTTGCCTTGCCAAACCTTCACGCTTTCCAAAGTTTATCTTTTTGTTTATCGTTTTGTTGCAAAATAAAGGCTAAAAATGGCCAAATTTTAAATTTTTCTCATGTTTTATAAGTGTTTGAAGACACGAATGTAGATTTTCCGATGGCGAGAATAAGAGTAATTTTGACTCGACCGTGCCTGTTGAGCACTTAGCTTCGATTCCTTAACTTCACATTAGGCTAAGTCTCTTAAATGAGGACGAGAAATGATAGAGTTAATTATAAGTTACTATGCTAAACGTAGAGTACTCGTATTCTTTCAAAAACTCATGTGTTTTCGTTGTTTGCTTATTCTCCCTTCGCTTGTAAATATTTTTTGCTTAATAAATATTGACTTAGCGGTTTAGTCTTGATTGTTGGGTTTCTAGTCTTTTCTAGTAGCTTCCGTGTAATTAAATTGGGAAGACATTAAGGTATCGCCACCGTCACGGTTTTGAAGTATTGTGTTGGAAATACGTTTTACGTATTTATGAAGGATCGGTCGCTCCAACGATAATTATGTAATGGGCTCGTGATCCACTTAGTAAATGTATAGTCCATATAGCCCACATGTAGGGTGGGCTATATATATCCCCTCCTAGCATGTTAGGAGGGGTTGGTCATTTTCATTAATCATTAATCAATCTTTACTTTCTCTCTCTACTCTTCTCTTTTCTCTCCTTTCTCTCTCTACACCCTCATCTCCATTCATCTCCTTCTTATATTATTTAATCAATCCCTCTATCAAATCCATCTAATTAATCATGTAGGATAGGCCAAAGATCACGTAGACCTTCAATTGGTATCAGAGTCGTCCGGAACTTTCATTCGTCCGGAACTTTTGTTCGTCCGGAACTTTTGTTCGTCCGGAACTTTAAGAATGGAAGAACAGTTATGTTGGGACAGATTTGGACAGAAAGATTATGCAACAGAAAGATTTGGACAGAAAGATTTGGACAGAAAGATTTGGAATGAACGAAATCTTCCGAATGAACGAAATCTTCCGAATTAACATTCTTCTGAATGAACATTCTTCCGAATGAACAAGATTCAAATATAACGGAAACAAAAACTAACACTCGAACCCCTCAAAAATCCTCGACTCTCAGACCCACACACTCACGACTCCAAACTACCCACCCACCCTCGACCAATTTTTATTTTTTTAGAAAACTCACCCTCGAAATATCTCACCCTCGAATTACCCTCATCACAAACCAAAACTCACCCTCGAAATCTCTCGACATCCTCGTCCCAATCTCGACATCCTCACCCTCGAAATCTCTCGACAAACAGACCCTCGTCTCACCAACACTCTTCTCACAAACCAAAACTCACCCTCGTCTAGACACTCAATCACACCCTCTCGTATTACAAAACACCCTCGAACAACACCGAGACTTACCCAACAACCTTTTGACTGAATACACAACAAACCTTTTTGACGTCAAGATCTTAAACAACATAAGACTCAAAATCTTTTGACTGACTCACACCATACCCAACACTCGTTCAAACAACCAACACAAACTTGACTCGCACCCACGACCCAACTCAAGATCTCAGTCTCACAACGCTCATCGACCCAAATCTCTTTCGGACAACTCACTCACGACTTAGAACCACCAACCCTCGACACTGACCTGACTCCAACACCAAACCCACCCTCGACTCTTTATTTCGACATGTCACATAACAAGAAGGACTCGACAGATGAGAGAAAGATTGTGATTAGACAATAAAAGAATACCTACCCGAGACCTTAATTATAAAGATCTTGAAGCCGGTTCACTCGTCTTGATAGGGAATAGTTGGGATTGATTTGTGATTGTATATCACGAGTGTGATAGGGGTCTTTGATACTATTGGTGTTTTTTTCAGAACGAGATCAACTGGATCCTCATCTTGTTGATACTCAAGCAGTTTAACTTGAATAGCAACTTGAGAAATCAGATCTTGAGTTACGGCGGCAGCGGTGACGTCAGCATCGGTACTAGTATTATTATTATTATCAACATCAGACTCCATGAAGAAGAAGATGCAAAGAGAGAGAGAAATGGGGAAATGATGATGGTGGTGGTTGTGAGATTTGTTCTTTTGGGAAGGGTTTGACTAGGAAACAAAGAAAAGTGGTTTATATATTATTGAGGGGCGGAGGTAACTAGGGACACGGGTTGATAGACACGTCTTTTATATAATAATGAGATTGTGGGATTTTGTGGATGTTAAGCCTAGCCACGTTTTACCATTTAGGTCCATTACATGGTTTTTCTTGTAACCATTTACTTTTGGGACACGTTTTATTTAAACAAGACTTTTATTTTTTAAAGATCAGATTTTTTATTTTATTTTCTATTTTTAGTTAAGTTATTTTTTTTAAGTTAATTTTTTATATTTATATAGTTTAAAATTTATTTTTTAGTTTAAATTAATTTTGTATTTTTTGTCCCTTTTAAATTTTAGTTTAGTAAATTTTTGTTTTGGCAAATCGTGTTGAGGCGGGTATTTTAAAAGTTAACGTGGAAAAATATTTGTCGGGTTAAACGTTATTGTGGCCGGATTTAAAGACAAAAGTGACGATTCAAAGTAACGGGCTTCATTTATATCATCAATCGAGGAATTTTAAGTGTTATTTACGGGTCTTTCGTTTTTTCACGAATTCTAAAATCCCGAAAACAACAACATCCACGTCATTTTTAATTGATATTTAATGGATTCGTTCGATTCGACATGTCAAAAGGGAGAATTGCATTTAATGCAAAACAAAGTTAGGAAAAGTGGCATCACTTCATTTCAAATGCTTCAGTCCCATCTTGTCACTCTTTCGAGGATTCAAGGAGGGAGCGAATTTGTGACAATCTTTGGTCAAGATCGTCATATATTCATCGACTCTATCTTTACCACTTTGACCCAACTCGCCGAGCAACTCAACCATGGAAACTTTAATCACTCTGCATCGGCACTTGCCTATAAGGCTCTTGTGACACAACTCACGCCTTTCCTCCAATTCAATATCATCAAGCCTGAAAGTTTAGTGATTTGCCAATCATTTCTTCGAGATACACATACCGAGCTTCGAGTTTTCCGTGATACAATATTGAAACTCATGACATCGGTCTCGTCTTTGATTTATCAACGATCACAACTTCAGCAAACGTATGATAATGGAGTGCAAGAATCAATGACGCAGATGCAAGAGGAGAATGGTCATACGGTTGACAACTTGGAGCATAACAATGGTAAGAGCACGGAATCAGGAGGACAACATGATACCAGTGGCACGTCAGGGGATCCTCACAAGATCTCTCTTGATGACACCTTACCCGTTTATGACGAAGAGCCGACAAACATGGTACAATGTAATGTTGTTTATGATGTATATGCTGATGACATGCCGCATATTGAGCATTCTGAACCTAATTATGACAAACATGGGATGGAAAAGAGTGATAGAAATACCACTTCTGATTCATCCGATGTGAGTCATAATGTGGGAGAAGGTGTTCAAAATGCTAAACATCATGATAATTGTCTTATAACTGCTTCACTGACTGCTTCTGATTCCAAGATTAGAGAGCTCGAAACGATTGTAGCTCAACAATCAAAAGATCTTGAGGATGCCAAACTTGAATTTTCTAAGAAAACGGACAAATTTGAAACATACTTTGAAAAACTTGAAAAGTCAAACGTTTTTCTTGAAAGAAAATTGGATCAAAAAGTTTTAGATTCTAAAGCTGAAAAGGATAATCTTTTGAAACAAATTAAGTTGCTTGAATCTAAGTTGGCATCCCAAGATGAATTGCTCAAAGAGAATGAGACCTTAAAAGCTCAAGTATAGGAAAAGGTTTTTGCTATAGCTGCGTTGAAAAACGAGTTAAGGAAAAATAGAGGACCTAGTGTGGACACTAAGCTTGAAAAACCATCAATCTTGGGGAAACCGCCTACAAATCAGTTCGTCAGACAACTGATTGTCAGACAACCTACTGCATTTAGATCCGAGCGACCACAATCCTCGAGACCGCGGTTTGCCTCCCAAGTTGATTTGGGTCATATTTCTAGAACAGTCACTCCACCAACTAGGCCTAATGTGACTAAATCAGTTTTAGCAAGACCTCATCACATGATTGCCCCTAGTTTCTCTAAGAATACTTCAATGAACACGTCTAGAACTAGTTCAACTGATGTGCGCCATGATTTTGGTCAAAGGGAAGCTATTCAAAAGACACATGTAAGAGATAGCAATGTCCAACCTAGTCAGATGCCTTCTAGATTACACAACACTGCTAACCGTAGCATGACGTCTCCTAGGAGCATCGATCAATCATCTAGGAATTACTCGGACATTAAATATGCTACTTGTAAAACATGTAGAAAATGTGCCTTTACGGCAATTCATGACTCTTGTATCAAAAAATTGCTTAATGATGTGAACTCCCGTGCTAGACTTAAATCCCAGTGGGTTGCTAAAATCAAACCCATTGGTAAAATGTGGCACCCCACTGGTAGAACTTTCACTCTTGTAGGAAACGAGTGCCCTTTAACTAGGATAGTCTCTGATTCTACGAAGACTACTAGGGAGGAAATTGCAAAGGATGATACATCACTTAAGCCTGAACTTAAGGTTTTCTATAAAAGGAAACGTTTGCCAACTAAGATAAGTGAATCATCCCCTCAGGCCACCTCTGACACAAGAAAAGAAAACCGTGAACCCCCACGTGCTTCTAAAATAGATATCTCTAACCCATGCAAAAGTATACAAACTCCTAATGAGAATGCATGTACCAAAGTTGATGTTCCAAAATAACGAAGCGGTCCAATCATTGTATACCGTTCAACTAAGGACACTCTTAGAGTTTGGTTGCTGAAGAAGCAGATATCGGAGAAACAAGTGTCTCAGGGGATTCATGGTTAAGCTTAACTGCACAAGGACTTATAGTCACATCACAGACTATAACTCGCTCTTCAGAGAAAGGAAAGTTTATCGCCGATGGTAAACTTATCCTAACAACGAGAAATTAATTTTTCTCGGGCATGAGCTTATATCAAAAACATTCCAAGTTTTTAAGCTCATGCACATTGGCTCCTCGTTAAATGACAGACGATGACCCGGACTTCAGAGACAGGGAAGTTTATCTACGCAACGATAACTTACCCTCTTAACAAGAAATTAAGTTTTCTTGGACACGAGCTTATCCTAAAACCATTCAAAGGTTTTAAGCTCGTGTATATGGTTTATCATTAAATAACAGATGATGACCCGTTCTTCAAATAAAGGAAAAGTTTATCGTCGATGATAAACTTATCCTTACAACGAGAAATTAATTTTTCTCGGACATGAGCTAATAATAAAAACATTCGAAGTTTTTAAGCTCATGCACAATGACTTACAGTTAAATGTCAGACTGTAACTCGAACTTAAAATAAAGGAAAGATTATCTTTTATGATAACTTATCCTCTTAACGAGAAATTCACCTTACTCGGTCATGAGCTTGTATTAAAACATTCGAAGTTTTAAGCTCAAAAAGGGAAGTGTATCTTTTAAATAAGAGAACTTTTCCTCATAACGAGAAATTAACCTTTCTCGGTCATGAGCTTTCCGTTAAAACAGTCAAAGTTTTCAAGCTCATGAAAACGACTTCTAAGTAAATGTCAGCTTAGGACTCGTTCTTCAGATAAAAGGAAAGGTTATCGCCGATGGTAACTTATCCTTACAACGAGAAGTTTACAACTTCTCGGACTTGAGCTTTCCTAAGATATTCCAAATCTTAAGCTCAAGTAATTGGTTTTCAAAACTTTGAACACAAATTTTCAAGAATTTCTCAAAAGGTTTTTCTAAATCTTTCAAGATTGTGTGTTCAAAAATGTTTTGATAAAAAGAGCATGTCTTCTGGAATAGATAATATTTACGAACCTAGAAATGTCATTCAATAATGACACGGGATTGTAAATAAAGTTCGAGCAGAAGTTTAAAAAATTTTAAAACATGCTCCATTATGGTTTGCTATTATTTCTGATAGTAACCCGCTTTTCACTTTGAAGTAAAGCATTTCACCGGAAAGCTTTGACTTCAGAATCCGAAGTTATCATCTCCACCAACCGTAGCAACTTACAATTGATATCTACATACTCGACGATGCGACTACTCAAACGGTGACTACAGCTCTTTCAATAGAACACGGGTCAACAATTGAGGGGGAGCAATTGTCCAGCATTCAGAATCCTTGATGCCGAGAGTGCCAAGTTCACATATTGGTGTCAAGACATCGATATCAATCATACACATGGAGTCAAGAGATAACTTCAGAATTTACGAGGAAGACCAACATTCGTGAACAAGTACCATGTGCTTCTTTCATATGATGTTCTCCATCATTCAGGTCCAACCTCGTAAATTGCTAATATTGTGAATTCATTATCATATATGATCTTTGCACGTGATAAATACCTTACACTTGTGTTTAAAAGGTATTTAATTTACGTTTCAAGTAGACCCTCATTAATTTGAGGGGGAGCTTGTGTAACTCATGAAGATAATTGGATTTGCATTTTTCTTCCCAAATTTTCTTAAAACGCTATTAAATCAATTGATATTAAAAATATCGATTGGGTTAATATTTTTAATATGGGGGAGAAAATGTGATTTAATATGGGAAATGATTAATCACAAATGGTTTGACTTAACGTGTTAGCTCATCCCGACATGTGCGAAATGTTTTCGGATATCGTGGCATATGTTAAGGGGAGCAAAATGGATTTGCACTTCAAAATGGATTTCATGGTGACATACACTTACCCAAAACATCTCTATTCACGATGGTGAAGATTGTGGTGACATAAGGATGGTAGGATAGGTTAAAGTCCAATGATTCCTCTAGAACCGGAGGAATCTTCCCAAGGACATTCCATAGCCAGAAATAGTAGTCCTTAGGAAAGATGGAGAAAGATTGTGAACGTAGCTGAATGCCGACCAAGTACTTAAGTTAGAACTGGAACAATCACAACAAGGTGCTAGTGATGACGTATTGGTAAGCATTGAAGGGGTTGAAGAATGAAAAAGAATTGTAAAGATAAAGGGTGTAAAGAAAGAAGCCCTCCTTACAACTTAGGCAGAAACCGGGTCAATACATATGCTATTAAGATCATTGTTTAATGATTCTTAATATTGAAGACAGACATCATGGACCCAGTGATGCAATGCACAACCCATCCCAGCTAACTCAGATATCTCTCAAAAGATATTTGTTTTAATCACACGGAGACAACACATTATCTATTGATTTATTCACTCCGAATAAATTGGTATTGAAATGGTGGCACTCCTCTCCAGCCTCCGATCACTAAAAATCCAAAATGCACGATCGAGTCTAGAGCCATTTGAGATCATCAAATATCTCATTAGGACACACTTTCATATTTCCTTGCTTCTTCACACACTGTGAAAAGTAAGAAAGATCTTAAGAGTCCTACACAAAATCTTCATGATCTTGCCTGAACATCCGAGTAATACGAAAGTATTTACAATGAAGATGGAAATCCTTCTTGAGCGAATATCAAAAAGCTCATGGTAGGTGACTTGTGCGATTCTTTATGAATCAAACTTGTGATAACTGGAAAGCAAAAGTGGTTTAAACTCTTAAATGAATTTAAACACGTTCCAGACCTCTACGCAATATCTTAGTGATCTTGCCAGAACATTCAGAGTAATACTATTAAGTATTTACAGTGACGAATGAAAATCCTTCTAGTGTTAACATCAAACAGCACTTGGTAGGTAACTTGCAAGATTCTATACGAATCAAGCTCGTGACAACTGGAAAGCAACGATGGTGCGGTTCTTAATTGAACTTCACTTGTTCCAGGAACATGAATTGACGGCTTCAAATCATGCGGATAATATGATCCAAATGATTCACTCTTTAAGTTCGCAGTCAGCTTTGGACGGTCGAGTAAAGAGAACGGGTTTACCCGTGAAATCTTGTCAAGGAGGTTCTTTATTGAAGCTACCTGCCACAAGTACGATATTTAATATCGTCCAACGGTCTTCACCGACCGGAGGTAAAATGCTACCGAATTAGAATGAAATGTTCAAGGCCATTTCATCCATGTATATTGTTTGTTTCTAACTGTCTTATGCAGCGTAACAAGAAGGTGGCATTGCAGTGTACAATCCAGAAGAAGTCGTCACCACATGTTTATACTACATACAATTAGTACTTCAACAAATTCAAGAAAGCATGAAGGTCAAGTCTTCCGTTGTATCAAACTCTAAAGCTTTCAAGAATTTAAAAGTATAAGTATGTGGAACATGAAGTCACGAAGAGGCAAATATCACAAGTGAAGAATGCACAAGGTCAAGGCAAGGAAACATGCTCAAGACTAAAGTCAAAGATCACATCAAGCATATTCACAAGAACAAGATCGAAGACTCAAGCATAGATGCTAGGTTTAAGATTTTGTAAAAAGATGTGACCTCCCTTAGGGGGAGATTGTTGGAAATACGTTTTTCCCAATAAAGTCTCGGTCACATCTTAGTTAGCATAGATCACGAGATATAGACTATTTAGAACTTTGTCTCTTGGAGCGACCTCCCTTAGGGGGAGATTGTTGGAAATACGTTTTACGTATTTATGAAGGATCGGTCGCTCCAACGATAATTATGTAATGGGCTCGTGATCCACTTAGTAAATGTATAGTCCATATAGCCCACATGTAGGGTGGGCTATATATATCCCCTCCTAGCATGTTAGGAGGGGTTGGTCATTTTCATTAATCATTAATCAATCTTTACTTTCTCTCTCTACTCTTCTCTTTTCTCTCCTTTCACTCTCTACACCCTCATCTCCATTCATCTCCTTCTTATATTATTTAAACAATCCCTCTATCAAATCCATCTAATTAATCATGTAGGATAGGCCAAAGATCACGTAGACCTTCATATTGGCACCCGAATAATCGAAAGCTTCACCCAATAATAAGATTTCAAGTGCTCACCTAAATCAAGCAAACTTTGAAGCTCACAAGGCCGAAAAATCTTTGCAAAACTGAAAGTGAATCAAGCCTTAATATTTGAAGCTTTAAAGATCCAAAATTCGCCTTAGCGTGAGGATATACGTCTTTGGCTAATAAAACCACCGATGAGGTGGATAATAAAAGGCAAGGCAAGACCGAAGTCATAATAAAAGCTTCATGGTGAAGTTGAATAAAAGATGGAGGTAAACCTATGATAATAAGGCCCTTCCGTTAGGGGCGTATAAAAGTCTTGGTAATAAGTCTAATGTTCAAAACCGTGTTTATCGATCCTTCTTGTTGACTTAATTTTTTGACATCGTTGTCTATTAGGAGGGGTTATTGATTTGATGGTCTTGGTTACACCGTTAAGACTCTATTTTTAGAGCTAAATCTCTACCATCGCATAAGTCAAACAATGTATCCTCGTGAAACATTCAAGACAAAATAAAATATAAGAGATACAACTTAGGAAAATGGGAGGATAAGTACGTGATTAGGGCATATGAGTAGTGTTAGCATTACTAACTTATAATGACAATGATCTTGTTGCACGCTTGGCATGTAACTGGGGTAAAAATCGAGGACGGTGAAATTATTTCTAACGAAGCATTCACGTGTTCTTATTCTATGAACCTAAATGTCCCATTTTGCGATGAAAATCATACATTATGTCCAAAACGCAAGTAGTAGTAATAGTAGTAGTGTAGCTAGTTTATCATTCAATAAAGTGAATAAAAATGAGTTTTGGAGATGCTATGATACTTTATTCTAGCATTGCGTGAGGGCACGACAATGGTTTAGTATGGGGGAGTGATGAGACTGCTTTTATACATAGTCTCATCGTCCAAAAAGGGCTTTAAATGCATAAAATATCATGAAATTGGCCCAATATATGCTTGTGTTTGTTGCTTGTGTATTTTTTGGTACGGATATTGAGAAAATGATAAAAGATCACAAGAATCATGCAAAAACGAACACGGGAAACGAAGCCACACATTGAACCAAGCCCTAATGAAGATTTTCCAAAGAAAACCCTTGAAAATTTGATGATTTGAAGATTTATGAAGAAGGGTCCTCCAATATTGAAGAATTGACACTTTATACCCTTGTATCTTCATAATTACAAGATTGGTCCCTAAAGTTTGTCAATATTGCAAAAAGGGCCCTCCACTTTCAAGAATTGGCAATTTTAGTCCCTCAACAAAACTAAAATGTAAATATTTATCCACCTTAAAGTCAAACACACCATGAAGGACTTCAATTTACAAGAAATTACAAGTTTGGTCCTTTGAAAATATCAAAATTACCAAAAAGACCCTTGACTTTGAAGAAATGGCAAAAATGGTCCCTCAAAAATGAAGACTTGGCAATTTCAATCCTCTAAAATGTCAATCATACAAGTCAAGGCCATAATCCTTGAAGAAAATACCAAATCAGTCCTTCAAGAATCAAGAATTGGCAAGAAATACCCCTGAATTCACTTTACAAAACTTTTTGGGGCAAAAGTGTGAAAACCAAAACTTCTACAACAAAGGAAATCCGGATTTTGTTTATAAAGTTGCAAGTGAAAGGCAAAAGGAAGTTAAGGGGTTTAACTTGGCAGACAACCAAAATTACCTAGACCAATGAGTGGGTGACACCTGTCCAACTCACACTCTCCACCAATCACAACTCACCATTACTCCACCTCACCCATCCACTAAACCCGGTTAAATATTTTTTTAATCTTGGCGCCTTAACAAGTATTTAAATCCTAATCACCCCTAAACAGATTAAAAACCTGTTCTTCATGTTCATAATCCCAATTGGGCATTTCATGTTTACCAAAAATTAACCCCTAAATCTTTCCAGATTTATGATTAAGCATCTTTTAATCATAACCCCACTTTCAAATGGCTTGCCACATCACCCAAGAGTGCACATGAAAGGTGCCCTGCTGCACCTTTGAACAAGAAGACAAAACAGTGGCAGGGAATCAACAGCTCATATTGAAGCTTACTTTTTAAGCTTATTACAAGCCATTGGATTCACTTTTATCATGCCAGCTCCACAACAATCCAAGAATTCGTCACATGATCTTCAAAGTTCAAAACTACTCAAAGGGAAAGTTTGGAACTTCCATAGTTAGGGTTTCACGTTTTTGAGCTTACCTAGTTCATTTGTATGCCTATATAAAGGCCTTAGGATGCTACATTTTTTCTTTGCTCTTGAATTTTCCTTAGTTCACAAATCTGTAAATCATATATTCATTAATGAAATGTGTTTGAATTTGGTGAAGAAAAATCAAGTGCCAACCTTTATATATGTTTATTGTTGTTTGATGTTTACTAATCTTTGCTCTTAAAACCTGTTTTCAAAAGGAGTGTGCAAAAGTTTGCACATTTTCCACTTTTCTTGATATTTTGCTAAGTCTAGTTCAAACCTTGGAATTCTTGGGCTATAAAGCTGATCATAGCATCCTGATATTGAGTTATCAAGGTGTGGTGAAGCCTGGTTGGCTGAATTGTGCTATAAGTGCTTATTGAACCTCAACTGCTTATCTGTTCATGTCTGGTGCATGTTTGATGATTAAATGAATTATCTGTACAAATTGGCTGTTAGTGATTGTGATTTCTTTGTTGATTTTGACTCCTTATGATCCACTGATCATTTGGGTGCCTTTGTGTAACTTGAATCTCCAAAAAAGTCACTAAAGTCAAACAAGTCAAGCAGTGGAAAGTTTTCCCACTACTCAGACACCAAAACTAGCCCCTACTAGTGTTAATTTGCATTCAGCTTATTAATAAGCCATATTGGCTTATCCAGACCTGCAACAACTTACGTTTTGTGATCAATCTTCATCATTTGACCCATTTGTTTGAACTGGAGCTTATTAAACTTTGACTTTGACTTTTTGCTAGAAAATTCATAAAGTTGACTTTTAAAGAAGTGCTTATTTGCTTATTTTAGCTTATTGAGTGAACTTATTTGAAAACTTTTTGTTTATTAAGCTTTGTTAAGTCATTTAAAAGCTTTTGAAACTTGAATCAGCTCTTGGGATAGCCTAGAACTCGAAAACGACTATTTTGTCGTTTTGTGTAGATTGCTTATTGCATTTTCGGGCTTATTCCTTGGACTTTTTTCAAATTTCTTTTTACAGATGTCTTAAGTAACTCAAAAGAAGCTTGTGTGTCTAATTTGAGCTTATGGCATCAGCTTCTAGCTTAATGGGCCAAAAAGCCCATTAAGAATAAGCTGTTTGATATAGCCAACTTATTTCACATTTTCAGCTTTTGAGCCTTTGAAAAATTGTGTTCAGAATCAAATTTTGAGTCAGATAGGAGCTTTTGGGCCGTTTTTATAAACATTTTTCTTATTGGGCTTATTTTGGCCCAATAAGGGTCTGTTTTGGATTTTGGCCCATTTGAAGGCCCATTAGGGGTATTTAGGTAATTTCAACTTCATTTCTGTGTTATTTAGGTTAAATTAAGCTAGTTTGCAAGTTTTTATTTTGTATTTTTAATATTATTTTATTATTATTTTATTATTAAAAATTAAAATTTAGATTTTTCAAGTTTTTATATTTTTCTTAGATTAAATACATTAAGTTAGGAATTTTACAACTTTTAGAATATTTTTATTGTCATTAGATTATTTTTATAATTATTTTAAGTTTTAATAGTTTTTAATTGTTTTTAAATAGTTTTAATTAATTTTAAAATTTTCAAAAATTGTTTTAAATTAAGTTAGGTCATTTTAGAGGTTTACAATTGAAAAAAAAACTCATTTTGGGCTTTTTGTTAATTAAATTGATTTTTAGGGCTTTAATTAGTATTAAAAAATTATTATTTAATTAAATAAAAGGTTTGAGTGATTTTTGATTTTTTGTAAACTCTAATTACATTATTTAGGACTTATTGCAATTTTCTAGGAATTTTTATGATAAATTTTTAATTTTGCTACTTTTACGGTTTTACGTGTACGACCTTTTCGTCTTAGTTTAATTCGTCATCGTAACCGTCATTCTCTTCTTACCTCATTTCTTTTCTTTTCTCATAATCAATATAATCACAAAGTTAATCATCTCTTAATACACACACCAAGCCTCCTTGAGAACGATCTCCACTTTGGGTCATAACTCGTGGTTTTGCTAAATCACTTGTTAATACTTGCCCTAATTACGCTCTTTTTCCTAAAAGACGTAAAAACTCAACCATCAATGGTTGAATGAATGAGCTTGGAAAGCTTGTTAACAGAAAAAAACCCATCACATATTCACCGATTCATGTAAGTTGGGTATAAAAGAGGCAGCCAATAAGCTGAGATAACTCGGTTATATCGGCCAAAGCACGTCCTCTAGGATCAAAACGCCAAACCTATTTATAACATGACAAATTAACCACCATTATTATGGTTCATCTTGAGGTTTAGATATGATGCATCTCGAGAGGACGTCCGAGTGACCAACAACTTAACCACCATTATTATGGTTCATCTACAATGTTTTAAAACTTCACACTGAACCTATAACATTTTGCACATAAAAGTTATGTAAACCTTCATTATTCTTTATGAAGTTAACAAATGCTAAAACTATTAGACCACCCAATAATTTAAAAAAAATCTATCCCTATATACCTACTATTTATCTCTTCTATAAACTTGAATCTCTTGTGACTGTTGCCTGCCATTGATTCCATAAGTCACATCTTAAACACTCCGTATAACCATCAAATGTATATTTAATTTAACTTCATGGCATGATTGGGCCAATGGGACTAAAGGCTTACATATTAACAAGTAAACAAAGCATATACATATATGTAGAGAAAAAGCACGGTGGTGCAAATAGGGTTGGCCAGTCGATCAGCCCGGATGACGGCGCCAAAAACCATGCCAAAGCTGACGTTTTTGGCGCTTGCGTCATGATGACCAGCCCACGCATATAGTTCTTTATCAACGTATACATAACCCCAAACCCACATCTGTAGATTTTGGGTTTCTAGGTTTCCTCTCATATAACACGTACTTATATATTATGTCTTAATAAAAACAGTAACTCACAGGGTTTTACATCATCTAGGTTGACATATTGACCAACCGTATTGTTGAGAATATAAGTCCAAACCTGAAGGACTAGTTTTGACTAAAGATAAAGATGGAGGGGGAGTGTTTCTACTAGAATGCCAAGTATGATACTGGAAGGGTTTAAAGTGCATAAGTGCAAAAGTGGTGGACTTGACTGAAGAATAGGAGTATTTATACTCCATCTCACCTAACTCGTTTTATTATCTTTCTCATTCTATTACGTTTTGAGTGTGTGAACTATATGTATGGTTGATCAATCACTTTGATTAATCTGTGAGTTTGAGAGTGCTGTTTTTCCTTCATTCTTGTAAAACAAATATTGTAATTCTTTCATGGATTAAGTGAGCCAAGGGGTGGTTGGCTGGGTTCACTGTTATACGATTCTTGGTGATATTAAGTAACTTTTATAAGTTTTTACATGGTATCAGAGCCTGGTTGCTCTATATCATAAATAAAATTGGTTTTATAATCGTTTTCAAAAATTAGGGTTTTGTTAAAAATTAGGGTTTTTTGATCTATTATCATAGATCGTGTTCTTGATGTGTTTCTTTACACGAATCTGGTGGTTAATTGGATTGATTCTGTTAATTGAAGGTTTAATTGGGTTTTTAAAAAAATTTGGGTTTCATCTTTTTGGGGGGGTTTTAATCTTGGGTACTTCTTGATCTGTTTTCTTGGATTCTTGTGATTAATGTGTTATTAATCATAAGTTTTCTTGAAGAAACCATAAAATCAGAAGTTAGGGTTTCTTCTTGGTGAGTAAGGTGTTTACTTTATTATTGTTTTGTTTGATTAACGCGCAGGTGTTGTTTTCCGCTGTTGATTGATTGGTTGTTAGATCTTCTTGATCTAAGGGGGTGGTTGGTTAACAAAATTTAAATTCATCCCGTTTCTTTTACTGACGTTTTTGAAAAATAGAGATCTAAAAAACCATCTTAAAAACTAGTTTCTTGTTTGGTTCACATGATTTTGGTCAAAGGTTTTGTGTTGACAAAGTAGTAAATTACCTTATCCCCCTGAGCCAAAGTATTGTTGTGCCACACAATCATCTTCTCAAAAAGCAACAAATCTTAAAACTTAAGAACATCAAATAAATTATGAATAACAAAAAACAATTTACCAACAAAATTTATGATAACAAAAATTAAACAAAATTTGCATATGATGTAAACTTTAAACAAATTTTTTTCTAATCCCTATGTATCACGTGAACCAAAATTCATTTTTGAAAATGAACAATAGCTTTTTTGAAATCAAAATACCAATCTTTATAAGCCCACAATTATTTATTAATCGAAATGCCTAATGAATGAAAGTGGAAAATTGAAACTTTATTGCAACTTGAGATAAATAAATGAAAAAGATTTAGATTTTATGAATGAAAACTATGAAAAAAGATGATGTTAAAATTTTAATCAATGTAGACTATGAAAATCTGAATCTGTGTTAGGAAAGGGTGGGAAGAGATAAGAGAGAAGAAGAAAAAGGGAAAAGTGAGATTCAGTTTATTCATTAGTGGGGCATATTTTTCCTTTATTGTCAAAACTTTATCCGGTTTTAAAATTAGACCCTCCACTAGTGTTTTTATAACTCATGGTTTTTGTAGTGTTTGAAACTAAAAAGCAGTACATTTTTTTGTACCAAACACGTGATCCACCAATATTTAAATCTAAACACAACAAAAACCCACAAAATTAGGTGAAACAAACGGCCCCAAGTGTGTTTGGGTTCTCTGGATTGTCTTGATCCAGAGTTCTTGCTTGGTTTGCTGCGCGTGCTACGTAACACCTTTCACACTCTTTTCTTTAGGTTTGATTAGGTGTATTAGTGGGGTTAGGAAGTCGAAGGGATTAGATAGTTTGTGGAGTTGATTGATTAAGAGGTTTGTGTTAGTTATTTGATTGTTTGTAGAGGAGATACAAGGAGGTTGGTGTTTAATTTCTTGTTCCTTTTTGTTTCTTGTGTTTTTTAGACCATAATCATGTCTCAGCTCTTGACCTGCCACCATTTGAGTGGTTAGGAAGCCTAAGAACTAATTTTCGATTTGATTGTGTGTTCTTCATTTTTTGTATCTTTGTTAGGTTCTTGTTTGGGTTATTATGTCTAGTCCTAGTTCGCCTAAGGTTGATGCTTCACCCAAGGGTGATGGGGTTAAAACTGAAGTTGTTAAGTTTGATGTTTATGACCCTCTTTATCTGCATCCTCAAGAGATTGGGTCTCAGTTAATTTCCTTCAAACTTGAAGGGACGAAGAACTATAAGGTTTGGTCTGCTGCTATAAAACTTTCTTTACAAACTAGAAATAAACTTTGGTTTATAACTGGTAAATGTGTTCAAGACACTAATGATGGTCCTGCTAGGGATCAATGGGATAGATGTAATGTTGTTGTGCTTTCATGGTTACTTGGTTGTGTTTCACCAGATTTTTGTAAGGGTCAATTTTTTTCTAAATATGCTCAAGATGTTTGGGATGAGTTAGAAGAAACTTATAATAAACAATATGGTTATGTGATCTACAATCTTCATCATAAGATTTACACCTTAACTCGATCTGGTATGTCTTTGTCTGAGTATTATCGTGAGTGTAATTCTTTGTGGAGACAATTTGATGCTCTCGTTGATTTACTTGACTACTTGTGATGGTTCTGAGTCTCTTAAGGAACATGATCAGCTTCATAGGCTGATGCAGTTTCTAATGGGTCTGGATGATTGTTATAGTGTTGTGAGAAGTTAGATTCTCACATCTGATCCCATACCAGATGTGAGAACTGCTTTTGCAACTCTGTCTAGGGATGAGTCACATAGGAATGGTTCAAAAAAAATGCTAAATCTGGGCCATCTACTTTTGTTGTTAAGTCTGGTGGGAATTCTAAAACTTGGAATAAAGGGGTTGACAGGAATAGTAATAATAATTAGAACTCAAATAAATCTGGTTCTAATGGATATAAAAATGGAAATCTTGTTTGTAAACATTTTACATGAATGGCCATACTATAGACAAATGTTTTGAGTTAATTGGTTATCTACCTAATTTCCAGAGGAATAATAATTCAACTTAGAATAATGTTCATAATGTGAGTGTTAATGACAATAAGAGTGATCAATGTAAGAGTACTCCTCATACTCTTACTACTGATCAATATCAAAGACTTATGAGATTACTGAGTGTTTCAGGAGATAATTCTATGGGTTCTGCAACCATTAAAGGTATTGTAACACCCCCATAATGGTCAAATGCAGCGGAAAAGTACGTGGGGTGTTACTTTGGTGGATCGATAGCACACACTATATAGAGGAATGATCATAATAGTCATTTAAAAACCTATTACATGAATTAAATTGTACACATTTAGTATCTTGTCTGAAAACAACATTTATCAATAATTTAAAGAATATCCCAGCCCGATGGTAACATCATGCTTCAATGATGCTGGAATCCAATGCATGAACTTGTTTATTTTCCTGAGAAAACATATAAAGTAAATTGTGGGGGTCAACACGAGGTTGGTGAATTCACATGTTTAATTTAATAAATAAAAGTACTGATATGCCAAACACCACGATCATAGTAGGACAATCACAGCCAATACTATAGAAGTTCCTATTGCCCTGTAATAGAAGCTAGACATGATGCTCAGGCGCCATTATGGTCAAACCCGATGTTGTTTCCGACAATGAAATAAACCTGTTTCTTGGCCTAAGCATTTCGTGATAGCAAGTCACGCAGGCCGGGTGTTGTCAATACCCGAATAGATCTATTCATAACATTTCGCGCTACACTACTAACTATTACAGTCCACGGGAATGGGGCAAACAACAGGCAATAAGTTGTTATTTGTTGATGTTGTCTGTGCATGTTTGCATATATAAAGTTTTAGTATGTTTTTCCCCCCAGTTATAAAACAGTAAAGATGGGGCCATGAAATTACCTCAGTGGTAATGATGTAGTGATGATGTCACTGAATAAACTGGCACAGTATGATCACGAAGTGGTAATAATGCCTAAGTAAATTATGTATGACTTAGTAAATGCACAATAATAATGCACAAATAAATGTAACTGATTGAAATGCATGATCACGAATTAATAAGTCGTTACGATTGTTTAGGTGCTTATACTTATAGTGAGCTGTTAATAATATAATATATATATTTTTAGTTTCTAAAAATATATTTGGATGGTTCGTTAAACAAAAGTGTAATGAGTTAAAAAAATACATTTTTATTTAATTTAATTAATCGTAAGAAAATAATATATTCCATTTAATTTTCTTAAGGATCCAAATTTATTTAATAAGGTTCGTTTGTTTATTAAGCCTTGTAAATAAATCTTAGTAATTTATTTAATACCCAAAATAATTAATTTAATTTATTAATAAAATACTTTATTAATATTTTTAATTAAATTAAAATTATACGCAAGTCCTTGTAGTATAGTAACTTCTAAAAATACCATTTAGGGTTTAGTTCGTTAAGTGTTTCGCATTGTTAGTCCTTGTTCGTTAAGTTTATTTTCAAAAACGCCCCCCTAGGGCTTACAACACTTTTGGTATATGACAATTAAGGTCCCTAGGGTTTTATTATATTCGAAATAATTACAACCGAGTCCCTAGGGCTCGGCACTTTAGTGAAATGTCAATACACACCCTAAGTCTCGAAAACAATAAATAAGGGCTAGGGCTTGTTTGAGTTACTACTAATTTTATTAAGCAAAACTAATAATCCACATTTGTTACTTGGGCTTATGGGCTTATAGGGCTCTCGGCTTATAGCTTATTTGTGTCTCGACTTACTATAGCAAGCCGTATGATAGCTTATTTGATTCGTGGCTTTATCTAAGGTTCATAAGATATTCAAGTGGGCTTATTTAGTTCCTCTACTCCTAGATGATTTTACTAACTACATGGGCTTCTCAAATAAGTGATTTCCATTCGGCTTAATAATAAGCCGAGAATAATGAGCTTAATTTACTTGGGTTTCGCGTTGGTTTTACTAGTCCTAGTTTCTAGGGCTCACAAGCATAACCTTTCCACTAGTTCATTATAGTTTCTAGGGTTTCCAAGAAGGCTTACCCACGAAATATGATAAGTCGTGGCATGCATATTGTTTGTAGGTTAAGTCATGGTAGTTTTACGTGTGCATGCGAACATAGCTTCATTTTCTAGGCTTCTACATGCATGACATGTGATGTGAAGTAATGAAATGGAGACGTGAAGGGTTTATACTTACTTGTATGTAGAGGAGATGGTGAATGATCAAGAGCTAGGTCTTCTATGCGTCGGGTTCACCTTGGACATGGCCTAGGATGGTCTTGAATGCTAAGGATTTCGTGTAGGCTAGCTATAAATGCTTAGGAACCAAGATTTTGGGGTAGTAAATGTTTTGTGTAAGTGTTTGTTGCGTCTAAGTGTTATATGAAGTTGTGAGATCTAAAATTTGAGTGTGAGGGGTGAGGAGTGAGGTTCTTAAGCTTTACATAATATCTTGTGAAGGTGATGTGTGTGGTTTGGGGTTAAGCCACGACAGGAGGGAAGTTTAGGCTATATATGATGTGATTTCTAGGTACAAGGTGGTACTAGGTTTTTAATGCAAATGATGTACACTTGCCTTTTGGAAGCCCCCTACCCGTCGAATCTATATGAGTCAAAGGGGATAATTTGGTGCTTGCAGTGTGTAACTATAATGAGGGTGATGTACAAGATGAAAGGTTTATGTGGCTTGGGTATACTACACGTCTAATGGGAGAGATATGTTGTTAGTTTTTTTAGGTTCACTACATTGCATATCTAAGCACTAAGATATCATAGTACTTCCCGTTAATGGCAACATATGTACACATTGCCTTTTGTTTAATATATAGCCGGCGGTTTTTGTAAGTCAAGGGACAATGAGGAGGCTTGTATAGTGTAAGTTTTAATGAGTAGCTAATGGTACATGTCAAGTTTCCTAGTATAAGTTTATAATGATTTTAAGTTAGTGTAAGTTTGTGTTTAAGGAGTATTCGGCTAGAATGTTGTGTCTAGGATAGTTTCAAGTTTGATTATAGTGTCTTGGTACGGTTACTAGGAGTCTAGGTATAATATTGTAGAAGTAGCTTCAAGTCAAAGTCAATTTGGTTAAGTTTTGGGATCCTTGGTGAAAGTATAGTCTTACTTAAATAAATGTGTAGTTTACTTTATTTTAAATGTAAGACATTTGTGAGGATGAGTTAAAGTGGATAATTGTAATGTCTAATAATAAAAGTAGTTTATGTCGTATCGTAGTATTGTTTATGAGGTGAGGAAAATATCTAATTATATATTTTAAAGCATAAAATAGTTCTTTGGTAAACGTAATTAAATTGTGATCATGAGTTTAGATTTTTATAAATCAATTTGATGTACGCATATGATCTTTCAAGTGACTTAATAGTCTCAAAAGAATGATTGTTTAAGACCTCGTATGCTCATATAACGTAGTCATACAAATGTGACTGTGTCCTCATGCTTAAATACTCATAATCATAATATAATGTCATATGATCAAATGTTTCCATGTTCTGATGATTTAAATGATGTATGTTCATGTATGATGCATATGATTGCTCAAAAATTTCATTCAAAGTTGGTAATATAAATAGATATCATGAGGTGACGTGTACAATGATTTCATAGTCAAAACGTGAAAACTACAGGTTTTACAACACTATCTCGTTTTTTAGCTTTGTCCTCAAAGCTTAAGATGACGTTACTGCTTAGGTGAACAGGTGTAGGTACTTAGCTCTAAATGAGTCTTCGCGTTCCCGAGTGAACTCAGGACCTCTTCTAGAGTTCCAACGTATCTTAACTAACGGAATTTGGCTTCGCATTAGTTTCTTGACTACTCTCTCCATGACTTCAACAGGTTCTTCTATGAATTGGAGTTTGTCATCAAAGTGGACACCCTCCAATGGCATGGCTAACGGCTCATCCGCGTAGCACTTTTTTAGATTTGAGACATGGAATGTAGAGTGTACCCGGCTCAACTGTTGGGGTAACTCTAATCGATAAGCGACTTCATCGATTTTGGCAATCACTTTGAAGGGTCCTATATAACGTGGATTTAATTTCCCACTTATTCCAAATAGTACAACGCCCTTCCAAGGTGATACCTTGAGCATAACACGGTCACCTACTACGAATTCCGTAGGTTTCCGTCTGCGATCTGCGTAGCTCTTCTGTCTGTCTTGTCCAGCTTGAATCCTTTGTTTGACGAGAGTGATCTTTTCAGTAGTCTCTTGGATCAGTTCGGGTCCAGTCAGCTGAAATTGCCCCACCT
The DNA here is from genome assembly GCA_025667525.1 of Glebionis coronaria. Taxonomy (NCBI): domain Eukaryota; kingdom Viridiplantae; phylum Streptophyta; class Magnoliopsida; order Asterales; family Asteraceae; genus Glebionis; species Glebionis coronaria. Next base: position 551,240,918 of record CM046875.1, on the reverse strand, counting down.
CTGCCCATCATACGGGTGATCTGCACTTGCGGCCATAGAGGGCCTCAAATGGTGTTGCTTTGATGCTGGCATGGTAGCTGTTGTTGTAGGAGCATTCAACCAATGGTATATATTCCACCCATCCTTTTCCAAAGTCGATCACACATGCCCTCAGCATGTCTTTCAATGTTTGGATTGTTCGTTCACTCTGACTGTCAGTCTGTGGGTGATAAGAACTACTCATGTCCAAGTTTGTTCCTAAAGCTCGTTGAAAAGCTTTCCAAAAGTTTGACGTAAATCTACCATCTCGATCACAGATGGTTGAGACTGGTATACCGTGTCTTGTCAAAACTTCCTTTAGGTACAGTTTGGCCAACTTGTCCAGAGAGTCATTTTCTCTGATGGGTAGGAAATGAGCTGATTTTGTGACTCGGTCAACGATTACACAAATTGTATCGTAACCGTGAGATGAAGTAGGAAGTTTGGTAATGAACTCCATGGTGATGTTGTCCCATTTCCATTTTGGTATCTCGGGTTAGACTAACAAACCTGATGGTCTCTGATGTTCTGTCTTCACTTTGGCAAAAATCAGACATTTCTTCACGTATGAGGCAGTGTCTGCCTTCATGTTTGGCCACCAATATAACTTCTTCACGTCTTGTTACATCTTTTCAGATCCTGGATGTATGTAGTACTTAGACTTATGAGACTCGTGCATGATCACGCTTGTCAAGTCTCCGTAGCATGGTAACCAACTTCTTCCGTATAAACATAACGTTCCGTCTGCTTTGGCTTCTAACTTCTCCTTTCTTAGATCAGTCCTAAGCATTCCTCTTATGTCTTCCTTTCCAATGTTTTCAGGTTTCTGTGCTTGGAGTTGAGCCTCTAATATCTGCTTGGGTAGATCCAAGCTAATGGTCATAACTAAGGCTCGAACTCTTATGGGAGGATCAGTTCCCTTGCGGCTTAGTGCATCTGCAACTACGCTGGCTTTACTTGGGTGGTATTTGATATCACAGTCGTAGTCACTGAGCAATTCTATCCAACGACGTTGTCTCATGTTCAGCTCCTTCTGGTCTAGAATGTGTTGCAAACTTTTGTGGTCGGTATGCACTATGCACTTTGTTCCATATAGGTAGTGTCTCCAAGTTTTTAAGGAAAAAACTACGGATCCAAGCTCTAGATCATGGGTAGAGTAATTCTGCTCGTGCTTCTTCAGTTGTCTTGAAGCATAAGCAATCACCTTCTGTCTTTGCATTAATACAGCTCCTAAGCCTTTGTGTGAGGCATCACAGTAGACAACGAAATCTTTGTTGCCTTCTGGTAAGGCTAAAATAGGTGCACTACACAATTTATGCTTTATTGTTTAGAATGCGGCTTCTTCTTTTTCTCCCCAATCAAATTTCACACATTTCTGAGTAAGCTTCGTCATAGATTTAGCTATCTTGGAAAATCCTTCTATAAATCTCCGGTAGTAACCGACAAGACCTAAGAATTGGCGAATTTCCTTTGGCGAAGTGGGTGCTGCCCAATCCTTTATGGATTTGACTTCTACGGGATCTACCTGGATTCCTTTGTTGTCGATCACGTGACCAAGAAAATGTACTTTAGGAATCCAAAAATCACATTTGGAGAATTTGGCGTATAGATTCTCTTCCTTAAGTAATTTCAGTACTTGAGCAAGATGTTCTCCGTGCTATTACACATTCCTGGAATAGATGAGTATGTCTTCGATGAACACGATGACGAATTTATCCAGATACAGTCTGCACACTCGATTCATGAGGTCCATGAATATGGCTGGTGCGTTGGTCAATCCAAATGGCATGACCTAAAATTCGTAATGACCGTAACGAGTCCTGAAGGCTGTTTTTGGTATGTCCTCCCCTCTGACTCTCAGCTGATGGTATCCAGATCTTAAGTCTATCTTGGAATACACACTTGATCCTTGTAGTTGATCAAATAGATCGTCGATTTGTGGTAGCGGATAGCGATTCTTTACAGTTAACTTATTCAGTTCCCTGTAATCGATGCACATTCAGAAAGAACTATCTTTCTTTTTGACAAAAAGCACTGGAGCTCCCCAGGGTGAGGAACTGGGTCTGATAAAGCCTTTGTCTGATTAGTTCTTGAAGTTGTTCAGCGAGTTCTTTCATCTTGGTCGGTGCTAATCGGTATGGTGCTTTAGCTAGAGGTGTGGCTCCTGGTATCAAGTCAATTTGAAATTCCACTTGACTAGTCAAAGGTAAACTAGGTAAGTCGTCTAAGAAAACTTCGGGATAATCACGGATAATTGACACGTCCTTAATTTGTTTCTTCTCTGGTTCCTCTTCTTTGTCTGTCTTTGAAATATGTGCTAAAAAGTAGGGAATCCCTTTAGTATATACTTCTGGACTTTGGTACATGAGATAACACTCAGTCTGGTGTCAGTTGTATCTGAATTTCCTTCTCCTCGGACAATTAGATTTTCCTTTCCCCACGGTATACGGACTAGCTTTTCACCACACACAATGGTTGCGTGATATTTTGCTAACCAGTCCATACCAATAATGACGTCAAAAATACCCAAATTTACGGGTATCAAATGAATGTCGAATGGATGATTTAGAAGGTTTAAGGTACAACCCCTTAGAATAGTATTAGTTTCGATGATTTTATAGTCTGCTAATTTGACTCTGTAACAGTCGTCTAGCTGTGTAGGAGTGATGCCTAGTAAACTACTAAACTCTGTGGATATAAAACTTCTATCGGCTCCCATATCAAATAAAATAGTTGCATAACGACTGTTCAAAACAAAACGTACCAGTAACCACATTGAAGTCGGGGTTGGTTTTGGTATCTGCTATAACATAAACTCTGGCTGGTGCTCCTCTTCTTTTCTCGTTCCTAACTGCTCGCTTTGGGCACTCGGGTTTGATGTGTCCGATCTCCCCGCAGACATAGCAACAAACTTCCCTACGTGCCATATTACCACTGCCAGTGTGCAGGCGGTTTCCCTGCTGTCCACTTTCGCGGAATTTCTGACTGTTGCCATTGTTGGGCCTATAATTGGTACTGGAGTTGTTCCTGATGTCCGGAGCATGTGTGTTGCTCTGTCCGGGCCTTCGGCATTCAGCATTAGGGTAGTGATGGAAATTACACTTGGAACACTTTGGCTTTTACCTACATATGGAGGTGGTACTGAGGAAACAACACTATAGACCTGACCCAAGTTTTGTCTTTTTGGTTGTTGGGCCTGGTGATGACTGCGGTAGTTCTCATCAACTTTTCTCTTGTACTCTGACTGCCTAAGCAAGTGATCACATCCCCGTTTGTCCATCAACTCTGTGGCAAACTCTATGGCACTCTCGACCGTAGTGGGTCCAGATGCGAGTACACTGTCATGAACAGAATCAGGAAGTCAACTAACGTACTTCTCTATCTTGTCTTTCACGTCAGGGAACATTCGGGTACACATCAAAGTCAACTCCTGAAACTTCTGATTGTAGGTCGTGATGTCATGATTTGTGCATTTGAGGTTCCACAAGTCAATCTCTAGTTTCTTGATTTCACCGCGAGGATAGTATTTCACGGTAAGTCTTTCTTTCAATGCAGTCCAAGTCATCCCATAGGCTTCATCATGCCCAAGGGTAGCAACTAGTGAGTTCCACCATGTGAGAGCATGTTCCAAAAGAGTACAGGTGGCAAATTTAACCTTGTTTTCTTCCGTACAGTCACTAATGCGGAACACAGTCTCGGTTCTCTCGAACCATTGCATAAGTTCCACTACCCCTTCCTTGCCCTTGAAGTAACTAGGCTTGCATTTCAGGAAGTCAGGGTAGGTACACCCTATGGCAACTCGATCTCTAGCATTTGAGTTTTGGTTGTCGCCTTGGTTCCCGCTGGGATGTGTTTCCCTGGCGGCTAGAGCATCAGCAATGCCTTGGCCGATAAGCACTCTAAGTTGTGCTTCTGAAATAGTCGTTGTGGGAGCAGCGTTGGGATTATGTCGAGTGACTCTTTGTGCCATTTTTCTATAATACACAAGGATGAGATTTATTAGTTGATGGATAAGATTATTATATTAAGCTGCATGGAAAATGGGTATGCATAGAATTCACAACAAATTGGATACCTGTCAAGAGTTCATAATAATATAAATATAAGCAAACAAGTAGATGATAACATGTCATTTCTGGTGAATAACAATATAATGTGAGTACAACCAATGTAAGACAGGGATACAACAATCCTGTCTGAAATAGTGGTACATATGTTTGTAGTACAAAAAAAGATAACCTACCTACTAAGGTTAGGTGCTAATGATAGAGATACATCTGAAATGAAATATAAGTACAAAGGACCTAAATCATTTCAGCTGAGATGCAACTCAATGCTTGCCATGATGTACAAAGATATCTATCCTACATTAGTGTGACTGTCTGTAGGTGCGGCTGGTCCAGCTGGTGGTATGGGTACATGATGGGGAACAAGAATAAACTGGTTGATATCTTTTTTTTAGTTTTCTTATTTTGTGGTATCTTTTAATTAATTTTCTTATTTTGTGTTTTTTGGGAAGAATATTGTTTTCTTTTCCCAAGTTCAGTTTTCCTAAAAAATTAGGAATTTGTTCATTGTATTGGATATTGAGTGTTTAATAAAAAAAATGTCTTGTGTTAATTGACATAAACCAAGATTAGGGTTTATTGTTTGATTTTCAACCTAATAATCGGTATTCGTTGAATCAACGATTGTTAGAAGAAATTGTCTCTAGTATTCTTCGGAATCAATAGATCCAATTTATCTATCTTTAATTGTTTCTGGTATTCTGCGGGAATCAACAGATTCAATTGGTCAATATCATTGTTTCAAACTACATCAGTTGGTATCAAGAGCCGAAGTTCCTGATTAAGATGTTAGAATATCCATTTTTTGATGGTGATGGTTCACGTTCTACTGAATGGACAGATCATGGCATGGAGGGTGACGATTATGAAGGACCTCCAATATTTGATGAATATGAAGAAGAATCAATGGCAGTTTATGATACTGATCTTGAAGATGTCATTACGGAGAAAGAAGGATTTTTGGGGGAAGGAAGATTTGTTGGCGAAGAAGACAATATCGAGTATGTTGTAGTTGTGGCTAATGATCTTTGTTCTTCCATTATCCAAGCTACATTAAGTGTTGATTATTCAAAAGCCACAGTTTCAAACCCTCATGAGTTAATTTGGTTGCAAAAAGGTAAATGGGTGGATGTTAGTATCATGACTGAAAAAAATATATATCAAGAAGCCGCACTTACGGTCGGTAAGTTTGGTTTTAAAACGATCAAGGTTCGAGGTCGATTCGTCATAAATAAAGAGAATTTGATGCAAGGGATACAAATTTGGATTCTACGAGTACAAGGGAAGAGTGAGACAAACTCGAGGACGAGTTTTTTGAAGTGAGGTAGAATGATGGGGAACAAGAATAAACTGGTTGATATCTTTTATTTAGTTTTCTTATTTTGTGGTATCTTTTAATTAATTTTCTTATTTTGTGTTTTTTGGGAAGAATATTGTTTTCTTTTCCCAAGTTCAGTTTTCCTATAAAATTAGGAATTTGTTCATTGTATTGGATATTGAGTGTTTAATAAAAAAAATGTCTTGTGTTAATTGACATAAACCAAGATTAGGGTTTATTGTTTGATTTTCAACCTAATAATCGGTATTCGTTGAATCAACGATTGTTGGAAGAAATTGTCTCTAGTATTCTTCGGAATCAATAGATCCAATTTATCTATCTTTAATTGTTTCTGGTATTCTGCGGAAATCAACAGATTCAATTGGTCATTATCATTGTTTCAAACTACATCAGTACACGAGTATCCTGCATGTCAATCATATCTCTCCTGGTCTCCCAGGAAAGCCTCATAGTCTCTAGCAACTGCATCTGGCGTGCAGTATCAGCACTCTGAAGAAAATCTGTCTCAGCAGTGACCCCCTGGTGACGAATCTCTGCCAGGTCGATGAAGATCCTGAAGGTCTCCTCCTGTGTGAGTACAGCAGCCTGGGTCTCGTACTGATGACCCTCTAGTGAAGCAAAGCGATATCGGAGGTAAGAAACCTCATCCAAAAGCCATTGTATGGTTCCCTGGCTCATCCCAAAAGAACTTTGGGTGGTATGTGGCTCACCAGCCACTGTCCAGTAGAGAGAGTTAAATCTCTCTTGAAGTACAACACGTCCCTGCTGGTCCGACTGTAGTAAGGCATGGATGAGTGTAGTATCATGCGCCTGTCGGGCTACAAGAGCGTCAACTTGTGCCTGTAGAGCGCCAAGTCTAGCCTGACTAGCTCCCCAACCCTCTCCTACCTCGAAGGTCGAGTCAGAAGTAGAGTCACGCCTTCCCTTGCGAGGTGGCAAGGAACTGGTGGGATAAGAGTGGAGTGCAGAAGGTGGTGGCAAGGGTGGTAGAGTAGGTACAACCTGATCCGCCTCCCTAGGTGGAGATGCAAGTACAACTAGTAGAGGTGAAGTAGGAGAAATAGCAGGTGGTGATGGGGTAGGAGAATCCGAAAGTATGATAACTCCATCTAGTTGGTCACCTCTGGACTCAGTGTCGGATGCATGTCCGGCAAGTACCGATGTCGGCGATAGCGGTGCGACGGTAGGAACCATGAGCTCCTCGAAAGTAGTCACAATGGTGGTGTCGTCATGATATCTGAAAATAGTAGCATTTAAAAGTTGAGTAAGTATTAGCTTACACAATTCAAAAAGTTTTCAAAATGCATATGCAATGCGGTTTATGTCTCTTAACAATGCTTTATAAAAGTATGTGTAGATACTTAGGTGATTTAATAACTCGGAGGTTATAAATCGGCATACAGTTAGTTCACATAATATGCATGCTCTATATGCTACATGCCTAACTATAAAGGTTCCCTAAAAATAAATTTTCTTTTTAATTTAATTGATTTAAAATTCCAGTTATAGTCCAGTTTAAATTTTTATTATTTAAAAAATTTATTACTGATCTGGTTCTCTATAACTATGCGCTCTGATACTATTCTGTAACACCCCCATAATGGTCAAATGCAGCGAAAAAGTACGTGGGGTGTTACTTTGGTGGATCGATAGCACACAGTTTATAGAGCAATGATCATAATAGTCATTTAAAAACATATTACATGAATTAAATTGTACACATTTAGTATCTTGTCTGAAAACAACATTAATTTAAAGAATATCCCAGCGTGATGGTAACATGATGCTTCAATGATGCTGGAATCCAATGCATGAACCTGTTTATTTTCTTGAGAAAACATATAAAGTAAAATGTGGGGGTCAACACGAGGTTGATGAATTCACAGGTTTAATTTAATAAATAAAAGTACTGATATGCCAAACACCACGATCATAGTAGGACAATCACAACCAATACTATAGAAGTTCCAATTGCCCTGTAATAGAAGCTAGACATGATGCTCAAGCGCCATTATGGTCAAACCCGATGTTGTTTCCCTCAGACCGACAATGAAATAAACATGTTGCTTGGCCTAAGCGTTTCGTGATAGCAAGTCACGCAGGCCGGGTGTTGTCAATACCCGAATAGATCTATTCATAACATTTTGCGCTACACTACTAACTATTATAGTCCACGGGAATGGGGCAAAAATAGGCAATAAGTTGTTATTTATTGATGTTGTCTGTGCATGTTTGCATATATAAAGTTTTAGTATGTTTTCTCCCCCAATTATAAACAGTAAAGATGGGGCCATGAACTCATCTCAATGGTAATGATGTAGTGATGATGTCTCTGAATAAACTGGCACAGTATGATCACGAAGTGGTAGTAATACCTAAGTAAATTATGTATAACTCAGTAAATGCACAATAATAATGCACAAATAAATGTAACTGATGAAAATGCATGATCACAAATTAATAATTCGTTACGATTGTTTAGGTGCTTAAACTTATAGTGAGCTGTTAATAATATAATATATATATTTTTAGTTTCTAAAAATATATTTGGATGGTTCATTAAACAAAAGTGTAATGAGTTAAATAAACACATTTTTATTTAATTTTATTAATCGTAAGAAAATAATATATTCCATTTAATTTTCTTAAGGATCCAAATATATTTAATATGGTTCGTTTGTTTATTAAGCCTTGTAAATAAATCTTAGTAATTTATTTAATACCCAAAATAATTAATTTAATGTATTAATAAAATACTTTATTAATATTTTTAATTAAATTAAAATTATACGCAAGTCCTTGTAGTATAGTAACTTCTAAAAATACCATTTAGGGTTTAGTTCGTTAAGTGTTTCGCATTGTTAGTCCTTGTTCGTTAAGTTTATTTCCAAAAACGCCCCTAGGGCTTACAACACTTTTGGTATATGATAATTAAGGTCCCTAGGGTTTTATTATATTCGAATAATTACAACCGAGTCCCTAGGGCTCGGTTCACTTTAATGAAATGACAAAACACCCCCCCCCCTAAGTCTCGAAAACGATAAATAAGGGCTAGGGCTTGTTTGAGTTACTACTAATTTTTATTAAGCAAAACTAATAATCCACATTTGTTACTTGGGCTTATGGGCTTATAGGGCTCTCGGCTTATAGCTTATTTGTGTGTCGGCTTACCATAGCAAGCCATATGATAGCTTATTTGATTTGTGGCTTTATCTAAGGCTCATGAGATATTCAAGTGGGCTTATTTAGTTCCTCTACTCCTAGATGATTTTACTAACTACATGGGCTTATCAAATAAGTGATTTCCATTCGGCTTAATAATAAGCCGAGAATAATGAGCTTAATTTACTTGGGTTTCGCGTTGGTTTTACTATTCCTAGCTTCTAGGGCTCACAAGCATAACCTTTCCACTAGTTCATCATAGTTTCTAGGGTTTCCAAGAAGGCTTACCCATGAAATATGATAAGTCGTGGCATGCATAGTGTTTGTAGGTTAAGTTATGGTGGTTTTACGTGTGCATGCAAACATAGCTTTTCGTTTTCTAGGCTTCTACATGCATGACATGTGATGTGAAGTATTGAAATAGAGATGTGAAGGGTTTATACTTACTTGTATGTAGAGGAGATGGTGAATGATCAAGAGCTAGGGCTTCTATGCGTCGGGTTCACCTTGGACGTGGCCTAGGATGGTCTTGAATGCTAAGGATCTCGTGTAGGCTAGCTATAAATGCTTAGGAACCAAGATTTTGGGGTAGTAAATGTGTTGTGTAAGTTTTTGTTGGGTCTAGGTGTTATATGAAGTTGTGAGATCCGAAATATAAGTGTGAGGGGTGAGGAGTGAGGTTCTTAAGCTTTACATAATATCTTGTGAAGGTGATGTGTGTGGTTTGGGGTTAAACCACGGCAAGATGGAAGTTTAGGCTAGATATGATGTATGCATATGATCAAGTGTTTCAGGTGACTTAATAGCCTCAAAAGAATGATTGTTTAAGGCCTCGTATGCTCATATAATGTAATCATACAAATATGACTTTGTCCTCATGATTAAATACTCATAATCATAATATAATGTCATTTGATCAAATGTTTCCATGTTCTGATGATTTAAATAATGTATGCTCATGTATGATGCATATGATTGCTCAAAGATTTCTTGCAAAGGTGGTAATATAAATAGATATCATGAGGTGACGTGTACAATGATGTCATAGTCAAAACCTGAAAACTACAGGTTTGACATCACTATCTCGTTATTTTAGCTTTGTCTTCAAAGCTTAAGATGATGTTACTGCTCAGGTGAACAGGTGTGGGTACTTAGCTCTAAATGAGTCTTCGCGTTCCCAGGTGAACTTAGGACCTCTTCTAGAGTTCCAACGTATCTTAACTAACAGAATTTGGCTTCGCTTTAGTTTCTTGACTACTCTCTCCATGACTTCAACAGGTTCTTCTATGAATTGGAGTTTGTCATAAAAGTGGACTCCCTCCAATGACATGGCTAACGGATCATCCGCGTAGCACTTCTTTAGATTTCAGACATGGAATGTAGAGTGTACCCGGCTTAACTGATGGGGTAACTCTAATCGATAAGCGACTTTACCGATTTTGGCGATCACTTTGAAAGGTCCTACGTAACGTGGATTTAATTTCCCACGTTTTCCAAATTGTACAACGCCCTTCCAAGGTGATACCTTGAGCATAACACGGTCACCTACTGTGAATTTATAGGTTTCCGTTTGTGATCTGCGTAGATATTCTATCTGTCTTGTGCAGCTTGAATCCTTTGTTTGATGAGAGTGATTTTTCCGTAGTCTCTTGGATCAGTTCGGGTCCAGTCAGCTGAAATTCCCCCACCTTTGCCCATCATACGGGTGATCTGCACTTGTGGCCATAGAGGGCCTCAAATGGTGTTGCTTTGATGCTGGCATGATAGCTGTTGTTATAGGAGAATTCAACCAATGGTATATGTTCGACCCATCCTTTTCAAAGTCGATCACACATGCCCTCAGCATGTCTTCCAATGTTTGGATTGTTCGTTCACTCTGGCCGTCAGTCTGTGGGTGAAAGCATCACTCATGTCCAAGTTTGTTCCTAAAGCTCGTTGAAAAGCTTTCCAAAAGTTTGACGTAAATCTACCATCTCAACCACAGATGATTGAGACTGGTATACCGTGTTGATAACGCCTAAATCCAACATATTTTTAGGAGCATTATCCGTACTTTTGTACATGTATATTGGTTAATTATATGATACTTTTGTGCATATTTGTGCCCAATTGTGTTTGCAAGTCTTTGTGTAACCAATTGCAGGAATGGAGTATAAAAAAACATAAAATGAAGAATTGTACGAGTACAAAGAATCCTAGTCAAGTTCAAGACCCGTATACAAGTTACAAGCCTTTGAAGATCAATTTCGGGTGCAAGAACAAGTATTTCCAAGGAGCAAATAAAGATATTCAGCATGAAAGTTGCCACCATCAACATACATCCAACTTGCCACTGGCAAGAGTGAAGTTGCCACCATCAAATGGGAGTTGATTTGCCTCCACCATCAAATAGGAGTTGATTTTCCTCCATCATGTGTAAAGTTTCCTCCAACATTTGTCTAGGAAAAAAATGTGTCCACATTCATGCAAGACCACACAAGAAGTTTCTAGACATGCTTTGGCTCTAAGTATTTGTCTTTGGCTCCAAGCCATGCATTCACTCCATGCCATCAACTAGCCTATAAATAAGACCCTTGGGGTCATGTAACTACATCATCTATCAATACTTTTCAATCATTTTCTCATTACTACATCAAATAAACTCTCTCACCCTTCTCCAAACTCCCATTCCCGGATTTGAACAAGGTGGTGCTAGAAAAGTCAGTTTTTGAGTCTGATAAGCAAAGTTATCATCACGAAACTCTTAGGGATCATTACTCTAATCATTAGTAACATTTTTCCACTTTGTAAGACTCTTGATTATGACTTATAATACTTTTATTTCTGAGTTTATTTCATCATTTGTTATGAGTAGCTAAGTTTCATTCTACACTTGGTAGGATGATGTTTGTAGTATGGAGTGATGGTTGTGATTGTGATCTATGTTTAAATTAATGTCAAGCTTTCCTATGATCCATTAATATTTATGTTTCATGTGAAAATTGTTATCAAAACTTAATTTGTTGGTAAAGATTTCATAGGTCGAAAGGGTTATTTTCTATCAACAAGTCATAGCCGGTTTGTCTATGATTGGCTATCTTTTGTATTGATCATTTCTTAAGAAGTTTTGATTATCAAGAAACATAATTATAAGTGTTAGCAAATTCGTGAAACGATCGTGAATCGAATGTGTTGAAATTGGATTAAGTCTTGAATTGAGTGATTGAGTCTAATGCTTATTTTCTTTAACCAAGGTCTTGACGAAGATTAAAGCTTTTGAAAACAATTGATTGGATTATCCATCTAATTATCATAATCATATGTTAACGTGTCATCACAATCATACCATCACGAATGCTCAAACTAGTCTTTACCAAGTGTACCCTTAATCATATTATTTATCTCATCATTTTTATTTGTTTGTCAACAATTGCTACAATCAACAATTATAGTTTCATTTTAGAATAATCATTGGTTTTCCAAATCCCCATGAACGATCTCGGTATTACCACATAAAAGCTATACACAAACGAAAGGGTTATACTTGCCGGTGCATTTTTAGTCAATCCGGTCATTCGTGTTTATAAATTTAAAACTTGTTACCAACACCACGCATCACGTGACTAGTCACAACTTCCTTTAGGTACAGTCTGGCCAACTTGTTCAGAGAGTCATTTTCTCTGATGGGTAGGAAATGAGCTGATTTGGTGAGTCGATCAACGATTACCCAAATTATATCGTAACCGTGAGATGAAGTAGGAAGTTTGGTAATGAAGTCCATGGTGATGTTGTCCCATTTCCAATTATGTATCTCGGGTTGGAATAACAAACCTGATGGTCTCTGATGTTCTGTCTTCACTCTGGCACAAGTCAAACATTTCTTCACGTATGTGGAAATGTCTGCCTTCATGTTTGGCCACCAATATAACTTCTTCACGTCATGATACATCTTTTCAGATCCGGGATGTATGGAGTACTAATACTTATGAGACTCGTGCATGATCACGCTTGTCAAGTCTTCGTAGCATGGTAACCAACTTCTTTCGTGTAAACATAACGTTCCGTCTGCTCTGGCTTCTAACTTCTCCTTTCTTAGATTAGTCCTAAGCATTCCTCCTATGTCTTCCTTTACAATGTTTTTAGGTTTCTGTTCTTGGAGTTGAGCCTCTAATATCTGCTTGGGTAGATCTAATCTAATGGTCATAACTAAGGCTCGAACTCTCATGGGAGGATCAGTTCCCTTGCGACTTAGTGCATCTGCAACTACGTTGGCTTTACCTGGGTGGTATTTGATATCATAGTCGTAGTCACTGAGCAAGTCTATCTAACGACGTTGTCTCATGTTCAGCTCCTTCTGGTCTAGAATGTGTTGCAAACTTTTGTGGTCGGTATGCACTATGCACTTTGTTCCATATAGGTAGTGTCTCCAAATTTTTAAGGCAAAAACTACGGATCCAAGCTCTAGATCATGAGTAGAGTACTTCTGCTCGTGCTTCTTCAGTTTTCTTGAAGCATAAGCAATCACCTTCTGTCTCTGCATTAACACAGCTCCTAAGCCTTTGTGTGAGGCATCACAGTAGACAATGAAATCTTCGTTGCCTTCTGGTAAGACTAAAATAGGTGCACTACACAATTTATGCTTTATGGTTTGGAATGCGGCTTCTTCTTTTTCTCCCCAATCAAATTTCACGCCTTTCTGAGTAAGCTTCGTCATAGATTTAGCTATCTTGGAAAATCCTTCTATAAATCTCCGGTAGTAACCGGCAAGACCTAAGAATTGGCGAATTTCCTTTGGCGAAGTGGGTGTTGCCCAATCCTTTACAGATTCGAATTTTGCGGGATCTACCTGGATTCTTTTGCTGTCGATCACGTGACCAAGAAAATGTACTTCTGGAATCCAAAAATCACATTTGGAGAATTTGGCGTATAGCTTCTCTTCCTTAAGTAATTTAAGTACTTGAGCAAGATGTTCTCCGAGCTCTTGCTCATTCTTGGAATAGATGAGTATGTCGTCGATGAACACGATGACGAATTTATCCAAATACGGTCTGCACACTCAATTCATGAGGCCCATGAATATGGCTGGTGCGTTGGTCAATCCAAATGGCATGACCTGAAATTCGTAATGACCGTAACGAGTCCTGAAGGCTGTTTTTGGTATGTCCTCCTCTCTGACTCTCAGCTCATGGTATCCAGATCTTAAGTCAATCTTGGAATACACACTTGAACCTTGTAGTTGATCAAATAGGTCGTCGATTCGTGGTAGCGGATAGCGATTCTTTACAGTTAACTTATTCAGTTCCCTGTAATCGATGCACATTTGGAAAGAACCGTCTTTCTTTTTGACAAAAAGCACTGGAGCTCCCTAGGGTGAGGAACTGGGTCTGATAAAGCCTTTGTCTGATAGTTCTTAAAGTTGTTCAGTGAGTTCTTTCATCTCGGTCGGTGCTAATCGGTATGGTGCTCTAGCTACAGGTGCAAATCCTGGTATCAAGTCAATTTGAAATTCCACTTGACGAGTCGGAGGTAAACCAGGTAAGTCGTGTGACAACCCGTCAATTTATGGTTGATATTTTATTCTCAGATATTATTTAAAAACATTATTTTAATGTTATATTATGAACTCACTTATTTTTGGGAAGAAATTTGGATTTACGTCTTGAAGTAGCATCGACTACATCTAAACCGGAGGATTCAACGTTACGTGCTTACGTTTACATACACCGTTTTGGTGACAGTCCGACATTTCAAAAAAATAAATTTATCCGTGAATATTATTTTGAGATTTTAAATTTGTGTTGGTTCATAAACTCACAAATTTACGAGAAGAGATTAGGACTTACGCGAATAATTTAACGTCCTTTACGACTAAACCGGAAACCTTAGGATTACGTATTTACGTTTTCGAAATCCGTTTTTGATGAGACAATTTTTATTAGATTCGTTTTGTGCCGTTGATTCATAATTTATAAAAACGTTTTTCGTAAAACGACCCGAGGGCACACAAATCGAGGAAACTAGAATCGAGGAGTACCCGTAAATAAGTGGGATGAGACAAGTTTACACTTGCCTCACCCCACAAATGGGCGGCCAAAACTTCACCAACACATCCCATGATGTGTCAAAATTGTAACAAATAAAGCTAACACTTGTTAGCCATAGCTTAACAAGTAAGCTACACACCAACAAAACCATGTTAGCAAAACCATTTCTCACAAAAACATACATGCAAAACAACTTCCACTTTCATCCCTCTCTCCATTTGTGTCGTCCCACCACCACCACTAAACACCATCATCCTCAAAAATTTAACCATGAACTTAAGCTATGATCAACATATGTTGAAGCTTAGTTGAAGACTTGTTGATTGGAGGTTATTTTAACAACTAGCAAGGAGTTTTCAAAGGATTCAAGGGATGATTATCATCAAGGTGTTCATGTAGATGGGTGGTCTTGAAGATGGTCTTGGTTTATCACAAGTTTCTCCATCAAAATCCATGTCTTAAACACAACCTACATCATCTTGGTGGTATAAAGATTGTTCTTCCCATCCTTCTTTTTATTTTGATTATGTAATCATGTATTTTCTTTCCTATTGTATATGTATATGATGAATATATGATGATAAAAATATTATGTGGGGATTTGGTGTTGATAAACATGGGTAAAAAGATGAAAAACTATATGTAAAAGTGGTTAATCTTACTTAAATTAGTAGGCTGTATAAAAACAGTAAGTAACCATATGATGACTTGATAAAATGGTATAGATGAATTGATATACAGTAAGCTATGAGTCTTGTACACATGTGAGAGTTGGCCATGCAATGGAATCATAAAAATGAGTGAGATATGATCAAAACAAGTTTAGAGTGCAAATCTGAGTACACTGTTTTGGACGAATTTTATAAAATACTTAGAAGTTGATTCATCAGTAGCTATAAAGGAATAAAATGAAGCACATATCATGTAGTTTCTGTGATAAACATTTGGGGTTCTATCTCCATGTAGAACTCTAGATATGATCATTTTAGTAACCTAGATTTTTAGGACTGATTTTGTGAAATTAATGTATAATATTATTATATAAGCACTCAAACTAATATAATATAAAATGTGAACTAAAACCCACTAACTAATATATTTCATTTATATAAAAATGCATAAGGATAAATAAATGGACATTATATAAAAATGGTAGTTTGGTAAGTTTTATAAGTTATAAAAACTATATACTAAGTTTTACGTCTTTTCGGCTAAAACCAAAAGGTTAACGTTTTAGTTAAATAAAACTTAGACGGTTGGACCCGTCTAATGTAAACTTTTATAAACTCACATACTGATATATAAACATATATACCAATTAAAAACCGATAAAACCCGAGCTTTACAACATATAGACATTAACGGGCCAAAGTAGCCTTATTGGACTATAAACCCGACTAGTTGATAAAACTCTTATAAACTTACTTATTGGGCTTAACCCATTTGGGCCCAACATGTAAAGTATAATACTGATATTAAAGGTATAATTGGGATAATGAAAAGTATTGGGCTTGTAATGGGCCTATTGGGCCTAAAACATGTAAATAAGTAAAACTAGTAAACTAGTATAAAAATGTTACCAACACATAAACATTATAATGAATGAGTAAAGTTGTATAAACCCACTTGATCATCATCATATATATAAAATCATCATATGTATACATATTTGTTATTTTGATTAAGTCATTGGACAAAAGTCTAAGACGAGTATTATTTGTCTAGGTTTCCGTGATTGCAGCACGTACCGTACATCCAAATCACCGATAATCGCCTTCCCACATCAACGTGAGTTCATAGCCTCGCACTCTTTTAAATATTTTTATGAAATGTTTTATAAACCCGCGAGGGAGATAACATGTTAGTTTTGATAAAATAGGACACCATTTGTCCCGATTGTTTGTTTATTGATTTGGACCCGAATGATTGTATGACCCGATGAACGAATATATGACCCGATAAATGAAATGAAATGGATTATTAAAGTTATCTTATGTCACTAAAAGTCCCATTAGCATGAATTGTGAACTACCGGGATTTGGTAGACGCTTATGCATATGATATTACTATTTGGGGACGATCACCCCAGTTCGCGCCTTGACGGTTGATCCCCGTCGTGCCACATTGATTGGTAAGCGAATTTATGTATGAGAAGATTTCTATAGCGTGATTATTGTGACGACACGCTAACTTAGATGGGAAAATTGAGTATCGGGTTAGCTACCCGTTTTTTGTTATAGTAAGGTAACAATGTCATGCGGCTTATAATAATCCAAAATAACGAAATACTGCTATACGCACTAAATTACGATATATTGCCTGACTAGCAATACGGGGTCTTACTATTGATATTATGTACGTGTTTTGTTTTTTCATAACCATATTCATATAATGGTTTTTATTTAATCTATACAACGTTGTAAAACGTATTGTATGATGTTTTTACGACAATGGTTCGTATAATGATTTTTAAGGCAAATGCTTATATTATGATTTTGATAAGGATTTGTATAAAATGACTTTGGCTATTTTATGGCCTATTACGATGATTTGTACAAAATGATTTTCGGTAATAATTCTATACCGATGTTATATTAATGGTTTTATTAAACTCTATGAATTCACTCGGCGTTATCGCTGACCTTTTCTATTAACATGTTTTGTCTGAGGTACTTAAAGGTAATTCTCGGGAAGACAACAAGAATTCATGGCCCGCACTTAAATAACAGATTCCATTCAAATCTTTTGTAAAATTGTATAGAATGACTATGACTTGGGACCTATGTAAACTTGCTATTTATGAATGGAAATGCTTTATTATTAAACGACGCAATTTTTAAGCGTTGTCTATGATGTGAGTAATGTGCTATCCCGTAACACCAACGAGTCTTCCGCTGTATTGAATTATATAAATTTGGGAGTGTTACAGTTTGGTACCAGAGCTCTCGTTATAGAGAACGAAAGATTTTGAATAAAACATTTCAAAATCTTTTAACTATAAACATTTTTCTAAAAATATCTAAAAATCTTTTGACTATAACGGTGCCGAAGAATTCCCGAGTTACCGATAAGGCCAGACTGAGAAGTGTTATTTTAATATATATATATATAAATTGGATTTTATATATATATATATATATATATATATATATATATATATATATATATATATATATATATATATATATATATATATATATATATATATATATATATATATATATATATATATATATATATATATATATATATATATATATATATATATATATATATATATATATATATATATATATGATGTAATTTTATTACATGATTGTTTGATGATTATTTTGATATTTATACGAGGTATTTATACGACGTAGATTGTCACAAGGAACCCTAAATACCCTAGTAAATTAATCGAAGCTATTCTCGTAGGAATTATAGCTATCCTAGATCTAAACCGAGTTGTGGATATTTATGATCCCAACAAATGGTTGATATTCGTAGAAACGTTGATATTAGTTGATTGTGATATTGATGAAGAATTGGCGAAATTAAGTCTGATATCGATGTCATGACGATCTTTCCTTATAGAGTGGAGTTTGACAAAACGTTACCACCTGGAAAGGTGTCATCTGATTCGTTGTCACCCAATTCTTAAATTGAAATCGAAAGGGTGAATGTTGCACTTGAGGCTGTCATTGGAACCATTACCCAAAAGCCTCATGCCACTAGTACCTTTCCGAGAAATCTAATTGAATGTGTGAATCATCTCATGCTAGTGACTCATTTGATAATTTTTGTTGTAAGAGCTATAGGATTGGAAATTAAGTATTGATCATATCGAGATTTTATTTCCCTTTTAAGGTTTATGAATAAGCTTGAAAGTATTGGAGAATGAGGTAAGATATCGAATTGAGTATAAGTTGGTTGAAACTTGAATAAAGTCAAATTTAACTTGTATGGAATATGAGATTGTTAAGAGGAAGTCGTTAAGTTCTGTGATTGAATTATAAGGTTTTAAATGATTGTTGATTCGTGTTAAGGGTTGTTCCTAGGCCATTGTCCACTAACGAGGATGCCCAGTGTCCAAGAAATAAATTAAAGAAATCTACTTTTGAATTGGGAGCGATGTATCTTTCGGGACATGTGGAACACCTAATGACTCTTGTAGATTAGTATTCATTGTGGTATCTTTTAAAAATCCCTAACTTAACTGAGACATCAGTTGGTAGGATGAGTTCTTGGAATCGTATGACATAGTGACACGTAATGTGTTACGGTAAAATTTAGACTTGTTTGTGATTAATGAAACGACTACCTTTGATTGCTAAATTATACATGTATCGATGTTATCTATCCTTTATTGCTTCATCCTAATGTTCGCATTAGTGATGCAACCATTGAACAAGTACTCATTTCGATTTGAGTTACGTTGTGGAATATTCTTTTTGAGTGCCATCGAGGTCATGAACCTCATGATTAATTGGCTAAACTCATTTCCTAGTATATTGTAGTTAGTTCTTGGTGAACAACTTTTCATCACTCTTTTGCAGATCACTCATTGTTTTTATAAGATAAAACAGTATCCTTTGAGAAAATTGAATTTTCATCACCATATGAATTATTTAAAGTGAGATTTATAAATAATCGTAATCGAAATGAAGTTGTTGATAAAACACCTTGTAAAATTTAATTGTTTTCATAACAAAGAAAATATTTGTAAATTTATTTTTGATTCTTATTTAAGAATTAAGCATGGAAATGTTTTTATTATAAACATGATGATAAAATTTTGACGAATTGAGTATTGCATCGTTAATCTTGAAATTGTATATAGTTGCGCGCCTACATACAATTTGGAAGTGACCATGCAAGGCTGATTAGTAGTCACCATGAAATTATTGATAAACACTAAATTTTCTTTGAAGATTGTGAAAGAATTAAATTTTATGAGATTTGCAAGAAGTGAAAAATAAGGACATAGTGTTAGGGACACCTACATATGTGCCTGTAGCATCTATTCTTCTGAGTCGAATTTACTTATCTGTGGAAATTGTCTTATTTGACAATTGACAATTCTTTCTTGTCCAATTCTCCCGTAGTGAGATTCTTAGGAAAAGTATCTGATTACCGAGTGTTGGTACCCGACTGGATGTATCGACGTCCCTATCATTTCTTTTGGTTAGATTTCATTTGAATGACCTGGGTAACGATCCGAGGAGCTTTCGAATGCGTACTCAAATCATGAGAACATGGGATATATTCATATTCATTAAATGTTTTCGTCTGTATCTGATTTGAAATTCTCTCGCATAGATTATGCGTTGACCTTACTCTTTTAATGGCAGTTGTGTCTCCATATATCCTTGAATTTGTGAAAGATTATGAGTTATTATTAGTCTTTTGAGAAGTTCACATCTTATCGACGGAAATAAAACTGAAAAGTTGATAGTGCCAGTAGAATGGATTGATTGATTATGACATGACGACATTGTCTTAATTGATGGGAACTCGAGTAGAATTCCCCTAAATGATAAGATGTTGATTATCAAAAGTGATCTAAATAATTCTTGATGGATGACCATATCCTGCACTTAGACTTGAAATTATACCATGAATGGTGGTGAACTAGTCATAGATATTGTGATCTAGAAAGAACCTAATATGAATTTATTAAAAGATGTTTCCGTTATCTGAAACTTTAGAAGGTATTTGCTGGTGAATTACCTAGACTTTCGCCATTAAGGCAAGTTGAATTTGGTATTGATTATATTCCCGGTGCTGCACCTGTGGCATGTGCACTGTACTTTAGCACCATCTGAATTAAAAGAATTACTGTACAACTGAGAGAGTTGTCGGAGAAGACTTTTATTTTACCAAGCTCGTCATCATGAAGAGCTATGGTGTTATTATTCCTTATATTTATTGATTACCATGAACTAGGTAAATTGATGATTAAAAATCTATATCCACTACCCAAGATGATAGATTTGTTCGATCATATACAAGGTTCTAGTGTATGTTTTAAAGATTTGATCCACGGCATGGTTATCATCAACTTCGCGTCCGCGAAAAAGATTATCTATTCCAATCACTACATCTAGAACTTGTAATGAACATTACAAGTTTCACGTGATATCGTTTGGATTGACAATGCACATGTAGTATTCATAAATCTGGTGAATCACGTGTGTAGGCTGTAATTTGATAAATTCATGCTTGTGATCATTAAGGACCATTTGTTTGTATATAAGAATAAGAAGGAATTAATAATTATTTGTAGAATGCCCTTAGTCGGCCGAGTAGTGAAAACCTATGCCGTGAATATTTAACATGAGATTTAAGGTTTAATCATTTACATTATTTGACCGTGTGATTAATAAGATAATGGAATCTATATTGACTTTTCAAAGATTTAAGCCATTTAAGATTTTGGGTTTTACCAAAAAGAAAATGGAAATATGTTTTGACAAATGTTTTAACAAAGGATTTTTAAGGGATTATTTCCTTATACACAAATCATTTAACTAAACTCCTGTTTAGGGGTAAATGTTTGTGTATACCTCAAGACAACCTAAGAGGGATTTAGAAAACCATTTAAACCATGACTTAAAATTTGAAACGACAATTTTTGCTTTTCAACTAAGAAAATTTCTACCAAAGAATAAACGAAGGTTTTTCGAACATTTACGGATCTTACTAATTATTTCCGATAAATCAACAAAAATTTTGTTAATTAAATTCAAATTTATTTTGAACTTTTTTTTTATATAATTGGACAAACTAAGAAAATTTAAAAACTTTTTGCGTTTACGTTTCATAAAAATTAAATATTTAATATTTAATTGCTTGTAATAACTATCGACGCTTTAAACGTCGGATTGTGTAAAACGGATAAAAATGATAGTTGAGACGAAATTAAAACTTAGAAAATATGAAGAAAGAATATATGAGTGAATTGTGGACATGATAATTATATCATCAGGAGAGGTGAATTTAGATACCGACGCATTATGTAATAAGAATAAAGAACCAATTAGGATGTGTTCCTTAGTAATGATGGTACAAAATAAATTGCCGAACAATTTAAAATATAGCCGATGCTTATAAAAAGGATAATATAGATAATAAAAGTGGTGCGCGGCTAATGTGAACCATTAAAATTAAGAAGCCGATAGCGTTAAATGTGTAAAAGGCCGTTTATGGTTGCCTAAATATGGAGGAATTTGAGATTTTGTTA
The DNA here is from genome assembly GCA_025667525.1 of Glebionis coronaria. Taxonomy (NCBI): domain Eukaryota; kingdom Viridiplantae; phylum Streptophyta; class Magnoliopsida; order Asterales; family Asteraceae; genus Glebionis; species Glebionis coronaria. The sequence continues at coordinate 551,219,081 of CM046875.1, read as the reverse complement.
TGATTGAAATCTCGTAAGTATAAGTATTCTATTCATGTTATTTCTGATTAAGTGTACCTCATCTGAAGAAGTTGTGCTGATGGCAAATTATGAAGGCAGACATCACCTCATACATTAGTAAACGTCTAACTATTGCAAAGGTCATCATCTGAATTTGATTCGATTTGGGTCATCGTCGACAGACTGACCAAATATGCTAATATCATTCCTGTTAATGATAGAATCTTGAAGAAGAAAATGACTCTTTTGTATTTAAAGGAGTTGTGTAAACATAGTGTGCCTGTATCGATCATCTCTATCAAGATCCTCGCTTCGCATCGAATTTCTAGAGATTTGCTCAGAAGTTATTGGGAACGAACCTTGATGAGAGTACTGTTTACCATCTCAATCGAAGGGACGAGTTAAAGTAACGATACAAAACACTAGAAGTCTTGTTTCATGTTTGAATGATTGACCTTGGTAATTAACCGTATAATCGTTTTCCTTTGGAGAGATTATCATTGATAATTATCGTATTAGGATCAAGATCGGATCTTGTGAGGATAAATATTAGAGCATCTGTAAGCAGGAGTTGGGATGAAGACACCCGACATACACCCATTGTGAGTTGGACATGTCTTTTAGGTTTAAGGTTTCCTATGATGGCGAACCTAACCTTACAAAATACTCGACCCGTGAGACCTGAAATGATTGTTGAAAATTAGGATTCTATTATTGACTGCCGGTAGTGGGAAGGAGGTTATGTGAATATAAAATGTAGATCTTGAAGTGCCAGATGGGTAGCGAAGTTATGCCAAAAAATTTAATTACGGAAAAATGAATTGATGATCTGAAAGATCATGGGGTATAAGTCCCCGTTGTATGGGACCATTGAGATGATGTAAAAGTTGGTTTGAAAGGCATATAAGCTGGATCTACCCTAGGACTTCAAGAGCTGCGTGAATTATGTTTCGTATATCGAACTTGATGAAATGTCTATCAAGTGAGAATCTGATTATTTCTTAGTAAAGTTTAGATCGGCGAAAAGTTGCATTCATCAAAAACCCGTGAACATCATGGATAGAGAAAGTAAGTCAACATTAAGCCTGATCTTATTCCCGTAGTTATGTTTGATGAAACTCGCGTATTGTAATAGATTACACTTGTGAGAAAAGATCGGATGTGGAGGAAATACCCACATGGATTTAACTCTATAAGAAGCGAGTAGTAAGGTAAGATGATCTTTGAGGACAAAGATCCTGTTTAGGGATAAATGCTGTGACAATCCGTCAATTTATGGTTGATATTTTATTCTCAGATATTATTTAAAAACATTATTTTAATGTTATATTACGAACTCACTTATTTTTGGGAAGAAATTTAGATTTACGTCTTGAAGTAGCATCGACTACGTCTAAACCGGAGGATTCAACGTTACGTGCTTACGTTTACATACACCATTTTGGTGACAGTCCGACATTTCAAAAAAATAAATTTATCCGTGAATATTATTTTGAGATTTTAAATTTGTGTTGGTTCATAAACTCACAAATTTATGAGAAGAGATTAGGACTTACGCGAATAATTTAACGTCCTTTACGACTAAACCGGAAACCTTAGGATTACGTATTTAATTTTCCGAACTCCGTTTTTGATGAGACAATTTTTATTAGATTCGTTTTGTGTCATTGATTCATAATTTATAAAAACGTTTTTCGTAAAACGACCCGAGGGTACGCAAATCGAGGAAACTAGAATCGAGGAGTACCAGTAAATAAGTGGGATGAGACAAGTTTACACTTGCCTCACCCCACAAATGGGCGGCCAAAACTTCACCAACACATCCCATGATGTGTCAAAATTGTAACAAATAAAGCTAACACTTGTTAGCCATAGCTTAACAAGTAAGCTACACACCAACAAAACCATGTTAGCAAAACCATTTCTCACAAAAACATACATGCAAAACAACTTCCACTCTCCTCCCTCTCTTCATTTGTGCCGTCCCACCACCACCACTAAACACCATCATCCTCAAAAATTTAACCATGCACTTAAGCTATGATCAACATATGTTGAAGCTTAGTTGAAGACTTGTTGATTGGAGGTTATTTTAAAAACTAGCAAGGAGTTTTCAAAGGAGTCAAGGGCTGATTATCATCAAGGTGTTCATGTAGATGGGTGGTCTTGAAGATGGTCTTGGTTTATCACAAGTTTCTCCATCAAAATCCATGCCTTAAACACAACCTACATCATCTTGGTGGTATAAAGATTGTTCTTCCCATCCTTATTTTTATTTTTATTATGTAATCCTGTATTTTCTTTCCTATTGTATATTTATATGATGAATATATAATGATAAAAATATTATGTGGGGATTTGGTATTGATAAACATGGGTAAAAATATGAAAAACTATATGTAAAAGTGGTTAATCTTACTTAAATTAGTAGGCTGTATAAAAACAGTAAGTAACCATATGATGAACTGATAAAATGGTATAGATGAATTGATATACAGTAAGCTATGAGTCTTGTACACATGTGAGAGTTGGCCATGCAATGAAATCATAAAAATGAGTGAGATATGATCAAAACAAGTTTAGAGTGCAAATCTGAGTACACTGTTTTGGACGAACTTTATAAAATACTTAGAGGTTGATTCATCAGTACCTATAAAGGAATAAAATGAAGCACATATCATTTAGTTTCTGTGATAAAAATTTGGGGTTCTATCTCCATGTAGAACTATAGATATGATCATTTTAGTAAACTAGATTTTTAGGACTGATTTTGTGAAATTAATGTTTAATATTTATATAAGCACTCAAACTAATATAGTATAAAATGTGAACTAAAACCCACTAACTTATATATTTCATTTATATAAAAATGCATAAGGATAAATAAATGGACATTATATAAAAATGGTAGTTTGGTAAGTTTTATAAGTTATAAAAACTATATACTAAGTTTTACGTCTTTTCGACTAAAACCAAAAGATTAACGTTTTTGTTAAATAAAACTTAGACGGTTGGACCCGTCTAATGTAAACTTTTATAAACTCACCTACTGATATATAAACATATATACCAAGTAAAAACCGATAAAACCCGAGCTTTAAAACATATAGACATTAACGGGCCAAACTAGCCTTATTGGACTATAAACCCGACTAGTTGATAAAACTCTTATAAACTTACTTATTGGGCTTAACCCACTTTGGCCCAACATGTAAAGTATAATAGTGATATTAAAGGTATAATTGGGCTAATGAAAAGTATTGGACTTGTAATGGGCCTATTGGGCCTAAAACATGTAAATAAGTAAAACTAGTAAACTAGTATAAAAATGTTACCAACACATAAACACTATAATGAATGAGTAAAGATGTATAAACCCACTTGATCATCATCATATATATAAAATCATCAAATGTATACATAATTGTTGTTTTGATAAAGTCATTGGACAAAAGTCTAAGACGAGTATTATTTGTCTAGGTTTCCGTGATTGAAGCACGTACCTTACATCCAAATCGCCGATAATCGCCTTCCCACATCAACGTGAGTTCATAGCCTCGCACTCTTTTAAATGTTTTTTATGAAATGTTTTATAAACCCGCGAGGGAGATAATGTGAGACCCCCAAAATCTGACATGGAACAAGTAGGCAACGAGGGGGTAACACGTCATAGTACAAGAAACAATGAATTACAGTTCATACAAAGCTGACGAAATAAAAACATGTACATTACATCATAAAAGGTCAGAGTTTTTTTTTAAACATAGGTCCCAGAGTTTTAGAAGCGGAAAAATTATATTATTTCGTCTCAATTTATAACAATAAGTTGCCCAAAAGATTGAATAAACTTCTGTTAGTTTATATAAAATAAATCTTTCAAAAGCATCACAGAAATCTCCAAGCTGCGACAATATCCTGCGGGCTCCCATCCAAGCAAAGCTAAGTAATAATACCTGAGATTAAACATGTAAAATCGTCAACACAAAGTTGAGTGAAATTCATAGGTTTAGCAATAAGGATGTGGAACACAAGCATTCTTTTGTAAAACAAGTAAATAGAGAAAATGGTTATGATCATTAACCATAGTCTGAAACCAATATTATTGCTGTTTAGTTCATGAACCGAAGCTTAACTCAAAGTAAGTTCCTCTAGGGAGTATTCAGCCTAAATACTCAAGTATAAACAAATGTAAGTGCGTCAAGGTAATCGGGACGGGGATTGTCAATCCCGATGGATCCACCCACAACATTCGCGCTTAGCGCAAAGCATACGGGACAATTAACGGTTCATGATCAAGAGAGGAAACTTAAGGCTATTAACTATAAGCAATAATATCAATGAAAACTGTTGGAAAGCATACAAGTCTGAATAGCATACAAGTTCTGGATGGTATACAGTTTTAAATGGATGTGTTCCACCATGTAAAATCTCACCCCGCATTTAGAATCATTGTTCAAGTAAAAAGGGGCTATGAACTCACCTTTAGTAAGTAATCACAAGATAAAAGGGGCTGAGCAAAAAGAAGTCTTCACGGACCTATGCAATGGTGACGTGTAATAAGAATGCATTCAATGAAGCAATAACGTTTTAGAAGTGGTGGGACATAGTATGACTAGGTAACTTGCGTGCGATGGCGAGACCTAAGCTTAAGTTAAAATTTTGACCCAACACCTTGAACCTACTGTAATAACCTAATATCAACCTTGTATGATGGTCCAAGCATTTATGTGTGGGTTCCGAACACGTTTAAGACTCGGTTTGAAAAACCAAAACAAGGGACTGCATTCAGTTTTCTGAAAAAGGCTGTGAAGATTTGGTCATATCTAAAAATCTATAATAGTACAGGAGGTGAAATTTCTTGACATGTATAGATATTTCTCTTACCTTTAAAAGTTAGGAAAGAACAGCCCTAGAACTATTTTCAATCAACGGGAAATGCACTTTTAGTAACAGACTATCAAAACAGAAAGTTGTAAACGTCTTTCGTACCTTACGGTAGATTAAGCATAAATCCCAATCGGTAAAAGATTTTGACACGAAACCAAAAAGAGAAGTTTTATTATATTTGTAGCTACTGTAAAAAGTCATAAAATCATAAACTAATCCTTTTTATCCAAGTCAATTTACCCACGTTTTAAGCATAACATTCAGATTTGACCTAGTTTAGTAAAACGACCGTTTCGGACTCATCCGGACACTTCCCGTTTCCATCCAACTCAACACATACTAATCACATCAGTGTGTATCCATTTTTCAAATAAAAACAAGGTCATATGTTTAAGAAAATTTTGCCATGACCTGTTTGTTTCTGTGGTGATTTCCATACTACAAAGACAACTCCATTTTGCTACCTAACCTCAATCAAGCAACACTTAGGCTATAGAAAATCGCCACGCAAGTGTCCTAAGTCCTAATATGCCCTAAGTATCTATAATCTCAGTGGGTTTCACCCAAGGAATTCAAAATTCATGAATAAAAAGAATCAAAGTACTAGTAACATCAAAACTAAAATGCTAGGAGTGACTATACCTTCATAACAAGTAGGAATTAATCTAAACACGCAAATTAAACAATTCCTCCTCCTTGATCCTTAGAAATTTCGTGGCCCTTAGCCACGTGTTAAGTCAATCACGGTACTCAGCAATTGAGTAGAAACAATGTAGTGAGATGATCACCGACGATATGGATGCCCGGGGAAAACACGAAAACCGCAACCTATCACAATAAGGCGCGCGTTAAGACTCGAACTCAATATCGATATATATACCAAATATAACATGACTCAAATGTTTTCAAAGTATACACGTTTCAAAACCATTGACACGAATCAAAAGAATCCATTTATCCAACGTTACTCGTTATAACACTTGAACACTTGAAAATGACTCGTCATACGACGCCAAGTCAACGCAAGTCAAACTATCCTTTACCCTTATTTAGACCAGTAGCTAAGTCATTTATATAATGACTAAGCACTTGAGTAAGTCACCATGTCCGATGGTGAACACTCAAACTCACGCAACACAAGCATTGAACTACGTGTCCAAAATAAAAATCAGCAAGTACACCCCGAATGTACACACCGATCTACCCTATCTAGACTTGTTCGTTTTACATGAAAATTGGTGTCAAGGTCACTTATAACCTGTATAAGACCTCACCAAAATTTGAGCCAAAGTTTACACTTTAAAATCCATCAGCTCGACGCTTTACTCGACTCCAAATTTTAGGACAGATTTGTACACTTGTTTTGTAAAACCGTTTGGACCATTTTAAAAGTCCTAACTCGACAATCCGTCTTTTGAAACCACTACTAGACTCATCAAACTCAGTTTGTAAACTTTGAAAATCAGTAGTATCAACTATCTAACCAAGCCTAAAGTCCCCGAGAGTCGACCCAAAATCAGCCACAATTTCGGATTGTGCCGACTTGCGTCTCCCGGTACACGAAAACTAAAACTAGCATAACTTTTGACTCGTAATGAGTTATAAGCTCTATCTTATACCAAAACGACCGTCTCGAAAAACTCTACAATAATTTCAAATAATCTCAGTCATTTACAGACCTTAAACCCACAAAACATACTGTTTAAGGCTGCTGTCCCAAATTAGCTTTTTAGAAAACATGACAAATCTATTTTTCACTCAAAACCAATCATTCCCATACCCCTAGGATCACTATACTATCATACCCATCAACCAAACACTCCTAAAAACACTTGTATGAAAAATCTAACAAAAATCAAAGATTAAAAACAAGACTTTTAAGGATCAAAACATGATAATCTTACCAAATATAACATATGCAAGATGATTAAATCATCATACAATCATGAAATCAAAAGTTCTTGAAATATTGATGCATGTGGAAGATTTTTACATGTTTAGATTCACCATAAAAATCTAAGAAGGGGTCTAGATTTTGTTTTGAATTGATCATAGTAGAAATAAAAAAAAAACAATTTTTTTTTGGAAGGTGTTTGTGGTGGTGAAGTCACGGCAAGAACAAAAATGGGGAGGGGAGGTGATGATTTTTTTTTAAAATGTTATGTATGTGTTTGAGTGGAGAAAGAATAAAAAGAAAATGTTTATATATGGTAGGTACTGGAGGGACTAATATTGCCAATTTTGAAACTTGTAGACTTAAAAATAATTAATAGTTTTAAAAGATAGAAAATGGTTATTGGTAAATATTGAAAATATTTACGGGGCTCGGGTTTCGTAAAAATACTTTTCAAAAGTTAAAATGCATCATAAAAATGATTATATGATTTCCCGTCACGACTTAATACGTAATTAAAACGAAATCGTCGAAAATATTAATTATCGAAACAATCGATAAGTAAACGTAAAATTTTGGGCATCCGTCGGTATCGCGATCACTAGGAATTCTCGTTGTACATTGATTTGTATAAACTCGTTGTAAAACGCACACGGGTGATTTTAAATCAAAAACATTGATTTAAAATAAATATGGAAAAATAAAATGAAAATTTATAATTCCATACAAAGTATTTATCGATAATCAGAAAAATACTTAAAAAAAGTATAATTTAAAAATCTCAGGATTTACATATAGCAATACAAGAAAACGTAATACGTTAGAAAAATTCAAGAAGCACGAATAAAAAGAATAAAATAATGTTGGGAAAGTACGGGTTCTCACATTCTTCCCCCCTAAAGGAACTCTGGTCCCCAGAGTTCTCCTGAAAACAATAGAAGATGCAAACAAGAGGAGGTACAAAGTGTAGAACAAAATTCATTGCTTCCCAGGTAAACTTCCGTACCATGACGAATCTTAACGTTTAGAATTCACTATGATTCAGTTTCTTAACTCCTTTTCGTATAACTTTTCAGTCTTGGATTAGGATAACGATCTTTCAATACTGAGATACATTGAGAGATAGAGTTGTTGGAAATACGTGCGATAAACTAACAAGAATGAACACAAGAATCGCTTAAACAGGCAAAGTGCGATAAAATGAACCAAGATTGTAAATCAACAAGGGGTCGCAAATCGTGCAACTGTAAAACGTGACAATCTTAAAACGTAATAATCCAGTCACAAGCGAAATAGAAGGGAAAAGAAAATGAATAGCATATGATCATTTAAAATACAAGTTGTCTTAATCAGTTGTCTAGCATTTTGGGATTACTTTAAAAACTCAGTTTAAATATTTTCTTAATTAAAAGAAAACTTTACCAGATGTAGTGATTTAAAAATCAAATATATAAAATGAGTGGGTAACAGTTGTCAAATCTTTTTCTTGATCAGGACTTCAAAGTAAAAGTAGAACAGTTCAAAATAGTTATCCTGATCGGCTTAAGAACTTTTGGATGACTGCATGAACTTATTGTTAAAACCTCATGTTTATCGTTACCATTAGAAAAATCAGTTTTATTTTCCAAGTTATTTTGAATCATTGTTAGAAATTATAAATTAATTTAAATAATTTCATTAGGTTGACAATAAAGTATGATATAATCAAATACTTTAAAAGATACAGCTTGATATCCTTTAAAACATTAGGTAAATTTACCAAAGAGGATATATAGATCCGATACTTAACTTGAAACAGTTATTTTGGTAATTTAAACATTTGATAAAATGTATAAAATGTTCTTAAAAATTAATAATAAATTTTTTTTTTAGAAATTTAAGAAAGTGTTTAAGATATCAAACGATAAACACGTAACAGTTTCTGGTTTTCAAAAAGTGACAAGACAGCAACGAATGTGAATCATATAAAGGTCAACAATCTGTATGCGAGCAATATACAAAGGAATAAGACGGAAGTCGTATCAATTCTTAACAAACGTGGTAGAATAGTCACGTCAATAATAAAAATAATAAGAAACAAGGATTATAGCAAGATTAATTCACGAGTGCGGTTGGCGTCACCAATAACGGCTTATTAAGTTCTCGGTGGTCGAAATACGATCGAAAGGGAAAAGCCACACAACGATTTTTCGAATCAAATAAAATTCTTAAGAAGTCAATTGAGAGAAGTTCCAGTAAGATGAACAACATTAGCAATGAAAGGCGAAATCAACACATGATTCACACGAATGAAATTTCAAGACGATAGTATCTTAACACATATCATGGAAATTACACGTAATCATCGTTCACGTTCAGTCATAAATCACTAATCACGTCCAGAGACGTTTCGAAGGTCTACCAAAATAGATAGAGATGGTCAATCGATGTAGGAGCATAGCAACGTTGAAACTTTCAAGTCGGGTATCAATGGTAAGAATTTAGGCAAATGGTAACGAAAATCGTATCATGAGGATGATGAGGTAACAGGTAAAACAAAGGTCGTTGAGTAAGGAAATATGTGCTTGAGGCATGTACTCAGTTCAAGAAAAGATAATGGTTCATATGTGTATGTTGCAAACTGTTGCTACTCGCATAAAATGTAAAAGTTTTCAAAACTTTATTTTATCAAACATTTTAAGCAACATAACTAAAAAGTTGATTCTAGGTTAAATATTTAAGGTGACTATTATTTGGCCTTGCATGGCTCCTTCTAAATTAGGCATAGGTGATCAGGACATGCATAATTTAGGACTTGCAATGCGATGCTCAGCTTCGTCAACCAATATTACATATCATATGATTTAAAATATGCATATAATGCCATTTGTAAAACAGGAATCAAAATAGTTTATGAAAATTTTTCGCATATCAGTTACTGGCTAACTGTTTTAAATCGACAATTCGTATAGTTACAAGGGTTCTTTATAAGACCATATTAGAACAATTTGTGAAAATACATTGTAAAATTAATATAAATTAATTTTATAAGATAACCTTCAAGTATTTTGTAAAGTCCAAGTGGAACTTATGTAAAATGATTCGCAAACAATACCAGTTTGAGTTGTATGGTAACATGACAATAGTTTATAAAGTAGCGAGTGGGTTACAAGAGAGAAATAAGGAGTAGTTCAAGACAACCAATAAAACGGTTACAAGGTGATTAGGTTTCAAGAGGTTTAGCCGAAATCGTCAGGAGACACGTGTCAAGATGATAACAAACGATATGAAAGCAAGATCTTCAAATCTCGGTCCAATTTAGTGGTACGATCGAAGCAAAGAAAGACAATGGAATGACAAATAAGTCATAAATAAAAGAAGGAATAAGGAATCCGTATGTGCACATCGTAATTTATTTGACAAAAATATACTTTTAAGAAAGTAGGGTATCAGTTAACAAATAGTACAATCACTTCGAAAAGCTTCTATATTAGGAAGTTACCAAATTTCAAAAGTTCAAGATCTAGGTACATGTATGACCGAACTCAAAGTTACTATTCTATTCTTTTCAAACGCAATCATTGTTTTTAGTTTGCAAAATATCATTAGTTAAAGTTTTACGAGCTCAAACGAACTCAAAAACGCTTCAATCCATGTTTTTAACTTTTATTAGTTTTGACCTTTGGGTTTGACTAGACCAATTAACTCACTAAACGATATTCTAAGACTCAAAGTCTAATGCATTTCGATGTAAAACAATTTTTTGAACAACTTTCTAGTTTTACCCGAGACTTGAAACGGAATAAAAATCGACGAAAATGCCCTAGCATTAAATCTGTTAACAAAATGATATTTTAGCATTATTCAGAAAATAACTTCTTAGATTTTACAATCTCAAATGAGCGTAACTTGCTCGATTTTAAAGTTTACTGGTCAAATTTTATATCCTAAACGGACGTCTCAACATGTAGAAATATATATATTTTTATGTCTAAAGTTATAAAAATATTTTCTCGACACTGTTAAACTTCCTGTAAAGTTTCTGTACAAAGTATATTTTTCGACACAGCTTGAAATTAAATCCAAATTTTATGATAACTCAAAATTAATGTACACATAGGACTTGTGGATTCCATAAAGACGAAAGAAGGTAAACTGTATAATTAGTCATGTAAAGAAAACACAGTATAGAAATGGTTCAAGAATGCCAACGATAATCGGAGACATAAAAAAAACGACGCATATCATCCGTGTCTTCGGCTGCAAGATGCAATGTAGAAAGGTCTCTTGGTGGCATGATTTCCAAAATCACAAGATATATCGAGAAAGAAACGGGACAATAACAAATGGCATTCCTGGAGCAAAGAGGTTCAATGAAAAAGGAGGATACAAGTAGGATCGTATTCTAAACGATCATCACATAATAAATGACGATTATGTTTTCAAGGTACAACGGATGTTCTAAGTTGAAATCGAAACGTAGAATGGTCAATGAAGTAAGATGTAATCCATGTACAAGTGTCGCGTAAAACGGTGGCGTAAAGGTAAATCAAGATTATGAAAACCCACAATACTATTCAGCACTGATTCAACGAATTCTTCGAGATGTGAGACTCACACGATGTCCTTTAGTCTTTCTGGGAGACACATTGAGCTACACAATGGTCTATAGACTAGACATTCAATTATGAATGGTCAGAAATAAAATCTGCGTATCTAAGTAGATATTTTGAGGGAAATAAACAATGAAAGCAACACACACGGTAGTAGAATGAAAATCAGAAGTTCATCGAAAACAACACTTATTCAATCCTGAACAATGGTATCGCGATAGTATGCACAACACGTATCAACGAGTCAAGAAAAATAGACGGTTCAAAACGAACGAGCATATAAAGTCAGTCGTATCACGCATAAATGAAATAGCAATAGTACTCAGAAAAATGAGTATGAAAAGTCGGCAGCATACGCGCTCTGAATACAAGTATGTAACGTCATAACGATATAACATCATTGCAATAAGATCAATTCACAAGAACAAGAATTCAAGAAATACAGTAGTATAGGCAGATGTAATCACAGTAACATTCAGTGATAATTCATGAAGCACATAGGCTTTGAAAAGACATAGTAATTATCGTCATTAGCGTAAAGTAATATTTCAAAATGTAATCAAGAGATGAAATACTACAACGATAATTAAAAGTAAATAATAAGGATTAGAGAGTTACCCGCGAAGATATCGAAAAGCAATGGCAAATTCTGTGTTTGACACTTAGAAACAATAAAATATTTGAACTTTCGGTTATAGACTAAGTTTTGAAAAACGACTCAGTTCCCTATAACCATCGCTCTGATACCAATCTGTGAGACCCCCAAAATCTGACATGGAACAAGTAGGCAACGAGGGGTTAACACGTCATAGTACAAGAAACAATGAATTACAGTTCATACAAAGCTGACGAAATAAAAACATGTACATTACATCATAAAAGTTCAGAGTTTTTTTTTTAAACATAGGTCCCAGAGTTTTAGAAGCGGAAAAATTATATTAATTCGTCTCAATTTATAACAATAAGTTGCCCAAAAGATTGAATAAACTTCTGTTAGTTTATATAAAACAAATCTTTCAAAAGCATCACAGAAATCTCCAAGCTGCGACAATATCCTGCGGGCTCCCATCCAAGCAAAGCTAAGTAATAATACCTGAGATTAAACATGTAAAATCGTCAACACAAAGTTGAGTGAAATTCATAGGTTTAGCAATAAGGATGTGGAACACAAGCATTCTTTTGTAAAACAAGTAAATAGAGAAAATGGTTATGATCATTAACCATAGTCTGAAACCAATATTATTGTTGTTTAGTTCATGAACCGAAGCTTAACTCAAAGTAAGTTCCTCTAGGGAGTATTCAGCCTAAATACTCAAGTATAAACAAATGTAAGTGCGTCAATGTAATCGGGACGGGGATTGTCAATCCCGATGGATCCACCCACAACATTCGCGCTTAGCGCAAAGCATACGGGACAATTAACGGTTCATGATCAAGAGAGGAAACTTAAGGCTATTAACTATAAGCAATAATATCAATGAAAACTGTTGGAAAGCATACAAGTCTGAATAGCATACAAGTTCTGGATAGTATACAGTTTTAAATGGATGTGTTCCACCATGTAAAATCTCACCCCGCATTTAGAATCATTGTTCAAGTAAAAAGAGGCTATGAACTCACCTTTAGTAAGTAATCACAAGATAAAAGGGGCTGAGCAAAAAGAAGTCTTCACGGACCTATGCAATGGTGACGCGTAATAAGAATGCGTTCAATGAAGCAATAACGTTTTAGAAGTGGTGGGATATAGTATGACTAGGTAACTTGCGTGCGATGACGAGACCTAAGCTTAAGTTAAAATTTTGACCCAACACCTTGAACCTAATGTAATAACCTAATACCAACCTTGTATGATGGTCCAAGCATTTATGTGTGGGTTCCGAACACGTTTAAGACTCGGTTTGAAAAACCAAAACAAGGGACTGCATTCAGTTTTCTGAAAAAGGCTGTGAAGATTTGGTCATATCTAAAAATCTATAATAGTACAGGAGGTGAAATTTCTTGACATGTATAGGTATTTATCTTACCTTTAAAAGTTGGGAAAAAAAAGCCCTAGAACTATTTTCAATCAACGGGAAATGCACTTTCAGTGACAGACTATCAAAACAGAAAGTTGTAAACGTCTTTCGTACCTTACGGTAGATTAAGCATAAATCCCAATCGGTAAAAGATTTTGACACGAAACCAAAAAGAGAAGTTTTATTATATTTGTAGCTACTGTAAAAAGTCATAAAATCATAAATTAATCCTTTTTACCCAAGTCAATTTACACACGTTTTAAGCATAACATTCAGATTTGACCTAGTTTAGTAAAACGACCGTTTCGGACTCATCCGGACACTTTTCGTTTCCATCCAACTCAAACATACTAATCACATCAGTGGGTATCCATTTTTCAAATAAAAACAAGGTCATATGTTTAAGAAAAATTTTCCATGACCTGTTTGTTTCTGTGGTGATTTCCATACTACAAAGACAACTCTATTTAGCTACCTAACCTCAATCAAGCAACACTTAGGTTATACCAAATCGCCACGCAAGTGTCATAAGTCCTAATATGCCCTAAGTATCTATAATCTCAGTGGGTTTCACCCAAGGAATTCAAAATTCATGAATAAAAAGAATCAAAGTACTAGTAACATCAAAACTATAATGCTAGGAGTGACTATACCTTCATAACAAGTAGGAATTAATCCAAACACGCAAATTAAACAATTCCTCCTCCTTGATCCTTAGAAATTTAGTGGCCCTTAGCCATGTGTTAAGTCAATCACGGTACTCAGCAATTGAGTAGAAACAATGTAGTGAGATGATCACCGACGATATGGATGCCCGGGGAAAACACGAAAACCGCAACCTATCACAATAAGGCGCGCGTTAAGACTCGAACTCAATATCGATATATATACCAAATATAACATGACTCAAATGTTTTCAAAGTATACACGTTTCAAAACCATTGACACGAATCAAAAGAATCCATTTATCCAACGTTACTCGTTATAACACTTGAACACTTGAAAATGACTCGTCATACAACGCCAAGTCAACGCAAGTCAAACTATCCTTTACCCTTATTTAGACCAGTAGCTAAGTCATTTATATAATGACTAAGCACTTGAGTAAGTCACCATGTCCGATGGTGAACACTCAAACTCACGCAACACAAGCATTGAACTACGTGTCCAAAATAAAAATCAGCAAGTACACCCCGAATGTACACACCGATCTACCCTATCTAGACTTGTCCGTTTTACATGAAAATTGGTGTCAAGGTCACTTATAACCAGTATAAGACCTCACCAAAATTTGAGCCAAAGTTCACACTTTAAAATCCATCAGCTCGACGCTTTACTCGACTCCAAATTTTAGGACAGATTTGTACACTTGTTTTGTAAAACCGTTTGGACCACTTTAAAAGTACTAACTCGACAATCCGTCTTTTGAAACCACTACTAGACTCATCAAACTCAGTTTGTAAACTTTGAAAATCAGTATTACCAACTATCTAACCAAGCCTAAAGTCCCCGAGAGTCGACCCAAAATCAGCCACAATTTCGGATTGTGCCGACTTGCGTCTCCCGGTACACGAAAACTAAAACTAGCATAACTTTTGACTCGTAATGAGTTATAAGCTCTATCTTATACCAAAACGACCGTCTCGGAAAACTCTACAACAATTTTAAATAATCTCAGTCTTTCACAGACCTTAAACCCACGAAACATACTTTTTAAGGCTGCTGTCCCAAATTAGCTTTTTAGAAAACATGACAAATCTATTTTTCACTCAAAACCAATCATTCCCATACCCCTAGGATCACTATACTATCATACCCATCAACCAAACACTCCTAAAAACACTTGTATGAAAAATCTAACAAAAATTAAAGATTAAAAACAAGACTTTTAAGGATCAAAACATGATAATCTTACCAAATATAACATATGCAAGATGATTAAATCATCATACAATCATGAAATCAAAAGTTCTTGAAATATTGATGCATGTGGAAGATTTTTACATGTTTAGATTCACCATAAAAATCTAAGAAGGGGTCTAGATTTTGTTTTGAATTGAGCATAGTAGAAATCAAAAAAAAATAAAAATTTGAAGGTGTTTGTGGTGGTGAAGTCACGGCAAGAACAAAAATGGGGAGGGGAGGTGATGATTTTTTTTTAAATGTTATGTATGTGTTTGAGTGGAGAAAGAATAAAAAGAAAATGTTTATATATGGTAGGTAGTGGAGGGACTAATATTGCCAATTTTTAAACTTGTGGACTTAAAAACAATTAATAGTTTTAAAAGGTAGAAAATGGTTATTGGTAAATATTGAAAATATTTACGGGGCTCGGGTTTCGTAAAAATACTTTTCAAAAGATACAATGCATCATAAAAATGATTATATGATTTCCCGTCACGACTTAATACATAATTAAAACGAAATCGTCAAAAATATAAATTATCGAAACAATCGATAAGTAAATGTAAAATTTTGGGCATCCGTCGGTATCGCGATCACTAGGAATTCTCGTTGTACATTGATTTGAATAAACTCGTTGTAAAACGCACACGGGTGATTTTAAATCAAAAACATTGATTTAAAATAAATATGGAAAAATAAAATGAAAATTTATAATTCCATACAAAGTATTTATCGATGATCAGAAAAATACTTAAAAAAAGTATAATTTAAAAATCTCAGGATTTACATATAGCAATACAAGAAAACGTAATACGTTGGAAAAATTCAAGAAGCACGAATAAAAAGAATAAAATAATGTTGGGAAAGTACGGGTTCTCACAGATAACATGTTAGTTTTGATAAAATAGGACACCATTTGTCCCGATTGTTTGTTTATTGATTTGGACCCGAATGATTGTATGACCCGATGAACGAATATATGACCCGATAAATAAAATGAAATGGATTATTAAAGTTAGGTTATGTCACTAAAAGTCCCATTAGCATGAATTGTGAACTACCGGGATTTGGTAGACGCTTATGCATACAATAGTACTATTTGGGGACGATCACCCCAGTTCGCGCCTTGACGGTTGATCCCCGTCGTGCCACGTTGATTGGTAAGCGAATTTATGTATGAGAAGATTTCCATAGCGTGATTATTGTGACGACACGCTAACTTAGATGGGCAAATTGAGTATCGGGTTAGCTACCCGTTGTTTGTTATAGTAAGGTAACAATGACATGCGGCTTATAATAATCCAAAATAACGAAATACTGCTATACGCACTAAATTACGATATATTGCCTGACTAGCAATACGGGGTCTTACTATTGATATTATGTACGTGTTTTGGTTTTTCATAACCATATTCATATAACGGTTTTTATTTAATCTATACAACGTTGTAAAACGTATTGTATGATGTTTTTACGACAATGGTTCGTATAATGATTTTTAAGGCAAATGCTTATATTATGATTTTGATAAGGATTTGTATAAAATGACTTTGGCTATTTTATGGCCTATTACGATGATTTGTACAAAACTATTTTCGGTAATAATTTTATACCGATGTTATATTAATGGTTTTATTAAACTCTATGAATTCACTCGGCGTTATCGCTGACCTTTTCTTTTAACATGTTTTGTCTCAGGTACTTGAAGGTAATTCTCGGGAAGACAACAAGAATTCATGGCCCGCACTTAAATAACAATTTCCATTCAAATCTTTTGTAAAATTTTATGAAATGACTATGACTTGGGACCTATGTAAACTTGCTATTTATGAATGGAAATGCTTTATTATTAAACGACGCGATTTTTAAGCGTTGTCTATGATGTGAGTAATGTGCTATCCCGTAACACCAACGAGTCTTCCGCTGTATTGAATTGTATAAATTTGGGGGTGTTACAAGTCGTCTGGGAAAACTTCGGGATAATCACGGATAATTGACACGTCTTTGATTTGTTTCTTCTCTGGTTCCTCTTCTTTGTCTGTCTTTGAAATATGTGCTAAAAAGATAGGGCATCCCTTTAGTATATACTTCTGGACTTTGGTGCATGAGATAACACTCAGTCTGGTGTCAGTTCTATCTGAATTTCCTTTTCCTCAGACAATTAGATTTTCCTTTCCCCATGGTATACGGACTAGCTTTTCGTCACACACAATGGGTGCGTGATATTTTGCTAACCAGTCCATACCAATAATGACGTCAAAACTACCCAAATTTACGGGTATGAAATGAATGTCGAATGGATGATTTAGAAGGCTTAAGGTACAACCTCTTAGAATAGTATTAGTTTCGATGATTTTACCGTCTGTTAATTCGACTTTGTAACAATCGTCTAGCTGTGTAGGAGTGATGCCTAGTAAACTACTAAACTCTGTGGATATAAAACTCCCATCGGCTCCCGTATCAAACAAAATAGTTGCATAACGATTGTTCAAAAGAAACGTACCAGTAACCACATTGGAGTCGGGGTTGTTTTTGGTATCACCTATAACATAAACTCTGGCTGGTGCTCCTCCTCTGTTCTCGTTCCTAACTGCTCGCTTTGGGCACTCATGTTTGATGTGTCCGATCTCCCCGCAGCCATAGCAACGAACTTCCCTACGTGCCATATTACCACTGCCAGTGTGCTGGCGGTTTCCCTGTTGTCCACTTCCGCGGAAGTTCTGACTGTTGCCATTGTTGGGCCTGTAATTGGTACTGGAGTTGTTCCTGATGGCTGGAGCATGTGTGTTTCTCTGTCCGGGCCTTCGGCATTCAGCATTAGGGTAGTGATGGAAATTACACTTGGAACACTTTGGCTTGTTACCTACATATGGAGGTGGTACTGAGGAAACAACACTACAGACATGACCCACGTTTTTTCTTTTTGGTTGCTGGGCCTGGTGATGACTGCGGTAGTTCTCATCAACTTTTCTCTTGTACTCTGACTGCCTATGCAAGTGATCACGTCCCTGTTTGTCCATCAACTCTGTGGCAAACTCTATGGCACTCTCGACCGTAGTGGGTCGAGATGCGAGTGCACTGTCATGAACAGAATCAGGAAGTCCACTAACGTACTTTTCTATCTTGTCTTTCACGTCAGGGAACATTCGGGTACACATCAAAGTCAACTCCTGAAACTTCTGACTGTAGGTCGTGATGTCATGATTTGTGCATTTGAGGTTCCACAAGGTCAATCTCTAGTTTCTTGATTTCACCGTGAGGACAGTATTTCACGGTAAGTCTTTCTTTCAATGTAGTCCAAGTCATCCCATAGGCTTCATCATGCCCAAGGGTAGAAACTAGTGAGTTCCACCATGTGAAAGCATGTTCCAATAGAGTACAGGTGGCAAATTTCACCTTGTTTTCTTCCGTACAGTCACTAATGCAGAACATAGTCTCGGTTCTCTCGAACCATTGCATAAGTTCCACTACCCCTTCCTTGCCCTTGAAGTAACTAGGCTTGCATTTCAGGAAGTCAGGGTAGGTACAACCTATGGCAACTCGATCTCTAGCATTTAAGTTTTGGCTGTCGCCTTGGTTCCCGCTGGGATGTGTTTCCCTGGCGGCTAGAGCATCAGCAATGCCTTTACCGATAAGCACTCTAAGTTGTGCTTCTGAAATAGTCGTTGTGGGAGCAGCGTCGGGATTCTGTCGAGCGACTCTTTGTGCCATTTTTTTATGATACACAAGGATGAGATTTATTAGTTGATCGATAAGATTATTATATTAAGTTGCATGGAAAATGGGTATGCATAAAATTCACAACAAATTGGATAACATGTCAAGAGTTCATAATAATATAAATATAAGCAAACAAGTATATGATAACATGTCATTTCTGGTGAATAACAATATAATGTAAGTACAACCAATCTAAGACAGGGATACAACAATCCTGTCTTAAATAGTGGTACATATGTTTGTAGTACAACAAAAGATAACCTACTTACTAAGGTTAGGTGCTAATGATAGAGATACATCTAAAATGAAATATAAGTACAAAAGACCTAAATCATACGAGCTGAGATGCAACTCAATGCTTGCCATGATGTACAAAGATATTTATCCTACACTAGTATGACTGCCTGCAAGTGCGGCTGGTCCAGCGGGTGGTATGGGTGCCCGAGTATCCTTCATGTCAATCATAGCTCTCCTGGTCTCCCAGGAAAGCCTCATAGTCTCTAACAATTGAATCTGGCATGCAGTATCAGCACTCCGAAGAAAATATGTCTCAGCAGTGACCCCCTTGTGACGAATCTCTGCCAGTTCGATGAAGATCCTGAAGGTCTCCTCCTGTGTGAGTATAGCAGCCTGGGTCTCGTACTGATGACCCTCTAGTGAAGCTAAGCGATATCGGAGGTAAGAAACCTCATCCAAAAGCCACTGTATGGTTCCCTGGCTCATCCCCAAAGAACTCACCAGCCACTGTCCAGTAGAGAGAGTTAAATCTCTCCTGAAGTACAACGCGTCCCTGCTGGTCCACCTGTAGTAAGGCATGGATGAGTGTAGTATCTTGCACATGTCGGGCTACAAGAGCGTCAACCTATTCCTGTAGAGCGCCAAGTCTAGCCTGACTAGCTCCCGAACCCTCTCCTACCTCGAAGGTCGAGTCAGAAGTAGAGTCATGCCTCCTCTTGCGAGGTGGCAAGGCACTGGTGGGATAAGAATGGAGTGTAGAAGGTGGTGGCAAGGGTGGTAGAGTAGGTACAACCTGATACGCCTACCTAGGTGGAGATGCAGGTACAACTAGTAGAGGTGAAGTAGGAGAAATAGCAGGTGGTGATGGGGTAGGAGAATCCGAAAGTATGATAACTCCATCTGGCTGGTCACCTCTGGACTCAGTTTCGGATGCATGTCCGGCAAGTACCGATGTTGGCGATAGTGGTGCGACGGTAGGAACCATGAGCTCCTCGAAAGTAGTCACAATGGTAGGTGTCGTCATGATATATGAAAATAGTAGCATTTCAAAGTTGAGTAAGTATTAGCTTACACAATTTAAAAGTATGTGTAGATACTTAGGTGATTTAATAACTCAGAGGTTATAAATCGGCGTACAGTTAGTTCACATAATATGCATGCTCTATATGCTATATGCCTAACTATAAAGGTTCCCCAAAATCGATTTTCTTTTTAATTTAATTGATTTAAAATTCCAGTTATAGTCCAGTTTAAATTTTTATTATTTAAAAATTTTATTATTGATCTGGTTCTCTATAACTATGCGCTCTACCATTCTGTAACACCCCCATAACGGTCAAATGCAGCGGAAAAGTACGTGGGATGTTACTTTGGTGGATCGATAGCACACAGTATATAGAACAATGATCATAATAGTCATTTAAAAACATATTACATGAATTAAATTGTACACATTTAGTATCTTGTCTGAAAACAACATTTATTAATAATTTGAAGAATATCCCAGCCCGATGGTAACATGATGCTTCAATGATGCTGGAATCTAATGCATGAACCTGTTTATTTTCCTGAGAAAACATATAATGTAAAATGTGGGGGTCAACACGAGGTTGGTGAATTCACATGTTTAATTTAATAAATAAAAGTACTGATATGCCAAACACCACGATCATAGTAGGACAATCACAACCAATACGATCGAAGTTCATATTGCCCTGTAATAGAAGCTAGACATGATGCTCAGGAGCCATTATGGTCAAACCCGATGTTGTTTCCCTCTGTCCTACAATGAAATAAACATGTTGCTTGGCCTAAGCATTTCGTGATAGCAAGTCACGCAGGCCGGTGTTGTCAATGCCCGAATAGATCTATTCATAACATTTCGCGCTACACTACTAACTATTACAGTCCACGGGAATGGGGCAAACAATAGGCAATACGTTGTTATTTGTTGATGTTGTATGTGCATGTTTGCATATATAAAGTTTTAGTATGTTTTCTCTCCCAGTTATAAAACAATAAAGATGGGGCCATGAACTCACCTCAGTGGTAATGATGTAGTGATGATGTCACTAAATAAACTGGCACAATATGATCACGAAGTGGTAGTAATACCTAAGTAAATTATGTATGACTCAGTAAATGCACAATAATAATTCACAAATAAATGTAACTGATGAAAATGCATGATCATGAATTAAGAAGTCGTTACGATTGTTTAGGTGCTTAAACTTATAGTGAACTGTTAATTATATAATATATACATTTTTATTTTCTAAAAATATATTTGGATGGTTCATTAAACAAAAGTGTAATGAGCTAAATAAATACATTTTTATTTAATTTAATTAATCGTAAAAAATAATATATTTCATTTAATTTCTTAAGGATCCAAATATATTTAATATGGTTCGTTTGTTTATTAAGCCTTGTAAATAAATCTTAGTAATTTATTTAATACCCAAAATGATTAATTTAATTTATTAATAAAATACTTAATTAATATTTTCAGTTAACTTAAATTAATACCATGTAGGGTTTAGTTCGTTAAGTGTTTCGCATTGTTAGTCCTTGTTCATTAAGTTTATTTCCAAAAACACCCCCTAGGGCTTACAACACTTTTGGTATATGACAATTAAGGTCCCTAGGGTTTTATTATATTCGAAATAATTACAACCGAGTCCCTAGGGCTCGGTTCACTTTAGTGAAATGACAAAACACCCCCCCCCCCCTGAGTCTCGAAAATAATAAATAAGGGCTAGGGCTTGTTTGAGTTACTACTAATTTTTATTAAGCAAAACTAATAATCCACATTTGTTACTTAGGCTTATAGGGCTCTCGGCTTATAGCTTATTTGTGTGTCGGCTTACCGTAGCAAGTCGTATGATAGCTTATTTGATTCGTGACTTTATCTAAGGCTCATGAGATATTCAAGTGGGCTTATTTAGTTCCTCTACTCCTAGATGATTTTACTAAGTACATGGGTTTATCAAATAAGTGATTTCCATTCGGCTTAATAATAAGCCGAGAATAATGAGCTTAATTTACTTGGGTTTCGCGTTGGTTTTACTAGTCCTAGCTTCTAGGGCTCACAAGCATAACCTTTCCACTAGTTCATCATAGTTTCTAGGGTTTCCAATAAGGCTTACCCACGAAATATGATAAGTCGTGGCATGCATAGTGTTTGTAGGTTAAGTCATGGTGGTTTTACGTGTGCATGCAAACATAGCTTCGTTTTCTAGGATTCTTCATGCATGACATGTGATGTGAAGTAATGAAATGGAGATGTGAAGGGTTTATACTTACTTGTATGTAGAGGAGATGGTGAATGATCAAGAGCTAGGGCTTCTATGCGTCGGGTTCACCTTGGACGTGGCCTAGGATGGTCTTGAATGCTAAGGATCTCGTGTAGGCTAGCAATAAATGCTTAGGAACCAAGATTTTGGGGTAGTAAATGTTTTGTGTAAGTGTTTGTTGCGTCTAGGTGTTATATGAAGTTGTGATATCCAAAATTTGAGTGTGAGGGGTGAGGAGTGAGGTTCTTAAGCTTTACATAATATCTTGTGAAGGTGATGTGTGTGGTTTGGGGTTAAGCCACGTCAAGAGGGAGGTTTAGGCTAGATATGATGTGATTTCTAGGTACAAGGTGGTACTAGTTTTTTAATGCAAATGATGTACACTTGACTTTTGGAAGCCCCCTATCCGTCGCATCTATATGAGTCAAAGCGGAAAATTTGGTGCTTGCATAGTGTAACTATAATGAGGGTGATGTACAAGATGGAAGGTTTATGTGGCTTGGGTATACTGCACATCTAATAGGAGAGATATGTGTTAGTTGTTTTAGGTTCACTACATTTCCTATCTAAGCACTAAGATATCATAGTACTTCCCATTAATGGCAAAATATGGACACATTGCCTTTGGTTTAATATATAACCGGCGGTTTTTGTAAGTCAAGGGACAATGAGGAGACTTGTATAGTGTAAGTTTTAATGAGTAGCTAATGGTACATGTCAAGTTGCCTAGTATAAGTTTATAATGATTTTAAGTTAGTGTAAATGTGTGTTTGAGGAGTATTATGCTAGAATGTTGTGTCTAGGATAATTTCAAGTTTGATTATAGTGTCTTGGTACGGTTACTAGGAGCCTAGGTATAATATTGTAGAAGTAGGTTCAAGTCCAAGTCAATTTGGTTAAGTTTTGGGATCCTTGGTGAAATTATAGTCTTACTTAAATAAATGTGTAGTTTACTTTATTTTAAATGTAAGACATTTGTGAGGATGAGTTAAAGTGGATAATTGTAATGTCTAATAATAAAAGTAGTTTATGTCGTATCGTAGTATTGTTTATGAGGTGAGGAAAATATCTAATTGTATATGTTGAAGCATAAAATAGTTCTTTGGTAAACGTTATTAAATTATGATCATGAGTTTAGATTTTTATAAATCAATTTGATGTATGCATATGATCAAGTGTTTCTGGTGACTTAATAGTCCCAAAAGAATGATTGTTTAAGACCTCGTATGCTCATATAATATAGTCATACAAATGTGACTGTGTCCTCATGATTAAATACTCATAATCATAATATAATGTCATATGATCAAATGTTTCCATGTTCTGATGATTTAAATGATGTATGCTCATGTATGATGCATATGATTGCTCAAATATTTCATGCAAAGGTGGTAATATAAATAGATATCATGAGGTGACGTGTACAATGATGTCCTAGTCAAAACCTGAAAACTACAAGTTTTACAGGTACCTTCAAAATTAATAATTGTGTTCAGTTTTTTGACTTGTAGATTCTTTAACTATAATTCAAACATAAGTACTTATAGTACTTATGTTGGATGGATTATAGATTCAGGAGCTAGTCAGCACATAACATATTTTGAAAAACTTTTATTTAATGTTATTGATGTGTCTTATCTGAATATAAGTGTTGCTCATTCTAATGGAACTTTGGAATATGTAAAAAAGATTGGATGTTTTAAAATTAAAAATTTGATTATTAAAGATGTGCTGGTTGTTCCTGAATACAAAGTGAGTCTCTTGTCAATGCAAAAGTTATCTAAAGATAATAAGGTTAATGTAAGCTTTAATGAATCTAATTGTGTTATTCAGGATTTAACTCACAAGGTCCTGATGGGGATTGGTAGTGAAAAAGATAGGTTATACTTTCTTGATGAAGGTAGGCCTATATTAAACAAAAATGTTAAATGTTGTCAGATCTCTAGTTCTATTTGGCATAATAGATTAGGGCATCCTGCTGATAAAGTGTTGGATGTTCTTAAAAAAGATAATGATAAAATCAAACTTAATGGTTCAGATCCTTGTGATGTTTGTCATAAAGCTAAACAGACTAGGGAGTCATTTCCTTTATGTGATCACAAGACTAAACATCTTGGTGATATTGTGCATCTTGATGTTTGAGGTCCTTATAGGGTTACTAGTAGGGAAGGGTATAGGTTTTTACTTACTGTGGTTGATGATTATACCAGGTCTGTTTTGGGTGTTTTTACTAAAAAGTAAAAGTGAAGTTTTTGATTGCGTTGAAAGTTTCTTTAAACTTCTTGATAATCAGTTTAACAAAAAGGTTAAAATTTTCAGAAGTGATAATGGAACTGAATTTGTTAATAATAAGTTTGCTGAATTCGTTAAAAGTAATGGTATAGTTCATCAAACCACATGTGCTTATACACCTCAGCAAAATGGTATTTCTAAAAGAAAACATAGGCATTTGCTTAATACTTCTAGAGCCTTCATATTTCAGGGGGCATTCTATTAAACATGTGGCCTGAATGTGTGCTAACTGCTACTTATTTGATTAACAGGTTACCTACTACTGTGTTATCTGGTAAAAGTCCTTATGAAATGGTTTATGAGTCAAAACCTAGCATTCTCCATTTTAAAGTGTTTGGTTGTTTGTGTTTTTCTAATGAGTTGAATGTTTCTGATAAGTTTGAGTCAAAATCTGAAAAATGTGTTTTTGTGGGTTATGCTTTTGATAAAAAGGGATATAAGTTGTTTAGTTCGGAAAATAAAAAGTTTTTTTTCTAGAGATGTCAAATTCTATGAGACAGTTTTTCCATTCAAAAATGATGTTATTAGCAAAGAATATGTTTTTAATGAAAAAGATGTTAATGATTTAAATTTTTTTAACACAAGCTGTCAGATATCTAGTGACCCTTATGATGAGAATGGAGATAGTATAGGTAGTAAGCATAGGCTTCTACCTGAAGTTAGTGTTAAAAATAGTGACAACACTGTAGGTTCTAGTGGAAGTAAAGAAGATGCTCATACTACTGATACAGATGTTGTTTCTGAGGTAGATAGATCATCTAATACTAAAACTGAATTTAGAAGGAAGGTCACTAGTACTGAGTATGCAACAAATAATGTTTCTGAGGGTATACTAGAAACTAATTGTGATGATGATAATTCTTTTGAGGATGAAGGTATCGAGTCTTTTGGTCAAATCTTTAATTGGTCACCAGAACCAACAGCAGAGAATAATGTTAGGAGAACTAGTAGGAAAAGTCAGTTACCTTCTAAATACAAAGATTTTGTGCTTAACAAAGATGTTAAATATAGTATTATTAAAGTTGTTAGTTATGTTAATCTTAGTATTGATAACTTTGTATTTACTACTAATCTGAATAAAATTCATGAGCCTACAATGTATTCTTAAGCTATCAGATAGTAGATGGATTGAGGCCATGTATCAAGAAATGGAAGCCTTAAACAGAAATAATACTTGGATTATTATTGATCTTCCTGAAGGAAGAAAGGCTATTCCATGTAAGTGGATTTGGAAAGTTAAGTATAAGTCTAGTGGTGATGTAGAAAGATTTAAAGCTAGACGTGTAACCAAAGATTTTAATCAAAGGGAAGGAATTGATTATGATGAAACTTTTTCACCTATGGTTAAAATTGTAACTTTTTTAGTATAGTTGTTTGCAATAATTGGCCATTGTTTCAATTAGATGTCAATAATGCTTTCTTATATGGTGAACTTGATGAAGAAGTTTATATGAAAATACCTGAGGGTTATGGAGAAGATAACAGTAACAGAGTGTGCAAATTGGTTAAGTCTTTATATAGGTTAAAGCAAGCCCTAAGAAAATGGAATGAAAAACTTGTATATGTTCTTATTGAAAATGGTTTTATTCAAAGTCCAAATGATTTTTCATTATTCATTAAGAATAGTAATGGTGTTTCTTGGTTCTGCTTGTATATGTTGATGATATTGTTGTCACTGGAAATAATCTTGATGAAGTTAACAAGTTTAAGCAATTTTTAAGTTCTTAATTTCTTATCAAAGATCTTGAAAAACTTAAATATTTTTTGGGCATTGTGGTTATTGACATTGATAATGGTATATGTTTAACTCAGTGAAAATATTGCACAAAATTGTTGTCTGAGTTTGGTATGCTAGGTTGCAAGCCTTGTGGTGCACCTATTGAAGTTAATCCAGATAGTAAAAAACTGAATAAAAAATTTGGTGATGATGAAAAACTTACTAAGATTACCTCGTATCAAAAACTTGTGGGAAAATTGATCTATTTGACTATGACAAGACCTGACATTGCTTATCTTGTGCATTGTCTTAGTCAAGTCATGCATAGTCCAATGAAATCTCATTTAAGACTTGCTTTCAGAGTTCTAAGATACTTGAAAAGTGAACCTGGTTTAGGTATCACTTTTAAGAAAGGTGATTGTAATAAGTTGAATGTTTTTGTTGAATCAGACTGGGAAAAGTATAAAATAACCAGGAGATCTTTAACTGGTTATTATGTGTTTCTGAGGAATAATTTAGTTTCTTGGAAGAGTAAGAAACAAAGTGTTGTTTCTAGGTCTTCTACAGAAGCTGAATATATAGCTATGTGCAATGTGTGTTGTGAAGTCATGTGGATTCATAAAGTGTTAAATGAGATGAAAGTAGAAATGGTTTTACCAGTTGAAATGAATTGTGACAATAATTCTGTTATTCAAATATCTTTGAATCCTGTGCTTCATGAAAGAAGCAAGCATTTTGTAATTGATCTTTAATTCTTAAGAGAGAAAAGATCTGCAGGTTATATAAAGCCTATAAAAGTTAAATCTGAGAATAATACTGCAGATGTGTTCACTAAAGGATTGCTTATATCTGACCATAAAATTTTTTTGTAGAATGCTTGGTTTGTATAATGCTTTTGCAGGTTAAGGACTTAAGGTGGAGTGTTGAGAATATAAGTCCAAACCTGAAGGACTAGTTTTGACTAAAGATAAAGATGGAGGGGGAGTGTTTCTACTAGAGTGCCAAGTATGATACTGGAAGGGCTTAAAGTGCACAAGTGCGAAAGTGGTGGAATTGTCTGAAGAATAGGAGTATTTATACTCCACCTCACCTAACTCATTTTATTATCATTCTCATTATGTTACGTTTTGAGTGTGAACTATGTGTATGGTTAATCAATCACTTTGATTATTCTATGAGTTTGAGAGTGTTGTTTTTCCTTCATTCTTGTAAAATAAATATTGTAATTCTTTCATTGATTAAGTAAGCCAAGGGGTGATTGGCTGGGTTCACTGTTATACGATTCTTGGTGATATTGAATTACTTTTATAAGTTTTTACACCTATGTAATGTGTGAGTGGATAACTAGTTAATTTGGATCAATGTTATTTTCAATTTGGTTTATGTTATGATCCCACATCGGCCATGTATGAGAATGATTGATGGTTTATAATATCCAGGTGTTCTTTCCTCAAACAAACTAGTTTTGACTTATGAACCGATTACGAGCTTAGTATGGGATACGTTTGTATCAATTGGTATAAGAGCTAGCCTTACCTTACGAGGTTTCAACACTTGGAGTGGTGGCTTATAGAATGGTGGCTTACGAGGTTCCATCACTCGGAGTGTTGGCCTATGAAATGGTGGCTTGGACCTAAAAGGGGTGCCAACCGTGACCAACATAGCCGTGACCAACGAGCTCGGATTGGTGGCCTATGGAGTGGTGGTTTGGACCCAAAGGGGGTGCCAGCCGTGACCAATGAGGACGTTGGTTCTTCGGGATAATGTTATGATCCCACGTCGGGCCATGTATGTGAATGGTTGATGGTTTATAATGTCCACAGGGACGAAGCCGGAACAAAATATGACCGAGGGAACAAATTTTCTAAACCTTATAGCATAATAGAGTTTAATTTTTATAAATATATTAGTACTAAATAACACCGGAAACTCATTTTAAAGCACCGGGTGCATTTAAGATATATTTGGAAAAAAATCGGTGTTTTTTTCAAAAATTAACACTAAATCGAAAAAATCTCAAAGGTGTCTTGGGCACCCACGGGACACTCCCTAGTTCCGTCCCTACACCTCTTCAAATAAGCTAGCTTTTTGAGTGAGTTCTACATTTAGAATTTTATGAACCGATTATGGGATAGGTTTGTATCATCAGTTTACGTCTAGAATCTTGGATAAAACTGAAACATGACACATGAATTTGAAGGTCAAGAAAAATGGAAGAATTCATGACACGAGGGAAAACCAATAGTACTTTCAAATGTACTAAATTACATATTAATCAAGATACAAGAACAAAATACATAAGATAGATGATCGTAAAAACGAATGTTTTAAACAAGTGTAGCATAATACTCATCAATAGAGGTGAACTTATACTCGGGATAGAGCTCACTAGCCTCCACACCGAAAGAAGGCTCGATCTCAAAGTTTGTCAAATCTCCATTTACAAATATTGAGTTCATTATGGCCAATTCAATGCTTAAGCCAAACGACGAAGCCTCTGCAATACAAGTCAGATGCAATTCATAAGTGTTTCGAACTACGGAGTATTAAAAAAGAGGTACATGGATTTTTTCAGTCGAACTCACCTCGGATGTTTTTTAGAAGTTGCTCTTTAGACACATATGTTTTCTTAAGGGTCTTTCCGATTTTGCTCTCCCATATGGAAACGATTTCATTAAGAGACACTGTGTTGCCCGAAGGTCTGAAGATCAATGTCTTATTTAAAGTACGTGGGTCGTCGACTGCTTTGATGGTCACCGAAGCTATATCCTCTTCTTTGACAAAAACAGCTACATAAAAATTACGAGACAACGTTAACGTATTAAGCAAGTTGTCACATTTGCATTAGCAATTTACATTATGCATCAAAGAATGTGTACCTTTCGGGATTCCGTCACCATAGATGTTAAGTTTTTCTCTTGGGGCAGTGTCAATGTTCAATTGACACACAGTTGGTAAAAAGTACCCTGCAAAACCATTGCAAGCTACAAAAGTATGTGGGATTTTAGCTGCTTCGACTGCTCTACGAATTGCAATCTTTCCCTTATACATGCTCTTGAGTGGCTCGATCGCATTCACATGATCCATATCAGTTCCAAATTCGGAAGGTAGAAATCTCTGTTTTGAATATTGAAAAGTACACTTTATAATATACATCTAAGGACTTAAAGACAATGTTACATCATTTTTTCTTCAAGATGATTTTAATATTAAAGAATTACAATTGGCTATATTTGTATTCGTTTGTTTAAAACTTATATTCTAATTTAAACTCAAGTTGAATGGCATATATGCTTTCATACACTGCATTTACATCTTTTGTTCTCATGCTTTTTTCTTTAATCATATATTTTATAAAAAAGTTACCTCAACATTTCCGGCTTCTTTAATGGCTGCGATCAACTTAACTTGGTCAGCTACCAATCCTCCACCAACTGTGGATATGACAACGTCAACTTGCTTGATAGCATTTACCAAACTAGCATGATCACGGATGTCACCCTAAAATAATCACACACAAAAAAGAAAACATTAATTTCCCTTTAAAATACTACAAGAATCTCGTAATTTATCGAGTAGGTTGCGTTGTCCTGCAAACGCTGACAAGATACTTACAATAAGAAGTTTGGCACCAAGGCTTTTAAAATTGTCTATGAGCTTGGATTTCTCGGGGTGTTTAGTTGTTGTTTCCCTGACCAAAAGGAAAGTCGGGTGTCCGGACTTTAAACTTGCTTCCGCGACAAATTTTCCGATGTAACCGGTTCCTCCAATGATCAAGATCTTGCTCTTTTCTGCCATTGAGATGTTGGTTTAAGATTAAGTTGTTAAAAATGGGTTGAATTAGGGAGAAAAAGGAGGCTTGGGTGATGGCTTAATTAATATGGAAAAAGATTGGGGGAGTTGGTGGAATTTATAGGATGCGTTTAGTGTGGTTCCTTGAAATGGCAATTGTCTAAGTCACTAGCTACGTTGTTACAATGGAGAAAGTTGACTTTGACATTAGTCGAGGAATGCAAGTTTGACCAATGCCATGTGAGTAAATCTATAGTGTAATAAAACAAAAATAAACCTTCTAGAACAGATGACTTGACCAACTAGTAAGCAAACATGCAACCTTCAAGAAGAAATGACAATCATCACAGCGAACTGTTAAAGTTATTATTAATGGTAAGGGTGTAAATTTCGTCCATGAATTTGCAAAAACGATCCTTAAGTCGATGTTTTATAACTTTCGGCCGTTAACACTCATTAACTCTCTCACGTGTGACGCACATGAGGACACTTTCGTAATTACCACACCTCACCATCTCGTCAGCACATCTCTCACCTTTCTCTTATACAATTTTTGTCTCTAAACCGGATAACTCCCTACGTTGTCAAATCATACACGTGTGCCTACCATATTTTATTCACAAAAAATCCCTTGGTTTCCAAAAATTATCGGAACAGTAATTGGATTTAATCACAAATCGAGTACACAAAACTTAATTTAACGAAAATTGAAAAACAATCGTTCGGTGTTAGGCGAGAAGATAATGCACAAATCTCCCTTTCTGCTGGTGTATATGGTTAGGTTTTTCTTACTTTGAATGTTTTTATAATTTATGTACATGTTTACAACATTCATATACTGAGTACAATGTAGTTAACTTTGTAATTATACATGTTAGTGTTTATTTGTTTGGTTTTACTGGTTGGTGTTGTTTATGTCTTTTGCTTATTTTCACATACATTTATCCGAACTTGTTTACCTTAAAAAATAGTCATAGTGGACATTTTTCTGCAACGCCTGCAAGGACATATCTATATCCAACAATAGCTCGGTATGATTTTGTAAATGCAGAAATATTTTCGAGTGGTCAGTACCATTCCTTGAGTGGTCAGTACCATTCCTTGTTACGTAAATTAGGTTCCAAGGATGTTAGGATTGTCCATTCTTATTTAAGGACACCAGGACAATCCCTAGATGAGGGACTGGTATCCTTAGATTCTGAGCAACATGTAACATAAATAAAGAACTATATTACTACATCCAAAGAGATAGAGGTTTACGCTAAACAAACAAATGTAAATGGTTTAGCAACTTTTGATCTGGATACGCACGATGAAGTTTTTATTAGCCGAATTATATTTAGCCCCTGCGTTTGTTATTATTATCGGGCTTAGCCCATCTTAGTTATCTTATTATGCAAGACTTAGAGATATATTTATATTAAATCATCAATAATATTCAGGGATGGACTTTTACCTAATCTAATATG
This sequence comes from Glebionis coronaria, assembly GCA_025667525.1. Lineage (NCBI taxonomy): Eukaryota > Viridiplantae > Streptophyta > Magnoliopsida > Asterales > Asteraceae > Glebionis > Glebionis coronaria. Next base: position 551,187,265 of record CM046875.1, on the reverse strand, counting down.
GTATCATAGCCTATTCTAAAAAACCCTAAAAAAATAAGCGCCAATCCACTGTATCATGAAACAGCTTCTCTTTTGCTTTGGTTGATACAACCAATTATTCCTATCACACGGTATTCAAGAAACTTTTGTGCAATTAAGATTGCAGTGGCTATCTTTTTTATATTTTTTTTCTTTTCTCTTGCGTGCTACACCCTTGCTGCTACAAATCTTTTACTATTATTACTTTTGTTTTCAATTTTACTCACCAACATGGCAACGTATATGGCTAACATGACCCAATCACATGTTTCATATTATTATGGTCAACCTGAGTTGGCTCCGGTTATGGCCGAGACCTCGCAAAAGTTATACGGTTTGGAGAATGCTCCATTTTATGGAGCCCCTGTAATCTACCCCGGTTCGGTTTCTTATGCTAATGTCGTTCCACAAGCATCTCATACCGTGACTGTTCAAGATCCAAGCTGGAATATGAATACAGGAGTATCATCACATCCAGTCCAACAGCTTCTACCAGGACATCAGTCCATTAATCAGCTCACACAACAGGGGACTACTTTATATGCTCCGGGAAATTTTGTGTACAGCATGCCAAATACGCTTCAGTCTCCAGCAATAATTCAGCCTATGAAAATTCAGGACCCCATATGGAATATGGATACTGGTGTTTCATCTCATGTAGCTGACAACACAAGTATACTTACTTCTGTTTGTAATCAAAGTATTTATCCATCAATATTTATTGGTAATGGTCATTCTATACCTGTCACAAATACAGGACATAGCTTATTGCACACGCCTAACAAATCGCTTCATCTCAACCATATTCTTGTCACCCCTCACATTATTAAGAATTTAATTTATGTCCGTAAATTTACCCGTGACAATGATGTTTCTGTTGAATTTGATGCCTACGGTTTTTCTGTGAAGGATTACCAAACTGGTAGGCTTCTTCTTCGTTGTGATAGTACGGGCGACCTTTACCCGATTACTCAGCAACCCCCACTTCTAAATCCAGTTGTTTTGCTTTCATTTAGTACATGGCACAGACGCCTCGGTCATCCCGGGGATGATGTGCTTCGTCGCTTAGAGTCAAGTAATTTAATTTCGTGTAATAAATTAAAGTTGTCTGGTTTGTGTCATGCATGTCAATTAGGTAAACATGTTAAGCTTTCGTTTTATAGTTCTGAGTCTTCCGTTGAGTCTGTCTTTGAAATTGTTCACTCGGATTTATGGACATCTCCGGTTCCGAGTGAAACTGGAATTAAATACTATGCTATCTTCTTAGATCACTTTTCGCACTTTGTTTGGGTCTACCCTTTACGTAAAAAATCTTATTTGTTCGCTACTTTTGTTGCTTTTCGTGCCTATGTCAATAACAGTTTAATGTCGATATTAAGGCTTTGTAGCGTGATCATGGGGGTGAATATGACAACACCCGTTTTCATGACCTTTTTCACCAAAATAGCATACAATTTCGTTTTTCTTGCCCTCGTACTTCCCAACATAATGGCAAATCTAAACGTAAGCTTCGCACCATAAATAATCTGATTCGTACATTGCTTTTTCAATCCCACATGACTCCCTCCTTTTGGGTGGAAGCTCTTAATATGGCCGCTCACCTTTTGAGCATATTGCCTTCTACATCCATTATACCATTCATCAAACTTTACAACCAAACACCTACATATGAACATTTGCGTGTTTTGGATGCCTTTGTTATCCTCACGTTGATGTTACACATAAACTCCAACCCCGTTCTACACGATGCATATTTCTAGGTTACCCTGCCAATCACCGTGGTTATCGATGTCTTGACTTATCCTCCAATAAGATAATTATCTCGAGACATGTACGGTTTGATGAAGACGTTTTCCCATTTGGGACTGTCACGTCTTCTACTAAACCTTCGTATGACTTCTTACTTCTGCCATTACTTCCACCTTCACATATCATGCCCAATCACACAAATTCTAACCAACCAAACACTCCAACCCCATCACCCCCTCATACACCACCAGCTCACCAAACTAATGATAGTCCACCACCCACTGGTTTCCCTGCAGCCCAAACTACCCCGCAACCACGTGTTAAACCCACAACCCAACAACAAACTACCTCCACCTCTATCCCAGTTATTGTCCCTTCTGTGAACCAACCATCGGCCGAACTTGTCCATAACGTTCATCCTATGGTTATACGTGCAAAGTTTGGTATTTCAAAACCTCTTAAAAAATGTGTCTTAATGTTACCACTCCTTCACCGCTTCCTCGTTCTCATGTTCATGCTCTTCGAGATCCTAAATCGAAAGAAGCTATGTTAGATGAATATAATGCTTTAATTACTAACGGAACGTGGGTTCTTGTGCCTCGACTAGCTAACGTTAACATGGTTCGTTCTATGTGGATTTTACATAAGTTTCATGCAGATGGCTCATTAAGCAGGTATAAGGCCCGTCTTGTTGCCAACGCACACAGCCAACAGCAGGGTATTGATTGTGACGAGACATTTAGTCCAGTGGTTAAACCAGCTACCATTCATATAGTTTTGAGTCTCGCAATTTCTCGTCAGTGGCCTATTCATCAGCTTGACGTGAAGAATGCCTTTCTTCATGGTCATTTATCTGAGACGGTGTATATGAACCAGCCCCTGGGTTTGTTGATTCTGCTAGACCTTATTATGTATGTCACTTGAAGAAATCATTATATGGCCTTAAGTAGGCTCCTCGAGCTTGGTTTCAGTGTTTTGCTAGCTTTGCTACATGGATTGGGTTTCAGCAGAGTAAAATAGATGCATCCTTATTTTTTTATCATTTAGGATCGGACATTGCTTATCTGTTATTATATGTGGATGATATTATACTTACTGCGTCATCTACATCGTTGCTACGACGCATCATTGGCTCTCTTCATGGCGAGTTTGCGATGACAGATCTTGGCTCTCTTAATTATTTTCTTGGTATTTCTGCTATACGGACTGCCTCTGGTTTATTTTTATCACAATCCAAATTTGCTGAAGAGATTCATGAGAAAGCTCATATGCAATAGTGCAATCCTTGCAGGACTCCGGTTGATACTGAATCCAAGTTAGGTCATGACGGTGACCCAATTTCTGATTCTACCATGTACCATCGCTTGGCAGGTGCCCTTCAGTATCTTACTTTTACGCGACCAGATATTTCTTATGTTGTTCAACAGTTTTGTCTTTATATGCATGATCCCCGTGAGCCTCATCTTGCCGCTTTAAAGAGGATTCTTCGGTATGTTCGTGGTACTCTTGATCATGGTCTTCAACTACATGTTTCTACGACCACTCAGCTCACTGCATACACTGATGCTGATTGGGCAGGTTGCCCAGTCACTCGCAGATCCACTTCTGGGTATTGTGTTTTTCTTGGGGATAATCTACTATCATGGTCTGCTAAACGTCAAGTTATTGTTTCTCGATCTAGAGCAGAGGCTGAATATCGGGGTGTTGCTAATGTTGTTGCTGAAACTGCTTGGATTCGTAATCTTTTGTTGGAATTACATGATCCCTTGCATACTGCTACGCTTGTTTACTGTGACAACGTCAGTGCCGTTTACCTTTCTACTAATCCGGTACAACACCAGCGTACCAAGCATATCGAGATAGATATACATTTTGTTCGTGATTATGTGGCTTCTGGGCAAGTGCGTGTTTTACATGTTCCGTCTCGGTTTCAATATGCAGATATCTTCACCAAAGGTCTTCTGAGTGCTTTATTTCTAGAGTTTCGTTCCAGTTTGAACGTCCGCAGACCTCCCGTTCTAACTGCGGGGGAGTATTAGCCGAATTATATTTAGCCCATGCGTTTGTTATTATTATTGGGCTTAGCCCATCTTAGTTATCTTATTATGCAAGACTTAGAGATATATTTATATTAAATCATCAATAATATTCAGGGATGGACTTTTACCTAATCTAATAGTTTTCAATCCGGTTGCATCATTTGTTGGTCAAAATGATGCTAACATGAGGATTATTGGATATAATGAAAGTCAAGCATCAACCGGGTTATCGAGTTTTACAAGAATGCTGCAAAACCTTGAATTAAGAACTCGAAGTGGTGTTAGTGGGAATGAGCCTGTGGACGACCTAGGTGATTTTGTTGAAATTGCTATTACAGAAAACGATATGTTCCAACAAGCGCCTGCTGATGATCCCATCAACGATGATGAAGTCAAATACACAATGGAGGAACTTCTCCAAGGGTGTGATGAACTGCTTGATGCAACCGTATTGACCTTCGATGCAATGACGAGGTCGATGAAGAGGTTGTTGATAAGGAACAAGTTGTTGAAGATGCCTAGGATGTAGATTATAAAACCCGCATAAAATACAAGAAGCATTAAATCCACGAAAACACGGATCAATTAAAAATTTATATTTAATTAACACACGACACGTATCATGGATATTTAATATATATAACTCCAAGTATTACGTATATTATTTATTATTATTTACAAGTATTTACGTATAAGAAATGATACATGACAAGAATAAACACGAACGTAAAAGACGAACACATGTCATGAACTTTAAAACACGACACATAATTAAAACACGATAAACGAATAGTATATATAAGGGGTGTTTGGACGGAAAAAATTTTAATCCAATATCAATCCATAACACAAGATTTAGTTGATATTTAGAGAGAGAAAGAGAAGAAAAGTAGAGAGAGAAACAAGAGAGAATTTGGAAGGTTTATGTTTACTAGAGAAAGAAAGTAAAATGAACCATCACCCTCTTCCACACATGGAAGAGGGTATATATACCCACGAACCACATGGGCTTTCCATGGGCCGTGGGTTTGTTTCCTTGGGCCGGGCTTGGCTTGTCTTGGGCTTAGAGCCCCTAACTTATACAATATTAGCTTAAAGTCCAAGCCTGGTTTTCCTGACTAACCTATTACAATACAAGACCAATAACGACTAAGATGACCTATTACATTCTTGTTCGACTATATAAAATATAGGGCTAACAATCTCCCCCAATGTATCGGTCATCTTAAAAAGCTTAAAAAGCATAAGATGGTTGAGTGAATACATTCTTGTAGAGGAGATCTTCCTGCTTTGGTCTTGTGTCTTGGTCTTGATCTTGTTTGCAGCGGCTTTGTTCCTTCATGCCTTGTGATCTTTATCTTGAGCCTTTGTCATTTGACTTTGAGTGCTTGAGATCTTCATTTTGTGCTCCTTGTGACTAAGATGACCTATTACATTCTTACATTCTTAGGTATCTTGTAACACCCCATTTTGATAATGGAAATGTCATATGCAATTATGGCGTGTCATCAAAGCATACAAGGAAAAATGTCTAAACATTACATGACCATAAAAGGGAAATACCAGAATCAAACATCGGTAGTCCAAATGTAAAGCTCATCACACACAAACATAAGTATAGTAAAGGAAAGGACTAAACAATGTCCATAGCAATGTATTAAAAGATAGGAAATGCATAAAGTAAAGAAAGGCTAAAAAGCTTCCAGTCCATATGCACATACTCTTAAAGTCTACGAGCGTCCCTGAGTACCTGTCGTTTTGGGAACATAGAAAAGGAAAACGGCTGAGCAATACGCTCAGTGCACGGATGTACAATACAACATGAATAGGATAAACATATAACATATAACAGCGGAAGAAACTAAGTCCCGAGTAACCTGGTTAAGTCTTGATAAAACTGGTTTTATAGTTTGAAAAGCCTTGTGTTTATCTTGTAAAAACTGTTTATCATATTTTACCATTAGCCAATATAGGTCATGAAAATCCACCGTGCATGAATACTTGGAGGGGTGACCTCATCATGCAAATTAGAGGGGCTGCCTCTAATTTAATATACTGGTTTTTGGGTAGGAGGGATCAGCTCCTTGTGAAGGATGCAAGGCACACACCACATTATTGGGAATTAATTTGATGAGACAAAACAAGTATAATGAAACAAGAAGGGCTTATACGCATATATCAAGCTTTACAAGAATATGGAGCCCTTTCATACAACAAGAAGGACTTATTAGCAAAAGATGGAGGGACTTCTAATGTAATTAAAGTTTTCTTGTAAGAAAGGTCTTGTATTCTAGTATATATAGAATACAATGACCGTAGGTTTCATTCATCTCATAATTCACAATGTATTCATAAAGCGTGTGTCGTGTGTTCTAGACGTGTGTGTTCTTGTAAACACGTCTAGGCTTTGTTACTTGTAATCGTTTGAAGTTTAATACAAGTAATCGTTGGAAAAGAAACACCTTGTTCATAATCAATGTTCTAATTCCGCTATGTTTATCATATGAATGTTGATTATCCTAGTAAGCTTAATCGATCCGTGATTTATGGTTTCCACAATTGGTATCAGAGCTTGTTGAGAAACTTTTGATCTTTAAGTAACGCAAGAACCCTAAAACACCAAAAAACCCTAAACTTCTCAAAACCCTAAAAACATCATGTCTGGCACAAATCAACCTCCTGCTCCAGTTTTGCTACAAAACAACACCACAAACCCTAGTATCAAAATTCCCATGTTTGATGCCAGGAACTTCGAGCTTTGGAAGTCTAATTTTGAGCAATATATAGCCATCCATGACTACACTCTTTGGGAGATTGTTGAATATGGGAACACATTCAACAAAGCTCAAAAGATTGCTAATGCTATTGCCACAAGGATAGCTGTTCCTAATTGTCCTGAAGCTGATAAGAAGGAAAAGCCTGAAGATGGAAGAGTTGTATCTGCTGAAGATATAGCCAAGAAAAGGGTGGACATGAAAATCTTGAACATCATGAAACACGCCTTAGGTCATGAGAATCAGCACAAGTACAAACGCTTTGAGTCTGCAAAAGAGCTTTGGGAAGCTCTTGAAGTAGCACATGGTGGCAATGCTGACACAAAAGAAGAAAAGAAGAAGCAACTCATGCATGAGTATGCTGTCTTTAAGGCTCAACCCAATGAGAATCTCAGCAGTGTGAGAAGTAGACTGCTTGACATCACAAGTCAACTTTCCTTCATGGGAACACAGATTGATGACCCTGACTTGAATGCTACTTTTCTCAAAAGCCTTGGTGATGTATGGAAGATTGAGACAAGATCCATTCTTGTCAATAACACCCACAAGACCTCCAGGTTTGATGACATGTCAATAACACCCACAAGACCTCCAGGTTTGATGACATCTTCAACAAACTAAGACTGTTGGAGAATGAATGGCTTTTGGAGAGTGATAATAAATCTTCCAGTAGCAACATGGCCTTCTTCTCACAAAGTGAAGGTCAATTTGATTCCATGAACTCCTATGGACATTCAGTCACTGGATCTCAATGTGTCAACGCTGGATCACATCCTATCAGCGCTGGAACACATTCTGTCAGCGCTGGATCATATCCTGTCAACGCTTTATACTCAAGCGCTGACACTCACAACTTTGGCACTGATGGAATTAAACCTGCTGGTTTAGATCTAGATACTGTGTGTGCATTCATTGCTTCTTTGCCCAGTGATTCAAGGATTACATATGAAGATCTTGAGCAGATAAGTGATGAGCAATTGGAAGAGATGGACATCAAGTGGACTATGGCTCTTGTAAGTTTAAGAGCAAACAGGTTTAATAAAAGGTTCAAGAAGAAGATGACCTTTAATGCTAAGGATGTTGCTGGATTTGACAAATCCAAAGTTGAGTGCTACAATTGTCATCGGATGGGGCACTTTATGAGGGAATGTAGATCTCCAAGAAGATCTGATGCTGGTAAGCCTTCAAGCCAAATGGTTAAGAGCCAAGATCCCAAGGCCATGGTTGCTGTTCAACAAATTGATGGTGTTGGAGGATGGGACTGGAGCTGGAACTTTTTGGCTAAGGATGAGGAAGAGGACAGAGCCTTGGTTGCTGAAGTTAAAGAAGAGCATGTTGAATATGCTCTCATGGCACACTCCTCCTCTTCATCAGATAATGAGGTATATGATGATGCTTTCTGTTCTAAGGGTTTTCGTAATTTTGTATCTTGGTCCCAAGACTTCAACGCTGCTAAGATTAAGTACTTTAAGTACTGTTATTTTCTTTATACACTTTTCATATTATGCAAACAAGATATAGTACATGTGGGGGCCGAATATATCAAACGCTTTGAGTTTTATTGTATGTTCACGTGGGGTTTGGTTTCAAGTAAATAAGCAATAAAGAATTATGGTCCAAGACTGATTTATGTATACTTCACGTGATGTTTGACTGCGAAAAAGTACAATGGTTAAAAGTCATGTGATGCTTTATAAGAAGAAAGGGACGCATCATATGAATTAAAGAAGAAGTGTAGTGTTCTCACGTGAGGGTTAAAAGAAGAAAAGAAGACTAATAATGGTGCGAATAATTTTGATGGATATTGTATTCATGTGTGTAGGCAGTTCGTGTTCACACGAGTAATAGAGATGTAGCAAAAGGGAGTTGCTGTTGTGAAGGTTTATTGATAGAAAGGAAAAGTGGTACAGTGGATTCATATTTTAGCCGCTGTCGAGAGTTATGTAGCCACAAGATGGTGTCAGTAGAGTCGAGCCACTGACGGGAATAAAACACGTGCTGACAACGTCGCCGCTGACAAGTATAAATTTACACGCTGATAGCGTGTTGTCTGATATATGGTTTTCAAACGCTGACACGTATTGTCTGATATATGGTTTTTAAGCGCTGACAAGTATCGTTCGATATCGGACAATACATACAAAAGATATATTGGATGACTCATGATCTCGGACAGAACTGTCTATTTAAAAATTTTATGGCTCGTTTTGGAAGATTGTGTTTGGTGCAATGAAGTTTTATTTGATTATGTGACAAGGCTAACCTTGCGGTTACGTACCGACTTGGATTAGAAGCAGAACGCCGACAGAGGCAGCAGTTGCATAAAAGAAGAAGATGATATTGTACCTAGATGATTTTCATTGCAAATTGGAGGTTTCGATGAAGAGGTTTGATTATTGCTTCTTTGGTGTTGGAGTTGTTTTTCGCAGGTTTGTATTTTATCATATCTCAAAAGACTCGCCTCTCTTTTGAGATAACTTGCTTGTTCGTTTAAATGTTTGGTGACGAAGACTTGTCATAACACTTGAAGGAGTTACATTATCGTGCTCAGTGTCTCACAAAGGATGAGGATTTTGACAAGAGATCGAGGTCTGCTTATATTTACTCTCATCATATAAGTTCGACGTCACATGGATAATGCAAGATATAAGGTACAAGCTTGGGAGATTCCACTTCTTCAACAAATAGGTTATATTCGTTTTTCTTCATTCGTAATCTACAATTAGAGTCTACATGGTTCGTGATTCATTTACATGCACCACTCAAGGGGAAGCGTTTATTAGTTGTTTATCTTTAGAAGACCCCTATTGGATGAGACAAAAAGGGGAAGAAGATTCAAAGATCAAGGTATACAACTTATTTTTATGTGGTGATATGTTTTACAAGAAATCTTACTTTAAGGGGAAGCTTGTTTCATTCGTGAAAGATCAAGATTTGAAGATTGGTTTTGTCATCATCAAATAGGGGAAGATTATTGGGAATTAATTTGATGAGACAAAACAAGTATAATGAAACAAGAAGGGCTTATATGCATATATCAAGCTTTACAAGAATATGGAGCCCTTTCATACAACAAGAAGGACTTATTAGCAAAAGATGGAGGGACTTCTAATGTAATTAAAGTTTTCTTGTAAGAAAGGTCTTGTATTCTAGTATATATAGAATACAATGACCGTAGGTTTCATTCATCTCATAATTCACAATGTAGTCATAAAGCGTGTGTCGTGTGTTCTAGACGTGTGTGTTCTTGTAAACACGTCTAGGCTTTGTTACTTGTAATCGTTTGAAGTTTAATACAAGTAATCGTTGGAAAAGAAACACCTTGTTCATAATCAATGTTCTAATTCCGCTATGTTTATCATATGAACGTTGATTATCCTAGTAAGCTTAATCGATCCGTGATTTATGGTTTCCACAATTGGTATCAGAGCATGTACAAATTGTCAATAATCAGGGCCGTGAACTCCAAGTATTGAGGGAGCGGGTAACTGTTTTGGAGAATCCAAGTAGCAGGAGTAGAATGGAGGAATCTTCCAAAGGGGAGGATGAAGAGGATGAGCTGATTCATACAGCCAGTGAGAAGAGTTCACAATTTAGTGAATCTTTAAATGTTGCTGAAGCACTCACCAACTTGAAGAAGCACCCAATTATTGATACATCCAAGGTAACTCCGTTGAACTTGGAAGGATCTTTCACAGCAACAATGGGCGCTGATACAGGTTTGAACGCTGACACATCCAGCGCTGACAAAGGTAATCGGGGCGCTGATAAAGGTAACTTGAACGCTGACAAAGTTGCAGGTGGTGTTGATGTATTCCAGTCATCAGCAATCATCAAAGATGTGTCCACACAGGTTTCTTCTTCTACCTTACCTATTATTGATCCAAATGACAAAGGTAAAGGAATTTTGGTTGAAGAAGATGTTCCAAAGAAAGATGCAGCACAAATTGCATTTGATGAACAGTTGGCTGCACAACTTTTGGAAAGAGATTTGAAGAGGAGTGGTAGATCACCATTTGTTGCCACTTCTGAGAGTGAGGAAGAGAGTGGTGATGAAAAAGAAGAAGATAGCTCAGATTCAAGTGTTCAAATTATTGAAGATCCAGAAAGGCTTGAATATGGGGATGAGTTGGCAAGAGAAAGATTGAGTGATTTGAAGAAGCAGATTGATTGGGACCTTCCAGAAATCACCAGAATGTACCATGCTTGGGAAGACAAGGTAATGGACAACCCAGGGATGAGTTTGTCAGATCAAATTTGGGGGTTGGAAGTTCTTCTCAGGGTACAAGATGATATAAAGGTGATTTTGAGGTATAATGCACAAGAGGTCAAGACTTGGCTTAAAAGAGATAGAAGGCAGTTGTATTACAAGTTGCTTAGATGCCATCAACCTAGATGGACATACAAGAAGTTGCTGGCTTTATCTTTTGAGGAGCTAGAATATAGGGCACATCCTATTTGGAGGCATGTGCAAGAAAATAATGTCTACCAGTTTCTTTCAGAAGAAAGGAAACAAGAGCTTGCTGAGGAAATGCAGATTCAAAAGGAGATGAGGATTGCTCAAAGACCAGTGAAGAAAGGAGATTCTCTCCAATTTCCCAAAGATATGGATGTGTATTATCCAACTGAAACTGTCATAAGGAAGCATCTCAAGCTTTCTCCATTGGAAGCTTCAGATTTGGTTAATGTAGTACCTCTAGATGACAGAAATCCAATCATAAGTTTTGATGAAGATGAGTGTGGATTTTGGAAGATTGGCAGATTTAGGAAGGAGGTACACACTTTAACTTCAATTATTTCTATCTTTGCAAGCATAGACAGAGAAGACTTGGTGCATCTATGGAGACTGATAGAGGCCAAGTATACAGCTGAAGCACCTACTTCAGCAAATGGAATAAGACTATGGCACACATTTTTGACTTTGTGTGGTCCAAGGGAAGCAGATCCTGCCATATGGAAGGATCTTGAAGATGACCTCAGTAATCTTCATTGGAGGCTTTATTCTACTTGTGGTGTGTTTCATTTGAGCTCTACAAAGTTTTCAGAGTATCTACTTGTGGATGCTAACTATTTCTTGTCCAAAGAAGTATTGGAGAAGATGAAGGAGACACCCTTGGAGATTGATTATACTAGTGACGTGGCCAAAGACTTGATTAGATATGTTTATCACCAACATAAGAAGTTTTTATAAGATTCCTCCTAAGCCTTAAGTTTTTATTCAGAAACTTGATCATTGGAATAGATATCAAGTTTAGGGGAGGATTGTTGGGAATAAATTATGGGTCAGTTCACTAGACGCTGATAAGAAGAATTCAAGCGCTGATAAGATGACATTGGACGCTGACAGCCAAGCGTTGACATTTGTAGAAGTCAACGCTGATAGCCTTGAAGATTAACACTGATGGAGTATATCTTCATACGAATCTTTTTGTTTATTTGTTTCTTTATTTGTGTATGGTAAAGATAAGCTCGACATTGTATTTTCCATTATTATCTTTACCTAGAATAGTTGATTCGTAGCTTATTGTACAAGACTTCTTAATCTATAAAAGAAAATCTTTTAGGTTAAAGTTAATCATCAGTTATCATAAGTTTTCACAAGTTAAACCTCTTTCATTGTAATCAAATTCGATCATTCTAATACAAGTGAAAGTTTGTTTAACATCTTTGTGTTTTAGATTAAGTGTTAATTCCGCATAACACTTAGTTACTTTATTCATAAGCAAAGGTTTCTCTACGTGTATTACTTGATCTAATCTCGTATACACAAAGCTTAATCGATCTAAGTTTGGGATCAACAACTAGGATGCACCCATACGCCCCACATGATAAATATAATAATATGGCCAAAAGCTGAAGGGACGCCACGAGCAATCACTCCGCCGTGGTGAAGTCATAACATCAGTGCCTCTAATGTTATGGTTATGGTACCTCCATAACTAGGTGAAACTGGTCATGCATGTATATGGCTATAGGTATTCTAAATTAAACATAAGCAATTCAAACACGTACTTATACTACGGGAAAACATTTGGCTGCATACGGGGAAATCCTAATAAGGAAAGAATGTCCATACTGAAAGGACGAGAATCCGTACCTTATGTCCAGTGAACGAAGAAGATGAACTGAGAGGAATCCTACTTCCGTATCACTAGTGCTACATAAATACATACATGAATAAGTATCTGCTTACTAAATACGTAGCTGGTTTTATGTCATGTCTTAGCTTATTTCATATGTTCTTACCATGTTTTACTGTTTAAAGCCTTAAACTGTGTTTATCTTATATTCTGTTTAATCTGATTAAGTATTTCTGGTATTTCATGTATTATTATACTTACTGTGTAATAATAAGTAACTTTCCAAAAATAGCAGGTTTCCTAAAATAGAAAGTTTCCAAAATTAGAAAGTTTCCAAAATTAGAAAGTTACCAAAAATAAAAAGTTTCCAGAAATAGAAAGTTTCCAAAAATAGAAAGTTTCCAAAAATAGAAAGTTTCCAAAAATAGAAAGTTTCCAAAAATAGAAAGTTCCCAAAAATAGAATTACTACTTAAAAATAGATAAGTTTCTAAAAATAGAAAGTTTCTATAAATAGATTAGCTGCCTTATTTAAATAAGTTTCCATAAATAGATTAGCTGCCTGAAATAAATAAGTTTCTAAAAATAGAACGTTTCCATAAATAGATTAGCTGCCTTATTTAAATAAGTTTCTAAAAATAGAAGTTTCCATAATTAGAAATAAGTTGGTTAAATAAGCTAAGTATATAAGCCTAAGTGTTCTCATGATTATTTTTCTAAGTCATATGATATAATGTATAGTTTATTAATTATTTCATGTAATTAAAATAAACTTAAAATATTTAATTAAAGTATAATATTTTTTTAATTAAATAAAGTTAAATACTTAGGTTAAAACATGTATTATTATTTATTAATAATATAACCTAAGTCATGTTAATTAATTAATTATAACCATGGTTTTTAAATAATTAATTAATTTATAAGTCTAAAATATGAAAATACTTAGGTTAATAATTTCATGATTATTAATAATTCAAATAACCTAAGTCATGTTATTAAATTAATCATGTCATGTTATTAATTTAATTTTAACATAAGATCATAAAAATAAAAAAAACTAAGCATACACCATGAACCGGATCTTGACTAAGAACCATGAACCGGACATGAAATCAACACCATACCCCGAACCAAATCGAGGTACCCCTTGTCTTGATGCTGCCGTGGGACCCACACCAACCAACCGGGACCATATGGTCTCGGTGGTGGTCAAGTGGCCAAACCGAGACCCTCTCGGGTTCGGTGTAGGCTGCGGCCAAAACAAAACACCCCTAAACATCCCTTTTGATTTTATTCCAACCGAAATTCATGTTAGATCTATGATTTAATTAGGTTTTATAAAGAAACATAACATGTTCTTAATTAAATAAAAGGTTAAATCAAAAGAAAAAGGTTTAAAAGGATTTACCGAATACGTGGATCTAAATAACGATGAACAAACACGAACACCAACAACAATTCTAAGTTCAAAGATCAACAAACACCCCTTTGGTGTTGTTTGAGGGTGGCGGCCAAAAGAGAAAAAGAAGGAGGAGAAGGATTTTAGGTTTCTGTAAAATTCTTCTGTAAAGTTAAATGAGTAGTGTAATTTTTCTTAACCTCCTTTTAGTGAAAAATTGAAATGGGCTTGGCCCATTTCTTCCTTATAGCCGCGGGTAGGGGGCCCCACATGGGGTACCCGTACCTTTTTCCGTGTCTCGATGTTTAGTTATTCGTTCGTGATTATTTGTGTTCGCGTTTTATGTGTTCTCGTTACGTAGTTATCGTGATCTAATATATTTATTTACGCTCGTAATAAATATATATACGTAATTAATAATAGTTCGTGTTTTAATTACGTTCATGATTTCATGATCGCATGTTCGTGATTAATTATTGTCAAATAATTATTACGTGCTCGTGCGTAGTAAATACTTATCGTGTTCTAACACGTACGTAATACGTAAAATCCTAACACGTAATCGTAATCATGCTATAATAGGAAAGTTTTAATCTAGTACGTACGATCTTAAGGGTACTATTCATGGTAAAAGCATGCGGGTTTTACAACTCTTCCCCCCTAAAAAGAATAATTTGTCCCCGAATTATAGATAAAGTAAACTGGAAAAGAAGAACATACCCGAATTCGAAATATGAAATGAGGGTAAGAAGCCCGGATAGACTCCTCTGTTTCCCAAGTGGCTTCCCGCTCGGTATGATCCCTCCATAGGATTTTGACGAATGGAATCGTCTTCCTTCTCATGACTCGTTCTTGTCTGTCAAGAACTCGTTCGGGTTCTTCTATAAAAGTGAGATCTTCACGTATCTGTTCCAGTGGATACTGAACCATGTGAAGGGGATGATACTGGTACCCTCTGAGTAAGGACACATGAAACACATTGTGCACATGCGAAAGTTGCGGAGGTAACGCCAATCGGTAAGATACCTCACCGACTCGTTCAATGATATCAAACGGTCCGATGAAACGAGGACTGAGCTTCCCTTTAATCCCGAAGCGTCTAACACCACCTGCCGGTGAAACCTTAAGGAAGACGTGATCTCCTACGTTAAAGTGTATGTCCCTACGATGCTTATCGGCGTAACTCTTCTGACGTGACCGTGCTTCCTGAATTTTCTGCTTAGCTACTGCGATCTTCTCATTGGTCATCTCTATGATTTCCGGTCCTTCAAGTGTTCGCTCGCCAACCTGATCCCAGCAGATTGGGGCGCGACACTTTCTGCCATACAACATCTCGAAAGGAGCACACTTGATACTTGCGTGCCAGCTGTTGTTGTATGCAAACTCCACCAAACAGATGTAATCGTCCCAATCACCCGTCCATTCCAACACACATGACCTTAACATATCTTCCAATGTCTGAATGGTTCGTTCCGACTGTCCGTCTGTTTGAGGGTGAAAAGCCGTGCTAAGCTTAAGTTGTGTACCCCAAGCTTTTTGCAGACTCTTCCAAAAGCGCGAAGTGAATCGAGGATCTCTGTCTGAGACGATGCTGGATGGTGCACCGTGGAGTCTCATGATCTCTCTTCTGTACGTATCTGCGTGTTTACTTACCGGATCTTCCTTGCGGATCGGTAAGAAATGAGCTGATTTGGTAAGTCGATCTACGATGACCCAAATTGCATCGTGCTTCCTCTTGGTAGGCGGAAGACCAGTAACAAAATCCATGGTGATTTTGTCCCACTTCCACTCTGGAATATCTAACGGTTGAAGGAGACCACCAGATCGCTGATGCTCGATCTTAACCTGCTGGCAGGTAAGACATTTGGAGACGTAAGTGGCCACATCCTATTTCATACCACTCCACCAAAAGTACTGCTTGATGTCATGGTACATCTTAGTCGACCCAGGATGTATGGAGAATGGGGAGCTATAAACTTCAGCTAACAAAGCTTCCCGGAGTTCTTGGTTATCAGGAACACAAAGTCTCGTGCCCTACCATACGATACCATCTGCATCTACTCTGAATTATGTCTGTTTCTTCAAATTCTGTACTATCGCCCAGATTTCTCCGTCATCCTTCTGAGCTTCCTTGATCTTAGAGAGTAACTCGGGTTTCACTCTAAGATTAGCCCAGTAACCGTGTTGTCCACGTACCATGATTTTGATGTCTAGTCGCTCCAAGTCTCCTTTGATTTCCTCTTTGATTTTAATGCCGTTGATCATTCCGGACTTCCTGCTAAGAGCATCTGCTACTACATTTGCCTTTCCGGGATGATACTGTAGATTAATGTCATAATCCTTCAACAGCTCTAACCATCTCCTCTGCCTCATGTTCAGTTCACGTTCACTGAAGATATACTTCAAGCTCTTGTGGTCCGTAAAAATGTCACATGATTCTCCATACAAGTAGTGCCTCCATATCTTCAATGCAAACACCACTGCTGCAAGTTCCAAGTCATGCGTGGGGTAATTTTCTTCAAAAGGCTTAAGATTCCGTGAAGCGTACGCAATCACTTTCCCATGTTGCATGAGAACACAGCCAAGTCCCTTCCCCGATGCATCGCTGTAGATTTGAAATCCACCCGTACCAGATGGTAGAGTAAGAATAGGTGCAGATACTAGCTTCTGCTTCAGGTCTTCAAAGCTCTTCTCTCGATCTTTAGTCCAGACGAATTTCTCCCCTTTCCGCATTAGTTTGGTCAATGGTAGTGCTAAGCGGGAAAAGTTCTCCACGAACCTACGGTAATAGCCAGCTAAGCCTAAAAACTACGGACTTCCGTCGCTGATGTTGGCCTTGGCCACTTAGTAATGGCCTCAACCTTCGCTGGATCCATAGTGATTCCTTCTGCTGATACAATGTGACCTAAGAATGCCACCTTGTCTAACCAGAACTCACACTTGGAGAATTTAGCATACAGCTGCTTCTGGCGAAGAATCTGTAGTACTGTACGAAGATGATCTTTGTGTTCCTCCTTGGACTTTGAGAAAATAAGGATGTCATCGATGAAAACAATGACGAACTTGTCCAGAAATTCATGGAAGATTATGTTCATCAAATCCATGAACACTGCTGGAGAATTTGTCAGGCCAAATGGCATAACTACAAACTCGTAGTGGCCATAGCGGGTACGAAAGGTAGTCTTAGCGATGTCCTGCTTCTTGACCCGTAGCTGATGATAGCCTGACCTAAGATCAATCTTGGAGAAGTGTTTGGCCACTTGGAGTTGGTCAAACAGATCGTCTATACGTGGCAGTGGATATCTATTCCGGATAGTAATCTTGTTGAGCTCGCGATAGTCTATGCAAAGACGCATACTGCCGTCCTTCTTCTTAACAAACAAGACTGGTGAGCCCCATGGAGATGCGCTCGGTCGAATGAAACCTCGTTCAAGAAGTTCTTGTAGTTGATCCTTCAGTTCCTCAGATCTATGGGAGCCATGCGATAAGGAGCCTTGGAGATTGGTTCAGCTCCTGGAATAAGCTCGATACTGAATTCCACTTCTCGTACATGTGGTATGCCCAGAAGTTCTGCTGGAAAAACATCTTGGAATTCCGACACTATAGGTTGATCCTGAATTGATGGGGATTCAGCATCCATGTCGTGAACCGTAGCTAGATAACCCTCGCAGCCATGTGACAGTAGTGCACGCGCTTGCAGAGTAGATATGACCTATACAGACCGTCCGGGTATGAACCCGTTATGAATGTACTCTGGTGCATTAACATCGCCGAAGATAACTCGATATGAATGTCAGTCTATGGTAGCATGATGCTTGGATAGCCAATCCATGCCCAAAACCATGTCGAAGTCATTCATGTCCAGTGGAAGTGCGTCAACGGGTCGAACCTTATCGTCAAATTCTAGGGGAAGAATCTTGTATACATGAGTGATTAATACAGAGTCCCTCAAAGGCGTGGAAATAATAAGCCTATTTTCTAATGGCATGGGGAGCATCCTAATGTTTTTAGCATAAGCAGTAGAAATAACTGAGTGAGTAGCACCCGTATCAAAAAGAACACATGCAGCTTGACCATACATATACAAGATTCCAGTGATGGTACCTGTAGACTTGTTGGCCTGGTCTCGAGATGTCGTGTAGACACGCCCGGTAGTAGGAGGCGGCTTGGTATCAGCATGTCCCGATGTACCCTCCATCTCGCCCTTACGACAATCCTTCATGATATGGCTAGGAAGACCACACTTGAAGCACGCGTCAGTATTACGGCGACATGGCCCTGGGTGCCTACGGTGGCAAGTAGAGCAAAGAGGATGAGTAAATCCTCTAGCAGGTGCTCTGGCTGGCTGAGAACCTGATAAAACATTTTACATAAGACATGATAATAGGTTACAAAGGACAATGCGGATAATCATAAGATTGAATACCAGTGATAGCTGGACGGCTAGGCTGTGAACCTCTCTGGTTCTGGTCCCTACCGTTTCCATGGTTCCTGGTAGAAGTTTTGCTAAAGTGTCAGAATATGAGTTATAACATGAAATCGTAATGAAATGCGTAAGTATTAGGACCTGCTGCTGTTGGAGTGTCCAGCGTTGTTACGGTAATTATCATTACCGCCACGCCTATCCGTAGTAGAACGGTCGTTAGTCTGACCGTTTCCCTTGGGCTGATGAGGCTGCTGCTGAGTAGCCGGCTGAGACCGATCCCCAATTTTCTGCCTGGAAGATACATTTAAAGAGATGAATAATTGACATATATGGAAAGTATACGGATTGATCACCGCTTGAATATGAATGTTTACCTCTTGTCGGGTCTCTCAGTTTCCCCGAACTCATCTCTCTCCTGCAGCATCTCCAGTCTACGTGCTGCATCGGCCACTTGTGCTACCGTATCCAACGGGGCACCTGATAAGTTATTGGCGATCCTTGGATTAAGAGCCCAACGAAAATGTAGTGCCTGCTCTTCAGTGGTGCCTGCAGCTGTTCTCAGAACACCAGTGTAGCGAAGAAAGCGCTGCATGAAGTCATTGTTGTCTTCGTCAGGTCGCTGCCTGATGGTATAGTATTCCCTCATGATCCGATTCCTCCCTTCCATGGGGAAGATGTTAGGCGGGGGAGGATAGCCGTCGTTCTGATGAAGGGCGTCTTGCATTTCTACATCAGCAGCTGCAAACATCGCCGAGAGATTGTCTGTGTTTTCCATCTGACAGTATAACATAAAACTTATGATTAAACAGATCAAAACATAAAATATATATATATACATGAAAAAAAGTTTATACCAAAATTTCACGAGAAAAATTTTATACAAGAAAATTTTGTGTATGAATGCATGATGCAGTTTTATGAAAACTTTTGTATGATCGAGAGTGAACGCCCATGGTCAGTTCACTCAAAACAAAAGACATGGAGAGGGGACGCCTATGGGTCGGTCCCAAATTTAAAATTTTCGATAAAACACATGCGACTAAATAGGGCCAGTCCTGTACCAACCATTACTTAGTCATAAATCTGCGACAATGACATATATATGTATGCTTAAAAATGATGAATGCATGAAAACAACTGCATTTCTAGGAAAACCGTAGTGACTACCCACTAATCAAAGGTCATATTTGAGAGCCTACAGGTCGAAGCCTTGGCTCTGATACCATAATTGTAACACCCCATTTTGATAATGGAAATGTCACATGCATTTATGGCGTGTCATCAAAGCATACAAGGAAAAATGTCTAAACATTACATGACCATAAAAGGGAAATACCGGAATCAAACATCGGTAGTACAAATGTAAAGCTCATCACACACAAACATAAGTATAGTAAAGGAAAGGACTAAACAATATCCATAGCAATGTATCAAAAGATAGGAAATGCATAAAGTAAAGAAAGGCTAGAAAGCTTCCAGTCCATATGCACATACTCTTAAAGTCTACGAGCGTCCCTGAGTACCTGCCGTTTTGGGAACATAGAAAAGGAAAACGGCTGAGCAATACACTCAGTGCACGGATGTACAATACAGCATGAATAGGATAAACTTATAACATATAACATATAACAGCGGAAGAAACTAAGTCCCGAGTAACCTGGTTAAGTCTTGATAAAACTGGTTTTATAGTTTGAAAAGCCTTGTGTTTATCTTGTAAAATCTGTTTATCATATTTTACCATAAGCCAATATAGGTCATGAAAATCCACCGTGCATGAATACTTGGAGGGGTGACCTCATCATGCAAATTAGAGGGGTTGCCTCTAATTTAATATATTGGTTTTTGGGTAGGAGGGATCAGCTCCTTGTGAAGGATGCAAGGCACACACCACATTCACCATGAAATCCTGACTGAAAACATGTAACTAGGATGCACCCATACGCCCCACATGATAAATATAATAATATGGCCAAAAGCTGAAGGGACGCCACGAGCAATCACTCCGTCGTGGTGAAGTCATAACATCAGTGCCTCTAATGTTATGGTTATGGTACCTCCATAACTAGGTGAAACTGGTCATGCATGTATATGGCTATAGGTATTCTAAATTAAACATAAGCAATTCAAACACGTACTTATACTACGGGAAAACATTTGGCTGCATACGGGGAAATCCTAATAAGGAAAGAATGTCCATACTGAAAGGACGGGAATCCGTACCTTATGTCCAGTGAACGAAGAAGATGAACTGAGAGGAATTCTACTTCCGTATCACTAGTGCTACATAAATACATACATGAATAAGTATCTGCTTACTAAATACGTAGCTGGTTTTATGTCATGTCTTAGCTTATTTCATATGTTCTTACCATGTTTTACTGTTTAAAGCCTTAAACTGTGTTTATCTTATATTCTGTTTAATCTGATTAAGTATTTCTGGTATTTCATGTATTATTATACTTACTGTGTAATAATAAGTAACTTTCCAAAAATAGCAGGTTTCCTAAAATAGAAAGTTTCCAAAAATAGAAAGTTTCCAAAAATAGAAAGTTACCAAAAATAGAAAGTTTCCAAAATAGAAAGTTTCCAAAAATAGAAAGTTTCCAAAAATAGAAAGTTTCCAAAAATAGAAAGTTTCCAAAAATAGAAAGTTTTTAAAAATAGAATTACTGCTTAAAATAGATAAGTTTCTAAAAATAGAAAGTTTCCATAAATAGATTAGCTGACTTATTTAAATAAGTTTCCATAAATAGATTAGCTGCCTGAAATAAATTAGTTTCTAAAAATAGAATGTTTCCATAAATAGATTAGCTGCCTTATTTAAATAAGTTTCTAAAAATAGAAGTTTCCATAATTAGAAATAAGCTGGTTAAATAAGCTAAGTATATAAGCCTAAGTGTTCTCATGATTATTTTTCTAAGTCATATGATATAATGTATAGTTTATTAATTATTTCATGTAATTAAAATAAACTATAGGTTCAAATATTTAATGAAAGTATAACATGTTTTTAATTAAATAAAGTTAAATACTTAGGTTAAAACATGTATTATTATTTATTAATAATATAACCTAAGTCATGTTAATTAATTAATTATAACCATGGTTTTTAAATAATTAATTAATTTATAAGTCTAAAATATGAAAATACTTAGGTTAATAATTTCATGATTATTAATAATTCAAATAACCTAAGTCATGTTATTAAATTAATCATGTCATGTTATTAATTTAATTTTAACATAAGATCATAAAAATAAAAAAAACTAAGCATACACCATGAACCGGATCTTGACTAAGAACCATGAACCGGACATGAAATCAACACCATACCCCGAACCAAATTGGGGTACCTCTTGTCTTGATGCTGACGTGGGACCCACACCAACCAACCGGGACCATATGGTCTCGGTGGTGGTCAAGTGGCCAAACCGAGACCCTCTTGGGTTCGGTGTAGGCTACGGCCAAAACAAAACACCCCTAAACATCCCTTTTGATTTTATTCCAACCCAAATTCATGTTAAATCTATGATTTAATTAGGTTTTATAAAGAAACATAACATGTTCTTAGTTAATTAAAAGGTTAAATCAAAAGAAAAAGGTTTAAAAGGATTTACTACGTGGATCTAAAGAACGATGAACAAACACGAACACCAACAACATTCCAAGATCAAAGATCAACAAACACCCCTTTGGTGTTGTTTGAGGGTGGCGGCCAAAAGAGAAAAAGAAGGAGGAGGAGGATTTTAGGTTTCTGTAAAATTCTTCTGTAAAGTTAAATGAGTAGTGAATTTTCCTTAACCTCCTTTTAGTGAAAAATTGAAATGGGATTGGCCCATTTCTTCCTTGTAGCCGCGGGTAGGGGGCCCCACATGGGGTACCCGTACCTTTTTCTGTGTCTCGATGTTTAGTTATTCGTTCGTGATTATTTGTGTTCGCGTTTTATGTGTTCTCGTTACGTAGTTATCGTGATCTAATATATTTATTTACGCTCGTAATAAATATATATACGTAATTAATAATAGTTCGTGTTTTAATTACGTTCATGATTTCATGATCGCATGTTCGTGATTAATTATTGTCAAATAATTATTACGTGCTCGTGCGTAGTAAATACTTATCGTGTTCTAACACGTACGTAATACGTAAAATCCTAACACGTAATCGTAATCATGCTATAATAGGAAAGTTTTAATCTAGTACGTACGATCTTAAGGGTACTATTCATGGTAAAAGCATGCGGGTTTTACATATCTTGATTATCGCCATCTTGTGCTCTTGTGACTTCTGAATCGACATCGGTTAGTACACAGCTACGCCACCTCCTTGATATGCAGCAACATATATAGACATGGATGAAATGGCTTTGAACATTTCACCCTAACTCGGTAGCGTTTTACCTCCGGTCGGTGAAGACCATTAAACGGTATTAAATACCGTACCTGTGATCAGGTAGATTCGATTAAGAACCTCCTTGACATGGTTTCCCGGCAGTAATAGCCAGTTCTCTTTACTCGACCGTCTCAAAGCAGACTGCGAACGTAAAGAGTGAATTAAAAAGGATACGGTTATCCGTTTGATTAGACTCATCAGTTTGATTCTATAAGAATCGCACGATTGTTGCTTTCCAGTTTGCCACAAGCTCGATTCATAAGAATCTTGCATGTTACCTACCGCAGTGCTGTTTGATGTTGACACTGGAAGGATTTCCATCCGTCACTGTGAACACTAAAGAGTGTCACTCTGAATGTTCTGGCAAGATCACACGGATTTTGCGAAGAAACCTGGAATCAAGTTTGAATCAATTAAAAATCCAAACTTAGTTGCATTCCAGTTCTCACAAGTTTGATTCGTGTTGAATCGCACAAGTTACCTACCATGATCTTGTTTGATGTTGGCTCAAGCAGGATTTTCATCTTCATTGTGAATCGTATCACTCAGATGTTCTGGCAATATCATAAGGATAATGCGTAGGACTCGATTGTGTCCTAATGAGATGATAGATATATCTCGTTTGGCTCTAGACTCAAATAAGTGCATTTTGGTAATCGGAGGCTGGAGCAGACTGCCACCTTTTCAATATTAACTAACTCGGAGTGAGAAAGTCAATAGATACGTGTTGATCTCCGTGACAATGAGACAAGTTTCTTTTGAGGGAAACTCGAATGGTTGGGGAAGGGTTGTGTATCGCATCATTGGGTCCATGACACTTGTCTTCGATAGATGTGTTAACCCGGTTTCTGCCTAAGTTGCATAGAATATTCAACTCCTTCAATGCTTACCAACACGTCATCATTAGCACCTTGTTGTGATTGTTTTAGTGCTAGCTTAAGTAATTGGTCCGCTTTAACCTTCATTCAACTCCATCTTTCCTAAGGACAACTATTTCTAGCTATGGAATGTCCTTGGGTAGATCCCTCTGGTTCTGGTTGGATCATAGGACTTAGTTTCCTATCCTAAACCACCTTTTGACTCTATCGTTCCGTCGTGGATAGTAGGCTGTTTTGGGTATAGATCGTAACCATAAAGTATTGAAAACCATTCAAAGTGCTTGATAAAAATCAAAACTTTTAACACTTGAAAGTTTTGCATTTCCGAAAAGCTCCCCCTACACACATGCATCGTTATACGAAATAGTTTAGCATGTGAAGGAAAGAGTTGCACTTGAGTCTTTAAGATCACATGTTGCGATATATTACATTTTAATCACATTTTCTCCCCATATCTCTAATATAAAAATATAATATTAGAGATACCAATTGATTAAAATATAACAATTTTCTAAAAATCGACGGGAGAGAAACATGTGTGCACGCATGAATCAATGAACTTTTTCAGTCGGGTCGCTCCCCCTCAACAATATATGTGTGTCTTGAGACAAAATTTGACAAAATTTTAGAAAAACGATACCACAATATATGTTGAGGTACGGAGTTGAGATGCCTTGTCCGATATAATTTATTACTTATGACAGTTTTAAACCATTTTCGGAATGTGTTGGATACATAAAATATGACAATTTCTTAGATGTACCCAACATCATTAAAGGCTTGATTTTAAAACGTTCCCCCTCAAAAATTGATCAAAATAACATATGACAACTTTGAGATATAAAAACCACATATGAGGAAGGGAGTGTTGAACACACAATTTTGAAAGATTTAGAAAAACCTTTTGAGAAATTCTTGAAAAATTGTGTTCAACAGTTTTAAAATAATCAGGATAGAAGACTTCTCTTCTATTGCTTAGGGAAAGCGCACTGAAACGTACACTTCCCTGTCGGGTCCGTTTTTTCATGAGCTTAAAACTTGGATTGTTTTGTGACTATCTCATTACCGAGAAAAATAAATTTCCCGTTGGGAAGGATAAGTTATCATCCGTGATAAACTTTCCTTAAGTTGAAGTTCGAGGTCTAAGCTGACATTTACTTAGAAATCGTTTTTCATGAGCTTAAAAACTTTCAATCTTTTTATGAGAAGCTCATGACCGAGAAATATGAGTTTCTCGTTGAAAAGGATAAGTTATCGTCCGAGATAAACGTTCCTTAGTTGAGGTTCGAGTCCTAAGATGTGATGCGCTTAGAAGTCATTATGAGAGAAAAATCAAGCAGCTTCATTTGCCAAAACCTCCAAGTCTTCTGGAGTCATATACTTCATACCAAGACAGCCAACGAGATACTGAAACCTATTTTGAGATAGGGCTTTTGTAAACAAGTCAGCTATCTGGTACTCAGTTCTGACAAAGTATAATTCCACGATACCACGTTCTACTTGTTCCTTGATGAAGTGATATCTGACTGCGATGTGCTTGGTACGGGAGTGTTGAACCGGATTGCAAGAGATGTCTATGGCCGACTTTGAGTCACAATACATAGGTATTTTATCAAAGTGGAAGCCATAATCCGTGAGTTGATTTCTCATCCAGAGGACTTGAGCACAACACGCGGATAGAGCCACATATTCTGCTTCAGCTGATGAGAGCGAAGTGCAATCCTGCTTCTTTGACGACCAGATCACAAGTTTGTCTTCCCCTAGAAATTGTACGCTACTAGAAGTGCTTTTGCGACTATCAAGGCAACATGCGTGATCAGAATCTGAAAAATCTGTTAGATGAAAACCGGTTTCCTTCGGATACCAGAGTCCCATGTAAATGGTATTCTTAAGGTACCGAAAGATCCGTTTAACCTCTTTGAGGTGCTTTTGAGTAGGTCTGGCTTGATATGGTGCACAATAACATGTGGCATGATGAATATCAGGCCTGCTGGCTGTAAGGTACATAAGTGACCCGGTCATACTGCGATATCGCGTTTGATCTACGGGATATGAGTACAAGTCAGCGTCTAGGGATTTGGTCGACAATGGTGTACCAACGCGAGCACATGAGGTCATACCATGCTTTTTAAGTATCTTTAGAGCATACTTAGCTTGGTTAATGAAGATACCACGTGGGGATTGATGAATCTGAAGGCCTAAAAAGAATTTTAGCTCCCCCATCATTGACATTTCAAATCTGTTGTGCATTAATTTTTCAAAACGTTTTGAAAGTTTTGGGTTCGTAGAACCAAAAATAATGTCATCAACATAAACTTGCACCAACAGTATGTCATCCCCATATTTATTAGTAAAGAGAATAGGATCAATAGAACCTTTAGAAAATCCTTTGGAAACCAAGAAGTTTGATAGTTCTTCGTACCATGCCCTTGGAGTTTGTTTAAGTCCATACACAACCTTCTTGAGACGATAGACTTTTTCAGGATGATGAGGATCGATGAATCCTTCCGGCTGATTAACATACACTTCTTCCTTCAAATGACCGTTGAGAAAAGCAGTTTTAACGTCCATCTGAAAAACTGTGAAGCCCTTATGTGCAACATAAGCAAGGAATATCATGACAGCTTCCAAACGAGCAACTGGAGCGAATGATTCATCGTAGTCTATGCCTTCTTGTTGACGGTATCCCTTAACCACAAGACGAGATTTGTTTTTGATGATGGTTTGTTCTTCATCCAGTTTGTTTTTCCAGATCCATTTGAAATCTAAAATTGACATTCCATAGGGTCTGTCAACAAGTTCCCAAACATTTAGGCGTTCAAACTGATGAATTTCGTCTTGCATTGATTCAATCCACGCATGATCAATCATGGCTTGTTTGATGTTTGTAGGTACAGTTGAACTCACGGTGAGTGCAAACATCACACATCGCCATCGGTGTCGAGTTATCTGCGTGTTCGAACCGGTTGTGAAGGATTTCCAATGACTTGCTCTAATGGATGATCACGTGTCCAATGGTGAGTGGATGGATATCGTTGGTAGAATGTATGCATGTAGGACGGATCAACATGTTGAGTAGAAGACTCTCCGACTTCGCGTACCGGTGTACCGAACGGGTTAATAAATTCTTCTTCGTCAGGTTGTGCATTGACTGCTTCATTGTTGTTTCCTACTTCAGCATTGACGGTTGGTGATGTTGGTTGTATGATTGTTTCTTGAGTTTGTTGAGTATCCAATGGAATTGTCACTTGAGCAACGGTTGCTGAAGTAGAGGCAGTTGTGTCTTGTTTATTTTGTTCAGGTGCATCAGCAGTATTGACAGCGGAAGGCTTTGACACAACTTGATTGTTTCCATAGTAATATTCATCAAACATTGGATCATATAAATCAACCAATTCATTCATTTGTGTCGTATCCGTCGAGTCTGCTGTAGGAGTGCTTTCTTGACATTCTTGCACGGGACGTACACTGTTTTGTGTAGGTGCCATTGCTGGACAATGAGGTGCGAGACTTGAGCTGTTGTGACAACCCTGGTTTTGAGGTTCGTCACTTAGTTTTATTTTGTGCTAGTTACGTGTCTTTACGTGTTTATGTGCTTATTGGTGTGAATAGATTGTGGTTTGGATATCGTTTCCGGTACGGGGTACCTTGTGAGTGAAACGATGTGTGATGATTTCATGTTCTTGAGCTCACATGGTAGTGACTATGAAGTGAAATAGTGTTATTTAGTGGTTTTACGTATACGTATATGTATTATTGAAAATCGTATTTTTACGATTTACGGTTTAGCATTCAGAGGTCTCGGATGAGGTAATTAGTCATATGGATATTTTTCGGAATGGTTTTAAGTCATTTAGGACTTAAATATAAAGTTTATTTCAAAATTTGAGATTTTTTATAAAAGTGTATATTTTACGTCATTTACGGTAAAACGCGTAAAAACTGACTAGTTTTACGGTTTTGAGGTTTTGGAGGCTTTAGGAGCTGAAATAAATTAAGGAAAATTAAGGTAATATTATTAATACATATATTAATAATAAAAAGAAAAAAAACGAAATAAGAAGGGTATGGGTCGATTTGGACGCAAGAAAAAGGGAAGAAAAAAAGGAAACAAGTTTTATATTGGGACTAGGATTCTTGTGTACACTATATAATGTTTTATATTAAACCACAAATCATATCCCTGGAGATAAAAAAAAAAGAGGTCGACGGTTGAAGATTTTTTTTAGGGTTCATGGGTTTTTTTTCATCTTCCATTAATTTAAAGGTAAAACCTTCAAATCCCTTTTTAATTTAATTGTTTTTTATGTTTACATAATCATCTTATGATGGATTTAGGTTAGAGTTTTAATAAAAATCTGTATTTTAATGAGTTCATAATGATTGGATGGTTTAGGGCTTGTAATTAGTGGGATTAGGGTTAATTGATGAGGTTAATTTAGTTAAACCAGTTTATAAAAACTGGGTAGAATTTTGAGTCAATTGTTTTGATCATATCGGGAGTTCTACAAACTCTTATTTTACAATCCAAGTATCCCTGAAAAGGTAATTTAAGTGTCTTTCCATTTCAAGAAACTAGAACTAAATTGGTGGTCGGTAAGTTGGTCAAAAATAGGTTACAACAGTCGGAGGTCAAAACAGTTTTGAAGTCAGCCTGTTTACTTTTTAAGTTTTGGGTTGTTTGGGGTACTTAGGTTTGCATTGGGATCTTCTAACGAACATGAGAGATGGTTTATATATTGTAGTAATTATCTGCACTTGGGCTAAGGTTTTGGTTTAGGGTAAGACCCCCTAATCATAACAAACTTTTTGTATGTTTAAAATCAGTAAATCTGAAATGACAAAAGTATATATATATATATCGGGGCCTTACCAGTATCTTTAAGGTTAGGGCAAGTGGTAGATGTTAGCTAACATATGTAAGGACATAAATATTCCCTTTACAGAGATCATGAGTGTGTTTAGGTGGGTGTTTGGCTTATAGTTTGGAGACCTAAAACCGGGACTGTTTTTGATATAATGTTAACGGGATGTGTTATGAAGTAAAACGAGTTAATGGATTTATAGAGGGGTGTAATGAGATGCTTAGAGCATATATATGAGGTATATATATGGGAGAAGGTTAGATGTCCATCATAGGTTGATGAGCCATTTTAGTGTTTGGTTCATGTTTTGATTATGTGTTTTTGGTTGTTAGCTTTTTGCTAGTGCGCGGATGTTTGGGGAAGCTCAATCAGGTGAGTTTCATAGTCCCATGTTTACTAATGTTTATGACTTCCAGATGGGATGAAAGAGACATTGTGTTATGTTATTTATAAATTTATGCTGTGAATGTTTTGGCGTTAGTAATGGACTTATGTGTGCATACTTATGTGATTAACTGCTAGATAATTCTTGATTGGTTATGTTTTGACTTGGTACCAAGGGGATGTTGACAAGGCGGGGCCTTGGGGAGGTACATAGATGTGTGAGCATCTATGGGACCAATGTATAATGACAAGGCGGGGCCTTGGGGATTGGTTCATAGGTGGTTGGATACCTATGGGAGTATGGTGTATGGTATTGGCTGGGAGCCTTAGTGTTGGTTTGATTGATTAATTCTTGAATGATAGTTGTTAATACATGTTAGTATCACATTGTCCATATATTTTGAACTTTGATTGTACTCACAGCTTTTTGGTATGATTTGGCGTTTGAGTCTAAACCTATGACTCTCACCAACTTTATGTTGACGTGTTTTAGTGTCTCTTTCAGGTGAGAATGTGGTTAAGCTTGAGGATAGAAGAGGCTAGATTTGGATGCCTTAGGATTGCATATAGAAGGAGATCCCCGTTCCTTCTTAGTTTACCTTTATGTTTTTTTATAAGTGATACATGTTGGCACCTATATGTTTGTTTGGTTTATGTTTATTATTTGTCTTGGGTAAGTGGTAGGACTGTTACCTACTTACCTAGACTCCTGCTATCTTGAGATATTGTCATGACCTTTGTGTCGCCATTTATGACATTATAGTTGCATTTTAGTTTTCTCTATAGAGACACCGTTTGTTGTGATGATATCCATACGTCGCGCCCCATGTTCCGCCATGGTGGGGTGTGACAGAATGGTATCAGAGACAATGGTTATAGAGAATTAGGTTGCCTAGTCGCGTTGCCTAGTCTATAGCTTAAGGGTCCCTGCATATAGGCGTCATAGGAGTATGTGTGCATTTTATATAATGGATGTGTTTGGATGTTATTTATTGCGATGTTTTGACCATAGTAAGTTCATACTTAGCAAAATGCTATTTTCTTTTCGGGTTGTGACTAGTGCGGGTTGAACCATAATCATCCACGCTAGTCATTGTCGTATTTTGCTTAAATTGTACATTATAGTACATAATTTGGTACATGGTAGTTTCTATCTTTTGTTGGGTGTACCCGAGAGATATTATTTTCTTTTGATGTTTAAGTCATGTTCCCTAAGAATCATGTGGTGGTTCAAGTTATTAGGAGTAGGTGGATATGAAGGATTTTAAGTTGTTTCCACTCTTATGGGCGATATGACTTATAACTGGTTATGTTTTCGTTTTGGATTTAGTCTATGTTGTTTTAGCTAGACTATGGATTTCTGTATTCCAAGAGTTTTATTATGTTATTTTTATAGTTGGAGTTTTGGACCTTATTGGTTATGTGGTTATGAGCTTATGTGAGTAGATGGGTTTATATGTTATATGTTGTATTGATTCTTATAAGTGTCATCATATGAGGGAGTGCATTGGGGAAAGGGTAATTGTATAAGTATGGTGGCCAACATAGTTATACAAGTACCACAACTTCAATGGGTTCTCAAGTATGATTGCATGAAAGAGGGTTAGTACATGCTTGTATATGATGAGATGTAGAATTTGGGTATACGTATAATATATGGGTTTATGTAATGGCTGCCTGTGATATGGCTATTATTATTTTTGTGCTATATGTTTTGGGTTATTATTGTGTTGTGTGATTATGGGGTCACACGATATGGTTTGGTTTTGGAGGTGGGCTTTATGCCTTGTTGTGGCACGGTGAGATGGTGATTACTCGTATGGAAAAACGAGCGTATAAAGCGATTGATTGACTTGACATGTATGATAACGAGTATGTTTGTGAGATTCGATAGGTATACATATGCGGATGTATATATACTAATAGATGTTATGTTATGATTTACGGTCGTTCAGTAGTTATTATAACTTGAACGTACCTAGTGCTCTCGTGTGTTTAAACAATTTATTAGTGCTCGAGTTTGGTGGAGTTTCAACGACGTTTTGAATCTTTTGAAGTGTGTCTTGTAGCATATTCTTTGAGTTTCGTATTTCACGTGTACGTTTTAAAATGGCGTTCTTGGTTTTAAGTCTGTTGAAATAACTTGGGATTTCTTTTGAGATAATGAATTCTTTTATGTTGGGTCTTACATTTCTTTTGGTCGGTATATATTGAGAAAAAGGGGGATTTGGAAATCTATTATAGGGTTAGATAGTTGGTTGTATTCGGTAAAATAAGGGTAAGGTGTTGGAGTCGTGTTTGAAACAAGATGTAACATAAGATTTCTTTTTAATCAACACTTATTTATTTCAAATTCTAAAAGACTTTCGTTAAAATAAAGCGAAGAAAAAATTATTTCTACTTACATAGTTTATATAATTAGGTTTAACCAATTCACGTCACTTATAATTATTAATACAAGGTTAAATTGAGTTTATGAAGATTTCACATACAATTTTATCTTTCATTAATATAAAACTGTTTTGGTCATAACTTGTTCGTTTTTAGAGCTTTTTGAGTGATTCAAAAGCCAAAAATTATG
Source organism: Glebionis coronaria (assembly GCA_025667525.1). Taxonomy (NCBI): domain Eukaryota; kingdom Viridiplantae; phylum Streptophyta; class Magnoliopsida; order Asterales; family Asteraceae; genus Glebionis; species Glebionis coronaria. The sequence goes on along the minus strand of CM046875.1, from coordinate 551,155,678 downwards.
TACTCGGAACGTACTTTTCAAATATTCAGAAAGTATAGTCATGGGAGGTCAGTGGACTGGTCGGAATTGTTGTACAAGTGTCGAGTTCAAGGTTGAGTTTTGAATAGTAGTTTATTTTTATTTGGGGTGCACGGGATACCTAGTCTTTGGGTTGAGTTTTGAGATAGCCTAGAAGGTTGTTTGTAGATGGTTTGAGTCACATAGATGTGGGGAGGTAAATAAAAATAATAAATAAAAAAATATTCTTTTGGAAAGGTCGGTCTTTTGTACGGTTTAAATAATATGTCGCGGGGCGTAATATGTTTTGGTTGCCATTGAGTGTTTCTTGGATTATTTTTCGTTGTCATGGGTCATTTTTAATTGATACATGTTTTGGGTTTGAGTTTTTTTTTGAGTCTCATGGTTTTTAACTTGTTTTAACTGGTGCATGTGAAATGTCGTTAGTTATCCGTTAGTTTGATTCGTTGATCGTATCTGATGGATTCAGGATGTAGTTTTGGTTTCGTATTGTTCGGGAGCGTTGAGCTAGTCATATGAAGACTTGGTCGCGCCTACACGCTTAAGTAGGTGACCATGAGAGAACGGTCGGAATACCCTTAGTGGGGAGGAAAGAGGTTCGTAGACGAACTAATGTGGTCATGAGGTCTATTAGGAGTGCAAGAGGAAATGAATAGAGATTTCTGTAATGTATGGATATTGGCACAAGTAACGTGCCATAGAGAGTGTTGGAAGGGGTTATTGATCGTAAGGCATGTATGTTTTCTGAAAATTTCCTGAAATTTAGTAGGTTTGCCTATTAGTTTGAGATAGAACCATGAATAGAGCAAGTAGGAGAAGTGAGAGGAGTTGCATTTAGTGCCTTTCCAAGGAAATTGTTGATGGAATGATTTCAAGAACAAGAGTTGATGGAAATTGAAACGGATGCAAGGTAAAAGTTGAGTTGCTTAGTAGTAGATTGGATGTGGAAAGCGGTTGAGTGGTCTGATGAGAGGAAGCATTGGTCTTTTAAAATGCGTGTAGAATTTTGCAAGTAGAACGAGGTAGGAATTTATTCGTATTGCCGCTAAGAGAGGGTGCAAGGAGGACATAGTTGAAACTGCTAAGGATGTTGTATGAACGCTTTGGGTTTACGGTTATGCATTTGGCTTCGCCAAAGCACTAACGGATTTCATGGAGTCAATGAAGCGAGTGTGCATGAACGTATATAAATGAGTTGTCATCGGGAGTATCGACGACATCTTGATCTACTCAAAGACTAAGAAGGAGAGTGAGGCGAAGTATGTGTTGGTTTTGGAGTGGAATTATACGTGAGATCTTCAAGTGTGAGTTTTAGTATTAAGTCTACCGTGATGAGTAGTTAGAGATGATGGCATATCATGGAACCAGCAAGGGGCGAAGTGAAGAAGGATGAGGAAGCATTTTGGAGGCTGAAGAGGTGGATTGGATAATGAGCCGATCTTGGCATTATCGGAAGGACTGGACGAATTCACGAAGCATGACGATACGTGGAGCAAGGATTTGGACGTGTACGAGAATGACAAAGAAAGGCGATTGCTTATACGTTGCAAGAACTGAAGATTTGGAAGAACTAGATATGACATAATTAGTGGAGCTGGATTGTTATATCCGCCTAGAATGCTAGAGGCATTTGGTGTACGAGACGTAGAGAATGATCTATACGGATCATTAACGTCTCCAACACATACTCAATCATCTTGATTGAACATTTGACAAAGGTGATGGGTGGAGTTAAGTGGTGAAAGAAAGTTGCAAGGCCAAGTACCATCTGGGAAAGGCAAGCATGGTTGATGAGACATGGAATAAGAAAAATGAAGTGAAGCTGAGACGAACTTGAACTGTATGGATGACGTATTAGGGTGGTTTGGATGAAGGATGTAGGTTGCACGAGTTGAGTTGTCTAAAGCAGAGAACGCGTCAACATGTATGTTGCGTGGCTTGGACAATCATATAGAGAAAAGGGACGTAGACTATACTTCCTACATAGATAGGAGTAGCTTAGAAAGGGCAATGTAAGGACGAAGTTGGTAAAAGGGATACATAATGGGGTGGAGGAATAAGTACGACGAGAGTTGGGTGATAGTCGATAGACAGACTAATTCATCTCATATTTCAAGAGGAATGAGAAGTCACATAGTTGAGAGTTGTAAGGATTGTGTACGGATGTGATGGAATAGAGGGTTCTGCGTAAAAGTTAGCCTAATATGTATGGAATGTCTTATGAAGGATTATGGCAAGGGAAGAAACGATGGGAAGCATCACATCGTGATGTATGGTATGAGTTGAGGAGGAAGAAGGAAGTGTGTATAGAAGCGAAGCATGAATGAAATAGGTCGAGATAGGAACCGGAGGTAAAACTTTGGTAGAGCTTAATGATTAGAATAAAGCACAACGCAGGCTAATACTGTCGTAGTGTGGAAAAAGAAATGGCACTGACCTATACTGATTGTTTGGGAGGCTTAGTATCGATAATCGAATGGATGAGGAGTTATAGGTGTGATGTGCCATAGGGACGAAGGGCTTGGTCTAACTGAGTTAACCGTCTTTTTGATGATGTGTATATATCATAAGATGATTTGGATTGGAAGAACTAATGGTTATGTGAAAGACCGTCATAGGTCACTTTGTAAGGAAAATGGAATTTTTAAGTAGTTTGGGGTACAGACTAAAGGGAGTTGATGAACATGATTGGATATGAGTATATCCAGCTAACTGGGAAAAGGATAGGCAAGTGAGATATTTATACAACCTTAGGGGTTACACTGAGGGCATGAGTGATTGATTTAGAGGGAGTTAGGAAACTAATTAGCGATGGCAGAGTTTTCATATAATGATGATTATCATACTAGAAGTCGATAAATGCCATTTGAGGCACTATATGAAAGGATAGGATGAGTTGTCCCTATTGTGGACTAGAATTGGTAAAAGATGCTACTAATGTGGTAATGGTGTTTGTGGACAGAATGAGAGCAACAAGGGATGCTATGTAGAAAAGGAGGAAACCACTAGATTTAGTGACAAGGTTATGTAGGGAGTTTCACCCATAGTAATGGGTGGTATGTTTTGGTAAAATGGAAGAGTTGATGTAGAGTTTTGTAGGTCCATTTATGATCTTTGGAAAGAACGGACCATTAGCTTATGAGCATAGAATTACCTGGGGGAAATGAGTTGTATACATGACACATTTCATGTATTGAGATTGGTAAAGGTTGTTTGAGAATGCATTTTGCATGTACGGTTATTCGGGACTTGTAATAATAAGAGTCTTTGTTTATCAAAGAAGTCATCTGTGAGATTTATTGACTGTGAGGTCAAGAGTTTGGCAATGAGTTTAATTATTTTTGGTTTGTATATGTGGTATTTTGAAACTTGAACTAAAGTTCATGTGGAAATGAGAGGAGTTCATTTAGAACAAGTATCCTCGTGTGATTTGTTGTTTTTGTGTTTGATCCTAAGGAGTAAATCTCGGGACGAGATTTCTATTAGGAGGGAGTGATGTGACAACCCTGGTTTTGAGGTTCGTCACTTAGTTTTATTTTGTGCTAGTTACGTGTCTTTACGTGTTTATGTGCTTATTGGTGTGAATAGATTGTGGTTTGGATATCGTTTCCGGTACGGGGTACCTTGTGAGTGAAATGATGTGTGATGATTTCATGTTCATGAGCTCACATGGTAGTGACTATGAAGTGAAATGGTGTTATTTAGTGGTTTTACGTATACGTATATGTATTATTGAAAAACGTATTTTTACGATTTACGGTTTAGCATTCAGAGGTTTCGGATGAGGTAATTAGTCATATGGATATTTTTCGGAATGTTTTTAAGTCATTTAGGACTTAAATATAAAGTTTATTTCAAAATTTGAGATTTTTTATAAAAGTGTATATTTTACGTCATTTACGGTAAAACGCGTAAAAACTGACTAGTTTTACGGTTTTGAGGTTTTGGAGGCTTTAGGAGCTGAAATAAATTAAGGAAAATTAAGGTAATATTATTAATACATATATTAATAATAAAAAGAAAAAAAAAACGAAATAAGAAGGGTATGGGTCGGTTTGGACGCAAGAAAAAGGGAAGAAAAAAAGGAAAGGGAAAAAAAAGGAAACAAGTTTTATATTGGGACTAGGATTCTTGTGTACACTATATAATGTTTTATATTAAACCACAAATCATATCCCTGGAGATAAAAAAAATAAGTCGACGGTTGAAGAGATTTTTTAGGGTTCATGGGTTTTTTTTCATCTTCCATTAATTTAAAGGTAAAACCTTCAAATCCCTTTTTAATTTAATTGTTTTTAATGTTTACATAATCATCTTATGATGGATTTAGGTTAGGGTTTTAATAAAAATCTGTATTTTAATGAGTTCATAATGATTGGATGGTTTAGGGCTTGTAATTAGTGGGATTAGGGTTAATTGATGAGGTTAATTTAGTTAAACCCGTTTTTAAAAACTGGGCAGAATTTTGAGTCAATTGTTTCGATCATATCGGGAGTTCTACAAACTCTTATTTTACAATCCAAGTATCCCTGAAAAGGTAATTGAATGGCTTTCCAATTCAAGAAACGAGAACTAAATTGGAGGTCGGGAAGTGGGTCAAAAACAGGTTACAACAGTCGGAGGTCAAAACAGTTTTGAAGTCAGCCTGTTTACTTTTTACGTTTTGGGTTATTTAGGGTACTTAGGGTTGCATTGGGATCTTCTAACGAACATGAGAGATGGTTTATATATTGTAGTAAGTATCTTCACTTGGGCTAAGGTTGTGGTTTAGGGTAAGACCCCCTAATCATAACAAACTTTTTGTATGTTTAAAATTAGTAAATCTGGAATGACAAAAGTATATATATATATATATATATATATATATATATATATATATATATATATATATATATATATATATATATATATATCAGGGCCTTAACAGTAGCTTTAAGGTTAGGTCAAGTGGGAGATGTTAGCTAAAATATTTAAGGGCATAAATATTCCCTTTACAGAGATCATGGGTGTGTTTAGGTGGGTGTTTGGCTTATAGTTTGGAGACCTAAAACTGGGACTGTTTTTGATAAAATGTTAACGGGATGTGTTATGAAGTAAAACGAGTTAAGGGATTTATATAGGAGTGTAATGAGATGCTTAGAGCATATATATGAGGTATATATATATGGGAGAAGGTTAGATGTCCATCATAGGTTGATGAGCCATTTTAGTGTTTGGTTCATATTTTGATTATGTGTTTTTGGTTGTTAGCTTTTTGCTAGTGCGCGGATGTTTGGGGAAGCTCAATCAGGTGAGTTTCATAATCTCATGTTTACTAATGTTTATGACTTCCATATGGGATGAAAGAGACATTGTGTTATGTTATTTATAAATTTATGTTGTGAATGTTTTGGCATTAGTAATGAACTTATGTGTGCATACTTATGTGATTAACTGCTAGATAATTCTTGATTGGTTATGTTTTGACTTGGTACCAAGGAGATGTTGACAAGGCGGGGCCTTGGGGAGGTACATAGATGTGTGAGCATCTATGGGACCAATGTATAATGACAAGGCGGGGCCTTGGGGATTGGTTCATAGGTGTTTGGATACCTATGGGAGTATGGTGTATGGTATTAGCTGGGAGCCTTAGTGTTGGTTTGATTGATTAATTCTTGAATGATAGTTGTTAATACATGTTAGTATCACATTGTCCATATGTTTTGAACTTTGATTGTACTCACAGCTTTTTGCTATGATTTGGCGTTTGAGTCTAAACCTATGACTCTCACCAACTTTATGTTGACGTGTTTTAGTGTCTCTTTCAGGTGAGAATGTGGTTAAGCTTGAGGATAGAAGAGGCTAGATTTGGATGCCTTAGGATTGCATATAGAAGGAGATCCCCGTTCCTTCTTAGTTTACCTTTATGTTTTTTATAAGTGATACATGTTGGCACCTATATGTTTGTTTGGTTTATGTTTATTGTTTGTCTTGGGTAAGTGGTAGGACTGTTACCTACTTACCTAGACTCCTGCTATGTTGAGATATTGTCATGACCTTTGTGTCGCCATTTATGACATTATAGTTGCATTTTAGTTTTCTCTATAGAGACACCGTTTGTTGTGATGATATCCATACGTCGCGCCCCATGTTCCGCCATGGTGGGGTGTGACAGTTGTTGTGTTCAAGTACCATTTGTGGCAATTTGTCAAAGTTCACATGAACTGTTTCGACAATAATCTTTGTTTTGTTGTTATAGACCCGATATCCTTTCGACAATGTAGCATACCCCACAAAAATACACGCATCGCCTTTTTCTTTCATCTTGTCGAGATTCTAACCGTCTATAAGGATGTAGCATAAAGATCCAAATACGTGAAAGAATTTGACAGTTGGTTTCCTGCCATTGATGATGTGGTAAGGTGTCTTTTCATGTCTAGGGATGACGAGAGAACGATTCTGAGTATAACAAGCGGTTGCAATAGCTTCAGCCCAGAAGAATAGTGGTAATTTTGAAGCAGAAAGCATTGTTCGAGCTACCTCAACCAAAGTGCGGTTCCGTCTTTCGACAACGCCGTTTTGTTCAGGAGTTCGAGCAGTAGACGTTTGATGTTCGATGCCTTCTTCTTGAAAGTAAGACTGCAAGTTCTTGTTTAAAAATTCAGTACCCCTATCCGTTCTTACGGTTAAGACTTGAGCTTGAAGATTGCGTTGTATCATCTTGAGAAAGTTTTTGAGAACCTCTGGTGTTTCATCTTTGGACCTTAAGAATAAATTCCATGTGTATCTAGAGTAATCATCAACAATCACGAGAATATACTTTTTCCCATTAATACTCTCTACACGCATGGGACCACATAAGTCCATGTGTAGAAGTTCCAATCGTCCTTTTGAGCTTGGGGTAGTCTTTGTTTTGAAAGACTTCCGTTTTGCTTTCCCCAACTCACAAGAAGAACAAAGATGGTCTTTGACGAATTTAAACTTAGGAAGACCGGTCACAATATCATTCTTCGAAAGCAAGTTGATGGTGTCAAAGTTGAGATGTGACAATCGTTGATGCCATAACCATGCTTGAGAGGATGAAGCTTTAGCCATTAAGCAAATTGGATTTGTTGAAGATGTGTCATGAAGAGTTACTGTCTAGAGATCAGAACCACGAGAACCTGTAAGAAGGTCATTCCCATCGTAGTCTCTAACATAGCAAGTAGATTTCCGAAAAGCCACTTCCAAATCCGCATCACAAAATTGACCAACCGAGAATAAATTGTGATTCAGTCCCTCGACGTAATAAACTCGTTTGATAGTGAGATTTCCTTGAACCAAATCGCCATATCCAAGTATCGGTGCAAACTGATCATTTCCAAACCGCACCGTACCCAGAAACTTCTCCACGAAGTTAATGAGAAGCTTGAGATTGCTTGTCATGTGCTTTGTGCACCCGGGGTCCATTATGAATAGGATGATTTCGACGAGCTGCATAAGAATTAGAAGACAATGTAGCATTTGACAAATGGGATCCCTTGATAGAAACGGGTTCCAAAATAGTAGTGGGCCTAGATGCAAAGTCTACAGGCAAGCTGATATTTCTAGACCCAATCACTAAAGTGGTTAACTAGGTACCCATTTGTATTCGGGTGGTGTAAATCTCGAATACCCCCGTGTACATGTCATAATCATGTTCTCATATAGCTTCTTTAATTGGTGTTGTTTACGCAGAGTAGTGGAGTCTAACGCACTTAGTTTCTTAAGTGGTTGATCAGTGGATTGGTTCAAAGTTCTTGTGGGTCTTCTAGTACTAGTGGGCACAAGAATAGGCCTCCTAGATCTAGTATTCACGCCATTATGATTAAGAGCACAAGCATCATGATTGAAAGTACGAACACATTTTTCACATTCAACACAAACAAATTCAACATTCGAGGTCTTAGCATTTAAACTGTCATTACATGCAGTTACAGACGTTTTATTCTTAGAAAACTTAAAATTCCTACGGTGATCTTCTACTTCCTTCTTCTTCCCTTGACTATTGTTAGGCATGACTCTATCTTCAATTCTAGTGCTCTTAAGCTGTGGTCCGCTAACGCTAGTAGTGGGAGTTACTCCTGTAGAAGAAGACACGCGTTGATTAGTTTTCCTAGTATTCTGAGGTAACCGCGATGTTCCAGTTTGAGTAGACCTAGTTTTCATCTTATACATTCCAGGTGCTATCACATTTGTGCTCTTATCAGTTCCTAGCTTAGGCAAAGTCTATGGGAGTTTGCCCAAAATAGATGATTTAGGGCATTTAACCGCATTCGGTTGACGAACAGTGGATTGTTTACCCAAATCAGACTTTCCTTTCAGTTTCGCAATGAGCTTTTGTAACTCACTGATTGCTATATCTCTTTCTTGTAGTTGAGCTTTCAAATCATTTATTGCAAAATCTTTTTCATTTAAAGTACGAAACGAAGATGCTGCCATTTCGTTACATTTTTTATGATTATGAGATTGATCATTACTTTGTGAAGCAAGTTCAAGGGTGTGAAAACTTTTCTCAAGATTAAAAAATCTTTTCTCAAGTTCTTTGTATGACTCAACCTTTTTTGAAAGCTCAACATCAAGATTGTGACATTTATCAACACCTAAAACATTCAGATGATCTATATGATAGAATTCCCGCGAAATTCGATCAATTTCGTTAGTTAGTTGGGTTTCTTGTGTCTTTAATTTAGTTTGAAGAAAATCAACTTCATCTTTAAGAGATTTGACATATCCTAAATCAGTTGTCATTTCTTCAGTGAGAGCATTATAAAACATTTCCACATTGTTTGAAAGGTCATCGATGGTTGGGACAATACATTGTTGAATGACGACTTCTACTTGTGGGTGAGGTTTAATATTCCAAATGGTATCTCTAGAAACTTTTTAATAATCGACAACACCTTTGTATAAATTTAAAACCCCTTGTTTTATAAACTCAAATTGTTGAACACTTTTACATTTTGCATCCCATTTATGTTTTTCATCCAAAATTCGCTTTTCTAACAAAATTGACTGCTTTTTGAAACCTTTTTGAAGAACTTTTCATTTCCTTGTGATTATCCGTTGGTGGAATATTTGGAAAATAGTCTTGTTCATATGAACGCTCTTTTTGGGGAACAAAGTTAATGATATGTTTCTCATTCCATGCGGTATAATCATAAGGTGCAATGAAGTCATTTAGGCTGGATTGACGTTCTGCGTCACGACGAAGGATTTCTTCGGAGTTGGGGGAAAGCATAAGGGCAAGATTATCATTATAGCAACTGATATCATAAAGACCAGGCTTGATTGTTTGAACGTTCTTGAGATATTCAGGCTTAACAAAACTTGTTTTCATATTTCTATTGAGCATATTCATAGTTTGAATAGACTGACCCGTTTTGTAAACAATGTTGTTTAACGTGTCGACTCTCTTTTCCAAAGCAAGAATTTTTTCAATATCCTTTTCTTCACGAGTTTTATAAAGCTCAGTTTTTTCTTTGTTAACTGACTCTAATTCAGTAATCTGGAGTTTATGTAGCAGCAGTTGTTCTTCAAGGTCCAATATCTTTTGTTTTGACATATGAATTTCGTGTGTTACTTCAAAACAATATTGTTCGTTGAGCACCTTACGTTCATATACCAAACCATTAGCTATTGCAACTCGTCGATCAGCTTCTTTTACATAATCACACTCTTTAAGCATGTTTATCTCCTCGGCTAAGGATGTGTTTGCTTGCTACAGACGTTTATTAGCCTCCTTATTTTCATTAATTTCACGTTTTAAAGAATCAATAATAGACGCAAGCAAATCACGGTCCTCTTCTGAGTCAGTATCCTGAACAGCTTTTCTGTCATCATTACACATATGCTGTGAATCCGTAGAGATATTGTTATCCTCTGTGTCCATTACATATGTGTCACTGATGCTTTTGGGTTGCTCAAGATGACGTCGTTCATTGGCAAACACATTATAGTTATCGTATGATGGTACCTTTTCAAGTGGCTCAGTATCAAAGATAGGTACAGAAGTATCAGCAGTCTCTGGAAGCACTTCTTGAATCTTTGCCATGTACACATAATGTGCCTCCAACTCTTGATCATCGGCATCATCATCAGTGTCATCACGCCAGTCAACTTCATCTGCTGTGAGTGGAATCTCTGCTTCTTCTTTCTTACACAGCAACATCTTTTCCTTGTGATCTCCCGAATCCTTAACCCGTTTTGGCTTCTTGCATTCCCTAGCCATGTGCCCAAATCCCTTGCAGTTGAAGCATTGAATCCTGGTCTTCTGCACAACCGGAGTGCCTACAGTATCTCCAGCCCCAACTTGATTCGGCATCCTCTGATTATCATACCTAGCTTCACGATCATACCGAGGTGCATGATCAACTTCCTTATATCTAGCATTGGATGATGATATGAGGTTGTTGTTGGTAGGTTTGTAGATCTTCTTATAAGTTGTGGTGAGTAAAGACATGAGTTCTTCAATCTTCTTGTCCCTTGAAGTTTGTTCATCATCACTATCTCCATCTGACTCGGTGTCATACTTTGGAGGTGGATTGGGGAAAATTGCTTTTGCTTTGTTTCTAGCAGTAGCTAGAGGTTTGGTGGATGAGCTTGATGACCTTGAGGAATGTGTAGCTGGTTGTTGACGGAGAACAGGTTTTGTTGAAGTAGCAGCCACAAAAGCAATAGAGTTCGCAGATCGTTCTACCTTTTCAGCTCTAAGTTCATTCACTTCATTTTGATGTTTTTTCAATATATCATAAAGTTTGTGGTAAGATATAGTCTTGATATCCTCCCTTTGTTTGACCAAATTCACAAACCTTTGCCATTCCGGTTTGAGTTGAAGTAAAAACTGAACATTGGCATGATGATTAGAAATGGTGCACTGATTTCTGACAAGCTCATTCATCATTTTGTGAAATCTCGAGTAATATGAGTCAATGAATTCACCATCTTCGGATGTGAATTTTCCAAACTCCCAAAGCAGATTAGTCTCGAGATCTTGAACATTGATCGACTCACCTTGCTTCAGTCGATGAATTGCATTCCACATTTCCATTGCATTAGGACATGCATCAACCATGGACTAGATATCGTTATCAATCCCAGTGAGTATGTAGTTGACGGCATCAGCTTCAGCTTGGAGGAGTTTCTTTTTCTCTGCAGGACATGTGTCGAAATTCTCCATAGCTCGTGTAGTTGATGAAGTACCATCCTCTGCTTGTGTGGTAAAGGGTCTGAATTCAAAAACTGGAGGTGGGTTCTCAAGGCAATGACGAAGAGCGGTTCGGTTCTCCTTAGTGTCGAGAAATCTAAGGAAGCGATATCTCCACTGAACGTAGCAACCGGTAGTGAGCACAGGTGGATTTCCATTGCCACCTTGTTCTAGACAAATTTGATTGGCCGTTGCATTGTTGTTGTTGTTATTTGACATGGTGATTACTTGTGAATGGATTACGGATCTTAGTGGATTTGTTGTGATGAGGTGTGGTTAAAATTTCGAAAATTCAAAAAAAAAACTCTCAGTCCGACAATAAATTCCTCAGTCCGACAAAACGGTAAGCCGAAAAATTTTGTATCGCCAAATTTTGAAATTGAGTTAGAAATAGCCAAAAACTAGTAGGTAAAAAATTTGAATTTACTTGACCTAAAATTTTTTAGCTCTTTTTTTTTAATCTTCGTGTAAACTATGTTCCAAAACTAGTCTAGATAGTGACTAAGTCTAAAAATTGCTCAAACAAAATTTATCAATCCATCGGAATGTCACTCATCGCAATACATGTCGGAATGTTCTGTCGGAATGTTCTGTCGGAATATGCTTCTATCGCAATATGGCTGTCGAAATATTGGCAGAGTAACGTCGCAATATGCCTTAAATTCTGTCGGAATCCACGATCGCAATGTACGATCGTAATCCACGGTCGGAATAAGGGACTGTCGCAATGTATGATCGCAAAGTAAAACCCTAAGGTTATTGCGATTGGAATACCTGTCTGAATGATGTATCGCAATGTAAAACCCCAATGTTATTGCGATCGGAATATGCACCTATCTCGGACAAAACACAACCAATTCGAGATTTTGAGCTAAAAAGTGATCCAAACACCCAAAATTTTTGCGTTTTTAACCAAAGAAACAATACCAAATCACTACCAATAGTATGTAGATGATTTGTATCAAGAATAGACCATAAAAAACACAAAAAAACGTGGGACGTGAGATATAGATCAAAATAGCCACGAAAAATCAAGAACATCACACGAATCTTCAATCACCTATCCACTATAGGCTCTTGATACCAAATGTTAATCCGATATCAATCCATAACACAAGATTTAGTTGATATTTAGAGAGAGAAAGAGAAGAAAAGTAGAGAGAGTAACAAGAGAGAATTTGGAAGGTTTATGTTTACTAGAGAGAGAAAGTAAAATGAACCAACACCCTCTTCCACCCATAGAAGAGGGTATATATACCCACGAACCACATGGGCTTTCCATGGGCCGTGGGTTTGTTTCCTTGGGCCGGGCTTGGCTTGTCTTGGGCTTAGAGCCCCTAACTTATACAATATTAGCTTAAAGTCCAAGCCCGGTTTTCCCGACTAACCTATTACAATACATGACCAATAACGACTAAGATGACCTATTACATTCTTGTTCGACTATATAAAATATAGGGCTAACAAAAAAGGAAAAGAAACAAAGGGCCATGGCCCGGCCCGTTAAACAACTTAACATGTAACCAAAAAGGTACCAGGGATTTCATTATACAAGATTTTACAAAATAAACAAAAACCCTAGCCCTTTGTCTCGTGGCCACCGGTTTCACAAAGAAAAAGGAAGAGGAAAAGTGCTTTGATCATTCAATCAATTACAAGTGTGTGATCGTGTTTTTCTCTTTAATCAATCATATTCGGTATCCCTATTTTAATCTTTCTTTTATTTTTATTTTCTTAATCATGGTTCAATTAATTAAATTATGAAAACATGTAAGATTATGGATTGAAAAAGTGTATTAAACAAGGTTGAAACCAGTTTTTGGTTTGGTTGTCACGGAAACCGAGACCACATAGGGTCTCGGTGTGATTTCTGTCGGCCAACCGCACCCTATAAAGGGGCGGTGGCTACTTTGTTCTGTCGGCCACAACACCAAACAACCCCAACAGGGGTGCGTTTGGCCTACCAGTGGCCACCGAGAGCAATGAAGCTCGGTGGGTATATTGTGCCAGCACTGGCAACCGGCAACAACCGGTGGCTGCTGTGGGCATGCGGTGGCAAGGCCACAGCCTTGCGGCTGTGGTGTTTGTTGGTCCGAGCGAGCCGAGACGGGTGTCTCGGTGGATCTTGGTTCGGGCTCGGGTTACACGAAAACAAACAAGGGTGTGTTTGGTTCTAAACATGTTAAATTAGTTTTATTAATTTAATTAAGTTATATTAAATAATAATGTTATAGTAAATTAAATTCATTAAAACTTAGGATATAATTATTTGATTAATTATTCATAAAAATTAACATGATCCATTTAATTAATTAACCTTAGACTTTTAAATAATTATGTTATATAATTATTCATAATAAATTACATGTTACATTTATTAATTTAATTAAGGACTTAGCATAACTATTTAATTACATGTTAATTATGGTTTAATTAAATTAATATCTTACTTTAATTTAATTATACACTGAACAAGTTATGGTAAAGTATTATTAATATAAACCAAGTTATTTTATTAAAATAGTTATTTATAAACCATATATTATATTATTAATTAATAATTATCATGTTAGACTAAAGTATTTATTTATTAATAAACTTTACTATATTATGATATTTTATAAACCGTGACTTATAAAATATATTTATTAAACTTTAGCTTATATCACATGCTTATTAAACAAACTTATTATTATTTATGAAAACATACTATCTATGGAAACATACTAATTATGAAAACATGCTATTTATGAAAACATGCTATTTATGGAAACATACTTGATAACTCGGCTTTTGGCCCGTATAAAAATTAGTTCGTTTAAGTATGTCTAATCGAATTGATCTAGGTTCTATGTGTGACTCTATTGATTTTGGTGAACAAAAGTGTGTCGTTGTAGTATATTAAATAAAATGTGCAAGAACAATTAAGGTAAATGACTTTAAAATAAATCTAAAACTAATTTAAAAATAAAAGGCAAGTAATTAAAAGCGTGACTAAAATTAAAGGGTACTAAAAGTAAATAACGCAAACTTAAATCTAACTAAGGCAAACTTAAAACGCAACTAAAACTAAAGCTTAAACAAAGGCAACACTAGAATAAATCTAAGGCAAATAAACTTAAAGTGCGACTAAGTAAAAAGGCGAGAAGAGTAAAACTCGAAATTAAAAAGCAGAAAATAAAACTGAAAATAAAAGACACCTAAAAATCAGCTTATCCGGAATAAACCCCTATTCGGAATATTAGGCTTACTCGGAATATGTCTCCTATCCGGAATAAGTTCCCTATCCGGAATATAAGCCTATTCGGAATAATCTGTCTTATGCGGAATAATCCTTACCCGGAATAACCAGCCCTATGCGGAATAAGTTCTCCTATCCGGAATACTGTCCTATTCGGAATAAAGTCCCCTATCCGGAATAGTTTGGTTATGCGGAATAAATCCCCTATTCGGAATATTATTCCTATCCGGAATATTTGGCCTACTCGGAATGTTTCACTATCCGGAATATTGTCACCTATTCGGAATACTGACCCTATCCGGAATAAACTCCCTATTCGGAATGTTCTGCTACTCGGAATATCCTTCCCTATTCGGAATATTGAATATTCCGAATAAGAAGCTTTTTACAACCTCTATTCGGAATGCTGCTGGGTTCATTTTCCTGGGAAACACAGTAACAATAATACCGAAGAACAAGGAACAAAATATAGCACGAATTTAAACAAAATAAAGCAAATCAACCACAAGATTAAATCAAACTAATAACAAAACATCTATCAAGCATAAACAATCAATCAAAAACAATAAAACTCACAAAACTAATCAAAATAATCAAAAACCCACTTAAATAAATCAACAACAAGGAAGAACATGAACATAAACAAATAGAATCAAAGATTAAGACAGGTAGAATGAGATTAACAAGATAAAGATAAAGATTAACAAGAATTAAAAGAAAAACTTACTCGAAATTAAATGGTAATTAAGGTGCAAGACAGGAATTTAAATTTGACAAGTATTTAAATGACAAGGTAATTAAAAGTGGAAGAACTAATTGTCACGATTAGCCAACAAAGAAAAATAATTAACTAGCCTAATCTATATATAGGGGAGGATTAGGAAGCTTCCTCCCCTCCTTCATTTCTTTTTAATTGCGTCATTAGGTCCTTAAGCCTTTAATCTTCATTAATTGCACCATTAGTCATTTTTCCTTCTAATCTTCTTTAAACTTGGACTCTAATGACTTGTGCCTCGGGATTTCTTTTGAACTCGTCTTTTAATTCTTCAATAAAATAGACTTGAGTTCCTCGGCTTTTAGTAAACTTCCGTCTTTTAACTTTTTCTTCGATAAATCTTCAGAATTGGTCTTGGACTTCCGTTCTTTTTGCACTCTTGACTTCTTGACTTCGTCTTTTCATCTTTTTCTTCAATAAAAGCCCGTAAATGCCCGTGTTTTCTCCACTTTTCACCTTTTCGTCCTAAATCACAACAAAAACACAAACCACGCATAATTCCGACATAAATGACATAAAATACACGTTTTGGTCTGGTTATTATTGTAATTAAGTGGTAAAAAGGATGGGTGTTTACACACCTATAAAATCCCCTACACTTGACCATTGCAATGTCCTCATGCAATGCATTAGTTACAAAGCACTTTTACATTTTTCATCATAATCAATCCACGTTGGCCTTTATTAAAGAGATAGAAAATTATAAATATTCAAAATAAAGAAATCAAAAACATACCTTGGGTTTTAGAAATGTTGTGAATGATCATCATCCTCAAGTTTTCACTTTCTCCAAACCAAGCTTAAAAACGAGATCATTGTTATTATAAGTTAGCAAACTAACACGAACTCATGTGGGCCAATTATTCACTTAGACTCCCTTATTCCTATGGGTATCTCTTATATTTTATTGTTGTCTTGAATGATCACGAGGATGCATTGTTGACTTATTTCGCTAGTTATTTAGTCCGAAAATAAAGTGAACGATTTAATCAATAGTTAGCTAAAGGACAAAATCTTTTAAAACTGCTTCTCGGGGCCTCATAAAGTTCATATTTTGGCATAACTCGCTTCGCGATTTGAGACCTTTCTCGGACCGATATTTGGCAGCGACTTCATACTTCAAACCTTGAGAGACGTTCATGAAATAATGGCCTTCTCTTCATAATAGGAATTTCTTCACTTGAAGTTTTGAGAGATTCATACTTGGACCACGACTTCTTCATTTTTCTCCAATCTTTATATTGGACTTTGATATACAACAATCCGCCTCCTTTTATGACTTGGATCTATTTATCCTCATACCTTGCTAGGGTCTTTTCGGATACACTTCTCCATGACTTTTGGGGAGTTTTTGCTTTTCGTCGTGTGTCTCGATCCTTCATATTGATTTTCGATAAATGATTCTTCACATCACTTTGGATCTTTAGCAACAAAATATAGCCCTCATGCCTTGTTAGGGCCTTTTTGGACTCGTCAATCTTCGCATCCCGCTTCAATAAGTTATGCCTTGGCCATGAACTCTTATCCATACCGAGCAAGTTTTAAACGATCTTGGGCTAGAAGCTAAGTAACTTTTCAAATCGTACAACCTTATTTATTGCAGATAAATTTATTAGCAAGCGATGGGAGAATAGGCTCATAATTAACTCACATAAACTCACGAAAGAATACCGAACTTATAATTGGCTTTATCATCTCTCGTTCTCCACAGTTTAAAATCTCAAGGAATGAGACTCGTGGATGCTTAGCCTATTAAATCAAAGTTTTGGGTTTTCGAGTCGCCTATAGGATCTTGCAAACTCTTAGACTTTTTCAAGTTTAGAAATCGCATTTTAAAGTTCCCTTGATAAACGACTCTCTAGGATCAATTATAGGAACTTGCGAAAAGTTCTTGTTCTTAACCCGTGAGAGTTAAGACTTTCGCGTTTTATAGCTCCCTATATAAAAGCCTAGCAAAAACTTGACTTAAACATGTTAAGGATACTAGCTAGAGTAAACTTAGACAAGTAAACTCGGGTTGAGTCAAAAGATTCACAACGTTTGAAAATTAAAACCACTTTATTAAACATTTATTCTAATAAGGAAAGAAAATAACTATACAATGGGAAAAACTAATAGGCCAAAATAGATCAAAAATTTTGAAAAATGTCGAAAAATTGAGTTTCCGGTTAAAATGAGGACAAATACAAGGAAAAGGCCACTTAACTTCGATAGAAGTCCCCCCTACACTTAAGATAAACATTGTCCTCAATGTTTAAGCATGTGGGAGTAAACTCCCCTACACTTAGGATATTGTGCACTTTGTTTAAATCTCGCTAAGGAAGAGACAACTAAAGAGATTTCTATTTTAATATTGAGAAAATATAAAATAGTGAATCGAAAAGAGTTTAGGATAGAACCGGGAAGAAGTGAATACGGAATCACGGGTCGTCAAGAATCATCAAGAGTGGATCATTGAGCGCTCGAATCCCTGATTAAGAGAGGAGAGGAAATAGCAAACCAAAGGGGTCTCCCCCCTACACTTATGATAAAGAAAGCGAAAAGATAGATGCATGGGTTGCCTCCCAAGAAGCGCTTGATTTTTGTTAACCGAGTCGTGAGCCTGACTCGATCTTGATCAGCATAGGAAGAAGCATGAAACATATCCACCAGGATCAAAGACATAGTTTTCGTCCATCAAATAGCAGAGGCTTAAGGCGAACAAGGCAAGCCAAAGAAGAGTAGGCAAGGTTCCCTTAAGCAGCGATGGAGCACGGTGGAAGCAAGGGTGAAGTGGTGCAAGCATGTCTTCAATAGTTCCAAAGATGTTTCCTTTTATTTCATCAGGTGGATACTGAGATGGCTGTAGAATATCAATACCGGGGTCGAATACCTTTTCCTTTAAGGGAAAATAGCACTCAGGCTCAGCAGAATAGGAAGAAGATCCGCGAAGAAGCACAACCTCGTCCTCAGAAGGGGACAAAGAGGTGTTAACTCATACGTGTTGCGGATATTGGTGTCGACCGGTTTCTTTTCCTTTGAAAGAATGTGCTTCAAATCCAAAGTAGGATCAAGACGATAATCTTCAAAATCATAAGGAGGAGCATCACTCTCATGAGGGAAGTAAGTGTTGAGAAACGTAGAGAAGTCTTCCTCAAATGAGTAATCATCCAAAGTAGGATTAAGCATGGATGACGGAGGATCTTCATCATGTGAAGAATCACTCGAAAGAGTATCAGCCTCATCAAAATCATCATACGTGGGCAGATCGGGATACTCAGATGTAAGGTCATCATAATCATCCGAATCTGAGCTAGAATCATCATCATCATAAGCATCGAAGATCGGTAGAGAATCATAAATGGGATAAGGTTCTAAATTGAATAGAGAATCATCCACATCAGCATGAAAGAGTGGATTATCATTGTAAGACTCGAATAGAGGATTATTGTAGACAACAAAGTCATCATGCACATTAATCATATTCACTGATTCTCGGCCTCCAAAGGTTGTACTTGTAAGCTTCCCCATTTTGAAAACTTGTGCATCATCCCCGACTCGTAAGATTAACTCACCTTCGGCCACATCAACTAAAGCTCGTCCGGTTCTCAAGAATGGCCGACCAAGTATTAAAGGAATACGATGGTCCATTTCATAATCAACAACGACAAAATCGACCGGGAAAGTAAATGTGCCAACTTTAATGAACACGTCTTCGGCAATACCAACGGGGTAAGCGAGAGTGCGATTTGCAAGTTCAAGAGTCATCTTTGTTGGAGTAAGGTCGGGTAATGATAGTGTTTTCCAAACACTCAAAGGCATAAGATTAATACTAGCCCCGAGATCAGCAAGGGCAGTAAATTCTTCAGTTTTGTTGAAAACGCAAGGCAACACAAAACGACCGGGATCTCCAAGCTTTTCCGGAAGTTCTTTAAGAATAACTGCAGAGCAGTTTTCATTTAAGCGTGTGTTGGCGAGTTCAAGCAACTTCTCTTTCTTGTTAAGCAATTCCTTAAATGATTTGACAAATTTGGGCATGTGGACAAGTGCCTCAAGAAAGCTAATGTTGAAGTTCATTTGAGAAATAATCTTGATATAGCTATTCACTTGAGAGTCCTCCTTGGTTAGCATTTTGCTCTTGCCCAAGCGAGAAGGATAAGGGATATTGGGTTTGGGTGGTGAAGGTGCAGGTGTAGTAGGTAAAGGTTGAGATGTTGAAGGGTCCTTCCTAGAGACATCGTCATGGCGAGGCGGAGATGGTAATGGTGCACTAATACTAGGTGTAGGAGGAGTAGGGATAAATGGTGGTGGAGGAAGTGTAGATGATGGGGGCGGGATTGGTGGATCGACAATGGTAATTCCACTACGAGTAGTAATAGCACTCACATTAGCTCGCGGATTGGTGACGGTGTTTGAAGGTAGAGAACTCGAAGAAGAAGGTTGAGCGGCGGGCAAGAAACTAGCAAGCATATTCTTTAAATCATTTGTTTGATTGCTGAAGGAGGATTGAATATTATCTCGAAGCTCGGATCTAATCTCATTCCCTTGCTTGGTAATATCTCCTTTAAGATTGATAATTTGGCTCTGCAGATTCTTGATTTGCTCACCTTGGGTTCTCATGATGGCTTCAACATCGGGGTTAATGGGTGGGGTTTGTTGGGCGGGTGGGTGATAAGGATTAGAAGCTCTTGGTGGGATTTGGTTGCTTCTATTGTAGTTGTTGGCGGGGTTTTGGTTTTGAGGAGAAAAACTGGGTGAAAGGTAGTTGTTTGATCGGTAACTCAACAGATTTCTATCCCCTTGAGGTCGAGCTTGGTAATTTTTCGGTGAATAATTACCATAAGCTGCATACACATTTTCCGGATTTCCTTGAGTTGAAGGACAATCGGTGTATGAGTGTGGACCGCCGCATGTTTCACAAGGATTAGCAACCGCTTTAACTTGTTGTTGTTGTTGGTTTGAAGCGAGAAGCGTGATACTTTTGCTCATTTCAGTCATCATGCGGGTGAGTTCGGTCATCTCAGGGTTTGCTGAAGTAGAAGAAACAGTGACTCTCGGGTTGTTCCTTGAAGAAGCAGAGGAATCCCAGTTTTTATGATGAGTATTCATGTTCTCAATTAGCTCTCTACACTCCTCGTGTCTCCTTTTCATGAATGTGCCACCGGTGGCTGCATTAATCGTATCACGATCTCGAAAAGTCAAACCGTTGTAGAAAGTATCAATTACGGTCACAGGGAGCATGTTGTGGTTTGGACAACGATCAATCACGACTTTATATCTTTCCCAAGCATCAAAAAGAGATTCATCGGGTTCTTGCATGAAACCGCTGATTTGATTGCGAAGGCTCGTGACCATGGATGGTGGAAAGTAGCGCGACAAAAAGCGTTGAGTCATGTCATCCCAAGTATGAATAGAATTCTTCGGGAGACGATCAAACCATTTCTCGGCATGATGCGATAAAGTATGTGCGAAGAGTTGTAGGCGAAGAACATCCATTGTGGCACCAGGAAACTTCATGCTCTGGGTGATTGTAATGAACTTGTCGAGGTGTTTGTTGGCATCATCATCAGGCAATCCACGGAATGGGTTAGTTTGCACTTGCTGAATCATGTGGTGCTTAAACGAAAACTCAGGAGCGTTGATTTGCATCGGCGCAATCGGTCCTCCTCGTCCAAACATGGTAGGTTGACAAAGCTCCTCCATTGTCCGAAGATCGGGCTGTGGAAGAACATTGTTGTTATTGTTGAGGTGCGGTGGATTATTGTTGTTGACACCTGACATACTTAAATCTTCTTGAGTCTCGGGCTCTTGATAATTAGAAGATCTAGTACGCATACACCTGAAAATGCACAAGAAAAAGAAACCAAACACAAAGACAATATATATACACAATAAAGATAAAATCTTTTTGGATTTTTTAAATTTTTTATTTTTATGGATTTTTAACAATTTTTAATTTTTATGATTTTTTGAATTTTTTTGTGCAAGAAAAATAACGCTCACAAGTGAACGGATCCCAAAAAGCAACGCGTCTTTCACAGAAAACCGTTAATCTTTACGAAAAGAGCCGGCAGCGGCGCCATTTGATAACTCGGCTTTTGGCCCGTATAAAAATTAGTTCGTTTAAGTATGTCTAATCGAATTGATCTAGGTTCTATGTGTGACTCTATTGATTTTGGTGAACAAAAGTGTGTCGTTGTAGTATATTAAATAAAATGTGCAAGAACAATTAAGGTAAATGACTTTAAAATAAATCTAAAACTAATTTAAAAATAAAAGGCAAGTAATTAAAAGCGTGACTAAAATTAAAGGGTACTAAAAGTAAATAACGCAAACTTAAATCTAACTAAGGCAAACTTAAAACGCAACTCAAACTAAAGCTTAAACAAAGGCAACACTAGAATAAATCTAAGGCAAATAAACTTAAAGTGCGACTAAGTAAAAAGGCGGGAAGAGTAAAACTCGAAATTAAAAAGCAGAAAATAAAACTTAAAATAAAAGACACCTAAAAATCAACTTATCCGGAATAAACCCCTATTCGGAATATTAGGCTTACTCGAAATATGTCACCTATCCGGAATAAGTTCCCTATCCGGAATATAAGCCTATTCAGAATAATCTGTCCTATGCGGAATAATCCTTACCCGGAATAACCAGCCCTATGCGGAATAAGTTCTCCTATCCGGAATACTGTCCTATTCGGAATAAAGTCCCCTATCCGGAATAGTTTGGTTATGCGGAATAAATCCCCTATTCGGAATATTATTCCTATCCGGAATATTTGGCCTACTCGGAATGTTTCACTATCCGGAATATTGTCACCTATTCGGAATACTGACCCTATCCGGAATAAACTCCCTATTCGGAATGTTCTGCTACTCGGAATATCCTTCCCTATTCGGAATATTGAATATTCCTAATAAGAAGATTTTTACAACCTCTATTCGGAATGCTGTTGGGTTCGTTTTCCTGGGAAACACAGTAACAATAATACCGAAGAACAAGGAACAAAATATAGCACGAATTTAAACAAAACTAAAGCAAATCAACCACAAGATTAAATCAAACTAATAACAAAACATCTATCAATCAAAAACAATAAAACTCACAAAACTAATCAAAATAATCAAAAACCCACTTAAATAAATCAACAACAATCAAGAACATGAACATAAACAAATAGAATCAAAGATTAAGAAAGGTAGAATGAGATTAACAAGATAAAGATAAAGATTAACAAGAATTAAAAGAAAAACTTACTCGAAATTAAATGGTAATTAAGGTGCAAGACAGGAATTTAAATTTGACAAGTATTTAAATGACAAAGTAATTAAAAGTGGAAGAACTAATTGTCACGATTAGCCAACAAAGAAAAATAATTAACTAGCCTAATCTATATATAGGGGAGGATTAGGAAGCTTCCTCCCCTCCTTCATTTCTTCTTAATTGCGTCATTAGGTCCTTAAGCCTTTAATCTTCATTAATTGCACCATTAGTCCTTTTTTCTTCTAATCTTCTTTAAACTTGGACTCTAATGACTTGTGCCTCGGGATTTCTTTTGAACTCGTCTTTTAATTCTTCAATAAAATAGACTTGAGTTCCTCGGCTTTTAGTAAACTTTCGTCTTTTAACTTTTTCTTCGATAAATCTTCAGAATTGGTCTTGGACTTCCGTTCTTTTTGCACTCTCGACTTCTTGACTTCGTCTTTTCATCTTTTTCTTCAATAAAAGCCCGTAAATGCCCGTGTTTTCTCCACTTTTCACCTTTTCGTCCTAAATCACAACAAAAACACAAACCACGCATAATTCCGACATAAATGACATAAAATACACGTTTTGGTCTGGTTATTATTGTAATTAAGTGGTAAAAAGGATGGGTGTTTACACACCTATCAATACTATTTATGGAAACACACTATTTATGGAAACATACTATTTATGGAAAATTTCTATTTTTGGAAACTAACTAATTATGGAAACCTTCTTTTTTTGGAAACTTACTATTTATGGAAACTTACTATTTTTGGAAAGTTATTATATATGGAAACCTGGTATTTTTGAAAAGTTACTATATATAGAAACCTGCTATTTTTAGAAAGTTATTTATTATGAAACATCAAGTATAATAACACATGAAAGATGAAATCCAATTAATCAAGAACACATGAAATACTAAGAAATACATTATTATACATGAAACAGTAAAACAAGTCAAGAACATGTAAAACAAGTCAAGAACAAGTAAAACAAGTCAAGAACAAGTAAAGTAAACTAATATTCAGTCAATATACATGAACACACAACTCATTCACGTCCTTTATTATGTAGCACTCATGAATTCGGAGTAGATTACTTTCCGCCTTTCATCTTCATTTCGTTACTGGACATAAGGTACGAATATTCCGTCCTTCAGTAAGGACATTCCTTTTCTATGTATGATCAGGATTACCCGTTTGCTGCCATCTGTTTTTCCTAGTAGTTTACACGTCATTACACTTTTCAGTAATTACTATGTTATGATTTTAAATTGCCTGAGTTATATACACGCATGCCATGTTCACCTAGTTATGGAGGTACCATAACCATAACACTTGAGGCACCGGTGTTATGACTCTTCCGCGACGAGAGTGATTTCTCGTGGCGTCCCTTTCAGTTATTGGCTATTATTATTATTATCATGTGGGGCGAATGGGTGCATCCTAGTACATGTTTTCAGATTTACACGGTGATTGTGGTGTGTGCTCTACACCCGTCACATGGAGTTGATCCCTCCACCCAGACTAATATAATTAGAGGTAACCCCTCTAATTGCATGAAGAGGTCACCCCTCTATGTATTCATGCACGTTGATACCTTTCATGACCTATATGGGCTCTTGACATTTAAATTACGTTTTCATGAATAAACATAAGACCTTTCAGATATAAACCATTATATAAAACATGTTCCATATTTTCCAGGACTTACACATTTTTCCGTTGCATTTTCATACTTTACTTATGTTTCAGTTATTCATATCATGTCATATATCCGTTCACTGAGTATATTGCTCAGCCGTATTTTCTTTTCATGTTCCCATATGGCATGTACTAAAGGACAGACTTAAGCATTCAAGAATACGTGCATAGGATGGAGGCTCCCTTTGACTTCATTTCTCTTATGCATTTATATGCTTCTACTTTGCTTGAACATTGTTTAATCCTTTTTCTACATTCTTTACTTATGCATGTGTGAGCTTATGTTTTGGGACCGATGTTTGATTCCGGTTTCTTTTATGGTCATTTATGTTTTAAGACATTTACCTTGCATGCTTTGATGACACGCCATAATTATCATGTAACGGTCCACTTGTCAAAGTGGGGTGTTACATAGATAGTTTGAATGAGACTGATGAAACTGGTTTTGAACAAGAATATATAGCCCCTATTGAGCTAGAGGTGGACATGAACAATTTTGATTTTGAACTTGATTTACACCTTCAAAATACGAAAAATCAGATTGTGGGGGAAAGGATTGGGGATGTCTCCATGACGAGTTTGACTTTGACTAATATATGGGTTATAATCAAGATGATTCTCTTATTGTTATTAGAACGAAGACAAGGCTGAAACAAATCAATAGTGAATATCGCGACAAGGAAGATGTAACCATGAAATTCTTTGTAGGCAAGCAATATCCAAGCATAATACCGATACATGAAGACATAAAAACGTATTCCATGGAGAGCAGGAGAAAGGTTAAAGTCATGAAGTGTGATCTAACTAGGATTTGAGTTGTTTGTCTTAGTATTGTATTATGTCCTACGAGTTCGATGGATGCAGCCAATGATGCAGGCCCTTCAAACTTTCCTTGTAGTTTAGAGTTGAAGGGCAAAAATGCAGAAACAACAAACTTGTGTGGTCAAAAGGTCAGTGAGAAGCCCATGTGCCCATGGTCCCTACACGCATCCAAAACCCAAAAGCGATCTTTGTTGGAGTATCAAAACATTTACTGACGATCATAAATGCCTCCAAACAAGAGATATTCCGATTTGTAATGCAAGATTCATATCTAAAGAGTTAAGCAAAATCATTATATCAAATCTTAAGGTCCCAAACAACGCTCTACAAGTTCAATTAGAGAAAGAATACGATATCAAAATTTCCCGGGATAAGGTTGCCCGAGCAAAACACATCGCCATGAATACATTACAGGGTGATTATAAAGAGCAATATAAGAAACTTGGGGTTATGCGATGGAGTTGAAGAGAAAAACCGAGATACAACTATCAAGATCCAGGTTGAAACAAACATCGATTTAACCCTTAATTCAAGGGTTTTTCAACGAATTTATGTTTGTCCTGGTCCACTGAAAGCAGGTTTCAGAGCAACTAAAAGGGAAATTCTGGGTTTGGATGAAACATTAATTAAAGGTTCATATGCTAGTTAAATCTTAACGGTTGTTGGTGTGGATAGAAATAATGGTGTGTACCCGGTAGCTGATGCAATTGTTGAATCTGAGTGGAAGAGTTCATGATTATGGTTCCTTGCGTGCTTAGTAAATGAGATCGGAATTAATCTTTATAAAATAAAACATTTGAACTTAGATCGTCATGGTTAGATTTGGTAATAAATTTTTCTAAACGATGATAGTTATGTTATATTGATGGTTTAAAAGCGACAAAATGATTATTGTAGATGCAAAAGTCCGTTGGGCCAATAGGTGGGCCGAATGCGCCGCCGGGCCGCTTGGACAGTCTTCTCCACAAGCCTATAAAAGAACAGCACACGTTAGCTCGCCTCGGGTGAGAGGCCCGAGACCAACTCCGGTGTGAGAGTAAGGTACTGACTGAGAGCCGAGAGGCCAATAAGATTGAGAGCCGGGTGGCCAATAAGTATGTGTAATAAATGTGTGAGTGAGAATGTATCAAATGCAGTGAATGTAAGTGGGGTATTTATAGTACTCAAAATACTGTAGCTTACTGTAGCTCCTTGGGGGCTGTTCTCCTTGAGCCTTGTGACCTGACAGGCCAGCCTTTGGCCCAGCAGCTAAAGTGAGGCTCCTGGATAATAAGGTGCGCCGCCTGCTCCCAAGAGAATATTCTCCTTGTGCCTTGTGACCTGACAGGCCAGCCTTTGGTCCAGCAGCTAAAGTGAGAATCCTGGATAATAAGGTGCGCCGCCTGCTCCCAAGAGAATATTCCTTGCTTTTGAGGCGTCTGTCAGGTTTACTCTTTGGACCGGTTGGCCGATGAGAGTTTTCTGGATAATAGGATGCTCCGTCCATTCCCGAGGCAATGACATTGCTTTTGAGGATTCTCCTTTGGTCTGTCTTTGGCAAGTGGGCCGGGACGCCAATCCGCTAGGCCACTTAGTGCGGCCTGCGTCCAAGTGATTCGTGTGCATATGGCCGTGCATATGGCCGAGCGGCCATATACGCGAACAATTATCTCAAGACTGAAATTGATCTTTATACAGAATGATTGGAACTTTAATCATTGGAACATTTGGTTTTATAAAACAAAAACCAAATTAAAAAGTTTGTGAACTATAAACGTATAAAGTTTTAGTCATGGCATTGCTCGGAGTCTGAATTCGTCATGATTATATAAATGTTTAGATTACATTCAGTCAAAATATAACAACATGAGACAAGATGACAAATAGCAACACATAAGATAAATGATGATTCCAATAGTAAAAAATGGATATCTTAAGCAAGTTTAGCAAGATACTCATCAATCGTGGTGAACTTGTAGTCAGGATAGAGCTCACTAGCCTCCACACCAAAAGAAGGCTCGATTTCAAAGTTTGTGCTGTCTCCATTTATCAAAACAGAATGCATTATGGCCAATGCAATGCTTAAGCCAAATGGAGCCTCTGCATTGATACAAACATTTATTTTGTTTAAGCATAAACAACCATGTATAAGTGTTTGAACTAACAAGAATTAAGTTGTAAATGCATTCCTTTTATTCAGACTCACCTTGGATGGTTTTTACAAATTGCTCCCCAGGAACATATGTTTTCTCAAGGGTCTTTCCGATCTTGCTTTCCCATAAGGAAGCAATTTTGTTGAAAGACATTGTATTGCCGGGAGGTCTGAAAATCAATGTCTTATTTAAGGTACGAGGGTCCTCGACTGCTTTGATGGTAACAACACCTATGTCCTCTTCTTTGATAAAAACGGCTAGCAGATAAAAAGAAATAAGGTATTAAGCGAGTTGAAATGTTTGTATTATCGCATTGTAGATTATGCATCAAAATTATCTCACCTTTCCGGGTTCCGTCCCCAATGATGGTAAGTTTCTCTCTAGGTGCGGTGTTAGTGTCCATTTGTCCAACGGTTGGTAAAAAGTACCCTGCAAAACCGTTGCAAGATACAAAAGTGTGTGGGATTTCAACTGCTTCGATCGCTCTCCGGATTGCAGCCTTTCCCTGAAAGACGCTCTTGGCTGGCTCGATCGCATTGACATGGTCGACATCCATTCCAAATTCGGAAGGTAGGAATCTCTATAATGATTTGAAGTTGGTGTTGAACTCATGTTTCTAGGTCAATTTAACTATGATATTGATTTTACGTCAATATGATTTTTTTTTTAGTTTGAAATAATTTACTTACATATTGGTATGACTTATTTATAAATATGTCAGGGTCATTTTAGAGTAGAAACTAAGAACTTAGGCATACATAAAAATTTTATGTTTTTTATTTAGACCGGTTATTTTAAAGCGGATTTTGATATAAAACAATTATTGAGTGGATGGCTGCTAGGTTGGCGCTCGTTCACTATTGGCGCACCACTCTGGCTCTCGCGTCAAAGGGGCTCGCGCCAACCGGACCAGCTCACGACAAAGGTTTTTTGTTTTGTTTTGTTTTTTTTTAATTATAAAGTGGGTATTTGTGGGTCTTTTAGACCCCTTCGACACCATTTTTTTCTCGTGCCAACCATTAACTCATAAATGTGATGCCAAAGGACTTTTGGTTCCAAAATCCTACGTAGCGGCTTTTATACCACTTTCTCGTGTCAACGTTTCCCAGTTATCTTAAGACATAACGATGTTATAATTTGAGATTTTGAGCCAGGTACATTATTGCAAAAGGACACGAAATGCACATTGTCTTTTTCAACTTTTTGTAACAGTCTAACAAATACTAAAAGAAAATGTTATGTCATTGTCATCTTCTATATTTCATTTATAAAAAAGTTACCTTCACATTTCCGGCTTCTTTAATGGCTGCAATCAACTTAACTTGGTCAGCTACCAATTCTCCACCAACTGTGGATATGACAACGTCAACTTGCTTGATAGCATTCACCAAACTACCATGATCACGAATGTCACCCTAAATTAATAATACAACATAAAAACATTAGTTTTCCTTGAGATAAAACAAGCATATGCAATTTTGTAATTACAAGTGTTTTCAGGACGGAACGAGGACTAAAAGGAACCGACGTGCAAAAAAACTTAAACGATGATAATAGCTTGACATAATTTTTTGAGATCAAATGCATTTAGACGAAATTCATTATGTGTTGGTTGTCCCATAAATACTGACTAAAGACTTACAATAACAAGTCTGGCACCAAGAGCTGTGAAATTGTCTAGAAGCTTGGCTTTCTCGGGGTGTTTGTTTGTGGTTTCTCTAACCAAAAGGAAAGTCGGGTGTCCGGATTTTATACTTGCTTCCACGACGAATTTCCCGATGTACCCGGTTCCTCCTATGATCAAGATCTTGCTTTTTTCTGCCATTCAGATGTTGCTATAAGATGAAGCCGTTGAAACGGGTTGATGTAGGGAGGAAAAGGAGGTTTGTGTGGGTTGATATGGGAATTTTTTTGGGGAGTTAGTTGAATTTAAGGAGTTAATATCGGATAATGTGAGGTTGTCAAATGTACTGTTGTAATAATGTTTGACGTGATCCAACTAACGACATCTGATAATTTAAGTAGGGGCATATTCGTACCCACTAATAATAGAAATCAAATACTCTCTTTTAATTTTTTGGTTTTTTTTTTTTATTTTTGAGTTTTTCTAACAGCACCATTATTAGTTTTTTTTAAGCATATCATTTATATAAAATAGTATTTTTAATAAATTTATTATTTCTATATGTATATATATTTAAATATTAAAATTATAAACAGTGTATATAAAAATAGAATAATTTATCTTAATTTAATGTTAAATTTTCAATTACGTTATTTAAACATGAAAAATGTTTTGTTAATTAAACGTTAATTTTCAATTATAGTATGCTTATAAAAAACCCATAGAGCTGCCGTTAGTATAACCCTTTACGTAGTATTTGTTTAGGTTTATACTTGAGAGAATTGCAAAAATAGTCCCTGTGGTTATCCGGGTTTAACAGATATAGTCCCTTTACTTTTTTTCTCGGGTTTAGTCCATGTGGTTGTGACTTATAACGGGTTTGGTCCCTTGACCATATTTTCTGTTAGTTTAACCGTTAAGTGTTAGTTTAGAGAGTTGAAATGACATAAATACCCTTTTACAAAAGTCCCTGTGATTTGTGGGGTGTAAAAAATATAGTCCCAAAATTTTTTTAACTTCGAATATTTTTACTACTCTTAAGAAATGTATTTTTGTAAAAAATTTAATATTATAAATCTTTTTAAGACATTCGAGAATTAAAAATAAATTTGAAACACTCGAAATTTATATTCTCAAAGAACTTTTTTGTATTTTTTTTAACATTCGAAATTTCAAAACTTTTTATTTTCAACCTTTCAATCAATATGAGTGGTAGCTTTTTATTTGTAACCTTTTTTTGGTAAATTTTCATAATTCAATATATACAAAGTTATCTCTATCCTTTTTATATAAAAGAAAAATTATTTTATAAATTTTAAAATATTTTAAAGAACACTTTTCGAATTATTTTATATACACATATTCTTTTCGGCTCAAGAAATCTTGGCTAAATATTTCAAAAAAATAATTTTAAATTTAAAATATTCTTTAAAAAAAATTCGATTCTTTTTTTCAAAAACTTCACAAATTTCAACAATTTCGTAAGAAAAATCGAGTATTTTTTAAAAAAATTCAAATTTTTTTAAAAAGTTGAGTATTTTAATAAAAAATCTTAATTTTCTTTGACAACATTATACTCTTGAATCAAACATTCGAATTTTTTAAATATTTGAATGTTTTAAAAAAATATTAGAAAAATCAGTATTTTTATAAAAAATATTCGACTATTTTTACAAAACATTTGAAAATATTTTAATGCTTTTTTTCAATAGATTTAAAAAATATTCGAAATTTTTTGTAATAAAATATTTGAAATATTAAAAAAAAACTGAAACATTTAGCCAAGATTTTGTTCTTGATCCGAAAAGAATATATATGTTCTTAAAAATGTTTCGTGTAATTTTTTTACATTATAAACTTTTTAAAGACATTCGAGAATTTACAAAAATAAATAAAACATTCAAAATTTATATTTTAAAAGAACTTTTTGGTATTTTTTTTAAAACATTCGAAACCTTTTTGTAAAAAATTTGAAATTTAAAAAAAATTCAAAAATATAAAAAAATCGAATAAATTTCGAGATTTTTTTAGTTAAGGAATATTCGAAAGTTTAAGAAAAACAAATATTTCAATTTCTTTTATAAATATTCGAAGTTAAAAAAATTTTGGGACTAAATTTGTTACATTCCTCAAACCACAGAGACTATTTATAAAAGGGTATTTTTGTCATTTCAACCCTCTAAACCAACACTTAGCGGTCAAACTAACAGAAAATATGGTCAAGGGACCAAACCCGTTATAAGTCACAACCACAGGGACTAAACCCGAGAAAAAAAAAGTAAAGAGACTATATTTGTTAAACCCGAATGACCACAGAGACTATTTCTACAATTATCTCTTTATACTTTTACTTTTGTTATTGTTAAAACAGAAAGTGTGAAAAAATATATGACAGATAAAGAGTATTAAATTGTCGAAAAGTATGGAACAGACTCTAACGAAAACTGTAATAGGCTGTAATATGAGGGGATAAGAGGACGGGGAAATACTTTTTAATTATACCTTATAACCTCTGAGGATCCTAATAACACAACTTTTTAAAGTAATATCTAAAATATAGCTTTTAAAAAAAAATGATCATTGCAGTTTAACTTTTCGGAGGGATAACTGTAGTATATTAGTTTGTCATTATAATAAGAACTATTACTTTTGTTTTAAAATAAGCGTTTATTTTTTATTTCTAAAGATTTTGTTTTGTATCTTTAACAAGAATTGTTTTTTGTGTTGTATAGTACTTTATGCAAATTATATTAATAATAAAATTTTAAATGTATTTTTATTTGTATAATTTTATCAATTGTTATATAACATTAAAAAAATATTTACGATTTAAATTTTGAAAAAAAAAATCAAAATAAAATGTAAACATTTATTTTGGATGGGGAAACAATTTTTTTCTCCATAATCAATTAATTATAATTTTATTATTAATTAATTAATTTATAAATTTTATATATTTTATAATAGTATTGTTAATTAAAGATAACATGATAAACTTAATTTAAATTTTATATCTATTTTTTTAAAATAATCAATTTTGAGAAAAAAAAAACATAGAATATAGTCATAGGACAGAGAGCGTAGTATGCATGTTTATACCTGCACGTCACTAATTGTGGTACGCCAATCACATCATAATATCGAAAGATGCATTGGGATCAAGTCTACCGTGTCATTATCAGCGAATTCTTTTTTTGAACGACGATTTTATTAAAAAAATAAACTAGCAAGATGCTAGAGCTACAAAGTAATTAATTAAGGGTTTTTAAGCCATTCGGTCTAGCTAAAGAAGGCTTTACATCTAAATTTTCACCAATAAAATAAACTAGAAACCACATTATCAAAAATAATTGCCTTCGGGGTGATCTTTTCTTCAAAAATCAGACTGTTGCGATAAGTCCAAATGTACCACCACATGGTATAGAAAACACCTTCAAACATCGCCTTAAGTTTTGACGCAATCCGTAAAGAAGTCATCCAAGAACACCACTCCTCATAAGTGTTTACATCAGCATGAGCAATATTCCACCAGTTAACAATTCTACAAAAAAGTTGTTTTGCCATTTGGCATCGAAAGAACAAGTGATCAGAAGTTTCTATACCATATCACAAACGGGACAGGAGATAGACTTAATATCCTTGCCACGCTTTTTGAAATGTTGAATCTTGTAGGAAGAGCACCTATCTTTATTTTCCACGCAAGCACATTAGTCTTTATCAGGACGTATTTAACCCATCTAGTCTTGGAAAGATTGGAAGAAAAACGGTTAGCGTCAACAGCTTTACGGGCTGATGCCACCGAGTATTCCCCCGAGCCCTCCAAGGACCAAGCCCATCTATCTCTCATAGGCGTTAATTTAATCTTACTGGTCAAATTCACTAACGCGTCAAATTGGACCCGTTCAACGCCCCTCCTAACAGGCCGACGAAAAGACATGTCCAAACTCTAATCGTTAAGCTTCGAGCTAACAGAATCCTCCTTGTGATTTTCTAAGGCAAACAGCCTTGGATAAAGATTTTTTGCTCCTCCATCACCCGACCAATTGTCATCCCAAAAAAAGTTAAAACCCCGTCACCCAAGTTCAACCGCAACCAATCAAGAACATTAACACCTTTTTTGCAGCTCGCGAATTTCATTAACAATAGGAATCCATCCAGCTCGAACACCAGCTTTACGGACCAGTCCAATGTTGCCATCTTTGCCATGAATGGCTTTGATGACCTTCACCCATAGGGAATTCTTTTGATCATATAACTTCCACAACCATTATATCATAAGACCTTTATTGAGAGCAAAGAGACTAGAAACGCCCAAGCCACCCTTATCTTTATCAGCTAGCACATAATTCCATTTCACCCACGAAGCTTTACGACTACCAAACTCATGATTATTAAAGAATTGACTTCCTATAGATTCAAGCTTATGAATCACACTCATCGGAACACGATAAATGGACATGTAAAATATAGGGATCGATCCAAGCACTGATTTTAAAAGGGTTAAGCGACCACCAATGGACAAAGTCTGCATTTTCCACTTAGATAGTCGAGATTTTACCCTATCTATGACATCCATCCATGCCTCCGTACGAGACATATTACCACCCACTTTAGTGCCTAGATATGAAAAAGGGGTATAGAGAGTAAGACAACCCAATCTTCCAACCGCAACTTGTACTTTATC
This sequence comes from Glebionis coronaria, assembly GCA_025667525.1. Lineage (NCBI taxonomy): Eukaryota > Viridiplantae > Streptophyta > Magnoliopsida > Asterales > Asteraceae > Glebionis > Glebionis coronaria. The sequence goes on along the minus strand of CM046875.1, from coordinate 551,122,243 downwards.
TCGGTCTACTTGAACTCCCATAATCTTGCTTTTGCTCATGTTTATACGAAGACCTGAGTCATGATAAAAACACTCTAACACATGGGTAAGAGTACTAATATTTTTTCATTCCATTGACCAACAAATACCGCGTCATCCGCATAGAACATGTGAGACAAACTTACCGATTGACTGAGTCTAATCCCTGTAAACATCTCAACATCCACCACCTTTTGAAAAGATAAATGCAAACACTCCATAACTAGAATAAATAAAAAAGGGGACAACGCGTCACCTTGCTTCAAGCCTTTAAAGAATTGAAATTCTTTAGTATGACTCCCGTTGATGAGAATAGAACCGCGCGAAGACTTTAAACATTTTTGAATCCACTCGCACCATTTATTTTCAAACCAAAACTTTTTCAAAACATCATCCAAGAAATCCCACCTAACAGAGTCAAACGCTTTCTCGAAGTCAACTTTGAAAATCAACGACCGTTTCTTCTTATTCTTGCACCAATGCAACACTTAATTAAGCATAAAAGGACCATTCAGTATTTGTCTCCCTTTAATAAAAGCAGATTGCACATCGCTAACAATATCCCCTAAAACCTTAACAAGCCGATTTGTCATGATTTTTGCTATAATCTTATATATACTATCAATGAGACTAATTGGTCTAAAATCCTTAACCAAATTAGCATCCGGAATTTTAGGAATTAGAGCGATGAAAGAGGAATTACAAACTTTTGGAATATCCGCATACATGAAAAAATGCTTTACTGCCTTGAATACGTCATTGTCAATAGTATCCCAAAACTGACGGTAGAACCCAAAAGAAAACACGTCCGGACCCGGAGATTTATCGGACCCGCAATCCCACATGGCCTGTTTAAGCTCCTCTTTCGACACGTCGTATTCTAACTCGGCTTACTGCTCAGGGGAAAGACAATTCGGAAAGGAAATGTCCACAATAGCACGTTGGTCTGAAGGTGTATCAAACCTATTACAAAAATAATTATAGACCTCCCTTTTAACGTCAGTCGGTTGTTCTTGCCAAACACCATCGACCATAACCCCTTGAATATTCATTTGGTTCCTCCTTTTATTTAGAACCCCATGAAAGAATCGGGAGTTCTCGTACCCTTCAATCGACCATTTGATCTTAGCCTTTTGAGCCAAATCCATTGCTTGAAGCTTCTCAATACGATGAAACTCGTTGACCACTTCCAATCGTTTAGCGGCCATCGTATCCGACCCATTACCACTGTCTATAACCGCGTCAACGTCCTGAGATCTTCCTTATATTTAACAATCGCGCTGATGTTACATTGTCTGTTTACCTTGAGCCATTCCCTGCTTTTAGTCTTGATAAATTTGAGCTTACCCATTAAATTGCACATACCATTAGATGTGTTCACAGGGGAAATGCTCCATTGATCAATGACGAAATTAGAAAATCCATCCAGCTCCACCCAATGATTAAAAAACGGAAAGGAACAGGCCCATAGTCATAAGAAACTTCTCGCAATAAGATAGGACGATGGTCAGACAAATATCTATCCACTGTAATAGCATAAATATGAGGGCACTTAATAAGTAAATTCTCTGAAATAAAGAACCTATCAAGTTTGCTCATTTTTTTTGCAGACTTGTGACACCAGGTGAATGCACTACCTCCCAATTGCACTTCGACTAAGCCCGCGGTAGCAATAAAAGAATTAAAATCATCTGCACCTTGAGCGTTAAAAATGGAACCAAATCTATCGGATTTATATCGCACTTCGTTAAAGTCACCCATCATAACAATCTCTCATGTCCAACTATTCATAGTATGCAGCAAATAATTCCATAAAATGCGTTTCTCTTTATGGTTATGAGGACCATAAACCACCACAATAAGCACGTCAACTCCGTTTTTGAGCCACACACCCCGAAGAATAACAAAAGAATCAGAAATCGTATGATTGTGTTTCTGAAAAGATCTCGGATCCCAAGCACCTAAGATTCCTCCTGAGTTACCAACCAAGTTACTATGAGAATATTCAAACGCAAAGTTGCCCCAATAGCTTTTAACACAACGAAGATCCATACTCTCCATTTTGGTTTCTTGAATTGCTAAAAAATTAACTTATTACTAACACACAACTTCCTAACCCAATATTTTTTGGCCTTTTGGGCGATACCTTGAACGTTTAGGGACAAATAATTCATCGATAATACATCGACGCTCCTTGAGATTTGATAATCTCTAATAAATTATTCTCGCACCCTTCCATATTGTAACCCATTGTCTGACCAACTTTAACCACTTATGATCCGCCTGTACGTAGTATTGTTGATGTCTTGAAGCTCCCCGAGCATACTGAATCACCTTTTGAAACATCAAAATTACAAACCTCCTCATTAACATTATGATTTCCCTTCACATGTTCTGCGTCCAAGTCAACCAGGTCACCTGGGTGTGTATCCAGGAGGATGATCAGGACCTGAAACTACCACATTAGGTATAACGTTGTTAACTTTTCCTCTGTCTCCAAGAATTGGGTAAATATCGAAAGGATCCTCCGACTCATCTTTCTTCGACCCATTAGACTCGTCAAAGGATGTGTCAGGAACCGTTTCAACCTTGCTATTCACATCATTATTTTCTGAATCCAGTTCGTTATTTATTCCTTCCATAGAATCATCTATCAAAATGCCATCCTCCGTTTCATCATCATCCTTAGGTTCGTTCGAAGGATCTGGTGCCCACCCCGGGGCCTCCTTAGCCCGAATCCAAAACACCTTACCACGATAAATCATCTTAAAAGATTCAAAGATGTTCGTGTGAAGCATAGTGTATAAGCACAATCGTTTGGAGTGAAAACAACCATCTCTTTGTTCATCTACACCCAAGAGATTTCCCCGTTTAGAAACAATTTTTTTTAAATTGTTCCTTGACCAAAGTTTAAAAAGAACCCCTTCTATCTCTACTCACACAATACGACCCTCCGGATTAAAGTCAACAGAAGCTTGCTTCAATTCTGAGAACCATGATCCCATTCCATCATTCTTAATAAATAGATCTTTAGACTCACTAGTAGCAAATTCCAACAGAACCCATAATTCACCCATATAACTGATATTCAATTCGTCAAAACCTTCAAAAGAAAATGCAGTCTTGAGGTTAGCTAAAGACTCGATTTCCTTAACTCTTCCTAACAAAGCATTAGTAACATCCGTGGAATTTAGACAATCATCATCTATAACTAGAGCAGGACAAGAATCGCCTCTTAAGTCAGACGAGTGTTTGGCTTTCACCACGTTAACATAGAAAGTAGGACTGCTCTCTTTTCGTACTACCTTATGCGGTTTCTGAAATACACCCTTGTTAGATGCAGAACTTTTTTTCTCTAAAGGTTTATCTGTTTTTATAGCAGTTCTATGAAATTTAGCAAAGTTGGCATGAAGCTTAAATCGGTCTACCCAGACAGTGGACAAGTTATTCACCAGGCGCTCCTCATTAAAAACATTTATGAAACGAACAAAACTGAATCGCTTCCCTAGTTTTGATCTCTTCGTTGGAATATAAGCATCCACAACATGACTGTATCTGTTACAATGATGAAACAGCTCTTTGGTAGTATTTTTTTTTGGAAAATTAGTTACAAAAATTGAAGTGGATATACGACCCACATCGTCCTCTCTCGATCTATGGCTACCCATGATGATTTTATTTCTATGGATTGAAGGGAGATCAAAGAGATCAAGAAAATAAGATACAATGAAAGGTAAAAAATGGTAAAATGAGTAGAGGAAGGAAAAATTAAAAAAGAGAGTTGGCAAACCTTAAAACAAGCCACCTAAAACAAAAACCCAAACATGTCGAATCAATTAAAAAAGATGCAAACAAACATCAAACCAAGATCAATTACCTCCCCCGGTAGATCAATTGGTCACAGAAAGATTAGGGGGATCGAAATCACAAGCCTAAGTTTCTCACAATTAATAGCAGCAGAATCGAAATCATAAGTACGATTAGAGGTGGCAAATCTTGCCCATTTTAATAAAAGGATATTTACGTTCATATCTTTCCACAATTTTGTAATTACATCAATATCCTTGCAGATTTAATAATTACTTCAATCTCCTTATAAAATTGTATAATTCACACGTACATCCAATAATACAATCTTATTATTTTTTTAAATAAAATATTAGACGTGGGTGGCGTCGTCGTGTTTGGGCTGACTACAACCAGCCGACGTCGTGGGCGACGGCGCGAGCCCATGGCGCAGCCAACCACATCGTGACTCACGCCATGGGGCTGAGTTATACTTTTTTTTTAATTTTATTTTTTTTTTGAAAATTTAAAAATTTGTATTTGTATTTTTATTTATGAATAAAATTTGTTTTTAGTTTAAAATAAATTGTTTAAAAAAAAGGGTGGTGAGGTGACGACGACACGAGAATGTTGGTATTAACCAGGGAAGGGGTTGAGCCATCGTGAGGAGTTTTGATATCATGGAAGAAAAATATGATGTGACATCACTTTTTTTCCCATGACATGAGTTTGATAGTTCAACTGTACCTAAAATTCTTACAATAGCATAATTTTTTAGATAGCAGCAAACATGATTCCAAACATATACTCCATACCTAATTATTACAGATTAAATTGCTTATTTATGATAATGGCTCCAAAACTCATTCTAATAACCAATTTTAATGCACGTAAAAACAAGAAATGAAACCCAACTGATACTAAACTACACTACTGTAAGAAACCTTCGTTGGAATATGTAGACAAATAGGTAGGTGGTATACAAATCATGTGAAACAATTAATTAATTAATTGGAATCACACTCTAATTCGATGAAAGTAAATCAAACGTATATAAATTGTTGATATATAAGTTTAGAACTCTTCAGTTTTTCCAGCAAGAATCTAAAGGTAGGAAGGTAATAAACTTGTTAAAATGTTTTTTCAGTTTTAAAATCTGAAAAATAGAATAAAATTATGTTTTTGGATATAAATGTTATTTTAAAGTTTTGGAAGGATATTAAAGTAATTATAAATTTTGTAAGGATATTGATGTAATTTTAATGTTTTGTAAGGATATATATGTAAATGCCTTTTTAATAAATATGAGCATTTTTTAATATTTTTAAAAAAAGTATTTGGCATTTTTTGCCTATTCTTTACGGGCACACATGTAAGAAATTAAAAGGGCTTAATGGGCGCACATGTAAAATATTAATTAGGTTACTCGGAGATATTTTGTATTTAATTTTTTTATCCCCGATTTTCAAACAAATATTTTTATTTTTAATTATACATTTTTATATGTTTTTATCCTGTTTTAATTTGCGCCCGTTTGGCTCATCCGTTTCGTCCACTCATTTTGTCCGTGCTCGTTAACCCGCGTCTATTTAACTCGCTGCCCGTTTAGCCCGCCGTCCACCCGTTTTGTCACGTCTAAGTACGATATATAGATTATATAATCGATAATTATGTTGTTATAGTGGACATTGACTAGAAGAGTCTAGAAGGCATAATATTCCTTGTTATCATCGCATATTTAAATACTAAACTCGCTCTATAGTTTATTGAAATAGAAATATTTTATGGTTAGAAGAGGTTAGCTGATTTGGGCATTATGTCTCAAAAGCAGCCAAGGGGTTTGTACGAGTGAGCGCAACGTAAATGAATTTGTGCCCTAGTTGAGGAAAAAGAAAGAAACGTTTGACTACAAGGTCGGATTTCTATATATTTAAAAAAATTTATTACTAATAAAAAACAATTATCAACTTTTACAGCATTAGATCCGTGTACCCGTCGATTCATTGTGGTATACAATGCTAGTGTTCATAAGATATCACTAGTGATATTCTAATGATAAATATTTTTCATCAAATTTACAACTTTAGTTCATTTGCTGTTTTTTTACAACTTTTGAATATTTTGACAAAAATGATTTTTTTTGGTGTTTTTTATGTGATTTAATCTTAGGTAATGAACGATTAAGATTAGTCTCTTAGGACATCTACTATGGTCATTTCAAGAATAAGTTCAAAACATATGAAAATATCTATAATTTGTATTAGCAATAGTGAGTTGAGGTTTAATATCCATGTGAAATGAAGAAGTCTAAGATTTTTAAAAAACGTATTTTTTTACTTTTAAAACCATTTAAAAATTAATGATATTTAAAAACCTAAATTTTTAAAAAAACATTTAAAAAGTTTCAAAAAAATAAAGATTAAAAAACATTTTTTAATTAGTAACTATACTTTTCTTCCAAAAGTTTAAGATATTTTTTTAAACTGTAATTTTTTTCTAAATTTTTTTTGAAAGAAATTTATTTGTTATTTTCAACTTTAAAGAAAAAACATAAAAACATTTATTTTTTTCTCAAAATTCTCCCAAAAGTCTTTTCTTTTCAAAAATATAATGTGTAATGAATAAAACGAGATATATAGCCCGTGCGCTTTGCAGCGGAAGATGTAAGATCAACGGTTGTGATGGACCGTTAATATGCATGATTATTCGTGTCAATGACTGAGCTTGGAGAAACGAATAATTTAAGGACTATTTCGTTAAAAAAATATTAATTGTGTATTAAGTTTTAGTTTTTTTTTATAAAATTATACATATGTTAAAAGCATTGCAATATTGGTTCATTTGATTCGCAATTCGACGTTCTTTTCAACGGTATTTTTTTCTCAAAAGAATTACTAGTAGATATGGGCTTCATATTTGATAAATAAACCTTGTTTTATCAAAAAAATGTAAATAATTAAAAGTCCAAATTCGTTTTTTAAGTACTTTTCATAATGTAAGAGGTTCTTTTGGAATCTTTTTTTATTTACGTGCATTTATTTTAGTAGGGTCTTAAAACGATACCGCATAATATATACGACGTATATAGCCCGTGTTTTGCGACCAAGGGTGTAAAACCTATGGCTAGACTGTATCGATAATATCGAATGATTGTTCGATAAAAAAATATTTTAAATTTGTATTACGTTTCAACATTTTTTTATAAAATCATGCGTATATCAAAAGCATTTCAATATTTGGCTCGTTTGGTTCACCATTGGACGGGCTTTTCGATGTGGTTTTTTCCCCTAAAAATCGATAAATATACACTTCATAATTGATAAATAAACTTTGTTATACCCAAAATATGTGTATAGTTAAAAGTCTAATGTTGTTTTTGTTATACTTTACATAATGCGAGGGGTTATTTTGTAAAATTGGTTTTTAATTCACGTAGTGGGATTATTTTGTAAAATTGGTTTTTTGTTCGCTAGTGGGAGCATTTATGTTTTGGTTAGATTTCAAAACGGCATAGACAAATGAATAAAACGACGTTGCAAAGTTAAATACGACATCGTTTCCCACCAAATTTAATATATATTGTAATTGTAAAGTAAATACACACCATGGTGTATTTTACACCGCAAAATAACTTAACTCTTTATATGAATCCTATAAACTAGACGGGTTAAATCTTAAAAGTGTATGTTAAATTTAACCTTATAATCTGATATCCTTATGTTGAGGGACTTATTGTGGTATTTATGTAAGTGTAGGGACTAGAGTTGACAACTCTGGATTACTGACTCTTGGACTCTGGATTATGGGCTTATTGGTGGTGGGCTTTGGATAAATGAAGGCCCAAGGCCATGGGTTATGACCGTTGCTTGTTTTTTTAGAGTATATTACCTTAACTCTTTCAGAGTTAGAGTTGTGAGAGTTTTATGTGTGAGTGAGCCGTCATGGTGTATCACCTCCACTATTTCTATTGTTGATTTATCTGTTTTTTTGTTTTAACTTGTAAGACTATTATCAAGATAGATAATAGATCCACATCAGTTTAATCTATGGTGGATTCTTGTTTTTTATGATCTCTCTCTTTGTTTTGAATAGTTTGATGTTAATAAAAGTGTTTTGAATCATCATATCTTGTTTTTCTACATGGTATCAGAGACAGGTTTACGAATCTGACTATGTTATTGTGAAAAGGTTTTTGATAAAATCCCTTTCTTTTGATACTTTTTTGACATTGGCTTTTAAAGTTGTTTTTCCTTTGAATCTGCTATTGAAATAGCATTATACTCTCTCGATTTACAAAACCCCCAATTTTTTGAAAAAAATTAGGGTTTGACTTTTTTGGGGATCTTTTGATTTAAAGGTTCCGGTGACTAATTGGTGGTACTTTTGGGACTCTTGTGGCATTCTCACTCTCATAAGTGGTGAATCCCTAATTTGTTTTACAAAAATTAGGGTTTGCTATTTGTGATTTGTTCTTGAGGTCTCTTGGTATTATTAGGTTACTTTGGTGGCAGATTTGTTGGCGTTATTGATTTTCCCTAATTTTTTTCCAAGAAGGAAAAATTAGGGTTTGTCACTTGGAGGTTTTGATATCTTCTAGATTAAGTGAATCTAGAAATATCATATCGATCGTGCTTGACTTTTAGGTATCAATGTAACACCTCTCATCTTTATCATTTTTTATTCCTATTTGGTTTATTTGCTTATTCGTTTATTTGTTGATCTATTGGGTTGGTTGTATTTTTTTTACCTTATATTTCTGGATCCTCACTCATTGCTTGCCCTTGACCTGCCACCCTTGAGTGGTTTGGAAGTCTGGGAACTTTGTTGGCAATGATGTGAGTTGTTTTCTAACCCTTGTGACCCCTCACCATGTCTGACCATGAGGAGTCTGCACATGGTGATGATGATACTTTGAGTGTGAGTGATCCAGTCACACCCATTAGTAAATTGGACTTGAGTTACCCTTTACATTTACACCCCAATGATACTGTTGTGTTGACTTGTGTGAGTGTTAATCTTAAAGGCACTGAAAATTATCAAGTTTGGGCTAATGCTATGTTATTGGCTTTGGAAAGAAAAAACAAAATTGGTTTTATTGATGGGTCTTGATGAGATTTTGGGAAAAAAATGTGATAGAGTTAATGTTGTGGTTCTTGGGTGGATTTTGAATTCTATATCTGAGGAATTATTTCTTGGTCAAATTTTTTCAAAAAGAGCTAAGCATGTTTGGAATGAACTTAAAGAAACTTACCATAAAGTTAATGGGTCTGTTATATTCAATCTTCATCATAAGATCAATACTCTTAAGCAAAATGGGTCTAATTTGTCTGATTATTACCATAAATTGAATGCTTAATGGAAACTATATGATGCTATGATTGAGTTTGTTAATGCAATAATGCCTAAAAACGTTACTTGCATTTTTCGGTCTTGCTTAGTTTTGATTACGACAATATGTAAAAACAAGCATTTACGAAAACAACGAAAAACGAATTCTTGAGTTCAAGTATTTTTCATTTTACCCATTTTCACTTAAGGTAACCTGTAAGGGAACTTGCTTCTTGCTGCTTCTTGCTGTAGTTTCATTAGCTGCATATATGGAATTAGCACGACCCGGCGATCAAATTCTTGGTGGGAATCATCAACTTTATAATGTTTTAATCACGGCTCACGCTTTTTTAATGATATTTTTTATGGTTATGCCGGCGATGATAGGTGGATCTGGTAATTGGTCTGTTCCGATTCTGATAGGTAAACAAGTACTAACCTTAATCAAGTGATCAAGTGATTTAATCTTTTCTTAAAACTCACTTTTTATTAAGTGTGACAAGTTTTTATTAAACTTTCTTTTTAAGAAAATGTTTTATTAAATTAATTATTTGAAAATGGCATATTCTTATTTGGATAGGAATATTCTATCAGGATATTTTTTAAGCCAGATATGACCTCCACCACTAAAGGACAAAAAGGGAGCGGAGTCTAGTCCAGCGGTACCTTAGCTCCTAGGCGGTACCTTATCGATAAGGTACCACGGGCTAAGATAAGGTACCGCGGGCAGATATAGCTGTTGGCCCCTTTGTCCTATAAATAGTGGACCATTCTCAGCTTTTCAACTCACCTCTTTTGCACATCTATTTCCAGATTCAAACACTCTTCTTTAATCACTCAAATCTTTGATCATTTGTTTGATTACTACTTGTTTAAGAAATGAATCTTGTTCTTCCATCCCTTCCTCTCCAAGTGCAAAGAGAAGAACAGTATCCTTGTGAAGTGTTGAGTCCACCACCAAAGATCCATCGAAGATCTAATTTTATACACTTGTAGTTGTGTCATAGTTGTGAAGATCCAAGTAGCTGTGTCTATTTGGAAGTTGTGTATGTACTAAGTATAGTTGTGTAGATTGGTCCTAGCTACGATTAGGGCTCGACTTTTAGCTTAGAGTCGGAAATTGGTTAAGCGACGTGTACGGTTTTATCCACCATAAGGAGCTTGTTGTGTAGTGAACTCTCGAGTAAGGAGTACTCGAGGAGTGGAGTAGGAACGAGGAGTGAGCTTCGTTGTCGAACCACTATAAATCCTTGGTGTTCGGTTTGATCTTTCTTTACCCTTAACTCTTTACATTCTTTATTCTTTATGCATATACATTTGTTAGTATTAGCTTAGTTACACTATCATTCTTTATTCTTTGTGCATATATTTTTGTTAGTATTAGTTTAGTTACACTATCATTGTTCATATTGTGCATAAGAAGATTTCACATATTTCCTCAAGCCTAAGTTTTTGAAAAAAGATTTTTGAAAACCACATTTTAACAAGTAAATATAAGAAACTATTCAACCCCCCTCCCCTTCTAGTTTCTGCAATTGGTATCAGAGCAGGTTGCTCAAGAATTTTTAAAGTATATTGTATTTTAAAACTTGAATCGATATATGGATTCTAACAAATACCTAGAAGGGCAATCTATGCAAAGACCACCACTTTTTGAAACCGATAGTTTTATTTATTGGAAAAATAGATTTGAAACTTATGTGAAATCAAAAGATTTAGATCTTTGGCATGTTATTACCAATGGTGATTTCTTACCCTTTCAATTTAATGAAGTTTCTAAAACAAAAGAATTGGTCAAGCTAATGACGATACTAAAAAGAAACTTTCAAAAAATAATGAGGCTAAAATGGTGATTTATAATGCTTTACCTAAGAAAGAGTATGAAAGAATTTTTATGTGTGAAACCGCTAAAGATATTTGGAACACTCTTTTAGTAACCCACCAAGGTAATAGCCAAGTCAAAGAAAGCAAAATCGATCTTCTTGTCCAACAATATGAACAATTTGTCATCTTAGAAGATGAAACTATTGATAGTGCATTTGTTAGGTTTAACACCATTATTACTAGTCTAAAAGCACTTGATGAAGGTTTTTCTAGCAAGAACAATGTTAGGAAGTTTCTAAGGGCTTTACATCCAAAGTGGAGAGCAAAAGTCACGGCGATTGAAGAATCGAAAGATCTCTCAACTTTATCACTCGATGAACTCATAGTCAACTTGAAGGTTCATGAGATGATAATTTTGAAGGACTCGGAATTAGTGAAAACCAAGAGTGAAAGGAAATCTCTTGCACTTAAAGCCAAGAAGGCACAAAGTGACCATGATAGTTCCTCGGAAAGCGATGATGAGGAGTATGCATTGGCGGTGAGAGATTTCAAGAAGTTCTTCGAGGTCAACACGTTAGGCAACCCAACAATGACAAGAAACCATTCTCAAAGAATCGGTTTGCCAAGAACGAGAAAGGTGATAGGAATTGCTTTAGATGTGGTGATCCAAATCACTTCATTGGTGATTGTCCAAAGCCCGCTCGTGATAAGAACCACACGGCGTTCGTTAGTGGCGCTTGGAGCGATAGCGGTGAATATGATGATGACAACCCCAAAGAGGAGAAATGTCTTATGGCTCACACTTCTAAAGAGGTACATTCCGAAACCGAATATTATAGCAATGATAGTTCCACTCTTGATGATACTGAATTTGAAGGCAAATATGATAGTTTACACAAACTTAGTCTTAAATTCATAGAAAAGAATAAAACCTTAAAATCAACCAAAACTAAGCTTGAAAATGAGATCAATGAACTTAGGGAGAAATTGGCAATACTTGAGAAAAATAAAGAAGTAGATTTAGGTTGCTTAAGTTGTGAGAAACTTAGATTAGAGAATGAAGATCTCAATAGCACCTCCATTAAATTGGAAAAGTTCACGAAATGTACTAGTGCTCTTGATGATATGTTAAACAAAAAAGTTCATTCTAAGGAAAGACTTGGTCTAGGTTTTAACTCAAATTAAGCCTCAACTAAAGAACCAAAACAAGTCAGGTTTTCACAAAACACGCCCACTGTACGCGGTTCCAGATTGTATGGGGCGATTCCTTATCACTAGGGAACCGCCGCCATAGATAAGGTACCGTGGGCAGAGGATGATTTTGGTGAAAATTCTGAACTTTCTGAAAAGTCTAAGTTAGATGAAAAACCAAAGCATCTTATTGTTAATAAGGTAAAATTACCCATACTTGAAGACAATGCTATTGATAAGTTCTACAAGCCATTAAGTAAACCTATCATGGGAAATAGAAGTTTATTAAGACCATCTTCTACTCCACCTAGAATACGGAATGAGTCTAAGCTTAGAAGTAGAACGACAACGCCTAGAAAAGATAATCAAAACAATTCACGACCTAGAAGTAAAACTCCAACACCTAGAAGGAATAATCATAACTCTAAACCTAGATCAAATACACCTAGGAGAAATAATGAACAACAAAATGGTTACTTGAATTACTACCCTCCTCCATTTTGTTCTCCATGGGGAACCCCTCCTTCATTCATGCATCCCAACCAAATGCAAGGGATGTTTGGAACTAACAATTTTGGACCCATGAGATATTGGGGACCAAATGTTTGATCTTGTGTGTTGTTACCTAGATATGCTTGGGAATTGATTTGGAGCCCGACGAGTGGATTACGCATAGTGGATGTTCTAAACACATGACGGGTAATCGAAGTTTGTTCTCGCATTACAAAGCATATGATGGAGGTAACGTCACATTCGCTAGTAGTCTACGTGGTAATATCATTGGCAAAGGTACGGTTTCTCTTGACTCCATGACCATTGAAAATGTTGAGCACGTAGATAACTTAGGGTTAACCTTTTAAGTATAGGTCAAATTTGTGATAATAAGTGTAAGGTCATCTTTTCGGAACATGACAGTGAAATCATAAAAGATGGAAAAGTCATTGGAAAAGGTATTAGAAAGCATGGGCTTTATGTTATGAAGGTTAATAAGAAGTCAAAAGACAACATATGTCTTGCGACTATAGATGATAGTTCTACTCTTTGGCATAGGAGATTAGGTCACGCTAATATGTGTTTAATTCAATCTTTAGTCTCTAAGGAGTTGGTAAGACACCTCCCCAAGATTAAGTTTGATAGTCACTTTTGTGATGCTTGCAAAGTTGGAAAGCAAGTTCAATCAAGTCACAAAGCCAAGAATTTGGTTTCGACCTCTCGGTGCTTAGAGCTCCTACATATGGATCTTTTTGGACCTTCCGCCATACGGAGTTATTGAGGTAACCTTTATATCCTAGTTATAGTTGATGACTATTCTAGATTCACTTGGACTAGATTTTTGGCATCGAAGAATGAAGCTTTCGATCATTTTGATATCTTTAGTCGAAGAATTCAAAATCAACTAGGATGTCCAACTATCTCTATTAGGACGGATCATGGTAGGGAATTTGATAATGAAGTGTAATTTGGTGCCTTTTGTGAAGCTCATGGTATTACCCATAACTTCTCGGCTCCTCGCACTCCACAATCAAATGGGGTAGTTGAAAGGAAGAATAGGACTCTCCAAGAGATGAGTAGGACGATGTTAAACGAGCAATCTTTGCCTCAAAAGTTTGGGTGCAATGCCGTGGACACATCGACTTATATTCTCAACCGAATTCTTATTCGACCTTTCCTAGGAAAGACCCCCTATGAGATTCTTAAAGGTAAGAAAACCTCATTGGAATACTTTAGGGTGTTTGGAAGCAAGTGCTTTATCCTCAACACCAAAGACTACCTTACCAAGTTAGACCCAAAGTCTTACGAAGGTATCCTTTTAGGTTATTCCCAAACTAGCAAAGCCTACATAGTCCTAAATAGAACCTCGGGGGTTATTGAAGAATCACTCAACGTAACCTTTGATGAAACCCCTCCTTCACCCAAGACACCACCATTGGTTGATGATGACTTGGATGAATTAGAAGTAGTTAAAGCCAAAGAGGTTAGAAAAATAGGAGTTGAAGACCTTAGTGTTAAAAAGGAAGTAAACATTAAGGAGTCTAGGGATCATACTCTCAATAATGTCATTGGTGACTTAAATCAAAGGACCCTAAGATCTCAAGTCCAAAACCAAAGCAACTTCTTTTGTTTCGTCTCCTTGATTGAACCAAAGAATGTTAAAGAAGCTTTGTCGGACGAGAGTTGGGTTATTGCGATGCAAGAAGAATTGAATCAATTCGTTGCCAATGATGTTTGGGAACTTGTTCCTCCACCTAGAAGTTCTACCATTATAGGAACCAAATGGGTATATAGGAATAAGTTAGATGAGAATGGTGTTGTGTCTCTTAACAAAGCTAGACTTGTAGCACAAGGCTATAATCAACAAGATGGAATTGATTATGACGAGACATATGCATCGGTAGCTAGATTAGAATCTATTAGAATCCTTTTAGCCTTCGTTTGTGCCTTAGATTTTAAGCTTCAAGAAATGGATGTAAAGAGTGCATTTCTTAATGGTTTGATCAATGAGGAGGTATATGTGGCTCAACCTCCCGGCTTCATTGATTTTGAGAAACCGGACCATGTTTACAAGCTTAAGAAAGCACTTTATGGACTCAAACAAGCACCCAAAGCTTGGTATGATAGACTTAAAGCGTTTCTTGTTAAACATGAGTATACCATGGGAATGGTAGACAATACACTCTTTACAAAGAAGAAAGGTCCTCACCTCATAATCGTACAAATATATGTTGATGACATTATATTTGGCTCAACTTGTCAAGAATTGTGTGATGACTTTGCCAACATCATGCATGATGAGTTTGAAATGAGTATGATGGGAGAACTTAACTTCTTTTTAGGACTCCAAATTAAACAAATGGACGATAGTATTTTCTTTAGTCAATCTAAGTACGCTAAAGAAATACTAAAGAAATTTGGATTAGAAGAATCTAGACCAATGAAGACCCCTATGGCCTCTGAAACTAAGAGATTTTGCTTACCCTTTTTATTTTCTATTATCGTTCCTCGACTCGACTCGAATTTGATTTCCGGTTTAACGTATCGACTTAACTTGTTTTTGGTAAAGATAACTTTGGAATTTTTTTAAACTAACTTAAATCTGTTTAATTAAAAAATCAATTTAAAAACTATTTTAAACTAATTTATATAAAAACTTTTAAATGAAATCTATTTTTAATGAAACTTAAACTATTGTAAAAAGACGATTTTTAAAAAGAAAATTTTAAATCTAAATTTGAAAACTAATTAATTTAAACTAAAAACTTTATAATAAAAACAATTTTAAAATAAATGAAACCAATGAAAATAATTTTTAAATTAAAATGAAACAAATTTTAAAACTATTTAAAATAAACTCAATTTTTTTTTTATCTTTTGATAAAAACTGAATTAAAACTGAATACAATTTAAAAACTTTTTAATTAACTTAAAACTAATTTACACTAGTTAATTAAAAGCTGCCAGAAGTTAATTCCCTATATTAATTAAACAATGTGTATGGTAACACAAAAAGAGCACTAGCAGAGTTGGTTGGGGCGTTTGGTTTGAATGCGAGAGGTAGAGGGTTCGAGCCCCAGCAGACCCTGTTTTTGCTTAATATTTATTTTGTTATACTTTTTGTGATATATTTGGGAACCAACAGTTCAAATGTTTATCAGCAAAACCAGTAAACTAATAAGCTATATCAACAAAATAAAAAAACAAACAGACATCTTAACAAATAAGCAAAGCAAAAACTAAAAATAAGAAAATGAGAAAGCAAATAAGCATAAGATAAAATAACAATTAACAAATACTATGAAAGGCTGAATAAAATAAGCAGATTAGAATCTAAATAACTAAATTAGATAAGCAATGAAAAACTGAAAAAAACGAATAAGTTTAAACAGCTAAACAGTAAGCAGGTAATCCAAAAATACAAATTCTAAATAAGCAAACTCAGCAGACTACTAAGATAAAATCAACCACTATTTAAATCCAAATAATCCTTATCAACTAAACCGAAATAATCAGTAACTTAACAAAGACATAGAAGATCTAAATAAACCTGATAACCAAACAGGAACTTAACCCAACAGATCTATAAGCTACATCGACTAAGCATTCATAAACCAAAACAATCTTAAACTCGCAACTGATTTAAACGAAAACTTAAACCAAACTGGATATATTAAGCAAATCCAAACATATCTATTAAACTAAAGTAGATCCAACAACTTCAAAGCAGAAACTCAATAAATCAACTTAACAGATAAACTGTAAATAAGCAGTACCAAATTATCAATAAGCAAACAAAGCAGATTATCAACTAAATAATAAAATAAAATAAGAAAATTAAAAAAAAAGAAATAAACACCTTGTGGAGAAACCGTTGTGACGAAGATCGGCGCTGAGCCGTCTTATCAACCGAAAACAAACACCGTCTTCATCATCTCGACTCCAACCACTCGAACCAAACAACTTTTCGAACCAAATAGCACCAATCGAACAATAACAGTTGAACAGTAACCCTTTCTTATTTTTTTTATTTTTATTTTTTTTCGAATGATAATAACCAAACTTGAATAGTAGAATAAAAAAAAACTTTAAGTAAATTAAAGATTACACTTAACAGAAAGGAAACGAAAATTAATAAACAGTAATATCAAGATAATAAACTTCAAATTGAGATGAGATTAAATAACAGTAAACTTTTCATTAATTAAAATTAAAATTACATTAACTGGAAATTTAAAAAAATACAAGATTAACTCTAAACCTAATTTACTGAAAATAAAAATTAAAATTAAAGCTATCCCAAAATACATGTGAGAGGGAGTTTTTATAGGAGAAAACCCCTGAAAACTTCCTTCTTCTCCTTGGTGGCCAAGGCTTAAGATCACAGCCGTCTATTCATTTCTCTCTCTTTTTCTTCTCATCGAACGGTTGTCATTAATTTTTCCCACGGATTGCCAGCATGGAATGGTGATTGGTGGATTTGTGTACCACGTCGGGATTGATAGAGGACCACCTTGGGTGTTTTGATCCGATTCTTTTGGGGGTTTAATTTCTTTTTGGGTGAATTACCTATTAAAGGTAAAAGCCCCATTTTTTTAGTGGTAATTTTTGGTGATTTTGATTAGGGTTTGGGGTAAAGGGAGATGGTGCCTGCGTATTTTTAGGGAGAGAGGATGGAAGGTGGGTGGGTTTTTGTTTTTATTGATTGAAAATGGAAAAAAATAAAAAACGTTTATTAATAACTGTGAATGGGTAGGGGTTGCGAGTGGATTACACGTGTGGGGTGGGTTAAACGTTTATTTAAAACGTGAAGTGAAAAAGTGAGTTGACTTTTGACAATAAACATTTGACCGTCCCAATTTGTTTAACCGTCCCAAATTTGTGCAATGCATTGGGCTTAGGAAATTCAATGGGCTTGTGGCCCAATTATCAAACAAATCATCCGTCCCATATAGTCTTGGCCCAAATTTATATACTTTCATCCGTTTGATAAATAAAGAGAAATGGATATTGGGCTTTTTAGGCCCAATTTCCAAGTGTGGGACCCACTTGGCCCGAAATTCTCGTAAATAATTAAATTCACTTAATCGAGCTCGATTTCGGCTTTCTTTGATCATTTCTTCAAAACCGTGTCGGTTTAGCCGGTTTTCGATATCTTGGGCACACTTTTGGTCTTTTGACTTTGTCTTCGTCTCTTTCTTGACTTTTCTTCGATATTTGACCGTGAAATCCCGTGTTTTCTCTTCTTTTGATCATATGTACCTATTTTAACACAAAAACACAAAACCACGCGTAATTTCGACTTTTATGATATAAAACACATGATTCGGTCTTGTTTTTCCTTGATTTTAGTGGCAAAAGGATAAGTGTTTTCACACTTATTAAATCCCCTACACTTGACCATTGCAATGACCCCATGCAATGCATTATTTCAAAGCATAAGTTACATTTTTCTCATAATTAACCCATCTCGGCCTTTATTACCATAAGCTATTATTACTATAACGAAAAGATAAAAACTTAAAAGGAGACAGAAGTTATAACAATTTATTTTAACTTGGAAATTTATTTGGTAGGAGAAACTCGTAAAGAAATCTAAGACTTAGATTAGGGCTTTGGTGTCATGAATATTAATCACCCTCAAGTTTCACGTTCCCCACACTAAGCTTAAAAACGAGATCATTGTTATTACAAGTTAGCACAAGTAACACTTACTCATGTGGTTTAGTTAATCACTTAGACCCCCTTATTCCTACGGTGTATCTCTTGTATTTTATTTTTGTCTTGAATGATCACGAGGATGCATTTTTGACTTATTTCGAAAATTTATTAAGGCCGAAATTAAAGTGGGACGAGTTAATCAATAGTTAGCTAAAGGACAAAATCTTTTAAAACGGCTTCTCGAAACCTCATAAAGTTCATATCTTGGCATAACTCGTTTCACGATTGAGACCTTTCTCGGACCGATATTTGGTTTGTACTTCAAACTTCAAATCTTGAGAGACGATCTTGAAATCATGGTATTCTCTTCATTTTGGTACACATCTTCATTAGGAGTGAAAGATGCTTCAAACGTTGACCACGAATTCTTCATTTATCCTCTTCTTTATTTAGGATTTTGATATACAACGATCCGCCTCCTTTTCGGACTTGGATCTATTTATCCTCATACCTTGTTAGGGTCTTTTTGGATAGACTTCTCCATGATCTTTAGGGGAGTAATTGCTTCTCGTCGTGTGTCTTGATCCATCATATTGATTTGGATTAATGATCTTCACAATCTCTTAGGATCTTTAGCAAAAAAAGTGAATCCTCATGCCTTGTTAGGGCCTTTTTGGACTCGGGTATCCTCATGCCTTGTTAGGGCCTTTTTGGATATGTCAATCTTCGCGTCCCGCTTCAATAAGTTATGCCTTGGCTATGAACTCTACTTAATCCGAGCAACTTTTAAACGATCTTGTGCTAGAAGCTAAGTAACTTTTCAAATCGTACAACCTTATTTATTGCAAATATATTTATTAACAAGCGATGGGAGAAAAAGCTCATAACTAACTCACATAAGTTAATGAAAGAATGCCAAACTTATAATTAACTCTATCATCTCTCGTTCTCCACAATTTAAAATCTCAAGGAATGAGACTCGTGGACGCTTAGCCTAATAAACCAATTAAGGTACATATGGTTAAGGATACTAGCTAGAGTAAACTTAGATAAATAAACTCGGGTTGAGTCAAAATATTCACGACGGGCCTAATATATCAAAGATATCAAAACTTGTTAAAACCATTTTATTTATTTATTTATTTTTGACTTTATTCTTGAAATGGAAAATATTAATACAATGCGAAAATAAAAGGAAAGAAAATACTACAAGGCCAAAATAGATCAAAAATTTGAAAAACGTTGAAAATTTTAAAAAATTTTCGGTTAAATGGGGTCAAATTCATGGAAAAGTCCACTAAAATTTCGATAGAAATCCCCCCTACACTTAATATAAACATTGTCCTCAATGTTTAAGCATGTGGGAGAATAAACTCCCCTACACTTAGGACATTGAGTACGTTGTTTAAAATCGAGCTAAGGAAAGGACAACTAAAGTGATTACATTTATTTGTTACAAGATAGAATCACAATAGCAAAAACTTATCGAAGGAACTGGGTACACGGGAAACATGGGAACACGGGTCACGTCAAAAGTACCAAAAGTGGATCATTTAAGCACATGTCCCTGCACACAACATCACAACACACAAACAAACAACCTACATGGCTCCCCTACACTTATTGGTGAAAATGGGTGAAAGGTAAAAATCTAACCTAGTTAAACGATGCTTGATTTTTCATCATGAGTCTCTAGCTCGACTCGAATTCCCGAATATTATCATTCAAATGGGAAAATCATGGAAAACCGAGATTTCCAAGGGAGGAAAATCTCTCCATGATAGAGGTGAAACAAAACCATATAAGGCATACCCCATGAAAAATCCACCCGGGTCAAACACATAATTTCCATCATAAAAGGAAATAAACCCCGAGGTGGTACGCAAGTCATAGAAAAGTGGGGTATCCTTAGGCAAAAGTCTCTTACTAGGGAAGGTAAGGTGGTATGGCAATGAAAGCACAAAAGTCTCTATTCCCGGATCAAATACCGATTCCTTAACGGGAAAATAGCAAGAGGTATTGACATTTAAGCTCAAAATATCATCAAAATCCATAGTGGGAAAGTCATCCTCTTCCAAACTTGATGTGAAAACATAAGTATCGTCGGAGTCATAGGACAACTCTTCCTCATGAGGAAAATAGGTATTTAGAAAGATATCTAAATCCTCCTCAAATGGAATAACCTCTAAATTAGGTATGATCTCTAAGAGTGGAGGATCCTCCTCATAAGTCATGACTTCTAAAATTGGAGTATAAAAGTCAAAAGGAGTCTACATGGAAGAATCACTCATCGAGATATGAGGGGCATTAAGATCATGGGGTGGGTCATTAAAATTAATGAGATCACTTAAAGAAGTGTCATCATCGTAGGTATCAAAGATTGGGGTATCATAAATGGGTGGGTCAATAGTGGGTGGGTCAAAAGACGAGTCGTCTAAGCCGAAGATAGTGTGATCACTTGAAAAAGTGTCATCACTATCGGTGTCATAAATAGGAGTATCAAAAATTTGAGGCTCTAAGGGAAGGGATGAGTTTATCACAAAATCATTTTGATTAGACTTTTCAATTCCGAAAGGATTAATAAAAATCTCGTCATTATCATAATTAAGAACATCAATCATATTGACCGACTCTTTTCCCTTTGATTTCGTTGTGATTTTTCCCATTTTAAAAACTTGTTGTTCATCCCGAACCCTAAGAATTAACTCCCCTTCGGCCACATCAACTAAGGCTCTTCCGGACCTTAAGAATGGTCTAGCAAGTATTAACGGAATACGAGGATCCATTTCATAGTCGACGACGACAAAGTCCACGGGAAAAGTGAATGTACCAACTCGAACAAAAACATCTTCGGCAATACCAACAGGGTATGCGAGAGTTCGATTAGCTAACTCTAAAGTCATACGAGTCGGTACAAGGTCGGGTAATGACAATTGTTTCCAAACCGAAAGTGGCATAAGATTGATGCTAGCGCCGAGATCCGCTAAAGCAATACAATCATCGATTTGAGGAAACGAGCAAGGTAACACGAATCGTCCGGGATCTCCTAGCTTTTCGGGAAGCTCTTTGAGAAGAACCGCGGAACAACTCTCATTTAAACGGGTGTTCACGAGCTCAACCATTTTTTCTTTCTTATTAAGCAAATCTTTAAACATTTTCACAAATTTTGGCATTTGAGCAACTGCTTCAATAAGGCTAACGTTAACATTCACATTGGAAATCATTTTCAAAAAGTCAGAGACATGAACGTCATCTTTGGTGAGCACTTTAGTCTTGCCTAACCTAGATGGATAAGGAATATTAGGCGTAGACTTTGAAGGTTGAGAAGGAGAAGGACTCGCTTCTTGAACAACCGTAGGGATAGGCTCTTTCGGCAATGGAGGACTAGTACTAGGAGTGGTAGTGGGCGGAATCACCGGAGGGGGAGTAGGATTACTCATTATGACCTCCGGGCCTTGTCTCTCCTTTTCGGGCGAAGAGATGGAAGGTCCCACTAAAGTGGCTCCACTTCGAGTATTGATAGCACTCACATTAGCACGAGGGTTAATCTCGGTATTTGAAGGTAAGGCTCCTTGGGTTCTAAGGGTTTGCAACATAGTCAAAAATCTCTTATCGTTGGACTCTTACATTTGTCTAGTAGATTCTGGCATTGCTTTCATGATTTTCTCATGTTCGGTCAATTTTTGTAGAACCAAGTCCATTTGAGGGTTTTGCATATTCATTTGATTAAACCCTTGATTAAGAAAACTTTGATTTTGATATTGAGTTTGAAAATCGTTGTTATTGTAAAAACCTTGATTATTTTGAAACCCTTGATTTTGACCATTAAAAATCCCTTGATTTGCATTCCCTTGAAAATTACCCATTTGAGGACCTTGGTTCCTATTTTGGTATTGGGTATTTTGGGCGGGTGGGGGTGGTCTTTGAGGTGCTACAAAACCCGGGGGAGCCAAATAATTAGTACTCTTGTAAGACAAATGGTTAACATCAACATTAGGTTTAAATGGAACCCTTTCATTAGCATTAAAAGCACAAACTTGTTGTTGTTGATTATAAACCTTGTCACAATTGAAATATGAATGTGGTCCACCACAGTCTCACACGTTTCACTATTATCTTTCACGGCATGCACATGAGTGGTGAGGGCGTCGGTTTTTAGAGCGAGTGTTTCAACAAGCGAAGTAAGTTTATCGATTCTCTTGTCACTCTCACTAGAACTAGCACTTACCATAGTGGTCCTAACACTCTTGGTTTGCACTTTTGCCTTGTTCTCAATAATGGCCCAAGCCTCGTTCATGGTTTTCACAAGAATATTGCCCCCCGCGGCACTATTAAGTGGGTCTTGGTTATTTAGAGTCAAACCATTGTAAAACGTATTTATTTGATGCACTTTGGTGAAACCGTGTTGTGGACATTTTCTCAAAAGCTCTTTAAATCGATCCCAAGACTCACTAAAAGTTTCCCCATATTTTTGCTCAAAAGTAATGATTTCATTCCTTAAAGTCGTGGTCCGTGATGGTGGGAAAAAGTAATTAATGAACTTGGTCTCTAAGTCGATCCATGTTGTAATACTTTGGGGTGGTTCCTTATCAAGCCAAATCCGGGCTTGTCCCTCGAGGGAAAAAGGAAAAAGTTGTAGGCGAACAGCCTCTTGTGGCACCCCATTGTATTTGACGGTATTGGACAATTGGATAAATCTCTTGATATGATCATGGGGGTCATCTTGAGAACGACCCAAAAATGGGATAGCGGAAACCATTTTAATTAAATCCGATTTGAGTTCAAAATTATTTGCTCCAATTGCGGGGACAACGATAGCGTCATCGTTTCCTTCAACGTGAGATTGCAAAATCTCGAGCATAGGTCGGTTATCTTCCATTGTGTTGTCGAAAGCACGATTCTCGGGATCGGCTTGAATGACGGTTTTTTTGTTTTTCTTCTTCTTCTTTTTGGAAGAATTGGAAGAATTTGGTACACCACTCGGTATGTATGTACGCGCGCGGGTGCGCATACAATTAAAACTTTGGAATGAGGTAGGTGACCTCGGTCGACTTTGAGAGGAAAAGGATTTTCCCTCTCGATGAGCAATATGAAAAAGCTACAAAAATATATACGTAATTACTACTTGAGTTGGCAAACCAATAATCGGTCGTCCCTCTCAATATACGCACAAGCAAGCGGGGAAACGAGGTGGCACAAAGCACTTAAAAACCTTTTTCCTTAGACGGCCTTTTATAGCGCGTCGCCTTATACCCACCTTATAGTTTGTATATATCGAGTTCAAACGTCTTACTAGTATTTATCTATTTTGCCTTTTTTATTTCGTTTAGGATTCGACTACAATAGTTAGGTGATGAAATCCCAACTAAGGCTTATTTGAAAAGTAGGTAAATTATTGTGCTACGTACTATAATATAATAAAAGAAAAATCTTTTTGTATTTTTTAGAAAAATATATATTCACAATAAAAACGAAAGAAATCGAACTAAAAATTTAACACTAATACGTAATATTTTTGGTGTAATACTTTTAGGAAAAAGTATTACTTTTGGATTTTTTAATTTTTTTGTTGCAAATCTTAGGAAAGAAATTGCTTTTATGATTTTTTAATTTTTTTGTATTTTAAAGTTTTTGATTTTTTTGTATTTTTGATTTTTTTGTGCAAGAAAATAACGTTCAAAAAGAACGGATCCCAAAATCCAAACGTCTTCACGAAAAATCGTCAATCGTACGAGCGAAGCGGCAGCGGCGCCATTTGAAACTAAGAGATTTTGCTTACCCTTTTTATTTTCTATTATCGTTCCTCGACTCGACTCGAATTTGATTTCCGGTTTAACGTATCGACTTAACTTGTTTTTGGTAAAGATAACTTTGGAATTTTTTTAAACTAACTTAAATCTATTTAATTAAAAAATCAATTTAAAAACTATTTTAAACTAATTTATATAAAAACTTTTAAATGAAATCTATTTTTAAATGAAACTTAAACTATTGTAAAAAGACGATTTTTAAAAAGAAAATTTTAAATCTAAATTTTAAAACTAATTAATTTAAACTAAAAACTTTATAATAAAAACAATTTTAAAATAAATGAAACCAATGAAAATAATATTTAAATTAAAAGGAAACAAATTTTAAAACTATTTAAAATAAACTCAAAATAATTTTTTTATTTTATTATTTTTTTTTATCTTTTAATAAACACTGAATTAAAACTGAATACTATTTAAAAACTTTTTAATTAACTTAAAACTAATTTACACTAGTTAATTAAAAGCTGCCAGAAGTTAATTCCCTATAATAATTAAACAATGTGTATGGTAACACAAAAAGAGCACTAGCAGAGTTGGTTGGGGCGTTTGGTTTGAATGCGAGAGGTAGAGGGTTCGAGCCCCAGCAGACCCTGTTTTTGCTTAATATTTATTTTGTTATACTTTTTGTGATATATTTGGGAACCAACAGTTCAAATGTTTATCAGCAAAACCAGTAAACTAATAAGCTATATCAACAAAATAAAAAAACAAACAGACATCTTAACAAATAAGCAAAGCAAAAACTAAAAATAAGAAAATGAGAAAAGCAAATAAGCATAAGATAAAATAACAATTAACAAATACTATGAAAGGCTGAATAAAATAAGCAGATTAGAATCTAAATAACTAAATCAGATAAGCAATGAAAAAATGAAAAAACGAATAAGTTTAAACAACTAAACAGTAAGCAGGTAATCCAAAAATACAAATTCTAAATAAGCAAACTCAGCAGATTACTTAGCAGACTACTAAGATAAAATCAACCACTATTTAAATCCAAATAATCCTTATCAGCTAAACCGAAATAACCAGTAACTTAACAAAGACATAGAAGATCTAAATAAACCTGATAACCAAACAGGAACTTAACCCAACAGATCTATAAGCTACATCGACTAAGCATTCATAAACCAAAACAATCTTAAACTCGCAACTGATTTAAACGAAAAGTTAAACCAAACTGGATATATTAAGCAAATCCAAACATATCTATTAAACTAAAGTAGATCCAACAACTTCAAAGCAGAAACTCAATAAATCAACTTAACAGATAAACTGTAAATAAGCAGTACCAAATTATCAATAAGCAAACAAAGCAGATTATCAACTAAATAATAAAATAAAACAAGAAAATTAAAAAAAAAAGAAATAAACACCTTGTGGAGAAACCGTTGTGACGAAGATCGGCGCTGAGCCGTCTTATCAACCGAAAACAAACACCGTCTTCATCATCTCGACTCCAACCACTCGAACCAAACAACTTTTCGAACCAAATAGCACCAATCGAACAATAACAGTTGAACAGTAACCCTTTCTTATTTTATTTATTTATTTATTTATTTATTTATTTTTCGAATGATAATAACCAAACTTGAATAGTAGAATAAAAAAAAACTTTAAGTAAATTAAAGATTAAACTTAACAGAAAGGAAACGAAAATTAATAAACAGTAATATCAAGATAATAAACTTCAAATTGAGATGAGATTAAATAACAGTAAACTTTTCATTAATTAAAATTAAAATTACATTAACTGGAAATTTAAAAAAATACAAGATTAACTCTAAACCTAATTTACTGAAAATAAAAATTAAAATTAAAGTTATCCCAAAATACATGTGAGAGGGGGTTTTTATAGGAGAAAACCCCTGAAAACTTCCTTCTTCTCCTTGGTGGCCAAGGCTTAAGATCACAGCCGTCTATTCATTTCTCTCTCTTTTTCTTCTCATCGAACGGTTGTCATTAATTTTGCCCACGGATTGCCAGCATGGAATGGTGATTGGTGGATTTGTGTGCCACGTCGGGATTGATAGAGGACCACCTTGGGTGTTTTGATCCGATTCTTGGGGGGTTTAATTTCTTTTTGGGTGAATTACCTATTAAAGGTAAAAGCCCCATTTTTTTAGTGGTAATTTTTGGTGATTTTGATTAGGGTTTGGGGTAAAGGGAGATGGTTCCTGCGTATTTTTAGGGAGAGAGGATGGAAGGTGGGTGGGTTTTTGTTTTTATTGATTGAAAATGGAAAAAAATAAAAAACGTTTATTAATAACTGTGAATGGGTAGGGGTTGCGAGTGGATTACACGTGTGGGGTGGGTTAAACGTTTATTTAAAACGTGAAGTGAAAAAGTGAGTTGACTTTTGACAATAAACATTTGACCGTCCCAATTTGTTTAACCGTCCCAAATTTGTGCAATGCATTGGGCTTAGGAAATTCAATGGGCTTGTGGCCCAATTATCAAACAAATCATCCGTCCCATATAGTCTTGGCCCAAATTTATATACTTTCATCCGTTTGATAAATAAAGAGAAATGGATATTGGGCTTTTTAGGCCCAATTTCCAAGTGTGGGACCCACTTGGCCCGAAATTCTCGTAAATAATTAAATTCACTTAATCGAGCTCGATTTCGGCTTTCTTTAATCACTTCTTCAAAACCGTGTCGGTTTAGCCGGTTTTCGTTATCTTGGGCACACTTTTGGTCTTTTGACTTTGTCTTCGTCTCTTTCTTGACTTTTCTTCGATATTTGACCGTGAAATCCCGTGTTTTCTCTTCTTTTGATCATATGTACCTATTTTAACACAAAAACACAAAACCACGCGTAATTTCGACTTTTATGATATAAAACACATGATTCGGTCTTGTTTTTCCTTGATTTTAGTGGCAAAAGGATAAGTGTTTTCACACTTATTAGCCTCGGATACTAAACTCACCGTAGATGATGATTGTGAGTCGGTAGACAACACCAAATATAGAGGTATGATTGGTAGTTTGTTGTACCTAACGGCAAGTCGACCGGATATCATGTTTAGTGTTTGCCTTTGTGCTCGCTTCCAAGAGGCTCCCAAAACCTCTCACCTTGAAGCGGTTAAGCGTATCTTCTGATACATTAAAGGCACTATACATTTAGGATTATGGTATCCTAAAGGGACCGGCGTAGAAACCATTGTCTACGCGGACTCGGATCATGCGGGAGATTATGTAGACCGGAAAAGCACTAGTGGAGTTTGTACCTTCATGGGTTGTTGTTTAACTTCTTGGTTCTCCAAGAAACAAACTGCTCTTGCAATATCCACCACGGAAGCCGAGTATGTGAGTGCCGGAAAAGCATGCCAACAAGCTCTATGGATGAAGCAAGCGCTTGTTGATTACGAGATTTCTCTTGATGATGTTCCCATCATGTGCGATAATAAAGGCGCTATAGACCTTAGCAAGAATCCCGTGCAACATTCGCGAACCAAACACATAGAAATTAGACACCATTTCCTTAGGGATAATGTTCAAAAGGGGAACATTTCAATTGAGAAGGTACCCTCCGAGGAAAACTTAGCCGACATCTTCACTAAGCCACTTAAGAGGGAACCTTTCAATTACTTGCGTCTAGGTCTAGGATTAATGGAACATATTCCTTAATTTCCTTTCTTCTTGTGTGTTTTCTTTTACCACTTTGAGTCATTGAGTCTTCCAAACTCTTTTTGAAAAACCATCTCTTCTCCTTTTCAAAATTCTCAAAGTCTCTTTCGAAAATGGTTGAGAAATTCGTTTGACATTGTTAATTCAATCTAAAAACGATTTTTCATAGATTCTCGCTATTAATCTAGAGCTTACATAATTCATATGTATGATTCTCTCAAACATAGCAAGAACAAGATAGAATCATGGAGGATCATTGTGTCATGACTTAAGGTCTTGTCTTACACACCTCCTACATCGATTTTTTTAATCCATGTATTTTGGTCAAATCTCTATTTGGTAATTTTGCATATGTTTTCTTTGTCTATCTTTGCTTTTAAGCATATCCCTATGATAAGTTAGACTAGAAAAATAAGATTTGCTGAAAAATCTTCCCACAAACACCAAACACTGCCTCTGCAGGCGGTTCCATATGTGAACCGCGGTACCTTATTGATAAGGTACCGCCATCCTTGCTAAGGAACCGCCTACAGTGCCTTCCTTTTTCGGGTTTTTGTCTGAAACTCCAGATTTGCTCCAATATTTTTGAGAATCTTTGTTTCAAACCCTTTGACCACCCCAAAAATACCCTAAGCCTTCCCTATTTAAACCATAAGCATTTTGCATTACTTCACATCAAAAATGTATTATTCTCCCAATGAAAGCCTTGAATCTCCTCCATTTTCTCCAATTGCTTTCAATCCCAACTCACCCAAAAACCATTACAATCCAAACCCACCCAAGAACACTCTTAATCACATTTCTCCTACCAAGAATGTTGATTGTGGAACTTCTTTTCTTCCACCACCACCCTTTAGTGTTCTTCCTCCTTCTCATGATAATGTCATGCACCATGGAACATATTGTCAATGTTGCCAATATCAACATCTTGCTATGGCACACAACTATGAGGAGTTGAGCTACATCAAGAGTCTTTTAATCAAGCCTCCTCTTCACTATGATTATGAGATCTCCAACAAGCCACCACCACCACCCTCCGTCATTACCTTGTCTTTCATATAAGCATTGGTTCCTTATCTACAAGACACCAAATTTAAGCAAATCTTAGAATTCTAGAATAACTAGGATTAGATTTATGCTTTTGGCTTGTTTCTTTTTCCATACTTCTTTGTATGATGTTCTTTTAGTAACCTATCTTGGATCTTTGTCTTTGTGTTTTCTTCTCTTTTATTTTTTTTGTGACCTATTGCTATATCTTGTTGGTTGTTTCTTTTGTTCAACTAATCCTTCTATGTAGCTTGTCACCATATCTCGATTCCTCGGTGCCCCAAGCTAGGGGGAGTAAGCACCAAGAGGGAGTCTTTGCAAAGTCCGTTTCTTCAACACCGACTTGTGCAACCTTTTTGCTTCGACAAAGGGGAGAAATGAATAAACTCGTCTCCGAAAATCTTGTTTTTTGTGTGATTGAGTTTATGTATTGTCGGAATCAAAAAGGGGGAGATTGTTAATGCAATAATGCCTAAAACGTTACTTGCATTTTTCGGTCTTGCTTAGTTTTGATTACGACAATATGTAAAAACAAGCATTTACGAAAACAACGAAAAACGAATTCTTGAGTTCATGTATTTTTCATTTTACCCATTTTCACTTAAGGTATGGATAAACAACTACTAACCTTAATCAAGTGATCAAGTGATTTAATCTTTTCTTAAAAATCACTTTTTATTAAGTGTGACAAGTTTTTATTAAACTTTCTTTTTAAGAAAATGTTTTATTAAATTAATTATTTGAAAATTTGAAAATGGCATATTCTTATTTGGTTAGGAATATTCTATCAGGATATTTTTTAAGACATATATGACCTTCACCACTAAAGGACAAAAAGGGAGCGGAGTCTAGTCCAGCGGTACCTTAGATCCTAGGTGGTACCTTATCGATAAGGTACCGCGGGCTAAGATAAGGTACCGCGGGCAGATATAGCCGTTGTCCCCTTTGTCCTATAAATAGTGGACCATTCTCAGCTTTTCAACTCACCTCTTTTGCACATCTATTTCCAGATTCAAACACTCTTCTTTAATCACTCAAATCTTTGATCATTTGTTTGATTACTACTTGTTTAAGAAGTGAATCTTGTTCTTCCATCCCTTCCTCTCCAAGTGCAAAGAGAAGAACACTATCCTTGTGAAGTGTTGAGTCCACCACCAAAGATCCATTGAAGATCTAATTTTATACACTTGTATTTGTGTCATAGTTGTGAAGATCCAAGTAGTTGTGTCTATTTGGAAGTTGTGTATGTACTAAGTATAGTTGTGTAGATTGGTCCTAGCTACGATTAGGGCTCGACTTTTAGCTTAGAGTCAGAAATTGGTTAAGCGACGTGTACGGTTTTCTCCACCATAAGAAGCTTGTTGTGTAGTGAACTCTCGAGTAAGGAGTACTCGAGGAGTGGAGTAGGAACGAGGAGTGAGCTTCGTTGCCGAACCACTATAAATCCTTGGTGTTCGGTTTGATCTTTCTTTACCCTTAACTCTTTACATTCTTTATTCTTTATGCATATACATTTGTTAGTATTAGCTTAGTTACACTATCATTCTTTATTCTTTGTTCATATATTTTTGTTAGTATTAGTTTAGTTACACTATCATTGTTCATATTGTGTATAAGAAGATTTCACATATTTCCTCAAGCCTAAGTTTTTGAAAAAGGATTTTTGAAAACCACATTTTAACAAGTAAATATAAGAAACTATTCAACCCCCCCCCCCCCCCCCTCTTCTAGTTTCTACAGAGTTGCCTAATTGTATGTGTTCTGCTTCTAGTGAACTTAAAAAACATAATCAGTTGTTAAAGCTTATGCAATTCTTGATGGGATTGGATGATTCTTATATGAGCATTAGAAGCTCTATTCTCTCTAGAGAAACATTGCCTGATGTTAAGGGGCCTATGCTATAATTTCCAGTGAGGAATCTCACAGGATAGCATATGGAACTCTTGCTGGATCCTCTGAGAGGACTCAGACATCAACTTTTTTGTTTAATGGGCCTTCTAGAAACAACTTTCAAAGGAATCAGACCACTAACAATGACAATTTTAGACCTAACTTTGGTAACAATGGCATTTTTAGACCTAACTCTCTCACCAATGGATTTAGACCTAATGCTCCTACTAATTCTGTGTTTAGACCTTATGGTAATAATAATTCTGAAATTGTTTGTGAGAATTGTGGTTATAATGGCCACACCATTGATAGATGTTTCAAGATTATTGGTTACCCTAATGACTTTGGAAAGAAAAAGGGGGGGTCAAAGTTTCAAGGGTAAAAATGTTTCCAACAGTTCTGTTGGGACATCCTCTTCATTTGGTTTTAGTGATGAACAACTTGCTACTTTGATCTCTATGTTTAAAGAAAACAAGGGAAGCATTAGTGATTCTGGAAAAACTGTTCAGGCCAATATGGCAGGTACTTATTTTAACAATAGTAAGATTTTTAATGATAATTTTTAGAAATTTTTTTGTTCTAACACCAACATCAAGTCAAAACTTGGGTACAATGGAAAGGTTGTTAATTTTGGGGCAAATCAACATATGACCAATGATGATACTGAATTGGAAAATGCTTTTGATATTTCTCATCTTAACATTAAGGTGGCTCATCCCAATGTGACTGAGGCCATCATATCAAAATTGGCAATCTAAAGCTTTCAAATGGTCTTGTTTTGTTTGATGTTCTTGTTATACCTGATTATTGTGTTACCTTGGTTTATGTTTATAAGTTGGCTAAGGATAACAGAATTTTGGTTTTCTTTGATGAGAATAAATGTTTCTTTTTGAATTAGGATTTTAATCTCAAAAAAATCTTGAGGACTGGTAGACAATGTGGTGGTTTATACTATTTAGATGTAGAAGGTACGAAATGTGTTAATGACCCTTATGTGATTGCTTGCTCTTTGTTTAAACATGATTGGCATTGTAGATTAGGTCACCCTGCCGACCCAGCTCTAAATGTGCTTAAAAATTCTTTGAATATTAGTTCTACTAACCAAAATGAGTTTTGTGAAATTTGTCAAAGAGCTAAACAGACTAGAGAACCTTTTCCATTAAGTGAGCACAAAACTAAATATCTTGGTGAACTGGTTCATTTAGATCTGTGGGGACCTTATAGGGTGACCAGTCACACTGGTCATAGGTATTTTTTGACCATTGTGGATGATTACACAAGAGCTGTTTGGGTTAATTTGATCAAAACCAAAGATGAAGTTGGTAACTCAATTGAGATTTTTTATAATCTTTAAAAAAAACAATTCAAAAGAGATGTTAATGTTTTTAGAAGTGACAATGGGACTGAATTTGTTAATCAGAATTTTCAAAACTTTTGTCACACCAAGGGAATTATACACCAAACCTCTTGTGCTTATACTCCACAGCAAAATGGGGTGGTTGAAAGGAAACGTATGCATCTTCTTAATGTTACCAGATGCCTTATGTTTCAGAGGGTAATACCCTTAAGATTTTGGACTTAATGCATTCTAACTGCTACATATCTTATCAACAGATTACCCTCTTTTATGCTAAATGGTAGATCTCCATATGAGATGATGTATAATACATCTCCTAATCTCTCTCATATTAGGACTTTTGGATGTCTTTGTTTTGCCACTATTTTGAATAGTCATGATAAACTCACGAGTATGTCTGAAAAAGGTGTTATGATGGATTTTTCTAATTCTCAAAAGGGTTATAAACTTTATAGTCTTGATAGACATCAGTTCTTTGTTTCCAGAGATGTTAAGTTTTTTGAATCTATTTTCTCTTTCAAAGATACTGTTTTGAATAAGAAGAATAATAATGAAGATGTTGATGTTTTTCAAAATAATAAAGTTTTAACCTTTTTTGATTTGGAAAATCCTGAGCTACCTAATGATGATGAGAGAGTTACAAATGATTATAATGGTGACAGTCAGTCACTAAGTGCTAGTAGCCCACACTTGGGTCTAGGTGACAGTGGACACATTGCATCCAGCAATGATACCACATATGCCAGTCCAAGTGATATTGAGGCTTCTACACTTGATGATAATCAAGTATCTGAAGGAACTTTAGAGATTCACCCAGATCTTCCTTTACATGGACATAACTTGGGTGGCATATCTAATACCAATGCTTAGGTAGACCAAGTCTTGAGAAGGTCTTCTAGACCTTCTGTCTTTCCTAAAAATTACAATGACTTTGTTGTTAATTCGAAAGTTAATTATGGGATTGAAAAGTTTGTTGGTTATTCTAAGATTAAAGGGGATGTGTCTTTTTTACTCAGTTAAACAAGAGTAGTGAACCTAGGAGTTTTTTTGAAGCTTGTCAAAGCCAGTGGATTGATGCTATGAATGTTGAATTTGCTGCTTTGCTTGAAAATGATACTTGGGACTTAGTTGAATTGCCTGTTGGTAAAACTGCTTTAAATTCTAAGTGGGTTTGGAAACTTAAGTTCAAATCCAGTGGTGAAATAGAAAGGTATAAAGCTAGACTTGTTGTCATGGAAGTGGTCAAAAGGAAGGTATTGATTATGTGGAAACTTTCTCCCCAATTGTGAAAATGGTGACTGTTAGGTGTCTCATAAACTTAGCTGTTTATCAATCTTGGCATATATACCAACTTGATATTAACAATGCTTTTCCATTTGGTGAGTTAGATGAAACTGTCTACATGAAACCCCCTCAAGGTTTCTACTCTGACAACCCTAAGCTTGTTTGTAGGCTAAAAAAGTCTATTTATGGTCTTAAGCAGTCTCCTAGATAGTGGAATGCTAAACTCACCTCTGTTTTGATTGAAAATGGTTTTGTGCAAAGTAAATCTGACTACTCTCTTTATACTAAGTGTTGTGATAAGTGCTTTATTGTTGTGCTTGTTTATGTGGATGACATTATTGTCATTGGAAATAATGAGAAAGAAATTGACAGCTTCAAAAGTTTTTCGAAAGGAAATTTTAAAATTAAAGACTTAGGAAAGTTGCAATATTTTTGGGGAATTGAAGTTTTTGACACCAATGATGGTGTGTGTTTAAATCAAAGGAAATATGTCCTTGATCTTTTGTCTGAATATGGAATGCTTGTATGCAAACCATCTAAGACACCTTAATATCAAAGCTGTCAATTTCTAATGAGCCTTCTGAAAATGACCCTTTGTTGGAAAATATTTTTGATTATCAGAAGCTCATGGGTAAACTTATTTACTTGACCAATACCAAACCTGATATTTCAAATGTTAATCACTGCCTTAGTCAATTTATGCACTCTCCTTTGAGATCTCATCTAAGAATTGGTTTTAAGATTCTCATATACTTAAAAGGTTCTCCTGGACTTGGTATTCATGTTAAGAAACACTCTGGTATGTCTCTTAGAGACTTTTCTGATGTTGATTTGGCTAAGTGTATTGTGAGTAGAAAGTCTTTTACTGGTTACTGTGTGTTTTAAATGATAATCTTGTTTCTTGGAAAAGTAAGAAACAAAATACTCTCTCTAAGTCATCTGCAGAAGCTGAGTATAGGGCTCTAACTTTTGTGACTAGTGAAGTCATTTGGATCATAAAAATTTTGAAAGATTTGAGTTGTGATAATCTTTTGCATGTGGATCTTCTTTGTGACAGCAATTTAGCAATTAAGATTGCTGCCAATCATGTATTCCATGAAAGAACAAAACACCTAGAGATTGACCTTCACTTTGTGAGGGAAAAAATCTTAAAGGAAGTTGTTAGAACTCAAAAGGTGGAGTCTGCAAATCAAATTGCAGATATCCTTACCAAAGGATTGGATACACCACAACATGAGAAACTGGTTGAAAAACTAGAATGATTGACTTGTATAGGAGATTAGATTAAGGGGAATGTTAAATTTAACCTTATAATTTGGTATCCTTATGCTGAGGGACTTATTGTGGTTTTTATGTAAGTGCAGGGACTAGTGTTGACAACTCTGGATTGCTGACTCTTGGACTCTGGATTATGGGCTTATTGGTGGTGGGTTTTGGATAAATGAAGGCCCAAGGCCATGTGTTATGACCGTTGCTTGTTTTTTAGAGTATATTACCCTAACTCTTTTAGAGTTAGGGTTGTGAGAGTTTTATGTGTGTGTGATCCGTCATGTTGTATCACCTCCACTCTCTGCATTGTTGATTCATCTATTTTTTGTTTTAACTTGTAAGACTATTATCAGGATAGATAATAGATCCACACCAGTTTAATCTATGGTGGATTCTTATTTTTTATAAACTCTCTTTTTGTTTTGATCTGTTTGATGTTAATAAAAATGTTTTGAATCATCGTATCTTGTTTTACTACAGTATAAACTACCACATATGCTTCTAAATCATTCTTTACTACCTCAAGTTCCTTGACCAAATCGATTGTACAGGATGTACCCCCACTTTATTGTTCAGACAACCGCAAAATACTCTTAAGAACAAAGTGGGGCCCTGGTACCTCGGCTATCGCTAATTGAATACCACCTTGTTTCAGCTTTTGGGACGGTTTGTTTTAGCTTATATAACATAACGTATGCTCATTTCAGCTTATATAACATAAATTTCAATTTTGTGGCTTATTTAAGAACTTATGGGCTTATATAAGTTTGTTTATTATATCATATATACTTATATAAACCCATAAGTCTTCAAATAAGCTTAAAAAATTAATGTTTATAAAATATAAGTTGGAATTGGCTTATTTTCGATTTATATAACATAAGCCTCAATTTTGTGGCTTATTTTGAGACTTAGGGCTTATATAAGTTTATCATGATGTATTAAACTTATATAAACACATAAGTCTTCAAATAAATCACAAAATTAAAGCTTACGTTATATACGCTGAAATAAATTTACGTTATACAATCTAAACCAACACACCCGTTTAATCTAAACGAATTGGGGCATAGGGGTAGAGGTGGCAAATTATGTCCAAATGTATAAAATTGGGTTATTTGGACCTTTTTTTTAACTAATGGACTAAATTGGTATTTACCTTTATTTTAGTTGTACTATTTGGACAACATAAAAGCATTAGTTGAAAACTAAATGGGTATTATGGACAATATGTGATGGTATTTTTTTCCAATTAATTAATCTTAAATATTTTTGTTTCTCCATTAATATTTTCCATTTCACCCGAGTCGATTTGGTCTAAAGTCCATTTGGTTCAAGTCCAATCCACTCATTTAGCCACCTCTAATAGGGTGTTACATTACCCGAAAGATTACAACCAATCAATGACACTGATCGAAGTTTTCTTCCACATTGATGGGTATGCATTTTCTCCATGATTCCTAACTTACTTCTTAACCAACTAAAATTACTCCCTAATCAAAGGATTTAAGTTCTTAATATCTGATCAAATTATGTGATCAATGAATATACAGGTATATATACGTACAATGTTCGACGTAAAATGTTTATACAATTTGGGGAGCAGTGGATGGTAGAGTTGCTAACCAATCTACCAAGGCCTTGTTGACAAGCTCAGGAACTTCATCATGGGGGCAATGTCCCGCCTGCAAGTTCACAATAGATGTGTTTGGATAGAACTCTTTGATACGAATCGCCTTTGCAGGGCCCACCCATGGGTCTAAATCTCCCCAGACTAACAATAATGGGCACGACAGTTTGCTCAGCACACTATCGAGTGTGTATTTTCTCTGATTAGACATGAACCGTGTCATTAATCTGCAAAACAGGAATCATAATCAATGGTAATACGAAGAAATGTAGAAATGTCAATCCTTAATTATATTTACTGAAATACTATGGTTGTGAACTGTGTAGGATACCTGTAATAAACTTCACCAGCATTTGGATCATCTGCTGGTTTAGTAATCGACTCAATGAGATAATCATCAACATTTGAAGTATTTTTATATACCTGAAAATTAAATAGAATAAGTTTGTTAGTCTGGTATACGGATATATCAACGAGTTTGATTCGGGTTCACAAGATTCCTCTAATTTGCTTTTGTTAGAAGGGTGCTTAAAATGTTTGAAACATATTCTAGATAGGTTTCTAAAAGCTGGTGTAAGTAAAAGTTGTTATTTCCATGGAATATAAAGTTAGATGGGGCAAGTCTTACATAAGTATATAAGCTTTCCGTAATATTAGTGGCTATTATAAACTTAAACCAGTAATTGAAGAAAAATGTGACATACACTCTTCAAGACGGATTCGACGCGTGCTGGTTGCTTAGCTTGCCAAAATAAGAATCCCAGAACCACACGTTGGAAAACTTCCTTGAGTGGCTTTATGAAGAATTTCTGCAATGGGGATTCTTCAGTCTCGGTGGTTGCATCATCCTCTGGGCTTCCGAATTGTCCTGCAGAGTTCAGTAATGCAATGCCCACAACTTGCTCTGGCATTGCTTCTGCTGCGACCAAAGCAGTAAATCCTCCAAGACTGAAAGTTTTCAATTAATAATATGAATCAAATGTCCGAGACAAGGAACCCAGTTCATGGTTTTGCAACTTATGAACTATTAATGAAGTATATTTTACCTATTCCCAACCAATATTGTCGGTTCTTTGACAATCTCCTTCAAGAAATCAGCAACCTGGTCTCTCCACACCAATGCATCATAGTCAACGAGTGCCTTCTCACTCCACCCAAACCCTAGCAAGTCTACGGCATAAACCTTGTACTTTTTGGCCAACTCTGGTATATTGTACCTATAAAAACAAAAACATTTTAGGAAAACACACCAAATGTTAGCTCAATGCTGTCACTGTATGGTCACACGACTAGGAACCATACAACAAATTAATTACCACTAACTATAGAAGGAAATTTTAGTACCGCCAATGGAAAGCTGAAGCACCAAAACCATGAATAAGAACGATCGGAAAACCTTCTCCTTCTTCAACATAATGAATTTTGTGACCTCTCCATGTCCAAAATTTATATCCTTCATTCTTGAAAGGTAATCTTTCTAGACCTATTAAATACCAAATGCCGCGTCAGTATGTATCCAGCTACATCAGAGTGTAAAAGAAAAAAAAGATTAACCAAGCCAAATTTAGGGGCGTTTGGGGTTGCTTGGTATGTGTTTTGACATATGCACAAAAAGACAATCTGCTATAACCAAATGCAAAGTATTTGAATTTGCTTATACTCCAACAAATCGAAATAATCAGATAAGGGCATAACGCCATAAGAAGCTATTTGGGTGAATGGCAATTCTACTTTTTACGGATTTAAGAGGTTGATCATTAGAATCGCCTACAGCAGTTTGCTTTACCTAACAATTTTCAATTTGGCATAGAGTACGTAAGTAAATCCCTTAAATATAAATAGAAATGAGTCACCTTGAGCAAGTGGAGATACCAAGCTAGACGGCAAGACCGAAGCTCCAGCCGCAACTATACCTTTAGTAGCTAAGTCTCTCCTACTCAATCCACATCTATTTCCTACCACACAATTAGCAACACTTAACAACATTAACTCTAATAAATACTATAAATAATAACATTAACAAAACTTACTAGTATATGGTTGGATTTTAACAGTGGAACTGAATTTATTAGCAGAAGGCCATTGTGATCTAACACTAGTACTACTAGTATACGAAGACGACATTGTAACTGTAATAGTAATGGTGAATATGATTGTGAATAACGTAGGAAATTTGATATTTGTGATTTTGGAGTTGAAAAAGAGAAAGTGAAGAAGGGTTTGATTTGAGTGGTGGAAGTGGAATGTTGAGAGTGTGGCTCACCCCAAGCCAAGTTTACCTGCTTTTCCCCCTACAAATTTAGGTTTCAAACTTCTTTTTTACGTAGTTTCTTTTATTTTATGCACATTTTTATAACGTGTCACGTGTAACATATATAAACACTACTCTAAAAACTAATACAAATAAGTCATTTAGCATCACGGTCACGGTTCACTAGATAATATATAAATACTAATCTAAAAACTAACAGAAATAAGTCATCTAGCATCACCGTCACAGTTTTTTAATGATACGTCAAAAAAATGTGCATATTTTAATATCGGTTAGAAGTTTGGATTATTAAGTGGGAAAAATTTTAGTTAAGAACGCTGGTCATGATTTTTTTTTTTTTTTTTGCTATTTTATGGTATAAATTTTGACCGAGAAATCTTGGGCCGGCCCAAGGAAAGTGCAACAAGTGCAGTGACACAGGACCCACTAAACCAGAGGGCTTCCAATTTACATGTGTAATCCAATATCATAACTATAAAAAAGTTCAGTAGGTAGAAAACTTCGTATGGTATATATGTCATTTGTTGAAAGTGATCGTTAAATCATGGTATTTTGAAGTTTCGAATATTGCTTTTTATCATAACAACTTACTTAACTATGGCTTATATATAAAAGTACTTATAGTCTGTATTACAACTTCAGTAAACTGATGTTATATGAATGAATTGAGTTTCGGAGGCCTCTTGTACCGACATGGCACGGGGCCACTAGGTCTTACGAGACGGCCCTGCTATGGATGTCCAAGTCTAGTCAGACTCTCTTACACTTCAGGTTTACGTACACCATGTATATTTTGAAATTGTGACCTTCGGACTCTTTCGTGATGATAGTCTTTTATCGGTGGTTGTAGCAGGATTAGTTCTCTTTTATGTAATTGTGTCTTTCTCGAGACTATACCATAGACGGGGTATCATCATCGCAACCATATTAACATCGTAATCTCTACAGTTAATTTACTCATTAACTCCTATCAAAATTTTCAAAGATGACGTGCTACTTCATCGAACATTATAAAAATAGTCAATTTAGTAATGCCAATCAATTATTTTTCAAAATAAACGAGCTTAGAAGTTACACAAGCGGAAACTAATACTGTTCTTTTTATAAACATGCAATTAGACGTATGAAAATAGCGTACTATTACACATGATTATTACCTTTTATAGAAAGCTTCTTAGCAGCTCTTTTTAGACTATAAACCAACCGGCTTAGCTCAGTTGGCCACTAAGGTTCCACTAAGTGGTTTCTTTGGGGGAGGTTTCTTGGAAGTCTTGGGTTCAAGACCTGCCAAGGGCCTTTCAGGCGAAGCGGGTAAGGAGTCTAACATAACTAGGCGAAGGTTCGAAGAAGACATTCTTCCGCTTGAATGTCATTGTACGACTCGACCCACTAACTACTAGCATTTGCCTTTCTAAAAAAAATAAAAAAAAAGCTCTTTTTAGACTATAAATTACTACTAGAAGTAGAACCAAAAGTTCACCAGCTTCCATTGTTGTTCTCATCAATCTCTTCCAACATGGAATCATCACTCATCACTAGATCGTTCATAAAACCCGCAAATCATCCCTTGATCAACACTATCCTTCTTTCGAAACGCCAACAGCCATTTACTATTTCTAAACGCACCACACTCTCCACAACCTCACTCTTTAATCCACAATCATTGCAATCCATATACACTACCCCGGTATCTCTTAATCACGTTGCTAGCATTGTATCTGACCAAAACGACACATCATTTGTATGGAAATTTGCTTCCATTGGTGAAGACAAAAAACCGGTTGTGACAGTTGTGTTGTTAGGTTGGTTGGGATCAAAACAGGCACATTTGAGGAGGTATACCGAGATGTATAGTATGTTTGGAGTTAATGTTATTACGTGTGCGGTTTCTGTTGAAGGTGCTATTGGTTTTGATTTAGGGAGGACGTTGGAGAGTAGAGTTGAGGCGTTGTGTGGTGAGATTGTGGAGTGGGTTGAGGGGAAAGAGGATGATGGGAGGGAACGCTTGTTGATGTTCCATACTTTTAGTAATACGGGTTGGCTTGGGTATGTTTTGCGTTTCTACAAGACACACAGTTTTGTTTGTGTTTATGTATTATGATAGCTTACCAAGGTGCTTATCTGGTTATTCAGTTTTGATGCAGCTCACAATTACTAGTAGTTAGTATATTTATTTGGCACAATAGCTAGATAAATAACATTTGTGGTTTTTGATACAGCATATGATCAGTTTTGCATTGTTTAATTATCAAAACTGTTTATTTGATTATTTTGCTGTAAAATAAGTAGTTTCTGATAGTCGCTTAAAAAATCTGAAGTGTTTAGTTGAATATTTGGAAAAATGCAGATGGTTTTTAATAAGCAATTCCTAAACTCCCTAGTATTTAGTTTTCTTATGTTTAATTTACTGGTGCAGCTACGGTTCTATTTTGAACATACTGCAAGGTAGAGATGAGATACGTGAGAAGATCATAGGATGTGTTGTTGACTCGGGAGGTGATCCAGAGCTTAATCCTAAGGTTTTGTGCAGTAATTCTAGCTTGGAGTTGCTAACAAGTAGTTATACTTTCCTCTTAATAGCAAAACTGATTCTTGTTATCAAATTTTGAGGGTCAACTAAATTGTTTCGAAGAATGAATTTTAGGGGTCATTTTCATGTAATCTGTTAACTAAACACTCAAAGATGACTAGTTATCTTAATTATCACAACTTCAAGCAACCTAAGCGCATCCAACCATTATCGCTTGCATAATCATTTTCAAGTGCAATGCCAAACACCGATTGTCGAATTTAATGTTAATTGCAAAACAAGTGCACGCCACTAAA
The DNA here is from genome assembly GCA_025667525.1 of Glebionis coronaria. Taxonomy (NCBI): domain Eukaryota; kingdom Viridiplantae; phylum Streptophyta; class Magnoliopsida; order Asterales; family Asteraceae; genus Glebionis; species Glebionis coronaria. The sequence continues at coordinate 551,080,924 of CM046875.1, read as the reverse complement.
TACTTTAATCATTGTGAACTTAAGACTTCATCCTTTCTTTTAGTTGTAAGCTTTTACATATTTGCCTTACATTTTCCGAATACTTGTAGTGTCTTGCTACTATATAGATTGTTTGATACATTGCAGGTATGGGCGACTGGATTCACTAAGGCAATACTTATAAAAAAGCAAAATTCTGCAGTTAACATCTCTGAGGCCAGGGAAATACAAAACGGAGCAAAATCTGTAAATACAGAAGAGAAGGATCCTTCATTCGCCGAGGTCTTACTTATGACAATATTTAAGATGTTCTTTACTCTTTTTCTTCTAATCCCAGATGTAAAGATGTAAGTACCCGTGTATATCTCAGTTACACATCCTTCTAATTTCACATTTCATTATGTGATACGACGAATGCAATCTCTCATGTGACAGGAGGGTGATGAAAGTAACGACCACTCTCTCTCGGAACCAACCTAATCATCCACAACTCTACCTCTATAGTACAGTCGACCAGGTCATTCCATTTCAGAAAATAGAATCATTCGTTGAGCACCAAAAGAAGCTAGGAAGAAAAGTAACTACATTTAACTTCAAGTCGTCGTCACATCTAGATCATTACAGAAGGTTCCCATATATATACCGATCTCTGATTCAAGATTTCATGAAAGAATGTCTTGCTGCCAAGGATAAGCAACTGTGCAACTTAGTTCAATGAGACGATGACAATAAAAGCCGGACATAATTAAGCCCGGAGAATAGCTTCTTGATTTCTTTATTTCGTTTATTGTGTTTTACACAAGGTATTTGATTTTGTAACATTGTAACACAATAAAACTAACATTTTAATTCCATTAACAGTAGTCGCTGAAAAAGCCGCATATTGGTGTGAATCACATTATTTTTCTTGTGTATTAAACTATTAATTCATGATATAATAAATGAAACTTATAAAAGAGGTCATACCTTGCTCTCTGTTCACGGAAAAGAGAAAGACAAAGGTGGCTTCTTCACCTCTTGTTTCTTTTTCATCAGCAATTAATTTTTTTCTTCAAAACTTTGTTTTTGTTATGAATAATATGTGGATGTCTAGAATAAGGCCATGACCCATGTAGTAACTAGGGTTTAATCTAGTATTTATCTTATAAATACTCCTTGTATCTACCTCTCTAATATATCAATTGAAGAATACCACTTATTCTTTATCTTCATTCACAACACGTTATCAGCACGCTCTTGAGCTTTTAAGATGATTAATCGAGTGGTACAATATCTCATAGAGATACGTGATTCAATATTATGCACTCAAGCCCTTGTTTAGCACACTGGTACGTCTTCGATCTTATGCAATTCGTTCTTCATATATTAGTTTGTTAATATATCCAGTAATCACAACATATGTCGATCCTAACCATGAATCAACCTTTATTCAATAATACTAGTTTATCTATACATCAAACGTTTATTTGCATCATATGTTATTGATTTGGTTACTGATTAGGTTTAATATATTTGTTTTGTTTTATGTATGGTTTTACCTGATTTGTTTATTACTTGGTTCGATCTTGTTGCAATCCATATTTTATAAATTTGTGTTTATAAATTTTTGTTTTTGAAGCTACTTTTCACTGGAATTAGATATGCGATAAGATGCATACTGTTTTTCTATATTTTTTTTAGTTGTTTAGTGCATGTGCTATTATATCAATAAATGCTTCCATGATATTATGTGTTAAACTTGAATAAAACATCAAAGCAATGACGATCATGATTCACCGAACAATATGATACTATGATTAATACAACAGTGACAATCTAGAAAAGAGTATTGTTATTGTTTATTTATAATACATAAATACATAGAACATATTTTTTTTTTCTTAGAAGAGATATAATATTTTACCTAAAACTACGAATATTATGGCAATTGTAGTTACGGAAACTATTGCTCTGTTTTTCAATGTTTTAAAACCCGGTTTTTTAGTTGACCCGGTTTAGTGGTCGGTTCACCGGATCACCGGTTCAACCGGTTGAACCGCCGGGTCAAACCGGTTTACACCAAATAAAACAAATACCTTTTCTCAGAATCTGAAATTAAAAATGTCGCTCACTTTTAGTTTGCAAAAGAAGAAAACAAATGTTAAACCCAAAGTAACAGCTAACACGCATAAAAACAACCGCCTAACTTACTCGTATATTTATAAGATAAAATAATAATTACTTTTCATTGAGCACTATATCTTTTATAGGGTAGGTTTAGCTCGGTATTTGCGTACATGAGTGGTCACATCATATGATATAGCAGCCTTTTGGTCAATACAATGAAACCAAGCTTTCAATATATTTTTTCTCATTTCCTTTGGCTTTTCAATCAACAAGAATACCAGAGAACCAAATTCTTTCTCACACACACACACCTATCATCATGTTGAGTAACCACCACTAAAACATCATATTACTCATCGCCAACATACGAGAAACCGGGCAAAGTTGATCATCTTTATACAGCCACCATGTTCTTATACATCATCTAGTTAAAAGATTAGTATACGTATCATTCAATAACATAACCATCATGTTCTTTTACAGTTTTACATGATCTACTTGCAGCGTTTCTATTCTTTTCCTTCCATAAAACTGAACCGTCCGGTTTCCGGTCCGGCGGTTCGACCCGGGTTAACCGAAACCGGGCGGTTCAATCTGGTTTAAATAAAAGCGAAAACCCGGCTTACAACGGACCGGTCATCATTCCGGTTTGCGGTTCAACCGGTTCGACCGGCCGGGTTGAACCGGGTTTTAAAACATTGCGGTTTTTTTTTTTCGTTATATATTAACATGCATGTTATATGAATAATATAATATATTCACCTAAAGATATAGGATTTTTGTTTTATTTGATTGTTGGTATGTGATATATATATCACCTATAACTCTTTTCATAATATGATCACTACTATTAATTACTTGTAATGTGTTACTCGTATCAGGTAAGAGTTACGTTTTGTAATTAAACATTGTTTAGTTATTTTTATGATTCATTGCTTGCGACGTAGTTAATATGAATTATGAAAATAATTAATGGTTAGTGATCGGTATGTAATACGATTGATCTAGTTAGTTAAAACATATATTTTGTTGATTTATTAGTCGACTGTTCTATATGAATAAGATTAAGTGTTTTAGCATATTAATGATTATAAAAATATTAGCATATTAGAATGGTTGGAAGATCAATCTTAAGCATAATTTTTATTGCCAAAGCTAATTTTATATCTTAGACTTGAAAATTAATTGTTAGCTTTAGAATGAATCTTAAAAAGAAGCATTTCTACAATTGATATAATTGTTGGCTAACAGAAAAGTTATAGTTGGCGCATGAATTGCTATTTTCATTAGAGTCTACTAAACGATTATTTCTTTTATGAATCTAGACTACTTTTAATTTGTTTTAACTTGTGTAAAGTTTTGACATGTGTATTCTAAAGTGAGTAATTTTTTTTCATCTTATTATGATTTAATGTTCATACTTTATATAAGTTTCTATATGACATGGTCTTAAGAAGCAGTTGATAAAGTCATGTATGACTATCTGAGTTACTATTTTATTATTTTATTTTATTATTTGATATTGATATAAGCTAATTTGAATATTAGCATAATAACTATGAAAAGCTGCACAAAGTTTATATAAATTTATTGGAGAAGTATAAGTTTAGATATGATGAAATGTTAAATTCTTCATACAATTGAGATTTTATATATATGGTGCAATTGAAGCACATGTGGTCATAAAGTAAAATTTTATGAGCCAAGATTATTGTAGTAATTGGCATGACCGGTTGTACCATCCCGAGTCAATGATGATGCGGAAGTTATAGAAGAATCATAAGTTTCTTCAAAGATAATTTTGATTATCTTTATTGTTCTTAGTGGAAGTTAATTACTTATCACCACTATATATAAATAAGGACTCATTCCTTGATATTTTGGAAAAGATAAAAAGAGCATGTATACATGTCTCATGTGGATCATTTTGAGTTATAAAATCGATGCATCGTCAAAATGATCATCAAATACGCAACTTCAAGTTGGCATGATTAGTGGCTCGATGTGAGCATGATTTTCCAAATATGATTATTGAGAATAGTGGTGTTGCTTTTGTTGAAACGTTTATAAACGTTTTTAGCCAATGATTATGAGAACGGAAGTTTTGGTTTATGGGGCAATTTATAACATATGAATTCGCATCTTGCCAACAAATAATAATGAATCATCCCCATTATAATGGTTTTGGTCACAAACCATATAGTTCCCATAAGATATATTGAAATGTGCTATATATATCATAGTAAGTCCACCACAACGCACAAAATGGGATGTTGAGAATGATAATTCATTCATGGGAAGAATGAGCAGCGAGAAATTTGTAATGAATTATGATAATGAAAAGTTGATCCTCATAAGTAATGAATATGAACATAAAGTTCATGGGACAATTTATATTCCAGATCTAGTAATTGCCAGACAAGGTTAGTGACCTAAATAAAGTGACTAGATCACAAACGCTGCTAAGGCTCCAATTAAAATGTGTGTCCCAACAATGAAACCAATGATCGGTAGTAAGTCTATGGCACGTCTGCAACGTGATAGACTATTCGATTCCAAATAAAAATCCTCGATTAAAGAGATAATATGGAGCAAGAAAATTACGATGGTCGAATCGAGGTAATAGAGACCCCATGATAGTCTCCTAAAGAGACACTAGACATGAAGGTAATTGAGAAAATCCCGGGTACATGATATATCATGAGATCTCAATAAATGATAAAATGCAATGTCTAGTAGAGTGTGGAATTAAAAAAGAAATAAATCGACGTCGATAGAGATATATTTATAATGTGAATGATAATGATAATAAATAATAGCGCTAAAGTGAATGTGAGGATCATGGATAGATGAATATCCAAAATATTAATGACGCAAGAATATAATGGATAATGGAGGTCTCTTGTGATGAGACATATGGTTGAAGCTTACAATCCATTTATAAAACCTATTGGATATGCATTAGTCTTTATGAGAGAGCGAAATTAAAATATGCATAAGTTGCAAATGATCACACGTATATTTCTCAAAGACTTGAAAATGATCATGTAGATACATGTTCACATGTGGTAGATCCAATAAATATTGTATAAGTCTGGCAATGTGATAATAAGTGATATGCGTCTAAAAGATATATATGAATAGAGCTCAAGTGATATTGATATTTCATTATTACATATAATATGCATGGAGCATGCTTGAGATAATTAATGCTTAAGGCATATAAGAAACGTTCTCGAGAACAATATTAATTGTATTGAACTAATCATGATTTGAGAATCGCCTTAGTGTGTAGTATTGTGCCAAATAAAGAGTAATGGTTATAAAGGCGACTAAGTGCATAGAAATTAAATTTGAAACAAAAGACAAAGTTTGTCTTAGTTCCAACATTGAACATCTTAATGATGAAATATGTATGCATCATGAAAAATAAAGATAAAGTTGTATCTTTATGTGGATAAACAACACTCATATTTATGAAGTCACATGATGTTAGAAGGACTCTCTTGATTTATAAAGTTGATGATCACAATATCGATTGAGATATGTCATTTGAAAATGAACAATTCAATTTTTGTTAAGGATCATACTTGTTGGAAATGAATAACTTGCAAAGTTTGATGATAAACTTGAACGAGATGTATGACGTACTATTATGCAAAGAATATGTGTAAATAGTGTTCATACATATGCTTTTATTAATACACCTTTATGTGTATTTTGGTGACTCAGTGAGCTTAAGTAATGTGATCATCAAGGGGATAATATATGTGTTGTACTCTTTTTCCTTGACCATGGTTTTGTCCCCACAGGGTTTTCCAGCAAGGTTTTAACGAGGCAACATCCCTAAGCGTATAAAAGATTTAATGTTATATTTTCCTTCACTAGATTTTTGTCCCACCGGGTTTTATCTAGTAAAGTTTTTAACAAGAGATATGGGTTTATACTCTAACCCATCAAATACAAGTTTAGTTTATTTTGTAGATGCAGGATATATGTCTGACCCTTAAAATGGTCGGTCGCAAACTGGATATGCTTTGACAAGTGAAGGAATAGCGATTTCATGGTGTTCAATAAAGCAAACAATTGCAGCAACTTCATTGAATCAGGCATAAATTGTAGCAATCCATGAGGCAAGTCGAGAATGTGTTTGGTTAAGAAATGTAACACAACACATACGCATGTCATGTAGTATTTCTTCAGAGAAAGAGGCACCAACAGATTTAATTTGTATGAAGATAACGCAACATGCATTGCTCAATTCAAAGGAGGTTACATGAAAGGCGATACCGAAGTTTGTTTCACTCGTGACTTACAAAAGAGCGATCATTTTGGAGGATCTATTTACCAAGGCACTTCCTACTTCAGCATTCAAGAAGCTTATTCACAATATTGGAATGCGGCGAACTAAAGATCTTAAGTGATGTAATAATCAGAGGGAGATAATACGCGTTGCACTCTTTTCCTTAGTCATGGTTTTGTCCCCACAGGGTTTTCCTGACAAGGTTTTTAACGAGGCAACATTTTCAAAGCGTATTATTTATAGAGACATCCAAGAGGGAGTGTTATGAATAATATGTGGATGTCTAGAATAAGGCCCATGACCCATGTAGTAACTAGGGTTTACCCTAGTATTTATCTTATAAATACTCCTTGTATCTACCTCTCTAATATATCAATTGAAGAATACCACTTATTCTTTATCTTCATTCACAACAGTTTTATATAATTTGATTAATTGTGGGTAAACTGTAAAAACGTGTTTGAAATTTCTCATTTTCGCAAATTTGCCTTCGATAGCAAACTACAAGCAATTTTAATACTTTAAAATCTCGTGCATTTTTCTCCCGAGTTGACGATTCTTAACGGTGATTGTTGTGATATTTAATAATTAACAAATGGAGAGAACCGAAGCCCGAACCGATTGGGTCGGGTTCGGATTCGGGTTGGTTGGTTTGAATGCGGGTTCGGAGTCGGGTTGATCTTTGGATGCGGGTTCGGGTTGGGATATTCTATTTTTCGCGGTACGGGTTTGGGTTCGGGTTTTATAAATACCCGCCCCGTTTACCCGTATACATACCCGTTTACCAAAATACATACCCGTTTACCAAAATACATACCGTTTATTAATATTTTATATAATTTTTAAATTTGTGTGAAATAGTAAACGAATATTGTTAAACAAAAGAAATGCTTATATTAGTTACATTTTTAATGCATTAAAATGTTTGTGATCAAACATATTTGGACTTTGTAACTTTAAATAAAAACAATTATTTATTCGGTATATTAAATCGCATGATATGATAGTAAATTAATATTCTTTATCTTTTAAAAACTTAAAAAAATATATTAGGGTATTTTGATTATTTTTCATTGTTTTTTCGTAATTTTATGTGCACAATTATGTCTAACAAAATTTAATTGTGGATACCGATACCCGCGGGTAAAAACCGAAAACCAGATGGATAATACCAATCGGGTACCCGTCAGGTATTGATGCGGATGCGAGTTTGGATATTATAAACGGGTGCGGGTACGGGTTCACCCAAACCCGACCCGTTGCCATCCCTAATTTACACCTACATCTACGTTATCAAATATTTCATTTTGGTATACTAATACAGCTACAAACTAAGGGTAAAAACGAGTCGAGTCGAGCCTGCTAGAGCTTGATCTCGGCTCGTTTGTATATATAAAGTTTGAGTTAGGGCTCGATCTCGTATCGAGCCTCATATTTTAAGCTCAAGTCATTAAAATTTTCACAAGCTCGAGTTCGACTCAGACGCAACTAAGTTATATGATGTGTTAAAAAAACAAAGTTAATATGAAACTCGTCTCTTTAATCATATAACGCTTGAGCTTGTTTTTAGGGTCGTTTATACACAATTATATGTATACATATATATTTTTAAGGTTTGTTCATGGAGCTTACGTACAAACTCGATTATTAAATGAATGAAATTTAAGCTAAAACTCATCCAGATCTTTTATCGATTTAATCTTAAGCTTTTCACAAATAACTAAGGGGGCGTTGGTTCACAATATGTTTTGAAATGAATTGTAATTGTTAAAAAGAATTGTAATTTGAATTAATTGTAATTGAATGGGATTTAATGTGTTGTAATTGTAATGTATTGGAATTTTAATTGATATATATTCTATTAACGTGTTTGGTTGATTACTAATGTAATGTAATTCAATTTTTTTTTAAACTTAAAATAATATATAAAAATAATAGTAATAGTAAAACAATAAAAAAAAATATTTATAATAATAAAATAATAATAATAATAATTATTATTATTATAAATAATAAATATAATAAATGATAATAACAAAAACATTAATAATAAATCACAAAATAATAATAACAATAAATAAAAAATTGTTATAATAATATTTAATATTATTATTTAATGACAAATAATAATAATAATATTATTAAAATAATAAATAATAAATAATACTAATAAATAATAAATGACAAGTATTAATAATATATAAATAATATAATAGTAAAAATAATATTTATTATACTATTTTTATTGTTTTTTTAATAATAATTAATTTATAATAATAAAAATAATATTTAATAATTTTTATATTAGTTACTTTGTTAACTATTATATTAATATATAATATCTTTTTTTATTAATAGTAACAGTTTTTATGATAATAATTTAATTAGTTATTTTTTTAATTTTTAATGATAATTATTTTATTAATAATTATTTAATTAATACTTTTTTATATAACTATTTTTAATAATTTTTTAATTTAATATTTTTTGATTATTTTTTTGGTAATAAATTTTTATTTTTATTTAACTTCTAATAATTATTATATTAATAAATAATAATTTATTTATTTAATATTATATATTTTTTAATAATTATTTTTTCAATAATTTTATGTTAATAATTTTATTAATAATTTTATATTAATATTTTATTATTATTGTATTAATATTTTATTAATATAATTATAATTATTTTATTAAAGTTATGATATAAATATCTTATTAATATAATAATAACTATTTTATTAATAAATACCAAATTTAATTTTAATAATAATAAATTTTTTTATAATAATTTTTAATTATTATTATTTATTATTTTTAGTTATTTTATCACTTTTTTAATTATTATTATTTATAAATATTAAGTTTTAAAGTAAAAATACTGAATTACAACGTAATTCAAAACTTTCCATCCAACTTCCTATGTAATCTTAATTCCCTCAATGGATGTAATTGTAATGTCTTAATTACAACTACAACACAAATCAAACAACCTACGTAATGTAAAGTAAATTACAATTCCCTACTTATGTGAACCAAAAATCCTATGTAATGTTATTGAATTACAATTACATCCAATTACGTTGGATTACAACAAAACAACCGGGACCTAAGGGTCAGCAAACTAAACCGAAAATCAAACCGAACCGAGAAACTGACCGCAACCGAACCAATCATTTTCGGTTCCATTTTATATATATATTTCGGTTTTACTCAGTTCGGTTCGGTTTCGGCTTAAAAACACGAAAAAATACGTTTAAAATATATATTTGATTCGGTTTTCCTTGGTTAAATTCGGTTCGATTTTTAATTCACGTTTTTTTTTTAAACCGATTTTTAGTTCGATTCGATTTATTTAGTTTGGTTCGGTTTTGAACCTAAACACCACCCATTTTACATTACTGACCCAGCCCCGGAGTGTTAATTAGAATATAAAACAAGCTAGTATTACTTTTTAGGGCTATTTCTTTAAATGGCCTCAAATAAAATTGTGGGTGAAAATACCTTAAGGTATTTAAGTCATCTAATATATTTCGAGGCATCCGAGGTATCTAGGTAACATAGTTTGACACGTGTCCCAAGGCATCCAAGGTATCTGAGACATCCGAGACATCCTATTACTGTGTCGGACACGTGTCACCACATGGTGAGAAGATGCCTTGGGACATTTGGGGAAACTTGAAAATTCAGGGGTATTTGAGGAATTTACCCTTATTAAAGGGGCATTTGAAGAATTCGGCCTACTTTTTATCAAGGTTTTAAAAGGCTCGCAAAGGTCACGCAAAGGCGTGAGCCTTGATCTTCAAGTCACGCTATAAACCAAGACTTGAGCATAACGCTTGACGTGAGACGATAAGTGAAAAATTTAATAATTCGCGATAAAAATTGTGTTTTTTATATAAAAAAAAAGTTACATTAAAAATAATTTCTTAACTTTATTCTTTATGTATAACATTTTTTGTGTCTTCGACATGTTTATTGTATGATGTAAATATATAAATTTATACATATATTCATATTTTTTTACGCTTTAATTTACGCCTTAAAAATATTCATGACTCACCATAATTTGTAACGTAAAGTTTGACCATATCATCACGCCAAGCCTCACGCCATTATAGAAATCAACTTTGGACTATAAATCACCAGAAAACGACATACAGTACTCTCCATAGTTGATTCCGTCAACCTCTCTCTTCTTCACAATGGAAGCATCACTAACCCTGACAAAATCAGTCATGAAACCCACCAATCTCCACCTCCTTTACAAATACAAACCATCTTTCACAACCATCAAAACCCACCACACAATCACACTATCACTCCCAAACCCATACCCCAAACCCCATTTCCTCAAACCATTCATCACCCCACGCGCCTCCCAACTCAATCACACTCACCCAATATCTAACCCCTTTACGCAATTCGCGAGAATTTCATCTCACCACGCTGACAAATCCTTCATATGGAAACTTGTTGATAATGTTGAGGATGGTGTAAATTTACGATACGGGGACCGCGATAAAGGACCGGTTGTGACTGTGGTCGTGTTGGGTTGGTTGGGTTCGAAACAGAAGCATTTGAGGAGGTATGCTGAGATGTATAATGTGGTTGGGGTTAACGCGGTTACGTTTGCGGTTTCGGTTGATAATGTGATTGGGTTTGATTTAGGGAGGAAGCTGGAGAGGAGAGTTGAGGAGCTGTGTCAGGAAGTTGTGGAGTGGGTGGAAAAGAAGGAGGAGGATGGGCGGGAGCGGGTGCTGATGTTTCATACTTTTAGTAATACGGGTTGGCTTACGTATGTTGTTTTTTCTGCTTTTGATATGGTTGATGATTAGTTTTTTTTGCTTTAGGGTGTTTGAGATTGCTTTTTTTAGAATTTGCGTATATGGTTATTGCGTTTTGGTACAATCGATAATCAGTTTTATTAGAACTAGTACAACTGATAAACAGTTATTACGGTTTGATAGTTGCTTTCTAAAATTGAGTATATTATTATGTTGCTTGATTATATCTAGATAAGTAGATGCCAATGTGCTTATTTTGCCCCATATAAGTAGATAAGTAGAAGCAGTTTGGATACAATTGGGTAACTAGTTTTGCACTACTGATTTCTTGGGTTGAAACAAGCAGTTTTGGTTAATCTGATCAAAAGTTGGGTATTGTAGAATGTTTGTTTGAAATTTTTTGCACGCACAAGTGGTTTTAGTAAGCAATCCCGAACACCTATCTTAAGTTGGGTATTTTAGAATGTTTATTTGGAATTTTCTGCACGTGTGAGTGGTTTTAGTAAGCAATCCCGAACACCTAACTTAAGTTGGTATTTACTTGTTCTTATGTTTTGTAATATGTGTTTGCAGCTATGGTTCCATTTTGAACATATTGCAGGGTAGAAATGAGCTGCTTGAGAAGATCATAGGGTGTGTTGTTGATTCAGGCGGGGCTCAGGCACTTGATCCTAAGGTTTTGTTTTTTTCCCCGTTGTGTAGTAATTCTAGGGGGTGTTTGGCATTGCGTTTTGAAAGTGATTATTTTTTTATTTTTTCTGGATAACCATGGTTTTCGATCTTTTGGCCGACTAATCCACGGGGTTGAACCCACCGCCACACATACTCAAACCATGTAAACCCCTCCCTTTTTCAGGGGTTGAAAGTCGTTATTTGTGTTTTAATTATTTTACAGTGTTTGGGTGTTGTGAAACCAACTCCTACTTTGTGTCTCTTTTGAGGTAAAATAATCAGTTTTAGATTACCATGGTAGTAGTAGCTGCCACATAATTGATTTTGGATATATGGGGGTTGTTTGGGATTGCTTAGTATAAAATTAAAGTGTTGCCTATATACCTATATAAAAGAGCTTATTTACTCTAAAATAAGATTATAAGTAGGTTCGTCTAAACACTCTAAACTGATATCTGCTTTATAACTATGTAATTAAGCACTTGAATAAGCAATCCCAAACACCCTCATAATCATTAGGGCTCATTTTACATGTAATTTGCCAAACCGATAAACAAGCTATTGTGTGATTATCACAACTACAATTAACATAAACCAAATCCAACTTTTTATATAACAAGTAGCTGATTCTTCTCCTAATTATCACGTAACCACTTAAAAAATGCTTTGCCAAACATTTGTGCATACCACTGACAATTTTATATTCAAGAACTACAGACTAGATTCTTTCTTGTTAATTAATTGTAGGCTTTAAAGAAACAAAGTAAAGTTTAATATATCTAATGGCACGCTGGTAATTATTCCCCTTTCTTTTTATCCTCTGCAGATATGGGCAGCTGGATTTGCTACTGCAGTTCTTAAAAAGCAAAGCTCTGCGGTTAACTCTTCCTCTGATGTCCGGGAAGCACAAAGTGGAACAAAAGATATAAACACAGATGAGAAGGAGCCTCTATTCAGGGAGGTCTTACTTCTCAAATTATTTGAGAAGTTCTTCACTTATTTTCTTCAATTCCCAGATGTAAAGACGTAAGTACCTCCTTACATCAGAGTTATCCGTCTTTTTTACATTATGAGACAGATGCAATAGTTTCTTACCATACTATCTTGATGTTTAATGTCACAGGAGGTTGATAAATGTAACAACCACTCTCACCGAAAACCAACCTAAGCATCCTCAACTCTACCTCTATAGTACAGCCGATAAGGTCGTTCCATATCAGAAAATAGAATTATTTGCCGACCACCAAAAGAAGCTAGGAATAAAAGTAACGAAATTTGACTTCAAGTCTTCCCCACATGTAGATCATTACAGGACATTCCCAGATACGTACAGATCTCTTATTGAAAGTTTCTTGAAAGATTGTTTGGCTGCCAGGGGTAAGCAATTGCAGAACTTAGTGCAATGACACTCAGAGTCAATAGATTGGCTCCTTGATTTCTTACTTTCCATTAAAGGTGTTGTATACTTGTATACATGATACTCCTTTTTAGCAGAACAAAACTAATGATGCCTAGATTACAAATATCACAGCAGGATCATTGTTGAATTTTATTACGTTTTATAGTTCATTAAAGAAACAGAGTTCAGAGACTGTGTAGGCAACAGTTTTTGTTCAACAGTTAGTCTTAAGCAGTCTCTCTACCCCGGGTTTACCTGGTGGTAGGAGTAGGACCTGTCTATATTCTTACCTCCCCCTTACCCTGCTTCAGTGGGATTGGGTTTCTTTTTTTTGTTGTTGTATTGCACACATCTTATAAACATTAATAAAGTTAGTTGGTACATTAAAGTTTGAAGTATAGATTGTTGGCGATTAAACCTCTTATTAGTTCCTTATGAATGCAAACGCCATTGAATGGTTGATTAAGAAAACATTGTCTAGCGAATAAATATTGCACCTTGTGGTCCATCACTGTGTAGTAGAATGTCATTTAGCCCAAAAAGAATACTAAATGGTACTGTAATAGACTACAAACTTGGCTGAATAGACTTTTCCTTACATGCCACGAAGTTATTGCAGCGGCGAGTATTTAATAACGATTTTTGTTAACGAATAAATATTAATTTTTTATCTATTAGGTTTGTATCCACATTAATGTTAAAGTTGTGAAAAATATAATTAAAATAAACTATTGAAAATAGAAAAAAAAAACTAAAAGTTAATATAAATATATGAAAATGTATATTGAATTAAAGAGCACAAAATTTTAAAAACTACAATAAAATTAAATTATTAAAATAATAAATAGATAAAAAGATATTTTAATTTGAAACTAAAAATATTATTTTTAAAAGTTGTTATAAAAGTTTGTTACAAAAGCTCATGATATATAATTGTGAGAAAAAATAACTTCTTTTATTTAGTAATTAAAAAAGTTTGAAAAAGTCTTATTATTTTTAGAAGGTTCTAAATAATCTTTATAAAGTAGTTATAAATTTGTAGTTATATCATTTTTTATTTTTTTTGTTCACCAAAGTTCTAAGTATCTCAAATAAAATGAATTTGAGATCTTATTTATCGTTTTTTTACATAACAACTTTATGTCCAGCTCTTAGTTAAAACCGATCACCCTTGGTGCTTATAACATTAGGGTTGGTTATACGAAAAAAGAATAACTTTCATTGCCAGCATAAATATTTGGTTATTGAGTTTGGTTTTTAGAAATTGATATTTCTCTTAATAAATGTACTTATTTTAAACTATGTTTTTTATCGAAAATTAATAATTTTATGACGAAAAAAATAACATCTTTTTTATCAAAAGCTACAAATACAATAAAAAATGAGTTTAGGCAAAATAAAAAAATAGACATATATGTATCTAAGATATCATTCGTTAGGTACCTGAACTTGTTAGGCTGAGAAGAGTGTGGGTAATCCCACGAGTGAGTCCTCAAACTCGCGAGCGACTTGCCATTACCCTTAGAAGTCATTCACGCGCGACTTCGTCGCTGTGAGCAAAAACTATAGGCAGACTCACCCAGCGCGAGTTTAACCTTAGTGGGTCCCACATATAATTTTTTTTTTCAAATCATTTTTTCCTCCTTATAAATACCAAATTTTAACACACATAATTTTTAGTATTTTCACACACAACTTTCTGTATTTTCAAACATAATTTCTAAATTCAAAAATGACATGCTCTTTTCCACACACCGTTGACGAGATTAAGGCTATGATTAAGAAACAAATAATTCAAGAACAACGTCGTTACTGTGCGCTTACGACGTTAGCTGATGATTTCGATGTCGCGTACGAAGATAATACGAAACTGCGCACAGTATGTGAAAAATGTCGTGATCTTTTCCCACAGAAACGTCATTTAATCGACACGTTTCTAAGTAATCAATCTGATATCTATTACAACATCCGAAGTTCTTTGTTTAGAAAGTTGGCAAAATTAGAGGCTCGAATTGAAAGAAATACTTAATGACCGAATCACTTGGGTTCTTCATCACAAACTCAAACAACTCATATCAGTTTTTCATCACAACAACACCGACGCCGAAATGTTTCTCCCGATCTATCATTTCTAATTGTAAACGACTCATATGGCTTACTTACTGGCAATGAGGTGTATCAACTATACATAGATCAAAAAGTATTGAGAAAAACACCGCAAGAAAAAAGAAATGGCACAAAGGGAGCTGGAGGCGGAAATTATGGCCGAAGAAGATTACCAAGAAACAATGCGTTGGGAGTTACATGGTCAGTTATCGGATTCGGATCCGGGAACTGACTAATCGTATTATGTATTTTTATTTTATCTATCTAGTAGTGTATTTCTTTTCGCATTGTATTTGAATTCTAATATTTTAATAAAATGTACGAATAAAAAATATTTAATAAAAAAAGTGGGAGTGGTGTTGTAACACCCCATTTTGGTAAATGGAATGTCACGGGTAATTATGGCATGTCATCAAAGCATGCAAGGTAAATGTCGAAAAACATTAAATGACCTTGAATGGAAATACCGAAAACAAACATCGGTAGTCCAAGTAAAAGCTCATCACACATGAATATAACTACTGTAATGGAAAAGGACTAAACAATGTCCAAAGAAATAAGTAGCATAATGTATGGAAAATGCATAAAGTAGTGAAGGCTAGATAGCTTCCAATCCCTATGCACATACTCTTATAGTCTACGAGCGCCCTTGAGTACCTGTCGTTTGGGAACATGAAAGAAAAACGGCTGAGCATAACGCCCAGTGAACGGATATACAAGTATAGCATGAAATGACATAAGCATAAAAGACTAATAGCAGCGGAAATGTATAAGTCCTAGATAACCTAGAACATGTTCATAAAACTGGTTTTATAATTTGAAAAGACTTATGTTTTTATATGAAAATCTGTAATAATTAGCCAATATCCCATATAGGTCATGAGGTTCCACCGTGCATGAATACTTGGAGGGGAGACCTCGTCATGCAGTTAGAAGGGTTGCCTCTAATTAATTAGTCTGGATATGAGGGATCAACTCCTTGTGAAGGATGCAAGGCACACATCGCATTCACCATGTAAATCATGTAAAACATGTAACTAGGATGCACCCATACGCCCCACATGATAATATAAATATACGGCCAAAACTGAAAAGAGACGTCACGAGCAATCACTCCGCCGTGGGGAAGTCATAACACTGGTGCCTCCAGTGTTATGGTTATGGTACCTCCATAACTAGGTGACACTGGTCATGCATGTATATGGCTTAGACATTTAAACTAACATAAGTAATCAAACATATAAAACATATACTTGGGAAAACAGTTAGCTGCAAACGGGGAATCCTAATAAGGAATGAATGTCCATACTGAAAGAAGGAAAATCCGTACCTTGTGTCCAGTGAACGAGGAAAGACGAAAGGATGAATAGTCCTACTCCGACCTCACTAATGCTACATAAATAAGGGACATGTATAAGTCTTCTGATTACTGAGTACGTAACTGATTATAACATGTCTTAGCTTGTTTTATATGTTCTTGTCTTGTTTATTGTTTTAAATGTTATAGCGTGTTAATCATGTATTTCATGTATTCTGATTAATTATTATCTTGTATTCTTGTATTATTATACTTGTGTGTAATAATAAGTAACTTTCTAAATATAACAGGTTTCTTAAAATAGAAAGTTTCCAAAAATGTGAGAACCCGTACGTTCTCAGCATTATTTTATTCTTTTTATTCGTGCTTCTTGAATTTTCCAACGTATTACGTTTTCTTGTATTTCTATATGTAAATCCTGAGATTTTTAAACTATACTTTTTAAGTATTTTTCTGATCATCGATAAATACTTTGCATGGAATTATAAAATTCTTATTTTATTTTTCTATATTTATTTAAATCAAAGTTTTTGATTTAAAATCACCCGCGTGCGTTTTACAACGAGTTTATTCAATATCAATGTACAACGAGAACTCATAGTGATCACGATACCGACGGATGCCCAAAAGTTTACGTTTATTTATCGATTGTTTCGATAATTAATATTTTCGATGATTTCGTTTTAATTACGTATTAAGTCGTGTCGGGAAATCATATAATCATTTTTATGATGCATTGTAACTTTTGAAAAATATTTTTACGAAACCCGAGCCCCGTAAATATTTTCAATATTTACCAATGACCATTTTCTACCCTTTAAAACTATTAATTGTTTTTAAGTCCACAAGTTTCAAACTTGGCAACATTGGTCCCTCCACTTAAACCACCATATAAATAGCCTTTTTTCACTTCACACACACATACACCATTTTATAAAACAAAAACATACAACTCTCTCCCACCTCCTTATTTTGCCGCCACCTTCCCACCTTAAAATACCATCATCCACCATGATTTGATAAAAACAAATTAAAGTCCCATTGATACAATGATTTTGTATGGGTTCAGATTAAATCTCGGTATCCTCTCGAATTGATTACAGCTCAAAGTGGAATAGTTGTTCATGGTACAAAAAGGGTTGTGATTTTCTATGCTACTAAAAAAGATCAAATGCATGAAATAGAGAAAATAAGCCAAAAATAACTAATAAAAAAAAGTTCTGAATGAAGGAAAAAGTTCTGAATGAAGGAAAAGTTCTGAATGAAGGAAAAGTTCTGAATGAAGGAAAAAGTTCCGAATGAAGGAAAAAGTTCCGAATGAAGGAAAAGTTCCGAATGAAGGAAAAGTTCCGAATGAAGGAAAAAGTTCCGAATGAAGGAAAAAGTTCCGAACGAAGGAAAAAGTTCCGAATGAAGGAAAAAGTTCCGAATGAAGGAAAAAGTTCCGAATGAAGGAAAAAGTTCCGAATGAAGGAAAAAGTTCCGAATGAAGGAAAAAGTTCCGAATGAAGGAAAAAGTTCCGAATGAAGGAAAAAGTTCCGAATGAAGGAAAATGTTTCGAATGAAGGAAAAAGTTCTGAATGAAGGAAAAAGTTCCGAATGAAGGAAAAGTTCATCCGGAACCTGGGAACATAAAAACAGTCGTTTACCCGAAGAACAAGGAAACCAATTTTGATCCAAAAATCACCAAGTTTTTCACCAAAAACTTAAATAAACTAATCACAAAGCATCTACTAACCATAAACTACAAATCCCATCAACAAAAACACAAAACCCAACAACTTTTGAAGATCAAATCAATCAAATAAAAACTTGAAAACTTGAAATAAAAGATGATGATGAACAAGATGAAATGGAAAGATTAAACAAGAACTTGTATTGATGATTAATGTTGTAACAATCACAAAACAAGAATTAAAATTACAAGATTAAAAATCAAAGATCAAGATCACCAAACACCCTAGTGGTGTTGGTGATGATACGAACTAAAAGGGAGAAAAAAGGGGAGGAGAGGAAAAACTAAAAACTAACTCTAAGTGTGTGAGGTGTGGGCTTTATATAGCCTTGTCTTTTGGTTGGTGAGTGGGCTTTCTCCCGTTCTTCTTGTCTTCTCGTCTTTTCAGAAAAGTTGACGTTTTCGATTCTGATTTGGGATTTGTTGTCGATTAAATTCAACTCGTCTTTTAATTTCTTCGTTTAATAGACTTGAGTTTCTTCGACTTATGTAAATCTTCCATCTTTGGTCCTTTTCTTCGATAAATCTTCGAATAGGCCCAGTGACTTCAAATCTTTTGCATCTCTTGGACAATAGACTTTATCTTGAGTCTTTTTCTTCAGTAAAACCCGTGCAATCCCATGTTTTCTTTAATATTCATCCGGTTGGCTCTGAAAACACAATAAACACAAAAACCACGCATAATTGCAAACAAATGATATTAAATACGTGTTTTGTTCTCGTTTTAGCCAGAATTAAGTGGTAAAAGGATGGGTGTTTACACACCTATCAAATCCCCTACACTTAACCATTGCCATGCCCTCATGCAATGCTTAGTGATAAAGCAAATTTATACTTTTCTCATAATTAATCAACCTTGGCCTTATTCAAATACTACTAAACAAAAATTAAAGTACTAAAAGGAGTTAAAACTTTAAAGGAAACAAAAGGATAGAAAACCATTTTCACTTGAAAATAGCTACATGGAAATAACTTGCAAAGAGATCAAGGACTTACATTAGGGCTTTGATGCTGCACAGATTTATCACCCTCAAGTTTCACGTTCCCCAAACTAAGCTTAAAAACGAGATCATTGTTATTATAAGTTAGCAAATCAAACACTTACACACATGGCTTAATTAAATGCTTAAACTCCCTTATACCTAGGTGTATCTCTTATATTTTATTTTTGTCTTAGAATGATCATGAAGATGAATTTTTGGACTTATTTCGATAGTTTATTTAGGCTGAAAGCAAAGTAGGACGATTTGATCAATAGTTAGCTAAAGGACAAAATCTTTTAAAACTGCTTCTCGGGATATCAAAAAGTTCATATCTTGGCATAACTCGGTTCACAATTTGAGACCTTTCTCGGGCCGATATTTGGCATGTACTTCATACTTCATATCTTGAGAGACGTGCTTGAGATAATGGTCTTCTCATCGTTCATAGAGTTTCTTCACTTGGAGACTTTTGAGAGGTACTCCAACTTTGTTGACCACGACTTCATGATTATTTCTTCAATCTCTATTTGGGATTTTGAGATACAACGATCCGCCTCCTTTTCGGACTTGGATCTATTTATCCTCATACCTTGTTAGGGTCTTTTCGGATAGACTTCTCCATGATCTTTATGGGAGTTGATTGCTTTTCGTCGTGAGTCTTGATCCTTCATATTGACTTTGGGAATAATGCTTTTCACATCACCTTGGATCTTTAGCAATAAAATGGAATCCTCGTGCCTTGTTAGGGCCTTTTCAAACTCGCCAATCTTCGCGCCCCGCTTCATAAGTTATGCCTTGGCTATGAACTCTTATCATTACCGAGCAACTTTTAAACGATCTTGGGCTAGAAGCTAAGTAACCTTTCAAATCGTACGACCTTACTTATTGCAGATAAATTATTAGCAAGTGATGGGAGAAAAGGCAAATAATTACACCAAGTGAGCTTGCGCAAGAATACCGACTTATAATTGACTCTATCATTTCTCGTTCTCCATAATTTAAAATCTCAAAAAATGAGACTCGTGGACACTTAGCCTAATAAACCAATTAAGGTCTACATGGTTAAGGATACTAGCTAGAATAAACTTAGGTAAGTCTATTCGGGTTGAGTCAAAATAAACGCAACGGGCCTAATATGTCAAAGATTTCTAAACTAGCTACACCACTTTATTAATATTTTTGACTTTTAAACAGGATATATACATATGAAAGCAACGATAAAAATTTAAAAATTACGACTAAATGGCCAAAGTTAATAAAAAATTTGAAAAATGTTGAAAAATAGGATTTTCTGGTTAAATGAAGGCATTTTCATGGAAAAGTCCACTTAAAAATTCGACAGAAGTCCCCCCTACACTTAAGATAAACATTGTCCTCAATGTTTAAGCATGTGGGAAAAGTTTCCCCTGCACTTATGACATTGTGCACGTTGGTTAACTCAAGTTAAGGAAGAGACGACTAACGTGATCAATTTCAAATGTGAGTATGAAGAAAATTGAATCACGATAGTTGAGAGATAGAACCGGATTTCGGATAACACGGGAGCACGGTTCTTCAGAGATTCCAAGAGTGCACTAATCCCTGTAATCACATCACCACACAAAGACAAACACCTATAGAGGTCCCCCTACACTTAGGGGTTAAACATAAAAGGATAGATACTCGGGCTGCCTCCCGAGGAGCGCTTGTTTTTGATAACCGAGTCACGAGCCTGACTCGACCCAAAATTAGTTCATGGGGAACGTGGTGAGGGATGGAATCACCTCCTGAGAGGTGTCCTCACCAAAGTACAACTTCACTCGTTGGCCATTCACCTTAAAATTAGGTCCATTAGGTTGAGCGAGCTCGAGAGTACCATATGGAAAAATTTGGGCAATGGTGAATGGGCCGGACCAGCGAGATTTGAGCTTTCCCGAGAAGATTTTCAACCGAGAGTTAAAAAGTAAGACTTTGTCTCCAACATGGAACTCTCGGTTTTTGATCTTGGAGTCGTGAATGAGCTTAGTTATTTCCTTATAGATCAAAGAATTTTCATAAGCCTCATTATGGAGTTCATTGAGCTCATTGAGTTGGATCTTGCGTAGGTCACCGGCTTTGTTAATATCAAAATTGGCCCACTTCAAGGCCCAGTAAGCCTTGTGCTCCAACTCAATGGGGAGGTGGCACGCTTTCCCGTACACAAGACGATAAGGCGTACAGCCGATCGGGGTCTTGTAAGCAGTACGGAAAGCCCACAAAGCATCATCAAGTTTATCAGCCCATGAGGCACGATGCTCTCCCACAGTTCTTTCAAGAATTCGCTTCAGTCCTCGGTTGGATATTTCAGCCTGGCCATTAGTTTGTGGGTGGTAGGCTGTGGAAAGACGATGGTTTACACCTTATGTAGCCATGACTCTAGCAAATTGGTCATTGCAGAAATGAGTCCCACGATCACTAATAATGGCACGAGGCACACCGAATCTGGCGAATAGAGCTTTCAAAAAGTTACAAACCATCCTTGCGTCATTAGTGGGTAAAGCTTTGGCTTCAACCCACTTTGAAACGCAGTCAACGGCTACAAGGATGTATTTGTTTCCTTTAGAAGAAGGGAATGGCCCCATAAAGTCGATACCCCAAACATCAAAGATTTCACACTATTGAATGAAATTCTGAGGCATCTCGTCTTTATGTGTGATCGTGCCTTGTTTTTGGCAAACATCACATCGTTTAACCATATCGTGAGCGTCACGATATATGGAGGGCCAATAAAATCCCGAAATCAAACACTTTTTTGGCGGTGTAGTTGGGACCAAAGTGACCACCGGTGGGTCCTTTGTGGCAAGCATTAAGGATTTCTGAAGCTGCCGGTCCGTCAACACATCGGCGGATAATCAGGTCGGCACATTGTTTGAATAGGTAAGGGTCGTCCCAAAAATAAGTCTTGATGTCGGTGAAGAACTTTTTCTTTTGTTGGGACGTCAACCCTTCCTTGAGAATTCCACCCGCCAAGTAGTTTGCGAAGTCCGCAAACCACGGGGTTTCATTCGACTTCGATTTTATAGACATTAAGGTCTCCAAGGGAAAAGAATCATTGATTTCTTTGTTCGGATGATCCCCTTGGTAAGGATCCTCAAGTCGGCTAAGATGATCCGCGGCTAGGTTTTCAGCTCCTTTTTTATCGCGAATTTTGATTTTAAATTCCTGGAGCAGCAAAACCCAGCGAAGAAGTCTTGGTTTGGAATCTTGCTTTGTCAACAAGTACTTCAACGCGGAATGATCGGTATACATAATTGTTATAGAAAGGACAAGATAGGGGCGGAATTTTTCAAAAGCATAGACAACAACTAAAAGCTCTTTTTCGGTTGTCGTATAATGCAATTGTGCCCCCGTCATTGTCTTGCTAGCGTAATGGATTGGTTGGAAGTGTTTGTTCACTCTTTGTCCCAGAACCGCTCCAATAGCAAAATCACTAGCATCGCACATCAACTCAAAAGGCAGCTCCCAATTAGGGGTAACCAAGACGGGTGCCTTAGTTAGCTTATCCTTAATCGAGTTGAAGGCTTCAAGACACTCTTTGGAAAAGATAAAAGGAGTATCTTTTTCCAAGAGGTGGGTCATCGGGCGAGCGATTTGAGAAAAATCTTTGATGAATCGACGGTAGAAGCCCGCATGACCCAGAAAACTTCTCACACCCTTCACGGTTGAAGGTGGAGGCAACTTTGCGATAACATCAACTTTAGCACGGTCTACTTCAAGACCGGCTTTGGAAATTTTATGTCCCAGCACGATGCCTTCTTTTACCATAAAATGGCATTTTTCCCAATTCAGAACTAGGCGAGTGTCTTCGCACCGCTTGAGCATACGTTCCAAATTGGCAAGGCAAGAAGAGAAAGAATCCCTGAAGACCGAGAAATCATCCATGAAGACTTCCATGGTTTGTTCAACCATGTCATGGAAGATAGCTAACATGCATCTTTGGAAAGTCCCGGGCGCATTACATAAGCCAAAAGGCATTCTTTTGTAAGCAAATGTGCCATAGGGACAAGTGAATGTCGTCTTCTCTTGATCTTGGGGATCGATGGGTATTTGGAAATAACCCGAGAAACCATCAAGAAAGCAGTAATATTCATTACCGGCTAAACGTTCAAGCATTTGGTCCATAAAAGGTAGAGGGAAATGATCCTTTCTCGTGGAATCATTGAGTTTGCGGTAGTCTATACAAACTCTCCACCCAGTAACGAGACGAGTGGGAATCAACTCGTTGTGTTCATTGGGAACAACGGTTATTACGCCCTTCTTGGGCACACAATGGATTGGACTAACCCATGGTGAATCCGAAATAGGGTAAATCATACCCGCATCAAGAAGTTTGATAACCTCTGTTTTGATGACTTTATGTATTTTTGGATTCACCCTTCGTTGGCTTTGAATTGTGGGCTTAAAGTCGTCCTCCATGAGAATTTTGTGTGTGCATAAGTGAGGATCAATTCCACGAATATCAGAAATCTTCCAAGCAATAGCCTTTTTGTGATCTTTCAACACGTTGATAAGTCGGGCTTTTTCTTCTTCCTTTAGGTCCTTAGCAATGATGACTGGCGACTTCTTCTCTTCTTCAAGGAATACATACTCAAGATGGGGCGGCAACTCCTTAAGTTCTAAATCCGGAGGATTTTCGACGGGAGGCGTATTTAAAGTTGGAGTATCGATAGCAATGACCGTGGGAGATGGAGGAGAAGGATTGTCTTCGGTGAGAAGATTGTCAAAGAAATTCATGTCTTCATCCCCATCGGTGGGAGAATCATTAGTAGCTAAATTCACATCTCCCATGGTATCTTCAAGATTGTTCCAAAATAAATCACTATCTCCAAATACAGACAATGATGAATCAATAGAGGACACGGTCTCAACATTGGGAAGAGAGGTAGGAATACTTTTGCAAGCATCATTAAAGTGTTCTTCACAAGCCTCATCAAGAACGTCAATACAATTAACACTCTCATATGAATAAGGCTGTTTAGACAACTTTCCCATGTTGAAGACTACTTTATCGTCACCCACTCTCATGATAAGCTCACCGGCTTCAACATCGATGAGAGTGCGACCGGTCCTCAAGAATGGACGACCAACAATTAGTGGCACACGAGGGTCCATCTCGTAGTCGACGACAACAAAATCAGCAGGAAAGGTGAATTTGTCGACTCCTACAATGACGTCTTCGGCTATCCCCACTGGATAAGCAACCATACGGTTAGCTAATTCCAAAGTCATTTTGGTGGGGACTAGCTCTGGGAGAGATAATTGCTTCCAAACGCTTAGAGGCATAAGATTAATACTGGCACCTAGATCGGCTAGGGCCATGCAATTCTCTACTCCCGGGAAATTGCAAGGGATAAGGAAACGACCCGGATCACCAAGCTTGGTTGGCAATTTCCTTAAGAGTACTGCAGAGCAATTCTCATTAAGTTGGGTGTTGGCAATATCGAGGAGCTTTTCCTTGTCGCTCAGAAGATCTTTAAACATTTTTGCATACTTGGGCATGTGAGCGAGAGCCTCAGCGAAGGAGATATTGAAATTCAGTTGTTTGAACATTTTAAGGAAATTCGAAACCTGAATATCGTCCTTGCTTTTGAGCTTCTCTTTCCTCAACCTAGATGGATAAGGTATATTGGATGAAGAAGAAGGCTTTAGGGGAATAGGATCACTCACAACCACGGGTGGAGGAGGGGTAGAAGGAAGAGGTGGAGAAATTGGGGAAGGAGAAGGAGGAGGAATAGGAGCAGGTGACTCGTTCTCCTTAGTCACAATCACCGGTGGAGGTATAGGAAGCCCGGGTTCCTTGGTACCTTTACCACTTCGAGTAGTGATTGCTTTCATCTCCCCTCTTGGGTTCGCAACGGTGTTACTCGGAAGAGTACCCGAAGAAGAGGGTTGATTACCTTGGAAGAAACTAGCCATCATGTTCCTCAAGTCATTAGTTTGGGTATCCAACGTATTTCTCATGTCGGCTCTCAAGTCGTTTCCTTGCTTGACCAAGTCTGCTTTCAAATTTATCACTTCACGCTGAAGATTTTCCACGATCACATCGTTTGTCCTCATGTAGGTCTGCACTTCTTGGTGTAGAGCGGTGGATTGGTTGGGAGGAGCATTGTATGCGGGTGGTTGATAAGCAGGTTGTTGGTAAACTTGGTTGTTACGTTGAGGTGGTTGTTGCTGCTTGTGAGGAGGGATGTATGGTTGTCGAGGTTGTTGTTGTTGTTGAGGAGGGCGATTGAGGTTTGATTGTTGGTTTGGGTTGGTTGGAGGAAAACCAGGTGGTGAAAGATAGTTGTTGCTGCGGTAGCTAAGTAAATTACGGTCACCTTGAGGTCTAGCTTGATAAGCAGGTTGAGGATAGGTGCCATAAGCTGCATTAACATTCTCAGAAGGGTAGTCTTGGGTGGCGGTACAAGTGGTGTAAGAGTGAGGACCACTGCATATCTCACAAGGTTGGCTGACAGCGTTAACTTGAGCGTTCTTAGCGTTGTTGCTGTTGTTGTTGCTGACGGTGTGGGTGACAAGCGATTCAAGAAGCGTAGTGATTTTGTCAAGTCGCTTGTCGCTGTCACTAGTGCTAGCACTAGTGACATTGGTCCGAACACTCTTGGTTTGCACACGAGATTTATTCTCAATGATGTCCCAAGCAGCATTGGAAGTCTTAGCCAACAGATTTCCCCCCAAGGCACTGTTCAGTGAATCTTGGTCACTCATGCTTAAACCATTGTAAAAAGTATTAATTTGATGTACTTTGGTAAAACCATGTTGTGGGCATTTTCTTAAAAGATCTTTAAAGCGATCCAAAGATTCACTGAACGACTCATCGTACTTTTGTTCAAAATTTATGATTTCATTCCGCAAAGCGGTAGTACGAGAGGGTGGGAAAAAGTAATTGATAAACTTTGTTTCCAAATCCGTCCACGAGAGAATACTCTGTGGCGGTTCCTTAGCAAGCCAATGCCGGGCTTGTCCCTCTAAAGAAAAGGAAAAAAGTTGTAACCTTATAACCTCTTGTGGAACGCCATTGAATTTGACCGTGTTGGTGAGTTGCAAGAATCTCTTGATGTGGTCGTGTGGATCATCAATGGTTCGTCCCAAGAATGGTTGAGCGGAGACCATCTGGATAAAGCCTGATTTTAGCTCGAAATTGTTGGCGGCAATTGGTGGTATAACAATTGGGTCAGTGTTGCCATCTACATGAGCTTGCAGCAATTCAATCATCGGGCGATTATCCGGAAGGGGCTCATTGTGGTTGTTATTGTTCATGTTGTTGAAAGGTGGGTTGTTGTTGTTATTATTGTTTGGAGGTGGTACACCGGCCATGTCTAAGTGATCGAGAGGCTCGGGCTCTTGATAAGACGTGGATCGAGTGCGCATACACCTGCAAAAGAACTAACAAGGCAAAAACAATACAAAAATATTTTTTTGGTTTTTAATTTTTTTAATTTTTTTGTATTTTTGAAAATTTTATATTTTTTTTAGGATTTTTTGAAAATTTTTATGAAAAAGTAACGTTCACGGGGAACGGATCCCAAAATCCAAGTTCTCACAAAAAAACTTTTGATCTTAACGAGAAGAGCCGGCAGCGGCGCCATTTGATACAATGATTTTGTATGGGTTCAGATTAAATCTCGGTATCCTCTCGAATTGATTACTGCTCAAAGTGGAATAGTTGTTCTTGGTACAAAAAGGGTTGTGATTTTCTATGCTACTAAAAAAGATCAAATGCATGAAATAGAGAAAATAAGCCAAAAATAACTAATAAAAAAAAGTTCTGAATGAAGGAAAAAGTTCTGAATGAAGGAAAAGTTCTGAATGAAGGAAAAGTTCTGAATGAAGGAAAAAGTTCCGAATGAAGGAAAAAGTTCCGAATGAAGGAAAAGTTCCGAATGAAGGAAAAGTTCCGAATGAAGGAAAAAGTTCCGAATGAAGGAAAAAGTTCCGAATGAAGGAAAAAGTTCCGAATGAAGGAAAAAGTTCCGAATGAAGGAAAAAGTTCCGAATGAAGGAAAAAGTTCCGAATGAAGGAAAAAGTTCCGAATGAAGGAAAAAGTTCCGAATGAAGGAAAAAGTTCCGAATGAAGGAAAAAAGTTCCGAATGAAGGAAAAAGTTCCGAATGAAGGAAAAAGTTCAGAATGAAGGAAAAAGTTCCGAATGAAGGAAAATGTTTCGAATGAAGGAAAAAGTTCTGAATGAAGGAAAAAGTTCCGAATGAAGGAAAAGTTCATCCGGAACCTGGGAACATAAAAACAGTCGTTTACCCGAAGAACAAGGAAACCAATTTTGATCCAAAAATCACCAAGTTTTTCACCAAAAACTTAAATTAACTAATCACAAAGCATCTACTAACCATAAACTACAAATCCCATCAACAAAAATACAAAACCCAACAACTTTTGAAGATCAAATCAATCAAATAAAAACTTGAAAACTTGAAATAAAAGATGATGATGAACAAGATGAAATGGAAAGATTAAACAAGAACTTGTATTGATGATTAATGTTGTAACAATCACAAAACAAGAATTAAAATTACAAGATTAAAAATCAAAGATCAAGATCACCAAACACCCTAGTGGTGTTGGTGATGATACGAACTAAAAGGGAGAAAAAAGGGGAGGAGAGGAAAAACTAAAAACTAACTCTAAGTGTGTGAGGTGTGGGCTTTATATAGCCTTGTCTTTTGGTTGGTGAGTGGGCTTTCTCCCGTTCTTCTTGTCTTCTCGTCTTTTCAGAAAAGTTGACGTTTTCGATTCTGATTCGGGATTTGTTGTCGATTAAATTCAACTCGTCTTTTAATTTCTTCGTTTAATAGACTTGAGTTTCTTCGACTTATGTAAATCTTCCATCTTTGGTCCTTTTCTTCGATAAATCTTCGAATAGGCCCAGTGACTTCAAATCTTTTGCATCTCTTGGACAATAGACTTTATCTTGAGTCTTTTTCTTTAGTAAAACGCGTGCAATCCCATGTTTTCTTTAATATTCATCCGGTTGGCTCTGAAAACACAATAAACACAAAAACCACGCATAATTCCAAACAAATGATATTAAATACGTGTTTTGTTCTCGTTTTAGCCAGAATTAAGTGGTAAAAGGATGGGTGTTTACACACCTATCACCCATCCCTAAAATCTTAAGGTAATTCCATTGATACCAATTTTTATTACATGCATCAAGTTTCAAGTTCTTATGATTTATGGTTGGTGAAAATAATTTTGATGATCATGCATGTGTTATTTTTGTTAAGATCACCATGTTTTTATGATAAAAAGGTTATTTTTAATCTTTGATTTTTGTTAGATTTTTCATACAAGTATTTTTAGGAGTGTTTGGTTGATAGGAATGATGGTATAGTGATCCTAGAGGTATGAGAATGAGTGGTTTTGATTGAAAAATTGATTTGTCATGTTTTATAAAAGGCTATTTTGGGACAGCAGGTCCTTAACAGATTTTTCGTGGGTTTAAGTTCTGAGAAAAGCTAAGATTATTTGATATTGTTGTAGAGTTTTCCGAGACAGTCGTTTTGGTATAAGATAGAGCTTCTAAGCCATTACGAGTCAAAAGTTATGCTAGTTTTAGTATTCGTGTACCGGGAGACGCAAGTCGGCACAATCCGAAATTGTGGCTGATTTTGGGTCGACTCTCGGGGACTTTAGGCTTGGTTAGATAAATGTAACTACTGATTTTCAAAGTTTACAAACTTAGTTTGATGAGTCTAGTAGTGGTTTCAAAAGACGGATTGTCGAATTAGTACATTTAAAGTGGTTCAAACTGTTTTACAAAACAAGTATACAAATCTGTCCCAAAATTTGGAGTCGAGCTGATGGATTTTAAAGTTTGAACTTTGGCTCAAATTTTGGTGAGGTCTTATAAAGGTTATAAGTGACCTTGACACCAATTTTCATCTAAAACGGACAAGTCTAGATAGGGTAGATCGGTGTGTACATTCGGAGTGTACTTGCTGATTTTAATTTTGGACACATAGTTCAATGTTTGTGTTGCGTGAGTTTGAGTATTCATCATCGGACATGATGACTTATTCAAGTGCTTAGTCATTATATAAATGACTTAGCTACTGGTCCAAGTAAGGGTAAAGGATAGTTTGACTTGCGTTGACTTGGTGTCGTATGACGAGTCATTTTCAAGTGTTATAGTATTTTAACGTGTAGTGTTGGAATAAATGAGTTAGTATGAATTCATTTAATTCGTGTCAATGGTTTTGCAATATAAATACTTTGGAAAATATTTGAGTCATATTATATTTAGTACATATCGATACTTGAGTTCGAGTCTTAACGCGCGCCTTATTTTGATAGGTTGCGGTTTTCGTGTTTCCCGGGCATCCATATCGTCGGTGATCGTCTACCACTATCGTTTCTACTCAGTTGCTGAGTACCGTGATTGACTTACCTCGTGGCTAAGGTGAGTTCATATCCCCTTTTTACTTGTACATGGTTTCTAAACACGGGGTGAGATTTTACATGGTGGAACACAACCATTTAAAAACTGTATGCTATCCCGAACTTGTATGCTATCCAGAACTTGTATGCTATCCAGAACATGTATGATTTCAGGTTTTTAATATTATTATTGCTTTTAGTCTAGCCTTAAGTTTCCTCTCTCGGTCATGAACCGTTAATTTCGAGTACTAAGCGCGAATGTTGTGGGTGGATCCATCGGGATTGACTATCCCCGTCTCAAGTACCTTGACGCACTGATATTTGTTTTTTACTTGAGTATTTAGGCTGAATACTCCCTAGAGGAACTTACACTGAGTTAAGCTTCGGTTCATGAACTGAACAACAATAATAATGATTTCGGACTATGGTTGACGAACCAAACTCCATACTACTTGTTTTACAAATGAATGTTTGTGTTCCACACCTTTACTGCTAAACCTATGAATATCACTCAACTTTATGTTGACGATTTTACATGTTTAATCTCAGGTATTATTACTTAGCTTTGCTTGGATGGGAGCCCGCAGGATAATATCGCAGCTTGGAGATTTCTGTGCATATTTCAGCTTTGGTTTTATCTAAAAGCTGTCAGGAGATTTTCTGTATTTATAATAACTAAGTGTTATAAATTTTGATGAAATAATAAATCTTTCCGCATATAAAACTCTGGGACCTATGTTTAAAACTCTGAACTTTTATGATGTCATGTACATGTTTTTATTACGTCAGCTTTGTGTCAACTGTAATTCATTGTTCTTGTACTATGACGTGTTACCCCCTCGTTGCCTAGTTGTTCCATGTCAGATTCTGGGGGTCTCACAGATTGGTATCAGAGCGATGGTTATAGGGAACTGAGTCGTTTTCAAAAACTTAGTTTATAACCGAAAGTTCAAATATTTTATTGTTTCTAAGTGTCAAACACAGAATCTGCCATTGCTGTTCGATATCTTTCCGGGTAACTCTCTAATCCTTATTATTTACATTTAATTATCGTTGTAGTATTTCATCTCTTGATTTCATTTTGAAATATTACTTTACTTTAATGACGATAATTACTATGTCTTTTCAGAGCCTTTGTGCTTCATGAATTATCATTGGATGTTACATGATTACATATGTTGTTACTACATTTCTTGAATTCTTTTTCTTGTGACCTGATCTTGTTACGATGATTTCATACTGTTATGACATTACCTACTTGTATTCAGAGCGCGTATGCTGCCGACTTTTCATGCTCATTTTTCTTAGTACTACTGCTATCTTGTTTATGCGTGATACGACTGACTTCATATACTCGTTCGTTTTGAACCGCCTGTTTTTCTCGACTCGCTGTTACATGTTGTGCATACTCTCGTGATACCATTGTTCGGGATCGAATAAGTGTTGTTTCCGATGAAACTCCTGAATTTCATTTTACTACCGTGCGTGTTGCTTTCATTGTTCAATTCTTTTAAGATATCTATTTAGATATCCGATTTGTTTGTCGACCATTTGTGATTGAATGTCTTGGAAAATAGTCTGTAGACCATTGTGTAGCTCAATGTGTCTCCAGAAAAGACTAAAGGACACCATGTGAGTCACACATCTCGAAGCATTCGTTGAATCAGTACCTGAATAATATTGTGGGTTTTCATAATCTTGATTTACCTTTACGCCACCGTTTTACACGACACTTGTACATGGATTACATCTTATTTCATTGACCATTCTACGTTTTGACTTCGACTTACAACATCTGTTGTACCTTTAACACATGATCGTCATTTATTATGTGACAATTGTTTGGAATACAATCCTACTTGTATCCCCCCTTTTTCATTAAACCTCCTCGCCTCAGGAGTGTGACTTGTTAATATTTTGTTTCTTTCTCGGTATGTCTTGTGATTTTGGAAAAATCACGCCGCCAGGAGACCTTCCTGCATTTCATCTTGCAGCCGAAGACACGGATGATATGCGTCATTTTTGATCTCTCAGATTACCGTTGGCATTCTTGAACCATTTTATAATGTGTTTTCTTTACATGATTAATTATACAGTTTATCTTCTTTCGTCTTTATGGAATCCACAAGTCTTGTGTGTACATTAATTTTGAGTTATCATGAAATTTGGATTTAATTTCAAGCTGTGTCGAAAAATATACTTTGTACAGAAACTTTACAGAAAATTTAACAGTGTCGAGAAAATATTTTTATAACCTTAGACATAAAAATATATATTTTTACCTGTTGAGATGTTCGTCTAATAAGTTATTTCTAAATAATTCTAAAATATCATTTTTTTTACAGATTTAATGCAAGGGCATTTTCGTCCAATTTTATTCCGTTTCAAGTCTCGGGTAAAACTAGAAAGTTGTTCAAAACATTGTTTTACATCGAAATGCATTAGACTTTGAGTCTTAAAATATCGTTTAGTGAGTTAATTGGTCTAGTCAAACCCAAAAGTCAAAACTGATAGACTTTAAAAATATGATTTCAAGCGTTTTTGAGTTCGTTTGAGCTCGTAAATCTTTAACTAATGATATTTTGCAAATTAAAAGCAATGATTGCGTTTGAACAAGTATAAAATAGTAACTTTGTATTCGGTCATACATATACATAGATCTTGAACTTTTGAAAATTCGGTAACTTCCTAATATAGAAACCTTTCGGAGTAATTGTACTATTAGTTAACTGATGCACTACTTTCTTAAAAGTGTATTATTGTCAAATTAATCGCGATGTGCACATATGGATTCCTCATTCCTTTATTTTATTTATGACTTATTTGTCATTCTATTTTCTTTCTCTGCTTCTATCGTACCACTGATCCGGGTCGAGGTTAAAGATCTTGCTTTCATAACGTTCGTTATCATCTTAACACGTGTCACTTGACGATTTCGGCTAAACCTCTTGAAACCTTATCACCTTGTAACCATTTCATTGACTGTCTTGAACTACTCCTTATTTCCCTCTTGTAACTCACTCGCTATTTTATAAACTATTGTCATGTTACCATATAAACTCAAACTGGTCTTGTTTGTGACTCATTTTACAAAAGGTTTCATTTGGGCTTTCTTAAATAATTGAATGCTATCTTATAAAATTAATTTATATTAATTTTACAATGTATTTTCAACTGTTCTAATACGATATTATAAAGAACCCTCGTAACTATACAAAATTGTTGATTTAAACAGTTAGCCAGTAACTTATAGGCGAAAAGTTTCATATATTATTTTGATTCCTGTTTTTATAAATGCTATTATATGCATATTTTAAATCATATGATATGTAATACTGGTTTGACAAAGCTGAGCATCGCATTGCTAGTCCTAAATTATGCATGGCATGATCACATATGCCTAATTTAGAAGGAACCATGCAAGGCCAAATAGTATTCGCCCTAAATATTTGACCAACAATCAACTTTTTGATATGTTCCTTAAAAAGTTAGATAAATAAAGTTTAGAAAACTTTTACATCTTATGCGAGTAGCAACAATTCACGACATACACATATGAACCCTTATCTTTTCTTAAACAAAGTACATGCCTCAAACACATATTTCCTTACTCGACGATCATTGCCTTACTTGTTACCTCATTTTCCTTCATGATACCATTCTTGTTACTGCTTGTCTAATTTCTTACCATTGATACCAGACTTGAAAGTTTCAACGTTGTTATGCTTCTACATCAATCGACCTTCCCTGTCTATTTTGATAGACCTTCGAAACGTCTCTGGACGCGATTAGTGAGTTATGACCGGACGTGAACAAGGATTTCGTGTATCCGTCATTATGTGTGTTAGACTTCATCGTCTTGAAATTCATTCATGTGAATTATGTGTTGATTTCGTCTTTCATTGCTAATGATGTTCATTTTACTAGAATTACTATCAAGTAACTTCTTAATAATTTTCTTTGATTCGAAAATTCGTTGTGTGGCTTTTCTCCTTCGATCGTGTATCGACCCCCGAGAACTTAATAAGCCGTTGTGGTGATGTCAACCACACTCGTGAATTAATCTTGCTATAATCCTTTTTCTCATTATTTTTATTATTATTCACGCAACTATTCTATCATGTTTGTTAAGAATTGATACGATTTTTGTTTTATTCCCTTGTGTTGTCGCTCGCATACAGATTGTTGACCTTTATATGATTTATATTCGTTGCTGTCTTGTCACCTTTTGAAACCACAACGTGTTTATCCTTTGATACCTTAAACACTTTCTTGAATTTCTAAAAATTATTATTAATTTTTAAGAACGTTTTATACATTTTATCAAATGTTTAAATTACCAAAATAACTATTTCAAGTTAAGTACCGGATCTATACATCCTCTTTGGTAAATTTATAACTAGTATTTAAAATGGATATCAAGTTGTACCTTTTAAAGTATTTGATTATATCGTACTTTACTTTCAATATAATGAAATTATTAAATTAATTTATAATTTCTAACAATGATTCAAAATAACTTGGAAAAACCTGATTTTTCTAATGGTAACGATAAACCTGAGTTCTAACGATAATTTCATGCAGTCATCCAAAAGTTCTTAAGTCCTGATCAAGAAAAAGATTTGTCAACTGTTTACCTACTCATTTTATATAGAGTTTGATTTTTAAATCACTACACTTTGTAAAATTTTCTTTAATCAAGAAAATATTTAAACTGAGTTTTAAAGTAATCTCAAAATCCTAGACAAATGACTATGACAGCTTGTATTTTAAATGACCATATGTTGTTCATTTTTTTTCCTTCTATTTCGCTTGTGACGAGATTCTTACGTTTAAAGACTGTCACGTTTTACAGTTGCATGATTTGCGACCCCTTGTTGATTTACAATCTTGGTTCATTTTATCGCACTCTGCCTGTTTAAGCGATTCTTGTGTTCATTCTTGTTAGTTTATCGCACGTATTTCCAACAACTCTATCTCTTGATGTATCTCCGTATTGAAAGATCGTTATTCTAATCCAAGACTGAAAAGTTATATGAAAAGGAGTTAAGAAACTGAAGCATAGTGAATTCTAACCGTTAAGATTCGTCGTGGTACGGAAATTACCTGGGAAGCAATGAATTTTGTTCTACACTTTGTACCTCCTCTCGTTTGCATCTTCTACTGTTTTCAGGAGAACTATGGGGACCAGAGTTCCTTTAGGGGGGAAGACTGTGAGAACCCGTACGTTCTCAGCATTATTTTATTCTTTTTATTCGTGCTTCTTGAATTTTCCAACGTATTACGTTTTCTTGTATTTCTATATGTAAATCCTGAGATTTTTAAACTATACTTTTTAAGTATTTTTCTGATCATCGATAAATACTTTGCATGGAATTATAAAATTCTTATTTTATTTTTCTACATTTATTTAAATCAAAGTTTTTGATTTAAAATCACCCGCGTGCGTTTTACAACGAGTTTATTCAAAATCAATGTACAACGAGAATTCTTAGTGATCGCGATACCGACGGATGCCCAAAAGTTTACGTTTATTTATCGATTGTTTCGATAATTAATATTTTCGATGATTCGTTTTAATTACGTATTAATTCGTGTCGGGAAATCATTTAATCATTTTTATGATGCATTGTAACTTTTGAAAAGTATTTTTACAAAACCCGAGACCCGTAAATATTTTCAATATTTACCAATGACTATTTTCTACCCTTTAAAACTATTAATTGTTTTTAAGTCCACAAGTTTCAAACTTGGGAACATTGGTCCCTCCACTTAAACCACCATATAAATAGCCTTTTTTTTCCACTTCACACACACATACACCATTTTATAAAACAAAAACATACAACTCTCTCCCACCTCCTTGTTTTGCCGCCACCTTCCCACCTTAAAACACCATCATCCACCATGATTTGATAAAAACAAATTAAAGTCCCATCCATAAAATCTTAAGGTGATTCCATTGATACCAATTTTACTACATGCATCAAGTTTCAAGTTCTTATGATTTATGGTTGGTGAAAATAATTTTGATGATCATGCATGTGTTATTTTTGTTAAGATCACCATGTTTTTATGATAAAAAGGTTATTTTTAATCTTTGATTTTTGTTAAATTTTTTATACAAGTGTTTTTAGGAGTGTTTGGTTGATAGGAATGATGGTATAGTGATCCTAGAGGTATGGAAATGAGTGGTTTTGATTGGAAAATTGATTTGCCATGTTTTATACAAGGCTATTTTGAGACAGCAAGTCTTTAACAGATTATTCGTGGGTCTAAGTTCTGAGAAAGGCTAAGATTATTTGATATTGTTGTAGAGTTTTCCGAGACGGTCGTTTTGGTATAAGATATAGCTTCTAAGTCATTACGAGTCAAAAGTTATGCTAGTTTTAGTATTCGTGTACCGGGAGACGCAAGTCGGCACAATCCGAAATTGTGGCTGATTTTGGGTCGACTCTCGGGGACTTTAGGCTTAGTTAGATAAATGTAACTACTGATTTTCAAAGTTTACAAACTTAGTTTGATGAGTCTAGTAGTGATTTCAAAATACGGATTGTCGAATTAGTACTTTTAAAGTGGTCCAAACGGTTTTACAAAACAAGTATACAAATCTGTCCCAAAATTTGGAGTCGAGTAAAGTGTCGAGCTGATGGATTTTAAAGTTTGAACTTTGGCTCAAATTTTGGTGAGGTCTTACACAGGTTATAAGTGACCTTGACACCAATTTTCATCTAAAACGAACAAGTCTAGATAGGGTAGATCGGTGTGTACATTCGAAGTGTACTTGCTGATTTTAATTTTGGACACGTAGTTCAGTGTTTGTGTTGCGTGAGTTTGAGTATTCATCATCGGACATGATGACTTATTCAAGTGCTTAGTCATTATATAAATGACTTAGCTACTGGTCCAAGTAAGGGTAAAGGATAGTTTGACTTGCGTTGACTTGGCGTCGTATGACGAGTCATTTTCAAGTGTTCTAGTGTTTTAACGTGTAGTGTTGGAATAAATGAGTTAGTATGAATTCATTTGATTCGTGTCAATGGTTTTGAAATATAAATACTTTGGAACATTTGAGTCATATTATATTTGGTACATATCGATACTTGAGTTCGAGTCTTAAAGCGCGCCTTATTTTGATAGGTTGTGGTTTTCGTGTTTCTCAGGCATCCATATCGTCGGTGATCGTCTACCACTACCGTTTCTACTCAGTTGCTGAGTACCGTGATTGACTTACCTCGTGGCTAAGGTGAGTTCATAGCCCCTTTTTACTTGTACATGGTTTCTAAACAGGGGGTGAGATTTTACATGGTGGAACACAACCATTTAAAAACTGTATGTTATCCAGAACTTGTATGCTATCCAGAACTTGTATGTTATCCAGAACATGTATGATTTCAGGTTTTCAATATTATTATTGCTTTTAGTCTAGCCTTAAGTTTCCTCTCCCGATCATGAACCGTTAATTTCGAGTACTAAGCGCGAATGTTGTGGGTGGATCCATCGGATTGACTTTCCCCGTCTCAAGTACCTTGACGCACTGATATTTGTTTATTAATTGAGTATTTAGGCTGAATACTCCCTAGAGGAAGTTACACTGAGTTAAGCTTCGGTTCATGAACTGAGCAGCAATAATAATGATTTCGGACTATGGTTGACGAACCAAACTCCATACTACTTGTTTTACAAATGAATGTTTGTGTTCCACACCTTTACTGCTAAACCTATGAATATCACTCAACTTTATGTTGACGATTTTACATGTTTAATCTCAGGTATTATTACTTAGCTTTGCTTGGATGGGAGCCCGCATGCTATTATCGCAGCTTGGAGATTTCTGTGCATATTTTAGCTTTAGTTTTATCTAAAAGCTGCCAGGAGATTTTCTGTATTTATAATAACTAAGTGTTATAAATTATGATGAAATAATAAATCTTTCCGCATATAAAACTCTGGGACCTATGTTTAAAACTCTGAACTTTTATGATGTAATATACATGTTTTTATTACGTCAGCTTTGTGTCAACTGTAATTCATTGTTCTTGTACTATGACGTGTTACCCCCTCGTTGCCTAGTTGTTCCATGTCAGATTCTAGGGGTCTCACAAAAAATAGTTCAGTTCCTAAAAATATATCAGTTTCTAAAAATAGAAAGTTTCCAAAAATAGCAAATTTCCTGAAATAGAAAGTTTTCATATTTAGAAATAAGCTGGATTAATAAGCTAATAATATAAGCTTAAGTTTACTGGTTAAATATCATAAGTCATGTAATTAATAGTATAGTTTATTAATAATGTCATGATAATTAAATAAACTATAAGTTATATGATTTAATTAAATAAAGGCATGATTTAATTAAATTAAGACATATAAAATACTTAGGTTAATCATGTATTAATAATTTATTAATTATAACCTAAGTCATGATTTATTAATTAATTATACTCCATGATTTAATAATTAATTAATACTATAGTCTAAATTAAATTGTAATATACTTAGGTTAAAATATTTATTATTTGTTAAAATAATATAACCTAAGTCTTGATTAAATTAAATTAATTACTAGTCATGTTTTAATTAATTTAATTTTTCTCTAGAAAAATAGTATAACTTGTAAAAATATAACTTGTAAAAATTAATCACGTGACCAAACCCGTGTTTTAATTTAGACCGAACCATGAAAGGGACCGAACCAAAACCCCAACATTGGCTACTCGGCCTAGCCGGTGCCACTGTTCGAGCAAAAAATACCCATCGGCTGCTAGCCGGTGGTTTCCCCCTGCCTCGTTGCGGTTCCCACTTCCAAAGCAAAACAGCCACCGGCTAACGCCGGTGGTGGTGCTGCTGCTGTCGAGACCTACAACAAACCACAACGCCACCCCGACGCGAGTCGGGGTCCTGTTTTCCCCTTCGACCGAGCCACGAAAGACCACGCCGAGACCGTAGGTCTCGGCTGTTGGTTAATCGCAAGACCACCGAGAGCTTTGGCTCTCGGTTTACGTGGGTCGGCCGAACAACCCCACCAAAACCCCTTTTATTACATGTTTTCTTGATCAATCTAACATGTTTATTATGTTTTTAATTTTCTAAATCACATGAACATAATAAATAGAAAATAAATTAACTAGATGAAGGTTTTGGTGTTTACCGAATACGTGATTGAATGAGAACTAATAACACGAACATGATCTATCCAAATTCAATGCTCAAAATCAAACAAACACCTCTTGTGGTGTTCTTGTAGCCGGCGGCAAGAGAGAAGGACAAGGCTAGGGTTTTTATATTTTTAATAAAAATTCTATGAATGAAAACTCTGTATTTTTCCCGTTTCCTTTTTAGTTAAAAATCAAGTTGGGTTGGGTCCCCTCTTGTCCTTGTGTCCGCGGCTACATAAGATCCACTTTTCGGGCTTAGTTCGTGTTTAAATATTTTACGTGTGCGTTTGCTAATATATTCGTGTTAGTTCGTGGTTAAATGTCCGTGTTATAAATAATACTTGTACGTAATCAATATTTATCGTGTAATAATAAATATATACGTAGTTCACATGTTCGTGTTTTAATGTTCGTGATTATATGCTTGTGATTATAATTATTATGATTAATAGTTATCGTGTATTAATACGTACTTAATAATTATTGTGCACTAACACGTACGTAGTTTCTAAATTTAATATTCGTGATACGTGTTCATGACATAAAATGAAAGTTTTAATTGGTCCGTATGTTTACGAAGTGTACTATTCATGGCATTTAGATGCGGGTTTTACAGGTGTGTAGTAAGTGTCATTACCTCCAAAAATGAGTTTGAGCGAGTTGTAGTGAGTTTGTTAAAAAACTAATGTGACGTTAATGTGTAGTAAATGAGTTTTTTTTATCACTCCCTCTAGTCTTATTATGTACTAATGACATGTGTTGTGCCTAAAATATCATTTGTTAGGTACCTGAATATGTAATTTTGTACTAACATCCTCTTTTATAACTGATTTATCATAAATCATAACAGAACATTTGAAAAAACAAATACATACAAACTAACAAGTTTATGTAGATTATTACAGTAACAGTGGAATATACGGTTGATCATTAGGGACGGAGTCAGAAGGTGTCTCACGGGTATTCGTAATATTAATGAATTTTTTCGATTTAATGTTAATTTTTGAAAAAAACATCAATTTCTCTTTAATATATTTTAAATGCACTCGATGCATCAAATGTATTTCTAGTCTTATTTAGTTAGTATACTTAAAAAAATTGATCTCTACTATTTTAAAAGCTCAAAAAATTTGTGCTCCCGATCATTTTTGGTTCTGGCTTCGTCACTGCTGATCACGGTTTGAAGAGCAAACCAGATTGAACATGACCGGACCAAATCGAAAATCAATTGAGTTTAAAAGCTCGGATAGTTCATGTTTGGGTTGATCTGGTTCATCGGTCTGATCCAATCTAACGGATCATAATAGTCAACTGAAAAAGTGCAAACTCGAACAAAATCAAACCGAACTGATAACCAAAAACGAAAAAAAAGGTAAACCGAGTTCGGTCTAGTCCGATCTGCCTTCTATAATGCTTAGCCAAAGTTAAACATTTAAAATTTTAAAGTTGTATTTTGTAGCTTAAACACTAAATGAATTAACTAAAAAAAGTAAAGAGGGGAGTCGAAAAATCATGCTTGTGCTATGTCAAAAAATCGAATTATATTATTCGTTAGTTTTTTGGACAACAATCATCCCTTCGTTAGTGCGCGGGACACAATACATCCCTCATGGACTGACGGTGCAAATGTTTTTCTCTCTAAGAATTAAGCATGTTGAAAGAGAGGTATTCTTATCTTTTTCCTTTTCCAGTGATGTATGATGAACTTTCTTATAACTTGTTTGGAAAAAAAAAATATTTTCGAAAAAAAAAATTATTTTCGGAAAAAAAAAATTGTTCTCGAAAAAAAAAGTTTTATTTTCGAAAGAAAATTTGATTTTTTTAAAAAACAATTTTTTCGAAAAAAAAGTTTAAAAACATTTTTTAAAAAACATTTTTTCGAAAAAATAAAAAACATTTTTTTCGAAAAAAAAAGTTTAATTCTTTTAAAAAAAGTTTGTTTTGAAAACAAAAATTAAACTTTTTTTATCGAAACAAAAAATTTAATCTTTGATAGAAAAAATAGAAACCTTTTTTTCGAAAAAACAGTTTAATTTTTTGAAAAAATGTTTGTTTCGAAAAGAATAAACTTTTTTTTTAAAAATAATTTGTTTCGAAAAAAAGTAAAAAATATTTTTTTAAAAAAGTTTTATTTTCCAAAAAAACTTATTTTTGAAAAAACTTTGTTTCGAAAAAATTTATTTTCGAAAAAAAAAGTTTTATCTTTTTCGAGAAAAATAAAAAACATTTTTTCTAAAAAAAAGTTTACTTTTTTAAACAAAGTTTGTTCCGAAAAAAAAATTAAACTTTAAAAGAAAAAAAAGAAATATGACTTTTTTTTCGAAAAAAGTCTTATTTTTTTAAACTTTTTTTCGAAAATAAAACCTTTTTTCAATAATTAAACCTTTTTTCGAAAATAAAACTTTTTTTTTCGAAAATAAATTTTTTTTTTCGAAAATAAAATCTTTTTTTCTGAGAATAATTTATTTTTTTCCAAAAATATTTTTTTTTCGAAATTACTTATGATAAGGTTCAAGGGAAAAAGACAAGAATACATCTCTTTTAAATCTTGTTAATTCTTAACGAGAAAAATATTTATATTCATCAATCCATGAGGGATGTATTGTGCCCCGCGCACTAACGAAGAGATGACTGTTGTCCAGAAAACTAACGAAAGATATAATTCGACATAACACGGGATGATCTTTTCATTTCCCTGAGAGTAAAACTAAAGTTTTTTTTTGTGATATATGATGACAAAAAAAAAAAAAAAAAAAAAAAATGTTACCCCACAGAAAAACAAAAATTTCTATTTACATGGTAGAAACAATTCTAGCAGTCATCTTTGTGTCACACTCACACTCACTTTCCAATTAAAAACACATATTTTTTCTGTCTGTCTGTTTGTTTTTTTTTCTTATTTTGTGTGCGTTGTTCACCACCTCCGTTTCCATCTACCTCACACAGACACACACGTTCATCGCCTGTTTTCAACAACTTCTAAACAACTTTTATTTCATAACCATTATCAAAGGTATGATATGTTTTTACTGTTTTCTGTTACTTTATTTCTTGATCATGATCTTGATGAATTTATAGAGATTAATTTGTTACTATTAGAAGGTATATAAATATTATTTGGTTTCTGTTGATCAAAGTTATTTTCTTATTTTATTTAGTAAAAAACAGAGGAATGATCACTAGTTAGATGACTCTGTTATTAGATTATTTTGCAAGTAGAAACAGAGAGATATATATCTGTTTTCGTGTTTTCGTGTTTTCGAGTTTTCCATTTCGTAGTCTAGTTCATGATTTTGATTAGTCTAATCAAGTAGATTAACTCGCCATCCTTTAGAAATATGATATATCCTACTACTCAATGTGTCGATCATCCATAAACTTTTAAGACCCACCTTCTTATTCGCTGATAGATTAGATGATATAGACCTTTGGCGCAGTACGGGGATATTCCATTTCTCATTATTCAAGTCCTCTACTAAATATGGACCGGTAAATTGGATTAGGTTACCCCTGATAGCCAAAGTTATTATTGTTATTATGAAACTATAAAAGAGATCACTGATTATTGGGTAATGGGTGAAGACGTCATTCTCGAATTCAGATCGAAATAATTGCGCTTATGTTAAACCATGTGTTATTGGGGGTTTTGGATGGTTGACAGTTATTATGGGACAGAGGGGAGTACAAATCAGCAAGTTTGACGAAAAATAGTATGTATGCGGAGCTTGTAGCTAGTGCTGATGTGGTTTGTGTTTAAGGCTAGTGTTTGATTGGTGTACTTTATTTTCGTGAATTCATTTTAGCTTCATCTTCTTATAGAAGAGCAAAGAGGCAGGGGTCCATATGATAGTTTCTGTTTAGTTGTACTGGATGTACTTGTATCCGTACTATGCAGTAATATGGCAATTATTCCATTTACTTGGGACAGATAAATTGTTGTAGTGGTCATTAAGTTTTGTTGGTGTTGATTATTTTGGTACATTAATGGGGGTAGGTTGTTTGGGATTTTGCTGTCAATCATGGTTCTTATTTTTGGAGGAACAATGAATAAGTTGGTGTAAGAAAAATTCAATTATTCAAGTATAAATGCAAAAGTATATGCAATATTATCTAAATTTGATACTTCGTTTGCAATAATCACTTTCAAATCGTCCATCCAAACACTCCCAAGTGTAAATGGTTACACACAAACCCAATTGATTTGGTCTTCGGGGTAATGGTGCTGTATCTTTTTCGTGGATTAATTGTGCTGATGGATTGTGATTTTGGGGGTGTTGTCATTTGTATTCTGCTTATGAATGTGATTGGACTTTTGCAGGAGACGATACATTGCACATATACATTGTTTGAGAGAGGTCAAACCAGATATCGAGCACCTAGGCTTAAAAATGACAATTGTGGAGGACCCAAACCCAGAGCTTGCTTCTGATTTATCAACCATTTCTCCACCTAATTCCTATGGGTCAGTTGTACTAGGTGGCACCTTTGATCGCTTACATGATGGCCACCGCCTTTTCCTTAAGGTTTTTGTTGCCTATATATGTTCATCTGTTTCTTGACACACCCACACAGACTGTTAACAAGTATAATTCGGAGAATAAGGTTTTGGTTATAGTTCTGAGGTGTGGAGGCTTTTGATTACAGGCAGCTGCAGAGTTGGCCAGGGATCGAATTGTAGTAGGTGTTTGTGATGGGCCTATGCTGTCCAAGAAACAGGTTAAATCTTGGTCCTTTCCCTTTTTTTTGTACACACTTGTAGAACATATTAAAAAGATTATTTGGCAGATGTCAAAACTGCTATCAAATGTGAATGTTGGCCTATTATGAATCAGTTTTTACCTTCATTTTTTTTCAAACACGTCCTTATGATCAGATATATCATAGGCACACCAAGG
The DNA here is from genome assembly GCA_025667525.1 of Glebionis coronaria. Taxonomy (NCBI): domain Eukaryota; kingdom Viridiplantae; phylum Streptophyta; class Magnoliopsida; order Asterales; family Asteraceae; genus Glebionis; species Glebionis coronaria. Next base: position 551,037,069 of record CM046875.1, on the reverse strand, counting down.
TTTTTGCTTAGGTTTTATAATGTAGGTTCCAACCTACAAATCTTTATAAGCTTTTCGAAAAAAGCTGACGACGATTTAAGAGCATACCATCTTGTTTGATTTTCAGTTAAATTTATATATCATGTTCATAATCATTTTAGCATTCTTAACTTTGGAACCAAATTTTGTGCTTATTATTGAAATGCTGATCAATGTACCTACATTTCAGTTTGCAGATCTCATCATGCCTATTGAAGAGAGAATGAGAAGTGTTGAAGATTATATTAAGGTACCAAAGATTCTATTCACTTTCCTTCTCTAGTTAGAATATGCGAATCAGCTTTCTTTGAGCATGCCTACTGTGTTCCTCTTTTTTCAGTCTATCAAGCCTGAGCTGGTAGTGCAAACTGAACCTATCGTAGATCCTTATGGCCCTTCAATCGTTGATAAGAATCTGGATGCTATTGTTGTCAGGTTTGCTCCTACACCAAGATTTTAGGTTAACCACTAATCAGATATGCATGGAGTTAATTCCTAGTAGGGCTATCAGCTATGTATGTTTTTCTGGATGTAGAATGTTCTTTAACTTCCATAATAATAAGACAAATCCGGTAGAGTTCATAGCCACATTTCTGGTTTCCTTTTGTGTTTAAGAACGCTCCATCAGTCTCCTGATGCGTTAGCAATCTTAAACTTCTAATAATTTCTTCCTATACTACCTTAAAGAGCAGAGAAATTAACTTACAAATATGAGTTAGTTTTGGGTATGTTTAATCTCTAACAAGTCAATAAAACAGGTTCCATGGTTCGAAGTTGCCCAAAGAGTGTACTTAGCCAACCTAATGTGACCCGTCCCAGCCATACCATTAGATGACCCATTTTGACATATTTACCCTCCCCATTCATTTCATCGCCTCATAACAACTTATTTGGTGATTAAAACTTGTTTGGCAGCAAGGAGACATTGCCCGGTGGCTTATCAGTCAACAAGAAGAGAGCAGAGAGAGACCTCTCACAGCTAAAGGCAATTTTTTTTACAAATTACATACACTTTCTCTTAAACAGTCGTGGTGTTTCGTTTATAATGTCTCCCAACTTCGGTTACTTGCAGATTGAAGTTGTGAATTTGGTATCTGAAGAATCAAGTGGAGAAAAGCTGAGTTCCACTACACTGAGAAAGCTTGAGGCTGAGAAAGCCGAAAAAGTTTAGGCTACATCAGAATGGATATATGTATAACATGCTGATACAAAGGGTCGGCTAAAAACCAAGTTCTTCCTAGTGCGTTACATGTTGTCCTTTTTGTTACATACTATATGTTGTTTCACGTGGCAATCTACTCTGTATACGGTTTTGTTGAATAAATTTTGTATATAAAGTCTTCTACATTTTATACTTCCATTCTTTGTTGTCTCTTAACTTGCAACATAGGCAGATAACTTGATGCCACCTTGATTCCCAGTCAGACGGTTTCACGTTTATACTTGTTGTCCATGACACTGAGAAACTAACGTGCAAGAAGACTCAGAATAATATGCATGACGAGTTGGAATTACAAGCATTTGTGTTTGTACCACTAGAAAACATGGTTATATGAAAATATTGTACTCCCATCATAACTATCTTTGCATTACAATTTTACAGTAGCTTACAATCAATCAAAACTTATTGGCAAAAATAACAGTTTAAACGAGTTGTATGACATACTAATACGATTATAAGCAATTGATAGATGAATGTTAATACATAGAAAAAATTTAGGAGGGGTATAAACATCTTCAATACACTTTAGGCAACTCTCAAAACAATTACCTCCTCTGACTCATTCTTAGATTAATTGTCTACTTAAAACATTATCAGTAAAGATACAACTGAACTTAACCTTGTTTCAGATCAATAAGGTGACTAACTGTTCTTAAATTTCACAATAACAGGTATAACTAGCAAGGCTAAAAAAGCTACAAGCTGACGGAGCTGTCCCAGGTTGAATAATAAACCCGCATCCGACCAGATTAAATAAAACAAAACAAATACTGCACTCAACTGGATTGCATCCAAAACCGAAGACTCATTAGCTTCCTCACCTCACAGTTGAGTAAGTTATGAATTCAGTTGAAGTGAATTCAAATGATTGGTGTGGTATTGGGTTCCTGCAACACAACATACCACAAAACAATATTGTTGAATTACAACTTAAACACATTCAAAAGAAAATCCAGTGGAAAAGAGGATCACTCACGGTCGTGGTCCATAGACTTTTATCTGGCGGACATGTGTATCTCTCCCATTCAAATGATTTGACAATATACCTATTTGCAGCATGAAAGTCTTTACAAAAGCTTCCCTGCCAGAAGGGTAAAATTGTAACGTCTAAGACAATATAGAAAAAGTATACACGGTTTATACGCTTTCTAGAAGATAATTGAATGTTGATTAGATCATATAAAGTACGATGACTCAGCCAGTGTTTGTTTAGTTGCTTACCGAGGATCATTTCCGGATAAAGATATGTATACCCAACCAGTTGGCTTGACAAGTTCTACTGTTTTTATCTCCTACAATGAAAGACGTAATGTAGAATTGGATCAAGCTTGGTGGATTAGACAGTACGACTAAAATTTAATACTCCAACAACCGAATACCAGAAGTGATAATAAAAATCAAAGAACAGATCTTTATAGAGTAATACCTTTAGGTTATGAAAACCATCTCCAGTACGAATTGATATCTTACTAGGGGTATAACTCTCATCAAGGTTAAAATCAACATATAGCGCCACTAACTGAACAAGCAACAGAACTCCCATTACGCCAATATATAAATGAAACTAAAACCATGACGACAGAAAAAGGCAGTACTAAACAAAACAAGAAGATACATTCCATTTTGACAAGATCGTATTTTGAGGATCATTTCTAAAGGAGAAATAAGTTTTCTATCAGTTAATGCTCTATCACAAACACACTCTATATTTAAAGTTGATAATACTTTGACATTTTGAAGTGAATTTCCACGATCCTAAAACTTTTTACTTTCTGTTTTTGGTTATAAAACCATCTCCTAACAAACTCGGTTAGGGAACTTCAGACACAAATACCAAGGCAATTAAACTAAACCTATGCAAGAATTGGATCATGTATCCCCTGTGCATATCATAGCTCATGATTGTAATGCTAATAATTACAGCTGATATACATTTCAATTAACTCGTGAAATCGACAAGGATAGCAAGATTGGTACCTAAGAGTATCAACAATACTTATACAATCCATAGTTGTAGTTACTACATTATACAGCAGGTTCTTTAATTCCCATAGTTGTAGTTACTAACTTATACTATCCATAGGCGTATACTCTAACAAGTCAAAGAAACATAAACTCGATACAAGAAATCACACAAATTATGGATAGTAACTTCCTTCCCCTTTTGTTTGTTTGCAATTGCTTATCTTTACGTTTATGAGCTTACGTGGTCACAGTTTATGTTCTTCCGGCTTATTTTAGAACTTATGTTTCATAACTTATGATGTCATAATAAGCTTATACAAGCGCATAAGTTTTAAAAACAGCTGGAAAAAGGGGCTAATGAAACATAAACCGAAACCACATAAGATCATAAACCCAAAATCAAGCTTATTGGGGTGTCTGTTTAAGCTTATTTTTTGGGTTATGAGCTTATCTCATTTTGGATTACGTTTCATAAGCCTTAATTTTCCAGCTTGTTTGATAAGCCAAAAAGTTTCAAAATAAGCTGTGAAAACCGGGCTTATTAAACATAACCTGAAACAAGATCAGAAACGCCTGACAATTCCAAACACACTAAAAACTACTCATCTACGCGCATCAAACTGCAACCATTAGCATAGGCGACTTACTTGAAGCTTAACTTTCTTCTGAAACTGAATATTAACAAGATGCGGTTGCGCGCCATCCGACCTACAAAACACAAACCCAATTAATCAATCAAAACACACTTTTACACCAAACAAACATCCATTTAAGAAAGAAAAAAGAAAAGCAAACATACTGCCAATAAGTTTCGTAATTATCATCCCGCAGAGACGAAACGCCATTGCCAGGCTTACAAGAGCTAACACTCCAGGCAGCCTTTTTCGCCATTTCACGAAGATCGTTATCGACTACCAGCTGCGGGTTTCCTCCCATCAGCTTTGTTTCTTCTTCTCCTTCTGATGATTCAGTCGCCATTTTCAAATTCAAAACCCTAAAAAAAATCGATTAGGGTACTAATATTATTGGGTTTGTTGATTTGATTAAAAAACGAGGAAATTTAGAAACTTTTGGTTGATTGATTGGTCAGAGGTTTGGATTGTATAGGAGGGAGATTAGACAATTTTGAATGCAAATGTCATAGGTAAAAAAACCAGGTACCCCCAATCCAAGCAAGAAAAACTAGCTGTAAAGAATTAGGGCCCGTTTGGTTTATAACTTGGAAATTGGAATGAATTGAAACCAAAACTATTGATTGAAATTAAGGGCCCGTTTGTTTGGTGGGTTTTGGGCTTGGGATTTCGGTTGAGAGGCATGGGTTTTAAAAAAAGAATTCATACCTTTTAAATTTACTTTTAATAAATTCTTTTTTGTTATACTTTAACTAGTTTTATCACAAGATTATTGGTATAATCAATAACTTTCAAAAACCATTAAAGAACCATTATAGAAATACTAAAAGATGAGAAGTATAAGTTACCTTAATAGGTGAACTCGGTGCAAGTTTACTCATAGATATCATGAGGTATTTATACCACATAAAAGTACTATACATTTCACCATTAGGAGTAACTAGGGGGACAACTAGCTTGCCATATTATTACTCTAAAGTTGACAAATGTGGTATACAATAATGTATATCAATTGTTACTGTGAATTATAACACTCCTCCTTGGATGCCACTTTTTCAACGTATAGTCAACTTTGAAGTACTGTCTCGTTAAAAACCTTGCTAAAGAAAAACCCGGTGGAAAAAAACTTTAGTCAAGGAAAAGAGTGCAGCCTACTTGATTCCCCCTGATGTAGACATCCGTAGAGTGTTATGTCTTATGTACATGCCGCATGCCAATAGCATGGACGTGTTTCTTGAAAACGGAAGTTGGAAGTGCCTTGGTGAAAAGATCCGCTGAATTGTTGCTTGATTGGACATACCCCATTTCAATCTGATTATCCTTTATGAGATCTTGAGTGTATGCGAAGTATCTTGGTGGAATATGTTTCGTCCTGTCGCTTTTGATATAGCCTTCTTTCATTTGTGCGACACAAGCTACATTGTCTTCGTAGATGAGTGTTGGTCTTTTCTCTTCATTTAGCCCACATGATGTCTTAATCATATGTGTCATTGACCGTAACCGTACACATTCTCTGCTAGCTTCATGTAGTGCAATAACTTCAGCATGATTTGATGATGTAGCTACGAGTGTTTGCTTTTGAGAACGCCATGAAATAGCAGTGCCTCCATTTAAGAACACGTAACCAGTTTGAGATCTAGCTTTGTGAGGATCCGACAAATAACCTGCATCAACATAACCAACCAATCCTTGTTTTGAATTGTTAGAGTAAAATAAACCCAAGTCAGTTGTTCCTCGAAGGTATCGGAAAATGTGCTTAATTCCATTCCAGTGCATTTTTGTAGGAGATGAACTAAATCTTGCTAACAAATTAACAAAAGAAATATCGGGTCTGGTGCAATTTGTTAGATACATAAGAGCTCCAATTGCGCTTAGATATGGGACTTCTAGACCAAGAACATCTTCATCTTCTTCTCTTGGTCCCTAGTAATTCGTTATTACTTATTATCTTAAGTAATAACTCTTACTTCGACTCAAGTGAGTTGTTTTAACAATAGATAAGAACTATGAAAGATTAAAAAAACAATACCAATATACTTTTCAACGTATAGACTTTTATTAGAATCAAATAAAGAATCTATAACCCACTTTGTTTGCGGAATAACAAAGTGGTTGAATGACAATGGGTTTTGATCTCCTCTACTTAAACGTCTAACCAAAGTTAAAGTCTAAGCTCCAATCTAAACGTTCATATGCATCTCGGCTGTATGGTTTAGTTGGTATCGAGAGAGAAATATTTTCCAGAGTTTAAGCTCTTGTATTGGTTAACCTTTCTATCCGAATGTACACTCCTTATATAGGCAGTGTAAATTAGGGTTTGCATTTTGCATGTACCAATGCATGTGTTTATCCAGTGGGTGGTTGATGCCCATGCTGAATAAACAGTACAAAATACATATTAAACTATTCTAGAAAAGATAAAGGTTGTACTTATATCTAAGTATACAAGCAACCTACTTTGACTTAAAGTTATCTTTTCCCGCCTAATGCAAACCATCAGAATACTGAAGAGTCTTCAGTATCCTAGAGGAGATCGACATCATTCAGTTTGGTATTGTCAAACCAAACTGAACTGAAAGCCCTTCTTCAATCCTTGTTCTTCAACAACTAGACCGCCTAGTATTTGAAGCGAAGACTCCTTTGTCTTCTAAGTTCACTGGAAGGGGAGTGCTGAACTTTCTTCAGCTATAAAGTCTTCAGTATGAACTTTGTTCCTCTGGTCATCCTTCAGCAGACTGGCCTTACTGCTGAGCATGAAACACTTAGGGGTATTTTATATTCAAATCCTAGAGTTGCTTTAGGGTCAGTAAATACTGACCCAACAATCTCCCCCTATTTGGATATACAAATAGCCTAAGTCTAATGTCAGTAGTAAGTGAGCATAACAACTTCTTCTTACTTGCACTGAAAAATTAATAACTTATAAACATCAGATAATCATTTATTCAATCACATTACAAATTACAAAAAGATCAATACAAATGATTATTCAATTATCCTTAGGCCTAAGTTCTTCAATGATGAAAGTCTGAGTTAATGGATCTGAGTTTTTGTGGTCCAATATAGCAAGCAGGCACATGCTGAAGGTTTTAGCAGCATCAGTAAGTCCTGGACCACCATGAAGAGAGTAAAAGATCCTTTGAACATTCGAGAGAAGTTCATTGTTCATTTCATCAAGATCACTTATGCCTACAAAGTCTTGACGTTCTTGATGATTTAACATAATCATTCCTAGTTCTGGTTCGTCCAGTACATGACCAGGGAGATGATTTTGAAACTGAACAAAGCCTTTGTATTTCTTTGTAGTGACAAAGATGTCACCAACTTCAGGTTGTATCATATTTGCTCTTTTGTTCAGCTCCAGTATTGGATCTTGATCTTCCAGAGAAACCTGAGTGTTGATGTTCAGAATTTCACCTAGTCTTTCATGATTTCTCATATAGTGCTCGATTCTGGTGCGAACTTCATCCCATCTCTTGGATTTTCTTTTCTCGGTCATCACACTCATTTCCATCCATTCAGTGTAAGATTCCTTAAAAGTTTTCAAGTATCTCATCAGTTCCATCACCCCTACAGAACTTGAGGTTGATGTCGCCTTTGCTGGTCAATGATAGGTGTGTAAACACCCATCCTTTTTACCACTTAACTACAATAATAACCAAGCCAAAACGTGTATTTTATGTCATAAATGTCGGAATTATGCGTGGTTTGTGTTTTTGTTGTGATTTAGGACGAAAATGTGAAAAGGGGAGAAAACACGGGCATTCACGGACTTTTATCGAAGAAAAAGACAAAAGACGAAGTCAAAAAATCAAGAGTGCAAAAAGAACGGAAGTCCAAGACCAATTCTGAAGATTTATCGAAGAAAAAGTCAAAAGACGGAAGTTTACTAAAAGCCGAAGAACTCAAGTCTAATTTATTGAAGAATTACAAGACGAGTTTAAAGAAATCCCGAGAGAAAGTCATTAAAGTCAAAGAATTAAGAAGACAAGGACTTAATCATGCAATTAAAGAAAGAAGAAAGAGGGGAGGAAGCTTCCTAAGCACCTCCCTAATCCTCCTATAAATAGATTAGATTTCATTTCATTTTCTCTTGTTGGCTAGAGTGACACTAGTTCTTCCACCATTTTAATTACCTTGCACTTTAATTACATGTCATTTACTTAATTGTCTTGCACCTTAAATACCTTTAATTTCAAGTAAGTTTCCTTTTAATTACTGTCAATCTTTACTTTTATTGTCAATCTCCTATCTACCTTTCTTTAATCTTCAATCTTTATGTTTATTGTTCATGTTCATGTTCATGTTCATGTTCTTGAGTTTTTATTAAATTGATTAAGTGGGTTTTGATTATTGTGATTAGTATTGTTAATTTTATTGATTTGGATTGTTTGTTTATGATTAGTAGATGTTTATTGATTAGTCTTGCTTAATATTTTGGTTTAATTTGATTATTTTTGGTTAGATTCGTGTTGTTTTGTTCTTCCTTGTTCTTCGCTGTCTGTTATTGTTCTTCCCCAGGTATTCTGAATCAAGCATTTGTTCCGAATCAAGGTGTTGTTGTGATTGTTCCGAACCAAGCTAATATTCCGGATAAGTGACATATTCCGGATCAGTTTGTTATTCCGAATAAAAGCAACATTCCGAATCAAGGGAATATTCCGAACCAGTGGAATATTCCGGATCAAGGGTTCATTCAGAACATTCCGAGTGAAGGGTTGTTCCAGTTATTCCGAACCAAGAAATTATTCCGTATCAAAGTGCTCATTGGGAACATTCAGAACCAAGAACATTCCGGATCAGCGAGTTCATTCAGAACATTCCGAGTGAAGGAGTTTATTCGGAACATTCCGAATCAAGACTTTATTCCGGATCAGACAACTTCTTCCGAATCAAAGATTGATCATTCGGAACATTCCACATTCCGGATCAAGGAGGTGTTCATCCGGAATAACTGGTATTCCGGATCAAGGTCTTCATTCGGAAGATTCAAAGTTCCGAATCAAGAGGTGGTTTATTCAGAATATATTCCGAATCAAGGACTTCATTCGGAACATCAAGTATTCCGAACCAAGGCAATATTCCGAATAAAGAGTTTATTCCAGATAAGTGACATATTCCGAGTAAAGGATTTATTCCGGATCAACGTTTTTGGTAAATATTCCGAGTGAAGAAGAAATTATTCCAAACGAAGGTGACATTCCGGACGAGTGATTTATTCCGAAGGATTATTCCGAATGAGCTGTTTTCAGGTTATTTTTAGTTTCAGTTTTTAATTTTTAATTTTTAAGCTTTACTCTTCCCGCCTTTTTTCCTTAGTTGCACTTTAAGTTTACTTGCCTTAGATTTATTTTAAGCCTTGCCTTAGTTTAAGTTTTAGTTGCATTTTAAGTTTGCCTTAGATAGTTTTAAGTTCGCGTTATTTACTTTAATTGCCCATTTACTTTTAGTGCCTTTTAATTCTCGTCACGTTTTAATTTCTTGCCATTTATTTTAAGTTAGATTTAGATTTAAATTAACGTCATTTTCATTTACGTCTTGCACATTTATTTTAAAACAACCAAAAACATTTTTTTTCACCAAAAACAATTGAGTCGTACTTTGAACCAAAAATCAATTCGAGAAGATACCGACAAACGAACTTTTCAACCTAGTAAAATCTTAACATCAAATGGCGCCGCTGCCGGTTCTTTTCGTGAAGATTAACGGTTTAATAGTGAGAGACGCGTTACCTTTTGGGATCCGTTCACTTGTGAGCGTTATTTTCTTGCTTAAAAATCTTCAAAAAATCCAAAAAAATTAAAAATTGTTAAAAATTCATAAAAATTAAAAATTTTCAAAAATCCAAAAAGATTTTATTTTTATTGTGTATATATGTTCTCTTTGTGTTTGGTTTCTTTTTCTTTTGCCTTTGTAGGTATATGTGTACTAGATCTTCTACTTATTAAGAGCCCGAGACTCGAGAAGATTTAGCTATGGCAGGTGTAAACAACAACAATTATCCACCGCACCTCAATAATAACAACAACAATGTTCTTTCACAGCCCGATCTTCGGACAATGGAAGAGCTTTGTCAACCCACAATGTTTGGACGAGGAGGACCGATTGCGCCGATGCAAATCACGGCTCCGGAGTTTTCGTTGAAGCATCATATGATCCAGCAAGTGCAAACTAATCCTTTTCGAGGAATGCCTGATGATGATGCCAACAAACACCTCGACAAATTCATTACAATCACTCAAAGCATGAAGTTGTCCGGTGCCACAATGGATGTTCTTCGCCTACAACTCTTTCCACATACTTTATCACACCACGCCGAGAAATGGTTTGATCGTCTCCCGAAGAATTCCATTCATACTTGGGATGACATGACTCAACGCTTTTTGTCGCGCTACTTTCCACCATCCATGGTCACGAGCCTTCGCAATCAAATCAGCGGTTTCATGCAAGAACCTGATGAATCTCTTTTTGATGCTTGGGAAAGATATAATGTCTTGATAGATCGTTGTCCAAACCACAACATGCTCCCTGTGACCTTAATTGATACTTTCTACAACGGTTTGACTTTTCGTGATCGTGATACGATTAATGCAGCCGCCGGTGGCACATTTATGAAAAGGAGATCCGAGGAATGTAGAGAGCTTATTGAGAACATGACTACTCATCACAAAAATTAGGATTCCTCCGCTTCTTCAAGGAACAACCCGAGAGTCAATGTTTCTTCGACTTCAGCAAACCCCGATATGACCGAATTCACCCGCATGATGACCGAAATGAACAAAAATATCTTGCTCCTCGCTACAAACCAACAACAAGTTAAAGTGGTGGCTAATCCTTGTGAGACATGCGGCGGTCCTCACTCATACACTGATTTTCCTTCTACTCAAGGCAATCCAGAAAATGTGTATGCTGCTTATGGTAATTATTCACCGGAAAATTACCAAGCCCGACCTCAAGGGGATAGAAATTTGCTGAGTTACCGGTCAAACAACTACCTTTCACCCGGTTTTTCTCCTCAAAACCACAACTCCAACAACAATTACACTAGAAGCAACCAAATCCCACCTAGAGCTTCTAATCTTTATCACCCACCCGCTCAACAAGCCCCACCCATCAATCAAGATGTTGAAGCCTTAATGGAACCCAAGGAGAGCAAATCAAGAATCTGCAGAGCCAAATTATAAATTTGAAAGGGGATATTACCAAGCAAGGGAATGACATAAGATCCGAGCTTCAAGATAATATACAATCCTCCTTCAGCAATCAAACGAATGATTTGAAGAATATGCTGGCTAGTTTCTTACCTACCGCTCAACCCTCTACTTCGAGTTCTCTACCTTCAAACACCGTCACCAATCCGCGAGCGAATGTGAGTGCTATTACTACCCGTAGTGGAGTTACTTTAGTAGGACCACCTATTCCTCCCCCATCATCTACACCTCCTCCACCACCATTTATCCCTACTCCTCCCACACCTAGTATTAGTACACCATTACCGTCTCCGCCTCGTCATGACGAAGTACCCAAGACGATTCCTCCACCAACCCCACCTTCCACCTTTAACCCTTCAACATCTCAACCATCACCTTCTACACCTCCACCACCCAAACCCCAAATTCCTTATCCATCTCGCTTAGGCAAGGCCAAAATGCACACCAAGGATGACATTCAAGTGTCAAACTATTTGAAGAAAGTTTCGGAAATGACCGTCACTTTTCCCCTTGTTGAAGCTCTAGCACAAATGCCTAAATTTGTCAAGATGTTTAAGGAATTACTTAGCAAGAAGGAGAAGATGGCCGAGTTTGTTAATACTCGATTGAATGAAAATTGTTCTATCGTCCTTCTTAAAGAACTTCCGGAGAAACTTGGAGATCCCGGTCGTTTTGTGCTACCTTGTAATTTTAACCAAACCGACAAATTTACTGCCTTAGCCGATCTCGGAGCAAGTATTAATTTGATGCCTTTAAGTGTTTGGAAAAAGTTATCATTGCCCGACCTCACACCCACCAAAATGACTCTTGAGCTAGCCAATCGCACTCTCGCTTACCCCGTTGGTATTGCCGAAGATGTGTTCATCAAAGTTGGCACATTCACTTTTCCGGTCGACTTCTTCGTTGTTCATTATGAAATGGACCCTCGTATTCCGTTAATACTTGGGCGCCCATTTTTGAGAACCGGTAGAGCTTTAATTGATGTGGATAAGTGTGAACTCATCTTAAGAGTCGGGGATGATGCACAAGTTTTTGAAATGGGGAAGCTTACAAGCAAATCGTATGGAAGAGAATCAGCGAATATGATTAATGTGCTTGATGATTTTGTCGTCTACAACAATCCTATATTCGATTCGTGCATTGATAATCCACTTTTTCAAGATGATGTGGATGATTCTCTCTCCAATTTGGAACCTTCACCCATATATGATTCTCCACCGATCTTTGATGCTTATGATGATGATTCTAGCTCAGATGCGGATGATTATGATGATTTTACTTCCGAGTATCCCGACATGCCCACGTATGATGATTTTCATGAGGCCGATACTCTCTCGAGTGATTCTTCTCATGATGAAGATCCTCCGCCATCCATGCTTAATCCTACTTTGGATGACTACTCATTTGAGGAAGACTTCTCTACTTTTCTCAATACTTACTTCCCTCATGAGAGTGATGCTCCTCCTTTAGACTTTGATAATTATGGTCTTGATCCTACTTCGGATTTGAAGAAAATTCTTTCAAAGGAGAAGCAACCGGACGACACCAACATCCGCAGCACGTATGTTTTGACACCTCTTGGTCCACCTTCTGAGGACGAGGTTGTGCATTTTCTTCGCGGATCATCTTCAAATTCTGTTGAGCCTGAGTGATATTTTCCCCTAAAGGAAAAGGTGTTCGACCCCGGTATCGATATTCTTCAGCCATCTCAGTATCCGACTGATGAAATAAAAGGAAAAAATTTTGGAACTACTGAAGATATGCTTGCACCTCACCATACTTGCTCCCACCGTGCTCCATCTTTGCTTAAGGGAACCTTGCCTACTCTTCTTTGGCTTGCCTTGTTCGCCTTAAGCTTGTGCTATTTGATGGACGAAAACTATGTCTTTGATCCCGGTGGATATGTTTCATGCTTCTTCCTATGCTAATCAAGGTCGAGTCAGGCTCACGACTCGGTGAACAAAAATCAAGCGCTTCTTGGGAGGCAACCCATGTATCTATCTTTTAGCTATCTTTATCCTAAGTGTAGGGGAGACCCGTTGGTGTTTGCTATTTCCTCTCTTCTTCTATTCAGGGATTCGAGCGCTCAATGATCCACTCTTGATGATTTTTTACGACCCATGATTCCGTATTCCCTTCTTCCCGGTTCTATCCTAAACTCTTTTCGATTCACTATTTTATATTTCTCAATATTAAATAGGAATCTCGTTAGTTGTCTTTTCCTTAGCGAGATTTAAACAACGTGCACAATGTCCTAAGTGTAGGGGAGTTTACTCCCACATGCATAAACATTGAGGACGATGTTTATATTAAGTGTAGGGGGACTTTTATCGAAGTTAAGTGGTCTTTTCCTTGTATTTGTCCTCATTTTAACCGGAAAATTAATTTTTCGACATTTTTCTAAATTTTTGATCTATTTTGGCCCATTAGTTTTTCCCTTTGTATAGTTATTTTTTTCTTTACTAGAATAAATTTTAATAAAGTGGTTTTAATTTTCAAACGTTGTGAATCTTTTGACTCAACCCGAGTTTACTTATCTAAGTTTACTCTAGCTAGTATCCTTAACGTGTTTAAGTCAAGTTTTGCTAGGCTTTTATATAGGGAGCTTTAAAACGCGAAAGTCTTAACTCTCACGGGTTAAGAACAAGAACTTTTCGCAAGTTCCTATAATTGATCCTAGAGAGTTGTTTATCAAAGGAACTTTAAAATGCGTTTTCTAAACTTGAAAGAGTCTAAGAATTTGCAAGATCTTATAGACGACTCGAAAACCCAAAACTTTGATTTAATAGGCTAAGCATCCACGAGTCTCATTCCTTGAGATTTTAAACTGTGGAGAACGAGAGATGATAGAGTCAATTATAAGTTTGGTATTCTTTCGTGAATTTATGTGAGTTAATTATAAGCCTATTCTCCCATCGCTTGCTAATAAGTTTATCTGCAATAAATAAGGTTGTACGATTTGAAAAGTTACTTAGCTTCTAGCCCAAGATCGTTTAAAAGTTGCTCGGTATGGATTAGAGTTCATAGCCAAGGCATAACTTATTGAAGCGGGACGCGAAGATTGGCGAGTCCGAAAAGGCCCTAACAAGGCATGAGCGCTACATTTTGTTGCTAAAGATCCAAAAGTGATGTGAAGAATCATTTATCAAAAATCAATATGAAGGATCGAGACACTCGACGAAAAGAAAATACTCCCCAAAAGTCACGGAGAAGTCTATCCAAAAAGGCCCTAACAAGGTATGAGGATAAATAGATCCAAGTCCAAAAAGGAGGCGGAACGTTGTATATCAAAATCCAAAATAAAGATTGGAGAAAAATGAAGAAGTCGTGGTCCAAATATGAAGAATCTCTCAAAACTTCAAGTGAAGAAATTCCTATTATGAAGAGAAGGCCATTATTTCATGAACGTCTCTCAAGATTTGAAGTATGAAGTCGCTGCCAAATATCGGTCCGAGAAAGGTCTCAAATCGCGAAGCGAGTTATGCCAAGATATGAACTTTATGAGGTACCGAGAAGCAGTTTTAAAAGATTTTGTCCTTTAGCTAACTATTGATTAAATCGTCCCACTTTATTTTCAGCCTAATAAACTATCGAAATAAGTCAACAATGCATCCTCGTGATCATTCAAGACAACAATAAAATATAAGAGATACACCTAGGAATAAGGGAGTCTAAGTGAATAATTGGCCCACATGAGTTCGTGTTAGTTTGCTAACTTATAATAACAATGATCTCGTTTTTAAGCTTGGTTTGGAGAAAGTGAAAACTTGAGGATGATGATTATTCATGACATATCCAAAACCCCAAGGTATGTTTTTGATTTCTTAACTTTGAATGTTTATAATTTTCTATCTCTTTAATAAGGGCCAATGTGGATTGATTGTGATGAAAAGTGTAAACGTGCTTTGTAACTTATGCATTGCATGAGGACATTGCAATGGTCAAGTGTAGGGGATTTGATAGGTGTGTAAACACCCATCCTTTATACCACTTAACTACAATAATAACCAAGCCAAAACGTGTATTTTATGTCATAAATGTCGGAATTATGCGTGGTTTGTGTTTTTGTTGTGATTTAGGACGAAAATGTGAAAAGGGGAGAAAACACGGGCATTCACGGGCTTTTATCGAAGAAAAAGACAAAAGACGAAGTCAAGAAATCAAGAGTGCAAAAAGAACGGAAGTCCAAGACCAATTCTGAAGATTTATCGAAGAAAAAGTCAAAAGACGGAAGTTTACTAAAAGCCGAAGAACTCAAGTATAATTTATTGAAGAATTACAAGACGAGTTTAAAGAAATCCCGAGACAAAGTCATTAAAGTCAAAGAATTAAGAAGACAAGGACTTAATCATGCAATTAAAGAAAGAAGAAAGAGGGGAGGAAGCTTCCTAAGCACCTCCCTAATCCTCCTATAAATAGATTAGATTTCATTTCATTTTCTCTTGTTGGCTAGAGTGACACTAGTTCTTCCACCATTTTAATTACCTTGCACTTTAATTACATGTCATTTATTTAATTGTCTTGCACCTTAAATACCTTTAATTTCAAGTAAGTTTCCTTTTAATTTTTGTCAATCTTTACTTTTATTGTCAATGAAGGTCTACGATATCTTAGGATTTGGTAAACTATGATTAGATCTATTGATTGAATGGAGGAGGAGGAGGAGCAAGATGATGAACTAGAGAGAGAAAGAGGAGAGAAAAGAAAAGTAGAGAGAGAAAGTAAATTGATAAAATGAAAAATGTAAAAATGAAAGAGCCACCCCTCCTAACATGCTAGGAGGGGGTATATATAGCCCACCCTACATGTGGGCTATATGGACTATATAGTTTACAAATGGATCACGAGCCCAATACTAGAATATATCTTTGGAGTGACCGATCCTTTCTAAATACGTAAAAATATATTTCCAACAATCTCCCCCTAAGGGAGGTCACTCTAAGTTACAATGTCCTAAATAGCCTATAGCTCGTGATCTATGCTAATAATGATGTGACCGAGACTTTCTTTGGAATAACGTATTTCCAACAATCTCCCCCTAAGGGAGGTCACACCATTTTACAAAATCTTAAACCTAGCATACTATGCTTGAGTCTTCGATCTTGTTCTTGTGAATATGCTTGATGTGATCTTTGACTTTAGTCTTGAGCATGTTTCCTTGCCTTGACCTTGTGCATTCATCACTTGTGAAATTTGCCTCTTCGTGACTTCATGTTCCACATACTTATACCTTTAAATTCTTGAAAGCTTCAGAGTTTGATACATCGGAAGACTTGACCTTCAGACTTTCTTGAATTTGTTGAAGTACTAAGTGTATGTAGTACAAGCATGTGGTGACGACTTCTTCTGGATTATACACCGCAATGCCACCTTCTTGTTACGCTGCATAAGACAGTTAGCAACAAACCATATACACGGATGAAATGGCCTTGAACATTTCATTCTAATTCGGTAGCATTTTACCTCCGGTCGGTGAAGACCGTTGGACGATATTAAATATCGTACTTGTGGCAGGTAGTTTCAATAAAGAACCTCCTTGACAAGATTTCGCGGGTAAACCCGTTCTCTTTACTCGACCGTCCAAAGCTAACTGCGAACGTAAAGAGTGAATCATTTGGATAATATTATCCGCATGGTTTGAAGCCGTCAATTCATGTTCCTGGAACAAGTGAAGTTCAATTAAGAACCGCACCATCGTTGCTTTCTAGTTGTCACGAGCTTGATTCGTATAGAATCTTGCAAGTTACCTACCAAGTGCTGTTTGATGTTAACACTAGAAGGATTTCCATTCGTCACTGTAAATACTTAATAATATTACTCTGAATGTTCTGGAAAGATCACTAAGATATTGCGTAGAGGCCTGGAACGTGTTTAAATTCATTTAAGAGTTTAAACCACTGTTGCTTTCCAGTTATCACAAGTTTGATTCATAAAGAATCGCACAAGCACCTACCATGAGCTTTTTGACGTTCGCTCAAGAAGGATTTCCATCTTCATTGTAAATACTTTCGTATTACTCGGGTGTTCAGGCAAGATCATGAAGATGTTGCGTAGGACTCTTAAGAACTTTCTTACTTTTCACAGTGTGTGAAGAAGCAAGGAATTATGAAAGTGTGTCCTAATGAGACATATGATGATCTCAAATGGCTCTAGACTCGATCGTGCATTTTGGATTTTAGTGATCAGAGGCTGGAGAGGAGTGCCACCTTTTCAATACCAATTTATTCGGAGTGAATAAATCAATAGATAATGTGTTGTCTCCGTGTGATTAAAACAAATATCTTTTGAGAGATATCTGAGTTAGCTGGGATGGGTTGTGCCTTGCATCACTGGGTCCATGATGTCTATCTTCAATATCGAGAATCATAAATGATCTCAATAGCATATGAATTGACCCGGTTTCTGCCTAAGTTGTAAGGAGGGCTACTTTCTTTACACCCTTTATATTTACAATTCTTTTTCATTCTTCAACCCCTTCAATGCTTACCAATACGTCATAACTAGCACCTTGTTGTGATTGTTCCAGTGCTAACTTAAGTACTTGGTCGGCATTCAGCTACGTTCACAATCTTTCTCCATCTTTCCTAAGGACTACTATTTCTAGCTATGGAATGTCCTTGGGAAGATTCCTCCGGTTCTAGAGAAATCATTGGACTTTAACCTATCCTACCATCCTTATGTCACCACAATCTTCACCGTCGTGAATAGAGATGTTTTGGGTAAGTGTATGTCACCATGACATCCATTTTGAAGTGCAAATCCATTTTGCTCCCCCTTAACATATGCCACGATATCCGAAAAAATTTCGCACATGTCGGGATGAGCTAGCACGTTAATTCAAACCATTTGTGATTGATCATTTCCCATATTAAATCACATTTTCTCCCCCATATTAAAAATATTAACCCAATCGATGTTTTTAATATCAATTGATTTAATAGCATTTTAAGAAAATTTGGGAAGAAAAATGCAAATCCAATTACCTTCATGAATTACACAAGCTCCCCCTCAAATTAAGAAGGGTGTGCTGAAACGTAAATTAAATACCTTTTAAACAAGTGTAAGGTATTTATCACGTGCAAAGATCATATATGATAATGAATTCACAATATTAGCAATTTACGAGGTTGGACCTGAATGATGGAGAACATCATATGAAAGAAGCACATGGTTCTTGTTCACGAATGTTGGTCTTCCTCGTAACATCTGAAATTATCTTCCCCTTTACACCACATGGACAATTGATATCGTTGTCTTGACACCAACTTCTGAACTATGGCACTTTCAGCATCGAAGATTCTGAATGTTGGACAATTTCTCCCCCGCAATTGTTGACCCGTGTTCTACGTAAAGAGCTGTAGTCGTCGTTTGAGTAGTCGCATCGTCTAGTATATAGATATCAATTGTAACGAACTTCGGATTGTGGAGTTGATAACTTCGGATTCTGAAGTCAAAGCTTTCCGGTGAAATGCTTGACTTCAATGAAAAGCGGGTTACTATATGAAATAATAGCAAACCATTTTGAGCATGTTTTAAACATTTGAACTTCTGCTCGAACTTTATTTACAACCCCGTGTCATTATTGAATGGCATTTCTAGTATCGTAAATATTATCGATTCCAGAAGACATGCTCTGTTTATCAAAACATTTTTGAACACACAATTTTGAAAGATTTAGAAAAACCTTTTTGAGAAATTCTCGAAAAATTGTGTACAACGTTTTGAAAACCAATTACTTGAGCTTAAGATGTTGAATATCTTGCAAAACGAGCTCAAGTCCGAGAAGTTGTAAACTTCCCGTTGTTAAGGATAAGTTTATCATCGGCGATAAACTTTCCTTTTAACTGAAGAACGAGTCCTAAGTTGACATGTACTTAGAAGTCGTTTTCATGAGCTTGAAAACTTTGATTGTTTTAACGGAAAGCTCATGACCGAGAAAGGTTAATTTCTCGTTATGAGGAAAAGTTCTCTTATTTAAAAGATACACTTTCCTTTCTGAGCTTAAAACTTCGAATGTTTTAATACAAGCTCATGACCGAGAAAGGTTAATTCTCGTTATGAAGATAAGTTATCATAAAAGATAATCTTTCCTTTATTTGAAGTTCGAGTTACAGTCTGACATTTAACTGTAAGTCATTGTGCATGAGCCTAAAAACTTCGAATGTTTTTATTTTAGCTCATGCCCGAGAAAAATTAATTTCTCGTTGTAAGGATAAGTTTATCATCGGTGATAAACTTTCCTTTATTTGAAGAACGGGTCAATATCTGACATTTAACAATGAACCATTTTACACGAGCTTAAAAACGTTGAATAGTTTTAAAGTAAGCTCGTGTCCGAGAAAATTTAATTTCTCGTTTTTGAGGATAAGTTTATCATCGGCGATAAACTTTCCTTTATTTGAAGATCGGGTCATCATCTGATATTTAATGAAGAGCCTTATACACGAGCTTAAAACCTTTGAATGGTTTTAGGATAAGCTCGTGTCCAAGAAAACTTAATTTCTCGTTAAAAGGGTAAGTTATCGTTGCGTAGATAAACTTCCCTGTCTCTAAAGTCCGGGTCATCGTCTGTCATTTAACGAGGAGCCATTGTGCATGAGCTTAAAAACTTAGAATATTTTTGATATAAGCTCATGCCCGAGAAAAATTAATTTCTCGTTTTGAGGGTAAGTTATCGTTGCGTAGATAAACTTCCCTTTCTCTGAAGAACGGGTCACAGACTGTGATTTGCCTATGAGCCATCAGGTAAGCTTAACCATGAATCCCCTGAGACACTTGTTTCTCCGATATCTGCTTCTTCAGCAACCAAACTCTAAGAGTGTCCTTAGTTGAACGGTACACAATGATTGGACCGCTTCGTTCTTTTGTAACATCAACTTTGGTACCTGCAATCTCATTAGGAATTTGCATGCTTTGACGTGGGTTAGCGATATCAGTTATAGAAGCACATGGGGGTTCATAGTTGGCTTTACTTGTGTCAGAGGCGACCTGAGTAGATGATTCACTTATCTTAGCTGGCAAACGTTTCCTTTTATAGAAAACCCTAAGTTTAGGATTAAGTGAAGTATCATCTTTATCAATTTCCTCCCTAGTAGTCTTAGTAGAATCAGAGACTATTCTAGTTAAAGGACACTCGTTTCCTATAAGAGTGAAAGTTCTACCAGTGGGGCGCCACATTTTACCAATGGGTTTGATTTTAGCTACCCACTGGGATTTAAGTCTAGCACGGGAGTTCACCTCATTAAGCAATTTTTTGATACAGGAATCATGATTGGCTCTAAAGACACATTTCCTACATGTTTTACAAGTAGCATATTTAATGTCTGAGTAATTCCTAGATGATTGATCGATCCTCCTAGGAGATGACATGCTATGATGAGCAGTGTTGGGTAATCTAGAAGGCATCTGACTAGGTTTGACATTGCTATCTCTTACATGTGTCTTTTGCTTAGCTTCCCTAAGATCAGATTTATGGCAAACGTCATTTGAACTAGTTCTAGACGTGGTCTTGGTATTTTTAGGGAAACTAGGGGCAATCATCTGATTAGATCTTGCTAACGCTGTTTTGATCACATTGGGCCTTGTTGCTGGAGTGACTGGTCTAGGAAACTGAACCAAATCAACTTAGGAGGCAAACCACGGTCTCGAGGATTGTGGCCGCTCGGATCTAAATGCAGTAGGTTGTCTGACAGTCGGTTGTCTGACGAACTGATTTGTAGGCGGTTTCCCCAAGATTGATGGTTTTTCAAGCTTAGTGTCCACACTAGGTCCTCTAGTTTTCCTTAACTCGTTTTTCAACGCAGCTATAGCAAAAACCTTTTCCTGAACTTGGGCTTTTAACGTTTCATTCTCTTTGAGCAATCTATCTTGGGATGCCAATTTAGACTCTAGTAACTGAATTTGTTTCAAAAGATTTTCCTTTTCAGCTTTAGAATCTAAAACTTTTTGATCCAATTTTCTTTCAAGAACAACGTTTGACTTTTCAAGTTTTTCAAAGTATGTTTCAAATTTGTTCGTTTTCTTAGAAAATTCAAGTTTGGCATCCTCAAGATCTTTTGATTGTTGAGCTACAATCGTTTCGAGCTCTCTAATCTTAGAATGAGAAGCAGTCAATGAAGCAGTCAAAAGACAATTATCATGATGTTTAGCATTTTGAACACTTTGTCCCCCATTATGACTCACATCGGATGAATCAGAAGTGGTATTTCTATCACTCTTTTCCATCCCATGTTTGTCATAATTAGGTTTAGAATGCTCAATATGCGGCATGGCATTAGCATATGCATCATAAACAACATTACATTGTACCATGTTTGCAGGCTCTTCATCATAAATGGGTGAGGTGTCATCAAAATAGATCTCGTGAAGACGTGCCACTGGTATCATGTTGTCCTCCTGATTCCGTGCTCTTACCATCGTTATGCTCCAAGTTGTCAACCGTATGACCATTCTCCTCTTGCATCTGCATCATAGATTCTTGCATTCCATTATCATACGCTTGCTGAAGTCGAGATCTTTCATAAATCGAAGACGAGACCGATGTCATGAGTTTCAAAATTCTATCACGGAAAACTCAAAGCTCGGTATGTGTATCTTGAAGAAATGATTGGCAAATCACTGAACTTTCAGGCTTGATGATATTGAATTGGAGGAAAGGCGTGAGTTGTGTCACAAGAGAGTTATATGCAAGTGCCGATGCAGAGTGATTAAAGTTGTCATGGTTGAGTTGCTCGGGCGAGTTGGGTCAAAGTGGTGAATATTGAGTCGATGAATATATGACGATCTTGACCAAAGATTGTCACAAATTCGCTCCCTCCTTGAAACCGTGAAAGAGTAACTAGATGATACTGAAGCATTTGAAATGAAGTGATGCCACTTTTTCTAACTTTGTTTTGCATTGAATGCGATTCTCCCTTTTGACATGTCGAATCGAACGAATCCATTGAATATCGATGAAAAATGATGTGGATGTGGTTGTTTTCGGAATTTTACAATTCGTGAAGAAATCGTGAAGTCGATTTTACGAGATTTTACACCCCAACCAAAACCGTAAACCTTCGTCACAATCCTCGTATGATGGTGTAACTCTTTACTCGGCTCAAAAAATGTAGTCGGCTCAAACGATGATAAGATAAACCGGAGACCAATTCAAACTCAGCTTACTCTAAAAATAAAGTCCGTCAACGAATAAATCCAAGCTATGGTAAATTTAATGATCGGCCCGTCAAATATTTAAACACTGTGGTTCTTTCGAAATACCCGCCTCAACACGATGTACCAATAATAAATACACAAAATTAACTTAATTAAAAAGAAAATAAACTTTAAAATATGAAAATATATAAATATGAAACTTAAAAAAAAAACTTAACTTAAAAAACTTACTTAACTAAAATTGATTAAGTTAAGCCTTTCTTTAATCTACCTTTCTTTAATCTTTAATCTTTATGTTTATTGTTCATGTTCATGTTCTTGAGTTTTTATTAAATTAATTAAGTGGGTTTTGATTATTGTGATTAGTATTGTTAGTTTTATTGATTTGGATTGTTTGTTTATGATTAGTAGATGTTTATTGATTAGTCTTGCTTAATCTTTTGGTTTAATTTGATTATTTTTGGTTAGATTCGTGTTGTTTTGTTCTTCCTTGTTCTTCGCTGTCTGTTACTGTTCTTCCCCAGGTATTCCGAATCAAGCATTTGTTCCGAATCAAGGTGTTGTTGTGATTGTTCCGAACTAAGCTAATATTCCGGATAAGTGACATATTCCGGTTCAGTTTGTTATTCCGAATAAAAGCAACATTCCGAATCAAGGGAATATTCTGAACCAGTGGAATATTCCCGATCAAGGGTTCATTCGGAACATTCCGAGTGAAGGGTTGTTCCAGTTATTCCGAACCAAGAAAGTATTCCGGATCAAAGTGCTCATTCAGAACATTCCGAACCAAGAACATTCCGGATCAGCGAGTTCATTCGGAACTTTCCGAGTGAAGGAGTTTATTCGGAACATTCCGAATCAAGACTTTATTCCGGATCAGACAACTTCTTCCGAATCAAAGATTGTTCATTCGGAACATTCCACATTCCGGATCAAGGAGGTGTTCATCCGGAATAACTGGTATTCCGGATCAAGGTCTTCATTCGGAAGATTCAAAGTTCCGAATCAAGAGGTGGTTTATTCGGAATATATTCCGAATCAAGGAGTTCATTCGGAACATCAAGTATTCTGAACCAAGGCAATATTCCGAATAAAGAGTTTAATCCGGATAAGTGACATATTCCGAGTGAAGGATTTATTCCGGATCAAGGTTTTTGGTAAATATTCCGAGTGAAGAAGAAATTATTCCGAACGAAGGTGACATTCCGGACGAGTGATTTATTCCGAACGAAGGATTATTCCGAATGAGCTGTTTTCAGGTTATTTTTAGTTTCAGTTTTTAATTTTTAATTTTTAAGCTTTACTTTTCCCGCCTTTTTCCTTAGTTGCACTTTAAGTTTACTTGCCTTAGATTTATTTTAAGCCTTGCCTTAGTTTAAGTTTTAGTTGCGTTTTAAGTTTACCTTAGATAGTTTTAAGTTCGCGTTATTTACTTTAATTGCCCATTTACTTTTAGTGCCTTTTAATTCTCGTTACGTTTTAATTTCTTGCCATTTATTTTAAGTTAGATTTAGATTTAAATTAACGTCATTTTCATTTACGTCTTGAACATTTATTTTAAAACAACCAAAAACATTCTTTTTCACCAAAAACAATTGAGTCGTACTTTGAACTGGAAATCAATTCGAGAAGATACCGAGAAACGAACTTTTCAACCTAGTAAAATCTTAACATCAGTCAACATGTCAACATTGGTGATTGGTGAGATATTTCTTCTGTTAAGCCTTGTTATACAAAACTTTTCATATAACACTTTCTTCTTGAAGACACTTTCTACTTCAACTTTTCTAATTTGTTCATACAAGCTTAGCTTCAGATCTCTTAGCTTCTCTTCTTGCTGAAGCTTGTATTAATTGTCAAGTTCTTCCTGAGTGGCCACTCCAGCTTTAATAAAACGATTATTCAGAGTAAAGTCTCCTTTATTTTTTGGTATAAAGGGAGGTGAACCACTATCAGTTGTTTCCCCACTTATGGTCAGCCCTTGCATATGATCATCTTTGGCTGATGACTCCCCCTTACCCTTTGCTGGCTCTTTTCAGTAACTGGTGACTCATAGACAATAGATTGTTTCTAAGCCTTCTTTTGGGCATGTTTCTGAAAGAGCTGCTGGATTGTGTTTTTCTCCCCCTCAGCAGAAGATTGCCCAGCAGCTTCTGATGACCCACCAGCAGGGAAGAGGCCACAAAGATGATTAAGAGTGGTCGTCACCTTGGCCAGCATTTGTTTCTCCAGCAACACCACTTTATCTTTGATCTTTGACACAGAATCACACAAGGTATTAACTTAGCCAGGAACTGGTGTGAATTCTGGTGGAAACTACATGGAAGCACCGTTGATGGAGTCCATAAGAGAGGGCATCTTGTGCTTTAAGGAAGTGGTGGTGGCCACATCTTGGACTAAAGGCTTCAAAGCAACAATGATGACATCCTTGATTTGTTCAGCAGAAGGAGGAATTGGTCTTGCTTTGAGAGTTGAGATTTTAGTGTCAGCAAGCACCTTTTCTTCCTTCAGTCTGGCCACCTGTGATTGAAGAATCAACACTTGGTTTGTTAATTATTTTACCTGTTCAAATCTAGGAGAAGGTGGCTTTTGTGTTGCATCAGCAGTCTCTTCATCATTGTCATCTAGATTGACTGGAATTCTTTCACTGAACCCAAGTTCTTTCTCCAAATCTTCTCCAGACATGCTGACAACAAATGTAGGCAAGTGTCCCACCTTGGCTCCAGTGGTGAGATTCACTTCCTTGGGAATCTTCTGGGCATCATCATGAGTGTGTGGATCAGTTTCAAACCCTTCACCACCAGGGTTGGTTTGACCTGATGGATCCAGAGAAAGAGTCCCTGATAAGTTTAGATCAATGATAATGTTTTTGGTTCCTTCAGTAGAACCCTGTTGTGGGGGAGATACATCATTAGAAACAGATAGGCCAGGGTCAACATCAGTTGTTGGATTTGTTGACACATCATTCCCTGATGCAGACTCAGAGTGACAAGTGATAGAAATTGGTAATGAAGTATGACTTGTATTCAGAATGAAAGTACTTACCAATGCTGACTCCACACTACTGAGCTGAGGGTGAGCTCCATCTTCACCCTTCTCTCCTAAAGAAGTTGAGAGATGGGTTGCTTGTTGGGCCTCTTTATGCATATCACCTCCAGCAGAGACTAAAGGTGATGGCTAGCTGGGGTTCTTGTCCTTGTCCAGGGACTTGGTCTTCTTCAAAGCATGGCCTTGGGAATCATCATCAGTCTTCTTTGAGGAAGATTGTGTGGGGGTTTTCCTCTTTCTGGACTCACGTCTAACCTTCTTGGTATTAATTGACGTTTGCTTCTGATGAGGTCTAGATGAAGCTCCAGGCCTTTTGCCTTGTAGATCCCCTTCTCTAGTTGGAGAAGTGTCTTTGGGAGCTTTGTACACTACTGGACCATCTGCTGAGCAGATGTCTAGCATGGGTTGTGTAAGAGGAGGATCAATGGTGCTGACTGGAATGTTCCAGCGAGTGAGATCAAATGTCTTAAAAATTAGTTTCTCTCCATTGATTTTTGAAAAGTCATTTCCAAGATGGTCAGTAAAGAGGAGAGATAGAAATCTGGTGTACACAACATTTTTCTCTCTAGTCTTTTTTCTCCAGCTTCACATGGAGATATTTAAAAATAATCCTCAAAATTAGCTTTGACACCCTTGGCCAGACAGTATAAAATGATAGCATATTTTTGGTTGATCTGGTCAAGGCCTCCAGTTCCCCCCCCCCCAAACATTCAATGATAATGGACATCAACAATTTCCATCTTGGTGGCAAAGAACTTTTTTTTAACCCCCCTTTTTAGTAATTTCTTCAGTATACCCGATCTCTTTAAAGAAATTTTTGACAACCATAAAATCATCAGGTACTGCTTCATACTCATTAGGGTTTTCCAAATAATCTAACCCCAAAACTTTTCTAAATAACTTTAACCCAAATCTACCATGAATCCCAATCGTGGTAGAATCAAACTCAATGGACTTCTTGTTGTTAGAAGCCTCTGCTGTAAACCAAAATTCTTTTAGCACATTTTGAAACATCATACGAGGATCCTCAAATAAAGCATACCTTAAAACACTTTTGGATAAATAAGTCAAAATTTGTTCCCCAGGAACAGACTTATTGGATTCAGGTTTAAACAAGGTGATGTTGTTGGGTTTGAAGATGATATCATCAATGGGATAGTTAACATGAGTGGATGGTTTAAGGGTGATTTTGGCAATCTTGGGGGTGGAAGATGATTCAGCCATTGATGTTTCTATGTGAGTTTTGAAAGAGAGAGAGAGAGTTTGTGTGTGTTTTTGGATGAAAAGATTTGTAAGCGTGGAATGAAATCCAATTGTTTGGGATTATATAAAAACTTTAACTAATTTGTAAAAAGTTTTTAAAACCATTTGAAAAAATTATAAATCTTTTAGGGTTTCTTTTGAACATCTGGCACAAACTTTCTCATTAATGTTCTGCAAAAAGGTATGATTTTCTGTTGCTTTAAACAGTGAAATACCCCATGTGTCAGGGAGTTGTTGACTGTGAATGGAGACATTTGAAATTTCATTAATTAACAAATGACACCTTTTTGAAAGAATGTTTGTTTTATTCACAAGAAATTTAAGGCCATTAATTCCATTGAGTCACATGATTGATTTGTTTTAAAAACATTTGCTCAGATATGCTGAAGCTGATGACAATACTTGTGAGCTTCAGTGCGTCAGATGAGGAGACAAAACCCCATATACATGTTCACATAAGTGAACAAGATATATGACATTGCACACTCCTCTACTCAGGCCTAGCTACTCAGTTGTATTAAAAATTTGTTCAGCATTGCTGAAGGAACCTTTTGATGACTGGTGATTATTTGTTCAGCTTCAGTGAATCAGATAAGGCGACAAAACATCATATGCACAATCACATAAGGTGAAATAGACATATGACATTGCACACTCCTTTACTCAGACAATGCTACTTAACATTAATCAAAATCTTTTAAGAAATGCTGAACCTTCAAGTTTTTTCAGTAAATGTTGAAGGTTCAGGTTTTGTATCATCAATGTTCAACATACCAAGCTCCATTATCAATCTTTTGAAAGTTGGTTCATCCAATGGTTTGATGAAGATATCAGCCAGTTGGTATTGAGTGGGGATGAAATGTAATTCAATGTCCCC
The DNA here is from genome assembly GCA_025667525.1 of Glebionis coronaria. Taxonomy (NCBI): domain Eukaryota; kingdom Viridiplantae; phylum Streptophyta; class Magnoliopsida; order Asterales; family Asteraceae; genus Glebionis; species Glebionis coronaria. The sequence goes on along the minus strand of CM046875.1, from coordinate 551,009,679 downwards.
TTTCACATTGTGATCTCTGATAAAGTGATATCTGATATCAATGTGTTTTGTTCTTGAGTGAAGGACTGGATTGTTGGATATTGCAATAGCACTAGTGTTATCACAAAAGATTGGTACCTTTTCATATTCTATGTCATAATCAGCCAGTTGGCTTTTCATACAAAGAACATTGGCACAACATCTAGCAGCTGCCACATATTCAGCTTCTGCTGAAGACATGGCAACTGTTTGTTGCTTTTTAGCACTCCAACACATAAGTTTGCCACCAAGCAATTGGCAGGCACCAGAAGTGCTTTTTCTGTCCAAATTGCATCCAGCATAGTCAGAATCTGAATACCCTTTTAGGTCAAAACCTAAGGATTTAAGGTACCAAAGACCTAGACTTGGTGTACCTTTTAGGTATCTAAAGATTCTCTTTATAGCAGTAAGGTGTGATTCCTTTGGATCTGCTTGGTATCTTGCACAAAGGCATGTAGAGAATTGAATGTTAGGCCTGCTTGCAGTTAAGTACATGAGTGACCCAATCATACCTCTATGCTGAGTCTCATTGACTGATTGTCCATTGAGATCAGGTCCTAAGTTGTTAGGAGGTACCATTGGAGTCTTCACTGAAGCACAATTGATATCATACTTCTTTAGCAGATCCTTGACATATTTTTCTTGATTGATGAAGATGCCTTGATCAGATTGTTTAATCTGAAGGCCAAGGAAGTATGTGAGTTCTCCCATCATACTCATCTCAAACTTGCTGGTCATAAGCTTGGCAAATTGTTTGCAAATTTTCAAGCTTGTGGAACCAAAGATTATGTCATCCACATAAATTTGTACCAAAATGGTGTCAGTTTTAGATTTATAGATAAACAATGTGCTATCTATTTTTCCTTTGACAAATTTATGTTCAATGAGAAATGTTGAGAGAGTTTCATACCATGCTCTTGGAGCTTGCTTTAGTCCATACAAAGCTTCGTAAATCTTGTAGACATGATTTGGGTATTTACTACTCTCAAAGCCAGGAGGCTAAGTAACATAAACTTCTTCTTTTAGGTCACCATTTAAGAATGCACTTTTGACATCCATTTGGTAGATGGTGAAGTTCATGTAAGTGGCATATGCAAGGAAGATTCGTATAGCTTCTATACGTGCAACTAGAGCAAAGGTTTGATCAAAATCAACACCAGGCTCTTGATTGAATCCTTGGGCCACCAGCCTAGCTTTATTTTTGGTCACTGCATTGGTTTCATCTCTTTGTAAACTCATTTGGTGCCAGTGGTTGATTTACCATATGGAAGAGGAACCAATTTCCAGACTTTGTTTCTTTCAAATTGATTGAGTTCCTCTTGCATGGTATCCACCCATCCAGGGTGTGTGAATGCTTCAGAAACCTTTGTAGGTTCAATTTCTGATAGAAAATTTGCATAGAGGCATTCTCTAGATGAAGCAGCACTCAGTTTCTTTGCCATAGATCTAGTGACTCTACCTTCACCAGGATTACCTATTATGTTCACTAGCTGTATGTGACTATTTTGAGTCCAAGATTTTTGTGGAGCTGGAGAATAGGTACTTGTACCATGATTAGAGCTAGAGATTGGAAGTCCATGACATGGACTTGGACTTGGAATGTCTCTAGTGTCTACAGCAGGATATTCAGTGGACAAAGGTTCAATCATTGGAGGGCTTCCTTCTTGGTCAGAAGCAACATATCCAAGACCTAATTCCCTAGAGATGATATGAGAACTTTGAGCAAGGGGCTCAGATTGTTCCTCAGCAGCTGCATATGATTGATCATTTTGATAATGTGTGTAAGCATGCTGATTGTTTTGAGACTGACCATTTTGGTCATTTGTGTTTTCTTGCTGATCATTTTGATCATTTTGAGATTGATCATTATTTGATTGACAGCCATCAGTATGTGATACCGAAGGATTTCCTTTTGTAGGACTTGTCATATCTTCAAATGGATCAATATGAGGGACTGAGTTGCTTGATTGATATTTTTTGAGAAGGCTCATAGTGTTGAAATTCATCAGATGGATAATTGTGAGATTCATGTATATGAAGTTCATCATCTGATGGATTTGTAAAAGTGAGAGCTTCGAAACTTTCATTGAAAGTGATGTGATAGGTTTCTTCAATACATTGTATTCTTGTGTTGAAGACTCTATATGCTTTAGATACTAGGGAGTATCCAAGAAAGTAACCATCATCAGATTTTTCATCAAACTTTCCAAGGTGATCCTTGTGATTGTGAATGAATACTGGACACCCAAACACATGTAAGAATGAAATGTTTGGAATTCTCCCCCTAAAGACTTCATAGGGAGTCTTCATGTGTCTCTTCACAATGATGGATCCATTTTGAGTGTAGCAAGCAGTGGCTACAACATCAGTCCAAAAATGCTTAGAGAGAGCAGATCCAGCAAGCATTGTTCTTGCTGCTTCAATCAAAGTTATGTTCCTTCTTTCAGCCACACCATTTTGTTCAGGTGTGTAAGGAGATGAGAAATTTTGGGAAATTCCTTTGTCATCACAGATTTTGATCAGTGAATGGTTTCTGAATTCAGTGCCATTGTCAGTTCTGAGTTGTTTGACATGAGTGTCATTTTGATTTTCAACTCTTTTGATGAATGACATGATGGCATCTGGTGCATGGCTTTTCTTTGTTAGAAAATATACCCAGGTGTACCTTGAGTACTCATCAACAATGACAAGTGTATATTTTACATGACAAATGGCCCTAGGTAGTACTGGGCCAAATAAGTCCATGTAAAGCAAATGAAGACTTTCTTTGATTGAGAAAGTTTGCTTTGTTTTGAAACTGGCCCTATGGTGCTTCCCTTTTTCACATGCTGAGCATGGTTTGTTCTTTGAGTAGACAAGTGAAGGAAGACCAATAACAAGATTTTGTTTTGCCAGCAGAGTTATTGTTTTGAAATTGAGATGTGAAAGCCTCTTATGCCAAAGCCAATTGGTAATATTAGAGGCTTTAGCAAAGAAGCATGTCTCCTGAGTAGAGTTCATGTTCATGATATAAACATCTTTGACTCTTGGAGCAATCATCACAATGTCATGATTGGAATTGAAGATTGTACATTTTTTGTCATCAAACAACACAAGATACTTTGCATCACAAAGTTGATTTATGTTGATCAGGTTGTGCTTCAATCCATTTACATATGCTACCCTTGAGAAAACTATACCATTGCATTTTACTGAGCCAAATCCTTCAGTAGTAGCTGATGAGTTATCACCAAAAACAACTTTAGGACTTTGTTCCTACTTATACTTGTGCAGATAACTTTTGGTGCCAGTCATATGCCTTGAGCAGCCACTATCTAGGTACCAAATAGGCTTCATGAGATCATACTGCACAAGTTAAGGAAATGGCCAGTTTTGTTTTGAAACCCACCTTTGTTGGGTGGGGGTTTTAGATCTAGAAGGTATTCTAGATCTGAAGGGTCCTCCTGTAGAGGGTATGTGTGATTTCTCAAAAGAAGAAGAGGTCTTGAACAGCTTTTGCTTTCTTAGCCTGGAGGGCTTCACCTCTTCTGAACCACTCTATATGGTTGTGATCAGATGTAGTGTGGACATCACTTCCACAAGTCTCGCAACATTTGGTAATAGAGTTTGGGTTTCTTGGTTTAATACCTCTTCTGAGTGAGATGATTCGATTATGTCCATGAGTGTCATGGTCATAACTTCCACATATATTACAGACAGGGTAATAGTGGCAGTCATCTGAGTGATGATTGCCCATACCACAATGAATGCATGGTGGGAAAGGCATATTTCGCTTGGAATGAGATGCTTCAGATTTGTGAGCATCAGCACTTGTTTTGGCCAGCATATACTGAGTGTGTTCACAAGTGCGATGATCAGTTGTGACAACCGCGGTTTTGAGGTTCGTCACTTAGTTTTATTTTGTGCTAGTTACGTATCTTTACGTGTGTATGTGCTAATTGGTGTGTATAGATTGTGGTTTGGATATCGTTTCTGGTACGGGGTACCTTGTGAGTGAAACGATGTGTGATAATTTCATGTTCATGAGCTCACATGGTAGTGACTATGAAATGAGATGGTGTTATTTAGTAGTTTACATATAGGGTTAATATACACACAGGTTACTAAAGTTTGGCCAAAGTAACGATTTTTTTACTAAAGTTTAAAACCTTACATTTAGGTTACTAATGTATTGTTTACCTGAACTTCAAGTTACCCATAATGTTTTACCTGTAGTTATAAGTTGCATGTCTACGTGGACTCCAACTTACGTTTTCGTCAGTAAACTTACGTTTTCGTCAGTTAACTTACGTTTTCGTCAGTAAACTTACGCTTACGTCAGTAAACTTACGCTTACGTCAGTAATTTCACGTTTTCATCAGTAAATTTACGTCTTCGTCAGTAAATTTACGTTCTCGTCAGTAAATTTACGTTCTCGTCAGTAAATTTATGTTTTCGTCAGTAAATATACGTTTTCTTCAGTAAATTTACGTTTCGTCAATAAATTAACATTTTTCTCAGTATTTTTACGTTTCCATCAGTAATTTTACGTTTTCGTCAGTAAATTTACGTTTTCGTCAGTAATTTTACGTTTTCGTTAGTAAAAATTTACGTTTTCGTCAGTAAGTTTACGTTTTCGTCAGTAAATTTTCATTTTCGTCCGTAAAATTACGTTTTCGTCAATAAATACACGTTTTCTTGAGTAAATTTACGTTTCGTCAATAAATTTACATTTTTCTCAGTATTTTACGTTTCCGTCAGTAAATCTACGTTTTCGTCAGTAAATTTACGTTTTCCTCAGTAAATTTTCATTTTCGTGAGTAAATTTACGTTTTCGTCAATAAATATACGTTTTCATTAGTCAATTTACAGTTTCGTCAATAAATTTACATTTTCCTCAGTATTTTTACTTTCCATCAGTATTTTTATGCTTTTGTGAGTAAATTTACGATTTCGTCAGTGAACTTACGTTTTCTTCAGTAAATGAATATTTTCATCTATATTTTTACGTTTTCGTCAGTAAATACGATTTAATCAGTAAATTTACGTCTTCATCAGTATTTTTATGTTTTCGTCGGAATTTTACGTTGAAGAAAACGTGAAATTATTGACGAAAACGTAAATTTACTGACAAAAACGTAAAAGTACTGACAAAAAAGTAATTTTACTGGCAAAAACGTAATTTTACTTGGGAAAACGTAAATTTACTGGCGAAAACGTAAATTTACAGACGAAAACGTATATTTACTGACGAAAATATAAATTTACTGACGGAAACATAAAGTTACTAACGAAAACGTAAATTTACTGACGAAAACGTAAAAGTACTGACAAAAACGTAAAATTACAGACGAAAACGTAAATTTACTGAGGAAAACGTAAAATTATTGTCGAAAACATAAAAATACCGACGAAAATGTAATTTTACTTATGAAAACATAAGTTTACTGAAGAAAACGTAAATTTACTGACGAAAACGTAAAATTACAGACGAAAACGTAAGTTTACAGATGAAAACGTAAGTTTACTGACGAAAACGTAAGTTTATTGACGAAAACGTAAGTTTAGTGACGAAAACGTAAGTTTACTGACGAAAACGTAAGTTTACTGACGAAATCGTAAGTTTACTGACGAAATCGTAAAACTACTGACGAAATCGTAAAATTACTAACGAAAACGTAAAAGTGCGAACGAAAAAGGGGAAAAACCTGACCAAAACGTAAAGGGTTAATACACACGCATGTTACTAAAGTTTGGTCAAAGTAACAATTTTGTTACTAAAGTTCGGCCAAAATAGAAATGGGGCCCACCAAAACCTACTTAACCGGTAACCTATCTTATGAGTAACGACGGGATAGTTTTTCTGAACGTTTAGTAACAAATAAATCAAACCCGTATACTATAGTAACCTAAGTGTAAGGTTTTTAAACTTTAGTAACAAAATCGTTATTTTAGCCAAACTTTAGCAACCTCTGTGTATATTAACCCTTTATGTATACGTATATGTATTATAGAAAATCGTATTTTTACGATTTACGGTTTAGCATTTGGAGGTCTCGGATGAGGTATTTAGTCACGGGAATAATTTACGGGATGGTTTTAAGTCATTTATGACTTAGTTATAAAGTTTATTTCAAAATTTAAGATTTTTTTTAAAACTGTATATTTTTACGGTATACGCGTAAAACTGACTAGTTTTACGGTTTTGAGGTTCGGGAGGTCTTAAAGGCTGAAATAAATTAAGGAAATATAAGGTAATTTTAATAATATATTAATAAAAAATAAAAAGAAAAAAAATAAAAATATATTAAAGGAGAGTCGGTTTGGGACGAACCAAAAGAGAAAAAGGGAAAAAGGAAAAGGGAGTTGGGCTTGAGTTGGACTAGGGCTCACCCACACTCTATATAAAGTTTATACTAAACCAAAAATTCATTATTTTTCTCCTGGAGACAAAGAAAAGTCGTGGGTTTCACAAGGAATTAGAGTTCTTCAGTAAAAATCTTGGTTTTTAAAAATCAAAGGTAAATCTTTAAAATCCCTTTTCAATTTAATTGTTTTTAATGTTTTTATAATCAATATATGATGGATTTAGGTTAGGTTTAATTATAAAATCTGTATTCTAATGATATATTAATGATTATAATAATTAGGGCTTGTGATTAAATAAATTATGGGTAATTAATTAGGTTAGTTTAATTAAATTCGTCATTAAAAACTGGGCAGATTTTTTGTGTCATTGTTTTGATCATATAGGGAGTTCTAAAAACTCTTATTTTACTATCCAAGTATCCCTGGAAAGGTAATTGAAGTGGCTTTCAAATGCAAGAAACGAGAACTAAATTGGACGTCGGGAAGTAGGTCAAAAACAGGTTACAACAGTCGGAGGTCAAAACAGTTTTGAAATCAGCCTGTTTTCTTTTTATGTTTTGGGTTGTTTGGGGCACTTAGGGTTGTATTGGGACTTTCAAACGAACATGGGAGTTGGTTTATATATTATAGGAAGTATCTGCATTGGGGCTAAGATTGTGGGTTAGGGTAAGACCCCCTAAGCATAACAAACATTTTGTATGTTCAAAAGCAGTGAAATCTAGATAGACAAAAGTATATATATATATATATATATATATATATATATATATATATATATATATATATATATATATATATATATATATATATATATATATATATATATATATATATATATATATATATATATATATATATATATATATATATATATATATATATATATATATATATATATATATATATATATATATATATATATATATATATATATATATATATATATATATATCGGGGACTTAACAGTAGCTTTAAGGTTGGGGTAAAAGGGAGGAGTTAGCTAACATATGTAAGGGCATAGGTTTTCCTTTACAGAGGTCATGGGTATGGTTAGGTGGGCGTTTGGTTTATAGTTTGGAGACCTAAAAGTTGGGACTGTTTTGTGTAAAATATGAACGAGATAGGTATCAAACTTAACCAAGTTAAGGACTTGTTAGGGAAGGTAACGGGGTGTTTAGAGCATATTAATGAGGATCATATATGGGAGAAGGCTAGATGTCCATCATAGGTTGATGAGCCATTTTAGTGATTGGTTCATGTGTTGATTTTGTGTTTTTGTTTGTTAGCTTTTTGCTAGTGCGCGGACTTTTGGAGAAGCTCAATCAGGTGAGTTTCATAGTCCCATGTCTACTAATGAATTTGACTTCCAGATTGGATGGAAGAGACAATGTCTTGTTTTAATAAATTATGATGTGAATGTTTTGTGTTTGGTGATGGACTTGTGCATACTTATGTGATTAACTGCTAACTGATTCATGATTGTTTTGTGATTTGACTTGGTACCAAGGGGATGTTGACAAGGCGGGGCCTTGGGAGGTACATAGATGTGTGAGCATCTATGGGACCAATGTAAAATGACAAGGCGGGGCCTTGGGATTGTTACATAGGTTTATGGGCGCCTATGGTACCATGGTGTTTGGTAAGGCTAGGAGCCTTGGATTTGGATTTGGATTGGGATTTGGATTTGGTTTGGTTTGTTAATCTTGAATATTAGTTGTTAATGCATGTTTGTATCATATTGTCCATATGCTCATTTGTTAGTGGTTGTTGTTCACAGCTTATGGTTTGATTTTGGCGTTGGAGTCTAATCCTATGTCTCTCACCAACTTTATGTTGACGTGTTTTAGTGTCTCTTTCAGGTGAGAATGTGGTTAAGCTTGAGAATAGAAGTGGCTAGTTTTGGAGGCATTAGGATTGCATATAGAAGGAGATCCCCGTTCCTTCTTAGTTTCTTTTGTTTGTTTCATAAGTGATACTGTTGACACCTATATGTTTGCTTTGTTTATGTTAATTGTTTGTCTCGGGTAAGTGGTAGGACTGTTACCTACTTACCTAGACTCCTGCATTGTTGAGATATTGTCATGACTTTTGTGTCACCACTTTATGACATTTCTTATTTCATTTAGTTATCTCTATAGACACGCCATGTTGTGATAATATCCATACGTCGCGCTCCATATTCTGCCATGGTGGGGTGTGACAGAATGGTATCAGAGCCAATGGTTATAGAGAATTAGGTTGCCTAGTCGCGTAGCCTAGTCTATAGCTTAAGGGTCCCTGCATATAGGCGTCATAGGAGTATGTGTGTATTTTATATTAATTAAATTTTTATGGATGTTATTGTTTTTTTACTTGCGATGTTTGTTAAGTTTTGACTAGTATGGGTTGAACCATACTAGTTCATACTTAGCCACATGTTATTTTCTTTTCGGGTTGTGACTAGTGCGGGTTGAACCATAATCATCCACGCTAGTCATTGTTGTATTTTGCTTAAATTGTACATTATAGTACATAATTTGGTACAAGGTAGTTTCTATCATTTGTTGAGTTATTTTATGTACCTGAGGTATGTTATTTTTCTTTGGATGTTTAAGCCATGTTCCCTAAGAATCGTGTGGTGGTTCGAGTTGCTAGGAGTACATGGGTAGGAAGGATTTTAAGGTGTTTCCATTCTGATGGGCGACATGACTTATAATTGATTATGTTTTCGTTTTGGATTTTGTCTATGCTGTTTTAGCTAGACTATGGATTTCTATATTCCAAGAGTTTGACTATGTAATTTTATTAGTTGGAGTTTTTGACCTTATTGCTTATGTGGTTATGTGCTTAGGTGAGTTGATGGATTTATGTGTTATGTGTTGTATTGATTCTTATAAGTGTCATCATAGGAGGGAGTGCATTGGGGAAAGGGTAATTGTATAAGTATGGTGGCCAACATAGTTATACAAGTACCACAACTTCAATGGGTTCCTAAGTATGATTGCATGAAAGAGGGTTAGTACATGCTTGCATATGATGAGATGTGGATTATTGGTATATGTATAGTATATGGGTTTATGTAACGGTTGCCTACGATATGGATATTTTTGAGTGTGTTATTGTTTTGGGTTATAGTCATGTTGTGTGATTATGGGTTCACACGATATGGACTGGTTTTAGTGATGGGTTTTATGCCTTGTGGTAAGATGGTGGTTACTCGTAGAAAGAAAACGAGTGTATGGCATGATTGGTTGATCTGACATGTATGGTAACGAGTATGTTTTGGGTGATTTAATAGGTATATATATGCGGATGTATATATACTACTATGTGTTAAGTTATGGTATATGGTCGTTCACTAGTTATTATAACTTGAACGTACCTTGTGTTTGTTCGTGTTTTATGGTGCTGGAGTTTGATGGAGTTCCAACGACGTTTTGAGTCTTTTGGATGTGTGTCTACATTCGGGTATGTATTTTTATTAATGCGAACTACTAAATTTTCTTGCAAATAAGTCTGGCTAATTATAGGAAACGGTTTTGAAAATAATTTGTAAGTGTATGGTATGATATCATAACTTACATTTTTTTTAGTTGTAGTAGTAAGTTATAAAAAAAGTCGTCTTGAAAATAATTGGATTAGTCTTCTATGTAACATGTGATAATATATTTTAAAGGGGTAAAGAAATTTTACAATAATTTTCTTAAGTAGAGTTAAATTTTAGAATAATTTAACTAAGACGGAAAGAGTAAAAAAAAGGAGATTTTATTATAGTAATGATAATAATAACACCACACCTTGTAAACGTGTAGTAGTTTAGTTATAACCAACCTAAATGGGAAAAAAACCAGTGTATTTTATAAACATGTATTGGTTTCATAATAACAAGTGAAATAAGTTTAATATTGGTAAACAAGATAATGGTTAGAATAAGATTGTAGTATACTAACTAGTTGATATCTTGATAGAATGATAAAGATAAAGGATGAGTTATTGGTTAAAAATGAGTATGATTGATTTTAGTAGTATTAGAGTTTGGTTCTTATGAGAAGTAACTAATTGGGACGAAAGTTTAAAATTTTTCTAAGGTATCGAGATTTGGTAATACTAATCGTGAAGAGTCTAAATTTTTCGTTGTTGGCACACTCCATTGATCTTTCGGATTACATTGTTTTGTTTTCAGTTGTTTTGGCTAGGGTTCGTTTTACCCTATATTTTATTGGGACGCGATTGTTTGGAATTCTTTTGTTACACGTCATGGTTGATTTAGTTATGCAGTCGTGGAAACGTTAGGAAGAGAGGATAGAGTTGGGTAGTATTACTTATTGTTAGATATTAGAATGGAGAAATGTGTTTTGGTTTAAAGGTTGTGTTGAAGGAATGATTAAGATTTGTGGAGTTTGGAAACTTAGATTGGTTACGGGAATAAGAGGGTAAGTAAAGTTAGTTGACTGGTAGTGGGAACGAGAAGTCATGCTATGAGAAGTTGGTTGAAGTACCATTAGGAGATTGATGAAAGTACTAGCGGATGTGAGGGTAGAGTAGAAAGTTTATACTAATGGAAAGGTTGGGTAAACAACACGCAAGGGATTGGTATAGTTTTGGGTTGTAGTACTTTTAGGAATATTGTGGTAGATGAGTTGAAGTTAGAAGCTAATGGTAGTGTGAAGTTCCTAGGTAACATCATGGAGACGAGAAGGAGTGCGTAAAGAGCTACATCGCGAAGCAAGGAGATGAAAGGACTACGTGTCGGCTGCAGGAAGGATGCAAGAGATTTCGAAGGAGTCACAAAAGTTGCGAGGACTGGAAAGGTGACAAGCAATATGATGGGAAATTTACGTATGGTTCGTGACGAAGAAGGGGAGATCGAGTATCAGAGTGGAGCTACAAAGAGCTAAACCGGTGGATCGTGATGAAATGAATACATGACATGGGAGATTAAGAACTCATGGAAGTAACAAGGGGATCTATGGATGAGAAGTGAAGCTGAGCTGAATAAGTTTCGTGGAGAAGTGAATAAAGAGTCGGTTTTGTGAAGGTGTTATGAAAGATCTTTGGGAAAGACAGCTATGCATTATCCAATGCACTAGTGATTTCCATAGATTTGATGAATGAAGTATGGAATTTTTGTTGGACGGGATAGTGTAGGAATAAGAAAGAACCATGGAAGGAGAGAACCAAGTATTCCTAGAAGATGATGATTGAAAATACCTCATGTTGGGTGCAAGATCAAAGTAGAAGTATGAGATTTGAATAAGAATTCAAAATATGGCTTAGTAGACAAATGGAAACTAATGTGGGTATAAGATGAGAGTGTGATACGCATGGAATCACATGAAACTCTAGTCTGTCCCTATTAGGAGGGAGTAGGAGAACTGGTTGTGAGAAAAAAAAACAAGTGAAGCTACTTGGAAAATTTTGGCGTATAGATGACTAGATAGACTTAGTTAGTGGAGCTGGATTGTTATATCGGCCTAGAATGCTAGAGGCATTTGGGGTACGAGACGTAGAGAATGATCTATACAGATCATGAACGTCTCCAACACATATTTAATCATCTTGATTGAACATTTGGAAAAGGTGATGGGTGGAGTTAAGTGATGAAAGAAAATTGCAAGGCCAAGTACCATCTGGGAAAGGCAAGCATGGTTGATGAGACATGGAATAAGAATAATCAAGTGAAGCTGAGACGAACTTGAACTATATGGATGACGTATTAGGATGGTTTGGATGAAGGATGTAGGTTGTACGAGTTGAGTTGTCTAAAGCAGAGAACGCGTCAACATGTATGTTGCGTGGCTTGGACAATCATATGGAAAAAAGGGACGTAGACTATATTTCCTACATAGATTGGAGTAACTTAGAAAGGGCGATGTAAGGACGAAATTGGTGAAAGGGATACATAATGGGGTGGAGGAATAAGTACGACGAGAGTTGGGTGATAGTCGATAGACTAACTAATTCATCTCATATTTCAAGAGGAATGAGAAGTCGCGTAGTTGAGAAGTTGGAAGGATTGCGTACGGATGTGATGGAATAGAGGGTTTTGCGTAAAAGTTAGCCTAATATGTATGGAATGCCTTATGAAGGATTATGGCAAGGGAAGAAACGATGGGAAGCATCACATCGTGATGTATGGTAGGAGTTGAGGAAGAAGAAGGAAGTGTGTATAGAAGCGAAGCATGAATGAAATAGGTCGAGATAGGAACTGAAGGTAAAACTTTGGTAGAGCTTAATAAGTAGAATAAAGCACAACGCAGGCTAATACTGTCGTAGTGTGGAAAAGGAAATGGCACTGACCTATACTGATTGTTTGGGAGGCTTAATATCGATAATCGAATGGATGAGGAGTTATAGGTGTGATGTGCCATAGGGACTAAGGGCTTGGTCTAACTGAGACAAGATGAGGAGCAATATGACCTTGAAGGTAGGACATTGTGTAGGTATAAAGGAAGTGTTGGGTATAAAAAAAATCATGAAGAAAAGTGAGAAAGAAGTATATAGGTGCTACTAGTGAGCTATCCAAATTTAATAGAAGTAGTTGTAGCATGGGTTTGGATGGCAGTTGATAGACTAACTGAGATAACCGTCCTTTTGATGATGTGTATAGATCATAAGTTGATTTGGATTGGAAGAACTAATGGATATGTGAAAGACCGTCATAGGTCACTTTGTAAGGAAATTGGAATTTTTAAGTAGTTTGGGGTACGGACTAAAGGGAGTTGATGAACATGATTGGATATGAGTATATCCAGCTAACTGGAAAAGGGTGGGCAAGTGAGATATTTATACAACCTTAGGAGTTACACTGAGGGCATGAGTGATTGATTTAGAGAGAGTTAGGAAACTCTTTAGCGATGGCTGATTTTTCATATAATGATAGTTATCATACTAGAAGTCGATAAATGCCATTTGAGGCACTATATGAAAGGATAGGGTGAGTTGTCCCCATTGTGGACTAGAATTGGTAAAAGAGGCTACTAATGTGGTAATGGTGTTTGTGGAAAGGATGAGAGCAACAAGGGATGCTATGTTGAAAAGGAGGAAACCACTAGAGTTTAGTGACAAAGTTATGTAGGAAGTTTCACCCATAGTAACGGGTGGTATGTTTTGGTAAAATGGAAGAGTTGATGTAGAGTTTTGTAGGTCCATTTATGATCTTTGGAAAGATCGGACCAGTAGGTTATGAGCATAGAATTATCTGGGGGGAAATGAGTGGTATACATGTTATATTTCGTGTATTAAGATTGGTAAATGTTTTTTGAGAATGCATATTTGCATGTATGGTTATTCGGGATTTATGTTAATAAGGGTTGTGTTATCAAAGAGTCATTTGTGAGATTTATTGACTGTGAGGTCAAGAGTTTGGCAATGAATTTAAATATTGTTGGTTAGTATATGTGGTAATTTGAGACTTGAACTAAAGTTCACGTGGAAATGAGAGGAGTTCATTTAGAACAAGTATCCTCAGTTGTTTTCTAATGGTATGTTTGATCCTAAGGAGTAAATCTCGGGACGAGATTTCTATTAGGAGGGAGTGATGTGACAACCGCGGTTTTGAGGTTCGTCACTTAGTTTTATTTTGTGCTAGTTACGTATCTTTACGTGTGTATGTGCTAATTGGTGTGTATAGATTGTGGTTTGGATATCGTTTTCGGTACGGGGTACCTTGTGAGTGAAACGATGTGTGATGATTTCATGTTCATGAGCTCACATGGTAGTGACTATGAAATGAGATGGTGTTATTTAGTGGTTTACGTATACGTATATGTGTTATAGAAAATCGTATTTTTACGATTTACGGTTTAGCATTTGGAGGTCTCGGATGAGGTATTTAGTCACGGGAATAATTTACGGGATGGTTTTAAGTCCTTTATGACTTAGTTATAAAGTTTATTTCAAAATTTAAGATTTTTTTAAAACTGTATATTTTTACGGTATACGCGTAAAACTGACTAGTTTTACGGTTTTGAGGTTCGGGAGGTCTTAAAGGATGAAATAAATTAAGGAAATATAAGGTAATTTTAATAATATATTAATAAACAATAAAAAGAAAAATAAAATAAAAATATATTAAAGGGGAGTCGGTTTGGGACGAACCAAAAGAGAAAAAGGGAAAAAGGAAAAGGGAGTTGGGCTTGAGTTGGACTAGGGCTCACCACACTCTATATAAAGTTTATACTAAACCAAAAATTCATTATTTTTCTCCTAGAGACAAAGAAAAGTCGTGAGTTTCACAAGGAATTAGGGTTCTTCAGTAAAAATCTTGGTTTTCAAAAATCAAAGGTAAATCTTTAAAATCCCTTTTCAATTTAATTGTTTTTAATGTTTTTATAATTAATATATGATGGATTTAGGTTAGGTTTAATTATAAAATCTGTATTCTAATGATATATTAATGATTATAATAATTAGGGCTTGTGATTAAATAAATTATGGGTAATTAATTAGGTTAGTTTAATTAAATTCGTCATTAAAAACTGGGCAAAATGTTTGTGTCATTGTTTTGATCATATAGGGAGTTCTACAAACTCTTATTTTGCGATCCAAGTATCCATGGAAAGGTAATTGAAGTGGCTTTCAAATGCAAAAAACGAGAACTAAATTGGCGGTCGGGAAGTGGGTCAAAAACAGGTTACAACAGTCGGAGGTCAAAACAGTTTTGAAATCAACATGTTTTCTTTTTATGTTTTGGGTTGTTTGGGGTACTTAGGGTTGTATTGGGACTTTCAAACGAACATGGGAGTTGGTTTATATATTATAGAAAGTATCTGCAATGGGGCTAAGATTGTGGGTTAGGGTAAGACCCCCTAAGCATAACAAACATTTTGTATGTTCAAAAGCAGTGAAATCTGGATAGACAAGAGTATATATATATATATATATATATATATATATATATATATATATATATATATATATATATATATATATATATATATATATATATATATATATATATATATATATATATATATATATATATATATATATATATATATATATATATATATCGGGGCCTTAAAAATAGCTTTAAGGTTGGGGCAAAAGGGAGGAGTTAGCTAACATATGTAAGGGCATAGGGTTTCCTTTACAGAGGTCATAGGTATGGTTAGGTGGACGTTTGGCTTATAGTTTGGAGACCTAAAAGTTGGGACTGTTTTGTGTAAAATATGAACGGGATAGGTATCAAACTTAACCAAGTTAAGGACTTGTTAGGGAAGGGTAACGGGGTTTTTAGAGCATATTAATGAGGATCATATATGGGAGAAGGCTAGATGTCCATCATAGGTTAATGAGCCATTTTAATGACTGGTTCATGTGTTGATTTTTTGTTTTTGTTTGTTAGCTTTTTGCTAGTGCGCGGACTTTTGGAGAAGCTCAATCAGGTGAGTTTCATAGTCCCATGTCTATTAATGAATTTGACTTCCAGATGGGATGGAAGAGACACTGACTTGTTTTTATAAATTATGCTGTGAATGTTTTGTGTTTGGTGATGGACTTGTGCATACTTATGTTATTAACTGCTAACTGATTCATGATTGTTTTGTGATTTGACTTGGTACCAAAGGGATGTTGACAAGGCGGGGCCTTGGGGAGGTACATAGATGTGTGAGCATCTATAGGACCAATGTATAATGACAAGGCGGGGCCTTGAGATTGGTACATAGGTGTATGGGCGCCTATGGTACCATGGTGTTTGGTAAGGCTGGGAGCCTTGGATTTGGATTTGGATTTGGATTTGGATTTGGATTTGGATTTGGTTTGGTTTGCTAATCTTGAATATTAGTTGTTAATGCATGTTTGTATCAAATTGTCCATATGTTCATTTGTTAGTAGTTGTTGTTCACAGCTTATGGTTTGATTTTGGCGTTGGAGTCTAAACCTATGACTCTCACCAACTTTATGTTGACGTGTTTTAGTGTCTCTTTCAGGTGAGAATGTGGTTAAGCTTGAGAATAGAAGTGGCTAGTTTTGGAGGCATTAGGATTGCATATAGAAGGAGATCCCCGTTCCTTCTTAGTTTCTTTTGTTTGTTTCATAAGTGATACTGTTGACACCTATATGTTTGCTTTGTTTATGTTAATTGTTTGTCTCGGGTAAGTGGTAGGACTGTTACCTACTTACCTAGACTCCTGCATTGTTGAGATATTGTCATGACTTTTGTGTCACCACTTTATGACATTTCTTATTTCATTTAGTTATCTCTATAGACACGCCATGTTGTGATGATATCCATACGTCGCGCTCCATATTCCGCCATGGTGGGGTGTGACATCAGTCCTTTCACATTTTGTACAATAAATCACTCTTATGCAAGTTTCAGTGAGATGGTTATTTAGACCACATTAATCACAAGCCCTTTTAAATTGTGTCTTGTACTTGAGATGAGGAGAATCTAAAGGTTCATCTCTGAATCGTGTTGGTGTTTGCTGCTGCCTGAGTTGCAATTTAAGATCATTGATCTCTCGCATGACAAGAGACATTCTCTCATCTTCCTCGGATCTAGCATTCTTTAGTTTATTTGTTGAAACTAAAGAGGTAGTTCCCATATGTGAACCTTCAGCAGGAGCTGAAGAGTTCTTTGAAGTGTCAATTTTGACATGTTTGGAAGAACTAACTTTTTGTGTGGTGTGTGACTTGATGATAGACTGGATAGTTTTGGGTCCAGTAGAGGGTTCGGCACCAGCCAGCTTCTCCAAAGGAAGAAGTGGGGTACTTACTTCATTCTCTATATCATCATCTGAGTCATCCTCAGTAACTGAGGACTCAACTGGTGCTAAAGTGTCAACACTTGCTTGAAACTCAAGAAGAAGGATTCGTCCAGTGTCATGATTTGGTAGATTCTCTTCAACTGACCTTTTAATGTCAGCGATCGAGCTATCAACCTCTTTTGAGACTTTGACAAAGACAATAGATTTGGTGCTGGGGGATCCTTCAGCACCAAGCATTTTCTTCTTTTGAGCAAGTATTTGTTTACTTATGCATTGATTTACCCTATCGAAGTTTCTAAGCCAAGATTTAACTATATCTTTTGCTTCTTTTAGTTCATCTCTAAGGGAGTTATTTTCATCCAAAATTTCTTTGTTCAATTGTTGAAAAGTAAGAATATCAAGTTTAGCTTCTTTTAGCTCTGTTTGCTTACTTTCAAAATCTTCAAGTTTTAGAACAAGTTTGTGAAATTTTTCAAGCAAATTGTTTCTTTGTTCTTCAACAAATTTTAGCTCAATGCACAAGTAATTAAAGACAAATTTAATGTCATCTTTATCTTCTAATTCATGAAGAGATTGTACCTTTTTTATTGTGACATTGACCCATTCACCATTTCTGGAACTTTCTCTGGTCACAACATTTGAATTATCCCCTTCATCATCAGCAAGTGCCATCAGCACTTTCACATTAACCATTTCATCATCATCTGAAGAAACATCTTCTTCATCCCATTCATAGGCTTCAACAACAAGCCCTTTGTTCTTGTCTTGCTTGGGAGTCTTGGATGAGAAGCTTTCAGTACTCATTAAGGCTAATCTTGCCTTGATTTCTCTGTATTTCGCCTCAAAGTCTTTTGTTGGCCTGAGTTCAGCCCTGTTTTGCTGAAATAAAGTAGAAGCATTTTGTTTTGGTTGAAATGATGATTGACCAGATGGTCTTGATTGAACTGGTGAGGAATATGAAGGGAGAGATGTTTTTGAATAATAATCCCTAGCATAGTGACCAGTCTTCCCACATTTGTAGCAATCAGTGTCAACCAAAGCTTTTGTGGAGCTGGAGAACTTGACTCCTTTCGTAAAGAACCTTCTAGACTTGGCCATAAGTGCTCTTTCATGAAATTACTCTCTGAGGTCATTCAGATATTCCTCACTAGATCTAGTATCTTCCTCATCATCAGGACTATCTTGGTAGTCTTGAATGATAGCCTCACTGAAGAAGGCTGTGGACAAGGGTGTAGCAATGGTTAATGCTTTACTATTGGTTGAGCCTTCATAAATCCTATCAACTAGGTTTTCTTCATATTTAAGTTTCCCAAAAAGAGAGGCTAGATCACAATCTTTAATGTGATTAGCATTTCTCAAAATTTGGAAGAAACTGAGCCACTTATTTGGCAATGCATTAACAAAAACTTTGTTGATTTCAAGTTTTGAAAGCTCAACACCATCATTCACAAGTTCATTCATTAATGCTTTGTATCTGGTGAATGTTTGTGTGAGGGTTTCCCCTTCTTTGTGCTTGAAGGTGTTGTATTGAAGCTTTAAATCCATGATTTTTGTTTCTTTTACATCAGAGGGTCCCTCATGGTAAAGAATAAGGTCCTCCCATGTTGTTTTGGTTGTTTTACAATTTACAACAGAATTCATTCGGTCATCTGGGAGCACAGACATGATGAGACTTTTGAGACGCTGATCTAGGTTAGCAGCTTTTCTCTCATCAACAGTCCATTGTGCTTCAGGTTTTCTATTGTCCCTAACCATGGGAACAAAATGACCATTTTCAATGATTACAAGGAATTGAGGTTCAATTCCAACCATGTGGACAAGAAACCTCTTCTTCTAATTTGTAAAATTGGCTACCTCTAGTACAGGAGCAGCATTGAGTTGGCCACCCCTATATTCTAGGGTTTGTGGTATAACTTGAGCCATTTTTGGATCTTGATTTGAAAACTTTTAAATGCGCAGTTTAATAAAATAAGAGTTTAACTAATCAAACTGCTCTGATACCACTTGTTGGTCCCTGGTAATTCGTTATTACTTATTATCTTAAGTATTAACTCTTACTTCGACTCAAGTGAGTTGTTTTAACAATAGATAAGAACTATAAAAGATTAAAACAACAATACCAATATACTTTTCAACGTATAGACTTTTATTAGAATCAAATAAAGAATCTATAACCCACTTTGTTTGTGGAATAACAAAGTGGTTGAATGACAATGGGTTTTGATCTCCTCTACTTAAATGTCTAACCAAAGTTAAAGTCTAAGCTCCAATCTAAACGTTCATATGCATCTTGGCTATATGGTTTAGTTGGTATCGAGAGAGAAAGGTTTTCAAGAGTTTAAGCTCTTCTATTGGTTAACCTTTCTCTCCCAATGTAGACTCCTTATATAGGCAGTGTAAATTAGGGTTTGCATTTTGCATGTACCAATGCATGGGTTTATCCAGTGGGTGGTTGATGCCCATGCTGGATAAACAGTACAAAGTACATATTAAACTATTCTAGAAAATATAAAGGTTGTACTTATATCTAAGTATACAAGCAACCTACTTTGACTTAAAGTTATCTTTTCCCGCATAATAAAAACCATCAGAATACTGAAGAGTCTTCAGTATCCTAGAGGAGATCGACATCATTCAGTTTGCTATTGTCAAACCAAGCTGAACTGAAAGCCCTTCTTCAGTCTTTGTTCTTCAACAACTAGACCGCCTAGTATTTGAAGCGAAGACTCCTTTGTCTTCTAAGTTCACTGGAAAGGGAGTGCTGAACTTTTTTCAGCTATAAAGTATTCAGTAGGAACTTTGTTCCTCTGGTCATCCTTCAGCAGACTGGCCTTACTGTTGAGCATGAAACACTTAGGGGGATTTTATATTCAAATCCTAAAGTTGCTTCAGGGTCAGTAAATACTGACCCAACATCTTCACATTGGCGAAACAGATCATTGTCAACATTCAGTGATCTTCCCACTATCGGTGTACTTAAAGATTTTGCTTTATCCATACTAAAACATTTTAGGACCTTCTCGGTATAATTTGATTGTTGAAAAAGTATACCGTTAGGCATGTGCTCGATTTGCAAGCCAAGACAATATTTTGTCTTCCCAAAGTCCTTCATTTCAATTTCTCCCTTTAAGTGCACAACAAATTCATTGATTTCTTTATTTGTACCAATGATGTTGAGATCATCAACATAAACAACTATTATTACGAACCTGGATGTTGTTTTCTTGATAAATACACACGGACATATATGATTACTCTTATATCCTTTGCTTTTCAAATAATCACTTAAACGATTATACCACATGCATCCAGACTGCTTTAGCCCATACAAAGATCTTTGTAATTTGACTGAATACATGTCTTTGGGTTTTGTAGTTAACGCATCTGGCATTTTAAAACCTTCAGGGACTTTCATATAGATATCACTATCAAGTGATCCATACAAGTAAGCTGTAACAACATCCATTAGACGCATGTCTAAGTTTTCATAAACTGCTAGGCTGATCAAGTATCGAAACGTAATTGCGTCCATTACTGGAGAATACGTTTCCTCATAATCAATCCCTGGTCTTTGAGAAAAACCTTGAGCAACAAGTCTAGCTTTATATCTTATCACTTCATCATTCTTATTTTGTTTTCGTATGAAAACCCATATGTACCCAACTGGTTTCACAGTTCCAGGTGTGAGGACAATTCGTCCAAAAACCTTTCATTTATTAAGCGAATTTAATTCAGCTTCCATTGCTTCTTTCCATTTGTTCCATTCATGTCTACCTTGACATTCCATGATTGATGTTGGTTCTAGATCATCATTTCCATTCATGATATCACATGCAACATTATAACAGAATTTATCATCAATAATTTCTGTTTCAATCTGGTCCAATGATATTTTTGAGTGTCCATAGTTGATTGAAATATCTTTATTGATATCATCAATTTCCTCTTCTGAAGGAGCAACATTTTTTGTTCCATCAAGAACAATATCCTCATGGATAGTTGTATTTTCGGTTGCTTTTCTTTTTATAGGATTTTTATCCTTAGAACCAATTGGTCTCCCATGCTTCAAACGTGCTTTGGACTATTGAGTGACTTTATCATCAGATTTTGTGTCTATAATTTCAACCCGGGCTGGAGCATTAATAGCTGGTATGTAAGATTTAGTCATTCTCTTTGTATCAGTGAATGCATCAGGTAACTGATTTGCACTCTCTTGCATGTGCATTATCTTTTGAACCTCAGTCTCACTTTGTTTAGTACGAGGATCAAGATACATTAGTGAAGGTTCACTCCATGAGACATCTTTCTCATTGTTTTTCTTTTCTCCCCCAAGCGGAGGGAAAATTACCTCATTAAATTGGCAATCAGAAAAACGTGTTGTAAAGACATCACCTGTCAAGGGTTCAAGATATCTTATGATAGAATTTGTTTCATATCCAACATATATCCCCAACCTTCTTTGAGGACCCATTTTTGTTCGTTGGGGTGGTGAAATAGGAACATATACTACACCCACCCAAAAATTCTAAGGTGGGATATGATTGGTTCTTGACCAAAAGCAAGTTGCATTGGAGAGTACACATGGTTTGCACTTGGTCTCATGCGTATCAAAGACGCAGCATGCAAGATTGCATGACCCCATATAGATATGGGAAGTTTCGTTCTCATGATCAACGGTCTAGCTAACAGTTGTAGGCGCTTAATCAATGATTCAGCTAAACCATTTTGCGTGTGTACATGAGCAACTGGATGTTCAACGACAATCCCTACTGACATACAATAGTCATTAAATGCTTAAGACGTGAACTCACCAGCATTATCAAGCCTTAAAAGTTTAACAGTGTAATCTGGAAAATGTGCTCTCAATTTAATCATTTGAGCAAGGAATTTTGCAAACGCCACGTTACGAGTTGATAACAGTGATACATGAGACCATATACTTGATGTGTCTATTAGGACCATAAAATATCTAAATGGTCCACGCATGGTGGATGTATCGGTCCACAAATATCAGCTTGAATTCTTTCAAGAAACACATGTGATTCTTTTTTAACTTTGAGTGGCGATGGCCTTGCAATTAACTTCCCAAGAGAACAGGATGTACATGGATCCATTTTATCGATCTGAAGGATTTTCTAATTCTTCAATGGATGTCCATGTGTACTTTGAATTATCCTTTTCATCATTGTCGATATTGGATGAGCTAATCGATCATACCATAAACTGACTATACCGGGATCATAATACTTCTCTTTAATCACCATATGTGATTCTGCTACACTTAAATGTGTATAATGCAATCCAAAATGGAGCATTGGCAGTTTTTCCAGTACAGTGCTTTTATCAATTATATGCAAATATTTCTCGTTCTCAATTGTTGTAGTTTGAGTGTCATATCCATTAAGATATATGTCACCGAAACTTAACAAGTTTCTACTCGACTTAGGAGAAAATATATCATTGTTTATCAAAAACTTTGTTCCATTTGGTAGTATGAAATTAGCTTTTCCCATTCCTTCTATCAAGTCCACGGGACCTGATATTGTACGTATTGTTCCTTTGGTTGGTTTGTATTCTGAAAAATATTTCTTTGACTTGAGGATAGTATGTGTAACACCGCTATCTGCTATACATAGGTCTCCAACCTTTTGTTGATGTTGTGCTCTAATGAGATTCATTTTAACTTCAAATAAAAAATTTAGAGCATATGTATTAGAAAAATAACTAGAAGTTCATATTATTCAAAGTTATTTTACATGAAAACGAAACCCTAGTTATCGAATGAAAAATTACACTGGAAAAGAAATACATGCGGAAGGGAAATACATCAAAGAAAAATACATATTTAGATCATTTAACATAGTTCATTTTAGATATCCATATCACTGAAGAAATCTGGAGTGGTCAACTCAGTGTCACCACTAGAGTAGTCTGAGACATCCAAGTCATTGTTTTCAAAATTAACTTGGTCTACAAGATTAACCTCTTTCTCATTTTGTTTGAGAGATGCTTGATACAACTCACAGAGGTGAGGGGTTGTTCGACACGACTTTGCCCAGTGGTTTGAGCTACCACATCTAAAACAAGAACTATCAGTGTTCTTTGATGGTCCAGATTCACCATTATGATTGCGCTTGCCCACATTTTTGGCCTTATTGTTTCGTGGAGCACAATTGTTGGTTCTTTGACCATTACCACGAGTGAATCCCCGACCATGATTATAAACTCGGCCGTTTTTCTTGTTTCGATCAAAAAAAGTTTGTGGCCATGAGAATTCTTTTTTCCAAATTGCACCCGACCTTTTCCATGGCTTTGGCCTTGTCCACGCATAAAGCCTTTGGTATCATTTTTGGTAGCATTCACTTCAGGATATGCTAATGATCCAGTGGGACGAGACTGATGATTTTTCATTAAAAGCTCGTTATTCTGTTCAGCAACAAGAAGATAAGCATTTAGCTCAGAGTATCTTGTGAATTTCTGTAGTCGGTATTGTTGCTGCAAGGTCATGTTTGATGCATGAAATGTGGAGTAAGTTTTCTCCAACAT
The DNA here is from genome assembly GCA_025667525.1 of Glebionis coronaria. NCBI lineage: Eukaryota > Viridiplantae > Streptophyta > Magnoliopsida > Asterales > Asteraceae > Glebionis > Glebionis coronaria. The sequence goes on along the minus strand of CM046875.1, from coordinate 550,986,073 downwards.
ATCTGCATCAATAACAGTTTGTCCACAGAATTTAAGTTGTGAACAAATCCTGAACAAAGCAGAGTTGTACTCATTGAACTTTTTAAAATCTTGGAATCGTAAAGATCTCCATTCTTCTCGGACAGCTGGAAGTAAAACTTCCCTTTGATTTCCAAAGTGATCCTTAAGATCTTTCCAAAGAATACTTGGATCTTCAGTGGTAAGGTATTCAAATTTTAGTCCAGCATCAATATGTTTATGAAGGAAAATGTTTGCCCTCGCTTTATCTTGTGGTGGAATATCATTGTTTTCAGCAATTGTTTATGAAATTCCCATAGATTCAAGATGCATTTTAACATCAAGAACCCATGGCATATAGTTTTTTCTAGTGACATTAAGAGCGCCAAATTCAAGCTTTGATAAGTTTGATATTTCTGAAAATATCAAGATGTAGACAAACAACATATTACTAGAATCCATTAATATTGATGCATATTGCAATACAGAGTAATGGAAGAATAACAGATACATACAAGCCAAAGCAAATACAAAAATCTCCAGGTGGGAGATTAACCATTGGGTAAATAAGCAGAATGGTTGTGATGATGATAACAACTAAAAACGGGCTAATCATCCTTGAAAACTTCGTTAAGCAAAATGAAACTTGATTTTTAAGAAAGATGATGATTTATTTTGTGAAAATTTTGTGGATTGATAGCTCTGAATTTATACTGAAAAATATAAACGTTGTAAAACTGTTTGTTTCTGTTTTCGACCGTTACAAAACTGTTGTGAGAATATATTTTTTTATAAATATTATTAAAAAAATGGTTAAGAATAATAAACAAGATTTTAACTGGTTTAACACATTATGATAAATGCACAATGTAAAAATTAGTAAACATGAGAATAAGAATTAGTGTGTGAAGATAAATAACAGTTAAGACATAAATAAAGATTAGTTAACATATAAGTAAATGTTAATTGCGTAAAGTAAATGTTAGTTGCATAAATAAATGTTAGTTGCATAAATAAATGTTAGTTGCATAAATAAAAGTTAGTTGCAATAAAATAAATATTAATTGCATAAATAAGAAGGTTAGTGATAGTGTAGTAATAAAATGTAAAATAGTTAGTAGTCCCAAGATTGTCGTATGTCCATGGTAGAATCTCATATGTGTCCATATAGTTGTTTAAGATAATTTTGCATCTAATTATCATTCTAAAAATCGATAAGAAAATTGTATAGCTTTATTAAGTTTCTTTTATGAATTTTATAACGTTTAAAAAAACGAGTGTCTTTGTTAACTATAAACGATTTTCATAAAATGTATATTTTGTTGATTTCGAAACCAAGTTAAGAAAATGTTTATATAAAAAAGAATCTCTAAAAACTTACGAAACCAAGTTAAGAAAATGCTTATATAAAAAAGATTTTCTAAAACTTACTTGATTATAACGACGTGAACGATCGTGTTGATAACGTGTTATACTTTAACTAGTTTTATCACAAGATTGTTGGTATAATCAAGAACTTTCAAGAACCATTAAAGAACAATTATAGAAATACTAAAAGATGAGAAGTATAATTTATCTTAATAGGTGAACTCGGTGCAAGTTTATTCATAGATATCATGAGGTATTTATACCACATAAAAGCACTATACATTTCACCATTAGGAGTAACTAGGGGGACAACTAGCTTGACATATTATTACTCTAAAGTTGACAAATATGGTATACAATAATGTAAATCAATTGTTACTCTGAATTATAACATTTTTATATTTCTGATCTTTCTTTCTCTTTTTTGATAGAACATGCTTTTTTTTAAATCATATTTTTTCTTCTTAAACAAAATCCTACCTATACTTTTTAATAATTTCATAATTATAGTTTTATCAATTCACAAGCTAATCACTCAAAATCCTAATTAATTATATGTCGATTATTTTTTTTCATGCATATCGAAACAAATCAGTTATTGATGAAGTTAAATTATCTTTTTTCATTTGGTTCAGATATGTATGCTATATTTTGTTCTGGGTGAGAATATTTGTTCGATGAATATTGTTAACTAATAAAAATTTGAGTAAATGGATTTTGAGAGTGGGTTTGCTGTAATAATTTGTTCATCTATCTTATCAATCTTATTAACCAAGACTATGGCAAGTTGGTGTTATCTAAGTAATCAACATTGTGTCGATTATGTTTTGATTTTTGATATTAGTATTTGCCTTTTGTTATTCACATGTCATGAAAAATAAACCACACATGATTTACCGTGAAGACTTTGGAAACCATAAGCAACCAAACAAGTAATTTTAGGTGAATAAATCTAATCCTAAACCCCTATTTTCTAATGTATCCCAACGGTAAATCATGCATTTAAACCAAACGGACCCTAAGGTGTGACCCGCAAAATTCTTGCAATGGTCATGTCTCCCACCCTGTAATCAAATTGTGGCTAAACAATGTTTCTTTTCCTGCTATGGTTATGCTCTACTCTAGATGTGCTCTACTTATTCCTGCGTTGACACATGTCTACTCTACTATCATTTTTTAGGCCCACAAATAATTGGACTAAAGTTACAAAAACACACCTTATCCTTTTCATCTACTTTACTCTTTTTAAAAGTTCACTCACCTTATCTTCTTCCCCAATTACAGAAAATAAGAACATAAGAACCTGTGCTTTTGAATAAAGATTGTTATCATATCAAATGGTTGTATGAATTAACTCTAAAATTGTGCAAAACATAAAACACAATTCCACAACAAATCCAATGTTCCATCTGTGATACCACTAGCAGATTTCGGCACATTACCCTCCGGTCACCACCGTCGCCGGCTGCCACCATCACGAAACCCCTCAAACTGGCTGATCTACCAAATCTACTACCACCGCCAATCTACACCACACCATCAACACCATGAACGACCATCCGCAAACCACCACCTTAGATCTAAACCTGCAGCCGTCACACCATTTCGAATCTCAGCCACCTCGACCACCACTGCGTAGAGCATGTCCCCCTCGACCACCACTGCGTCTTTCATATATCGGGGCACACACTTTCAAGGTTTATTATCATCGACCCCTTTGCCTCACGGAAGAATGTAAATTCAATAAAATTTGAGATTAGTATTCGATTTTAGGAAATTTTAAATCTTTGACAGACATTCGATTTTTTATATATACAGTATATGACTTTAAATTGTGTTACATATTTATCTCATAATTTATAACATTTAGGGTTTGTCTTGTTGATCATTATAGAGAATGTTGTTTGTTCTTGTCTTTGTTTATGTCAAATGTTTCTTCTGTACAACTGTATACAACTATGACTATATAAATAAAATATTGTAACAACCGTAAGACGTAATGATTCTTAGTAAAGTTGTTGTTGTTCAAGTTGGGGAGAGATAAGGTGGGTGAAGGGGTGAAGTATAGAAGATAAGAGGTGACTTTGTAACCTTAGTCCAATTATTGGTGGGCATCGAAAAGGACAGTAGAGTAAGACATGTGTTGACACAGGAATAAGTAGAGCACATCTAGGGTATAGCATGGCCATAGCACGAAAAGAAACATTGTCTGGCCATAATTTGACTACATGGTGGGGGACATGACCATTACAAATATTTTCTCTTAAATAAAAGTTTTCACCAAAAAGCTACGTGGAGTAGTGTCAGCTAATCAAACATCTTATCAAAGAAACATCTTATCAAATATAATATAACAATATTTGTGATTGCACTATTTGTTAAGTAATCAATATATATAACTTATATATCTAGCCACTTGACAACCAAATACACAACCAAGTATCACAGTTTGTTAAGAAACATGATAAAATATTTTGTTTTTATATACGGTATATATGTATGTCGTAGCTATTAACGTCAAGGTTGTATTTTTTTATAACTATATTTTTCTAGTATATTGTCACTAAAAAAATATTGTTCAACATGTGGTTCAATAATATATTCCTAGTGTAATAAATTTTGAAATATATTCCCATAAAAGTATTATTCTTCAACCTGCTTTGTAATATTTTTCAATCATTTAACTTTGAAATATGTTTTAAAAATATCCATATTATTAAATATATATTGAAATAATTGAAAATCTATCCATCCACATTGAAATGATAAATTTGATTACTTGATTGTTATTTCATTAAGTCTATATATAGGGCTTATATGTGTAGTTGTTAGTAAAAAAACCCATTACCATTTTCATTATATACATAACTAAAGAAAGATTTCTTAATCAAGAGATGAGTAGGAGGGAGCATTTTCACACTAATATTGGTGAAAATGGAATTTACGACGAACATAATCACTTCTTTAACAGAGAATCGATATTTGAGACGGACATGATATTCGAGCAAGCAATGTAATTATATGCAGGCCGGCCTTTACAACTTGATGTAGTTCATGCGTATTGGAAGAAGCTTGATTTTTCACCATGCATATCTATGGGTGACAATTTTGACTGCGAAGCTGACTGAAGATTTAAATGTGTAGTTCAACAAGCAATTTGAGCTACCATCAACAACTCCGGTTCGTGATCCTACTGCTAAAAAAGCTACTTGTGGGTATCCCTCATGTAAAAAACCCATGTTGAGCCGCCTAAACCTAGTAAACCATCACTTACAAAACAAGAAAGATATGCATATATTAATCAGTTTCCAAGAATGTTTCATGCTTTCATTGATAGGGTAAAAGATGTCAAAGCCAATGGAAATTGTGGATTTTGAGCGACAACTGTCAGGCTTGAGCTTTATGAAGATGAATGGCCCACCATCCGATATCGTTTACTACAAGAGTTGAAAATGCATCGTCAACAATATGTCAGCATGTTTGGCACCGATGGACACGATAATGCTAAAGATCGCTTAAATTTCTTTAACATTGATGAACTTTTACCGAACATCAAATGGATGAGTATGCCGAAAACTGGTATCTTGATTGCTTCTCATTTCAAGGTGATTTTACATACCATAACCAATTTAGGTTCTTAAACATACTTACCACTTCGTTCGAGTCTGCCGCTATGGTATCAACATAAATTTTTTTATCTTGGTTTGTTAATAATGGTCATTATGTCATCATATTCTTAATATAAAGATACTCGGTGCCTACGTTTATGACATAATTGTTTCGTTTCAAGTTTGAATGCACAACTTTATGGATCACTCCTTACATGGAGCGAATAAACAATTACATTCAGCTGTTAGGTCGCACTTTTTACGATGTAAATTTAGATTGATAGAATGTAAAAATTACCTTTGGTCTTTTTCAAAAACATAATTATCTTCTGTATTCTTTTTCAAAAGAATAATTACCTTGTGTATTGGATTAGTTGATAAATTATCAAAATACACTCTAAAACATAAGTAGAAATAATGTATTAAATAAACAAAAAAGAAGTAACATGTAAAAATTTGAATATATATCACAGTATCTCTCGTCAAGTGGATGATGGTTATATTAAGAACTCATTTACCAAGTCTTTCTATATATATAAAATAAGGATTTAAGCCCGGGCTGCGCCCCGGGTTGTTTTCTTTCATAGTTTAGAGTTGGAAGGCTGAAGGCCAAATTCCTTTTGTAACCTTATCTTCACACGACAACTACGTCACTGTTTTAAGCCAATCGTCATTTCCGTATCCACACACCTTATAATTAATCCACAGAAACTCAAATTTTAAAAGTACCAAATATGCTTTTGAGTGCAAATTTTGACCATTTATAAGGGGTATACCATTTGTAAACAATTCATGTTAAGTTTGAACCATACTTTTCTGTTTCTAAGTTGCACTTAATTTGACCCATTACTTGACACACCCATGATGCAAACATATTAAAAGCAAATTACCACAAATACCGAGTACTTTATATTCCTTCCAGGTCTTAGCAAGCCATGTTCACTGACCAACCACGGCAAGCACCTTGCCCCACAACTGTATCCATAACTGCAGCAAGAGTAACCACTTTAAGTCTGTACCATAGTTTTTTTATTTCTAAGTTGCACTTAAATTGACCCATTACTCGACACACCCATGATGCAAACATATTAAAAGTAGTTTACCATTGACTTATCTTATCAGAAACAATTTAGCTAAAACATGTTTTATTATAACATATTTCCAATCACTACAAACCGAAACTTGAATACTCATAACTATTTATCAACAAGGTCGTAAAAAATTTGAATTATGGGTAATGTTACCTTTTGACCACTCGATGGTTTGATCTTGTGCGGCCCAAATAAACTTAGTTATCTGCTGGAAATTAAGAGCAACATAAGTAATTACTCAGGTTTTGCCTTGAATCATCATCACTGTCGTTCGTAAGGCCTAATATGTTTACTGATAACTCTTCGAACGTTAAGAACCACACTAATTCTAGTACCTAAAACATAATCACAGAAAATACAACCAATAATTAGTTTCTAATAATAGAAATTTGTATGATAGTATGTAGCTATTGGAGCAAACAGACGACTACACCACATATAAATAACATGATCGTCACAAATGAACCCTAAATAGGTAATTGTCACGTTTCATTCATAATGGTCAAACCGATCATGGTATGGGTTGGCCAGGTTTCATGACCTTGGAATTTGTAAATTGCGATCAAGTTTGGGTGGCAGTACGTTATTGAAAGTTATTTACAAATAAAGATAATATTTCACATTAAAATATTCCTACACATCAACACATGAACATTTCATGGAATGAAATACCTTAATAATCCAAATCTAATGATATAGGATTTTAGTTGTGACCAAGTAGTATATCCTTTATCTTGTCCAGAAGACCCTTCTTATGCTCCTCTTCACGATGTTCCACCCTTCTATATTTAGTTTTTGGCTCACCAATTGGCCTAGTAGTCATGGTGAGATATCCCAAGGTTGATTCCTTCATAAGACCATCATTCAACAAACAAGACACCATCAGATACAAAACTACACAATATTCTAAATTCAAAAATATAAACAAATATTAGCTTGTTAAGATTGATAAGATTTATGAGTAAGATATTGAGGTAGTATTCAAAGAAAATCTACTTGAGGGACAATCTGTTAGTCAAACACATCCTTTACCAACCATACATGTCTTTGATAGTGTAACTCCTACTTCTTAAAGAAAATGGTCAAGAGACCAACATATTCTCCTTATCAACATCATAGGAGAACCAACAACTGGAGTTACGACTAGAAAGAGAGTTCAGGACTCAGAGGCATCTTGTAACACCCCTATTTTTACCATATAGCAGCGGAAGCTAATTTGGGGTATTAATTTCAAGGTATCAAAGTCACAATAATAAAAAATACTCAAAGATTCATTTTATTAAAAACTTGTTATCATTCATTATTCAGAGTTAAATAAAAAGACTGTACATACATTGTACATCACAAGTTTTCCCAAAGATCTAGTTTTATTGGAATGATAACTTTTCAAGACACCACCATCCACAACACAACAGTCTTTATTCACCTGAAATATATGCTTACAAATCAACACAACGGTTGAGTGAATTCATAGGTTTAAACAACATTTGAATACAAGTATGACTCCAGGGCTATACTGTTATACACCCTATATTTTTAAATTCATCAGTTTTTATTTATTATTGCACTAGCTCGTACACCGCTACTTGACATATCAATAAACCAACAAATTGCCCTTATGCAGGTAGTTTGTCGGACTCCTGAGTTTAGCAAAATAAAGCATATCTGTTTAGCCAAGGTAGGAACCTTTAGCCATAAGCAAGCGCGACTTGCCCAGATATGAGATGTCAGTCTCTAATAGTACTATTCAAAATATTAGCGTTCATTATCTAGAAATGATTAATGGTCACGATTAAAAAGGGACTTTAATGGCAATAAGTAAACGTAGTGTCAATAATCATGTCAGGCAACATACAAAAAAACACTTGTATTCCAGTTTTAGCATATATCTCCCTCACGGGTTTTCAAATCATTTGTAAACTTTCAAAAGTGAGGCTATCAACTCACCTTATTCTATAGAGTCTTGAATTATTCTGATATAATCTTTTAACCCCTAAAGTATATAGTTTCATTATTTGCAATTTGAACCTTTAATATTTAACCTTAGGGTCTCAAAGTTTCAAATATTTATTATTATATATTTAACTTTCACAAAATGACACTTTTGGCCCAAAATGTCAAATAGTTTCAAACATGAAAGTTTTGGTCCCTATACTTGTAAAAATTATATAACGTCTTCAAAAATGTACCAAATGATCTATGATTTTAAAAAAAAGTTTCAAAACACATTTATAATCAGAATAACAACATTTCTCTAGAATTATAGCTTTTGTAATAGATTTTAAGTCATTATTTTATGTAAATTATAAAACTAGGGTTTGAAGATATTTTTAGCCTGTAACTTTAATTTAGAATGATCAAATGCTCTAATTTATTTTGTATTATCTTTATAACATTATTTAAACATTATAAAAAGTCTAATAATTCATTATAACAAGATCAAAGCTTGATTAACATAGAAATTACCTAGGTAGCTCCAAAATGGCTCATTATCGCTTCCAATGAACACAAATTGCTATCAAAGCTTCAAGAGCTTAAATGGCTTCTTACTAAACCTGGTTTCTAGTCTTCTAAGAGTCCTAGAATGTTTATATAAGTGGAATTGAATAATGGGTAGGAGATACTTAAGAAACAGGGTGCAAGTTCACTTCTATGGAGTTCGCCCTTATTTATATATATTTCAAGCCTTAAGCTCCAATTTTCTAGCCACAAACATGTAACAAGGATATATTAGTGACTAAGGGATGCTAGTGAATCTCTACATAATTTTATAGACTCTAGGATGGAAAATATCTAAAGTTGTGGCCAAAATAAGTCACGACATACTATTGATAAGAATGGTGATGTGTAGCCTTCAACTAGCTTATACACCTACTTGTTGGCACTCCAAAATATCTAGGGAAATCCCAAATATCTTCTTTGAGGTTTGAATTTAGGAGGGAAAAGTTTAAATTAGGTTTTGGTGAAAAAAACTAAAATCGGGTCCTAAATTAGGGCTTGTAACTTTATACTTGGTAATTTTGGTGATTAGGGACTTAGGAATGTGATTAGTAAATTATTAAGGCTTAATTAGGGTTTAGAGATTTTATTTAGAAGATTTGGGTCCTTGGTTTAAAGTTTAAAAAAGGTTTGATGTGATTTTGGGAAGAAAACTCCTATAGATTAGGGTTTCTAATGATCTAGGTTTAAATCTTAGTAAAACTCGTTATCCACCTCTTAGATACTGATTTAAACTCAATTTAGGTTCTATACATTGTATTTTAAGTGTCTAATAAGTTCCCACACTTGGTTTAATAGTTTACTCTAAGTAAACATGTCTAAATGGTGAAATACCTATTTTGACCTAATTTACAAGTCATGCATTGAAATCTAGTACCTTGTGCTTAAGGATACTTGTAAATTGTCTTAACATTATCTTATAACCTTAATAAAATATTATAAGTGTTTATAGACTTGTCCTAATAGATTAGGTAATGATTCTATGTGGATTTCTTAATATAAGGGTTTATATGTTACTAATCCTAATGACTTTCTATTTTGGGTGATTAGTGTTTATATCTTAATGTAAGCTTATTCTAAGTCTTATATAGTATGTTTATGACTTCTAGGGTTTTTACATTCTTAGTTTAAGGGTTTATATAGGTTGATCATATCTTAGGGATAATTAACTGAGCTTAAGATCCTATGCTTTGATAACTTCTACTTTATGCTTTATTAATTTGTAACTTGGATTGAGATTATTGTATTACTTATTACGATAATTAGTTGAGTTTTATAGTTAGTTGCAAAATATTAGACTTCAATTCAATGTGAAATGGATTTTATATGTTAATCTTGGTTACTAGGTCATTTACTTGTAATTAGCTCGAGATTAGTAAATATTAGTATTTTGTGACTAATTACCTTTCCTTTATATGATAGATTATAACTATTATATTGTATTTGATAATTGTATATAGATATTATGTAGTTATATTGCTTGAAACATTAGTTTATAAAGTAATTTCTAGGGTTTATATGGTTTCTTAGTAATTTAGGGCATCTTTGTTATATTTGAATTATTCTTATTCATAGTATATACATATTATTACTTTTACAACTCAGACTTGATATATACATATTGTTCACAAAGTATAGGAATATGTTAAAGTGGCAATTGAGATGGTGAGAACCCATATGTTAAAGTGGCCACGCCAACCTCATGAAAAGTGAGGGCTTTACCTGGTTTGAGTCTGTGTGGCGGTGGGTTCAAACCCCGTGGATTAGTCGGCCAATGAGTCGGAAATCACGGTTACCAAAAAAAAAAAAAAAAAAAAAAATCATAGCAAAATGCAAAAATTTCTTGTAAAATCTCCTCTTTATCCATTTATCAAATGGGCAATTACATATTTATTGATATTACATTAGCCAAAACTAATGGATGTTATACAACTTCAGCCAATGAGTGTCTCTTTGCAGAATTTCTCTCTCAATTGAGCCTAAAAGAGTAGCTGAAGCACTTCTTGAAGAAGGCTAAGTAGCTGTTATCCAAGAAGAGACTAATTAATTTGTAACACCCATAATTTCAACACGCATCGAATATCAACTTTGAGTGTTACTTTATAGCACATCACACACAGTCATAGAAAATGACCTAAAAAAGACGTATTATAAAAATAAACCATTCGACAATTTTATAAATATCAGAGTTTACATAAAAAGAGGTCCCAAAAATTCTTACAAACTTTAATAAAAATAAATGTTTGTCAAATGTTATCGAATGGTAATTGTTTGTTTTGCCTTCACTTTCTCTTGCGTGACACCTTGCTCGAGCTGCTCTTAAACCTAAATACCTAAAAATACATGCTAAAATGTCAACACAACGGTTGAGTGAATTCATAGGTTTTTAAATAATCAATAAAGCTTTTAAACACAAGAATCTCATCCATTGGAGATTATGTAACACATACAATATCTATATTCCACACTATTAAGCTAAGCTCATGACACTGATGCCTTAAAAACAATACAAATAATGCCATAGTCAGGTATCTCGCCTAATATCCCTGCCCCTTCATACGACTCGTCCAGCTGAGCCTCCAACTCACATGCGCAACCTGCCCGAGCGGGGGACGTCGTTTCCAATGGATTCATCCGTCTGTACCAGCGCCTACCCGTTATAAGTAGTTAACAGTTAATGATTTGTAAGGACTTAACAAATGGCAATACATAACTTAGCCACCACTAATAGTGGCTCATAATCAATACAATCAACGCTTGTGTTCATCTTTCAAAAGCATTCAATCAAACATCTTATGTTTATTTACAACAACTTGTATTCGTTCAAAGCATATATTCAAACAAATATGTTCATTCACAAACATAGATTCTTTCAAAAACATATACATAAACATCATAGATTTATTTTACAAATAACATGTCTTCCCCCTCGCGGGTTTTATAAAAAATATTAAGCGGTAAAAGCAAGGTTATGAATTCACATGATACAATCGTCACAAACGTCGATCGAGAAGAAGCATCATTCGAGAACAATGTCAATCGAGAATAAACGTCAACGGTCGATACGCTATCACACGAGACCTAAGGAATATGAGACACGTCTTAAATTATCAGTATATAAATGAGTCCATGTTTCTTGATAAGTGGGTCCTACCACTTTGGTTTTTATACAAATCGACACGTTTTACGTTAATCAATATGGTCAAATTCTTACAATTTCCCAACATGCCCTGTAAATTAGATCGTTTCTCCTAAACCGTAAATCTTCTAGGTGAGTTCTTTTTATCAAAAGTATCCACAACTCATGTACTTTACTGATATTAAGTCCAATTAACCATAGTTTATGTTTATCATAGGATAATTACCCAATTTTAAACATAGAAACGTTGGCTGTGATTCGCAGCCAACTTCGATTCCACCGTTTCGGCCGCCATTTCCAAATCGTAAGGAATTGGTAAACCATCCAATTGGTTCTAATCCTACATGATTGTATATAAAACTTTTAGTTTTACATATTTGTAGGTTGGCATAAGAAATTTATGATACCTGAGACTGGACCATCGAATAATATTAAGTTGATGTCATTTGAGGCGTTTTAGAATCCGTAATGCATATAAAGTTGATTCGGGCTATAAAAGCCCAACATACACTTGTAATATCTATTTGGACATTATTAGGCCTGAAATTGATAACAACTTTAGAGGTTAATATTGAGTTTAAATTGGGCTTAAGTCACATGAACATATAATGGGCTTCAATGGGCCTAATCGTCATAATGAGATAATACTAGATCGGCGCGCCTAAAATTCAATCAAGCGCTCTCCTTCCCCCGCCGACTTCTGACCCGCAGGAGTATACAATGGAAACTTCCGGACACTTATGCCCGATCATGAGACTGCCTGTTGGTTACTCCGACTACATGGTAAATTGTTATCAAAGCTTTATAAAAAGTTTTATAAAACTTATACAATGTCCAAAGTTACTATAGTGCACTAATTACATATATGTATGACTTATTACTCGTCTCGAATCTAAGACGTGTCTCGTCATTTTAGATATGTTCGGTCATATGTCGGTTGTTGGGCGTTTCGTTCTCGATCAACGAGTAATAGTTATCTTGTGAAGTCGTGTGTCGACTATCGGTCGTTTGTTCTTTTATCTACGTGTAATAGCTATATCATGTGAGTTCATAGCCTTGCATTTACTGCTTTATGTGTTTTATAAAACCCGCGAAGGGTAATACATGTTTCTTGTGAAATAAACATATGTTGTTTGAATATATGTTTTGAAATACAAGTTGTTGTAAATAAAATGAAGACGTTTGATTGAATGCTTTTGAAAGATGAACACAAGTGTTGATTATATTGATTATGAGCCAATATTGAGGATGCTAAGTTGTGTATTTCCATTTATAAAGTCCCTAAAAATCATGAACCGTTAACTACTTGTAACGGGTAGGTTCCGGTACTGACGAATGGATCCATTAGGAAAGACGTCCCTCGCCCGGGCAGGTCGTACTTGTGAGTTGGAGACTTAATCGGGTGTGTTGTATGAAGAGGCATGGGTATTAGGCAAGATACCCTGACTAGGGCACATTTATATTGTTGTTAAGGTATCGGTCTCATGAGCTTATCTTAATAGTATGGAATATAGATATTTTATGTGTTACATTATCGCCAGTGGATAAGATTCTTGCGTTCAAAAGCTTTGTTGTTTATTTAAAAACTTATGAATTTACTCAACTGTTGTGTCGAAGTTCTAGCATGTATTCTTAGGTATGTAGGTTTAAGATCAGCTGGAGCATGGAGTCACGCGGGATAAAGTGAAGGCAATTCAAAAAATTACCATTCAATAACATTTTACAAGCATTTATTTTTATTTAAGTTTGTAAGAATTATTGGGACCTCTTTTTATTTAAACTCTGATATTTATAAAACTATATGCTATGAAGTAACACCAGAAGTTGATATCCCGCTGCGTTGTGAAATTGGGGGTGTTATAGTAATAAACTTAAGATGTTTGATCGAATGCTTTTGAAAGATGAACACAAGCGTTGATTGTATTGATTATGGCACTATTAGGGGTGTTAAGTTGCGTATTGCCATTTTTAAAGTCCCTAAAAATTATGAACTGTTAACTACTTGTAATGGGTAGGCACCTATACAAACAAATGGATCCAGTAGGAATGACATCCCCCGCTCAGGGAGGTCACACATGTTAGTATTATGTTTTACGTTAACATAGCCAATTTATACTATTTTCCCGACATGCCTCGTAAAATTGATCATTTCTCCTAAACCGTAAATCGTCTAGGTGAGTTCTTTTTACCAAAATTATCCTGAATTCATGTACTTTACTGATCTTAAGTCCAATTACACCCCCAATTTCAATACGCATCGGAATATCAACTTTAGTTCTTACTCAGTTCAACACGAACAAGGTATGGATACTGGTACCAGCTCCGCTTAGGAAAACAATCATTGGTCATAGGTGGATCTACAAAAATAAAATGGATGAGGTTGGTAGGATCATAAGGAACAAAGAAATATTTGTTTCATATGGGTATACACAGTCAAATGGATAGACTATGATGAAACATCTACACATGCTTCAATACATAAATCCATTAGAATCTTCATATCCTATGATGCATATATGGGGTTTATTGTCTATCAGATGGATGTGAAAAGTGTCATCTTGAGTGAAGAGTTTTCAGAAGAGGTGTATGTTGAACAACCACCAAGGTTTGAGAGTATCGAATTTCCCAATCATGTGTGTAAGTTACAAAAATCTCTCTATGTGTTGAAGCAAGAACCCAGAGCCTAGTATGACACTCTCTCAAACTTTCTCACTGAGAATAAGTTCATTAGGGTTTGCATTGATAAAACACTAATTACCTTAAAGGATAAGGGTGATTTTATTAGTGTAGATATATGTGGTTAATATAATTTTTGTTCCAACAAATGTTAATCTTAGTAAACGTTTTGCTAAACTTATGACCAAGAAATATGAAATGAGTATGATGGGAGAATTAACTTAATTTTTTGGTTTTCAAATTAAACAGAGTCCTAAGGGAATTTCTATTTGTCAATAAAAGTACATTAAATATTTATGAAAGAAATATGATCTAGCTAACTCTGCATCAGTGAAATGTCCCATGCTTCCCCTAAACAATTTGGGCCCTAATGAGTCAGGGGTCTCTGTTAATGAGACCATGTTCAGAGGCATGAGTGGGTCACCAATATACCTCACTTCAAGTAGACCAGAAATTCAATTCCCCACATGTCTATTTGCAAGGTACCAAGCTAACCTAAGGAATCCCATATTGTGTTTGTTAAGAGAATTTTCAGGTATCTCAAAGAAACACTATCTCTAGGTTTGTAGTACCTAAAGGAATCAGAATTTAATATCAAAGCATATTCAGACTCAGACTAATCAGGATATTATGTTGATAGAAAAAGAACCTCTAGAAGTTGTCAAATCCTTGGAGGAAAGTTGGTCTGTTGGAGTACAAAGAATCAAAACTCTATGTCTATGTCATCAGCTGAAATAAAGTATGTTGCAGCTACTAGTTGTTGTGCTCAGTTGCTCTGGATGAAGAGCCAATTAGCTGGTGATACCATTTGTATGCGTCTAGGAAGCATTTTAAGGGATACCTACATACGGATTCGACCTTCCAGTCGATTTCTGGCAGCGGATAACAGTTTTGAGTACAAGCCTTGTTAAGATCCGTGAAGTCCACACACATGAGCTAGCTTCCATCATATTTTCTGACCATGACCAAGTTGGAAAGCCAATCATGATAGTAGAATTCCCGCGTAATGCCTGCATCTACCAACTTTTTTACTTCTTCTAGTATTGCCTTGCGCGTTCGGGGGCTTGCCCCTGCTTCTTTTGTTTCAACGGGGGTATCCTTCACGAATCTGTAGCTTATGTTATGCAATTGATCGCGACACTCCGGTCATATCCTTTGGCTCCTAAGCAAAGACATCTAGGTTATCCTTGAGAAGGGTGCACATGGCAGCTATGCCTTTGTTAGATAGAGTCCCTCAAATTATAACCTCTTTTTTCGGGTAGTCCAGATGGATAGCCACCTTCAAATTTGGTGGTAATGCTTCCTTTTAGGGTGTACCGGCTACAGTGGGTCTGTTATTGTATGGCACTCTGTCGGTGGTACCACAGTGTTAAAGATAATGACAATACCTCCTTCAACGAGGAATTTGAGCATACCATGGGTTGTGGATGGTACGACCCGTACGACCAAGATTCCTGGTCTCCCAATTATGCCATTATACGGAGATGGTGAACGTATCACCATGAAGTTCATACATGCCATGGTTGAGTGTTTATCATCACCAATTGTTACCAATAGGCGTAGTTGACCCAATGGCCATATTACTTCCCCACTGAAGCCTGTGAGCGGCGACATGGCCGGTATCAACTGGCTTTTGACTTCCGGTCGTAGCCGTATAAAGCAGTGTTCATACAGAATCTCCGCTGAGGATCCCCTATCAATATACATGCGGCGAATGGCATGGTCCCCAATGTTTACCTCGCTCGTGAAAGGCCCCTCAGCTACATTGCTTGCGGTCAATGGAGGGAATGAAATTTATTTTTCATGAGAAAACTTTTGGCTGACTTTTTACCTAGTACTCTGTTGCCACGATTGTACCATGTAGATGGTCGTGGGCTTATCATTTGTTTGGTATTTTTTCTCATTCTTCTTGTTATCTCTCTCATCTTTCCAATCTTTGATAAGATGCTTGAGTTTTCCTGATTTTACTAGCCCCTCAATGTGCTTTTTTAGCTAGATGCACTCATCCGTCTAATGTCCCTTCTCATTGTGGTACTCACAATAGTGATTACCTTGACGCTTGTTAACCGGGTGATCATTGGGGGCGGCTTTGGGAAGTTCGTGCCTTCAGACAACAATATCTCCCTTGGGGTCATCTTGAGGGGGTGAATTTGTCATTCCCACGTCCTCCTCTCTGCTGGCCTCAAAAGTCAAAATTTGATTGTTGCATTGGGCGTTCGTTTACCATTTAGGCTGGTCATGTGACATGTAGCTCTGGTTTCCCTCCCTGCTATGAGCGTCCGCTGTTTCACCTTGTATAAAGGATCTGTCCCTTTTCATTAATTCTCCAAAGGTTGACGGGACACTGTCATTCAGGCGCCTAATCAGCTCTTGATCAGTTATTGCTTGCATGTAATCAGAAATTTTTAAAAATTCTGGGCATGCTCTGACTTTGTTGCATTCGTCCTTGAATCGCTTCGTAAAGTCTTCCGTAGACCCCCCGGTAATTGTTTCACAGTTGCGAGTGAGATAGGGTTCTTGGCATACTTCTTGCGCTGAGTGTAGTTCCTTCTGAAGCTCTTCGCAGGTCTTCAAATCCATCGATGCTTTGATGCGGAAGTTTCTCGAACCAATCTCGCGCGTTACTGTTTAAGGTAGAGTTGAACACGTGGCACCACATAGGCGTTGACCACTACAAAATTCCTGCCTGCGACTCAAATACTTTCAAATGATCACCTCGGTCTATGACGCCTAGGGTGATGATCATCGGAGTTGGAGCTAGATGAGTCGTAGCTTGGCGATGGTCTCCTCCCCCTAGATTTGCTTCGACTACTTCTTTTGGGTCTCTGTTCCCGAGATTATGGGGTTGGATCCCTTTCTCCAGTTGGAGTTCCAATTCTCTTGAAGACACTTTTACGTCAGGTATCCTCCGTGGGGGTTTCCGAGATTTCGTGCCCTTGGGATCCATTTGAATGCTCAGAAACTTGTGATCGTTTTCCAGATCTGCCATGATTTGGTCTCTGATTCATTCAAAGACGTTCCGCCACTGAGGTTGTCCCTCAGCTTGACGTCTTTTCTGTCTTTTACCTGGATGCTGCGAGGTACTGCCTGATGCAGCGCCAAAGTTGATCCGAGATTGCAGACTTCCTCTTTGATTAGCTCTTATTCGAGAAGTTATAAGAGGGACGAGGGCGTCCCAAAGTTCTGGGTGACGTAATCCTCGATATTCCTCTCATCAACAGAGGCAATCGTGTCGTCTTCTGCTTTCGCATTGATCTGTCTTTGCGGATCCTTTTGAGGAGGAGGTGGTGCTAGCCCTGGATCAGGATTACCCACAGCCAATGTCGGTGTGAGAGTCATGAACGGCGAATTGGCTCCTCGTGGGGGTGAATTCGCTACATTCCGGCTATTCACCCCACTGGTTATCCTAGGGATTGAGTGGAGGCGATGTGTGCCTCAACTGTTGGCATTTTCTTGCCAACATTCTTCTGGTTCGACGTAAACGCACCGCCCTTTGTCATGTTAAGAGTTTAGTTTAGGGTCCCACGGATGGCGCCAACTTGTTGATACAAAAGTTGGATGGACCACGTCAGATCCGAATTAGGCTTAATTCGGGTGTTTAGGAATCCGGCTCTTGTACCAAGTGAACTTTTAACGCGACCCTATACACTAAAGAGAAACGCACCGTTAGACTTACCGTGGGATTGTTTCCTAGGATTAGACTCCGACGCAAGAGTAAGTAATCGGTGAGGGTTTGAGTATTTAGTGAATCATACCTTTGTGAAACTTAGGGGGTTCCTTATATAGCCGGTTAATCCATAATTGGGCTTTTCGAACCTTGAGCCCTAAGCAAGAGATAACTACCATATTGGTGTCAATCCTTATCTTTTAAATAAGGAGAGTAAATATCCTCTTGCTTTAGGTGAATGAAAATCCTACTTAGATTGTGATTCTGTCCGTGTACGACCAGGATGCGGTCCGCACCTAACCGCGTACGGTAACCGCCCATTGGGCCATATGAGCCCAAGATAACCTTTATCCAACCCATGCTTGCTGGAACAGATGCGGTTAGTACCCGTGGGCCGGGTTCATGACCCGACTGGGGACTATACGTCACCACCTAGATATGTCAACCTTTCTGGGTGGAGCACTAAAGGGGAATATGCATGCCCTGTATGTGCTTTTGACAAAACTTCAAAATGGTTAGTTCACGGTAGAAAATGGTGTTACATGGGCCATCGAAGATGGATTGAACCAAATCATAGCTCACACAAAGATACTCGATCTTTCGGTGGACATGAAGAATTAAGACAAGCTCTTATTGTGGCGTCCGGAGATGATAAATTAGATCAATTGAAAGGCGTCGATTTTCTTTTTGAAAATGTTGAGAAGCGTCCTTGGAAAAAGAAAATCATTTTCTTTAAGTTACCTTACTGGAAAAACTTGTTGTTGCCTCACAATCTTGATGTGATGCTTATTGAAAAGAACGTACTCGAAAATTTTGTTAGGTTTGTGCTTGATCAAGTGGGGAAGTCAAAAGATAACTTGAAAGCTCGTCTCGACTTGGAAAAATGGAGCATACGAGAAGAACTTCATCCAAAAAAGAATCCATGAAACAATAATCTATCTTACCGAATGCATGTTATGAAATGAATCGAGATGAGAAAGATACATTCTTGGAATCCCTTAAATCTATCAAGCCTCCTGATGAATATTCGTCTAATATCTCTCGTTGTGTGCAAATAAAAGAAAGGAAGCTTACATGAATGAAAAGATGCGATTGCCACATGTAGATGCAAGAATATCTGCCAATAGCACTACGTGGTACCCCCGCCTCGACATTAGTACATCACAATATCACATTTGCAAAAATTCCAGCTTATTTTTCCTAATCCGTTTATGGAGCAATGTTCATAAAGATTAATTGTGTGATTGGTGCAGACATTGATGTCACTAAATATAGAGGATGCACACATACTTAGGAATTTGGATGTCATTATAAGGGGGATCCAAAGCAAGTAAGGGCTTGTTATTTTGCAATAGGTTCTTTCATGTCAAAACGGAATCCGCATATATTCAAGTTGTCAAGTTATTT
This sequence comes from Glebionis coronaria, assembly GCA_025667525.1. NCBI lineage: Eukaryota > Viridiplantae > Streptophyta > Magnoliopsida > Asterales > Asteraceae > Glebionis > Glebionis coronaria. The sequence goes on along the minus strand of CM046875.1, from coordinate 550,966,621 downwards.
CGCATTAGGTTCTTTCAATAACGTCGTGGTACACAATTGGCAGGCAAAATTCTATTAGAAGGATTCTACTTCCAAGAGCGCCTTTTAAATCATCTAATGCTAGATATACTCGACTTTTTCTTTGTCCTTGTAACTTTTTCTTTGAATGATCAGAGAGACTTAAAAGTAGTTGAAGCTTTTGGACCAAAATATGACCAGTTTGATCCGTCACCCAACTTCCCATCATTATTTGACCTCTATGGCTATACATTAATGCTTACCAATGTTTTTTCACTTTTCTAATGTAACAAGAAGCTTATTTTTCTTTTATTCCTGTGTATGTTAAGGAGTAAGACGAGGACACACGCCAGCTGAGTCATGTTACATGCAAGTCTGAAGTTCTTTGAGTCGTAACCAACAACGCCTCTGAGAAACATATGGGAATTTTCAATGTTATTGTAAAATTTCTGTTTTGAAGTCATATTCTATGTTTTTATCTGATGTAAACGATGAATATGCTGAATAATAGGATCCCCGTGTTTAGAATATGGAATATTGAGAAATATTTGTATTTTGAATCTGATTTTGATATAATATAGAATCTGGAAACCAGATTTTGAAAATATTTCCGAAATAGATTTTGGTGACTCTTTTCTTATCTTTTGCTTATTTTTGCGTAAGTAAGAAATTGTCACAAATTTTGTAGTGTACCCAAGATAATATTTATATTTATCTAACATCTGTTTGATATGCATATATTTAAAGGGAGTTGTGTTCTTTTATATTCTAACTTACAATAATATTTTGGTATTATATGTATAAAACAAATGACATTGTCTTTTAATTGTAAAGCATCTTATTCTTAATCATTGTTTTATATCAGCAATTTAGCAATAAATAAATGATTGGGTATTATTAAGCGACTAGCTTTTGTTGTGTGAAAAGCTTCCTAATCAAATAGTTAGGAGGTTTAAATTGTGTTTAGGACATGATCAGAGATGTGTTGTATCAAATGAGTTTAGCTCACTTAGTACTCATTTTCGAAAAATTAATAGGTTTATAAAATCTTAATAAATTTTTGTTTATTTTTGTTGATGTTCGCAAAGACTTGTCAAAACTATTCTTTATAAGATGGATAATGAATTACTAAAAGACATATTTCTACTAATTTACATCTTTTTGTGATGAGAAATATATGTTATTCATAATGTGACACACTTAGTTAACGTTAAAGAAATACACATGATTGGTATTTGGTTAAAGCATCTTGTTCTTATTTATCTGTAATTCGAAAACAAACCCAACTACCAGTAATTGGGTGGGCATTGGTTTGTTTATTGTTGACATGGGTTCAAGATCGAGACATGCATGTTTTATATTCGACCAGGACTTGCGAAGTCTTCTATTAAATGCGTGTTCATACTCAAAAAGCACGACGTTTTGGAGCCACATAACTCGTGTTATAATAAAAGGTGTTCTCACCAAGTATGTCTTTTTAAGTCGGTAGTTATAATTTAAACAGAAAACATTCTCATTCAATCACTCAAATTATATAACCCTGATTTGTACATAACCCAACAAGACATAAATACAAAAACTTAAAAAAAAACGAGGATAACACGGACTTGCGATTTCTTCGTCAGGTGTTAAATCTTAAATCTTGCACATTTTGATAAATATCGGCACTTTTTGTCTATTTTAAAAAAAGGATGGGGCATTTGTGCCAATTCTTTATTATTAATGAGCTAAACAGGTGTATATGTAAGAAACTTATGGGTTTAATGGGCGTACATGTAAAACATTAATTAGGCTACTCGACGTATATTTTATATTTAATTTTTATCCCGGCTTTTAAACAAGTATTTTTATTTGTTAATTCTACGCTTTTATATGCCTTTTTTCTCATTTTAGCTTGCGCCCGTTTAGCCCTTGCCCATCTAACCCCTGCTCGTTTAGCCCGTCGCCCGTTTAGCCAGGCGCCCGTTTAGCCCGCCACCCGTGTCCGCCCGCCCGTTTTGCCACCTCTAGCCAGACCATATGGCGCTAGGTCCCGTGTGAGCTTGGCGTATCCAGTTGAGTTATATAGGTCGACCTGAGGGTGAAAAACGCAGCATGATGAGAGCTCTAAGGCTACCCACAACGCTACTAGGTCGCGACCTAGTTTTTTCGGCCGGAGACCTAGTGCGACCTATTTGCCACAACCCGGCGACCTAGTGCGACCTAGTTGAAAAAAAAAATTAAAAAACACAATAAATTTCATAAAAAACATTACATTTATTTAAAAAAAACATTACACAATTATTCGAATTTAAAAAACATTACAATAATCCTAATAATTTTAATTATAGCGTTCCTTGATTCTATCTCTCATTTCTTGTTGGGCTTGTTGTTTGGCTATCGGCAAGTTGGGGTTGATTTCCGAGTTGTAGAACATCAAGTCTTTATCTCGCTTTTTTTCTTTAGCAAGCTCGATTGCCCGACGTTGTAACTCGAGCTTTTCTCTTTTGATTTCCGCGTTTTTCTCCTGCAAATCTAACTCCCGTTGCTTCAAGTCAAAGTAGGAATCTTGTTGTTGCTTCTTCTTTCCCCATCCAGTGTCTTTCATCTTCTCTCATTTGGTGCTTACAGCTTCAACAAATGAAGACTTCCCAGTTGACGAAGAGGTTGATGACTTCTTTTTAGCACGATCACGACCCATTGGTCGATATTCTTGTGTCTCTTCTTTCTCGTCTTCAGAATCATCGTGCACATCCATGTAACTAGCGTGTCCAGAACCAGAAGTGGTTTCAGAAGTCTTGGATTTTTTGCTAGACGGTTTCTTTGTAAACTTTAGCATTTCAATCTCCATCCAACTCGGGTGATCTTTGAGCACTTTCCACGCCTCCTGGTATTGAAACTCTTTTTTGTAAGTCACTTTGTATTCAGCACAAGCTTTTTGGTAATCAGTCAGATCATTTGCACCACTATCATGAGTACGCTCAATGTTATTCATAATATCACAAAATGAACCAACACTAGGACGCAACCTGTTTTTCCATTTGCTCACAACCGCGTCATACCCTCTAGTAGAACCCGTCTCGGTTTCATAGTACTTCACTACTTTTAGCCAAAAGCCCTTTGATTTTTGACTGTTTCCAAGAACGCAATTCTCGGAAACATGACACCAACCTCTGCACAACGCACACTCTTCGTCACTTGTCCATTCTTTTGGTGGCTCAGTTAAATCAACTTGTTTGCCTTTCGTAGCACGTCTTGAGGGCTTCTTAGGTTTGATTGGTGACATCTCTTCCTCGTTGTCTTCAAGGTTGTATGCACCATGAAAAGACCCGTGTCCCGAACCTTGACCCATAGATTGATCTTGGCTAGGCCCGTCACCCACATAGTTGTCTTGGTTGTATATCATATCTTCAAATTGTGCATCAACCTCAAAACGATTAATCGGAGAATACTGTTGGTTTGGATAGGAAGTAGTGGAAGAATCCATAGTAGGCTGATACACACCCGTAGGCGATTCGTAGTTAGGTTGTTGGTTATCACGTTGTGGGGGATAGAAAGGACGGTTTGAATAGTTAGGTTGTTGGTGTGATTGATATTCAAAACCTGTGGGTGTAAACCGGAATTGTGGAGACACACCGGATAATCGGAAAGTCGAGTCCGGTGTCACATGTGGAACGGATTCTTGACGAACTCGGGATTTTGGGGTTTTGTTTTTGGGAGTTCTCTTGCTAGACATTTAGAGATTTGTGTGTGAAATGTAAAAATTATGAAAGAGGTAGTGATTATATAGGTTTTAAATTAAATTTGAATTTTTATTTTTTATTTTTATAAATGTAACGGATATAACCAACGGTTATATTTTTTTTCACAAGTTTTGAATTAGGTTGTGTATAGGGTCGAATAAGGGTCGACCGACTTCGGCGACCGAATCGCCGCAACGGCGCGATTCGATTGCAACCGAAAGTCGACCGAATTATTACGGGAGCGTTGTGGGTAGCCTAAGCTTTACCTTGAAACACCACTTCTAGTTACTGTGTGTTATATTTTTTAACAGCATGCTATTATAATGAACTCTAGTAAGAAATAAAAGAATGATAAGAATAAGAAATATTTTTACGATTTTGGTTTCTCATTATCCGATTCTTATTTTACTTCTCTATTTCTTCTGTACTAAATAATAAGAGGATTACAAAAGTATGCCAAGCCATGGCTAGGATTCATAACACGTATTATTTCTATTTACAGTGAGATAGAATCTTGATCGATGTTATCCATGAGCATGGTTTTTTCATGGAGGTATTAATTCAAATCAAACTCGAGGCACCGAAAAGATAGTTTCGAGTACTTGCTTATGTTAAAAACCAAACCTGGATCATTATAAATCGTACTTAAAAACTAACATACCGAGACTAACCGAGTAGTTCAGATCTTAGTACCTTAATACAACATGAATACATGATCATGAAGTTGCAACGAAAAACCTGCTCGACTGTTCGTGCTCTAACACCCAAACCGTGGCTATGGGGATAGGAGAGGTATATTCTTTTGCTCTCTGCCACTATATAGACGTCATGTGTTAAATTTTGGTACATGACAAATAAATTCCAAAAACTACAATGTTTTTAGGAAAATGATTTATCCTCCTACTTCATGTGCCTACATATCCTCCTACTTATATGATTTTGACAAATGGAATGATCAATAGATGGAATTAATAAAGAGAATGAGTGGATTACACATGTTATAATTTGATGTGGGTAGAAGGATAAGTAGTAGAATATAGTAGGAAGATTTAGCATTGCTCATATTTTTAATCACTACTAGACCTAAAAGATGTGTATAAAAAGTGACAGATACCCTTTTAATCTCATCATACATAACAAACAAAAAAGAAACAATGGAGCTTATGTCTCTAGCTATCACTTCCATTATTTTTTTCTTGTTATTCCTTCATGGCCTCGACCTTTATCATAAAAGGCGAATGCCACCGGGCCCTGCCGGCCTCCCCATCATCGGGAACCTTCTCGACATCGGAGCAAATCCCCATGTGTCCCTAGCCAAGCTCTCCAGGAAACATGGTCCACTTATGACCATCCGATTGGGTAGTGTCACCACTGTTGTGGCGTCCACACCCGATGCTGCTAGAGAAATCCTCCAACGCAATGACGTTGCGTGCTCTGGTCGTACTATCAGAGACGCTGTTACTGCCATGAATGACCATGACGCGGCTGTGATATGGATCCAAGCTAACCAAGAGTGGAGGACCCTCAGAAAAGCCCTAAACATGTTCCTTACGCAGAAACAAAAACTTGATACTCTCAGCAGCCTTCGCGAAAACGTGGTGGGAGCTATGCTCGAGTTTCTTAGAGAGTCTGGGAGAAATAACAAGACCGTGGACATTGGTGAGTTGGCATTTGCAGTAGCACTTAACCAGATGTCAAACACAATCCTTTCACATAATGTGACAAGCTACGACTCAGATGATATCGGGGGTTTTAAGACGACAGTGAAGACAGTGATGGAGTTGGATGGGAAGTTTAACATAGCGGACATATTTCCGTTGTTAAAACCATTGGACCCTCAGAACATTCGACGCCAGGCGAAGGCAGCTTATACTTGGTTGGAAACAGTCATTGAAGGTTTCATAAGTAAGAGGCTAAAGCATCGAGAGTCAAAGCTTCCGAGGTTTGGTGATATGTTGGATTCACTGTTGGATTACACTCAAGATCATGAAGCTGACTTTAAACTCAAACATGTCAAGACTTTACTTGTGGTAAATCCTCCTCTTTCCATTCTCCCAGTATTAAATTCCTGGATTTTAGCTACAGAGGATTATATATTTGTTTTAACTAGAAAAGAAATCTAAAAGGTACAGCATTGTTTATATATTTGGAAGATGCTAAAGCAAAAACTAATCATGTCGTTAAATTGTAGGATATGTTTTTAGCTGGAACAGAAACAAGCTCATACACAACAGAGTGGGTAATGACTGAACTGTTGCTTAACCCTCGTATATTCTCAAGAGTCCGCGAAGAAGTTTCCGCAACAGTGGGAAAAGATGGAAAATTTCAAGAAGCCAAAATCCTTGAGCTACCCTATTTGCAGGCAGTCATCAAAGAATCCATGCGACTTCATCTACCTGTACCTTTATTAGTGCCTCACAAAGCCGAAACTGAAATCAAACTTGGTAACTATATTGTGCCTAAAAACACCCAAATTCTGGTGAATGCATGGGCCATAGCTCGAGATCCGAGGTATTGGAATAACCCACTCATGTTCAATCCGGAGAGGTTCGTAGGAAATGAGGTCGACTATAAGGGTCAACATTTCGAGTATCTGCCATTTGGATCGGGCCGGAGGATATGCCCTGGAATTCCCTTGGCTCTTAGGGTAGCGAGCTTCATGGTGGCATCATTTGTTTATCATTTCGATTGGAGACTTCCTCATGCTAGAGAAGAAATGAATATGAATGATATTTTTGGCCTTACACTGATGAGGGCAACACCGCTTGTTGCAACTCCCGTACCCGTCAAATATGGCATATAAGTGTATATGATGCATATGGATGAGGGCAACACAGCTTGTTGCAACTCCCGTACCCGTCAAATATGTCATATAAGTACATATGATGCATATGGATGGCTACCATAGATGTTTTTATCGTAACTTTGTATCACTAGTGGATCCTCATGTCTAAACTTCCATGTTTTTATCGTAACTTTGGAAATGTAACAACTACAATTTGGATTCAAATATGCTAGATTATTGCTAATGTTTATTAATTGATCGATGCGCCCAAACAATCCGTATATCTTAGCGGAATTCATATCGTGTACAGTAAAATTTATAAGGTTGCCTCTCTATATAAACAGTACTGTATATTAGTATTTCTATCTAAATTCCCAACATACCTTTCTCAGCATGGGCTAAGATATTTATATCCCATTGATCCATGGTCTATAATATATAAGACTATAAGTCTTCTTCAGGTTTGGTGACTTGACCTTGGTCATCATCCCTAAGAGCCGGACAGATAACATTTCTAGTGACACATGAAAGAAAGTTTGACAAGTGAAAGTCCACGTGCAATTGTGGTTCTAGCTTTATGGTAATGACAGCTTAGGGCTGTAGTTTAGAGAAAATATTAAGTACATAACCACAATTGTAATTGATGGGTAAATACTACGGCAATTTAAATTCTGGGGTAGGTTTAGTTGAAATTCAACCGAGGAAGACTCGCACCTGCGTCTTTGTTTGAATCACTGACAGTTCGGGCAGGCCTGCAGGACTGGAATTCTGAAAAGAAGGAATGTCTGGCTTTTCTTATTCTAGTGCAGGTTCTTGCTCCTTCACTTGGGGTAGGTTTAGTTGAAATTCTGGTGGATTATTTTGTTGGGATGTTAAAATGTTGGAGTAGTTGGCATAGTATATATTCGGGTGTCAAAGTTGGCATAGTATATATTCGATAAACGGAGGAAATTGTGAGGATAGGGGTTTAGTTGAAATTCTGGTGGATTATTTTGTTGTAAGATGTTGAAATGTTGGAGTAGTTGGCATAGTATATATTCGGGTGTCAAAGTTGGCATAGTATATATTCGCTAAACGGAGGAAATTGTGAGGACGATATCGAGTGTTGAGATGAAGGTGTTGGGGAATTTGACGAAGATGATGAGTTTGGAGCTTGAGGCACCCCGAGGAGGTTAGTGGAAATAGCATCATTTGGGTGAGACACTGTGTGATATTTGGATGGAAGTAAGTTTTTAATTGTGTGTGAACTGTGAAATAGTTGTATAAGATGTTTATATAAAGTGAACACTGAAGTTTTTTAAATATATTTGAAAAAATTACACGTTTCGTCTATTTGGTTTACATGAAATAATAAGTTTCGTCCCTAACTTAAATTATATACACCGATCGTCCCTAAATCTGAAAGTTGTAATTTTGTTGGTCCCTATTCTGGATGAAAGTTAACTTTTGCCGTTAAATCTAATAAATGGTGGGGGCAATTTCGTCCCAGTCACCACCACTCCGACGACGATCGTCGTCTCTCACACCACCATCGCTCTGCCACTTTTCCAGATCAACCATCACACATCTCATATCAAAAATCCTATCAACTTAATGAATTCCCTAACAATAATCTATAGTTCTATACTCACAAATCATTTTTTAAATCAAACCAATATTCAGAATCACAAAAAACAGCTTTTTAATTCTTTCGTTTGTAAAGAACATTTGTGGGTTTAAAACATACTCCGTACTATTTACAACATCACCAATATCAGATTCGTGGAATTACTACTCCCACTTCGTGGGTTTAAATCACAGACCACCAATATCGGATTTAAATCACAGACCACCAATATCACTCCCGAATGACCATTATGATTGGCAGTAGGTGTACTTCGATCGATGGTCCAATCTTGTTTTTAATCAGGTTTAGTGATGGTGGTAATGATTGTTGTTTGCCAAGATCTGACGAAGGTAAGTGACGGGGACATACAGCATCACCATCTCATGAACTCACTATCATACAACCTCACCATATCCATCATACAACCTCACCATCTCTACGGCCTAATGAACTCACCATCTCTACAGCCTCATGAACTCAGTAACGATCTATTGGGTGCTGGAGAGTGTTTTAGGACTTTAGGTCTATTAAATGGTGATTTGGTAGTCACGGAATGTAGAGCGGGTTTGAAGGTCGTGGCGGTGGATGCTTTCAGTACCAATGGTTTTGGGGTTTAGATCTGAAGAGGGTAGATCTGATGGGGTGCATACAACCACATTCCTTCTTCTCCTTATTTTACTTTGTAGATTTCATAGGGGTGTATACAGAGTACTGCAACTCACTGGCAAGCTAAAAACCAGGGTGTGAAACTAGTGTTATATCATTTTAAATTTAGTCAATCTTTTTTTTTTTGAACAAATTTTAAATTTAGTCGATCAATGTTTGATTTTTGCAAATGGCCATTTTGTGGTGATTTTGATTGTGTAAACATATAGGAAATGATGGAATCCAACTGTCTAAGAAACAGAATTTTGCACATTTGTGGCGATAGACGAAATTACCCTTCTTATTATTAGACTTAACTAATGTTTTGTTTGAAACTCGGGTTTCAAATCGACCCGGCTGAGTTACCGGGTCAACCCGAGTTAACCTAATTTTTTTTTTTTAAAAATTCTTATAATTAACAAAAATTATATATAAACAACAAAAAAATTCCCGTATATACTAACCAATATAATATGTAAAAGTAAAATTCCGTCGCAAATATATAAAATTTACATTTTTTATAAAAAAATATATCAAGGGTCGAGCCGGGTTTCAAAAATATGAAACCCGGGTCAATATGACCCGTTTTTTCGGCCGGAACCGGGTCAACCAGTTGACCCGGCCCGGTTGACCCGGCCGGGTTAACCCGGGTTTCAAAACATTGGACTTAACAACAAAAGTTAACTTTCATCCAAAATAGGGACAAACAAGGTTACAACTTTCAGATTTAGAGACGATCGGTGTCCATAATTTGAGTTAGGGACGAAACTTGTTATTTCATGTAAACCATAGGGACGAAACATGTAAATTTTTCAGTATATTGAGTAAACTTTTTGAAAAAAAATAAAAGAACTAACCGTTGCATGTGCAACGGTAAAAAAACACCCCCTGCTTTTCAAACTCTAGCGGCGTATTACTAACGGGCAATGAACAGGCGAATCACCCTAACGGTGTAGTGGCGAGGGCCCACATACGACTAACGAGACAGCACCCAGTACTAAGCATAAGTTTGCCATGTACCTTTCCCGGGTAATTCTTTATAAAAGAATAACTTTTATCCAAGAGAACCTTAAACATTTAAGGCGGTGGCCATATTTGCGCAATCTGGACTACTTGGAGCAAGCGTAAAAGTGAACAAGTAATAGTCACTTCCTTCATAAAAGAATTCTTGGCTTCGGGTGATTTGGACCTAATTGCAAACCATGACCATTCCCGGAAAGGGAAATGCCTTTACCAGCAGTCACCTACCAAATTGTCCCCTGGAATGCCCAACCAGGAATAGTATTGGTTTAATTATCGAGGAGCACGAATTCATAGGTTTTGTCCGGTTTCATATTTGTGGGTGGACTTCCTAAGTGTAACCAAAGAATGTTTTTGGTTAACAAGCCACCAAGAGAAAAAAGGTTTCTTAAAGATTGCATTATTAGTTAATGAATGGATGTATATATATATGGAGTAACAAGAATGGCAAAAAGATGACCATGAACAAGGCAAGAACTTTTTTATATTACTAAGTCCACTATATGTTAACTTGTCCATGATCTTCCTAATTAATCAAACAAGTTTTTCTTTGATTATTTTCCACTTGTTTAAACTTTAAATGAAACCTTTAAATGTATTTAAAGGTTTTTAATTCAAACTCATTTGAATATCAAAGTCAAATACAGAGTAGCGAAGACCTTCTACAGTATCCACAGGTTCTGAATTAAATGATCTAACGTGCACAAAAGATTTCTTGAACAAAATGTTATGCTGATGCCAAAGGTGGATGCATACGAGGTTAAAACCAAAGAGATAACTCTCTACACCACCATTTAAATATGTAAGAAAACATGGACAGCAAAGACCAGGTTTATAAATATTTAAAATGCTCATAATTGTACTTTGTTAAGTTATTCATAAGAAAAGGTCTCTTTACTTAACGAAACTACAGTTTACAAAACATATCACTCTTTTTAACTGACATCACTTTCGCCTCCTATTTATGCAAGCCAGGTTCTAATTAGCTAATAAGCTTCAAATTGCAGGAAAGATCAAGCATCCTCGGCTTTTAAAGAGACTATTTCTGCATCTAATAAGGTATATAATGCAACTATAAGATCTATATAGATACTAATGAATTCTTGCAAACTCGCTATAAGAAACGAAGTAAGGGAGTACCAGCCATCCGACGTGTTAAAAAAGCCAGCCGGATTTACCCAAGTGGTCAAAACTTGTTGAACTTCACGCAGACATCACGAACTCAAACTTAACATTTATGGTTCTTTCACTTTCGTAAAACCTTGAAGTTCATGATGATTTGACCAATTTGTCATTTTAATTACCACCAATCAGGTATTTTTAATCTTTGATTTCTATTAACTGCAAGTCTTTCAGCAGGAACTTTAGTCCTAACCTGTCTCCATATCATATTAACCGCGTCATCTTTCTTTGGAGGGTACTGATATTCAAAATGAAGTGTGATTTCTTTGAGCCGCTTCCACATTCTAAGCCACCTATCTTGGGGTATTTTCCTGAGGTGTTCAACCATATAGCCAGGAATCAATGCATCTTTTACGGAAAAGAAAAGTGCGAACCTCGAGTAGTCTAGCTCAGACTCAAATGGGAGCTCAATATGGTCGCTCACAATCACAGGGACACAGTGGCTCACGATAGCATCGAACAGTCGGTTAGAGGAAGGAGTGTCTCCTGCTGGATGTAAACAGAATTTTGATGACCGCATGCCCTGCATAGACTGGTTACATCATAGATGTGTCAGATATGATTACAAAATTTATACTATCTCAATATACAATCTGAATTTTTTGATAAAATGATTTAAAAGTTTTATGTGGTAAAAAATACACATTGGCAATGCTTACTAGTTCGATATCATTTTCAAGCTATGCGTTTTTATTAAACCTGACCCATAGAGACACAATATAACCCAATATGCCAATCTGTAAGTATATGGGTCGAGATTGGCACATCTAATTGCAAGTTTGCAACACCTAATAAACTACTAACTTTGTGCCAATTTACAGGTAAGAGTAGTCTAGCCAAAAGTTAAAGACTTACAGCATTAATGCCTTCGCCTGTAGCAAAGCCTGCTTCAAAGTGGACATCCTCATAACCTTTCAGTAATTTTTCCAGCTTACGACGGACTTTGCCTTCCTGCACAACAAATTATGCCTTCATTCATTTACTTGGTTTTCCCCTAAAAGAAAACTTTCATATCTGTCCATAAAAATTGCAACAATGTTTGACTTCATACTTAGTTGATGGAAACTGTTTAATTATTTATCAACATCTGATATATCATTTAATGTTAACTAGAGGTAACAAAATGAGCAGGTTCGGTAATGGAAGTTATGTACCTAAATTGGTTCGGGTCAATATGGGCAACCATAGTGCTACTTCAGATGTACCGAGTCAGATTACCACCCACAAATATATTCAAATCTTAGTATTTCCTAAAAATAAATTACTATAATGATCCATTTTTTAAAGCAATTTAAGAAATTTAGTGCTATTTAGTACACTTAGGATGGCATTTGAGCTATACCAATATCTAGGAAAGTTCATTAAAGTTACCTGTTTGACCCATTCGAAAAGAAATAACCCAAATCAACCCATTTTTACATAGTTTTGCGATTGGATCGAAATTGCAACCTCTAACCGCAACCAATAGCAGTATACTATTGGGTAATTAAACCTTAAAAACTTGTCAAAAAAGAAAATGCAGCAACTTTTATGGACAGATAGAGTACCATTGAAAATTGATTCATGTTTCGTAGTGACCTACAGATTTTCTGACGGTTCTTCCTCTGAAAAAAAGAAGCGTTTTACGCAGCTTGTAAGGGTTTGGAGGGTCATCTTTCACGTAAGATTCCACGACATGCTTATAAGGGGCTACCACGTCTTTGCGTAAATTTGCCAAGGTTTTGGAGTATCGCCCAAAATCTGCAACTATAAGAATAGATGCATTCACCTCATCCCGAAGAAATCTAAAAGCATTGGGATGGTGCATCGGAATTACATGATCTCTACCAGAATTCTTTTGCCAATAGCTAGAATTCCTCAAGAACTTAAGTATATCAACCTGCATTCATAAGCATTAGGTTCAGATAAATTCAGTTATGCAAAAAGTAATATGTTTATTTCAAGTCAATGTGTGAGAATAATCAAGGTGCCATTAAACTTGCCACTTATTACAACAGGCTCGAGTAAATAAGTAGTTCAACAGTATCTAAATACAAACATTCTACAAGCAGAAACATCTTTTTATGATACTTTCAAATTTTGTTTACATATAACTAGAGTGTTATCTAAGAAATATGAAAGCATGTATGAGGTCAGATGATACAGTATTCATATTTCCGTTAAAAGGGGCTAGGTTATTAGATCATATCCTTATATAAACTAAGTTTCTCATTTTCTCACCCCAAGTAAAGAGTTAGATCCACATAAAGCATTTATTATCTGTTTCTTCTAGTAACATCGAACAGTCATACTCTATGTTCGAGAGAACAAGCAAACCAAGTTACTTAATACTTTTACCTACAATTCAAGAAGCTTCTTACGATCAATCACTACACTCACATCAATCCTGATCGAACTAGATCACCTTTCCCAATCTCACATACGTTATGCTTTCTTTCGTCTCTAAAACACGTCCTGTGTAGTGATTCATACTCCGTTTGGTGTAACAATCGGATTTGCTAAAAGTCAAACTTTGGTCAAAAGTTGCTACAAAGTTAGTTACAAGCTGTTACAATGGTGGTTGGAACACGAAATACTCCTTTAAAGCTTCCGGTGGATGAAAACACTAGGAATTGGGTGATCAATCATGTTAATACTATTGTAAAACCATTTACTGATCAAATGGCTTTACAGAAATATAGAGGCTACCTTCTTGATAGACACTTCAAGATTAGGACTGACAACTCCAGTCTTAAGTATATTCTGGATCAAAGAATTACAACTCCTGGTGGGTTAGATGATATTAGGGTAGCGGGTGTGGGAGGTAGAGGCAATGGGGTGTGGCGGGAGATTGTGAGGGTAGAGGAAGACATGGAGGATTTCGGGCTAGATTTCACATCGTCTTGTAGAGGTGTGTTAGGGGATGGGAGCAACATTAGCTTTTAGTCGGATAGATGGGTTGATGATCAAAGGCTTTGGGATAGATTCTCTAGGTTGTTTCATTTAGATAGGAGTAAGGAAGATCGCATGAGGGGTAAGGGGCGTTGGGAGAATGGGTCGTGGTGTTGGGAATGGGATTGGGGGAGGAGTATTAGGGGTAGAGTCTGTAAGGACTTAGATGAGTTAGTTAGCGCTTTGCAAATGTTGTAGTTGATAATAATTGTAGGGATAGATGGAGGTCGGCGCTATTCGCGGATAGGGAACTCAAAGTAACAATTATCAAGATTGTTAGAGGAGAAGATTTTACATGTGAAAAGTGGAGCTCAAGAAACATTATGGAACAAGTTGGTGTCGAAAAAAGTTTAACATTTTCGTGCGGAGGGCTTTAGAAGGAAGAATTTCGGTTCGTGGGGAGCTAGATAAAAGAGGTATCGATTTGGAGTCGCTTCTTTGCCCAAGTTGTATGAACGCGGTGGAATCATGTGCCTTTTAGCTTGGTCACTTGTGACCTCGCTATGAGCGTGTGGGATAAGGTCTTTAGTTGGTGGAAGTGGGGGAGTGTTAACGCTTTCTCCATTAGTGAAATTTTTACATCCTATGCAAACGTTAATGTTCCTAGTAATATTTCTAGTGTTTGGCAAGCGGTCATTTGGACATCCGCTACTACATTTGGAAAGAAAGGAATGATCGTGTGTTCGGTAAAAAAGTTTCAAGTATGAATAAAATCTTTCAAGCTATTCAATTAAAGAGTTACGAATAGATTGTGCGAAGATCAAATAAATACAATAGATTGGCGGATGTGGTTATATAATCCTACAAATTGTAGTATGAGTTAGTGTGGTGCTGGTATTGGTGTTGGATCTGTTGGAAATTTAGTCATTCTCGTCGGTTATGTCTGTATTTAGTTGGTTGCAGCTTATGGAATATATATATGGTCTGTTCATTTATTGCTCCTGGTATTGTCTGCTCCTTTTGTCATATTGGTGGGGCAAGAGTGTAGCTTTATATTGGGTAGGAACTATGACATCTCCATGTGGTTGCTAGTGTGTGTATTTCTGGTTTGTTGTAAGCCCGTATGGGTAGTTTTTTTTTCGGGTCCTACTTTTTTAATTGTCTAGATTAGAAAAGTTGGATGCCTTTGTTTGTAAGTTTTGTTTGGTTTAATCTATTTTGATACCTTTCTAAAAAAAGAATTACAACTCCATTCCAGTCCAAGTGGTTACCTAAGCTTTGGGGCTTTTATTATGACGACAAAAGTTTCCTAAGGAACATGCATCTAAAAAAGAAAAAAAGAAGCAATCTCCACCGTCCATTTAAATCACATCTAACGGTTTATATTAATCTTTTTAAATTTAATTAAAAAAACACACTTTCATCCTATTTCTTAAAAATTAAATATCTCTCAAACCGTTAATCGTTATGAAAAAATAATTATACCGTCACGACGGGAATTAAATTATCTGTCTATAGATATGCACTTCTATATACTTTCGGCGAACTTTTTTTAAATATTTTCGTAAAAAAAATCACATGTGATTCTCAAAAAATTACATGTGATTCTCGAAAACTCATGTTTGATTTATTATTTTAAAAATCACATTTGAATTTGTAATGTCACATGCGATTTGTGAAAATCACGTGTATTTTTTTTACGAGAATTTCAACATTGTAAAATCGTTAAAAGTATATGAAAATAACCGTCTATTAAATGACAAAAATATTTTCATTATTACTTTAAAAATTACATGTGATTTATGTGAATTACATTAAAATGTTTGAATCACATGTAATTCTGTCAATTTATTAAAATGTTTGTTGCCATTAATATAAAATATGTTCATTTTACCGGGGTGTAGTCCCCTTTACCCAAAAAAATAAATGTAAAACAAATTGGCTTCTGAATTACATGTGATTCGGTGATAATTACATGTGATTTTGCTTGCATTACATGTGATTCAAGCATTCCGAAACCGTAACTTTTTCTAACAAACCCACATTAGATGAATCACATGTGATTTTTTTAATCATGTATTATCTATTTTCATTTATGTAAAATATGTAAAACAAATTGGCTTCTAAATTACATGTGATTTTGTTCTAATCACATGTAATTCTGCTTGAATTGCATGTGATTCAGTGACAATTACATATGATTTTGCTTGCATTACATGTGATTCAAGCATTCCGAAACCTTAACTTTTCCTAACAAACCCACTTTAGATGAATCACATGTGATTTTTTAATTATGTATTATCTGTTTTCATTTATGTAAAATACATAAAACAAATTGGCATCTAAATTACATGTGATTTTGTTTGAATCACATGTAATTCTGCTTGAATTGCATGTGATTCTGTGATAATTACATATGATTTTGCTTGCATTACATGTGATTCAAACATTCTGAAACCTTAACTTCTAACAAACTCACTATAGATGAATCACATGTGATTTTTTTAATCACATGTAATCTTGTTAATATATTAAATTGTCTGCTTGAATTACATGTAATTCGATGATAATTACATGTGATTTTGCTTGCATTGAATCACATGTAATTCGATGATAATTACATGTGATTTTGCTTGCATTACATGTGATTCAAACATTTCGAAACCTTAACTTCTTCTAACAAACCCACTTTAGATGAACCACATGTGATTTTATTTGAATCACATGTAATTCTGTCAATATATAAAAATATTTTGTTGTCATTTATATAAAATATAGAAAGTAAACTGGCTTCTGAATTACATGTGATTTTGTTTTGATCACATGTAATTTTACTTGAATTACATGTGATTCTCTATGTGTTTTTACATGTGATTCATGTAAAATATATAAAGCAAATTTGCTTTTGAATTAGTTATGAGTTTATTTTAATCACATGTAAATATGCTTAAATTACATGTGATTTAATGATAATTACATGTGATTGATCCGAATAACAAGTTACTTATACTAAATCTAAAATCATAATTTTTGCCAAACCATAAGTAATTTTTTCAAACACTTGTGATTTGTGTCAAATGACATGATTTTTACCAAATCACATGTGATTTGTGATAAATTTTCTTTTTAATGATACGTACTTCTATATACTTTCGACGATTTTTTTAATTTCCGCACTCACAGATCAAATGTGATTTATTACTTTATAAAGCACACGTAAATTTGTAAAATCATTTACAATTTAAAGATTTCTGAAATCACACGTGATTTGTTACTTTAATATCACATGTAAATTTATTAAAATCACATGCGATATATGGAATCACACATGCATTTTAGAAATACAAATCAAAATTGATTTTACAAATTACTAGTTATTGTACAGATTATGTGTAATTTTTTTACGAAAATTTCAACAAAAAATCATCGAAACTATATGAAAAAGCTAGTGGTGTAACTTGTTACGTGTTTACATTCGACTATGTAAATAATTACACTAATAAATAATAAGAAAAGTTATTTATTTATTCTATAAAAAATTTAAATTTTTGATAAAAAAATCTAATTTTTTTATAAAAAAATCACAAGTAATTTTTTCGAATCACAAGTGATTTTTATAGTCGAAAATCACAATAATAAAAAATCGTCAAAAATATATCAAAGTGCCTATCTACTGAAAGATAAGAATTTTTTCGTCGCAACGGTTTATTTTTCGTAATCTGACGATTTATCGTTTGAAAGATATGATGTTTTTAAGAAAAAGGTGAAAGATAAGTTTTTATTTTTTGATGGAAAAAATGAATGGTTGAGATTGATTCCTTTATTCTTTTATTGGTTCATGTTCTATGTAGAACTCAACTCTTATTATGACATCGTGTATAAGCAAGGTAAGGAGAATATTGTGGCTGATGCTTCTTTCCATGATTCAAGTTGACAGACAGTTATTTGCTATGCTCACAGCTATGCCTTCTAATAAGTTCATGGATAAGATAAATAACACTATGAACCACTGACCCTATTCTAAGTGACATTGTGAAAGGCTTATAAGAGGGTTCTTTGCTTACCACTAATTATACTTGAAAAGAATACCAACTTAAAAGAGAAGACAAATGGGTAGTGGGTCCTGATGAAATACTAACACAGAAGATGGTACTGCATTTCCATTCTTCAGCTTTGGGTGGTCATAGTGGTGTTCAGGCTGCATATAAGAGAATCAGTACTTTCTTTTACTGGAAAGGCATGAGGAGAATGGCTAAGGAAACAGTGAGAACTTGTGATGTATGTCAAAGACACAAGTCTGATCTCTCTGCTTATCCTGGACTACTCCAACCTCTTCCTATTCCTAGTCATATTTGGCAAGATATTTCTATGGACTTTGTGGATTCCTTACCAGTTTCACAAGGCAGAGTACTATTTTGGTAGTGGTGCATAGGCTGAGTAAACAAGCACACTTCATATCAGTCACTAATCCTTATACAGCCAAGACTATTGCACAACTCTTCCTAGATAAAGTGTACAAACTTCATGGGTTGCCAAAAAGCATTGTCAGTGATAGAGACAAAGTCTCCCTTAGTCTCTTTTGGCAGTCCTTGTTTAAAATGCTTAAGGTGGATTTGAAGTTTTCCACGCTCAGACTGATGGCCAAACTGAGGTGGTCAATAAGTGCTTGGAGGGTTACTTAAGGTGTATGACTGGTGAGACACCTAAAGACTGGGTGCAAAGTTACCTTTGGCTAAATATTGGTATAACACCAACTTTCACAGTGCCACCAACATTACTCCCTTTGAAATGGTTTATGGTCAACCACCTCCAATTCACATTCCTTATATGGCCAAGGGTAGCAGGGTTGACATGGTGGACAGGACACTTCACGCTAGAGAAAAAGGCTATTGACATGTTGAAATTCAATCTGCTTTGAAGGATGAAGACACAACATGATAAGCATAGGGTTGAAAAGGACTTTTTTTGTAGGGGATTGGATCTAAAAAAAGCCTCCAACCTTACAGGCAATTAACAGTCAGAAGAGGAAGGCAACACAAGCTATCTGCAAAGTTTTATGGTCCTTTTCCAGTGCTTGCAAGAGTGGGGTCAGTTGCTTATAAGCTCCAGTTGCCACCAACAGCTAAAGTCCACCCAGTGTTTCCATGTTTCACAGCTTAAGAAGTGTCTAGCCCAAGGTTTATTAGCTGCTGAGCCAATTAAGCTTTTGGAAAGTTAGCTAGTCAAGCAGCAGAACAGAATGGGGGTGTTTGGGTTGATCCAATGGAGCAATGGAACTAAAGAGCATGCAACTTGGGAGGATTTAGCTGATCTCGCCAAGCGGTTTCCTGCTTTTGAAGGGGAGTATATGTTCAGTTCAAGAGTGCACATGGGATGCACGTGCCCATTCAAACAGAGCCAAACACGCCCTTTCTTCTCAAACAACTTTAACCATTTTTTCCAGCCTTTTTCACTTGTTCACATTTAAGCTATAAATAGTGATCTAGACCTGATTTTATCATTTTCATGTATGTGTAATCTCCTATTGTAATCATTTGGTTCACTTCATAATATCATTCACAATCCTTTAACCGATTTAGCTTTGATTTAGCTTATTGTAGTTAATTCTAGCTTATTGTGTTGCTACTCTTGCTCATTACTTATAAGCTGAGTTTAGTTCATTCCAGTCAACTGCAACACACATGTATCGATATATGAAGCACAATTACAATTCTATCCTTATCTAACCAAATTTGTAATACTACTTCCCTACATAATTAAATTTTGCAAATGTATCGTCTCATCTTATATGATCTCTGTATTCTAAGGGGGTGCTCATTAGTTCGTTTCTCAACTTTTTGAGCTTTAGAAAAGCTGATAAGAACAATTTTAAGAGCTTATAAACTTATGAAATTACTAATAAGCTCACTTTGATAAACAAATAAACCCCCAAAATTGAGCTTATTAACTTTTTCTAAAGTTCAATATTCTCATAAGCCGAACAAATAGCATAAACAAACACCCCTCTAATCATTCAATACCACCAATTCACTAAAAATGATGGCGTGACATGGTAGGTGTGGTTGGATGCTGTGGCAGTTAGCTAGAGTAAAGAATGATGGCGGGGTAGTGAGAAGAGGGACGGAGCCAGAAAGTTATGATCAAGGGGGCACACTTTGGTTCGTTAGGAGGGCAAATTACAAAAGTAGCCAGATATTTCAGAAATTTTGCACCAACTTTTTTCGCTAGAGGGGCACAGGCCCACCCGCCCCCCCTTCTATCTCCGCCACCGAGTAGTGAGAATGTTGATTGTTAATGCAACTTTTCATTTAAATTGCATACACTGATTGGCTTGCGTAACTGGTATGTCTAATCCTATGTGTCAAGCATTTTGTCTGTTACTTTGTAACAGCAAGGGGACCATTGTTCCACAAACCGATATTTTATAATTACAGCTACACCTATTTTATTAAAACGCACATACGAGTGTCCATATAATAAACGATCAGTCACTAACTATCAATAATACCTGGAGTTGTCTATCGATTTCGGTATCAGGATCAGTCATATTCTTCCCATTGACATTAAAACTCAAGGAACTAAAAAACGGAACGTAAAACACATCCGCCACGTCACCATCCCACACTCTAACAACCTCCTCACTACAATTCAACCCACCACCACCACACAGCAATGACGTCATCATCCAATACTCAACGCTGTGTTGCTGATGCAGGCCCGCATAATCCGGCCACGTAGGCACATTCACAGACAGGTTGAGCAATGACGATGACGTCATCATGCCGAAGTTGAATCTGGGAGGCAGATCGTACATGTAGACTCTGAGAGGTGAGTATGAGTGACATGGTAATGGTTGATGACGTGGCGAATTGAAGAATGTGGTGAAACGGAATGATGACGTGGCATTGGTTAGGTTTGGGGAGGTGAGTGAGTAGGTGATGAGGATGGTTGTTGTGAGGAAGATGGTTAGTGATGCTATTTTTGATTTGGTGATCATTTTTATTGTGAAATGGTTTTTTCTTTTTTGGTTAATTTTGGGGTTTGGTTTTGATGGTGTGGAAATGGGGTTTTAATTGAGGGTGATTATGAAGATGGTGATGAACTGAATCTCACCGACATTCATACTGACGATGACGAGTTATTGGGTTTTCTTTAACGAAGATGTAAAGGTTAGACACGCGTTAACCGTGCGTGTAACTAGTAGTGTAATTAAAACCGAATAGGTAAGATCCGCTCAATTGAACCAAACTAAAAGAAAACAAATCGAGACAAAATTCGACTTAAAATCAAATAAAGCTAAAGTCAAAACTAAACTAAAACTAGTAAAATCAACCATAAATATACAAAACCAATAACAAAGCAAAAAATGATCGATTTAACCTTGATCGATTTGGTTTAATTTGTCGGTTTAGTTGATTTCGTTTGGTCTTTGCTTGTAACTGAAATTTTCAACAAATAATTTATTTTTATTATTATTTATAACCATTAGATAAGTATTTGTATATAGCAACAAGATTTTATAAGAAAGATGATTGTAGTAATAAAAAAAAGTTTGAAATTTGGAGATTATACATATTGTTAAACTTAAAAGACTTCGATCGAAAAACTGGATGAAATTAAATCGGGTGTTATATTTTTGAAATCTAATTAAACTCGTTGAGTTAAAAGTGATTCGGTCAACTTAGGTCAAAAAAAATTTGACCCGATGGTCAAATTTCTGATGACTCATTCACTCAACCGAATCAATAATCTAACCATATAATAATGTTTTCAACAACTCCTTAATTACTTTTTAACATTTTTATATATAAAGGGCTTTTGCATTTCAATATATTAATTATTTTTAATAAAATTATTTTTTACATTATAGTGTTATAGTGTAGGATTCAAATAAGAAGTGAAACTAAAATGAGAAGAATAAGAAGGTATTTCTAGCCACATATTTTAGATAAAGATTAGAAATTTTAAGAGAGATCATTTGATGCATTTGACTTTGTAGGTGCATCTGAAATGTGTGATTGTGTTTTCTTCTCATCCTTCTCATTTTAGTTAAAATTCTTATTGGATCCTAACTCTATTATTATAATTATAATACAAAAAAATTACATAGATGGTCTAGCAACATCAAGTATCAGTGGTTAGCGTTAAGAAATAAAGAAAAGTACAAATGATAAAATATTTTACACAACACCAATGTTTTGTTAATGGAAATGATGTCCACGTGCAGAGACAGAGCCAGGATTCCATGTTAGGAGGGTCCAAATTATTTTTGAGTAGCAATGTGTAGTTTCTTTGGAAAAAAAATTCAATAAATATTTTAACTTAAAGTGATAAATTGTAAAGTAAAGGGTTATAAATTAAAATTTTAACAAAAATACACATGTACACAATTTTATTGTAAAGCACTAAGACTAGTGGGAGTGGGGTGAAACCCACTCACCTCCACCTCAGCGCCACGTCAGCTTTTTACCAAACTCACCAAAACTCACCCAAACTCACCACAGGAGGTAATGACACTCACCAAACTCACCCAAACTCACTCCACATCACCCCATTTTTTCATTAAATATTTTTTATTCATACAATTTTATTACAACACGGGTACACAGAAAATTAAAACACAGTACAAAATTAAAAATAGAACATTAAAAATTAAAACACAGTACGAAAATAAAAATAAAAACATAGAAAATAAAAAAACAACATTTAAAAAAAAACTAAAACGGGATATTATAGGCCTCCTTGATTTGATTTTTGCGCCACTCCGCGACTGCAAGATCACGTCCCGTCAAATGATCTATCGGCTGCATATAAAAGTCCAAGTCTTCCTTTTGCTGTTTCAATCGGGCTATTTCCACTTCTTTTTCCCGGACTTGAATCTCTTTATTCTTCATCTCAAAATATGCGGCCTGTTGTTCACCCTGTACAGTAAAGGCCCGTTCTTGTTGTTCACCAAACCCAGACAACATCAACCTAGCCAAAGCCTCGTCGTTTGTACTCGACTCCCCCGAAACTCTGCTCCCTTTAGCCTTAGCCTTAGCTCTGTCCCTTCCCATTGGACGTGGGATCGGTTGCACTTCTTCATTATCAGTGGCATCAACATCCACACTGTTACTTGCATCCATAGAATTTATATTAAACGAACTAGACCCAGATGACTTGTATCTCTTGCTTACTTTGGAAGTCCTAGCTAATTCGGCAGGCAATTCAACCTCCTTCCATTTCTGAACGTCTTTCAAAATCTCCCAGCAATGACGAAATTTGAACGGTTGTCCAACTTGAGCATCATAATACATCAACGCATCATTAACCATATCAGCATCCGATGCACCACTTCTAGGCCCCATCTGCATCATTTGACCATAAACACCACAAAAACGAGCAATACAAGGTCGCATTGACTTCCACTTACCGTTCAAAGAATCATAAGTACGAACCCCGGGATCCCCCGTTTTGCTCTCAAAGTACTCAAGGATTTTTGTCCAAAATCCCTGCGTACTCATTTCGTTTCCACTAATGCTGTCAGTAGACACGGAAACCCAACCTTTTGTCAAAAAAATTTCCTCCGCTGTTGTCCAATGATGTTGTCGTTTTGGAGGTTCTTCGACCGCCTTCTTCTTTTGACGTCCCCTAGATAATGTTTTCTTTGGTTTAGGTTTTTGGACCGTTGGTTGAGTTTCGGGGACGGTTTCAAGCTCGGGAGACCCGGTTTGTTGATACGAAGCAAACCCTTGACTATCAATCGAGTCTGAATACTGCGGGATGTAGCAATCTTGAGTTTCATAGGCGGGTTATGATGAGGAACCACCCCAATGGCTTTGGTATTGGGTCGGGTATTGGGTAAGGTATAGGGTAGGGTATTGGCTCGGGTATTGGGTAGGGTATTGACTTGGGTCCGGGCAACGGTAAGGTGTGTTTTGGTAAGGTTGAGGGTGATACAATGATGGTGGTCGAATGGTGATACCGGGTGACGGGTTTTCTAGGTCGAAAGTTCCTCGCGGTGTGGGTGGTGAATTTTGGGTATTTGGCCTACCTCGACGTTTGTTGGAGGTTCGGGGTGTGTTTTCTTGAGACATGATTTGGAGATTGAAGATGGAGATGAAGATGAGATGTTTGATTTTGTGTGTGTGAAAAATGAAGAAGATGATGGGGGTATTTATAAGTAAATTTTGGGTAAAAAAAATTAATTAATTTGAATAAATCAAACGGTAATAAAAATGGTGGGGCCCAAATTTTCAGAAACTCACTGGGTGAGTTAGCTATTGTTTTTTGGTTGCCAGCGAGAAAGCCGCGCGCGGGTTGGGGGGTGGGGGTGGTGGCTGCGCGTGGGTTGGGGGTAACCACGAGTGGGTTATAACCCACTCCCACCAGCCTAACTCTATAAAGCAAACATAAAAAAACATATTTATCCGGTAGGAAGTCATCTCCTTCCTCCATCCAACCTCCATTACCCTTTTAAAACATTAAGAAAAAATTTATAAATCATGAATAAACAATAATATAAGTGATGTGAGGAAAGCAGTAACAAAAACATTATTTTCCGTCCATTTGTCTTCCCCTTCATCTTCACCCTCCATTTTAACTCTCTCCCAGCCATCCATTCATCAGATGCAGATCTTCACCATCTATTATGTAGAAAATAAAGTCATGGGTATGAGTTGTTTCATGAACACTCTTTGTAACCGTTAGATGTATTGTCTCCCGTTCGTTGATATGTTCAATGGTTCACACTCTTTGGTAACCGTTCGATATATTGTCTCCCGTTCGTTGATATGTTCAATGGTTCACATATTATCTCATGTGGGAACTCGTATTTTCTGGTAAATTATTTTATACTATTTATTCCAACTCACTCGATTTTCATTGGTTATTATGATTTTTCAGTATTTCATGATTTACAAGGTCTCGTGTGAGAACGCAGATTTTAGGTATTTTTTTTACTTGTTATACGTGCTTACTTACACTTTTACCATATTCCCCATTATTTTACAGTGATTACGTGTCATCCTCGAAATTTTAGTTAAATATAAAATTCTATGGATTTCGCTAATTTACGATATTATTTGGCGAAATGCCTAAACTTTATAATTTTAATTTCTTTGAGGTTTCATCACATTTTATATGGCTTATTATTGACTCTTTGCCTCAAAAATAATGAAAATCGATATCTAGATCAATAACGGACGCAATGGTGAACTTTTGTATTTTTACGTTTTTCGGCTGTCGGACTGAGTTTTCGGGTCCGAACGTCTCGATAAAATTTATTTTATGTGATTTCTGGTTATTCTTGATTCCTTGATCTAACTTAGTGAAATCCGGGCCAAACGAGTGTTTACAAGTAATTTTAAAGAAATTTCGTTTTAAAAATAATCGAGTCTCGGTTTACGTCAGAAACGACACGTTATTTAAACCCGTAAAATTTCGAGAGTTAAAAACAAAAAACATGGGCCTTTTCCTTGGGTAAATCAGCTGGGCTAGGCTCATGGGAGCCCACTTTGACCAATTTGACCCATCTTAGCTTTATATTTTACAAGTAAGAAACATTTACTAACTTTCCAAACAAAAAAAAATCTATGCTTCCTTCTTTTTCTCCTGTGACCGACGAAACACCAAGGACCCCCCAAAACCTTCGATTTTTTTTAATTAAGGTAAAATAATACTAATCCTATGTCTAATTTTTGATTCTTATTCATACCCATGTGTTATTTTAAACATGCATCAAGTTTTGCATAAGGTCAAAAATCATCAAATCTTATGATTTGATGATGTTTTTGTAAAATCCTATGGTTGTTTTTGTTGCTCCAATGCATAAAACCTTATTCTGTTTGATAAAATTTTGATTTGGGTATGTTATTATGACCTAAGGCCACGAAAATTTAAGGATCAAGGAAGAAGGAATCGAGATTGTTCGTGTTTTGGTTGATTCATACTAGTTGCGAAGGTATAATCCTAACTAGTGTTTCAATTTTGATGTTATTAGCATTTTTGGATTACATAAATCTTTGATTTTGTGCTCATGGGTAAAACCCACTGAGATTGTGATCACATAGGTCATATTCTGCGTGGCGATTTAGTATAGCTTAAGTGATGCGTTATCGTGTTTAGATTACTAAAATGGAACGTTTTCTAACGTGGAAATCACCACAGAAACAAACAGGTCATGGCCAATTTTTCTTAAACACATGACCTTGTTTTTATTTGAAAAATGAATACCCACTGATGTTCTTAACAAGTGGTGAGTTGGATAGAAACGAGATGTGTCCGGATGAGCCCGGGATGGTCGTTTTACTAAACTAGGTCAAATCTGAATTTTTGCTTAAAACGTGGGTAAATTGACTTGGGTAAAAAGGTTGAATACATGATTTTATAACTTTTTACAGTAGGTACAAACATAATAAAACTTCTCTTTTTGGTTTCGTGTCAAAATCTTATACCTCTTGGGATTTATGCTCAATTTACCGAAGGGTACGAAAGACGTTTACAACTTGCTGTTTTGATAGTCTGTCACTAAAAGTGGAATTCCCGTTGATTGGAAATAGTTCTAGGGCTGTATTTACCCAACTTTTAAAGGTAAGAGAAATACCTTTACATGTCAAAAACTCTCACCTCCTGTAATATTATAGATTTTGAGATATGACCAACTCTTCACAGCCATTTTCAGAAAACTGAATTCAGTCCAATGCTTCAACATTATGCACCGAGCCCGAAACATGTTTGAAACCCGCATATAAATGCTTGGACCATAATATATGGTTTATGTCATGTTATTACAGTAGGTTCAAAGTATTTTGGTCAAATTTCATCTTAAGCATAGATCTCGCCATTGCACGCAAGTTACTTGGTCACACTATATCACGTTACTTCTAAAACGTTATTCGCTACATTGAACACTTTCTTATTATGCGTCACCATTGCATAGGTCCGTGAAGACTCCATTTTGCTCAGCTCTTTTTCCTTGTGATCAATTGCTAAAGGTGAGTACATAGCCCCTTTTCGTTATTACATATTTTTACTACTCGCGGGGTGAGAAATACACATTTATGGAACACACTCATTAATTTTTTACTTGTATGCTATTCGAGAACTTGTATGCTGCTTCCAGTGATTACTAGATACAACTATTATTGCTTACTGTGCTCAAAAGTCCCCTCATCATGAATCGTTAGTTATTTCATTACTTTGCAAAGCGCGAGTGTTATGGGTGGATCCATCGGGACTGACAATTCCCGTCCTTGTATTACGTGACGCATTTACATTTGAGGTATTACGAGTTGTTTGAGCAAACACTCACTTTAGGGGCAAATTGATTACGTTAAGGTTTCGGTTTCATGAGCTAATGCAATTATACATTTGAAAGGTATGCTGATCCCATAGCCCTTCTGAAATGATTACTTTTGATACTACTACATAATGAGTGTTGTGTTCCATACTACTTTACTTAAACCTATGTTACTCGCTCAACAATTTTTGTTGACGGTTTACGTGTTATTTCTCAGGTAGGAATGCTTAAGCTGGGACAGGAGCTCGTGGATGTGACGTGCCGACGATTCTGTAGTCCATTTTCAGTCCATGTTCAGTCAACTTTACTTTACTAATTTAAATCATCTTTTGTGTCACTTTGGGTCAAATTTCACTAAAGGTAAAGTCGGCAGAAAACGTTGTTGTAAACTTTGGGGTTATTGGCACTAAAACTAAGACTTGGATAGAAGCCTATGATGCTTCGTTTGTTATTGTATTTTTAAACAACTGGGACCGTTTTATATATAAATTTCCGCACTTTTATTTAATTAGGGATGTAATAACAGGTTTTTATTGCGAAATTTTAGTACTTATATATCAGTGTTCATGATAACATAGACGTGGCACCCCCATGATGCCTAAGTGGACCCTTCCAGTTTTCAGGGTGTTACAGATTGGTATCAAGAGCCTTGGTTATAAGGAACTAAGTCATTTTTCAAACTTGGTCTGTAACTACAAAGTTTTCAATTTTATTTTTCGAGTCTTAGTGTCAAATACAGAATCTGACAGGAACGGTCAACATCTATGGGTACTCTCTAATCCTTACTATTGCTTGAGTTATACCTATATTGAGACTTATATAATTTACTATAGTATTCATTACTTTATTCTTGTATTCTTCTGATTTTTCTATACCAACTATTTCTAACGACTTGCCTTTATCGTTTGTGCGAGTTTTCGCGATAACTCCAGTTGAGATATTCTAAGCGTTTTAGTCGATGAGATCTTTCTAAATCTCGCTTTGCTACTCATTTATGTCACCGTTTTACTTGACATTTGAACATTGCTCTAAATTTCATGTTTCATTGATTATTCTTCTTTCAACTTCGAATTATAATATTCGCTTACGTTTCGGAAACGTCATGCTCATTTTTAGCTAAACGTCTAGTTCGTAACGATTGATTGGATTACGGCTTTACGCACATAGATTTCTAATATTCTTCCTCATTTAAAATATCCTATACTTGGGAGCGCGACTTATTGATATTTCGCCTTTTCTTTGGTATCTATTATGAGTTTGGAAGAAATCGCACGCCTATGAAGTTTTTACTTCGTATATTGAAAAATTATGTCAAGAACGTTGTTCGTTTCTTTTGTTTATAGTCTTGTTGACTAGTATTCTTTAAACGCACTTCTGCCGCTACTTTCATTCATTCTTATGAAATGTGTATTTTTCGTCGTTTTGGAATTCATAAGCCATGTGCGTATACGAAGTGGTAAATAAAAATTGTTGGTGAAACAAGTTAGACAATAAGGAATTGGCGACAACTGAAAAGCTAAAAAAAATCATGATCCAAACGCCCCCTTATAAAATTTAACGTGCTGCAGAATTCTTTAGCACGCATAACGAAGTTCGAGATTTTTATAAATTTCATTTTTAGCCAAATAAAATGATAAAGCTAGTTGAGACGGTCATTTTGATATAAAATTCGACTTCTAATTCCTTATAACGAATATTTTGTGGCAATTGAAAATTTGAGAAAAATAATATTAGATAAAGTTTGCTGATGTACACGCATTTCGAGGTCCGAAATCAGGTCAAATTTTATTTTCAGTTTTACAGAATGAAAGAACTTATTTTTACGTTCGTTTTGGTTATTCGCACACCCTTCAACTCTAAATAACGAAGAAGTTATGTCGAAAACGAGTTTTTATTTTATATGAATTTTTCAAACAGCAAAATATGTATCTATAACTTCTGATCCGATTTTCAATGTAAATTTCGAACGCCTTCTGGTCCGTTTCAGCCTTCGGGCGAAACACGAAATTTGTTTGGATCGACGATTTGCATAAAATCTCTTTTGAGGTCAAGTTCTTAAAATACGATATAACGGGTCAAAACTGAAAGTCAAACCTGTGTTTTCTTGAATAAAAAGTTAAAGTTCAGCAGATTTTTACAAGGATATTTTGGTCATTTTACGTCGAGATTAAAGTCTCGGCTATAACTGAAAAGTTGTCAAAAATTTCATTTTATACAAAATCTCTTTGAGTCCGAAACGCGAAAATATAATTTAGCGGGTCAATTTGACCGAATTAGTTTTGACTAAATATATATATACAAAAATGGTAAAATTATACAGGTGACATATTGACTTGCAAAAGTTAACGAAAAATGTATAAAACTTGTGGGATGCTTTGTAAAACATAATAGCGCCTAATAAGAATTCAATTATAACGTTTTGAAATGACGAAGGAAAAGCAAAAAAAAGTCAAATGTTGCTCGCCAAATATTCAGATATTTTAACCAACATTAACACATCGTAAAGATGCCGTTCTAAAAAGAACACATCGTAAAGACTGACGGAAAATATTAATTATAAAGTGTTAAAGAAATAAAACTTTTCTTACATTTAGTAAGCACACTTCATGTTATACTAAGTAAACGAACATACTTTTGTAAGTAATAGAAAAACTCTATTAATTTACTCAAACGTTTTCAAAGTGACGAATGTTTCCAAGAATGGTAACTTCTAAAAGTGAACATTTTAATTACCGAAACTTCAAAGCGTGTTACTTTGAACACTAAAGAAAAACTCTTCATTACTTTTACTAATTTAACCTTATGCAACTTAATATGTTATAATATCGTCCTAAGTGTATAGTCGAGAACCATAATTAAACAAGACCCCAAGTTATTATATACGAACCCTAAACTTAATTTAAATTACGTCTTTCATGAGAATTGATAAGGACTCCTCGTACAAATTTAAAATGATTGACCGCGATCTGTTAAGAAGTTGCCCGCGAGAGCGATTTCTCTTTTTAACGCGTAGTAAATTAAGATTACTTTCTAACGATATTGATCATGCGTTCAATTCTTTATGAATTTAAAGACATAAAATAAAGAAAACTTGCTATATCTTTACATGCACCTAACTCTTTTATGCGTTGAAAACAATTTCATATACCAAGATGGAAAATTTACGCGATTAAGTGGTGTTTGGACAAGGAATGTTACATTGCTGTAAAAGTCATGATTTCACCAAATAACATAAAACGTACGCTTTCATGGATCCCTTTTTATATACATGTTGTATATGCCGTTATATCTTATCTCTTGTTTTGCTATTCGTGATTCGCCTCCTTAGACCGTAATTGAGACTTCTTTTCTTCGTATTCTTCATCGCAATCAATTGTCATGTACATTACGATAATTTTGGTTAAACTCTCGAAAATCCTATCATTTTGTCATCACCTTATTGATCGATTGATAAGTCACTTTTGCCATCCTCTCATGCAAAGCACTTGCTATTTTAATAGTTCTTTGTAACAATGGTTAATAAATTTGACCTTACATTGTTTTATGGGTTGATTCATCTGAATACTATACAACAATTGTTATCGTCGAAGATTTTCGAGATATTAATAATGAAAATACAACGTTTGCAAAATTGCATTATTTTCACAATTTAATGGTTTCAAACTTATCTCGAGATCTACTTTTAGAAAGGTAACATAAAAGGTGCATAGGTATATATAAGATACCCTAACACTAGTTTGACGAACTAAACGTTGCATTGCCATTCCTAATTATACGTAGTTGTGCACCTACGTATAATTTAGAAGGAGCCATGCAAAGCTTATGAGTAGTCACCTTACGATCTTGATAAGGATCAACTTTTACTCAAAATTTTTGAAAGACGAAATTTTTGTCTCATATGCAAGTAGTCCAAATTGAGAGAATCCGCATATATACCTTCATCTTCTTTTGAATAGATTCCTCATATGCGGGTACGTTTTGACTATCAACCCCACTCGAAAATGCCTTTGATTATCTCCTTGATGGACATATTGTCGACTCTTCGTCGAATTTTAGGTCACAGATTCTGGATTTGGAAGTTGTAGCATTTCGATAATTGCTTCTTTACCTACCTCTTTCGAGTTACATTCCTGCATCTTCAAAACGCCTCCAATGTGAATGAAGAGATTACCAACGAATGGGAATTTATCCACCCGAGTTTTTCGGCGTGTGTTGAACGTGCGAGCGAAAGTCACCATGATTGTTTATGACTTCCGTATGATTTACCGCCTTTAAAAAAAAATAAAAAAATTCTTTCGTCGTCATCAATTGGTGTTATCAGAAATTATTGAAAGAGGCATTGAAAATTCTTATTTTCATCGACTCGCAAGCCAACGTTTGACCACATAATTGTTTAAAGGTTTCGACCTTATGATAAATTTTGACGGATATTGTTGACATGTTATTCTACAAAATATTTTGACGGATTGCGTCATTAATGCTCCTTGAATTGAGTTGGATTCACAAAATTTTATTTTAAGTTTGCACCATTAAATTAATTCTTTTAATAAAAAGACGACTGAGATGAAGATAACCCGGTAATGTGACTCCGTGTTACGGTTACCATATTTTTTTTAACAAATACGTTCGTCGTCTGATGAAGATGTGTGATTATGTCCATTGGCCATGATGTTCATTTTCCTTTGGACTCGAAGTTATTACGTTCAAACCATGTGTTGCTTGCTTTCCAAAGCACTAACCTTGTCTTTTACTTCATTTTATCCGAGAGACGTAGTATGAATCTTATTTCGTATTCGTTTATCGATCGACGTGAAATTATTTGGACTATGAATGTCTTATGAAACGACAACTTGATTATTCCTTATTTTCCTACTGTCTTATCATTGCTATGATGATTTATCTTTTCTTTAAAGGTTTTATCGATGATCAAATCGATTTTCTCATACCGTTATCTACATACTGGCAATTGGTGACAATTGTTTTACATCCGTAAACATGTGGTTAAATTGTTAAAACCCTAACGCAAATGCATTAAGCACACCGTGAGTATCTATAAAAAGATTATAAGTTCTATTGAAAACTTTTCAAATAGGTTCATAAAGCTTTTAACTATCAAAAATGACTTTCTTAAGTTAAAGAGTTGGTTATAACCAATAATTCTTCTTAAACTCATTTTTAGTCTTTCTACCCAACTTACCATTTTCATGGTTATCTTGGAAA
The DNA here is from genome assembly GCA_025667525.1 of Glebionis coronaria. Lineage (NCBI taxonomy): Eukaryota > Viridiplantae > Streptophyta > Magnoliopsida > Asterales > Asteraceae > Glebionis > Glebionis coronaria. The sequence goes on along the minus strand of CM046875.1, from coordinate 550,934,294 downwards.
TTAATGTTTTAAGATTTTCTTACAAATGATTTGATTTCGAATCTCCGAGTCCTTGATAAATCCATATTATCGGATTTCATTAATTAAGGGCATTATAATATTTTAACACTGTAACCAAGTGAAACCTTGATTTTCATAATAAAGAGGTAAACTAGCTCCGCGTTTCGTTGGACCGTATCAACCCTTATCGACCGACGGTAACTCGCCTGCTTGTCCATCTTACTTAGTTTTCTTCAGATTTTCATCTTATTTCCACGTACTATACTTTATGTATTTCAAATGTTATTTCAATGTTTCACTGTAAAACTTTGCTACGTATTGATACAATTTAGCCGGGTGTAATTTTTATTTCTTTTGGGTACACCCCCGTTAACGAACATGATTTCTTTCTATTTATGGAAAGACAATGCTTCTTGGTTTATTACTACTTGTCATGTGATTATAGTTACGTTACTCTTAATTCAAGTATTCTTATACTCGTAACCTTCATTGTGTGCTAGTGATACTCCTCAGTATTGCATTTTATCCCCATCTTTTTCCTTCTCCAGTTGAACTCTGAGGGACCAGAGTTCCTTTACGGGGGTCGACTGTGAGAACTCGTATTTTCTGGTAAATTATTTTATACTATTTATTCCAACTCACTCGATTTTCATTGGTTATTATGATTTTTCAGTATTTCATGATTTACGAGGTCTCGTGTGAGAACGCGGATTTTAGGTAATGTTTTTACTTGTTATACGTACTTACTTACACTTTTACCATGTTCCCCATTATTTTACAGTGATTACGTGTCATCCTCGAAATTTTAGTTAAATATAAAATTCTATGGATTTCGCTAATTTACGATATTATTTGGCGAAATGCCTAAAGTTTATAATTTTAATTTCTTTGAGGTTTCATCACATTTTATATGGCTTATTATTGACTCTTTGCCTCAAAAATAATAAAAATCGATATCTAGATCAATAACGGACGCAATGGTGAACTTTTGTATTTTTACGTTTTCCGGCTGTCGGACTGAGTTTTCGGGTCCGAACGTCTCGATAAAATTTATTTTATGTGATTTTTAGTTATTCTTGATTCCTTGATCCAACTTAGTGAAATCCGGGCCAAACGAGTGTTTACGAGTAATTTTAAAGAAATTTCGTTTTAAAAATAATCGAGTCTCGGTTTACGTCAGAAACGACACGTTATTTAAACCCGTAAAATTTTGAGAGTTAAAAACAAAAAACATGGGCCTTTTCCTTGGGTAAATCAGCTGGGCTAGGCTCATGGGAGCCCAATTTGACCCATCTTAGCTTTATATTTTACAAGTAAGAAACATTTACTAACTTTCCAAACAAAAAAAAATCTATGCTTCCTTCTTTTTCTCCTGTGACCGACGAAACACCAAGGACCCCCCAAAACCTTCGATTTTTTTAATTAAGGTAAAATAATACTAATCCTATGTCTAATTTTTGATTCTTATTCATACCCATGTGTTATTTTAAACATGCATCAAGTTTTGCATAAGGTCAAAAATCATCAAATCTTATGATTTGATGATGTTTTTGTAAAATCCTATGGTTGTTTTTGTTGCTCCAATGCATAAAACCTTATTCTGTTGGATAAAATTTTGATTTGGGTATGTTATTATGACCTAAGGCCACGAAAATTTAAGGATCAAGGAAGAAGGAATCGAGATTGTTCGTGTTTTGCTTGATTCATACTAGTTGCGAAGGTATAATCCTAACTAGTGTTTCAATTTTGATGTTATTAGCATTTTTGGATTACATAAATCTTTGATTTTGTGCTCATGGGTAAAACCCACTGAGATTGTGATCACATAGGTCATATTATGACTTAGGATACTTGCGTGGCGATTTAGTATAGCTTAAGTGATGCGTTGTCGTGTTTAGATTACTAAAATGGAACGTTTTCTAACGTGGAAATCACCACGGAAACAAACAGGTCATGGCCAATTTTTCTTAAACACATGACCTTGTTTTTATTTGAAAAATGAATACCCACTGATGTTCTTAACAAGTGGTGAGTTGGATAGAAACGAGATGTGTCCGGATGAGCCCGGGATGGTCGTTTTACTAAACTAGGTCAAATCTGAATTTTTGCTTAAAACGTGGGTAAATTGACTTGGGTAAAAAGGTTGAATACATGATTTTATAACTTTTTACAGTAGGTACAAACATAATAAAACTTCTCTTTTTGGTTTCGTGTCAAAATCTTATACCTCTTGGGATTTATGCTCAATTTACCGAAGGGTACGAAAGACGTTTACAACTTGCTGTTTTGATAGTCTGTCACTAAAAGTGGAATTCCTGTTGATTGGAAATAGTTCTAGGCTGTAATTACCCAACTTTTAAAATAGAAATACCTTTACATGTCAAAAACTCTCACCTCCTGTAATATTATAGATTTTGAGATATGACCAACTCTTCACAGCTATTTTCAGAAAACTGAATTCAGTCCAATGCTTCAACATTATGCACCGAGCCCGAAACATGTTTGAAACCCGCATATAAATGCTTGGACCATAATATATGGTTAGTGTCATGTTATTACAGTAGGTTCAAAGTATTTTGGTCAAATTTCATCTTAAGCATAGGTCTCGCCATTGCACGCAAGTTACTTGGTCATACTATGTCACGTTACTTCTAAAACGTTATTTGCTACATTGAACACTTTCTTATTATGCGTCACCATTGCATAGGTCCGTGAAGACTCCATTTTGCTCAGCTCTTTTTCCTTGTGATCAATTGCTAAAGGTGAGTACATAGCCCCTTTTCGTTATTACATATTTTTACTACTCGCTGGGTGAGAAATACGCATTTATGGAACACACTCATTAATTTTTTACTTGTATGCTATTCGAGAACTTGTATGCTACTTCCAGTGATTACTAGATACAACTATTATTGCTTAGTGTGCTCAAAAGTCCCCTCATCATGAACCGTTAGTTATTTCATTACTTTGCAAAGCGCGAGTGTTATGGGTGGATCCATCGGGACTGACAATCCCCGTCCTTGTATTACGTGACGCATTTACATTTGAGGTATTACGAGTTGTTTGAGCAAACACTCACTTTAGGGGCAAATTGATTACGTTAAGGTTTCGGTTTCATGAGCTAATGCAATTATACATTTGAAAGGTATGCTGATCCCATAGCCCTTCTGAAATGATTACTTTTGATACTACTACATAATGAGTGTTGTGTTCCATACTACTTTACTTAAACCTATGTTACTCGCTCAACAATTTTTGTTGACGGTTTACGTGTTATTTCTCAGGTAGGAATGCTTAAGCTGGGACAGGAGCTTGTGGATGTGACGTGCCGACGATTCTGTAGTCCATTTTCAGTCCATGTTCAGTCAACTTTACTTTACTAATTTAAATCATCTTTTGTGTCACTTTGGGTCAAATCTCACTAAAGGTAAAGTCGGCAGAAAACGTTGTTGTAAACTTTGGGGTTATTGGCACTAAAACTAAGACTTGGGTAGAAGCCTATGATGCTTCGTTTGTTATTGTATTTTTAAACAACTGGGACCGTTTTATATATAAATTTCCGCACTTTTATTTAATTAGGGATGTAATAACAGGTTTTTATTGCGAAATTTTAGTACTTATATATCAGTGTTCATGATAACATAGACGTGGCACCCCCATGATGCCTAAGTGGACCCTTCCAGTTTTCGGGGTGTTACAGATTGGTATCAAGAGCCTTGGTTATAAGGAACTAAGTCATTTTTCAAACTTGGTCTGTAACTACAAATTTTTCAATTTTATTTTTCGAGTCTTAGTGTCAAATACAGAATCTGACAGGAACGGTCAACATCTATGGGTACTCTCTAATCCTTACTATTGCTTGAGTTATACCTATATTGAGACTTATATAATTTACTATAGTATTCATTACTTTATTCTTGTATTCTTCTGATTTTTCTATACCAACTATTTCTAACAACTTGCCTTTATCGTTTGCGCGAGTTTTCGCGATAACTCCAGTTGAGATATTCTAAGCGTTTTAGTCGATGAGATCTTTCTAAATCTCGCTTTGCTACTCATTTATGTCACCGTTTTACTTGACATTTGAACATTGCTCTAAATTCATGTTTCATTGATTATTCTTCTTTCAACTTCGAATTATAATATTCGCTTACGTTTCGGAAACGTCATGCTCATTTTTAGCTAAACGTCTAGTTCGTAACGATTGATTTGATTACGGCTTTACGCATATAGATTTCTAATATTCTTCCTCATTTAAAATATCCTATACTTGGGAGCGCGACTTATTGATATTTCGCCTTTTCTTTGGTATCTATTATGAGTTTGGAAGAAATCGCACGCCTATGAAGTTTTTACTTCGTATATTGAAAAATTATGTCAAGAACGTTGTTCGTTTCTTTTGTTTATAGTCTTGTTGACTAGTATTCTTTAAACGCACTTCTGCCGCTACTTTCATTCATTCTTATGAAATGTGTATTTTTCGTCGTTTTGGAATTCATAAGCCATGTGCGTATACGAAGTGGTAAATGAAAATTGTTGGTGAAACAAGTTAGACAACAAGGAATTGGCGACAACTGAAAAGCTAAAAAAAATCATGATCCAAACGCCCCCTTATAAAATTTAACGTGCTGCAGAATTCTTTAGCACGCATAACGAAGTTCGAGATTTTTATAAATTTCATTTTTAGCCAAATAAAATGATCAAGCTAGTTGAGACGGTCGTTTTGATATAAAATTCGACTTCTAATTCCTTATAACGAATATTTTGTGGCAATTGAAAATTGGAGAAAAATAATATTAGATAAAGTTTGCTGATGTACACGCATTTCGAGGTCCGAAATCAGGTCAAATTTTATTTTCAGTTTTACAGAATGAAAGAGCTTATTTTTACGCTCGTTTTGGTTATTCGCACACCCTTTAACTCTAAATAACGAAGAAGTTATGTCGAAAACGAGTTTTTATTTTATATGAATTTTTCAAACAGCAAAATATGTATCTATAACTTCTGATCCGATTTTCAATGTAAATTTCGAACGCCTTCTGGTCCGTTTCAGCCTTTGGGCGAAACACGAAAGTTGTTTGGATCGACGATTTGCATAAAATCTCTTTTGAAGTCAAGTTCTTAAAATACGATATAACGGGTCAAAACTGAAAGTCAAACCTGTGTTTTCTTGAATAAAAAGTCAAAGTTCAGCAGATTTTTACAAGGATATTTTGGTCATTTTACGTCGAGATTAAAGTCTCGGCTATAACTGAAAAGTTGTCAAAAATTTCATTTTATACAAAATCTCTTTGAGTCCGAAACGCGAAAATATAATTTAGCGGGTCAATTTGACCGAATTAGTTTTGACTAAATATATATACAAAAATGGTAAAATTATACAGGTGACATATTGACTTGCAAAAGTTAACGAAAAATGTATAAAACTTGTGGGATGCTATGTAAAACATAATAGCGCCTAATAAGAATTCAATTATAACGTTTTGAAATGACGAAGGAAAAGTCAAATAAAAGTCAAATGTTGCTCGCCAAATATTCAGATATTTTAACCAACATTAACACATCGTAAAGATGCTGTTCTAAAAAGAACACATCGTAAAGACTGACGGAAAATATTAATTATAAAGTGTTAAAGAAATAAAACTTTTCTTACATTTAGTAAGCACACTTCATGTTATACTAAGTAAACGAACATACTTTTGTAAGTAATAGAAAAACTCTATTAATTTACTCAAACGTTTTCAAAGTGACGAATGTTTCCAAGAATGGTAACTTCTAAAAGTGAACATTTTACTTACCGAAACCTCAAAGCGTGTTACCTTGAACAATAAAGAAAAACCCTTCATTACTTTTACTAATTTAACCTTATGCAACTTAATATGTTATCATATCGTCCTAAGTGTATAGTCGAGAACCATAATTAAACAAGACCCCAAGTTATTATATACGAACCCTAAACTTAATTTGAATTACGTCTTTCATGAGAAACTTTGATAAGGACTCCTCGTACAAATTTAAAATGATTGACCGAGATCTGTTAAGAAGTTGCCCGCGAGAGCGATTTCTCTTTTTAACGCGTAGTAAATTAAGATTACTTTCTAACGATATTGATCATGCGTTCAATTCTTTATGAATTTAAAGACATAAAATAAAGAAAACTTGCTATATCTTTACATGCACCTAACTCTTTTATGCGTTGAAAACAATTTCATATACCAAGATGGAAAATTTACGCGATTAAGTGGTGTTTGGACAAGGAATGTGATGTAGACTAAAAAACAAAGTAACAAAGATAAGTAATTGGATCTGTTGATTCAACAAGAATGCCAGAAACAATTCTGCTAATAATCGTTGATTCTGAAGAATGCCCGAAAATTAGGGTAAAACACGGCAACTCAACGGCCAATGGTTTAACTTTTATTAAACTGATAACTGTCTTGCTAGGGTTACATCAGATTCATTAAATAATGAATGCAAACAAAGAAAAACCCTAAAAATCCAACGGGCTGGACCGTAGCCCAATGACAAAGTCCAACTGAAAGTGAAAAAAAACATAAAAATGCAAAAAAAACTGATAGTAAAAAGGCTTTTCGGGCCTTGGAAAATCCGCAACCAGCTAAAAGATAGTTACAGCGTCGTCGGTCTCCTTTTTACGCACGTTTTGACAGGTCACGGACTGAAAATGGACTTAGGATGCAAAAGTTATGCCCATTTTATTAAACCCCTCTTCGTCACGCGATCTCGGGCCTCCAGAAACAAGTCAGCCCGTTCTTCAATACTTGGGCCTCCATCATTCCCCCCTGGATAAGAAAAATTCGCCCTCGAATTCCCAACTGTATCATCATCTAAAGAATCACCATGGTAAGGCAACAAGTGCTTCACATTAAAAACATCAGAACAACGAATATGACTTGGCAACTTCAAACGATAAGCATTTGAGTTCATCTTATCCACAATTTCCACTGGACCAATCTTCTTAGCAGACAATTTATTATATTCACCAACTGGAAAACGATCCTTAGTCAAAACAGCCCACACAAAGTCTCCTACTTCAAAGTCAACATGTCTCCTCTTTTGATCTGCATCCTGCTTGTACTTCGAATTAGCGCGAACCAAGTTGTCACGAACAGATTTATGAACAGCATGCAACCCCTCAACAAAATCCTGCACTTTCTTTGGAACAGACCTAGAAATCTGAGGAGTCATAAGATCAAGAGGACCACGTGGCTGAGCAGAATAAACCACCTAGAAAGGACTAAACCCAGTGCTCCGATTAACAGCATGATTATGAGCAAACTCTGCTTGATACAACTTCTGATCCCATGCCTTCACATGATCACCCACCAAACACCTTAACAGGTTACCAAGGGACCTGTTAACAACTTCGGTTTGCCCATCAGTTTGAGGATGATAAGCACTACTAAAATTGAGTTGAGTATTCACCATCTTCCACAAACTACGCCAAAAATGACTCAAAAACCTGGTGTCCCGATCAGAAACAATGGAAGAAGGTAAACCATGTAAACGGTACACATCCCTAAAGAAAAGTTGGGCTACATTAACTGCATTTGTTGTCTTCTTGCAAGGAATAAAATGAACCATCTTAGAAAAGCGATCAACAACAACAAATATGGAATCATTACCCCTTTGAGTACGAGGTAGCCCCAACACAAAATCCATGCTAATATCAACCCAGGGCTGCAAAGGAACTGGCAAAGGCATATAAAGTCCTGCATTAGTAGCCGTCCCCTTTGAAACTTGACAAATACGACACCTCTTGACGTAACGATCCACTTCCTTCCTCATAGTAGGCCAAAAATAAGAAGCTTGAACCAACTGTAAAGTGCGATCACGACCAACATGTCCTTCACCATGCAACTCCTTATTAATTTGCAAGCGAAGACTTGAATCAGGAATACAAAGTTGATTCCCTTTGAATAGGAACCCATCATGCATAACAAAATCTGTTTTCTCTCCGGATTGCAAATCCTGCAGAACAATTGAAAAGTATGGATCCACAGTCACCATGTCACGAATGACATCCAGTCCAGGAACATCAACCTGCATGGTTACAAGTAAACTACTTCTCCTGCTTAAGGCATCAGCAGCACGATTGGAAGCACCGTTTTGCGTTTCACCACAAAAGTAAATTTCTCAAGAAAAGCCAACCAACGCCTATGTTTATGTGAAACCTTATCTTGAGTACGAATATGCCTTAAGGAATCATGGTCAGTGAACAAAACAAACTCCTTATGAAACAAATAATGGCGCCAATGCTTCACAGCTTGGACCACTACATAAAACTCCAAGTCATAAGTAGAGTACCTCGACTTCGGCCCTGTCAACTTCTCGCTAAAATAGGCAACAGGCCGCCCACCCTGACTAAGAACTCCACCAATTGCAACCTTAGAAGCATCAGTATGAAGCTCAAAAACTTTAGAAAAGTCAGGCAATACCAAGATTGGCGCTGTAGTAAGCTTTTCCTTGACAACTTGAAAAGCCATCTCTGCTTCCTCCGTCCACACAAATGACTTACCCTTCATACAGTCTGTCAAAGGGGCCATAATGGAACTGAAATTAGGGATAAACCGCCTAAAGAAAGAAGCAAGACCATGGAAACTCCGAACTTCAGTAATGGTAGTTGGAGTCGGCCACTCCTGAACAGCTGCTACCTTAGATTCATCCACCTGTATGCCATCACCAGAAACAACATACCCTAAAAACAAAACTTTACGGGTCATGAACACACACTTCTTCGTGGCTGCATAAAAATTATCCTTCCAAAGCAAGGTCAAGACCTGCCTCACATGATTGACATGCTCATTATAAGAAGCACTATAAATAAGAATGTCATCAAAATAAACAACCACAAACTTGCTAATAAAAGGCCTGAGCAGTTGATTCATCACACGCATAAATGTGCTTGGTGCGTTTGATAAACCAAAAGGCATGACCAACCACTCATACAACCCTTCACGGGTCTTGAAAGCGGTCTTCCACTCGTCACCAGGTCTAAGACGAATCTGGTAATACCCACTCTTCAAATCTAGCTTCGTGAAAATGGTAGCACCACTAATCTGGTCAAGCAAATCATCAAGGCGAGGAATAGGAAACCTGTACCTCACAGTAATCTTATTGATGGCTTGACTATCAACACACATACGCCACGTACCATCCTTCTTTGGAGTCAATAGGGCAGGAACAGCATACGGGCTCATACTCTCACGAACATGACCCTTGGAAACCAGCTCCTCAACCTGCCTGCACAACTCCTCATGTTCTCCCGGGCTCATCCTATAATGTGGCCTGTTAGGCAATTGTGACCTAGGCTCTAGATCAATATGATGTTGTATGTCACGCAATGGTGGCAAACCATCAGGTAATTCATCAGGGAAAACATTAGAGAATTCCTCAAGTAAAGGGATCATAGCTTCAGGAACTTCACCGTCTTTAGAAACCTCCTTCCCTATTAATACAAAAACATCACCTCCCACCTCCAGCTCGTCTTCGAACTACGAAAGAGTTAGTAAAGTACCAGTGGGTTTATTAACTACTTCCTTAGGTTTATTTGGCATCAAATTAATCTTCACACCCCCAAATAGGAAACTATAAGTATTAGTTCTCCCATGGTGAGTTACATCACGGTCATACTCCCAAGGTCTACCTAACAACAAGTGACAAGCATCCATAGGTATCACATCACTCCAAAGATTATCCTTATAAGTTGTTCCTACAGAAAACGGAACTTGGACACGCTTGGAAACTGTTATCTCCCCACCCTTTTTAAGCCACTGTAACTTATAAGGTTTGGGACGATCTTCAGTTTTCAACCCTAATTTCTGGACTGCTCCGTCAGCTATTAAATTATCACAACTACCTGAGTCGCATACAAAAGTGCAAACCTTACCCATAATGGTACAAGTTGACTGAAAGATGTTGTGTTTGAGCCAATCATCACCATCAGCTTTAGGTGTTTAGCAGGAGCGCCTTACCACCAAATTCACCCCCACATCTCCAGACATATACTCCTCCTCATACTCAGGTTCTGCATCATAAACTACGTCTCCCACGTAGTCATCATAAGCCACATCATCATCTTCCTCAGGTTCAATAAATAACTGCCTCTTCCCAGCCTTCTTACACTCTGATTGTCGGTGACCAGGTTCACCACAGTTAAAGCACTTGAACCCACCAGTGCCGGCCGCTTTAGGAACTGGTCCAGTATTCTCACCAACTGCTTTAGCCTGAGTTGGGGCAAAACGCGATGCCGCATTACCCGAACCAGAAGCACCTGTTATTGCAGGAGAAGAAGAACTCCCCACTCGTCGGTTCTGCTTCTCAAAAGTCAATGCTCGTTGATACGCTTCAGAAAGTGTCATCGGATCAAACATGTTAACAGAATCCATGATCTGGACTCTTAAACCACCAATGTATCGAGAGACAAGCTGATCTTCTGTCTCTTGAACGTCATTCCTTGCAATTAGTTGGTAAAATTCGGTTGTGTAATCTTCAACAGACTTGGCCCCCTGTTTTAGATTCTGTAACCGCTGGTACATAATTCGCTGGTAGTTATGAGGAATAAAATTATCCCTCATGACTTTATCTTCTGCCAACTCGTGATCTTTGACTTCCCAACTCTGTTCCTTGTCAGTTTCAATTGTTGCCACCTCGCGGATGCCCGACCACGTAACTTGGTAGCGATCAACGAAACCCTTTTGTTTTCTGGAACTTCTTTGAATTCAAATACTTCTTCAACAGCAACAAGCCAATCAATAAACTCATCAGGCTTTAAGGTGTCCCCATTAAACTCGGGAATATTAACCCTCATTCCATTCTCCCAACGCCTATCATTATTCCCACTGCGATCTCTCATCCGTCGCCCTACTGATTGTTCATCATCAGACAAACCATCACCAAACGGATTTTCTTCCAGATCTGCATCTTCTTCCTCATGACGGCGATTACGAGGCCTCCTATTGCTCATCAAAGTGTTCATCTGGTCGGTCAATTGATCAAACATTTGATCGAATCGCTCCTCCATTCTCTCCATCATACGCTGCTCAAATTCCTGTTCATTCACATCGTGAATAGGCCTAGTTCTCCTTGGAGGCATCTTGATCAGGAACTTTGGCTCTGATACCAACTGATGTAGACTAAAAAACAAAGTAACAAAGATAAGTAATTGGATCTGTTGATTCAACAAGAATGCCAGAAACAATTCTGCTAATAATCGTTGATTCTGAAGAATGCCTGAAAATTAGGGTAAAACACGGCAACTCAACGGCCAATGGTTTAACTTTTATTAAACTGGTAACTGTCTTGCTAGGGTTATAGCAGATTCATTAAATAATGAATGCAAACAAAGAAAAACCCTAAAAATCCTACGGGCTGGACCGTAGCCCAATGACGAAGTCCAACTGAAAGTGAAAAAACATAAAAATGCAAAAAACTGATAGTAAAAAGGCTTTTCGGGCTTTGGAAAATCCGCAACCAGCTAACAGATGGTTACAGCGTAGTCGGTCTCCTTTTTACGCACGTTTTGACAGGTCACGGGCTGAAAACGGACTTAGGATGCAAAAGTTATGCCCATTTTACTAAACCCCTCTTCGTCACGCGATCTCGGGCCTCCAGAAACAAGTCAGCCCGTTCTTCAATACTTGGGCCTCCATCATTCCCCCCTGGATAAGAAAAATTCGCCCTCAAATTCCCAACTATATCATCATCTAAAGAATCACCATGGTAAGGCAACAAGTGCTTCACATTAAAAACATCAGAACAACGAATATGACTTGGCAACTTCAAACGATAAGCATTTGAGTTCATCTTATCCACAATTTCCACTGGACCAATCTTCTTAGCAGACAATTTATTATATTCACCAACTGAAAAACGATCCTTAGCCAAAACAGCCCACACAAAGTCTCCTACTTCAAAGTCAACATGTCTCCTCTTTTGATCTGCATCCTGCTTGTACTTCGAATTAGCGCGAACCAAGTTGTCACGAACAGATTTATGAACATCATGCAACCCCTCAACAAATCCTGCACTTTCTTTGGAACAGACCTAGAAATCTGAGGAGTCATAAGATCAAGAGGACCACGTGGCTGAGTAGAATAAACCACTTGGAAAGGACTAAACCCAGTGCTCCGATTAACAACATGATTATGAGCAAACTCTGCTTGATACAACTTCTGATCCCATGCCTTCACATGATCACCCACCAAACACCTTAACAGGTTACCAAGGGACCTGTTAACAACTTCGGTTTGCCCATCAGTTTGAGGATGATAAGCACTACTAAAATTGAGTTGAGTATTCACCATCTTCCACAAACTACGCCAAAAATGACTCAAAAACCTGGTGTCCCGATCAGAAACCATGGAAGAAGGTAAACCATGTAAACGGTACACATCCCTAAAGAAAAGTTGGGCTACATTAACTGCATCTGTTGTCTTCTTGCAAGGAATAAAATGAACCATCTTAGAAAAGCGATCAACAACAACAAATATGGAATCATTACCCCTTTGAGTACGAGGTAGCCCCAACACAAAATCCATGCTAATATCAACCCAGGGCTGCAAAGGAACTGGCAAAGGCGTATAAAGTCCTGCATTAGTAGTCGTCCCCTTTGAAACTTGACAAATACGACACCTCTTGACGTAACGATCCACTTCCTTCCTCATAGTAGGCCAAAAATAAGAAGCTTGAACCAACTGTAAAGTGCGATCACGACCAACATGTCCTTCACCATGCAACTCCTTAATAATTTGCAAGCGAAGACTTGAATCAGGAATACAAAGTTGATTCCCTTTGAATAGGAACCCATCATGCATAACAAAATCTGTTTTCTCTCCGGATTGCAAATCCTGCAGAACAATTGAAAAGTATGGATCCACAGTCACCATGTCACGAATGACATCCAGTCCAGGAACATCAACCTGCATGGTTACAAGTAAACTACTTCTCCTACTTAAGGCATCAGCAGCACGATTGGAAGCACCCGTTTTGCGTTTCACCACAAAAGTAAATTTCTCAAGAAAAGCCAACCAACGCCCATGTTTATGTGAAACCTTATCTTGAGTACGAATATGCCTTAAGGAATCATGGTCAGTGAACAAAACAAACTCCTTATGAAACAAATAATGGCGTCAATGCTTCACAGCTTGGACCACTGCATAAAACTCCAAGTCATAAGTAGAGTACCTCGACTTCGGCCCTGTCAACTTCTCGCTAAAATAGGCAACAGGCCACCCACCCTGACTAAGAACTCCACCAATTGCAACCTTAGAAGCATCAGTATGAAGCTCAAAAACTTTAGAAAAGTCAGGCAATACCAAGATTGGCGCTGTAGTAAGCTTTTCCTTGACAACCTGAAAAGCCATCTCTGCTTCCTCCGTCCACACAAATGACTTACCCTTCATACAGTCTGTCAAAGGGGCCATAATGGAACTGAAATTAGGGATAAACCGCCTATAGAAAGAAGCAAGACCATGGAAACTCCGAACTTCAGTAATGGTAGTTGGAGTAGGCCACTCCTGAACAGCTGCTACCTTAGATTCATCCACCTGTATGCCATCACCAGAAACAACATACCCTAAAAACAAAACTTTAGGGGTCATGAACACACACTTCTTCGTGGCTGCATAAAAATTATCCTTCTGAAGCAAGGTCAAGACCTGCCTTACATGATTGACATGCTCATTATAAGAAGCACTATAAATAAGAATGTCATCAAAATAAACAACCACAAACTTGCCAATAAAAGGCCTGAGCAGTTGATTCATCACACGCATAAATGTGCTTGGTGCGTTTGATAAACCAAAAGGCATGACCAACCAATCATACAACCCTTCACGGGTCTTGAAAGCGGTCTTCCACTCGTCACCAGGTCTAAGACGAATCTGGTAATACCCACTCTTCAAATCTAGCTTCGTGAAAATGGTAGCACCACTAATCTGGTCAAGCAAATCATCAAGGCGAGAAATAGGAAACCTGTACCTCACAGTAATCTTATTGATGGCTCGACTATCAACACACATATGCCACGTACCATCCTTCTTTGGAGTCAATAGGGCAAGAATAGCACACGGGCTCATACTCTCACGAACATGACCCTTGGAAACCAGCTCCTCAACCTGCCTGCGCAACTCCTCATGTTCTCCCGGGCTCATCCTATAATGTGGCCTGGTAGGCAACTGTGACCCAGGCTCTAGATCAATATGATGTTGTATGTCACGCAATGGTGGCAAACCATCAGGTAATTCATCAGGGAAAACATTAGAGAATTCCTCAAGTAAAGGGATCATAGCTTCAGGAACTTCACCGTCTTCAGATACCTCCTTCCCTATTAATACAAAAACATCACCTCCCACCTCCAGCTCGTCTTCGAACTGCGAAAGAGTTAGTAAAGTACCAGTGGGTTTATTAACTACTTCCTTAGGTTTATTTGGCATCAAAGTAATCTTCACACCCCCAAATAGGAAACTATAAGTATTAGTTCTCCCATGGTGAGTTACATCACGGTCATACTCCCAAGGTCTACCTAACAACAAGTGACAAGCATCCATAGGTATCACATCACACCAAAGATTATCCTTATAAGTTGTTCCTACAGAAAACGGAACTTGGACACGCTTGGAAACTGTTATCTCCCCACCCTTTTTAAGCCACTGTAACTTATAAGGTTTTGGACGATCTTCAGTTTTCAACCCTAATTTCTGGACTGCTCCTTCAGCTATTAAATTATCACAACTACCTGAGTCGCATACAAAAGTGCAAACCTTACCCATAATGGTACAAGTTGACTGAAAGATGTTGTGTTTGAGCCAATCATCACCATCAGCTTTAGGTGTTTAGCAGGAGCGCCTTACCACCAAATTCACCCCCACATCTCCAGACACATACTCCTCCTCATACTCAGGTTCTGCATCATAAACTGTGTCTCCCACGTAGTCATCATAAGCCACATCATCATCTTCCTCAGGTTCAATAAATAACTGCCTCTTCCCAGCCTTCTTACACTCTGATTGTCGGTGACCAGGTTCACCACAGTTAAAGCACTTGAACCCACTAGTGCCGGCCGCTTTGGGAACTGGTCCAGTATTCTCACCAACT
Source organism: Glebionis coronaria (assembly GCA_025667525.1). Taxonomy (NCBI): domain Eukaryota; kingdom Viridiplantae; phylum Streptophyta; class Magnoliopsida; order Asterales; family Asteraceae; genus Glebionis; species Glebionis coronaria. The sequence goes on along the minus strand of CM046875.1, from coordinate 550,919,180 downwards.
GCTTTAGCCTGAGTTGGGGCAAAACGCGATGCCGCATTACCCGAACCAGAAGCACCTGTTATTGCAGGATAAGAAGAACTCCCCACTCGTCGGTTCTGCTTATCAAAAGTCAATGCTCGTTGATACGCTTCAGAAAGTGTCATCGGATCAAACATGTTTACAGAATCCATGATCTGGACTCTTAAACCACCAATGTATCGAGAGACAAGCTGATCTTCTGTCTCTTGAACGTCATTCCTTGCAATTAGTTGGTAAAATTCGGTCGTGTAATCTTCAACAGACTTGGCCCCCTGTTTTAGATTCTGTAACCGCTGGTACATCATTCGCTGGTAGTTATGAGGAATAAAATTATCCCTCATGACTTTCTTCATATTCTGCCAACTCGTGATCTTTGACTTCCCAACTCTGTTCCTTGTCAGTTTCAATTGTTGCCACCACGCGGATGCCCGACCACGTAATTTGGTAGCGATCAACGAAACCCTTTTGTTTTCTGGAACTTCTTTGAATTCAAATACTTCTTCAACAGCAACAAGCCAATCAATAAACTCATCAGGCTTTAAAGTGTCCCCATTAAACTCGGGAATATTAACCCTCATTCCAGTCTCCCAACGCCTATCATTATTCCCACTGCGATCTCTCATCCGTCGCCCTACTGATTGTTTATCATCAGACAAACCATCACCAAACGGATTTTCTTCCAGATCTGCATCTTCTTCATCATGAGGCGATTACGAGGCCTCCTATTGCTCATCAAAGTGTTCATCTGGTCGGTCAATTGATCAAACATTTGATCGAATCGCTCCTCCATTCTCTCCATCATACGCTGCTCAAATTCCTGTTCATTCACATCGTGAATAGGCCCAGTTCTCCTTGGAGGCATCTTGATCAGGAACTTTGGCTCTGATACCAACTGATGTAGACTAAAAAACAAAGTAACAAAGATAAGAAATTGGATCTGTTGATTCAACAAGAATGCCAGAAACAATTCTGCTAATAATCGTTGATTCTGAAGAATGCCCGAAAATTAGGGTAAAACACGGCAACTCAACGACCAATGGTTTAACTTTTATTAAATTGATAACGGTCTTGCTAGGGTTACAACAGATTCATTAAATAATGAATGCAAACAAAGAAAAACCCTAAAAATCCAACGGGCTGGACCGTAGCCCAATGACAAAGTCCAACTGAAAGTGAAAAAACATAAAAATGCAAAAAACTGATAGTAAAAAGGCTTTTCGGGCTTTGGAAAATCCGCAACCAGCTAACAAATGGTTACAGAGTAGTCGGTCTCCTTTTTACGCACGTTTTGACAGGTCACGGGCTGAAAACGGACTTAGGATGCAAAAGTTATGCCCATTTTACTAAACCCCTCTTCGTCACGCGATCTCGGGCCTCCAGAAACAAGTCAGCCCCCCGTTCTTCAATACTTGGGCCTCCATCAGAATGTTAAATTGTTGTAAAAGTCATGATTTCACCAAATAACATAAAACGTACGCTTTCACGGATCCCTTTTTATATACATGTTGTATATGCCGTTATATCTTATCTCTTGTTTTGCTATTCGTGATTCGCCTCCTTAGACCGCAATTGAGACTTCTTTTCTTCGTATTCTTCATCGCAATCAATTGTCATGTACATTACGATAATTTTGGTTAAACTCTCGAAAATCCTATCATTTTGTCATCACCTTATTGATCGATTGATAAGTCACTTTTGCCATCCTCTCATGCAAACCACTTGCTATTTTAATAGTTCTTTGTAACAATGGTTAATAAATTTGACCTTACATTGTTTTATGGGTTGATTCATCTGAATACTATACAACAATTGTTATCGCCGAAGATTTTCGAGATATTAATAATGAAAATACAACGTTTGCAAAATTGCATTATTTTCACAATTTAATGGTTTCAAATTTATCTCGAGATCTACTTTTAGAAAGGTAACATAAAAGGTGCATAGGTATATATAAGATACCCTAACACTAGTTTGACGAACTAAACGTTGCATTGCCATTCCTAATTATACGTAGTTGTGCACCTACGTATAATTTAGAAGGAGCCATGCAAAGCTTATGAGTAGTCACCTTACGATCTTGATAAGGATCAACTTTTACTCAAAAATTTTGAAAGACGAAATTTTTGTCTCATATGCAAGTAGTCCAAATTGAGAGAATCCGCATATATACCTTCATCTTCTTTTGAATAGATTCCTCATATACGGGTACGTTTTGACTATCAACCCCACTCGAAAATGCCTTTGATTATCTCCTTGATGGACATATTGTCGACTCTTCGTCGAATTTTCGGTCACAGATTCTGGATTTGGAAGTTGTAGCATTTCGATAATTGCTTCTTTACCTACCTCTTTCGAGTTACATTCCTACATCTTCGAAACGCCTCCAATGTGAATGAAGAGATTACTAACGAATGGGAATTTATCCACCCGAGTTTTTTGGCGTTTGTTGAACGTGCGAGCGAAAGTCACCATGATTGTTTATGACTTCCGTATGATTTACCGCCTTTAAAAAAAATAAAAAAATTATTTCGTCGTCATCAATTGGTGTTATCAGAAATTATTGAAAGAGGCATTGAAAATTCTTATTTTCGTCGACTCGCAAGCCAACGTTTGACCACATAATTGTATAAAGGTTTCGACCTTATAATAAATTTTGACGAATATTGTTGATATGTTATTCTACAAAACATTTTGACGGATTGCGTCATTAATGCTCCTTGACTTGAGTTGGATTCACAAAATTTTATTTTAAGTTTGCACCATTAAATTAATTCTTTTAATAAAAAGACGACTGAGATGAAGATAACCCGGTAATGTGACTCCGTGTTACGGTTGCCATATTTTTTTTAACAAATACGTTCGTCGTCTGATGAAGATGTGTGATTATGTCCATTGGCCATGATGTTCATTTTCCTTTGGACTCGAAGTTATTACGTTCAAACCATGTGTTGCTTGCTTTCCAAAGCACTAACCTTGTCTTTTACTTCATTTTATCCGAGAGACGTAGTATGAATCTTATTTCGTATTCGTTTATCGATCGACGTGAAATTATTTGGACTATGAATGTCTTATGAAACGACAACTTGATTATTCCTTATTTTCCTACTGTCTTATCATTGCTATGATGATTTATCTTTTCTTTAAAGGTTTTATCGATGATCAAATCGATTTTCTCATACCGTTATCTACATACTGGCAATTGGTGACAATTGTTTTACATCCGTAAACATGTGGTTAAATTGTTAAAACCCTAACGCAAATGCATTAAGCACACCGTGAGTATCTATAAAAAGATTATAAGTTCTATTGAAAACTTTTTGAATAGGTTCATAAAGCTTTTAACTATCAAAAATGACTTTCTTAAGTTAAAGAGTTGGTTATAACCAAGAATACTTCTTAAACTCATTTTTAGTCTTTCTACCCAACTTACCATTTTCATGGTTATCTTGGAAATTAATGTTTTAAGATTTTCTTACAAATGATTTGATTTCGAATCTCCGAGTCCTTGATAAATCCATATTATCGGATTTCATTAATTAAGGGCATTATAATATTTTAACACTGTAATCTAGTGAAACCTTGATTTTCATAATAAAGAGGTAAATTAGCTCCGCGTTTCGTTGGACCGTATCAACCCTTATCGACCGACGGTAACTCGCCTGCTTGTCCATCTTACTTAGTTTTCTTCAGATTTTCATCTTATTTCCACGTACTATACTTTATGTATTTCGGATGTTATTTCAATGTTTCACTGTAAAACTTTGCTACGTATTGATACAATTTAGCCGGGTGTAATTTTTATTTCTTTTGGGTACACCCCCATTAACGAACATGATTTCTTTCTATTTATGGAAAGACAATGCTTCTTGGTTTATTACTACTTGTCATGTGATTATAGTTACATTACTCTTAATTCCAGTATTCTTATACTCGTAACCTTCATTGTGTGCTAGTGATACTCCTCAGTATTGCATTTTATCCCCATCTTTTTCCTTCTCCAGTTTAACTCTGAGGGACCAGAGTTCCTTTACGGGGGTCGACTGTGAGAACTCGTATTTTCTGGTAAATTATTTTATACTATTTATTCCAACTCACTCGATTTTCATTGGTTATTATGATTTTTAAGTATTTCATGATTTACGAGGTCTCGTGTGAGAACGCGGATTTTAGGTAATTTTTTTTACTTGTTATACGTACTTACTTACACTTTTACCATATTCCCCATTATTTTACAGTGATTACGTGTCATCCTGTAAAACTTTGCTACGTATTGATACAATTTAGCCAGGTGTAATTTTTATTTCTTTTGGGTACACCCCCGTTAACGAACATGATTTCTTTCTATTTATGGAAAGACAATGCTTCTTGGTTTATTACTACTTGTCATGTGATTATAGTTATGTTACTCTTAATTCCAGTATTCTTATACTCGTAACCTTCATTGTGTGCTAGTGATACTCCTCAGTATTGCATTTTATCCCCATCTTTTTCCTTCTCCAGTTGAACTCTGAGGGACCAGAGTTCCTTTACGGGGGTCGACTGTGAGAACTCGTATTTTCTGGTAAATTATTTTATACTATTTATTCCAACTCACTCGATTTTCATTGGTTATTATGATTTTTCAGTATTTCATGATTTACGAGGTCTCGTGTGAGAACGCGGATTTTAGGTAATTTTTTTTACTTGTTATACGTACTTACTTACACTTTTACCATATTCCCCATTATTTTACAGTGATTACGTGTCATCCTCGAAATTTTAGTTAAATATAAAATTCTATGGATTTCGCTAATTTACGATATTATTTGGCGAAATGCCTAAAGTTTATAATTTTAATTTCTTTGAGGTTTCATCACATTTTATATGGCTTATTATTGACTCTTTGCCTCAAAAATAATAAAAATCGATATCTATATCAATAACGGACGCAATGGTGAACTTTTGTATTTTTATGTTTTCTGGCTGTCGGACTGAGTTTTCGGGTCCGAACGTCTCGATAAAATTTATTTAATGTGATTTCTAGTTATTCTTGATTCCTTGATCCAACTTAGTGAAATCCGGGCCAAACGAGTGTTTACGAGTAATTTTAAAGAAATTTCGTTTTAAAAATAATCGAGTCTCGCTTTACGTCAGAAACGACACGTTATTTAAACCCGTAAAATTTCGAGAGTTAAAAATAAAAAACATGGGCCTTTTCCTTGGGTAAATCAGCTGGGCTAGGCTCATGGGAGCCCAATTTGACCCATCTTAGCTTTATATTTTACAAGTAAGAAACATTTACTAACTTTCCAAACAAAAAAAAATCTCCGCTTCCTTCTTTTTCTCCTGTGACCGAAGAAACACCAAGGACCCCCCAAAACCTTCGATTTTTTTAATTAAGGTAAAATAATACTAATCCTATGTCTAATTTTTGATTCTTATTCATACCCATGTGTTATTTTAAACATGCATCAAGTTTTGCATAAGGTCAAAAATCATCAAATCTTATGATTTGATGATGTTTTTGTAAAATCCTATGGTTGTTTTTGTTGCTCCAATGCATAAAACCTTATTCTGTTGGATAAAATTTTGATTTGGGTATGTTATTATGACCTAAGGCCACGAAAATTTAAGGATCAAGGAAGAAGGAATCGAGATTGTTCGTGCTTTGGTTGATTCATACTAGTTGCGAAGGTATAATCCTAACTAGTGTTTCAATTTTGATGTTATTAGCATTTTTGGATTACATAAATCTTTGATTTTGTGCTCATGGGTAAAACCCACTGAGATTGTGATCACATAGGTCATATTATGACTTAGGATACTTGTGTGGCGATTTAGTATAGCTTAAGTGATGCGTTGTCGTGTTTAGATTACTAAAATGGAACGTTTTCTAACGTGGAAATCACCACAGAAACAAACAGGTCATGGCCAATTTTTCTTAGACACATGACCTTGTTTTTATTTGAAAAATAAATACCCACTGATGTTCTTAACAAGTGGTGAGTTGGATAGAAACGAGATGTGTCCGGATGAGCCCGGGATGGTCGTTTTACTAAACTAGGTCAAATCTGAATTTTTGCTTAAAACGTGGGTAAATTGACTTGGGTAAAAAGGTTGAATACATGATTTTATAACTTTTTACAGTAGGTACAAACATAATAAAACTTCTCTTTTTGGTTTCGTGTCAAAATCTTATACCTCTTGGGATTTATGCTCAATTTACCGAAGGGTACGAAAGACGTTTACAACTTGCTGTTTTGATAGTCTGTCACTAAAAGTGGAATTCCCGTTGATTGGAAATAGTTCTAGGGCTGTAATTACCCAACTTTTAAAGGTAAGATAAATACCTTTACATGTCAAAAACTCTCACCTCCTGTAATATTATAGATTTTAAAATATGACCAACTTTTCACAGCCATTTTCAGAAAACTGAATTCAGTCCAATGCTTCAACATTATGCACCGAGCCCGAAACATGTTTGAAACCCCCATATAAATGCTTGGACCATAATATATGGTTAATGTCATGTTATTACAGTAGGTTCAAAGTATTTTGGTCAAATTTCATCTTAAGCATAGGTCTCGCCATTGCACGCAAGTTACTTGGTCATACTATGTCACGTTACTTCTAAAACGTTATTTGCTACATTGAACACTTTCTTATTATGCGTCACCATTGCATAGGTCCGTGAAGACTCCATTTTGCTCAGCCCTTTTTCCTTGTGATCAATTGCTAAAGGTGAGTACATAGCCCCTTTTCGTTATTACATATTTTTACTACTCGCGGGGTGAGAAATACACATTTATGGAACACACTCATTAATTTTTTACTTGTATGCTATTCGAGAACTTGTATGCTGCTTCCAGTGATTACTAGATACAACTATTATTGCTTAGTGTGCTCAAAAGTCCCCTCATCATGAACCGTTAGTTATTTCATTACTTTGCAAAGCGCGAGTGTTATGGGTGGATCCATCGGGACTGACAATCCTCGTCCTTGTATTACGTGACGCATTTACATTTGAGGTATTACGAGTTGTTTGAGCAAACACTCACTTTAGGGGCAAATTGATTACGTTAAGGTTTCGGTTTCATGAGCTAATGCAATTATACATTTGAAAGGTATGCTGATGCCATAGCCCTTCTGAAATGATTACTTTTGATACTACTACATAATGAGTGTTGTGTTCCATACTACTTTACTTAAACCTATGTTACTCGCTCAACAATTTTTGTTGACGGTTTAAGTGTTATTTCTCAGGTAGGAATGCTTAAGCTGGGACAGGAGCTCGTGGATGTGACGTGCCGACGATTATGTAGTCCATTTTCAGTCCATGTTCAGTCAACTTTACTTTACTAATTTAAATCATCTTTTGTGTCACTGTGGGTCAAATCTCACTAAAGGTAAAGTCGGCAGAAAATGTTGTTGTAAACTTTGGGGTTATTGGCACTAAAACTAAGACTTGGATAGAAGCCTATGATGCTTCGTTTGTTATTGTATTTTTAAACAACTGGGACCATTTTATATATAAATTTCCGCACTTTTATTTAATTAGGGATGTAATAGCAGGTTTTTATTGCGAAATTTTAGTACTTATATATCAAAATAACGGGATTGTGCTGTAAAATCCCTGATTTTATCCTATTGACTTTGTCAACTGTTGTACTACTTATTTATGAAATTTATATAATTTCACCTTTCTATGTTTTATTATTAAGCATATACCTTTTGTCATATTATTTATCCCATTTATTTTATATTAATGTGGACCTTTAGTCATGTATTGACTACCCTGGCAACTGACTGGCCACCTGACTTATTAATGAACTCATCACCTTAGTACATATTTTAAGATAAGTAACCTTACTTAATTTATTTATTAAGTACTTGAATTATTTTTATATGTATATATTTACATATAATACTTAAAAGGAATAAACACCTAACACTCTAAATATAATGTACACTATTTTAACAAGTGTCATTTATTTATTTTCTTCAAGTAAATACTTACAAGGATATATTTTATACACTTTCATTAAATTATCTAAGAGCTTCCACAAAAATACCTACAACACCACAAGTACCTATAATAATATACAAAGGCTATTATTATCATACAACACTTGGCAAAATTTACCCAAAACCCTTCCCCAAGCATATGTTAGACGTGTATGTGCATGCATGCATACAATGCCATCATTTGATTCAACTAGCTACAAGTAACCTATGTAATCATGCACTCCACTAATACCCTATACTAACACATGCATAAACCATGTCTTACTTACACCTAACCATGCTTTACTTACACCAAAGCACTCTTAGGCACTTACACACTCAACCACCATGCAACCTACTATACTTGTAAGTTTTTGTCCCCCACTTTGACTTGTAAACACACGGCTAAAACACCAAAAGGGAAGAAAGTGGACTTTCTAGTTTAGGCATGTGTCAAAATACTTGGAAGATATTTCAAATCCAACCAAAATCCTTTGATATCTTTAGTACTAGGTACTAAGATTACATTTGATCTCTCTCTCTCTTGTTTATAGGCCGAAACACACACACTTCACACAACACAAAACATTTCCTAAATCTCACTCCATCTCTCTCTCAACTCACGGTTACTATACCTTCACCACCATTTTTAAACCTCCAAAGTTTACTACTACATCCATACTATGTCTTCTACAACCTAAAGGCTAATCCTAAGATCAACCTACAAGAAACCTTAATCCTTGAAGCCACAAAGAAGCCCTAGACGCCTCACTTGAAGCCCACGGCATGCATTTGTATTCCTAGACCTCCATTGTTGAAAGCTTGTCACTTGTTTCTACCTATTCTCATATCATTCCTAAACCTAACTAAACAAGTAAGTCCAAGTCAAAACCTATCTTTTTCAATACATTACATTCATATATATTTATGTGTACATGTTTATTATGGTAAAGTTAACATTTAAACAAACATGGAAACCCTAAAAACCAAGATAAAACCCACGGCTAATTTTTATATATAGTAAGACTTGATGTAAAAACTTGTCAACTTGGAAGAACACATTAACATAATCTTGTTTAACTTGTAAAATCATGAAAACCTAACCATGCAAATAAAATGGGACGTGAGCTTTAAAGCTCATATGATGATTTTTAGTGACCTTATAATATTTAGATACAACTAGAAATATTAGCTTCATGTTATTAGGTGCCTTAAAATATTAAGATCACTATTAGGCCTTATAGGATTAGTTTAAGCACTATAATACTTTTCCTAGATAAATAATCACCTTTATTAAATAAATGTTTTATAAAACTCTTAGTGTCAAAGTTATGATTTTATAAAGTTACATACTAAAAAGAAATATAGATCTATAATCATTTTGGATTTAAATAATAGATCTAAGAAGTTTTGAAACTAAAATAATATATACATAAATTTTCGGATTAAAAATAGCTTATATGATACTTTTGGACTAAATTGTAAATTTATAAAGTATAAGGGAGCTAAATGAATAAGTATAGAACTTGATATTTCAAAAACATAAACATTAAACCACTTTTAAAAACATGCCGAGAGTCTAGGGGTGTGTTTTGCACATATCCGAAACTTTGTAAAGTTAAAAAGGACTAAAAAGTGATTACTAAATTACTAGGGTGAGTTGTGTAAATTTTGGAAAGTCTAAGGACCACTTTGGACACAAGCCGTGACCTAAAATAAACATTAGGGACTAATAGTGTCAAGTTACTAAACTTAATACAACACTAAGCAACCCTAGGGACTAATCTTGCCTAAAGCCGAAACATAATCAACCCCTAGGGGGCATAATTGTAACTTATAATAAACCCTAATACTAGCCGAAACTTCAAGGACTAAAACTGCCATTAAGTGAAACTCTTATAAGCCCTAGAATATGCCGTATACTATAAGGACCAAAATGGACATTTTATGAAACTTTAAGAAACCCTAGTTGCACGTGTAACTAGGAGGGACCAAAACTGTAAATACTTGAAAGATTTAGAAACCCTAGGGGTATAAAAGTAATTTAATCGCGAGTATCCGTTTATTAAAAGGACTAAAACGTACTTTTATACAATTATTACGAACCTTAAAAACCTTATATATTTTAAGTCATTTATTTAAACGTAAAACTTGAATAAATGTAACAATTGTTATTTTCAAACCTATAATTTAATAAATGTAAATCTTACGTAAATATGGATTTTAAATAAATGTCATACAATTATAAACCTTATTTATATATTAAATATAAATTGTAAATGGTTAACTTATAAAATAAATATGTTAATTATATTTATTTTCCTATCGCTTTAAATATATATAAAGCCATCCTATATGAATATTTAAAGTGTTTTATAATAACGTAAGTACAAAATATTAATTAAGCGAATTAATAAATTAAACCTTATTATTTGTTTTACACCTAAAATAAATACTATTATAACTTGTACTTCGACGAACAAATTTCAAGTATTATTATTAAATACTTAAACCCGTTTAAACATGTACAGATTTATTCTGGAACTTTTATGCATTTATATTATGCATTTACTGAGACCTTATAATTATTTAGGTCATTGACTGTATCGTGAGCATCCCTATCAGACTTATCTATTGACTTATTGCCGTACGATTGAGGTGAGTTCATGGCCCCACTTTTATATATTGACAAACTTTTAAACTCTTTTATGGGGAAGAAAACATGCAACATATTTTATTTTATGGACGTAAACTGAACTGCAAAACCTTTGATTACAATGCCTATTGTAGATGAACCCGCATGACCCGTGCATCCGAAACTGTTAGAATTTTTGAATTGCCTGAATGTTATAAATAGATCTATTTGGGATTGACCGTCCCCATCTGGGTGAGTCATGCTCACTGTGCCTAGGCCAGGACAACAGATGTTTCACATGTCAGTACATTATTATTTATGGGTGCTTTGATAATGATAAGGCGAAGGGCCCTTATTTGTTAAGGGCTTAACTGTCAAGCTTCAGTTTCGGGCAATATGGAAATGTAATTACTTTTAAGTATTAATGCTTTGTGCATTACTACTTCAGTGAATGTTTATATGTCCAAACTTATTTTAATTACACCTGTGAATTCACCAACTTTATGTTGACTTTCTAAGCATGTTTTCTCAGGAAACTAAAGCAGGTATTGGTGTGCATGGAGTCAAGCATCATGATAGGCTGCATTTATCGAGCTCATCTGGGGTTTTATAAACCGGGGAATAATTCAAACTACTGAATATTGTTTAAGACTTGTTTTAAGAACATTTGCACTTTTAATCATGTAATAAATGTAAGGATAATCTTTTATCTGTCGCTCTATAATCTGTCTGCTGTTGATCCACCTACGTGACACCCAAATATTATTTCCGCTGCATTTGACTCAATTTGGGGGCGTCACAACATAGACGTGGCACCCCCATGATGCCTAAGTGGACCCTTCCAGTTTTCGGGGTGTTACATCTCGCACCCCTATCTCACTCACTATTTGTCTCTTTCTCTAAAAAGATCTCATCACAGATCTAATCTGATGGACATCTCTCTCTCTCTCTCAAAAGATATAATTAGCAGCTCTGATGGACATATTAAAGTGGGTTGAAAGCCGTAATTTCTTGGGTTTGATGGAAACCCTATATTATTAGGTTTGATAGAACCCTAATTTTTGATGAGGTTTAGCACTTAAATGGTATGCTTTGCTTCTGGGTTTGTGAGTTTTCTGTTTTTAATTTAACTCGACGCTACTTTTGTTCTCCTATTTGGTTTAATGATTTTCAGGGGCTGTGAGAGAGGGCGATACATTTTAAGATTGGTTTGTGAGATGATATAATGTTCAATTATTATGGCTTTTCTTGGGGCTTTTTATTGTTTGACACCATTGGTTTAACCCGTCGCTTGGCATGGCAGGTCTTTGGAACTGCAGCCGCGACGGGTTGACCATTTGTTTGTGTTGCTGGTACGAACTGATTCTAGCTTTGTGACTTTTTCAATGTTCATAAGCCTGATAAGTTGATAAAGTGATAAACACGCAATGTTCATTGTCCTGGTTAACTCATAAAGTGATAAATACGAGTGTTGTATTTTAGGCTCATTTGATACGCTGTCAGTTTCGTTTTCGTTCTACAAGGCATACAGTGATACTCACGGGTGTTTGACATTAATAGTATCGATTGGTGTTGTTGTAGACACTGGTGAAACTGTATATGAAATTACGTTTTGTGGTTGATGGATCGTGTTAGGGCAAAACCGGCTCGCATCTTGGCAAGGCAGCACGACGTTGTGTTAGCAGGCATGACGGGTCGGATATCCTTACATCCACTTTCCCCTCATTTGTTTCACAAAGTAATCATGTTAGAGCAAATTCGGCCCGCTTCTTGGCAAGGCAGCACGACGTTGTGTTAGAAACCATGGCGTATATCCAGTTTCCGCTCTTTTTGTTCACAAAGTGACTATGAAAAGTATCCTCATCTTGGTCCAGTTGTGTGGTTTTTGAATAAGCTCATAAGCTGTTAAATGTGTAGCCTTTAAAATAAGGTGGTGTTTGTTTCTGGTTATATTGTCGCGGCTTATGGGTTATTGGAAAATAAGCTATAAAAAGTACGCTCATGAAACATAGCTCTAAAGTCGCGAATGCTAATTGTAATGATGATAATATTTAAGCCTCTATAATCCTATTCGGTTAGAATTCAGATTATGTGCCTCATGGCGAGGCAAGCTTGCTGAGCTTGCAGCCATATGGTGGCCGTAATTTCATATCTGATTAGTCACTTATCTGAGCCTCCACATAATTACGTTCTTCATTCAGATTAAATAAGTTGATACACGCTGAGATTAAAGAGGTTGATGGCGATTCTTCACCTAGGTATGTTTCAGAGATGCTATTCGGACGATAATGTAACATCATTTGATATATAAATGAACACGCTCTAGCTGTTTTTTGTGATATGTTTTGTTGGTACAGATATTGGGGTACCAAAGAATCGGGGGAGGAGCTGAAACTGATATCGATCAGCCATAAATGCATCATGGAGGTTCAGGAGCTATGGACGGACGTCAAGAAGAGGATAAGGGCGTCGTAGAGGGTTATAAGCATTACTTATGTTACAGATATTAGATTCGGGTAAGGTTTCTTTCGTGTTCTTTTAGGAGAAAGTATATTTAAGTATTCCGAGCTTCGTAAATCGATTGTGTACAAAAGAATTGGTCGACTTTCCAATTATTGTGAAACAGTAGTAGTAAAGGGGTAACATAGGTCATTTTTAACAGGTGTCACTGGACATCTTTTAGTGGGAGTTTGACTAACTTTTTGGGTTGAAGATATAAGGGGTCAGGTGGTCCGCTCTTAGCAGGTGTTTGGATGGCGTTTAGTCGAAGTTTGGGTAACTTTTTTCCCTGGTTCAAAATAGCAGCAGTAAAAGACTATCTGATCAGGGTTGGACTTTTGCACTTTTGCGAATGTTGCAATGCAAAGCAAACTGGTCTTGATGTCAACGACAACATCATTCCCTACGATTGCTTTTGCAGCGGCTTACACTGTACCTGCAGGTCCCCCCAACGACACCGTTCTCAAAGTATACATTAGTATTACTAGAGAATGCGAAAGCCGACATCTTATGTCATTTTTTCAGTGCCTGAAGATAGAAACAAAACATCTCTTTTAAAAACAATTTTTATCAGAATTACTGCAAGATTTTGGATTTCTTTTAGTAGTGTTATTATATATGCGGGTCTAATTTGTTTAATTTTCTAGCGTTGCAGACTGAACTCGCCATGGGTAGGAATCGCTGGTACGCAACAAGCTGGTAGCTGTACATTTCAGAATTGCAGCTGGAGCAAGTGCACCATCTTTCACTGATGTTGTCGCCTTATTGAATGGTAAACTGGTTTTAATGGTGTATATAATCCATATAGGCCGTTGAGTTTTCTAGGTAAACTAAAATACCCTTTACACGAACTATGTGTCTGTTGAATAAAATTTGTATTTGCATGAGGCATAAGTTTGCAATCCCAAACACGCCTTAAATTGTCATTTGCAAGCTGTGTGCGTGAAATCGCGGCTCTTTCTATAATTAATTGTTAGAAATACGTTTTTACGTATATTAGAAGTATCGGTCACTCCACAAATATTATTAATGTTGTAATAGCTCGTAGTTAGTGTTACTTATTAAGTTAAGTAAGAAACCGACCCATGGGCTTGTCATGGGTCGGCCCAAGCCCAAATAAGGGCCTTGGATATAAATACCCCTTTCCACCATGGAAAGGGGTTGGTTGTTGATCATTACACTTTTCATTTGAATAAAAATACACATAGTTTCTCTCTCACTTTCTCTCTCTAGTTTTTCTCTCTAGAAATCATCAACCCACTTCATAGATTCATAGGTTATCAAGATTCTACATTTGGTATCAAGAGTTATGGGGTGATTTAAGGTAATGGTTTGTGTTGTTATTTAGTTTTTGATTGTATTAGTGTTCTTTAAGAAGATCCATCTTGATTCTTGGAGTTTTTGGTGTTTTGTGATTGGGATTAGTAGATAAGTATTAGTTTTTACTTATTATTGTAGAAATCACAAAACTTTTTAGGTTATTTGGTAAAAATCTGGGTTTAATCTTCATTTTTTTGATCGACTGTATACTCGAACAAGGTTTCTGATTCCCAGCAAAAGTTCCGAACCAAATGAAAATGTCGGTCGAAAAAAAAGGGCATGTATGATGTAGTTAACGGATCACGTTAAAGACACAGGTCCAAACTGACAGCATCATTTGATATAACCGTTATAAAGGCTTAAACTTGAATAAAGTTAATGAGATATGCAGACGCACACTGATTGGACTTTGATTATTTGCATAGAAAACTTCGTACTGTATACACACAGATATAAAAGATGCAAATATTCTCCTTTTTTTCAATGTAAACCCATCTAAAGACCCTGTTAGATCAAATACTCATGTACTCATATTTTAGGCTGTCATTTTCATTTATACTCCTATTGGAAAAAGGACAAACAAAATAGTGGGGACATTTGTTGTTACATCTTGAATTTATTAAGTGATGATATAGTTGGAGTCAAATTCTCAACAACATCCGCATGTTTTCCAGTTAGATTTTTAAGCTTATACCCGTTGTGTCATGCCACGCATAAATGTGACCATTAAAATTCAGTCACCTCCACTGGAGTATTACTCAGGTTAGACACGCAGTGTTCAATCTATTAGGTTACAAACGAACGTATTCAGTGAAAATTGCCACATTTGCTTCGCCTATTCATATATCAGCTTTATCTAAATCAGGTATTACCTATCCTGCACACCAAAAATCATCGTAAATATTATCAAACTGTATAGTAACTTTGTTTGGTATTTGTTGTTTTCTGCGGCTTTAAAATATGCACTACACAAAAAGTGCCCAAGATTGCTTATGGCAGAAATAAAAAATATATATAGCCTGTTTGCATATGCAATGCATGTTTAAGGTTTTTAGGATAGACATAAAAGTAAGGGAATGTTTTGGATTGCTTTTTTCTGCTTAGATATAACCTATTTAAATTAATAGGTGTGCTCAAATTGCTTAAATGAGTGTCAAATGCTAAATTTAAGACTAGAAGTAAGCGCAACCGAAATGGTTACGCCTTATTTATGTATAATTATTAGATACTATCCTTGCAAACATTTAAATACCTTATGATTTTTAAATTTGATTTTGTATAGATGGTTACCAAGGAACGCGGGAATGCAGAGCCATTAGCATAACCACCAGTTGCGGGATTTGAGGGTATAAGCATTGTCATAGCAAGTGTGAATTTTGGTTGATGAATAAGAGAGGGAAATCAAAGATCCCATAAGTAATCTATGATCAGAAACAAGTTCTTTGGAAATACCACACTTACCTTGATTTCGAATTTCAGCAAGATTCCCCTTATGATCAGACAGAGTAGACTGAGAACTAGAGTTCTTCGGACGTTACCATAACACACGTGCAACAAACTCTTTTCCCAACAACTTAATGCAATAGTCACGTCTTTGGTAACACTTTGTTAACACCATGATTTTTAATTCATTATGTCGTGTAACAGCTACCATCGATGTGCTGCAAGAATAGGTGTCCTGCCATAAACCATGTTCTACATGCACATACCTATTCGGGTGTACCTGATGTACTAATATTTATAACATATTTTCAATGTTCACTAGGTTTCACTAATTCATTTGTTGCATAAACGTTGCTTATACATGGTGTCCTACTACCTACTGCCAGACCTTCCATCTATAAACATTGCTCCAAAATACCCCTCGTTAAAATAAAACATGAATATTACTGAAAAATTTTAATAGTTGATTCTTGGCTTGCTTTCTTCCTCCCTTGTTATAGGTAAGTCCGTCATTGTTAGGGGTGGCACAGCACCCTCTTCCCCCCCCCCCCCCCCCCCCCCCCGGCTGTCCATGTGTAACGATTCATGCTACCGCCTCATTTGTGCTTCTTTTTTCCATCTTGGTGAGGAAAGGAACAAGGCACTTGTTAAAATATTTTACACAACACAATAATTAAAAAAAATATTTTAATTTCAAAAAGGAATAATTTTGAAAAAGATTTTTAAAAATTTTAGTCCAAAAAGAAAATTCATGAAATATTTAAAAAAAATAGAGTTAAAAATTTTAATTTATTTTGGAAATAAATTAATTTCAAAAAAAATTATTTCAAGAAAATTAGTTTTCTTAAAATAAACTTTTCTACAAAAAATTAATTTCTTTTTGAAAAAAAAAATCGAAAAATTAATTTTATTTTAGATTAACTTTTTTTAAATTAATTTTTTTCGAAAATAAATTAAATCTTTTTCCCTTTAATCTTTTTAAATATTTTTCGAATTTAAAATAAATCCGTTTCGAAATTAATTTTTTCGAAATATTTTTCTTTTTCGAAAATAATTTTCCAATTTTATTTTTTCGAAATAAACTATTTTTAAAATCTTTTTGAAAATTTATTTTTTCGGACTTTAATTTTTTTTTTGCGATTTTTTTTTCTCAAAATTAATACTTTTTTTCTGGAAAAGTATTAAAAATCTAGCAATTTTATCAACATTTTGCAAATTTGTGAAAAATATCAAAAAAAAATTGAGATTTCTTTAAAGTATCGAAATTTTTTGATATTTTTTACAACCAAAAAAATATTGAAAATGTTTGATATTTTGAAAAAAAAAAGAAATATTTTGATATTTGTCAAAAAGATCGAAAATTTTCGATAGTTTTACAACTGAAAAATATAGAAAGTGTTAGATATTTTGAAGAAATGTCGAAATATTTTGATATTTCTCCAAACTATCGATTCTCTTTTTTACAACTAAAAAAATATTTAAAATTTTAGATATTTTGAAAAAGTATCAAATATTTTGACTTTCTTCAAAATATTTAAAAATTGCGAAACTTTTATCTATTTTGCAAGGTTGTTTAAATTTTTGATTTTTTTTTTTTGGTATTTTGGTTTTTTAAGGTTAAAAATTAGTATTTTATGAAATGGTTTTAAAAATTAAGTAATTTTGTGATTTTTCTGTATAAACATTCGGGGAAGTAATCTCTTAAAAAAGTCTCACTATTTTTTTAAGCGAAACCAAGTAAGCGAAGTCCCTAAGAGCATCAGGTATCACAAAGAGGTAAACACCTCTTCACTGCGCCACATCAGCGCCACGTCATACCAACTAATCTCTCTCCTCTTCTCCAAAAACACCCCCTTTATCACAACTAGTCTCTCTCCTCTTCACTTGGGTCCCACCACTCACCATTTTATTTAATTTTTCAATTTTCACACAAAATAAAAATTCATTTCATAAAATTAAAAATTACAAAATACTAAAAAATAAAATACAAATACGAGAAATAAAATTACGCTACGAATATAAAAATACGGAAAAAAAAAAGACAATACGAAAAAAAAAACAATACAATACGGTCGATTATTCATGGTTGCTCTTGTGCCCAAACATGCTCAATGAGGTTCCGTTGAAGCCTTGCATGTACGTCTCTATCTCGGAGTTCTCTTTGTCTCCTGCGACGTATTTCACATCGCTCGACCCATGTCCTTAACAAATGGTTCCCAGGAGTGATGTACATTTCAACTGCTTCGGAAATCGCATACCCTTGATTCTTTAAAATCATATTATGCAAAATGATGCACGTGTACATGACCCTGCGTAGCTTGTTCACAGTCCAAGCACGCGCCGGTTGAGCAATTATACGCCATCGTCCTTGTAGGACACCAAATGCCCTTTCAATATCTTTCCGGGCACTTTCCTGACGCCGTTTAAACGCAGCGATTTTGTCATCACGTGCTTGGCTGAACGACTTAACAAAACATGACCATCGAGGGTAAATACCATCTGTAAGGTAGTACCCTCTTTCGAATACCTGCCCGTTTACAAGATATGGTGCCACTGGTTCGTTGTCAGCCAAAAGGTCGTCGAACAATGGTGAATGATGCAGCACAGTAATATCATTATTCGAACCTGCAACCCCGAAAAATGCATGCCAAATCCACAAATCGTATGATGCAACGGCTTCTAGAATGAGGGTTGGGTGTTGTTTATCACCTCTCCCAAATTGCCCCTGCCACGCTTTAGGACAATTAATCCATTCCCAATGCATACAATCAAGGCTACCTAGCATACCCGGTAACCCGTGAATTGTATTATGTGCGTTATATATGTTTTGAACGTCATTTGGTGTAGACTTTCTTAAAAATTCGGGCATATACAAATCTATAACGCACATACAAAAATAGTCTAGACAATCACGGGCACAATGTTCACCCATTTGCAAGTATTCATCTACCCCATCCGCCACCGTGGCGTTTGCCAATTGGCGAAGAGCGGATGTGCATTTCATGATGACACTCATACTTTTCATACCCGTAGCATCATATCGAATAGTAAAAAAATGAAAATGCTTGGGTAAAGGATTATTTGTTGCACAATAAGTTTCAATACCTTCAACAATTTCCAGAAACAGCTCCCGTCTCATCCGATATCGTAATCTGAATTTTTCTGCCGGGTGTTTTGGATGTGGACCAAAATAATCTTCCATTAAACGTTGTTCGGCGACGTCACGTTCACGCCAAATGTATCTGCGATGTGAATGAACTTCATCTTCTTCATCTTCTTCCTCTTCGTTAATCTTCCACACCATTTCTACTTCTTCCATTTCTTCGATATCTGACTGGTACGAATCCGACGAGGTGCTCATATTGAAGTTTTTTGTGAAAGTTTAATTGAATGTTTTTTTTGTGTGTGGTTTTTAAAGAAGTTTGGGTGGTATTTATAAGAATAAAAAGTTTTTAAAAATTTTTTTTTTTTTTTTAATGGATATAGCCGTTTTCAAACGGTAATAAAAAAAATGGGCCCCACTTCTTTTGCACGGCGAGCAATGTCACTTTGTGATATTTAAGAACCGGCGAGGGGGTAGGTGTAACGGCGAAGGACGGCGAGCGGCGGCGAGCCTGCCACCTAGGCACGGCGAGCCACCCTCGTCGCCACACCGTTCCCTCTAAATATCAAAACTCCTTGAAAACCTCATCAACACACAAGATATATTTGCGGGTTCGTCATGAGAAGATAAGTAAAAAACATTTATCAACAAAAGTGATAGTATAAGAGTCGGTGAAAGAAAAAGAATTGTCAACATTGTTTCCTTAGTAGATTAAACACATTTTATATAAAGTGTACTACATACTTTAAATATCAAAAACTTTTGAACTCTTACCCTAAAAGAGGTCCATCTAGATCTTTAATTTTTAAGGTTGATTTTGAAAAGGCTTTTGATTCTGTTCGATAGGATTTCCTTGATGATGTGCTAAATAAGTTTGGTTTTGGGGATAAATGGCGTAGATGGATTCAGTGTTGCCTTAACTCGTCTAAAGGGTCTATTCTCGTCAATGGTAGCCCCACAAAGGAGTTCCAATTTTATTAGGGTCTCAAACAAGGAGATCCTCTTTCTCCATTCTTATTCATCTTAGTCATGAAAAGTCTTCATCTTTCGTTTCAAAGGGTGGTGGGAGCAGGTTTGTTTAAAGGTATCAATCTTAACTCTTCTATGACTATTTCTCACATGTTTTATGCGGATGATGTCGTTTTTGTGGGTTAATGGTGCGAGGGTAACATTACCAGTTTACCACTCTTATACATGTGTTGGAATGTTTTTATCGAGCTTCCGGACTGCGGATCAACATGGCTAAAAGTAAAATTATGGGAACGATGGTAGCTAAAGATACGGTTACTACTGGGCGGCTAAACTTGGGTGTCTCATTCTTGATACACCGTATACATATCTTGGTACCAAAGTGGGCAGCTCTATGTCTAGATATGATGCATGGGAGGAGGTTATCAACAAGGTATGTTCTCGCCTCTCCAAGTGGAAAATGAAACGTTTGTCGATTGGTGGTCGTTTGACTCTTCTTAAATCAGTGTTAAGTGTTATCCCTATATTTCATTTGTCTATTTATAAAGCACCTACTGCAGTTGTTACGGTCCCTGGTCTGTGATCGAGTTAAAGGATGATTCACAGCAGAATCACTCACAAGATGTTGCTGTGACTTTCTTCCTTGACGGCCTATCGTGATAGATAGGTCAAGGGCTCGTTAGAGAGAACCCGACGATCTCTGAGATTAACTCAATTTACTTAATTTTTCTGATTATTCATTAATAAAAAGGCAGATTACATTTATAGGAAAAATCCTAACAAATAGCAACTACCTGATAACCCTAAAGACCTAGACTTTATCCTAAATTAACAATTTAAAAACAAGATAAACACCCTAAGAAAACTGTAAAAAAGATCAGGACTTTTTATTTGAATTTGAATCCTGCTGGTCATAACATTACTTCCCCCTTTAAGGAAGTCCTTGTCCTCAAGCACTAATGAGAAAAACAGGATTGCACACGAGAGCTTGTTTAAGTGATCTCTGACCCGACATCCTCCTCGCTGTCATCCTCCTCCACCCCATTAATCCAGAAGAGACGTTGACATTCATGTCCCCTTGTGTAAACCTCGTCACAATTGAAGCAAAGCCCCTTGCACGACGCTCCTCCATCTCCGAATGAGTAAGACTCTTGAAAACTTTCTTGTTTGAGGAAGATCGAGGTGAAAAAGTCGTTGATGACTTGGAAATTATTTGGGACTTCCCCTGAACCACCTCGTTTATGATATAACCGAGCCAAACTCATGGCACGGGTCAAGTCAGCTGGCCTATGTAGTTCCACCGCCACTCCAATATCCTCTTGCAATCCGCTAACAAAGATCTCAACTTCTTGTTCTGCTGTGAGGATTCCTGATCGAGTCACCAATTGTTCGAACTTTCGTTGGTACTCCTCAACCGTGCCCGTTTGACTAAGCTTGGAAAGTTGTCCAAGTTTGTTTCCTTGCACTATCGGACCAAACCTTCGATGGCATTCCTTTTTAAATTCTTCCCATGAAATTTCGGGCTTATCCCTATCTAGTTTAAGATATCAGACTTGTGAATCTTCATCAAGATGACAACATGCAATCTCCACCTTTTCCGCTTCCGGTATGTGCTGGTGCCGAAAGTAGTGCTCACAACGACTCAACCATACCAATGGATCATTCTTACCATCATAGACAGAAAGTCCAATCTTCCATACTTGGGTTGTTGCATTCGACCTACTCCACGGAAGTCTTGTGTTTGCAAGGCCTTCAAGCCTCCTGCTAGCTCTTCAACACGAGCCGCTTGAGCCGCTTCCTTCCTGCGGTCCTCTTGGTACATCTTCAGAAACTCATCAAACTTCTTACCCCAATTATCGCTTGAAGCTCCCATAACGTTGGCTCTGGATACCAAGTTGTTACGGTCCCGGGTCTGTGATCGAGTTACAGGATGATTCACCGCAGAATCAGTCACAAGATGTTGCTGTGACTTTCTTCCTTGACGGCCTATCGTGATAGATAGGTCAAGGGCTCGTTAGAGAGAACCAGACGATCTCTGAGATCAACTCAATTTACTTAATTTTTCTGATTATTCATTAATAAAAAGGCAGATTACATTTATAGGAAAAATCCTAACAAATAGCAACTACCTGATAACCTAGACCTTTATCCTAAATTAACAATTCAAAAACAAGATAAACACCCTAAGAAAACTGTAAAAAAGATCAGGACTTTTTATTTGAATTTGAATCCTGCTGGTCATAACATGTTCTTAGTAAGCTTGAATCAATTCGTAGATAATTTTTCCATGGGCATGCTCATAACAGTAATCGAGCTTGTTGAGTTCAATGGTCGAAAATCTAAGCTTCTAAAGATAAGGGTGGCCTTGGTGTTTCTAGTCTATACGCGGTTAATAGATCTTTAATGCTCAAATGGATATGGAGATTTTATGACCAAAGTGAGTCATTTTGGGCCTGAACTATTAAAGCTATTCATGGAGATAATGGGCAGATTGGAAATAAAATAACTGTGTGTAATAATTCTAGTTGGCTACACATCGTAAAAGAAATGGGAGTTCTGGCTGAGAAAGGTATTAACTTCATGGATTTCATGCGTCTTAAAATAGGCGATGGCTCTAAAACATGTTTCTGGCGGGATCATTGGATAGGTGATGATTCGCTCAAAAACTTATTTCCATGTGTTTTTGCTCTTGAAAAATCCAAGGAGGTGACTGTGTACTCGAAGCTGTCGGATACAAGTTTAGATCACTCATTCCGTCGGATTCCTAGATGAGGAATTGAACAGGTTCAACTTTCTGCCCTTTCTGCCCTTGTTGCTAACATCAGATTAGTACCAGCCTCGGATAGGTGGAGATGGACGTTAAATGGGTCTGGGGAGTTTTCTGTTGCATCGATTCGTCGCGAGATTGACAACAAAAGACTAGCTGTGGTGTCTTCTAAAACATCGTGGCTAAAATCTGTCCCCATAAAAGTAAATATTCTCGCATGGAAAGTGAAGCTAGATGCTCTCCCTACTCGGCTCAACATTTCTCGTAGAGGTATTGATATTAACTCCATTCTTTGTCCTATTTGCGATAATGGAGTAGAATCATCCAATCACCAGTTTTTTACGTGCAACCTGGCGATGCAAATATATCTAGATCGAGGAAATTGCCGTTCAACAAAAAAAAAAGGTCCATCTAGATCGAGGAAAAAAAACTACATTATCTAATAGTACTAATCTGTACTATACAACAGCTGAATTAACCAAATTTACTCCAAGGTGTTTTTTGGGTCCCTTAACTATAAATTGGCAACAAGCAAACAAAACAAGTGTGACAGAAACGTACCATGACAAGTTTCCAGTCTAAAACTTATTCTGATAAGGATTCCAAGCTGTTTGAGATGTAGCCATGGCTTCAAACGTCGTGCTCAAACAACTGGCATCCAGTTTGGATCTATTGCACCCGGACATAAATCAAGTTGATAACTTGGATTCTGGATAATATCCTACTTTTTATCAAGAAATGTGGTCCAAATGGAACAATAAAAGATCTTAGAATCAGGTCCTATGACACAACTAGCACAAAACTTCTATCCGTACAAAGGAAAAAACCAAATAAACGCTTTTTAGCCAAAAATTATGAGCATAACTACAGAACACTAATTACATTCTATCTAAAAGGTCCCAAAACATATAATGGTTCTCCCACAACAAGTCTTAAGATGATGACATTTGACATGTTACTAACAATTTGACCCTATTGCAAGGTATATTCGACAGACTGGAAAACTCCACCCATCACTTTGCACTTGTTTATAAAGAGCCATCCTCTAACTTGATCAGTGCAACAATCATTGAAAAGCTTCAAGATATTAAAATGTCATCTAACTCGCTTTCCTCATATAGCTCCAGGTGGACGGCTAAGCAGAACAAATTATTTGAAACGGCCCTTGCTGTATATGATGAAGACACCCCTGATCGTTGGATGAAAATTGCTAAAGCTGTTGATGGCAAATCTGTAGAGGAAGTGAAAAAGCACTATCAAGTGCTTATTGAAGATCTCACGCATATAGAGTCTGGCTATATTCCGTCCCCTAACTACAGACGTTAGTGGCATGCCAAATTGCCTACCATCAGGTGAAGCAACCGATTCAGTTGAAAGATATTTGGTTTTGATTGTTTATCGTACATGAACGTGTATTGTCTCTTCTTTTTTTCTTTGCGGTATTCTGAGAGATGCTGAATCATGTAACACCGAATAATATCTAGTGAAACAAAAATGTACAGAAGAGTGGACTAGATGTATCTGATTCAGAAAAAAGTAATACTCTATGTGTAAACTAGCTAATTGTCCACGTCTTTGGAGATTACACAAATAAGGATTCGGGCAATGATTTACGTTATTGCTTCAATATAACTCCATCTCTATATGCTTTGGATATCTTCTCCAATAACTCTCCAAAACTCAAAAGGTTCAAATCAAACACGTTGGCTTTAGTATACTCCTGTTTTTTAATAGCTTCACTAGCTACTTAATGTCTTGATGATAATAAAAAGGATTAGTGTTCATAATTAATAAAAAGGATTTTTTTTAACCTTCCTAACAGCCTTTGAAGAGAAGTTGGCCAACTTCAAGCCTATGGGTAAATAGCAGGTGGTTAATATAGAATATGTTTGAATGGTAGGTAGACTCCTAACCAGATAGTGTCCTTTTTTGAACTGTGTTGTTTTCTTTCTTTTTTTTCGTCAATAAGAATAATAAATCATAAACCTTGTCTAGAGAAAAGAGTTGGTATAGGATTAGCAGACTCACTTATTATCGTAGTATAACCGTAGCGTTGCAGAAGACCTTCTACTTTGCAATACAATTGCAGCTTGGAATGAGAGCACATATTAAAGAGTATTAGCACCCAAAATTATACACAGATGGTTTTCATCACTTACTGTATTACAAAATGTAGTTACAGGTCTTGTTTGCCTCCCCAGTAAAAGGTAGTCGCAGGTCTTGCTGCCTAGTATATCATGGTGCAGACATATTCATTATTGTACCTCTTTTTAAGGTCACTTATCCGGTTCAAATCCATACTATCATACTAGTTTTGCTAAGTATATACTCCGTATAAATTAACATCCACCCCTATTATTCATAACTATAGTTAGCCAAGTCTATGCATCTATATGTACTGAATCTGGATAATTATTTTGTCAAAACCGCAATATGTGTTATTGTTACCAACTCAAAATGACAATTGACAAGAATGTTAAACATACGGCATGAAGGCCTTTAAACCACCAGTTAATGTGACAACTATCTCTTCTAAACCACATCAGGCAATTGTAGAATACGGCTATCAAATCAAATATAGGCCACGCAGAAAATACTAAATTTACTGTATATTACTAGTATTTATTCAGTTACAAAATGTAACAACCACATCTAAAAAAACACCTAACCAGATCTCAAACATTGCTGCTGCAATCACACAACCAAACCAAAATAACTGCAGAAGCTAAAACCACAAAAATATTAATAAAGCAGTCACATTCCCCATTGAAGCAACAACCAGAGCCATGTGAAACAACCTCATCCCATGTCAATACCATTGCTAAATAGAAGTAATAACATGAAAATGTGCTTAACCCAGCTAGCAGCAACCCAATTGATATCATTAGCATCTACCGGGGTTACCTTCAGATCTTAGACCTTTCAAATACTTATTAATCAGATATACTACGTATCTGCGTATCCAGATTAACTCCCCTGTAGACTCTGACCATAATTGACTTCTAAAACTACTTGGCCTCATACATTCAAGTTATCAATTAAATATAAACAACACAAATCCAAATATAAATAAACAATACTCCATTCATATTGATTTCAGATCAACCATAAAAAGTTACAAGATATAACAACACAATGAACCTTAACCAGATCTAAAACATAGTAACAACCTCAATGACTAATTAGAACCCTAACCCCCAAACCCGTAAAGAGTACGACCCTGTCTCTTCAAAGCATAAACCACATCCATTGCAGTCACCGTCTTCCTTCTAGCGTGCTCAGTGTAAGTGACAGCATCACGGATCACATTCTCCAAAAAGATCTTCAACACGCCACGTGTCTCCTCGTAAATCAACCCACTGATACGCTTGACACCACCACGACGAGCTAACCTTCTAATAGCAGGCTTGGTGATACCTTGAATGTTATCACGAAGGACCTTACGATGACGCTTGGCACCACCTTTGCCTAATCCCTTTCCTCCCTTTCCTCTTCCTGACATTTCCTTTTAATTGGGGTGTTTGGATTTGTGGATTGTTATTTGTTTGTTGTGTGAAATTGGTGGTTATGGGTGGGTTTATATAGTGGTGGGTGGAGATTTGTGTTTTCTCAAGGAGTGTTTCGATCGTTGGATTGTGGGGCTGTGAGTCAAGCAGAGACGTTGGATGGTAATCTGTGTGCTGGAAATGGAGTCTTTTTATTGGTGGATTAGTGTGAATGCGGATCAGTCTTTTTTAAATGTAATGGTTTATTACTAGTTTATTGGTAGTATATTTTTTTGTTAACTAAAATGTATTTAATATTTTTTTTAAAACTAAAATTTTTTACTTGAAAGGAAAACGTCAAATAACATATTTATATTTCAAATTTACCTATTTAGTAATGTTTATTTGATTTGAAATTTTAAATTTAAATGAAAACAAATAATTAAATCTAATCATTTCTAAATTTGAAATTAAAAAGGTTAAAAAAAGTTTAAATTCGTTTTTTATATTTAAAGAGGGAGAAAAAACATAAAAACATAAGTGCCAAAATTATATAAAAAAATATTTAAAACAAGCATAATAAGTTTATAATAATAATAAGAGTGTTTCTCGATAAAACGAGGGTAAATAAACAAAATACAAAAGTGTCTTACGATATAAAAAACACAAAAAACATACTTATAGCAAAAAACCGTCTACCTCCTGTGGCACCACCGCCCACCACAACGACTGTATATGGCTGAGCATGGTAGATTCAAAATCAACCCGAACTAGAAAATCGAACCAGACCGAACCGGGTCGGACCGTGCAATTTCGGTCTAATAGTTGGTCCGTGGTTTTGGACAAATTCGGTACTCGCTCCGGTTCGATTCAGTTTGGTTCGGTCTTAGAACTGGACCAAACCGAGGATCGAACCGAACCGGATCGACCCAGACTGGACCGGACTATTTCGGTCCGATCTCGGTCCGGAGTTTCGGACCATTTCAGTCCTCAGTCCGGTGCGATCTTGATAAGTCCGGTCTAGTCCTAGACCGATGATCAGCCTTACGATTATATATGATTATTTCAAGTTTTCATTTAATGAGATATTTTTATAAATGAGATTTTTAAGGTTATTGGAAGGGAGGTCGTCTCCCATTCTAATAATCTCATATTAGTTTTTTTTCAACGATCACCAATCGATTTTTTACTAACAATCAATATTTTTTAGAGTAAATAGCATAAAAAGGTATTAATCTTAAGTAAAAACTCAATTAAAGGTACTCATCTTTTTTTCTCAATTTAAGGTACCGATCTTTTTTCTTGTTGCAATGTTGGACAATTAACAAATTTAGAGGTTATATATTAACGATCGTTTACTTTATTATTGTATCGTTAGTCCTTTACATTAACGACGCCTTATAATAAACTCAAAATTCATTGTGTACAGTTTTAGACCGGTTTTCACCCTTTTTGTCTGATTTTTACCGTTTTCGTTTGTTTTTAATCATTTTGGTCCATTTTTACAACATTCGTCGCTCTTTTACCGTATTCAACCGTTTCGTCCATTTTTTATACGTTTTCGATCCCTTCTGACCGTTTATGTCCATCTTACAGCTTTTAACTGTTTTTCCGTTTTCGGCTTCTTTTTTACCATTATTGTACGTTTTATTTGGTTAATTTATTTTTTCCATAAAATAAATAGGCGATAACGACAAGAAACGGGCGAAAACAGTAAAAAAATGTCGAAAACGATAAAACGGATAAAACGACAAAAATCGGACTAAAACGATTAAAAGCCGAATGAAAACGGTAAAAATCAAACGAAAAAGACAGAAAACGGTCTAAAACTGTAAAAAAAACGAATTTTGAGGTTATTATAAAGTGTCGTTAATATAATGGACTAACGATGCAATGTTGATAAAGTAAACGGTCGTTAATATATAACCTTTAAATTTGTTATTGTCCCAACATTGCAACAAGAAAAAAATCGATACTTTAAATTGAGAAAAAAAAGTTGAGTACCTTTAATTGAATTTTAATATAAGATGAGTACCTTTTATGCTATTTGCCCTATTTTTTAATAATAAAATTAAATCTTATTAAACTAGTAATATAAATTATATATAAAAATTAACAACAAGATTAAAATTCACAATAAGAATTACATGTTATATAGTTATTCAAGTTAAATTTATTATTGATAATAAACATATTACTTCGTATATAAATAAAGAGAAATCTACGAATGTGTTTCCTGGGTTTTTCAAACTTGCATGTTTGCTCCCCAACGACGAGAAAGTGCAAGCAGCCTCTCCAACGACGAGGTTCATTTGTAGGCAACCTCTCTCGTCCTTAACTTTGTTAAATTTTGATCGTTATGTTTTTTGGCAAGAGCATGCTCGTCTTTTCCATTAATTTTAGTAGCACAATTAACTTTTATTACACGCATACTCCTTGTGATGTTCTTTATAACAAAAACTTACTTTAGATCAAAACCTACAACTTCAAAACTCATAAATCGATGAACTGATTTTGTGGAAATCAAACACTTCTTCGTACCTCATGGACTGACACAAATCCAGGAAGGCGATTTTGATGTTGTTCTACTAATACTTGTCCATTTTTCTTGTGGGTTGATCCCCCTATGTGTGCTCGTGCACTGGCTATATGTGACAACCGCGGTTTTGAGGTTCGTCACTTAGTTTTATTTTGTGCTAGTTACGTGTCTTTACTTGTTTAGGTGCTAATTGGTGTGTATAGATTGTGGTTTGGATATCGTTTCCGGTACGGGGTACCTTGTGAGTGAAACGATGTGTGATGATTTCATGTTCATGATCTCACATGGTAGTGACTTTGAAATGAGATGGTGTTATTTAGTGGTTTTACGTATACGCATATGTATTATAGAAAATCGTATTTTTACGATTTAAGGTTTAGCATTTAGAGGTTTCGGATGAGGTATTTTAGTCACGGGAGTATTTTTTGGGATGGTTTTAAGTCATTTAGGACTTAGTAAATTACTTTATTTCATATTTCAAGAGTTTTTATAAAACTGTATATTTTTACGTCTTTTACGGTATACGCGTAAAAACTGACTAGTTTTACGGTTTTGAGATTTTGGAGGCTTTAGGAGCTGAAATAAATTAAGGTAATTTAAGGTAATATTAATAATACATTAATAAAGAAAAGAAAAGAAAAAAAAACGAAAATTAGGGGTGTTGGGTCGGTTATGTGACGCAAGAAAAGGAAAAGAAAAAGGAAAAAAAATAAAAAAGAAAACAAGGCTTTTATAATTGAGTTAGGATTCTTTTGTTTAACCATATAGTGTTTTAATTAAACCAAAACACTTCATAATCCCTGGAGGAAAAAAACACACGATGGTTATCAATGGAGTTTAGGGTTGTCATAAAAATTTTGTCTTCCATTAATTCTAAGGTAAAAATCTTCAATCTCTTTTTAATTAAATTGTTTTTAATTCAGTCTTAATCAATACATGATGGATTTAGGGTTAGGTTAATTATGAAACATGTATATTTAATGATATAATCATGTTTAGATTAGTTAGGGTTCATAAATAAACATGGTGATGGTAATTAATTAGGTTAATCATGTTAAACTCGTCACTAAAACCTGGGCAGAATTTTTGTGTCATTGTTTTGATCATATATAGAGTTATACAAACGTTTAATTTTCGAATCTTATGTCCCTGGAAAGGTAATTGAGTTGGCTTTCAAATACAAGAAACGAGAACTAAATTGGAGGTCTGGAAGTGGGTCAAAAACAGGTTACATCAGTCGGGTGTCAAAACAGTTTTTGGATCAGCCTGTTTTCTTTTTATGTTTTGAATTGTTTGGGGTACTTAGGGTTATATTGGAACCTTCAAACGAACATGAGACTTAGATATATATTAAATAAAATATCTGGAGGAGGTCTAAACAAATGGGTTAGGGTAAGACCCTCTGATCATAACAAACTTTTCATATGTTCAAAATTAGTAAATTCTGGATAGGTAAAAGTATATATATATATATATATATATATATATATATATATATATATATATATATATATATATATATATATATATATATATATATATATATATATATATATATATATATATATATATATATATATATATATATATATATATATATATGGAGGCCTTAACAGTGTCTTCAAGGTTGCGGCCAAAGGGGAGAGTTAGCTAACACATGTAAGGGAATAGGGTTTCTTTTACAGAGGAAGTTGATTTGGTTAAGGGGTGTTAGACCCATAGTTTAAGGTATAAAAAACGGGACTATTTTGGGTTAAATGTTAACGCGGCGAGTTATAAACTAAACTAAGTTAAGGTCTTTATAAATGGGTGTAATGAGATTATTATGGCATATAAATGGATTTAATTTGTAGGAGAAGGTTAGATATCCATCATAGATTGATGAGCCATTTTGGTATGTGGTTCATGTCTTGATTGTATATGTTTGTGTGTTTAGATATTTGCTAGAGCGCGGGTACTTGGAGAAGCTTGTTCAGGTGAGTTTCATAGTCCCATGTTTTTATGAGCTATAAATGATTTGACTTCTAGATAGGATGAAAGAGACACTGTATGGTTTTGTAAATAATGTTGTGAATGTTTTTATGGTTTGTGATGGACTTGTGTGTACACTTATGTGACTAAATGCTATGCGATTCTTGATTGTTATTGTGGTTTGACTTGGTACCAAGGGGATGTTGACAAGGCGGGGCATGGGGATTGGTTCATAGGTGTATGGACGCCTATGGGACTATGGTTATTGGTAAGGCTTGGAGCCTTGGAAATTGTGGTTATTGGTAAGGCTTGGTGCCTTGGGATTGTGATTGTATGGTTAATCTTGAATGGTAGTTGTTAATGCATAATTGTAACACATTGTCCATATGTTCTTTTATTGATGGTTGTTATTCACAGCTTATAATTGATTTAGAGTTGGAGTCTAAACCTATGACTCTCACCAACTTTATGTTGACGTGTTTTAGTGTCTCTTTCAGGTGAGAATGTGGTTAAGCGTAAGAATAGGAGTGGCTAGCTGGGAGACTTAGGATTGCATTGGAGGAACCCCCTTTCCTCTTAGTCTTTACTTATGTTTGAATAAGTGATACTCTGTAGACACCTATATGTTTGTTATTTGTTAATTGTATGTCTTTGGTAAGAGGTAGACCTGTTACCTACTTACCTAGACGCCTGCATTGTTTGTGATATCTTCATGACATTGTGTCACCATTCATGATATTTCCATTTCATTTAGTTATCTCTATAGACACGCTATTGTTTTGATGATATCCATACGTCGCGCCCCATATTCCGCCATGGTGGGGTGTGACACTATAATCCCAGGTTTTGCTAAGATCAAGAAATGCACTTGAACAATCGCTGAATGCACTTCAATCATCTTTGAATGCAATGGAGTCGGAAAATCAAATGTTGAAGATATGGTTGGTTTGTACTTGGATGTGTTTCTTGTTTTGCTACTTGATGTAATGGCTTATGTTTGATTTAGCTTATGATCACTTGAACATAATGACCAAATAATGTAATGGTCAATAATTTTTGTCTTGATTAATGACGTTCAAGTTTGATTTAGCTTATGTTTGATTTTTGTTCTTGTTACTATCTTGTGTTATGGAATAAGATAAGCAAATGCACATTCACTCATATCCAACATTACATGACTCATTCAAAAGCGAACGTCATTCGCACACATAACATAAAACTGACATAAACATAAGCATAAACTGACATAACATAAAGAAAGTACTAAACATCACCAAGGCAACATACTACATCATCAAACTTTTCCTTTACCCTTTAATTTGTCATCCAAATTGAGAGTCACATAAGGCCTCTTTCTTAATTTTTTTCTTTATGGCAGACCAGGTCTTAACATTGGAAAGTCCAAGCACGACCCCTGATATGGCTTTAGGGATTTGATATTTGGCATTGATCATTCATTCTTTCCTACTGGAATGTACTTACCAACTGGGACCTCCATTTATGGTAGTGCATCATTGGCTTTGCTTCCACAACTCTTTTGCCTTTATCCCTTTTAGAACTAGAGGTATCCCAGTAATCATCATCAAGATACTCAAAAGATCCTCATAACCATACCGGTCTACCAACTCCTTTGTAACATTTTCTTTCCTAAACCTTTGTACAATACCTAGAGTTACTATTGGCCTAGGCCCTTCAGGTGAACCAAATGGAGGAAGTTGGGCCATTGATACTAAATGGCTGCTTATTTGACTCAAACTAGGGGTTGATGAAATTTTGTGAGTTTACAATGGAGTGGTGTGTCTTATTTATAGTTGGTTTAGTGTATAGATAGGTAATAATTTGTGTGACTTTACTCATTCAACTTCTCAACCACCTAGTTAGTCAAGATTATAAATGGGTCAAATTAGGGTTAGACCAACGTGGGCACATTTTACAATGGGTCAAAATGGAAGAAACAACCATCACTACTTGCATTAGACCAAAACAATTGGTATATCAAACAAACACTACTAATTTAAACAACCAAGTCATGTTTCATTCAGATACTACAATCTAAACAACCAAGTATACTAGCAAACATAGAACAATCTGTCTTAAAACAAGAAATTACACAAGTATACTTAAAACATAAGTTTAGTTTTAAAGATCAAGTCTACATGCACTCCTCTTGTTCTTTTGCTTGGGGATCGAATAGAAGCCTGTGTACCAGCTTGTGTAGCATGTGTAGCACCCTATTAAGTTTGAGTGTTAGCATGTGAAGCCTGTGTACCAGCTTGTGTAGCCTGTCTAGCACCCTGTAGAGCTTGGGTCTTTGCTTGAGAAGCATGTGTACCACCCTGTACACCTTGAGTCCTAGAAGCAACAACTTTTGGAGTTAATTTTCTTCTAGTTCCAACAACATCGCTTGGTCTAGCTTGTGAAGCTTGTGTTCCAACAACATTGCTAGTTCCAGCATCAATTCTCTTATCACAACTTCTTTTATTATGTCATGTACTCTTACACAAACCACATGTAATACCTTTACCTTGTCTAGTTAGTTTGTTCCCTTTCACCATCATAATCTCCCTTTCACCATCAAATTTAGCCCATAAATTCTTACCATTGGATGGGTTAACCTTGTGGGAATAAACATCCTTCCATGTTGCCAGTTTGTATGAGTCATGAACCCAACCCTCAGGTATGCCTACATCATAGCCATTGTCTGCCATATCATGTATTACAACAATTGCATGCTTACATGGTATGCCTAATATCTCATCCTTCTTACATGAACAAGTCTTTTGAGGCAAGTTAACAACATATTGTTCTTGGAGATAACCTTTAACCTAGGAGTGTATTGTGGATTGTGGATTAGAATGGCCCTCCTCTTAAGTAAACTTATGCTTTAGCTTTAGCCTTAACCCTAAATGATTTTTCCTTAGAAACAACTACATGAAACTTTTTTTGCATTTGTTCTTGAATTGCTTTAACTAGCATGTTAGGATTCATTATGAGTAGATGTGTGATGTGTTTATAAAGGAAAGTTGAGGTACAATATTTGGTTTTTCTGAATTGCAAGCAGTGGTGCTCATCCTTGAAGGTTTTTATGATCCACTTTCCTTTTCTCATTTGGATAAATAAAATAACCAGGGACAACATATTTTGTCTTCTTGTGCATCCTCATTTAGTATCGTACTACTGATAGCATAGTCCATATTAGTGAAAGTTTATGGACTTATATTTAATAGTCGTGTGATAGGATCAAACTCGAGATTACGAGATGCACACAATACGTAAAGAGTTCATTTAATTAATAAATATATTTATCGTATTTATTAATTTATTTAATAAATATATTTATGTATTTATTAATTTAACCGAGCAAGTAACTATATAACTTTAACGATCGTTAATTAATTAATAGTTAAGTTATAACAAGCATTAAATAAACATATAGTATGAATAAACAAAAGGAAAGAAGTATGGAAGATTCCGGAACACCCCTTAGGGGTGTTCGACCGTCGGTTATGCCCTGGGGGGGGGGGGGGAAAGTTGCCTTATATTTATTGGGCTACAACGGGTTGGAAGTCTATAAATACACCTCATAATCCCTCATAATCAACACATCATAAATCTTTCTCCCCCATCTCTTCTTTGGTCGATCGCAAGCCTTCACCATGGAAGGGTTTCGGTTGGTTTTCTTGGTTGATCGATTGTATACGTATTCTAGTCCTATCCCCTCTGTAGGGTTGTTGGGTAGATTAATTACAAGCATCGTAGCTCGGTTTTCATGTGCTAGAATCACGGTTAGCTCATTGTATTACGTGTATACAAAGAACGTAATATAGTCTTACTTTAGACTATATCTTGGTATATACGGTGTTAACCCGAATTGGTGATTCGTTCTTTGTCTTGTGGAATTGATTTAGCGTAAAGGTATGTAACCCTAATTCGATTAATTACAATTGTGTTATTAATTATGATCTTGTTAAATCGCTTACGCTATATGTGCTTTGATCTCGTTTAGGGTTTTATATAATTGTTATGATACTAATAAACCTTCAGCGGCATCGAGAGCCGTTTTAACATGTTATAGTTATCGAAAATCTAAAGTTTTTTTAACTATAATTGTTTTGAGTTAAAACTACATGTTTTTTAGGTTTTTCATAAAATTATGGTTTTATTTTTAAAAAATTAGGGTTTTTACTCTATTTTTAATAAAAAAAAAGGAATTGTTTTGAAACCCTAAATTACATGTGAGATAATTTTAGATTAAGTTGCATGATTAATTGTTATGTCATGTATGGTTACGATCCGTAGAGATTTAATTGTTAAGATTTGTGGGGAATCCATGATTACGTGCATGTTTTCATGGATCATAAAATTATATGTTTATATGATTTTATGTGCTAGTAATTATTTGATTCAATAAATCTAAAATTAGGGAAGACTTTTATAATGAATATAAAGACCTAGATTTGATGATTATTGAATAAATCATATGCATGTGGCTATTTGATTTATTTGTTGCACATATAAATTGTTATTATGTGTTTATGATTTAGTTTTTTTTACTTGTTTATATAAAATTGTGAATTGTTGTAAACAAGGATTTTTTTATGAAAAGAATAATATGGAATAAATCATATTAAAAATAATGATTTGTTAGAGATCTTAAATTACATAAGATTACGTTGATTGGTGAATTGCAATAATAATTCAACGGCCTACTCAATTTTGACAAACTATAAAGTGGGTTTAACGCATCATTGGTCATGTTCCCGGTAAGGAAGGAGGTGTTATGCCATTAGTCGCTGACCAAATTCCCTGCTCGCCTGTGCGTAAAAATTGAAATTAATTATGATTATTAATTGAATTATACCTTAAGGGTAATTTACCACAAATTCACATCCGAACCACAATGAATAAGGGTATTGCTTTGTGCGTAGCCGAGTTCTAGCAAAGTACGATTTGATGAGTTGTGGGTAAATTCTTTAACTGGTTTAACCAATACCGCAACATAATTTATGAAGAAATTTAATCTCATGAAAAAGTTTACTAAATTATTTATTAAACTTATGCTATGGAGATTGTATGCATGCTTCTCCATACATTGATTTTGACATCAAAAATTTATACCCTTAAAATTTAAGTCGAATGCTCCTAATTGACGAACACTTGAAATTGCTTCGTCATCAAATGAGATTTTTGGATGATGTTGTGATGGAGAGAAAACCATTTGTAGAATTATAATTCGTATGATGGTTTTACGTTACTCATATTAGACGACTTAATTAAGTTACTCAGTGAGATCTGGAAACTTAATGCATTTAGAAGGGATGAAACAGGTTTACAATGCAAAATGTTTTTTGCAATGTAAATCCCTTAAATATCTAGAAATTGAATATTGTTTGTCAATTGAATTGTTAGACAAGTCACTATGTTGAGTACATTCATTACTAGCAGATCAACTGATGTAATGGATCTATGTCAGTGTAGTTCTAGAAATCAAGGAAAATAATATGGTTTTAATACTGGGGTAATTTATTTTCTTGAAAGTATTTTGTTATCGAAAATACTAATATTTGAACTTATTTATGTAGAAATGGCTCAACCCACCAATAACACGATAAGTTATGCGTTCAAGGCTTTCTTTGAACAACCTGCACTTATTGGCCTAAACTTGAATGATTGGTACCGCTCGCTAAGAATTGTCTTGAGAGCAGCGGGTACTATCGATATCTTGACTACTCCCTATCCGGAGGATCATGTTGAAGGATCATCTGATGCGCAAAGGCTTGAACACGCTGATAATGTTAAGAAGAAATCTGAGGTGGCTTGCTTAATGCTAGGAAAAATGGCTCCTGCACTTCAACAGAAGTATGAGTTATTTTCACCAAAGCGAATGCTTGATGAGCTCAAGGATATGTTTGAAAAGCCGCAAGCTGTGAAGATCTATGACTTGGTACTGAGATTAAATGATTGTCATTATGCACCTACAATTGTTAGGGGTGTTATTTCCTTTTCTTATTTGTTAAATAATGGATTCGTTCACACGATTGATAATAACAGAATTTCTGTTTGAAAAATGGTATTTTCTATTTTAATGCAATTTATGTGAATGGCGTGTTTGAATTAGACATGCATGATAATGAATCCAAGAACGATAAATTTGTATTTAGCATGAGTAAGAAGAGAAAGTTTGACAAGAACTCTTCTTATCTTTGGCATTGTAGACTTGCCCATATTGGGAAGACTCGTATACAAAAGCTTCAACGTGAAGGTCTTTTGGAAAATATCAATGATGAATCATTTGATAAATGTGAGTCTTGTATCTCTGAAAAGATGACCAATAAACCTTTTAATAGCAATATTGAAGGACTACTGATCTACTTGGACTTATACATACTGATGTGTGTGGACCACTTAGACATACGTCAAGGAAAGGTACTAGCTACTTCTTAACATTTACGGATGATTATAGCCATTATGGTTATGTTTATTTACTTAAGCATAAACATGAGGTATTTGAAACATTCAAAGTGTTTAAAGCAGAAGTAGAACTGCAATTAGGGAAGAAGATTAAAGCTATTCGTTCTGATAGAGGTGGTGAATATTTAAATCAAGAGTTTATAGATTATCTAAGTGAGAATGGAATTGTTCAGCATCTTACTTCTCCCTATACTCCACAACAAAATGGTGTATCTGAAAGGAAAAATCGTACATTATTGGATATGGTATGATCTATGTTTAATCTTACAACTTTACCTTTATCAATTTGGGATTATGCTCTAGAATATGTTGTTCGTATTTTAAATATGGTTCCCACAAAGAAGATCGATAAGACACCATATGAAATATGGCATGGCAAGAAGCCATATTTGTATTATTTAAAGGTCTGGGATTGCGAGGCGTATGTGAAACGTGACTCGGGTGACAAACTATAACAACGATCTGTAAAATGTATCTTTGTAGGATACCCTAAGGAAACTATGGACTACTTTTATTATCCACCTGAGAACAAAGGAATTGTTGCTAGGTATGGAGACTTCATTGAATCTGATCTTGTTAATCAAGAATTCAGTGGGAGAAATTATGGTCTTGAGGATAGTCATATAGATACATTACCTTCTGAAAACACTAGCGATAAAATTCTTGTAGAACCAGAAAGTCTAGAATTAGTTCCTCTGCGTAGATCCAAAAGGATTAAAAACGCAAATAGCAATATATATCTTAACATAGAGGATGATGATGAGTTAGGGGATCTTGGTGAACCCGCTAATTATAAATCCGTCATACTTGATCTTGAGAAGGATAAATGGATGGTTGATATGGATGAGGAAATGAAATCCATGAAAGTTGTGAATTTGATATAATATATGATCCGGTGGTCTAGTAGGGTGGTAGATGGTGGTGGTAGCCATTGTTGAGTTAGAGAGAGAAGGTTGAAGGTGTTCAAGAGAGAGAAAAGCAAAGTGTACAATAAAATGAGAAAACACAAACATCAACCCCTCCTTAGAAGCCTTGGAAGGGTATTTATAGTCACTCACACATACATACTATACATCGTTTCCTAGTCTAGTCCTTGCGTGAGTGAATATGATAACTAAAGGGAATTCTTAAATGTCGTCACATAAAGTGAATTTCGAACAATCTTCCCCCATGGGACGACGTGTAGAATTCCTTGCAATATTTTTCCTAACAAGTACATAATTATTATGAACAAAAGCTTCCATGAAGCGTCTAATGCTGATGAAGTCTTCTGAGGCCTTTGACTTCAAGTATTCACTTCAAACGACTCATCTTTGTAGTAACTTGTAGAAGAAATATTGTAACGGCACGAGCTAAATAACTCATATACTTCTGGTTAAGGAGAAGCTTCTGAATTAACTTCCCCCTAACTCATGCCACATAATCTTGGTGTAGAAACTTTTAATAGCTTCCCCCTAAACCGACAATCCTCATGAGCAATTTCAAAGCTTTCAATAAAGCTTAGAATGATTAAGCGCACAACGGAATTTAACAAGCAAACCCCATCATATGAAATGATAATGTTGCTATGAGTGATTGAAAGTTTGGGGCACACCAAGTAGATCAACAACTCTCTTCTCACACTTGAATAATTCTTCTGAATTTTTCTTCCCCTTGAGAGTTCAAGTTATGCATACTAGAAAGAATCAAGACATTTCTTCCCCCATGTAGTTGAAGAAAGGAAACCAATCCCATATATGAAGCTCAAATACTGAAGTAGACACTTTATCCCATTCATGAAGTTAACATCGTAACACCAGAGTCAATTAAGCCCCAGAAATGCACATATCTTCTTCCGGAGATGCACCAGAGTCAATTAAGTCCCGGAAATGCATATCTCTCCATATAGGATAATGATGATGTATAATTGCAACATCAAAACAATTAGACATCAAACAATAGTGTACCATTTAGAGATTGTTTAACGCCACGAGTTAAAACACTGATTTCTCTGCGGTTATGACATTTGTCTCCCCGGAATGCCTTCAAATAAAATGAAGGTATGAAGTTCATCACGTGTGCTCGTTGTACGTTCAATATGTCTTCTTCTTCCCCCTTGATGGTTTCGAAACCTCGGAACCAGCAATAAATCGTACACACATGTACCTGAAATACTCGTGAGAATAATAAATAAGATTAATTATATTCGGCGAGAATCAGTTGCTGATCGAAATTCTCTACTCAAACTCTCCATATCTATCTTCACTAACCCCTTGTAGGCAGTTTGAAATGACCACGGATGAATTAAACCCGATATGTCAAACGTGAAGCTGAATAAAAATTCCTCGACCCTGTGACTTAAGCTTGCTTTATTGTTGAATGAGTAACGGTGTAGAAATTATCTTGCAAAGAAAATTTTAAGTACCCGATACATTACTGAAGAAGTATATAAGCACAACACCTTATCCACATCGACTATGCGCGTGACACTAAGTATAATAATGTAGCTCATTAAAGTGATAGTTAACCAAGTCATCAACCAACCATCCCGAACCTGGTAACTAGATAAGCAAGTCGTCATTCTAAGATTAAGCACGAACAAGTTATCTTTCAAAGATAAAATAAGTGTAGTCCTTCGAAAATTTTGTCTTTAATTTCAAGTAATAATACCTGATCAAAAAAATTTGTAGCCACTAAAAATATAGCCATTTTTTCTTGGTCTCGTCTCAACTAAATTTCGTCACTTAGTCGCGTCTTTTTGTCACTTTGTCTCGTCATTTTGCCTCAATGGAGTCCCGAAAAATTAACCATAAACCTTAAAATGATAAAATTTATCATTAGTTTTAATAAAGCTAACTTTCGGCCCATATGATTTATATAATAATCACATCACTCGACCCATGTTCTCATTAACAGTCCATGTACAACCCATGTTATGACAAGACCTAAGTTAATAACACCAGTCAATGCAAAAATGATAACAAAAAATGTATCAACCCATAACAACGAGTAGAACCCGGTCCAAATTCATTTAAAATATATAATCCCAAAGTATTAGGGCATTCTAACATAACCCTAAACACCAGCCTCTTTTTCACATAGTAACCTCTGTCTCTTTCTTTCCTCTCAATACTCAGCCACCAAATCTCCACAACCCAAATCCTATATTCTCAAAACTAACGCCTCTTTCTAAATCACAAACAAAGACCACACCTTTCTAATCAAATTAACCAACCCATATTTATCAAATTCGATCTGTGATCGAGTGATAAAACACACTGAACCAATTGATTGCATATAAAATAAAACGAATCTCCATCTTCCAATTATAAGCAAGATCCATGAAGAAATAATCTTAACATCAAGATCTTTATATTAAGATCTC
Organism: Glebionis coronaria; assembly: GCA_025667525.1. Lineage (NCBI taxonomy): Eukaryota > Viridiplantae > Streptophyta > Magnoliopsida > Asterales > Asteraceae > Glebionis > Glebionis coronaria. Next base: position 550,878,613 of record CM046875.1, on the reverse strand, counting down.
GGGTAGGTCCTGATAATTGATTTTTGTTTTCTGTATTTCCAAATCGAAATAAAGAAAATACGTAACTTGTTCAATATCTTTCTAATCTTCGAAAATTAAAGAAAGATGTGACGTGAAATCAATTTAAGTGAAAGATGATGACTTGCATGTTATTGATCTTCATTAAATCGAATAACAAACAGGGTTTCAAAAAAACTTCACATATCTATGATGAATTTTCGAGAAATATATCTTTTAGAGATCCTTAATCGAAAAAAATAAACTGAGATCTTTCTTATGTTTTTTGTTCGAGTCTAGATGTGGTTAGGTTTGGATTCGATGGTGTTGAGATGAGACGAGGGGATAAATTAGATCGAGTCGGGTTTTGTTGGATCAGTGATGGTTGAGGTTGGTATCGTTGTCGCAATATTTTTCCAGTCGGAATGTTTCTTTATTAGATGTTGCAATGTTTAACAAGCGAACATGTCACAATGTTTAACAAGCGAACATGTCGCAATGTTTAACAATCAAACATGTAGTAATGTTTAACAATCAAGCATGTCGCAATGTTTAACAATCAAACATGTCGCAATGTTTAACAAGCGAACATGTCGCAATGTTTAACAATCAAACATGTGGCAATGTTGGTTTAGAAACCCTATCGCAGTAATGAATATCTTATCCAAATGTACTTTTTCCGGAATTTTATGATCTGTGCTTTTTGGATCTGAGATTTCTGGATCTTATCTTCATCTTCATAAAAAAATCCAGAAAAATCCTTTGACCATTAAAACACTATGTGACAGTGAAAACAAGATCAAATCCGGGGAAAAAATGTTGACTTTTGACTTGAAAAAATGTTAGACCATGGCAGTGATATCAAATGATCGTGAACATCTATGAAACCGACATGACAAAAGTATCAAAACTGATAAACCATGAAACCAGATATGAAAATTATCAATTGAGACAGAAGACTTTGTGACAAAATAACAGTGACAAAATGTTATGATTATTGGACAACAATCAAAACCCGTGACAAAAAATATGACAAATTTGGACCAAAACAAAAATTTGACCACCAAATCAATAGAAAAACAACACGAACGATCCAAGGATTGAACTGTTCGCTCTGATGCCAATTGTGGATTTGCTATAAATATGATCCGGTGGTCTAGTAGGGTGGTAGATAGTGGTGGTAGCCATTGTTGAGTTAGAGAGAGAAGGTTGAAGGTGTTCAAGATAGAGAAAGGCAAAGTTTATAATAAAATGAGAAAACACAAACAACAACCCCTCCTTGGAAGCCTTGGAGAGGTATTGATAGTTACTCACGCATACATACTAAACATCGTTTCCTAGTCTAGTCCTTGCGTGAGTGACTATGATAAATAATAGGAATTCTTAAATGTCATCACATAAAGTGAATTTCCAACAAAAGTAAATGATGTTTGGATTCTTGTAGAATGATATGAGTGTAATTACTCATATCATTCATATCACTAAATGGATATAATATGCATAAAACATATGAATATAGCCTTGTATGTGCATGTTTTCTTGTTTCGTGTGTGTAGGGACCAAGATCACAAAAACCAGCACAGATCGACACGAGTTTGAAGATTTCATCAATATGTTGGTCCCTAGTAATTCGTTATTACTTATTATCTTAAGTAATAACTCTTTACTTCGACTCAAGTGTGTTGTTTTAACATTATATAAGAAATATGAAAGATTAAAACAACAATACCAATATACTTTTCAACGTATAGACTTTTATTAGAATCATATAAAGAATCTATAACCCACTTTGTTTGTGGAATAACAAAGTAGTTGAATGACAATGGGTTTTGATCTCCTCTACTTAAACGTCTAACCAAAGTTAAAGTCTAAGCTCCAATCTAAACGTTCATATGCATCTTGGCTATATGGTTTAGTTGGTATAAAGAGAGAAAGGTTTACCAGAGTTTAAGCTCTTGTATTGGTTAACTTTTCTCTCCCAATGTACACTCCTTATATAGGCAGTGTAAATTAGGGTTTGCATTTTACATGTTTCAATGCATGGGTTTATCCAGTGGGTGGTTGATGTCCATGTTGGATAAACAGTACAAAGTACATATTAAACTATTCTAGAAAAGATAAAGGTTGTACTTATATCTAAGTATACAAGCAACCTACTTTGACTTACAGTTATCTTTTCCCGCCCAATGCAAACCATCAGAATATTAAAGAGTCTTCAGTATCCTAGAGGAGATCGACATCATTCAGTTTGGTATTGTAAAACCAAACTGAACTGAAAGCCCTTCTCCAGTCCTTGTTCTTCAGCAACTAGACCGCCTAGTATTTGAAGTGAAGACTTTTTTGTCTTCTAATTTCACTAGAAGGGGAGTGCTGAACTTTCTTCAGCTTTAAAGTCTTCAGTAGGAACTTCGTTCCTCTGGTCATCCTTCAATAAACTGGCCTTACTACTGAGCATGAAACACTTAGGGGGATTTTATATTCAAATCCTAGAGTTGCTTCAGGGTCAGTAAATACTGACCCAACAATCTCCCCTATTTGGATATACAAATAGCCTAAGTCTAATGTCAGTAGTAAGTCAGCATAACAACTTCTTCTTACTTGCACTGAATAATTAATAACTTATAAACATCAGATAATCATTTATTCAATAACATTACAAATTACAACAAAAATATTACAAATGATTATTCAGTTTTCCTTTGGCCTAAGTTCTTCAATGACAGGGGTCTGTACTGATAGATCAAAGTTTCTGATGTCTAGTATTGATAGTAAGCACATGATGAAGGTTTTTACAACTTAAGTGAGTCCTGGACCACCATGGTGAGCAAAGAAGATTTTCTGAATGTTTCCAAGAAATTCATTGTTTAGATCATCAAGATCACTAATACCCACAAAGTCTTGTCGTTCACGATGGTTGAACATAATCATTCCCAATTATGGTTCTTCTAACACATGTCCAGGGAGATGATTTTTAAACTGAACAAGATCTTTGTATTTCTTGGTGGTGACAAAGATATCACCCACACCATGTTGAACCAGATTGGCTCTCTTGTTCAGTTCCAGAATTAGATCTTGATCCTCCAGTGAGATTTAGTTGCTGATGTTCAGATGCTGACCAAGCCTTTTATGATTTCTCACAAAGTGTTCAATTCTTGTGCGAACCTCATCCCATCTCTTGGATTTTCTCTTTTCAATGTTTCTGCTCATATCTAGCCATTCAGTATAGGAGAGCTCCTTCCCTTGGAAGTCATCTATGATTTCATCAGACCCATCCGCCCTATAGAACTTCAGATTGATATCTCCTTTGTAAGTCATCATATCAACGTTTGTGATTTCTTAGAGACACCTTCTGTTCAACCTTTCTATACAAAACTTTTCGTATAACATCTTTTTCTTGAAGAGGCCTTCAACCTCAGATTTTCCAATTCTTTCATATAAGCTCATCTTCAGATCCCTGAGCTTTTCTTCATCTTAAAGCTTGTGTAATTTATCAAGTTCTTCTTGAGTGGCCAGCCCAGACTTGATAATTCTGTCATCTAATGTGAATTCACCTTTGCTTTTGGGTTTGATGGGAGGTGACCCATTTTCAGATGATTCAGTGCTGGTGGTGAGGCCATCAACATGAGTGTCCTTAGCTGAAGACTCCCACTTAGGCTTAGCGGGACTGTCTTCACTGAAGGGAGATACATACACAAAAGGTTGTTTTTGGGCCTTATTCTGTGCATGTTTCTTAAAGAGCTGTTGAATAGTGACTTATCCCCCTCAACAGAAGAGTCCCTGCAACTTCTGATGAACCCCCAACAGGTAAACATGCACATAGAGAGTCTAAGGTGGATGATACCTTAGTCAGCATTGCTGGAACATTTACAAGAGCATTTAGTTTCTACTGAACTTCATCTGATAAGTTCAGCTTTTGTTATTCCAACAGACCCACCCTATCCTTGATCTTTGATACTGAATCACATAGCTCATTAAGCTTATTAGGAATCGGCTTGAATTCAACATGGAGCTCAAAAGATGCAGTATTAATGGAGTGCATGAGGGAGGTGATCTCTTGCTTGATAGAAGTGGTAGTGGCCACATCCTTCACTAATGGCTTCAGTACAGTGAGAATTGCATCTTTGATCTGTTCAGCAGTGGGAGGAACTAGCCTTGCTTTAAGAGTAACTAGTTCAGCATCAGCAATAGCTTTTTCCTCCTTGAGCTTGGTCACTTGTGATTGTAGAACCAACACCTAATTTGTCAGTTCATTTACCTTTATGGTTCTAGGGGATGGAGGCTTGGGAGTTTGATCAACAATGTCATCTTCAAATTCACTATCATCCAGGTTTACTGGAGCTCTTTCACTTAGCCTCAACTTCTTCTCCAAGTCATCAGCAGACATGCTGAATATAAATGTAGGCAAGTGTCCCCCCTTGGCGCCAGTGGAGAGAGGCACTTCCTTCATTGTCTACTGATCGCCACCTTCAGTGTGCTAGTCAGTTTCAAGTCCTTTACCACCAGTGTTTGTTTTACCTGATGGATCCTGAGAAAGAGTCCTTGATGAGTTAAGATCAATGATAATTTTTTTGGTTTCTTCAGTAGGACCCTGTTATGAGGGAACTACATCAAGAGAAACAAAATGGCCAGGGTCATCGTCAGCTGTTGTATTTGTTGACGCCTCATGCCCTGATGCAGACTCAAAGTGACAAATGATAGAGATTGGTAATGAAATTTGAGATGTATTCAGATTTAAATTGCTTACCAATGCTCACTCCACTCTAATGAGCTGAGGGTGCGCTCTATCTTCACCCTTCTCTCCTAAAGAAGTTGAGAGATGGGTTGCCTTCAGGGCCTCTTGATGCATGCCACTTTCAGCAGAGACTGATGGTGGCGGTTGGCTTGGGTTCTGGTCCTTGACCGAGGACTTTTGTTTCTTCAAAGCTTGGCCTTTGGGATCATCAGAATGCTTCTTTGATGAAGATTCTATGGGGTGCCTCCTTTTCTTAAACTCATGTCTACACTTAAGAGTATTCACAGACGTGCTCTTTTGATGTGGTCTAGAAGAAGATCCAGACTTTGTGCTTGTTAGATCCCCTTCTCCAGTTGGAGGAGTGTCTTGTGGAGCTTTAAACACTATTGGAGCATTTGCTGAGCAAATGTCTAGCATGGACTGTGTGAAAGGAGGTTCAGTTGTGCTGACTGGAATGGTATAGCGATTGGTATCAAAGATTTGAAAAACTAGTTTAACTCCTTGGTTCTTTGAATACTCTTCACCAAATTGGTCAGCAAAAATGAGGGATAAAAATCTGGTGTAGACCACATTCTTTTACCTAGTTTTCTTCTCCATTTTTCCATGGAGGTCTTCAAAGATTAATTTTCCAAAATCAGTTTTTATGCCCTTTGCCAGACAATACAAAATTAGGGCATCCTTTTGGTTGATTTGATCAAGCCCACCAGTTTTCCCACCCAGACACTCAATTAAGATGGACATCAAAAGTTTCCACTTAGGTGGTAAAAAGCTTCTCTTCAACCCCCCTTTATCACCAATCTCTTCAGTGTACCCAATTTCTTTAAAAAATGACTTGACAACAGAGAAATCATTAGGTACAGCCTCATATTCACTAGAGTCCTCCAAACAGTTTAACCCTAAAACCCTTCTAAACAACTTTAAACTTATTTTCCCATGAATACCTAAAGTTGTAGACACAAACTCAATAGATTTCTTGTTCTTTGACCCTTGTGCTGTGAACCAAAATTCTTTTAACACATTTTCAAACATAACTCCTAGATCTTTGAACAAGGCATCACGAATCACACATTTGGATAAAAAGTTTAGTACTTGCTTTCCAGGTTCAGATGTTAGGGTTTCTGGTTTGATCAAGGTAAGGTTGTTGGGTTTAAAGATTATGTCCTCAATGGGATAGTTAATGTGGATGGAAGGATTGAGGGTGATTTCAATCTCTTATGGTTGTGAAGAAGATTCAGCAGCCATTGATGTTTGTTGTGTGTGTTTTCTTTTGAAAGAGAGTTTTGTGTGTTTTTTTGTTTGAAAACTTTTGCAAATGATATGAATCTTCAATCTTCAAAAGATATATGTAAACACTTTTTGAACTGATTTGTCAAAGTTTGTAAAACATTTGAAAAGAGGATGAAACTTTTAGGGTATCTTTTGAACAAATGGCACAAACTCTCTCATTAATGTTCTGAAAAAGGTGATGATTTTCTGTTGCTTTGAACAGTAAAACGCCTCATTGTGTCATAAAGTTGTTGACTGTGATATGGACGCTTGATATTTCCTAGATAAACAATTGACACCTTTTGAAAGAATGTTTTGTATTTATTCTCAAGAAATTTAATGCCATTAACTCTTTTGAATCACATGATTAATAGGTTTTAAATGTTGTTGCTCAGATATGCTGAACCTGATGGCAATACTTGTGAGCTTCAGTGCGTCAGATGAGGCGACAAAACCCCATATACATGTTCACATAAGTGAACAAGACATATGACGTTGCACGCTCCTCTACTCAGGCCTAGCTACTCAGTTGTATTAAAAATTTGTTCAGCATTGCTGAAGGAACCTTTTAATGACTGGTGATTATTTGTTCAGCTTTAGTAAATCAGATAAGGCGACAAAACATCATATACACAAACATAAAGTGAAATAGACATATGACATTGCACACTCCTTTACTCAGACAATGCTACTTAACATTAATCAAAATCTTTAAAGAAATGTTGAACCTTCAATCTTCTTCAGTGAATGCTGAAGGTTCAGTTTTTGTATCATCAATGTTCATCATACCAAGCTCCATTATCAATCTTTTAAAAGTTGGTTCATCCAATGGTTTGGTGAAGATATCAGCCAATTGATATTGAGTGGGGATGAAATGTAATTTAATGTCCCATTTCACAATGTGATCTCTGATAAAGTGATATCTGATATCAATGTGTTTTGTTCTTGAGTGGAGGACTGGATTGTTGGATATTGCAATAGCACTAGTGTTATCACAAATGATTGGTACCTTTTCATATTCTATGTCATAATCAGCCAGTTGGCTTTTCATCCAAAGAACATTGGCACAACATCCAGCAGTTGCCACATATTCAGCTTCTGCTGAAGACATGGCAATTGTTTGTTGCTTTTTAGCACTCCAACACACAAGTTTGCCACCTATCAATTGGAAGGCACCAGAAGTGCTTTTTCTGTCCAAATTACATCCAGCATAGTCAGAATCTGAATACCCCTTTAGATCAAAACCTGAGGATTTGGGGTAACAAAGACCTAGACTTGGTGTACCTTTTAGGTATCTGAAGATTCTCTTTACAGCAGTAAGTCGCGATTCCTTTGGATCTGCTTGGTATCTTGTACAAAGGCATGTAGAGAATTGAATGTCAGGCCTGCTTGCAGTTAAGTACATGAGTGACCCAATCATACCTCTATACTGAGTCTCATTGACTGATTGTCCATTGAGATCAGGTCCTAAGTTGTTAGGGGGTACCATTGGAGTCTTCACTAAAGCACAATTGATATCATACTTCTTCAGCAAATCCTTGACATATTTTTCTTGATTTTTGGAGATGCCTTGGTCAGATTGTTTAATCTGAAGACCAAGGAAGTATGTGAGTTCTCCCATCATAAGCATCTCAAACTTCCTGGTCATAAGCTTGGCAAATTGTTTGCAAAGTTTCAAGCTTGTAGAACCAAAGATTATGTCATCCACATAAATTTGTACAAGAATGGTGTCAGTTTTAGATTTATAGATAAACAAGGTGCTATCTATTTTTCCTCAGACAAATTTATGTTCAATGAGAATGTTGAGAGATTTTCATACCATGCTCTTGGAGCTTGCTTCAGTCCATACAAATCTTTGTAAAGCTTGTAGACATGATTTGGGTATTTACTACTCTCAAAGCAAGAAGGCTGAGTAACATAAACTTCTTCTTTTAGGTCACCATTTAGGAATCCACTTTTGACATCCATTTGGTAGATAGTGAAGTTCATGTAAGTGGCATATGCAAGGAAGATTCGTATGGCTTCCATACGTGAAACTAGAGCAAAGGTTTGATCAAAATCAACACCAGGCTCTTGATTGTATCCTTGGGCCACCAACCTAGCTTTATTTTTTGTCACTGCATTGGTTTCATATCTTTTGAGCTTGTAAAACCATTTGATGCCAGTGGTTGATTTACCATATAGAAGAGGAACCAATTTCTAGACTTTGTTTCTTTAAAATTGATTGAGTTCCTCTTGCATGGCATCCACCCATCCAGGGTGTGTGAGTGCTTCAGAAACCTTTGTAGGTTCAATTTCTGAGAGAATATTTGCATAGAGACATTCTCCAGATGAAGCAGCACTCAGTTTCTTTGCCATAGATCTAGTGACTCTACCTTCACCAAGATTACCTATTATGTTCACCAGCTGTATGTGACTATTTTGAGTCCAAGATTTTTGTGGAGCTGGAGAATAGGTACTGGTATCATGATTAGAGCTAAAGCTTGGAAGTCCATGACATGGAATTGGACTTGGAATGTCTCTAGTGTATACTGAAGGATATTCAGTGGACAAAGGTTCAATCATTGGAGGGCTTCCTTCTTGGTCAGAAGCAACATATCCAAGACCTAATTCCCTAGAGATGATAGGAGAGCTTTGAGCAAGGGGCTCAGATTGTTCCTCAACAATTGCATATGATTGATCATTTTGATCATGTGTGTCAGCATGCTGATTGTTTTGAGACTGACCATTTTGGTCATTTGTGTTGCCTTGCTGATCATTTTGACATTGATCATTATTTAATTAACAACCATCAATATGTGATACTGAAGGATTTCCTTTTGTAGGACTTGTCATATCTTCAAATGGATCAATATGAGGGACTGAGTTGCTTGTTTGATATTTTTGAGAAGGCTCATAGTGATGAAATTCATCAGATGGATAATTGTGAGACTCATGTATATGAATTTTATCATCTGATGGATTTGTAAAAGTGAGAGCTTCAGTACTTTCATTGAATGTGATGTGATAGGTTTCTTCAAAACATTGTCTTCTTGTGTTGAAGACTCTATATGATTTAGATACTAGGGAGTATCCAAGAAAGTAACCATCATCACATTTTTCATCAAATTTTCCAAGGTGATCCTTGTGATTGTGAATGAGTACTGGACACCCAAACACATGTAAGAATGAAATGTTTGGAATTCTCCCCCTGAAGACTTCATATGGAGTCTTCATATGTCTCTTCACAATGATGGATCTATTTTGAGTGTAGCAAGCAGTGGCTACAGCATCAGTCCAAAAATGCTTAGAGAGAGCAGATCCAACAAGCATTGTCCTTGCTGCTTCAATCAAAGTTCTGTTCCTTCTTTCAGCCATGCCATATTGTTCAGGCGTGTAAGGAGATGAGAAATTTTGAGAAATTCCTTTGTCATCACGGAATTTGATCAATGTGTAATTTCTGAATTCAGTACCATTGTCAGTTATGAGTTGTTTGACATGAGTGTCATTTTGATTTTCAACTCTTTTGATGAATGATATAATGGCATCTGTTGCATGGCTTTTCTTTGTCAAAAATATACCCAGGTGTACCTAGAGTACTCATCAACAATGACAAGTGTATATTTTTCATGACAAATGGCCCTAGGTGATATTGGGCCAAATAATTCCATGTGAAGCAAATGAAGACTTTCTTTTATTGAGAAAGTTTGCTTTGTTTTGAAACTAGCCCTATGGTGCTTCCCTTTTTTCACATGCTGAGCATGGTTTGTCCTTGGAGTAGACAAGTGAAGGAAGACCAATAACAAGATTTTGTGTTGCCAGCAAAGTTATTGTTTTGAAATTGAGATGTGAGAGCCTCTTATGCCAAAGCCAATTGGTAATATTGGAAGCTTTAGCAAAGAATCACGTTTCCTGAGTGGAGTTCATGTTCATGACATAAACATCTTTGACTCTGGGAGCAATCATCACAACATGATTGGAGTTGAAGATTGTACCTTTATTGTCATCAAACAACACAAGATAATTTGCATCACAAAGTTGACTTATGATGGTGAGGTTGTGCTTCAATACATTTACATATGCTACCTTTGAGAAAACTATACCATTTCATTTTACTGAACCAAATCCTTCAGTAGTAGCTACTGAGTTATCACCAAAAAAAACTTTAGGACCTTGTTCCTCCTTATACTTGTGTAGATAAATTTTAGTGCCAGTCATATGCCTTGAGCAACCACTATCTAGGTACCAAATAGGCTTCCTGAGATCACACTACACAAGTTAAGGAAATGGTCAGTTTTGTTTTCAAAACCCACCTTTGTTGGGTGGGTTTTTTAGATCTAGAAGGTGTTCTAGATCTGAAGGATCCTCTTGTAGGGGGTATGTGTGATTACTCACAAGAAGAAGAGGTCTAAACAACTTTTGCTTTCTTAGCCTGAATTGCTTCACCTCTTTTGAACCACTATATATGGTTGTGATCAGATGTAGTGTGGACATTGCTTCCACAAGTCTCACAACATTTGGTAAAAGAGTTTGGGTTTCTTGGTTTAATACATCTTCTGAGTGAGATGATTCGATTATGTCCATGAGTGTCATGGACATAACTTCCACAAATATTACAAACAGGGTAATAATGGCAGTCATCTGAGTGATGATTGCTCATACCACAATGAATGCATGGTGGGAAAGGCATATTTTGCCTAGAATAGGATACTTCAGATTTGTGAGCATCAACACTTGTTTTGGCCAGCATATACTGAGTGTGTTCACAAGTGATCAGTCCTTTCACATTTAGTACAATACTCTTAGGCAAGTTTTAGTGAGATGGTTATTTAGACCACATAAATCACAAGCCTTTTTAAATTGTGTCTTGTACTTGAAATGAGGAGAATCTAAAGGTTTATCTCTGAATAGTGTTGGTGTTTGCTGTTGCCTGAGTTGCAATTTAAGATCATTGATCTCTTGCATGACAAGGGACATTCTCTCATCTTACTCAGATATAGCATTCTTTAGTTTATTTGTTGAAATTGAAGAGGTAGTTCCCATATGTGAACCTTCAGCAAGACCTGAAGAGTTCTTTGAAGTGTCAATTTTGACATGTTTGGAAGAACTACCTTTGTGTGTGGTGTGTGACTTGATGATAGACTGGATAGTTTTGGGTTCAGTAGAGGGCTCATCACCAACCAGCTTCTCCAAATGAGGAAGTGGGATACTTACTTCATTCTCTATATCATCATCTGAGTCATCCTCAGTAACTGAGGACTCAACTGGTGCTAAAGTGTCAAGACTTGCTTGAAACTCAGGAAGAAAGATTCGTCCAGTGTCATGATTGGGTAAATTCTCTTCACCTGACCTTTCATTGTCAGGGATCGAGCTACCATCCTCATTTGAGGCTTTGACAAAGACTATAGATTTGGTGCTGGAGGATCCTTCATCACCAAGCATTTTCTTCTTTTGAGCAGGTATTTGTTTACTTATGCATTGATTTATCCTATCAGAGTTCTAAGCCAAGATTTAAAAATATCTTTTGCTTCTTTTAGTTCATCTCTAAGGGAGTTATTTTCATCCAAAATTTCTTTTTTCAATTGTTGAAAAGTAAGAATATCAAGTTTAGCTTCTTTTAGCTCTATTTGCTTACTTTCAAAATCTTCAAGTTTTAGAACAAGTTTATGAAATTTTTCAAGCAAATTGTTTCTTTGTTCTTCAACAAATTTTAGATCAATGCATAAGTAATCAAAGACAAATTTAATGTCATCTTTATCTTCTAATTCAAGAAGAGTATGTACCTTTTTTATTGTGACATTGACCCATTCACCATTTCTGGCACTTTCTATGGTCACAACATTTGAATTAGCCCCTTCATCATCAGCAAGTGCCATCAGCACTTTCACATTTATCATTTCATCATCATCTGAAGAAACATCTTCTTTAGGTTTCAGCAACAAGCCCTTTGTTCTTGTCTTGCTTGGGAGTCTAGGATGAGGAGTTTTCAGTACTCAATAAGGCCAATCTTGCCTTGATTTCTCTGTATTTGGCCTCAAAGTCTTTTGTTGGTCTGAGTTCAACCCTGTTTTGCTGAAATGAAGTAGAAGCATTTTGTTTTGGTTGAAATGATGATTGACCAGATGGTCTTGATTGAGCTGGTGATGAATATGAAGGGAGAGATGTTTTTTAATAACAATCCCTAGCATAGTGACCAGTCTTCCCACATTTATAGCATTCAGTGTCAACTAAAGCTTTTGTGGAGCTGGAGAACTTGCCTCCTTTCTTAAAGAACCTTCTAGACTTGGCCATAAGTGCCCTTTCATGAAATTCCTCTTTGAGATCATTCAGATATTCCTCACTGGATCTAGTGTCTTCTTCATCATCAGGACTATCTTGGTAGTCTTGAATGACAACTTCACTGAAGAAAGCTGTGTACAAGGGTGTAGCAATGGTTAATGCTTTACTCTTGCTTGAGCCTTCATAAATCCTATCAACTAGGTTTTCTTCATATTTAAGTTTCCTAAAAAGAGAGGCTAGATCACAATCTTTAATGTGATTAGCATTTCTCAAGCTTTGACAGAAACTGAGCCATTTCTTTGGCAATGCATTAACAAAAACTGTGTTGATTTCAAGTTTTGAAAGCTCAACACCATCATTCACAAGTTCATTCATCAGTGCTTTGTATCTGGTGAATGTCTGTGAGAGGGTTTCCCCTTCTTTGTTCTTGAAGGTATTGTATTGAAGCTTTAAATCCATGATTCTGGTTTCTTTTACATCAGAGGGTCCCTCATGGTAAAGAATAAGGTCCTCCCATGTTGCTTTGGATGTTTTGCAATTTACAACAGAATTCATTTGGTCATGTGGGAGCACAGACATGATGAGACTTTTGAGACGCTGATCTAGGTTAGCAGCTTTTCTCTCATCAGCAGTCCATTGTGCTTCAGGTTTTTTATTGTCCCCAACCATGGGAACAAAAGGACCATTTTCAATGATTCCAAGGAATTGAGGTTCAATTCCAACCATGTGGACAAGAAACCTCTTCTTCCAATTTGTAAAGTTGGCTACCTCTAGTACAGGAGCAGCATTGAGTTGGCCACCCCTACATTCTAGGGTTTGTGGTATAACTTGAGCCATTTTGGATCTTGATTTGAAAACTTTTAAATGAGCAGTTTAATAAAATAAGAGTTTAACTAATCAAACTGTTCTGATACCACTTGTTGGTCCCTAGTAATTCGTTATTACTTATTATCTTAAGTAATAACTCTTTACTTCGACTCAAGCGTGTTGTTTTAACAATGGATAAGAACTATGAAAGATTAAAACAACAATACCAATATACTTTTCAACGTATAGACTTTTATTAGAATCAAATAAAGAATCTATAACCTACTTTGTTTGCGGAATAACAAAGTGGTTGAATGACAATGGGTTTTGATCTCCTCTATTTAAACATCTAACCAAAGTTAAAGTCTAAGCTCCAATCTAAACGTTCATATGCATCTTGGAAATATGGTTTAGTTGGTATCGACAGAGAAAGGTTTACCAGAGTTTAAGCTCTTGTATTGGTTAACTTTTCTCTCCCAATGTACACTCCTTATATAGGCAGTGTAAATTAGGGTTTGCATTTTGCATATTTCAATGCATGGGTTTATCCAGTGGGTGGTTGATGCCCATACTGGATAAACAGTACAAAGTACATATTAAACTATTCTAGAAAAGATAAAGGTTGTACTTATATCTAAGTATACAAGCAACCTACTTTGACTTAAAGTTATCTTTTCCCGCCTAATGCAAACCATCAGAATACTGAAGATTCTTAAGTATCCTAGAGGAGATCGACATCATTCAGTTTGGTATTGTCAAACCAAACTGAACTGAAAGCCCTTCTTCAGTCCTTGTTCTTCAGCAACTAGACCGCCTAGTACTTGAAGCGAAGACTTCTTTGTCTTCTAAGTTCACTGGAAGGGGAGTGCTGAACTTTCTTCAGCTTTAAAGTCTTCAGTAGGAACTTTGTTCCTCTGGTCATCCTTCAGCAGACTGGCCTTACTTCTGAGCATGAAACACTTATGGGGATTTTATATTCAAATCCTAGAGTTGTTTCAGGGTCAGTAAATACTGACCCAACACAATAGCCAAAAGACAAGTCGTTTTTAAGACAAGATTCAAGTTTATCAAGTTATTAGGCCAAGTGGGTCCCACAAATGCTTAATGGGCCTTACAACCCATTTATGGAATTATGAAGTTTGGATAAGTCCATTAAAAGCCCAAGTATAAACGGATGAGAGTATTATTTACAATTCAAAGTCCAAGCCCATGAGAAACAAAATAAAGAAGACGTTGGAAGTTTTGGACCAAGGGCCCATTAAACAAAAAGTGATGGTGTAAAGTTATTTATAACTTTTGTGGTCAAGAGTTCGGTCAAAACAAAGAAAACAAAGAATAAAAAGGAACGAGAGAAAGTAAAAAGGGGAAGAACACCAAGCAGGTTATGAACCCTAACTTTTGGGGGTTTCAATTCAGTGAGCAATTGGCCTCCATGCGCCTTAATTAAATACCAAGAAAATAGGGAAGAAGAGGTGCTGGCACCAGGCTCCAACGTGGCACCATCAACACGTCACAAATCCTTCCCTATTGGTTGATTTTCTGAAAACTTGTCAGAGAGCCAATCAAATACTGCCAAATCAGCACCAAAGAAGCACAAGTTTAGCCAGGTTGGCAATCTGAGTGAACAAAGGCTAATATCCACCCTTGGATGAAAACCAAATGGAGAGAAAATCAGAGATGCTTGATCCAAAGGTTCAAATCGCCTTGATGAGACTGCAATTATACATAGTCTCATCGTCCAAATCGGGCTTAAAATGCATTAAATATCATCAAAATACCCAAATATATGCTTGTGTTTGTTGCTTGTGTATTTTAGGTACGAATATTGAGAAAATGACAAAAGATCACAAGAATCAGTCAAAAACGAACACGGGAAACGAAGCCGCACGATGAACCAAGCCCTAATGAAGAATTTTCCAAAGAAAGTCCTTGAAGATTTGAAGAATTATGAAGAAGGGTCCTCCAATATGGAAGAACTGACACTTTATACCCTTGTATCTTCATAATTACAAGTTTGGTCCCTAAAGTTTGTCAAAATTACAAAAAGGACCCTTAGCTTTGAAGAATTGGCAAATTTAGTCCCTCAACAAAACTAAATTGTCAATATTAGTCCTCCAAGAAGTCAACAAATAAGTCATAACCTTGAATAATGAATAAATGACAAGTTATACCCTTGAAGAATCCAAAATATGCATTAATGGTCCTTATACAAAGTTTGATAAACCCTTGTGCCAAATTTGACAAGTACTCCAAACTTATTACAAAGGGAAAACAAAGTTTTGGCTGTTATTTACAAAGTGAAGGAAGGAGGAAACCTTGGGGGTCAAACCTGCCAGACAACCAAACCCTAACCCTCCACTCATATCACGCCACCTCACCCCACTTATTTCTCCCAGCCAATCACATACACCCATTCCCCCACGTCAGAATCCACCCACTCATTTATTTATTTAACTAATCCAGGTTTAAATTTTGGTGGCAAACACGTTTTCTAAATACTTTAACCCCCAAACCGGATTAAACTCACCCTAATCCACCCTTAAACCCTAATAATCCCCAGGATGAACAATGACTAAATCAAAGGGGTTTTTGCTAAAACCTTCTAGTTTGCTAATTAACCATCACTTAAACCCAAACCCACCCTTAACCACCTATCACCATCAACCAAGGCCCCTCCCACATGGTCCCCTGCAACAAAAAAACAAGACTTGGCACCAAATCAACGTCCCCATTTGATTTCGTGTTCCCCAATAGTTCATTGGACGCCTAGGATCATTTTTTACATCATTTTCATGCCACAACCAGCCAAAGAATTCACATGGCACTCTTGACCCAACTCAAAAATTGGCATCTAACTGGCATCTTCAAATATTCGTCAAGGGCAAAGTTGGGAGTTCAAGTTATTAGGGTTTAAGTTTCCATTCAATTCTAGAATCATTTGTAGCCTCTATATAAAGGCATGTAGGACTTTCATTTTTACTGTTCTTGATTTTTCTCCTTTTTCACAGCTTTGTAAATCCAGTTTTTAATGAATGAAAAATGGTTTAAGTATTGTTGATGAGAAAGATTGAGTCCCTTTTACATTTTCCTGTTGTGTTTTGTTTGAAAGATTTTCTTCAAAAAAGCATTTTAAGTTTCTGTTTTCAAGTCTTTTTTTTTTAAGTTCTTAAATCCGTTTCTTGTTGAGCTAGAAAGATTGTTAAACCACATAAGCTTCTTATATTCAAGCTTGTATATGTCCATATCACCCTGATATCTTGGAGATATCAAGGTGTAGTGGGTATAAAGGTTTGGGTAAAAAAGGCAAAGTGAGGTGAAAAATCCTTTTGCTTATTTTTAACATTTACTGTTTCTAAAGCTACAAGCTTTAAGCTTGTAGCTATTGAAACTTGAAGTTATTTGCTGGTTGGGTGGTGATTGTGCAGGAAAACAAGAAGGAAAGAAGTTTCCTTTCTCATTCAATTCTTTTCATTCTTTTTGGCACCAAGTATTTTGCATTTCATAAGCCCAAGGTTCAGCACAAGCAACCAGCTTGTGGGAGGTGACATAGCAGTCACTGTTGGGCCTGGATGTAGGCCCAACAAGGTAGTCCCTTATTTCCTTATTTCCTTATTTAGTTTTCTAAAATATGATATTCATGTGATTTGGAGTGAAATTGTATGCAAGTTGTTTTAAGTGTTGTTTTATTGACTGATATTGCTCTCTTGATTGGTTATATGCATGTTAGTAGCCTTTGTATTTAGTTTGGATAGGTTTTGAGTTGATTTGCTTTGGAAAAGTTTGATTTTCAGATATAAAGGGGTGTTTGGTTTAAGGTTTAAGTTGGCTTATATGACAAGAATCTTGTGTTTAAACCTGTCTTATACACTTACTAGGGTGTTGTTAGGTTGTGTGTTAGTTTGATTGTCAGTTTGGTAGGATATTGAACACTTTTGCTTGCTAAAAATTGAAAACATTGCCTTAATCAGAAAACTGCCTTTTCTGCTTGTTTTGATGAAATTTGTGCATTCAAGTGTGATAATCTGTTAGATACTGGGTTGTTTAAGGATTGTGTGTTGTTTGTATGCTGTTTTGTGAGCTTGTGTGCAAGATATTAGCCATTGAAATCCATTTGAGTGCCAAGTGTATCAGCAAAATACACTCAGACACATATATGCATAATCAGTAACTTGTGTGCTTATTTGTGTGTATTTTTGGATAAGATTTGTGCTTTTCTTGTGTTAGTATTGACTCCCTATACTCAACTGAGTATAGGGGTGCCCCTATTATCCATCAACAACCAACAAAATTCCAAAGACAAGCCCTCTTGTCATTTCTTCACAAGTGAATATATCACTTTGTGTTCATCAGAAACACAATGCATACCTGAGCACGTTTTTGGTTCCAGATTGCTTAAATCTTACTTAATTTGATTTGGATTTGTGTTTTTGAAGTTTAAAGAGTTACTGGATTAAGTTTTAAAAGTAAAAAAAAAAAGTTTTTCAAAAAGGACTGGCCAGGACTCGAACCTGCGCCATCCTCCTCACAACACTCACAACTTACCAGCGTGCCCTTGGGTCTTTTACTGCTAAGTTCTCATTTCATTATCTATTTAAGTGGTGTTTGTTTTGTAGCTTATTTAATCAGCAGCTTATAGATAAGCGTTTTCCAGCTTATTTTCTTAGGTTTTTTTTAAGTTAGCATTTTTCCTTGATTCTTATTAGGATTTAGCACTTTTTGGTTCAAAAAGATTATTTTTCCCGTTTTTAATTAATTTTTTAGGATTATTTTTAGTTTAAATTTTGAAAAGTAATTTAAAAATAGAAAAAGGTAATTTAAAAATCTGAAAAATAGTTTTTAGGTTTTTAATCATATTTTTGAGGTTTACAGCTATTTAAGTTTTCAAAAAGTCTAATTTTTGATTTTATTGGATTTTAGGGTTTTTAGCTAACTTTAAAATTTAATATAAAATTATTAAATAGGTTTCAGAAAATTTTGATTGCATTTTTGTCTTAGTTACAATATTTTAGATTTTTGGTAATTTTTTAGAATTTTTTTAATGAACTTTGAATTTTTTGAATATTTTAATATTATTTTATTATTAAAAATTGAAGTTTGATTTTTTTTAGTTTTTACATTTTTCCTAGGTTAAGGACACTTAATTAGGAGTTTTTTCACTTTCCAAATATTTTTAGGACTTTTCAATTATTTTCTAGAATTAATTTAAGTTTTATTTGATTTTAATAGTTTTTAAGTGTTTAAAAATAGTTTAATTTGGTTTTAAAATTAAAAAAAAAATACTTTTTAGCTTAATTAGGTTATTTTTGAGGTTTAAAAACTTTAAGATCTTATTTAGGGCTTTTTGATAATTAATTGTGATTTTTAGGGTTTTAATTAGCATTAAAAAGTCATTATCTAATTAATTAAAATGTTTTAGCAAGTTTGGATTTTTTGTAAACTCTTAGAATATTATTGTGGATTTTTAGTAATTTTTAGGGATTTTTAGGATAAATTTTTAATTTTTGTACTATTTACGGTTTTGCGTGATCGCCTTTTTCGTCTTATTTTAATCCGTCTTCATAACCGTCTTTCTCTTCTAATCTCATTTCTTTCTTTCTTTCTCAATCATATAATCACAAATTAATATCATCTCTTAACACAACGCACTTGCCTCCTTGGGAAACGAACTTGGACTTATTTGGTCATTAGTGCTCGGTTTTCCTAAACCGACACTTAATACTTGCCACTTTTACGCACCTTTTCCTAAAGGTCGTATTTTACTACAATCACGCCTCATCTCTAACAAACCCTCACCCCTCTCAGTTTCCCTATATAAACCCCCTTTTATTCTGTAATCAGACATCCCTTTTCTTTCTTTAAAGTTATAATGTCAGTTTAGTTTTAGATAAATTGTATTTTTTATCTTTCGAAAGTATTGTAATGATTTTTATAATTTAATAAAAGTTTAATTTTCAGTCTTATATTTCTTTTTACTTGCGTTTGTTAATTTTTGATGAAACGTATATAACTTTAATATATGTTAAACTAAAGATATAATATAATATTATTTGTTTAAGCTTTACTCATAGCTTAATTGAATAAATAAAGAGAGAATAGGGATAAAAAGTTTAATCCCACTGAAATAAGTTGATGGTTCAAAATTGATTCATGGTTCGGGTGATGTTTGTAATGGAGGTTTGATGTTTTGGTGTCGTTTCGTTCCTAAGGCAGCTCAGCGCTACTTTCTTCTTCAACGGGTTCATCAAATTTAGTTAAGCTCATTAAGTTTATAAAGTTTAGTATAATTTGTTATTTAGTTTAATTTGTTATTTGTGAATGTGTTTGTTATTGAACTGATATTGTTGGATTGAAATATGAATCTACTGTACTGGTTTGGTTAGATGCTGATTTATGTAGTTTATTGTTGGATTTATAAATCTGCTGTTATATTGTTTTAGTTTATTACTGTTGCAATCAAATTTGTTAAACTGCCAATTTTGGGATTTTACTGTTATATTTAGTTGTTTACCTATTGAAATTTGATTTGGATATTCTGTGTATTTGATTTAGATATTATGTTGCTATAGATGTTATGTATTATTGGTTTGCTGATTTGGATTTAACAGCTGATATTGGTCTGCTGAATTAGTGCTTATGTGATGAACTGATTGATTTGAATTTGCTAGAGTTTTATTAAGTTACTGCTTTCATTTGGTTTTAGCAGGTTCAAAATAGGTTGTGTAGTTTTAATATGTTATAGATTTTTTCTTGATATTAATCTGTTTGCTGGAATTTGATTGAGTTACTTGTTTTACTAGATATTCAGTTTCGCGTAAGAATTGATATAAGGATTGTTTGAACGATTTGTTATAATCTGATATGTCTGCTCTTTTCACCTAGGGATGGAAAAAGTACCCGAACCGATTGGGTCGGGTTCGGATTCGGGTTGGCGGGTTTGGATGCGGGTTCGGGTTGGGATATTTTATTTTTCGCGGGTACGGGTTCAGGTTCAGGTTTTAGTAATTCCCGCCCCGTTTACACGTATACGTACCCGTTTACCAAAATGCATATCGTTTATTGCTATTTTATATAATTTTTAAATTTGCGCGAAATTTTAGACGAAGATTATTAAACAAATGAAATGCTTACTTTAGTTACATTTTGTATGCATTAAAATGTTTGTGATTAAACATATTTCGATTTTGTAACTTTAAATAAAACAATGATGTATTCGAAATATTAAATCGCATGATATGATATTGAATTAGTATTCTTCATTTTCTAAAAACTTAAAAGTTATATTAGGGTATTTTGATTGTTATTCATTGGTTTTTTTTAACTTTATACATACAATTATGTCCAACGAAATTTAATTGTAGATACCCGATACCCGCGGATAAAAACCGAAAACCCGTTGGGTAATAGTAATCGGGTACCCGTCGGGTATTGGGGCGGATGCGGATTTTGATATTATAAATGGATAGGGGTACGGGTTCAGTAAAACCCGACCCGAACCCGACCCGTTACCATCCCTATTTTCAGCATGAATCTGTTAACCTGATGCGTTTTACTCGTTGTTATAATAGGAATATTTGCTACTGCCTTTGTGATGCTTGTATGCTAGCTGCCTATTTGATCTCGGTTTTTAGTAATTGATGCTTAGTTTTATTTAGCCTGCTGATATTATGTACCTGCTGGGCTAGCGGTTGTTTGTCTGGCTGCTGCGTTTGATTTGTGTGGTTGTATTGATGAATTTCGATATATCAGATTTAATTTTGGTGTTGCTAGTAAGTTTATGTTGACTATTTTTGCTGATTTACTGAATTATTAATCTGTATAATCATTCATTTGAAGTTACTGAATGTTTCATAACTGTGATGTTAAATTATTTAGTAATTGTTATAAAAATTAATTATAGCAAAAATATTGTCCCCCATAGGGCTCGACCTCGAGACCCTCTATTCAATAACCTAGAGCCTTAACCATTTGGGCTAGGCCTTCTATTTGTTAAAGCTTCACTAACATTCATTTATATACGATTTCTTTTAACTGTTTTTCTATATAAACGTTTATCATTCTTGTGATTTTTCTTTTATACGTTTTTTATTTTAAGATGTTTAATAATTTTGTTATAAGTTTAGTTTTTAAAATTTTAAATAAATGAGTTTTTAAATAATAAATGACAATAGAAATATTAGTTTAAATAAATAAATTTTTTTAAAAAATAATAAATATTTTGTTACTTTTAAATTTAATATTGTTTAAGTAAATTTTGTTACAATAAAAAGTAAGAAGTAACTTTTAATATTTAATTTTGTTTAAATATTTTTGTTATAACAAATAAAGTAAAAAAAATATATATAAGGATTTAATGTCGTCTTTTAGATTTATTTAGCATTCAATTCATATTTAATTAAAACGTAGGATTTTAGATAAAAACCGAAACTAATTCAAATCAATTGTCCTAATCAAAATGAAAGTCTCAAATTTACAATTTCTTCGTGTACAACGAACCAGGATCACCCTCGTGTTTAGTTAATACGTCTTTAGCTTATTTTGGACTATTACTTTTTCCTAAAGGTAATTTCCTTAATTTGCTATATAATGTATTATATTAAAATACACCGACACTTTTCCCACACATCGAAAATTTTGGCGCCGCTGCCGGGGAAGTTGTGTACGATTCTTTCGTGGCGATTTGTTGATCGTTGATTTGAAGACCCTTTCCGTCCTCATAAAGTTTTGTTATTTTTCTATATATATAATAAATATCGTTTTTCGTGTTTTTTGTTATTAATATATTATATTATGTAGAACAATAAATTCACCTAGCTCCAAAAACGTGAAAACGCAAACCTTAGTTGGAATTTCATCACCTAGCTATTGTATTCGAATCCAAAACAAAAATAAAAGCAAAATAGATAAATACTAATAAAAAGTTTGAACTCGATTTATACAAACTATAAGGTGGGTATAAGGCGACGAGCTATAAAAGGCCATCTAAGGAAAAAGGTTTTTAAGTGCTTTGTGCCACCTCGTTTCCCCACTTGCTTGTGCATATTTTTAGAGGGACGACCGATTATTGGTTTGCCAACTCAAGTATTAATAAACTTTATTTTTGTCGTTGTTTACTTATTGAACCTCGAGACGTTTAGGTTTTCACCTACGTTTCAAAGTCGACCGAGGGTAGTTTACTTCCATAGTAATTATCCTTACTCCTTGTTTTTATCAATCTTTGATTGAACAATACCAAATAAAAATACCAAAAATAATCTTCTTCTAACCTATTTTCTTCAACCCTCTAAATTCTCGTCATTTTGGTTTATGCAATTACGTTCTAATCGACTTTTGATTAATCACGACAGACATGAAAACATTCCTCGTAGGAATAGGAATCGTCAACAATGAGTAGTGGAACCCGAGCTTCCACCTATTGTTGTTAATATGGCCGATAACCGAACAATGGAGGAATTGCTCCGTGCGCCCACCGAAGGGCACGGGGAAGCAATCGTTGTGCCGGCTATTTTGGCGGATCATTATGAGATTAAGACGGGTCTTTTATCACTCATTCGTGCCTACCAATTTCGAGGCAATGAGACGGATAACCCGCATTCTCACATTCGGAATTTTCTTCGTATCACCTCGACTCTCAAGTTTAGAGATGTGTCGAATGACGCGATTAAGCTCATGATTTTTCCGTACTCCCTCGAGGGAAACGCTAAGCGCTGGTATGAAAAGGAACCACCGGGTTCGATTTTGACATGGGACGATTTAGTGTCTAAGTTAATGAGTTATTTCTTTCCACCATCTAAAATAACTCACTTTAAGAATGAAATAACTAGATTTGAACAAAAAGTGTATGAATCGTTTGGAGATGCTTGGGAAAGGTTTAAGGATTTGTTGAGACAATGTCCACACCAAGGTTTCACGAAGTTACACCAAATAAATACTTTTTATAATGAACTTAATATGGTTGAACAAGATTCTTTAAATGCCGCCGCGGGTGGTAATCTTTTAAGAAAAACTCCAAGAGACGCGTGGGGTATCATTAAGAATAAGTCTAGAGTGCAATATTCACGAAACACACCGGTTGTTTCTCATGTGAATTCATCTAATACCGAGATTGCTAGATTGGACTCTAAGACTGACACGATTTTGAATGAGATTAGGAAGAATCCTCATGGATCGATTAATGCGGTTGAGAATTTTTGTGTATCATGTGGTGGAGCACATCCGAATTATGCTTGTTCAACCACGGGGTTTGATCAAGCTAGTGCTTTTGCCGCGACAGAAACTTATGGCCCTAACGGTCAAGCTCCTCATCAAAACCATGTTGCTCCACCGGGTTTTCCAACGGTTCAAAATAGATACAACAATGGAAACAATGGGAATAATTTTAACCGTGGTAACCAAGGGAATTTTAATCAAGGAAATGGATTTCATGGCAATCAAAACAACAAAGGTTTTCAAAACAATAATGATTTGTCAAGCTACATAAAAACAAATGAGGCAAATTTGAAAGCTTTTCAAAATAAGTGTTGGAAATACGCTTTACGTATTAGAAAGGTTCGGTCACTCCAACAATAGATATAATAGAATCTCGTAGTTTAGTTTATTTATACTTATTAAACAAAGCCCAAATCGAGCCCATGTGATGTATGGGTTGGCGGCCCAAAATGTAAACCAAACCCAATTTGTGGACCTTGGTATAAAAGCCCTCTCCTTTGATGGAGAGGGTATGGTTTCATTTTAATTTTACACATAGTTCTTTCTTTTCTCTCTCTAGAACTGTGTGAAATCCACCAAGTTTCTATCTCTTTCTCTCTCTAAAACATAAGCAAGATTTAGAATATCTAACAAATGGTATCAAGAGCCATGGGATGATTGTATTGTTTATGTGTTTGTGTTCTTGATTTTTGTGTCTATTTTGATCCAAAATCAATTGATCCAAAATCAATTGATCCAATTTTTTTTTTGTTTTTATGGTTTAATCTTGACACAAATCATTTACATAGTTGTGGTAAAGATTTGGTTTTGTTATTTTGGTTAAAAACACAAAAATTTTGGGTGTTTGGATCAATGTTTAGCATCAGAACTCGTTCGTGGTTTGTGATCCGAGAAACAAGGGAAGAAGTCGGCCAAGGAGTTTTTTTCGGAAAAGGTTTTCTATTTTTCCGAAAAAGGGTAAGAATTCCGAAATACTGATTTTCGGAAAAGGGTTTAGTATTCCGAAAAAGTTGGGTTTATCCTAAGAAAGGGTTTTATCCGAAGAGGTTTATTACGAAAAAGGAGGTTTATTCCGAAAAAGTGTGATTATTCCGAAGATTTGGTGTTTATCCGAAGAAGAAGTATTCCGAAAAAGTGTGCTTATTCCGAAGAAAGGGGTTTATCCGAAGAAGTTGATTCCGAAAAGGAGGTTTTATCCGAAAAGTGGTGATTATTCCGAAGATAGCTTTATCCGAAGATCTGTCATTTTTCCGAAAAAGGTACATTTTTCCGAATATCTCATTTATTCCGAAAGTACTACTTTATCCGAATATATCCTTTATTCCGAAAAACTCAACTTTATCCGAAAAACCAGTTTATCCGAAAAACCCATTTATTTCGAAAAACCAATTTATCCGAAAAACCAATTTATTTCGAAAACCCAATTTATCCGAAAAAACTCAAGTATTCCGAAAAACATCACTTTTCCGAAAAAGTTTAGTTATCCGAAAAAGGCTGTTTATTTGAAAACCCTACCATTTTCCGAAAAAGGTTGTTTATCCGAAAAAGCAATTTTATCCAAAAAAGGCCAGGTATCCGAGATCGGCAGTTTATCCCAAGAATAGCACTTTATCCGAAAACCATTACTTTATCCGAAAAAATCCTTTATTCCGAAATTCCCAATTATTCCGAAAATCCTACATTTTTCATCCAGAAAAATTTCGAACAATTCGTGAGTTTTTTAGTTTGCTTTGGAATTTTTGGTTTATCTGAAGATATCTTAGGGGATTTTAATATTGTTTCTCGACTTCAACACACGAAATCAAACACATTTACTTTCTCTCATTGTTCGATCCAAAGTTGTAAATCTTTTTCTATTAAAATAGAGTACACATCTCTCACGGATAAGTCCATCCTCTCGGGTACGGAAAATCGTCCACCAATGTCGGAGAAAACTATGTACGAGAATTAGGCTTCCCGCATGGAACTTTATATGTTGAATAAAGAGAACGGACATCTCATTTGGGCATCGGTACTTAATGGACCATTGGTATATGGCACTGTGACGGAAGGTGCAGTTACTCTTCCTTGCACAACGGGTGAATTAACTAGAGATGATAAGATTCAAGACAAGTGTGATAAATACGCTACAAACATCATTCTTCAAGCCCTTCCTCCAGATGTCTACAAACTCGTCAGTAAACATAAAGTTTCCAAAGAGTTATGGGATAGAATTCGTGTTCTTATGCAAGGCACCTCGTTAACTAAACAAGAACGAGAGTGTAAGCTATATGATGCTTTTGATAAGTTTGCCTATGTCCCCGCGGAGACTCTCAATGAATACTATTTGAGATTTACTCTATTGTTGAATGAGCTCAATATATATGGCATGGCAATTCCTACGTTTCAATTAAACACCAAGTATTTGAACACCCTTCCATCTGAATGGCGTAAGTACGTGACGGATGTTAAATTGGCTAAGGACTTGCATAACATCAATGTGGATCAACTTCAAGCTTTTCTTCAACAACACGAATTCCATGTGATCGAGGCTCGGTTGTCAATACCACAAGTTCGTGATCCACTTGCCATGTATGCTTCTCAACAAATGACCCCCCAACAAAACATGGCTTACACTTATCAACAACCATCATACTTGCAGCAGCAACCACAACACACCTATCAACAACTACAACAACCATCTTATCAACCACTAATGATGCCACATCAAGCATTTCAACAAAGTGTTATTCCACAGCCTTATCCACAACAACCAACACATCAGGCATCACCATCACAAGCTATCACTCCTCCAATGGGCTATACTCCCCAGCAAGGATATTTTCCACTTGAAGCACCATAAGCACAAGCCTTCTACTCCAATGAACTTCCACCAATTGAAGCACCGGTCTTTACTCCAAATGATACGCCAACTAATGTTCTAAACCATCTCACTGCCTACTTGTCAAAACTTGTTGCAACTAGAGGATTTCCACCAACAAACAATCAGCTTCGTACTTATTCAAATCCTCGCCAACAAGCCACTATTCAAGATGGTCAAGTGACGGTCCAATCCATTCAGGGAAGGCAAAATTCATATGGACCCACTACAAGGACCGTGAACGCTCAAGCTGTGAATTCTCAAGCTAGTGGAAATGGAAGCACTGTTGGTTCTCAAAAGGTTGTAACTTGCTACAATTGTCGAGGACAAGGTCATATGGCTAGCAATGCACTCAGCCGAAAAGGAGAAGGGATGCAACGTGGTTTCGTGAGAAGTTGTATTTGGTCGATGCTCAGTCTAAGGGAAAGATTTTGGATACAAAGGAGTTAGCATTTCTTGCAGACCCACGTGCAGCAGATAATGAAGGCATTGCAGTCGTTTCTACTTCTAATGCAACATATCAAGCAGATGATCTTGATGCATATGATTCGGATTTTGATGACATTCACACAGCCCAAGCTGCTCTCGTTGCTAATCTCTCTCACTACGGTTCTGATGTCGTCAGTGAGGTACCAACTATAACCAATCTTGGTAATAATGATAACCCACATCAAGTTGAGCATGAAAATGACAACCTTGAACAACATTTGGGAATTAGTAACTCAACTGACGTGGTAACGAATCCTACACATTTGAGTGAACCTCAACCAAATGCTACAACAGGTATGGAATCTTATGCTCAACATGATTTGGTCATGGTGCCTAAACATATTATTGATCAAATGCATATGGCTCTCAGACAATCCGTAGATACGAATACCACCCTAACAGCTGAGCTTGCGTTGCATAAAGAAAAGGTCAAAACTTTTGAAATGGTCCCTCAAGCAAAGAAAATAACTTATTCTGAATTTGACCAATTTCGTTTTGAGAAGATTGAACACTTAAAAGAAATAGAATCATTAAAAGCTAATCTTTCCAATGAATTAAAAGAAAAAGAGTCGGTTGTCAATGATTTTCATAAACTTAAAATGGATTTCGAAACTCTCGAGTCTAAAAAGTCTGAATCGGAAATTAATGCTACCAAACTTCTTAAATTCAAAGAACAACAACTTTTAAAACAATACGCTTCCACAGAAAAGGTTAATCTTTAAACTAAATCGTTTAAAGAACTCGAACTTAAGCGTCTTCAAGATTTACCACCTAATCCCGGTTATGCAAAACAAGCTCAGGAATATATTCCTTGTCCTTATAATATGACCCTAATTGGCAAATCGAAAGAAGCTTCTTATGTTCGTAGTACTGAGGAGACACAGTCACTTGCGGAAGAAACTCAATCTAAAATGCTTTCAAAATTTCATAAGCTTGATTATGTTAAGCATAATAAAGATCAATTTGATAAAAAGACCCGTATTCGTTTACAAAAAGAATTATCTCAATTATCAGCTTTTGTGCCCCAAAGTTTGTCAAAGGAAAACCTTCCTAGTACATCTCCTACACTAGTAAAAAAGGATTTAACGAAGTTAAATCCACCGGCAAGTAAGGTGTCAGATAGCTTAAATGCGGTGCACCAATACTTTGTCGATTTTGACAAGGTCATTGAGGAACGTACGACGGATTCGACTATAACGGAAGGTGAATGGAACTTTGAGCACACTAGAGCTGCGTTTCGAGATGAAATTATTCTGTTTGTAAAGAATATTAAAGCTTGTCTTAGCAATATTGATCAAGATTTGTTTTTGGAAATCGAAGAAGTTAGACGTGTTTTCAATGAAATGGATGATGCTTATGAAAACGGTTTAATTGAAATAGAACGAATTTCTCGCCAAAATGATTAGCTTTTGAAGCAAGTGATGTCGTTTGATATTGTTTCCGTATGTGTGAATAATAGTGTTGATAATGATTCTATTATGCATAATGTTGAATATGTGGATAATGTGAAAGATAGTACTTGTCACAAATCTGACGCTGAATTTTTAAAGCTTCAATATTCTTATACTTTGCTTTCAAAACATTTTGATGAGATTCAACAACACTGTATTTCGGTTGAATGTGAAAATCAATCTATTAAAACAACACAGTGTCAGCCATGTGACAAGGTTGCTAAATTATTGGTTATAGACATAGAGAAATCTAAGGAGCTTAACTGTGTGCAAGTACTTGAGGCCGCTGAGATTTTTAAACTTGATCTAGATAATCGAGTTTCTAAGATTTTGTCCAAAGTTGATAACTTAAAACAGAAACATACACGATTCTTCGATTCAGTAAAGCCCGCATGTGCTAATACCAGTGCACAGAATCAATCTTTGATTGAACGATTGAATCAAAAGTCGGTGGAAATATCTGATTTGAGGGAACAAATTTGTGATAAAAATCTGGCTTTGGCTGAGTTAAAGGAAACACTTCGTACCCTCAAAGGTAAGAATGTTGTGGATAACGCAGCCACCGTCTTAGCATTGTCCTCTAGTGCGATCAAAAGGAACCTCATCGCCGTCACACCATTTAACAAGGGCCCTATGACTAAACCATCTCAAACATTGGTCACTAAAGAAAAGGCAAAATCAAAATCAGCTTCTAATATTCTTGTGTTGCCTTCTATAGGAGTAAACACCACTACTAAGGCTCAAAGATCTAAGCTTACAAGAAACATGAAGAATGATAGGATCTTGCCCTCATCTAGTAGTCAAGTGAAGAAGAAAGTAGAAGCCCACCCAAGGAATGTTATTTCTGTTTTGAATAAAAAGAATCATGTAGTTAAACCTAAAGGCTCTGCGGTTGTGCAGTGTTCTAAGTCTATTGTGAATTCTAATTTGATATGTCGGAATTGTAATGAATGTATGTTTTCTAGTCGTCATGATTCTTGCCTTATTGACCATGTGAATGAGATGAATGCCCGTAAAAATGGTTTAGAATGGAAACCGACTGGGAAAGTGTTAACCCAAGTTGGCTGGATGTGGCGTCCCACTGGTAGAACTTTCACTATAGTAGGAAATGCGTGCCCTTTAACTAGGTTCGCTCCCACTACAGCGAAGAAAGCGTGCCCTTTAACTAGGAGTACCAAGGCTACCAAAACACAAGCGTGTCCTTTAACTAGGAACATCGACACTACTGCAGGAACCAAGTGTCCTTTAAATAGCTCTACTCCCATTGTAGTGCCCACTAATAATCTAAAACCTCAGAAAATTGGAACAATAAAACCTGTTATTGGTAAAAATCACATTAGAAAATGCTGGAAACCAAAGGATAACTCAAATGTTAGCAATTCTGATAATTTTGTATCTGTATCTGCTAACACTCCGGAACCAATAGTTTCCAATGCATTGTTTAATGTTGTTGATGAAAACAGGTGGTCCAAATTGTTCTCTGGTATTTGGACTCTGGTTGCTCCAAGCATATGACCGGAGATCGCTCTCAGCTCAGAAATTTCGTCAGCAAGTTTCTTGGTACGGTTTGATTCGGAAATGATCATATTGAAAAGATAATGGGTTACGGTGAATATCATATTTTATTATTTCAAGAGTGTATTATGTGGAAGGAATCGGTTACAACTTATTTTCGGTGGGACAATTTTGTGATTCAAATCTTGAAGTCGCTTTTCGTGAGCATACATGCTTCATTCGTAATTTGGAAGGGGTTGATTTATTGAAAGGTACTCGAGGGAATAATTTTACACTTTGTCTCTACAAGATATGATGGCCGCTTCTCCCGTATGTCTTTTCTACAAAGCATCAAAGACTAAGTCATGGTTATGGCATCGACGATTATCTCATCTTAACTTTGACGCTATTAATCATTTGGCGAAAAACGAACTTGTTCGTGGTCTTCCTAAACTTTCATTTCACAAAGACCATTTGTGTTCCACGTGTACAATGGGGAAAAGCACTAAGAAATCATACAAACCCAAGACTGAAGACACCAACCAAAAGAAACTCTATTTGTTGCATATGGATCTTTGTGGGCCATTGCGTGTTGAAAGTCTTGGTGGCAAAAGTACATCCTCGTCATGGTGGATGATTACTCTCGGTTTACATGGGTGAAATTTCTTGTAACAAAAGCTGAGGTACCTAAAGTCATCATCAACTTTCTTAAGATGATTCAGGTACGTCTCAACACTCCTGTCCGACGCATTCGTACAGATAATGGAACCGAATTTGTGAATCAAACCTTGCGTAAGTATTATGAAGAAGTTGGCATATCTCATGAAACATTCGTTGCTCGCACTCCACAACAAAACGGTGTCGTTGAACAGCGAAATGGCACACTTATGGAAGCAACTCGAATGATGTTAATTTACTCAAAGGCTCCATTATTTTTTATGGGCAGAAGCAGTATCTACAGCAGTTTACACCCAAAATCGGTCACTAATTCGAAAACGCCATGGTAAAACATCGTATGAGCTTCTACATAGTAAAGTACCAGATTTATCATATCTTCATGTATTTGGTTCTCTT
The DNA here is from genome assembly GCA_025667525.1 of Glebionis coronaria. NCBI lineage: Eukaryota > Viridiplantae > Streptophyta > Magnoliopsida > Asterales > Asteraceae > Glebionis > Glebionis coronaria. Next base: position 550,847,979 of record CM046875.1, on the reverse strand, counting down.
TGCTATCCAAATAATGATGGTGACAATTTGGGAAAACTTCAACCTAAGGCTGATATTGGTATTTTCATTGGTTATGCACCCGCAAAGAAAGCATACCAGATCTACAATCGTAATTCTCGCAAGATCCTTGAAACCATGAATGTTGATTTTGATGAGATGACAACAATGGCTTCTGAGCAAAGCAGCTCTAAACCCGCACTTCATGAAATGGGACCCAGTAACATTAGCTCTGGTCTTGTCCCAAACAACCCCATTTCATCATCAGATACATCACCTACTAGGAGTGAATGGGATAAGTTGTTTCAACCGTTCTTTGATGAATTATTTACTCCTCCAAGTATTGTTGCTCCAGAACCTGAAGTAATAGCTCCAATAACCGAAGTTGTCGCTCCAGCAACCGAAGCACAATCAGACACATCTGCACCCACAATTGGTCAAGATATACCTTCAACGAGTAATTCTCAACCAACACATGTTTCAACTACCCATGTCATGCCTATTGATGATGAAGAGGATGATGATGATCATGACTTGGATTTCGCTCAAATGCGTGAACTTCCATTCTTTGGTGTACCAATTCCCGACCATAATCAAGCTGGGTCGTCCACCTCAGAGGAAGCTCCTACTACGGTCTACTCCAATCCACGGATTCGTGAACATGACAGCAAGTGGACAAAGGATCATCCCATAGATTCTATTATTGGTGACTCTAATCATCCGGTATCCACACGAAGTCAGTTACAAGAAAATGCAATGTTTTGTCACTTTGATGCTTTTCTCACTGAAGTTGAACCTAAGACATGGCAAGAAGCTTTTACTCAATCCTGTTGGATAGAAGCTATGCAAGAAGAACTTAATGAATTCATATGTCTTGAATTATGGGAACTTGTCCCATGCCCGGATCAAGTGCAGTTACTCACTTTGAAATGGGTTTACAAGGTGAAACTCGACGAGTTAGGCGGAGTATTAAAGAACAAAGCTCGACTAGTAGCTCGTGGATACAAGCAATTATTGGGCATCGACTTTATGGAATCCTTTGCACCTGTTGCCCGTTTGGAAGCTATTAGACTATTCCTCGCTTATGCAGCCCACATGAATATGATCGTCTATTATATGGATGTGAAGACGGCATTTCTGAATGGTGAAATCAAGGAAGAGGTCTATGTTTAACAGCCAGATGGTTTTGTGAATTCTAAATATCCTAACCACGTGTACAAGCTTAAGAAGGCTCTCTATGGGTTGAATCAAGCTCCACGCGCATGGTATGATCTATTGTCACAATTCCTCATTACGCAAGGTTTCACTAAAGGCAAGGTGTATCCCACATGTTTCATTCAGAAACGAGGTAAAGATATGATTATGGTACAAATATATGTTGATGATATTATATTTGCTGCCTCGACCCAAACCTTATCGGATAAGTTTGGGACACTCATGTCTTTCAAGTTTAAGATGTCAATGATGGGAAAGGTATCATTCTTATTAGGTCTTCAGATATCCCAGAGTCCCAAAGGCATCTTTATCAATCAATCCAAGTATGCCCTTGAATCTCTTAAGAAATATAAGATGGAATCTTGCGACCCCGTGGATACTCCAATGGTGGAACGAACTAAGCTTGATGCAGATCCAAATGGAGTTGCCGTTGATCTGACACTTTATCGTGGAATGATCGATACCCTTCTGTATATCACAGCTAGTCGACCTGATCTTCAGTTTGCTATATGTATGTGTGCTCGGTATCAAACTCGGCCTACTGAGTTACACTTAGCTACGGTTAAACGGATCTTTTGATGTCTTAAAGGAACCATTAATCGGGGACTTTGGTACTCGAAAGACTCTTCGGTTGCACTCATGGCATATACAGATGCGGATAACGCGGGTTGTCAAGATACTAGGCGTAGCACAAGTGGAACTTTGCAACTACTAGGAGATCAACTAATCAGTTGGGCATCGAAAAGGCAGAAAAGCGCTGCAATTTCAAGTACGGAAGCAGAATACATAGCTATGTCCGGTTGTTGTGCTCAAATTCTTTGGATGAGGTCGCAATTAACCGACTATGGTCTAGGTTTCAACAAAATTCCGATGTACTCTGACAACAAGAGTGCAATTGCCTTATGCTGCAACAATGTTCAATTTTCCCGATCGAAGCACATTGACATTCGCTACACTTCATCAAGGAGCAAGTGGAAAATGGAGTAATCGAGCTTTACTTTGTCCGATTTGAGTATCAATTGGCGGATATTTTCACGAAGGCTTTAGATCGAGCTCGAATTGAATTTTTGGCCGACAAGCTAGGAATGAGAACCTTCTCGCCTGAGACTATAAAGGAACTGGCAGATGAAGCGAAAGAATAGAGGTGGTAAACTATTCTCCGTATCCTTGGTGATCATCTGTATATATTGTTTATATCTTTATCCACAAAAGCAAAATACAAAAATATAAAACCATATAAAAACCATAAAAATTAAAAAATTCAGAAAAATCAAAAAATATTTTTACTTTATTTTTCAAAGGCATGTCTTTTGGTACGATAATATTTACGGCCTTAGAAATGTGGATTAATAATGACACGGCGCCATAAATAGAGTTCGTACAAAAGTTGTAAATATTTCATAAAACATGCCCATATGGCTTGTAGTTATTTCAGACTGCAACCCATTTTTCACATTAAAGTCAAGTATTTCTTATGAAAACTTTAGCTCTCAACGGGGATTAATTTTCTCGGGCATGGTTTAATTTATAACCATGTAAGGGATTGTATTTACGTTATAACACAATCTAACACGGATATATGTACGCATTAGTGCATTAATTTGTTACAACAAGAGAAATCTTGTTTTTATGAAGTTATCATCTCCACAACCATAGCTATCTACAATTGGTATCTACATAATCGACGATGCGACTACTCAAACGACGACTACAACTCTTTCAATAGAATACGGGTCAACAATTGAGGGGGAGAAATTGTCAAGCATTCAGAATCTTTGATGCCGAACGTTCCAAGTTCACAAATTGGTGTCAAGACAACAATACCAATCGTACATGTGATGTCAAGAGATGACTTCAGACGTGATGAGGCGACCAACATTTGTGGAAAAGAACCATTTGATCTTATCATATGATGTTCTCATCAATCAGGCCCAACCTTGTCAATTTATTCTAATATGGTGAATATGTGATTATGTTACAAATCGGTATCATATCTCACAAATTGGTCTCATGAAGATTAAACGGACATGCATTTTTCTTCCCAAAACCTTTGTTAAAACTTCATTAAATCAATTGATATCAAAAATATCGATTGGGTTAATAGTTTTAATATGGGGGAGAAAATGTGATTTAATATGGGAAATTATCACAAATGGTTTGACTTAACGTGATAGCTCATCCTTACATGTGTGAAATGTTTTTGAATATCGTGGCATATGTTAAGGGGGAGCAAAATGGATTTGCTATATCAAATTGGATTTCATGGTGATTTATACTTACCCACAACCCATTTATTTAACGACGATAAAGATTGTGGTGACATAAGGATGGTAGGATAGGTTAAGTCCAATGATTCTTACAAAACCGGAGGAATCTTCCCAAGGACATTCCATAGCTAGAAATACTTGTCCTTAGGAAAGATGGAGAAAGATTGTGAACGTAGCTGAATGCCAGCCAAGTACTTAAGTTAGCACTGAAACAATCACAACAAGGTGATAGTTATGATGTATTGGTAAGCATTGAAGGGTTGAAGAATGAAAAAGAATTGTAAAGATAAAGGGTCTAAAGAAAGAAGCCCTCCTTGCAACCTTAGGCAGAAACCAGGTCAACGCATATGCTATTGAGATCATTTTAATGATGCTCGATATTGAAGATAGACATCATAGACCCAATGATGTATTGCACAACCCTTCCCAGCTAACTCAGATATCTCTTAAAAGGTATTTGTTTTATTCAGACGGAGACAACGCATTATCTATCAATTTATTCACTCCGAATATATTGATATTGAAAAGGTGGCACTCCTCTCCAGCCTCCGATCACTAAAATCCAAAATACACGATCGAGTCTAGAGCCATTTGAGATCATCAAATATCTCATTAGGACACACTTCCATATTTCTTTGCTTCTTCACACATTGTGAAAAGTAAGAAAGATATTAAGAGTCCTACGCAAAATCTTCATGATCTTGCCTGAACATCCGAGTAATACGAAAGTATTTACAATGAAGATGGAAATCCTTCTTGAGCGAATATCAGAAATCTCATGGTAGGTGACTTGTGCGATTCTTTATGAATCAAACTTGTGATAACTGGAAAGCAACAGCTGTTTTATTCTTAATTGAATTTAAACACGTTCCAGGCCTCTACGCAATATCTCAGTGATCTTGCCAGAACACTCAGAGTGACACTCTTAAGTGTTCACAGTGATGAGTGGAAATCCTTCTAGTGTTAACATCAAACAGCACTTGGTAGGTAACTTGCAAGATTCTGTATGAATCAAGCTCGTGACAACTGCAAAGAAACGATGGTGCGATTCTTAATTGAATTTCACTTGTTCCAGGAATCAGAATTAACGGCTTCAATCATGCGGATAATTTTATCCAAATGATTCACTCTTTACGTTCGCAGTCAGCTTTGGACAGTCGAGTAAAGAGAACGGGTTTACCCGTGAAATCTTGTCAAGGAGATTTTTAGTTAAATCTACCTGCCACAAGTACGATATTTTATATCGTCCAACAGTCTTCACCGACCGGAGGTAAAATGCTACCGAATTAGAATGAAATGTTCAAAGCTTTTTCATTCGTGTCTACTTATGTTGCGACATTTGAAGACGGTGGCGTTGCGGTGTCCGAGAAGAATTCGTCCCCAGGTGCTTATATTTTCTACTACAACAAATTCAAGAAAGTCTAAAAGTTAAGTCTTTCGCTGTATCAAACTCTGAAGCTTTCAAGAATTACAAAGGGATAAGTATGTGGGAAATGAAGTCACGAAGAGGCAAAGATCACAAGTGATGCACAAGATCAAAGGCAAAAGATTCATGCTCAAGATTGATATCAAAGATCACATCAACCTATTCACCAGAAAAGAAAAAGAAAAGAAAGACGAAGACTTCGAGCTCAAGACAAGCATAGTATGCTAGGTTTATTTTATTATTGTAACTCGGGTAACGCCCTTGTTTGGAGTGACCTCCCTTAGGGGGAGATTGTTGGAAATACGTTTTACGTATTAGAAAGGTTCGGTCACTCCAACAATAGATATAATAGAAGCTCATAGTTTAGTTTATTTATACTTATTAAACAAAGCCCAAACCGAGCCCATATGATGTATGGGTCGGCGGCCCAAAATGTAAACCAAGCCCACTTTGTGGACTTGGTATAAAAGCCCTCTCCTTTGACGGAGAGGGTGTGGTTTCATTAAAATTTTACACATAGTTCTTTCTTTTCTCTCTCTAGAAGTGTGTGAAATCCACCAAGTTTCTATCTCTTTCTCTCTCTAAAACATAAGCAAGATTTATAATATCTAAGAATAATCTTCAAGTGAACACTTTGAAACTTGATTTTCAAAATTCGATCAAGGGGCAAAATAACAAGATTGAGCTTAATCAAACTCGTTTAGAGCAAAACCAAAACCGTATTGAGGGAAATCAAGCTAAGTTTGAGAACAAAATACTTTTGATGTTTGAAGCGATAATGAACAAACCTTCCTCTTCTTCGGGTGGCTTACCTAGCAACACCATTCCAAACCCGAAGGGTGAGATGAAAGCTATAACCACACGTAGTGGAAGGCTTTAGACGGACCTTTACTTCCACATGTTAGTACCTCTCCGGTGAGGGAAGTGGAGCAAGAACCCGAGGTTGTTAAACAAAAGGAAATTCCTATTCCACCAAAGGTAGACAATGTGCCTAGTCTGGAACCCGAGCTTCCGAATACTAAACTCACACTACCCTACCCTTCGAGACTTAACCAAGAGAAGCTCCGTGAAAAATCCAATGCTCAAATGTCCACATTTTTTAAAATGTTTGAGCAACTTCATATTAATGTTAGTTTCGCGGATGCATTGCTTTACATGCCTAAGTTAGCTTCAACGATCAAGAAGTTGATGAACGATAAAGGGAAATTGGTTGAAGTGTCTACATCTTTAGATGCTAATTGTTCCGCGGTTCTTACACAAAAGCTTCCCAAAACGCTTGGAGACCCGGGCAAGTTTCTTATACCATGTGATTTCCTAATATGGAAGAATGCTTAGCATTAGCCGATCTTGGCGCTAGCATTAATTTGATGCCTCTTTCCGTGTGGAAAAGGTTATCACTTCCCGAGCTTACACCTACTAAGAAGACTCTCGAGCTTGCGGATCGATCGACCGTCATTCCAAAATGAATAGCCGAGGGTGTGTTTGTTAAAGTAGGGAAACTCGTCTTCCCAACGGATTTTGTGGTTTGCGATTATCCGGAAGATTATCGTGTACCTCTTATTTTGGGAAGACCTTTTTATACATGGCTAGTGATTTAGTTGATATGAAAGCGGGGAAATTCACTTTACGTGTTGATGATGAAAATATCACGTTTGATATTGGTCATATCTCGAGATATTCTTCCAATTACAACGACGAATCAATCAATCAAATCGATGTGATTGATGTTGCTAGTGAAGAAGTTTCGCAAGATATGATTTGGTTTTTCGGATATTTCCAAAAGTGGCAATCCCACTTCGTCAAACCCGATTATCTCTTTAGCTACACCTCCACTCACTCCATTTGAGGGATGGGACTTCGTTCTAGAAGAGCTCGGGGATAATGTTCATTCAAAGATCGATAAGGAAATTTATGATTACCTTAGTACACCATTCGATGCTAGTGAGTTTGATAGTGAGAATTTTGATCCGGAGGGAAATATTGCTTTAATTGAAAAGTTGTTGAATATGGACCCATTTTCACTCCCTCCGATGGACTTAAAAGTTGTGAACAAAAATGAAACAAAAGTGAAAACTTCTCTTGAAGAAGCACCCCAATTAGAACTTAAGGATCTTCCCACTCATTTGGAGTATGCTTTTCTTGATGGAACGGATAAATTACCGGTCATAATTGCAAAAGGATTGAAAGATAATGAAAAGGAGGAACTTATTAAGGTGCTAAAGAAACATAAACGGGCCATTTCATGGAAAATCTCCGACATCAAGGGTATTGACCCAAAATTTTGTACTCATAAAATTTTGATGGGGGATGATTATCCAAAATCAAAGAAGGGTTAATCCAAAGATTCATGAGGTGATCAAAAAGTAAGTTATGAAACTTTTAGACGTCGGAATGATCTACCCTATCTCCGATAGCTCATGGGTTAAGCCCGTGCATTGTGTTCCAAAGAAAGGAGGAATGACGGTAGTTACTAATGAGGATAATGAATTGATTCCTACTAGACTTATGACAAGATGGCGTGTTTGTATTGACTATAGAAAGCTTAATGATGCCACTAGGAAGGATCATTTCCATTACCTTTTATGGATCAAATGTTAGAGAGACTAGCGGGAAATAAATTCTATTACTTTTTAGATGGATTTTCTGGCTATTTCCAAATTCCTATAGACCCTCGTGATCAAGAAAAAACTACATTCACTTGTCCTTATGGAACATTTGCTTATCGTAGAATGCCTTTTGGGTTATGCAATGCTCCGGAGACGTTCCAAAGGTGTATGATGGCCATTTTTCATGATATGATTGAGAAAACCATGGAAGTCTTCATGGATGATTTCTCAGTTTTTGGGGAGTCTTTCACTTCATGTCTCTCTAACTTGGAAAGAATGTTACAACATTGTGAGGAAACAAATCTCGTGCTTAACTATGAAAAATGCCATTTCATGTGCAAAGAAGGCATTGTTTTAGGACATAAGATCTCTAAGGCCGGTATTGAGGTAGATAGGGCCAAAATCGACGTTATTGCCAAATTACCTCCACCCACCACCGTAAAGGGAGTTAGGATTTTTCTCGGCCATGCCGGATTCTATAGACGTTTTATCCAAGATTTTTCTAAGATAGCTCGGCCTATGACCCATCTTTTGGAAAAAGAGACTCCATTCCTCTTTTCGGATGAGTGCATCAAAGCCTTTGAGATGCTTAAAAAGAAATTAACTGAATCACCAATTTTAGTTGCCCCGGATTGGGATCTATCTTTTGAAATAATGTGTGATGCTAGTGATTATGTGGTAGGTATGATTTTGGGGCAACGTAAGACCAAACATTTCTTGCCTATACACTATGCAAGTAAGACTATGACGGATGCTCAAACTAAGTATACTACAACGGAAAAGGAGTTACTTGCCATTGTATATGCTTTCGGAAAGTTTAGACCATACCTCGTCTTGTCTAAAACCATAGTGTATACGGACCACTCGGCTATCAAATATCTTCTTAATAAACAAGATGCAAAGCCGAGATTGCTCCGGTGGATTCTCCTCCTTCAAGAATTTAATGTCAAAATTCTAGACAAAAAATGAGCCAAGAATCTCACGGCCGATCATCTATCTAGACTTGAGAATCCTCACCAAAGCGATCGTGAGAACAAGGAAATTAATGAAACATTTCCTCTCGAGACGTTTGGTATGATTGCTTTTCGTGGTGATGATAGTACCCCATGGTTTACGGACATTACAAATTACCATGCGGGGAAGTTCGTGATTAAGGGTTTGTCGTCCCAACAAAAATGGAAATTTTTCAAGGACATATCCTATTATTTTTGGGACGACCCCTATTTGTTTTGAATGTGCGCGGATCAAGTGATTCGTAGGTATGTATTCGGCAAAGAAGCTAAAGATATTCTTAAAGCTTGTCATGAAGGACCCACCGGGGGACATCATGGTGCCAACGCCACCGCGAAAAAAGTCTTTGATTCCGGTTTCTTTTGGACTTCCATATATCGAGATGCCCAAGAGTTGCTCAAGACTTGTGATGCTTGTCAACGTCAAGGAAAGAATTCACAAAGGGATGAAATTCCCCAAAACATAATTCAAGTTTGTGAAATCTTTGACGTATGGGGAATCGATTTTTATGGGGCCATTTCCATCATCAAAAGGAAATAGGTATATTCTCGTAGCCATGGACTATTTGTCTAAATGGGTTGAAGCTAAGGCTTTGCCTACGAATGATGCTCGAGTAGTGGTGAAATTTTTGAAACAACTCTTTGCTAGGTTTGGAACTCCGCGGGCTATAATAAGTGATCGAGGGACCCATTTTGTAATGAACAATTTGAAAAAGTTCTAAAGAAATATGGTGTCACTCATAGAATTTCGACGGCTTATCACCCTCAAACGAGTGGTCAAGTGGAGGTTTCAACCCAGCTCTTAAGAGGATTTTGGAGCGTTCTATAGGAGAAAATCACACTTCATGGTCGGATAAATTGGACGATGCATTGTGGGCTTTCCGTATGGCCTATAAGATGCCAATTGGTTGTACACCATTTAGGTTGGTCATCGGAAAGGCATGCCACTTGCCAATTGAACTCGAACATAAGGCGTATTGGGCTCTAAAACATTATAACTTCGATTTGAGGACCGCGGGTGATCATCACAAGGTTCAGTTGAATGAACTAAGTGAATTAAGGGATCAAGCTTATGAGAACTCTTTGATCTATAGTGAGAAGACTAAAAGGATTCATGACTCTAAGATCAAAAACCGCATTTTCAATGTTGGTGATAAAGTCCTTATATTTAACTCTAGACTTAAGATTTTCTCGGGCAAGCTTAAATCCCGTTGGTCCAGACCATTCACCATTTCATAAGTATTCCCTTATGGCACCGTTGAGCTAACACAAAAAGACGGGCCTAACTTTAAGGTGAATATTCATCGAGTGAAGCACTATTTTGGAGGGGACATACCTACGAAGGTTGTTCCGGATCTCCAAACTTTCCCTAAGGACCAATGAATGCGGGGATCGAGTCGAGCTCATGACTCGGTTAACAAAAACGAGGTGCCTTGTGGGGGAGTCCCATACATTCTATCTTCTTTCTATTTTATAACACTAATAAGGCTTTATCTTTTCAAGCTCGTGCTCGTGTTTTGTTGTGATGTGAATCTTAGGTATGATCCTAATCATTGAAGACTCTCGTGTTCGGTTTTTGCCGGTCCACTCGAGCTTCCATACTTTGATTGTAAAATGGGGAGTTTGATATCCTTTGATTTTTATCAACAAACGTTTTATCTTAAATCATAATTAATAAATGGCTTATAGATTTGCGTGCTCTTACCATGTTAGGACTTTTACATTCGACTCTTCGTGTTTTAGCAAGGGGGTGTTACTCTGGAGCTAGGAAACATTGAGGACAATGGTTGGTTTTAGCATGGGGGAGTCAATCGATATAATCGCTTGCAATTGCTTTTGTCCTGTTCAAACGTAATAAGTGTCGTTTTTCATAAAAAAATAAATTTTTAGTGCAGTTTGGTCTTTAATAATAAAGAAAATAAGTGTTTTGACATAAATGTAGGCTTTCTGTTGGTGAAAATAAGAATATTTTTTGACTCGATCGGTTTTTCCCTTAGCTCATTCCTTAACATGCTTAAATCAAGTTTTGCTAGACTTTTATATAGGGAACTTTACAATGCGAAAGTCTTAACTCATACGGGTTTAAGAACAAGAACTTTTCGCGAGTTCCTATAATTGATCCTAGAAAGTCATTTATCAAGGGAACTTTAAAACGTAAATTATAAACTTAAAAAGTCCAAGAAGATGCAAGATCCTATAGATGACTTGAAAACCCAATACTTTGATTTAATTGGCTAAGTATCCATTAGTCTCACATCTTTAAGATTTTACAATATGGAGAAAAAGAGAATATAAAGTTTAATCATAAGTTTTGAGGCTAAGTCTTCCTTGTATAAGTATTTTTGTGTTGATTCTATCTCCTCGTATTTATTTTTCACGCTTGAATATTTAATTCCTTAATAAATAAAGTTTTTAGCGGTTTGGATTCAATATCTTAACTCGTAACTCCTTCTTTTTCTTCCCTTGTAATTAAAGTGAGAACACATTGAGGGTGTCAGCGTCATGGACTTTTTGATCATGGGATTGCGGAGATTTGGCTTACTATATATATCATAATAATTAGAAGAATAAATTAAAACATGTTCTCTATGAGCCTTAGGGTGGGAGTCATGTAGCACTAGCCTTGTCATTAGAGCCTTAGGGTATATGGCATAGTGACGTGTTTGATAAAAATTGCTTCATCATTATGAGCCTTAGGGTGGAATGGTGACTGTAAATTCCCTTTTTATGTCCAAGGAGCCTTAGGGTGTGGACCACATATAAGGAGCAGTTTTACATCTTAAAGAGCCTCAAGGTGTATGATGTAAATGTTGCTAACTCCATTAATAAAGTCAAATCCAACTTTGGAGGAATTATTGTTTCTTCAAGTAGTCCTATTAGCCAAATTTCGGATCCGAGGATTTATTCCTCAAACCGTGTTAAGTTATCCTTGATGTGGTCTTTCTTTAGCGACAACGGTTTTTGAGGTCGAGGTTAGGTTTTGAGTGTTGGTTTTACACCGTTTTGCCTTCATTTTTGGACTAATAATTATTAAATAATTCAAATGAGCCTTTGGGTGAATGAAAAAATTTAAAATCTAGAGATACAATTAGGAATAAAGGAGATTGAGTTTAACACAAATTACTTGTATGAGTGGTCTTAACATTGGAACTTATGATTGACAATAATCTTGTTTTTGAACTTGGCATGGAAAGAGTGAAAATTCGAGGACGATGAACCTATTCATGTTTTATGATCCTAAAAGTTATTTTTCAATAATGAAAGCAATACATTATGTCTTTGAAAATTAAAGTGTCAAAAGTTGAATAAAAGTGTAGTTAGTTGCTTTATTTTATCATTGCGTGAGGACACGACAATTGCTTAGCAAGGGGGAGTTTGATATGAGTGTAATTACACATATCATTTATATCACTAAATGGACATAATATGCATAAAACATATAAATATAGCCTTGTATGTGCATGTTTTCTTGTTTCGTGTGTGTAGGTACCAAGATCACAAAAACTGACAAAGATCGACACGAGTTTGAAGATTTCATCAATAGCCACAAGACAAGTCGTTTTTAAGACAGGATTCAAGTTTATCAAGTTATTGGCCAAGTGGGTCCCACAAATGCTTAATGGGCCTTACAACCCATTTATGGAATTATGAAGTTTAGATAAGTCCATTAAAAGCCCAAGTATAAATGGATGGGAGTATTATTTACAATTCAAAGTCCAAGCCCATGAGAAACAAAATAAAGAAGACGTTGGAAGTTTTGGATCAAGGGCCCATTAAACAAAAAGTGATGGTGTAAAGTTATTTATAACTTTTTTCGTCAAGAGCTCGGTCAAAACAAAGAAAACAAATAATAAAAAGGAACGAGAGAAAGTAAAAAAGGGAAGAACACCAAGCAGGTTATGAACCGTAGCTTTTGGGGGTTTCAATTCAGTGAGCAATTGGCCTCCACTCGCCTTAATTAAATACCAAGAAAATAGGGAAGAAGAGGTACTGGCACCAGGCTCCAACGTGGCACCATCAACACGTCACAAATCCTTCCCTATTGGTTGATTTTCTGAAAACTTGTCAGAGAGCCAATCAAATACTACCAAATTAGCACCAAAGAAGTACAAGTTTAGACAGGTTGGCAATCCGAGTGAACAAAGGCTAATATCCACCCTTGGATGAAAACCGAATGGAGAGAGAATCAGAGATGCTTGATCCAAAGGTTCAAATCGCCTCAACTCTAACAAACCCTCATCCCTCACCCCTCTCGGTTTCCCTATATAAACCCCCTCTTAACCTATAATCAGGCATCCTTTTTCTTTCTTTAAAGTTATAATGTCAGCTTAGTTTTAGATAAATTGTATTTTTTATCTTTTGAAAGTATTGTAATGATTTTTATGATTTAATAAAAGTTTAATTTTCAGTCTTATTTTTACTTGCGTTTGTTAATTTTTGATGAAAAGTATACAACTTTAATCTATGTTAAACTAAAGATATAATATAATATTATTTGTTTAAGCTTTACTCATAGCTTAATTGAATAATTAAAGAGAGAATAAGGATAAAAATTATAATCCCACTGATTAAACTAAAATAAGTTGATGGTTCGAAATTAATTCATGGTTCGGGTGATGTTTGTAATGGAGGTTTGATGTTTTGGTGTCGTTTCGTTCCTAAGTTAGCTCAGCGCTACTTTCTTCTTCAACGGGAAATCTGGTTAAGCTCATTTAAGCTTATAGAGTTTAGTATAATTTGTTATTTAGTTTAATTTGTTATTTGTGAATCTGTTTGTTATTGAACTGATATTGTTGGATTGAGATATGAATATACTGTACTGGTTTGGTTAGATGTTGATTTGTGTAGTTTATTGTTGGATTTATAAATCTGCTGTTATATTGTTTTAGTTTATTATTGTTGCAATCAAATTTGTTAAACTGCTAATTTTGGGATTTTACTGTTATATTTAGTTGTTTACCTGTTGAAATTTGATTTGGATATTCTGTGGATATTTGATTTAGATATTATGCTGCTATAGATGTTATGTATTGTTGGTTTGTTGATTTGGATTTAACAGTTGATACTGGTCTGCTGAATTAGTGCTTATGTGATGAACTGATTGATTTGAATTTGCTAGAGTTTTATTAAGTTACTACTTTGGTTTGGTTTTAGCAGGTTCAAAATAGGTTGTGTAGTTTTATTATGTTATAGATTTTTTCTTGGTATTAATCTGTTTGTTGGAATTTGATTGAGTAAATGCTTTTACTAGATATTCAGTTTCGCGTAAGAATTGATATAAGGATTGTTTGAATGATTTGTTATAACCTGATATGTCTGCTCTTTTCAGCATGAATCTGTTAACCTGATGCGTTTTACTCGTTGTTATAGTATAAATATTTGCTACTGCCTTTGTGATGCTTGTATGCTAGTGATATGAGTGAATATACTCATATCATTTATATCAATAAATGAGCTTATAATGCATAAAACTTATGAAAATGGTATTGTATATGCATGTTTTATTGTTTCGTGTGTAGGTACCAAGATCACTAAAACCGGCAATATCGACACGGGATTTGAAAAAATTTAAAGAAGCTAAAAGACAAGTCCTTTTACCTACGGATTCAAGTTTATCAAAAGAGAAGTCAAGTCGGACCCACATTTGGTTAATGGGCCTCAAAGCCCATTAGTATATATTAATGAAGTTACCTACTAGCAAAATCCCAATCCAAACGCCCAAATCAAAATATAAATGGGGGGTATTAGTATTCAATTTTGGTCAAAAATTCATCCTAGGCAATAAATTGGATGGTGGAGTATTATTTGTGTGAACTGTGGGTTCAAATCCCATGTAACAAGATAATGTGACAGTGGAAAATGAGGATATATATCTTTTCACTTTAGGTTTTCTTGGTCAAACCCATCGTTACAAACAAGAGAAAAGAAAAAACGCAGAGAAAACTATCACAACCACCAAGCACAAACCCTAAATCAATTTGGGGGTTTTCAATCCATAAGAGATTGAACCCCGCGCGCCTGAAATAAATCCCCAACTTTCTAGGAAGATAAAGATGGCACCAAGAATCACACGTGGCACCCTATTCACGTCACTCCTTACCTTTGATTGGTGGATTTGACTACCACCAATCATTTATCCAATCATATAATGCCATGTCACCTCCAAACTAGCACAACAAGCACAGTTTACTGCCACCTTTGCAACCCGAGTGAGAGATGGAGTTTTTCAGCCGTTTGATCAAGTTTTTGAAGAAAGATATGGTGAAGAGAAGATCCAATGGCTAAAAATTGATCTCCATCAACCACCCAACCCCCATGGTTTGCCTATAAAAACCCCAATTTGTATTGAGTTTATCACCATTTTTCTTTCTTTTACTGTTATAATGTCACTTTAGTTTTAGGGAATTGTATTTTTATTTTAATGGTATTATAATAATCTTTATGAATTAATAAAGTGATTTTGATCCTCAGTCTTTCTTTTACCTTGCGTTTTTTATACTATTAAAGTTTATGCAGTTTTCTTTTCTATATTAAAGTGAAATTATATTGGTGGTTGTTTAAGTAAGCTCATATTATAGCTTAATTTGAATAATTAAGTGAGATTTGGAAAACATACTTAAACCCACTGTTTAAGTATTTTAAAAAAGTTGCTGGTTCAATTCGAGATTGGTGGTTCGAATTACTCTAGTTTAATGGTGGTTCGAGGTTAAGTTACTGTTTCGTGATGAGGTTGGTGGTTCGAGGTGATTTTATGGTGATTTGTTGATGTATCTATTGGTTCAGTTTTGGTGTCGTTTTGATGTTAAAAGGGAGCTCAGCGCTCACCTTCGACAACAAAGTATTCTTCATAAAAAAGTGTAAGCTCGTTTTAGTTTTTCAATGTTTGTAGCTTAATCTGCTTAGTTAATAACTTGTTAATCGTTTAATGGAATTGCTTAGTTTGAGGTTGATTTGTTAGTTTAAGCTTATCAATGTTTAAGATCTATTATATCTGTTAATTGGTATGCTGATTTTTGAGTTCATCTTATCATTATAATTCTTGCTGTGTAGTTTGGTTATGACTTTGGGGAGTGCTGATTTGAAGTTAAGTTGTGTGATAAATAGAGTTTATTAGAGGATAAATAGGCCCGCTCGGTTTGTGGGCTTTGGGTCATTAGGGTTTTACTATGTATTTGTATCTATAAATATTGAATCTTAATAAGATGATCAGCACAGGTTTATCACTATCTTACATGGTATCAGAGAGGGTCGATCCGCATACTTGGGCTGTGTTCAGCCGCCTCTCTTAGGCCATCCGTCAAATCGTATCCGCCGCTACCACTATCTTCTCACAATCCACCACTACCTGTCTATTGTATTCAGCTATCCCATACCACCGATCCAATTTTTTTTTTTTGCTTTCTTGGTCAACAAATCTTTTCTTTATTTACATCGATAAAAAAAAAACCAACCAATGGCAGAAAATTCATCAACTAGTGTCATGGTTCGTTTCTACAACATCAAAGGCTTCGGTTTCAATAAACTTGATTCATCAAAAGATGAAGATCTCTTTGTTCATCAATCTGCGATCCAATCTAATGGGTATCGCAGTCTTCAAGAAGGTCAACGTGAGATCAGCATATCGACAGATGGTGGTTGGTATAAAGAAGCTTTTTTAGTCGCGTCATTTGTTGTTGAAGACACGACTGGTCGTGATTTCAGACAGAAGAGATGATGGATCCGTTGTTCAAGAATCCACCAATAGGAAGCGTTGATAAGAGAGTTTGGTCTTGAAAATTATGACTGATTTATAGTTGAAGAGTTTGGTCATATTTAATAACACAAGATAAAGATGGTGGTTGTATCTTTGAGATCTTACTTATCTCGGTAGTCATTGTCAGTTTACCTTTTCTTTTTAGTTTGTTAAAAAAAATAAAAAAATATATAGGTTAATTGTTTGTTAGTCAAATCTAGGGTATTAAGCACCGAGACGACTTTTGGTTTTCGGCCGATAGATATAGGTTGAGTCTACCGTGTTTTGCAGATAGATATACATTGAGTCCGTCGCGTTTCGGCCGATAAATATAGGTTGAGTCTGCTTGTTTCGCAGATAGATATACCTTGAGTTTGTCGCGTTTCGGCCGATTTATATAGGTTGAGTCTGCCATGTTTCGCAGATAGATATACCTTGAGTCCGCCGTGTTTCGGTCGATAGATATAGGTTGAGTCTGCTTGTTTCGCAGATAGATATACCTTGAGTCTGCCGCGTTTCGGCCGATAGATATAGGTTGAGTCTGTCATCGTTGACGGATAGATATACCTTGAGTCTGCTGCTTTTTACTTATTTCTTAGTTTTTGTTTTTTCGTTTCTTCTCCAGTCCGAGCTTTCGCGATTTCGCCGCTCGAACTGCGGGGAGTGTTAGAGGATAAATAGGCCCGCTCGGTTTGTGGGCTTTGGGTCATTAGGGTTTTACTATGTATTTGTATCTATAAATATTGAATATTAATAAGATGATCAGCACGGGTTTATCACTATCTTACAGAGTTAGGATTGGATCTGTTTAGATAATCTGTTAGAGGGCTACTGAGGTTTTTATTTTAGGTGGAATTAGATTATTGTTAAAGATTTATTAGTTGATTTGAGTTTGTTAATCTGCTAAGTTGATTTGCTGATATGGTTGTTGTTATTTTGCTTTGAGTACTTCTTTTATTAATCAGTTTATTAGATTGTTCAATTGTTGGATTGTTAGAATGTTTATGGATCTATTATTGTGCAATTTTGTAGCTGATAAACTGATTTATCTGTTATAATTAAATTCATAATAACCTGCTTAATATTTAAGGTAGATTTACCCGATTTTATTCGATTTATGCTTTGCTTTGAATTGTTACTATCTATCTATTCGAATTTATCTGTTTATTGACCGGCACTCCTCAATTGGGAGTGTTTGGTTTGTTTATCTACTATAATTCTGTCCAAAAATAATATTATCCAACAAACTGTCATTCATGGGACTCGAAATCGAGACCCCCAGTTCAACTGCCATACACACTAACCACTGGACTAGGGCCTTCTTTTGTGATTATAATTAAATAAACAGTTTAATATATGCTCTTATTGTTTGGACTGTCAGTTTATTTAAATACATCTTTGTAAGTTTTTAATTTTAAATAATAAATCTTATCATTTATTTTTATCAAATAAAAGTTTTTATTAATTAGATTCAGAATTTTAGTTAAAATAAATAAATCTTTAGTATAAAAATAAATATAAATATTTTATTACCTTTAAAATTTAAATTGTTTTAATATTTTGTTAAATAATATAGTTTTAATTAATTTTGTTTTAAATAAATTTTGATTTAATATTTTTGTTTAAATAAGTTTTATCAAAGTAAAAAGTAAAAATTTAATTAGTTTAAATTTTGTCTTTTAGATTTTTATTTGTGATACGATTCATGCACTTTTGGATTAAAATTTGTAGGATTAATTTAGATAAAAATCGAAATCGAATTCAAATCAATTGTCCTAATCAAATCGAAAGTCTCAAATTCACAAGTTCCTTGTGTACAACGAACCGGGATCACTCTCGTGTTTAATTGAGTCGTCTTTAGCTTATTTTTGGATTATTACATTTTCCTAAAGGTAATTTCCTAAATTTTCTCTATAACGTATTTAATTAAAATACACTGACATTTTCTCGATACATCAGCTAACAGCCTATTTGATCTCGATTTTCTGTAATTGTTGCTTAGTTTTATTTAGCCTGCTGATATTATGTACCTGTTGGGCTAGCGGTTGTTTGTATGGCTGCTGCGTTTGATTTGTGTGGTTGTATTGATGAATTTTGATATATCAGATTTAATTTTGGTGTTGCAAGTAAGTTTATGTTGACTATTTTTGCTGATTTACTGAATTATTAATCTGTTTAATCATTCATTTGAAGTTACTAAATGTTTCATAACTGTGATGTTGAATTATTTACTAACTGTTATAAAAATTAATTATAGCAAAAAAAATTGTCCCCCATAGGGCTCGACCTCAAGACCCTCTGTTCAATAGCCTAGAGCCTTAACCATTTGGGCTAGGCCTTCTATTTGTTAAAGCTTCACTAACATTCATTTCTATACGATTTCTTTTAACTGTTTTTCTATATAAACGTTTATCATTCTTGTGATTTTTCTTTTATACATTTTTTATTTTAAGACGTTTAATAATTTTGTTATAAGTTTAGTTTTTAAAATTTTAAATAAATTAGTTTTTAAATAGTAAATGATAATAGAAATATTAGTTTAAATATATAAAGATTTTAAATAAATAATAAATATTTTGTTACTTTTAAATTTAATATTGTTTAAGTAAATTTTGTTACAATAAAAAGTAAGAAGTAACTTTTAATATTTAATTTTGTTTAAATATTTTTGTTATAATAAATAAAGTAAAAAAAATATAAGGATTTAATGTCGTCTTTTAGATTTATTTAGGGTTCGATTCATGCACTTTTAATTAAAACGTAGGATTTTAGATAAAAACCGAAACTAATTCAAATCAATTGTCCTAATCAAAATGAAAGTCTCAAATTCACAATTTCTTCGTGTACAATGAACCGAGATCACTCTCGTGTTTAATTAATACGTCTTTAGCTTATTTTGGACTATTACTTTTTCTTAAAGGTAATTTCCTTAATTTTCTCTATAACGTATTATATTAAAATACACCGACACTTTTCCCACACATCATAGAACCACCACCGAATGCTAAAGTAGTGAGAAATAAGTAGATATACAAGAAGAAAACCGACATGGACAGAAAAGTACAATCCTATAAAGCTCGATTAGTAGCTAAAGGTTTTACACAAACTTTTGTCATAGACTACGAGGAGACATTTTCTCCTGTAGCAGACTTAAGAGCTATTAGGATTCTCAAAGCTATAGCAGCATACTATGACTATGAGATATGACAAATGGATGTTAAAACTGCCTTCTGGAACGGTCGCTTAGATGAAGACATCTATATGCAACAACCAGAAGGGTATGTTGATCCTTAGAATCCAGGACATGTGTGCAAACTTCAAAGGTCCATTTATAGTTTGAAGAAAGCATCACGTCAATAGAATAAAAGATTTGATGAAGAAATCAAAAAGTTTAGATTTATTCAGAATCGTGATGAGCCATGTGTATATCGCAAAGCTAGTGGGAGTGATGTAGTATTCTTAGTCCTATATGTCGATGACACATTAATCATGGGAAGTAACATTCCAAGACTTAAAGCTGTTAAGGATTATCTTGGTAAATGGTTTTTTATGAAGGATTTAGGAGAAGCTGCATACATTCTGGGAATTAAGATCTATCGGGATAGGAAAAGATGGTTAATTGGTCTATGTCAAGATGCTTATATAGATAAGGTTTTGAAGAAGTATAATATGCATAATTCCAAGAAAGGTTTTCAACCTATGGAAGTTAAGCATAATCTGAGTCATGAGATGGATGCATCAACTCCTGAAGATGAGGCATACATGCATAAGGTGCCTTATGCTTCGACTGTAGGATCTATAATGTATGTTGTTAGATGCACAAGGCCTGATGTGGCGTTTGCTCAGAACTTGGTCAGTAGATACCAACAGAATCCAGGGAAGCTCCACTGGACTGCTGTGAAACATATTCTAAAGTATTTGAGGAGTACGAAAGATATGTTTTTGGTATATGGAGGGAAACCATACACATAACTGAATGTTACAGGTTTCTGTGATACGTCCTGGCAATGTGATAAATACGATACGATGTCTCAGACGAGTTAGGTTTTTATTAACAATAGAGGAGCAGTTGACTCGAAGAGCAAGAAACAGACAATGATTGCAATGCATGCTACTCAATCTGAGTACATGGTTGCTTCAGAAGCTGGAATAGAAGCTGTTTGGATTAGGAAGTTTATTGAAGATCTTATTTTTTTGGTAATGGGTTTCCCCGGTAAATAGATTAACCAAAAAAACAGTGAAGTAAAAATGGAATGTGGTTAAGGTACCACATTAACCTCAAGCTAAACAGCTTGATAAACACCTAATTCTAGTGCTTATGACAAGCCATAAACACTTACAAAACACCCAGTACCCAACAAAATGAACCAAACTAGCTAACAACTTCCATGAAGGAATTTCCACCTGCATTTGTTTTAGGGAATAAATTGGTTGTTTCATCATAAACCATTTCAACCTCTTCATCTTCATCATCATGTTTATTGAAGATCTTAGAGTGATGCCTTCAATTAAAGAACCTATTGATATGTATTGTGACAACTCTGCCGCAATAATATTTGCCAATAACCCTAGAGTCATGAAAGGCGCCAGACACTTTATGCGTAGACATCACTACGTCCGAGAACAAGTTGAAGCTCGGGAAATCAAATTGATAAAAGTTCACACAGATGATAACGTAGTTGATCCTTTAACTAAGGCTTTGCCTAGATCAAAAGGTAGTTAAGCATGCCAAGGCGATTGGGCTGCAACTAGCTAGCGAACTCATGCAATAAATCTGTGATTAGTATTTGAATAAAGGATGTTACGACATTATTATATAATAAAATAAAGATTGAGTTTCGTTTATTTTTATTATTTAACAAGTGTATCCTATTTTACATGTTTTAATCCATGAATAAAAGTTATGCTAAATGTTCGTTGTCGATTAATAATATGGGAATATTATTAAACTAAGACAAATCAAAATAGCGATAGAGTATACTAGAAAGTATATTGATCGATTTTGGATGATATTCGATAAATCGAATATAGGACTTATCCCATCTATATGTTATTACTTTATGGATCTTTGTCATTAAGTAAAACATAAATAGTTATCCTTAGACTTGAGATACCAGGAAACTGTTATGAATCTAGCGCATCTCTGTGGAATAATCTAACGCTAAACATAACTGGTAGCTATAAGGATTATTTTCAGAAGTGTTGAAAAATTCATAAGTTTTACTCGTAGTCAATATGGAATTTATTTCCTCCAAATTTCGTTTTGGTGTTTAATACAGTTGGGCCCCTCGTGGGTTAGTAAGATGTTTGTGTGGCCTCACCCAAATTTATTATGGTAATCTTGCTGAATCTGTGAATGAGAAACATAATGGTTAATGAAAGGAATGACTGAGATCCATATCCTTATTAACGTTGTATTAGAAATAAAAAGGATAATAATAACGATGCAGAATCGTTAAAATGTTTTGTCCAGGAGACCTTACTCGAGTTGTACTAGAGACATTGCTATGTGTAACTAGACGATAGTCAATGTAATCACGATATTCGAAATATGTCCAAGTGGGAGATGAAAGTTTATGGACTTATATTTAATAGTCGTGTGATAGGATCGAACTCGAGATTACGGGATCGCACACAATACGTATAGAGTTAATTTAATTAATAAATATATTTATCGTATTCATTAATTTATTTAATAAATATATTTATGTATTTATTAATTTAGCCGAGCAAGTAACTATATAAATTTAACAATCGTTAATTAATTAATTGTTAAGTTATAACGAGCGTTAAAAAAACATATAGTATGAATAAACAAAAGGAAAGAAGTTTGGAAGATTCCGGGACACCCCTTAGGGGTGTTCGACTGTCGGTTATGCCCTAGGGGGAGGGGCAAAAGTTTTCTTATATTTATTGGGATACAATGGGTTGGAAGTTCATAAATACACCTCATAATCCCTCATAATCAACACATCATAAATCTTTCTTCTCCTTCTCTTCTTTGGTCGATCGCAAGCCTCCACCATAGAAGGGTTTCGGTTGGTTTTCTTGGTTGATCGATTGTATACGTAATCTAGTCCTAACCCCTCTCTAGGGTTGTTAGGTAGATTAATTACAAGCGTTGTAGCTCGGTTTTCACGTGCTAGAATCACGGTTAGCTCGTTGTATTACGTGTGTACAAAGAACGTAATATAGTCTTACTTTAGACTATATCTTGGTATATACGGTATTAACCCGAATTGGTGATTCGTTCTTCGTCTTGTGGAATTGCTTTAGCATAAAGGTATGTAACCCTAATTCGATTAATTATAAATGTGTTATTAATTATGATCTTGTTAAATCGCTTCCGCTATATGTGCTTTGATCTCGTTTAGGGTTTTATATAATTGTTATGATACTAATAAACCTTCAATTAGGTCCGTGGACTTTATCACTTTTTATATTTTTGCTAGGAATTAAACCATTTCAAACCACTCTTATTCTTCTAGTATCATTCCTCAAAAAATGCAAGTTCCTCCTACTCTCAACAACATGACTTCTAATCATCTCTTTAGCTACATCCTTGTTAGCAAGTTCTTTACCTATATAGAACTTATACGTTGAGTGTTTTTTTTCAGTTTTATAAACCCCAAACGCCTAGCATTTTTGGGATATCCTCTATGTCACTTTCTATTGAATCAAAGTCTAAAACCTTTAAGTTATCTTTATTGACAATCTCATTAGGTGCCATAGGATCATTGTCGTCATTTCCTGTACTTGCATCTTCTATTTCAAAATGAAAGTCATCCATGTTAACTTCTACTTCCTCAACTACATGTTCCTCATCTTCAAAGTTATTGTCAGACTCACTATCCTTATCATAACCACTATCACTTTCTTCATTCTTCTCAACCAATTCAACATATACATACATAACCTTGTGCCTATCAACATAACCTAAGAAGTTCCTATAGTCCTTTTCATTAACCAAAGGTTTTAACCTAATATCTAAAGTATTAAATGGTATTTTATAATTATGCACATCATGATCCATTTTATAACCTAAACTGTTCATAATTGTATTCAAAATGGCATAAAAAATTCATCCCTATTTACCATATCAACATAGCAAATTTCACCTTCAATGTACTCCATTTTTGGACCATCACTGAACTTTCCATAGTAGTGACACTTGATGGTAAACAACTTGTCATACATATTTGTTTCAAAATAGAATAACGAAGGTGAGCAATTGATTAATCACTCACCATATATGTTACAATGCACATAAGAATCGATGTATGTAATTACTCGCCATAAACTGCAAGATCAAACGTTTCCCTTTCAAGCCTTATGTAGAAATCTTGTACAGGATCATCCATTTGTAAAAATGAAACCAAATTAGTAAAAACCTAAGGAGGTTGATTGAATATTAAAGATGAAATAAGAAAATGAATGGTTCTGTTTTTTATTTGGGTATAAAAACAACCGGGTAATAATAGGGTCAGGTTTATGATGTTGGATAGTTGTTGGGTTTAATATATTTAATAGAATAAATGACTATTATACCCATGAATAAAAATTTAAAAATCTAGCAACATAACGATGTCACTAACGAGGGAGGTGGCCTTCGAAGGAACCTCGTCATTGGGGAGCAAACATGCAATTTTGAAAAACCCCAGTAAGCATATTTGCAGATTTCTCATAAAAAATTAAAAAAACAAACAAACTACAACGTCTTAAATTATAAACTTATTACTTGTATTTATCATAACAAGATTAACATAATACCCACTTATCTGACATAATATTATTTTTATAAAACTACATATACTTTAAATTAAAAAGAATTAAAAAAGAAAGTAAATAGAAAAGAGTGTCAATCGGTGGGGCCATATACTCGACCAAAACACCCTTTCAACGACCAATTGATATGATTTATGTCATGGCTCGACCGAGTGAAACCATATTGGATCGATCGGCTCGATCAAACCATAGCGACCAGCCTAATAAGACATAAAATACGTTGACAATCTTACATATATTTTGGTATACTTTATATGTTGTTTAAGTGTCAAGATAAAATATACAATTTCTAGCTCTGATGTAACATACTTTTTTTAATCACGAAAATGCATTCGTTTGTATAAAAGTAAATAGTATATTGTTAATTATAGGTGACTGATTCGCGCCATGTTCGACATAGACAATCATTCTCGACAAGGCGACGATGACATGTTAAGCATGTACATCATCTCTCTTTAGTAACACACCTTATTACGTATCATATAAGGGCTTTTACAAGCTTTGACTTTTGTTTTTTCTTCTTTTATTTAGGTCGTTATTTGTGAAATATCATGTTGAACAAGGGAATAACGACTTCTACAAAAATAAATGATCACTTCATAGTATCTTGGAAAAAGCATAAATCAAAACGGAATAAGATACTACGTATGAAATATTTAAAATGTTAAACAACCAATAAGGATAACTATGAAAATATTTACCGTAAAACATTAATCGAAATAAGTTGGATCGAGTTGATATTGATAAATGTGAAGAACAATGTTATAGATAGCATGAAGCTTGGCGTGTGATACGACCATCTCGGATAGTATCGGGATAGGGCACCCCTTCAAGCCTAATGCTAGCTCGTTAAGGAATAGAGATGAGAAGATCAGACATTTTGTTTAATTTTAACTTTGATTGATTTTATAATATGATTACATATGACACCTTAAATACTAGTTATAAGATAACACTAAAATAACTTATAAATATAAAAGATACTAAACAGATTATCCTAAACGAATAAAAGATATCTTGGTTGTATCATTCCTCACTCCTTCGAATTCACCTTGCCCTCAAGGTGATGTCTTGAAAAGATCGTGATTCCGGGATCCCATAATCTTCTTTGAATCGTACCGCACTCTAGTCTTGTACTTCCGCAATTCTCCACCCGTATAGTTCTCCAGACTAAATACAAATGTAGTACTCCCACATACATTGTTCTCCAACTCAGTTTGTTCTCCACCCAAGTTTGTTCTCCATTATACATGGGTTTGTGAAAATCGACATCGTTAACAACCTCATTAACATTTGATTCTGTCTCTGACTCATCAAACACATTAAACCCTTTTATCGCATTCTCATCGTCATCATTCACATTATGATTTTTCATAACTTCTTGATGACAAACAATGTTAACAAATTCTTCCTCCTTAATGGCATGTACATTCTCTTCAATTGCCTTAAAACGAGCTTCCATTATACGAGCACGAAAGAATTTTCCTCCTAAAGTTGCAAGAGTCGACCTTAATAGTTCTGAGAGTTCTAGGTTCGTGAACCGTGTTTCTGCTGCCCGGGCTAATGAAAATGCTTCGCCTAAACTTGTGGGCTTTGACCTCAAGAGTAAACATTGTAGAGATGGTTTAAGTCCAGTGATATAATAACATGTAAGTAAAGATTCAGAAATTCCTGTCACTCGACTTGCAAGTATCATAAACTCACTCTCGTATTCGATCACCGTACCCATTTGCAATAGCTTAGATAATGCATCTCGATCGCTAGTGCTCGATGCCATGAAAAATAAATCAGAAGAAAAAATTAAAAAAATGTAAACTTTTGTTTACTAGTGAACAGTACCCGTGAATAGTAACCAAATGAACAATGCAACTGATGAACATTAGCCACCTTGAACAGTACCGGATGAACAGTGCAACGATGAACAGTGGGATGAACAGTAGCCTCGATGAACAATGTTTTCGATGAACAGTAATTTTTTTTTCTTGGTTTTGTTTTGGAAACCTTGATCAAAATCCCTCAACGAATTGAGGGCTCTCAATGAAAGCACCAATTGATACGACCCTCTCGGATAGTATCGGGATAGGGCACCCCTTCAAGCGTGATGCTAGCTCCTTAAGAAATAGAGATGAGAAGACCAGACATTTTGTTTAACTTTAACTTTTATTGATTTTATAATATGATTACATATGACACCTTAAATACTAGTTATAAGATAAACACTAAAATAACTTATAAATATAAAAGATGCTAAACAAATTATCCTAAACGAATAAAAGATATCTTGGTTGTATCAGCGTGGTAGTATAGTCAAGCTTTTGTATAAAACATATATAGCGGCATGATATTTTCAAGGGTTTATGGAATTAATACCCATATTTTTTTTTCAAATATATCCGTATGGTACATGTATAAAAAAAATTATCCAAATAATACGTGAACTATAACTTTCCGTGCTCATATGGTCAAATTTTTACCTATAACCGGCTAAACCGGTTAATTTTGTGAAATTCGCCAACATACGTGATATGTTAGTCCTTTTTCTAACGTACGTTACCCACATTACTCCTTTTTTTCAAAAAACAATTTTTTTTGGAAAATATGTTCTTTTTTCAAAAAAGTATTCAAAAGTTTATTTTTTGGGAAAATCACTTAAAAATGTAGCAAACTAACCACTTTTTATGGTTGTGTGTACTAAACTATTTTTTTTCTCATTGTGTGTATTAAACTTTTTAATTTCGATCATTGTGTGTATTTTGAGACGATTTTATGTTGTAAAATGACCATTTTACCCTTCAAAATTTGAAAAATGTAGGGGTAAAATGGTCACAAAATACACACAATGTTATGAATTTGAAAGTTTAATACACACAATGAGAAAAAAATAGTTTACTACACACAACCATAAAAAGTGATAAGTTAACTACATTTTTGAGTGATTTTCCCTTATTTTTTTAGGAAAATCACTTAAAAATGTAGTAAACTAACCACTTTTTATGGTTGTGTGTACTAAACTATTTTTTTCTCATTGTGTGTATTAAACTTTTTAATTTCGATCATTGTGTGTATTTTGAGACGATTTTATGTTGTAAAATGACCATTTTACCCTTCAAATTTTGAAAAGTAGGGGTAAAATGGTCACAAAATACACACAATGTTATAAATTTGAAAGTTTAATACACACAATGAGAAAAAAAAATAGTTTACTACACACAACCATAAAAAGTGGTAAATTTTTTGAGTGATTTTCCTTTATTTTTTTTGAAGAAAGACATTTTAAGTTTTAAATTTTAAACTTTTTGGAGAAAGAAAATTTTAAATTTTTTTTGAAAAATGAATGTTTCTTAAATAAATCTATAAAAAGAAAAATGTGTATATATATATTTTAATTATTTAGATTTGTACAAGTAGTAAGTTTATACATTTTTTTATTTTTCCTAAAGAAATTTTTTGAAATTATGTTCTTTTTTTCAGAAACTATTTTTTTCGAAAATATGTTTTTCTTTTAAAAAAAATAATAACTTTTTCCAAAAAAAGAATTTCGAAAAATTATTTTTTTAGAGAAAAATTTCGGAAAAATTATATATTTTTTGGAGAAAATATGTTTTTTTAGAATATTTTTTTTTGATGAAAAAAAATTTTCTTCAAAAATTCCTTTTTTCCAAAAAAAATTTTTAAAATAGACTAACGATGTAAATATTTTAAAACGACCGTTTGTAAAAGGACTATCGTTGCAAAATCATTACAGGTTAGCAAGTAGAATAAAGTTTGCATGTACCATATTAGTAGGTAAAGTCAAAGTTGAGATAGTATCTGGATAACTTTTTTGGTACACGTAATATGTGCATATATTTGAAAAAGTACAAAATTATTTAATGCCTTAAACCCTATTTTTAAACGTGACTCAAACGGCAATATATAGTTATAGATTTATATCATATTTATAATTATACGAGTTGTAAACATTAGTAAATCTAAATTGAAAATATTAGTAAATGCAAGTCAAAATCGTACATATTTGGAAATCTCCAAAGCTTTTTAAACAAAACATTTGCTCGTCTTTTCACGCCTTATCACACGTCACGCTCAAAGCCAACATCAAAATCTATTTCTTAACATGAAAGCCACGCCTAACGTTTTGGTGCCGAAAAACGCGCCTTTTAGAACCCTCAGAACATTCCATCCAACATATAGCCAATTTTCTTATAACCATCCTATTTTAAGAATTTTCTCAAATCATGTATGCGGCTTTGCATAAACCATGGTCATATGGATGGGCGGTACATAATGGTCATGTTCGTGTAAACGTGGCTGAGCATGTTATAAACCTTGGTAAAGTCGTTGGGGCAGTACATGATGGTACCGTGGAGAAGCAACTATATGACGCGTAAGTGCAAGAATGATGATTGTGCGATATGCCTAGATGATTTCATCGAGAAGCAGCACATTGGAGTTGTCGTAACATGTCAGCACTCGTTTCACGAAGATTGCATTAAGAAGTGGCTGTCGTCCAACGAATGCAGTTGCCTTTTTTGTCGAAAATCCATCCCTTCTTAAGTTTATTTTGATAATCTCATCAAGAGAGAGACACTGTCCATATTGGGCACATGGGACAGACAGTGTCCATATCACGAAACTATAAGTTAAACCGGTAGGCAAACGATCCTTAATCAGTCTCCAAACACGAATAGTAACTTTTTAGAGGAACTAACTTATTCCACCCAAACAAACAGAACAAGTGTGACGGAAATGAACCATGACAAGTTTCCAGTCCAAAATTTGTTCTGATAAGGATTCCAAGCTGTTTAAGATGTAGCCATGGCTTCAAACGTCGTGCTCAAACAACTGGCTTCCGGTTTGGATCTATTGCACCAGGACATAAATCAAGTTGATAACTTGGATTCTAGATAGCATCCTACTTTTTATCAAGAAATGTGGTCCAAATGGAACAATAAAAGATCTAAGAATCGGGTCCTGTGACACAACTAGCACAAAACTTCTATCCGTACAAAGGAAAAAACCAAATAAACACTTTTTTGCCAAAATTATGAGCATAACTACAGAACACTAATTGTACATTCTATCCCAAAGGTCTCAAAACATATAGTGGCTCTCCTACAACAAGTCGTTATAAGATGATGACATTTGACATGTCACTTACAATTTGACCCTATTGCAAGCTATATTCGACAGACTGGAAAACCCCACCCACCACTTTGCGCTCGTTTATAAAGAGCCATCCTCTAACTTGATCAGTACAACAATCATTGAAAAGCTTCAAGATATTAAAATGTCATCTAACTCGCTTTCCTCATATAGCTCCATCTGGACGGCTAAGCAGAACAAATCATTTGAAACGGCCCTTGCTGTATATGATGAAGACACCCCTGATCGTTGGATGAAAATTGCTAAAGTGGTTGGTGGCAAGTCTGTAGAGGAAGTGAAAAAGCACTATCAAGTGCTTATTGAAGACCTTAGGCATATAGAGTCTGGCTATATTCCTTCCCCTAAATACAGACGTTAGTCGCATGCCAAATTGCCAACCATCAGGTGAAGCAACCGAGTCAGTTGAAAGATATCTGATTTTGATTGTTTATCGTACATGAACGTGTTTTTTTTATTTTTTTTTGCGGTATTCTGGCAGATGCTGGATCATGAAACACCGAATAATATCTAACTTGATGTATCTGATTCAAAAAAAAAACTAGCTAATTATCTACGTCTTTGGAGATTGCACAAATTTCGGGAAATGATTTACGTTATTGCTTCAATATAACTCCATCTCTATATGTTTCGGATATCTTCTCCAATAACTCACCAGAACTCAAAAGGATCAAAACAAACACGTTGGCTTTTGTATACTATAAAATTCAGATTAAATCGTACATCTTTTCCAGTTATTGTATAACTTGACTCGATGATAATAAAAAGGAGGATTATTGTTCATGATTAAACCAGCAGAAACAAACAAGAAAACTGCATCCTACTGGTGTTAGTGACTGCAAACTCCAGTCACCAGCGACGACTGCAAATTCTTTTCAAAATATCAAAGGTAGATATCGGTAATCAATCCAACTACAACGCGTCAAGTAACAATTTTTTATGTACTTGGTCAAAAGTGAATCTGGTATTTTTGCAAACGAAATGAAGTTGAGACTAAAAGAATTAAAGAGTTCAAAATATGTTAAAAGTTTAATGGGTCGTTTTCTTAACCCGTTACTCTAAGAAGCGCTTTAGGTTGAGTAAATATGGAATTATCCAAAAAAAAAAGAAAATTGGGAGTGTTTCATTACTCAAGTAATCATAATATGGTTTGATTGTTTCTTATCAACTGTTCCATGACATAACAAGTTGAAGTTAGGGGTTTGTCATCCATATTTTTGTCTCTCTTTCTCTTTACTCGAGAGTGAACTACTACTGACCAACCACCGTGTCTTTGTGTGTGGCAAAGTTGGCGACTCGTGACAAGAGGTAGGATTTAGACCTTTTATGCATATTAAAGCTGAGATTCAACCTGTTTAACCTTCTTACCAGAATACCAGCCTCTGAAGAGAAGTTGGTCAACTTCAAGCATATGGGTAAATAGCAGGTGGTTGTTATAGAATGTCTCTTGATGTTCGAATGGTAGACTCCTAACCAGATAGTGTCCTTTTAGAACTTTGTTTTCTTTTCTTTTTTTCGTCACCATAAATAATAAATCATAAACCCTGTCTAGAGAAAAGAGTTGGTATAGGATTAGCACTCACTTATTGTCGGGAGGTGCATAACCGTATGGTCCGTACCATTAAAGACCTTATAATTTGCAAATACACATTGCAGCTTGGCAATGACAGCATATATAGAGGATGTTTAGCACCGAAAATTAAGATGGTTTTAATCACTGTATTAAAATGTAGTTACAGGTCATGTTTGCCTCCGCGGTAACAGGTAGTTACAGGTCATGTTTGCCTCCGCAGTAACAGGTAGTTACAGGTCTTGCTGCCTTATATATCAAGGTGCAGACGTATTCATTATTGGACTTCTTTTTAAGGTCACATATCGTCATATCCGGCTCGGATCCATACATACTACCATACTAGTTTTGCTAAGTAGATACTAATCCAACCTATCCTGTATAACTATAGATAGCCTAGTCTTCCATTTACATGTACTGAATCTGGATAATTAATTTGAGTATTATTTTGTCAAAACCACTATGTGTATTATTGACTTATTGTTGTCAACTCAAAATGACAATTGACAACAAGAATGTTAAACATAAGGCATGAAGGCCTTTAAACCACCAGTTAAATGTATGGAAAATACTAAAATTCCTACTTAAATACCAGTAGTAATTCAATTACTGTAACAACCACATCTAAAAAAACACCTAACCAGATCTCAAACATTACATCAATCACAACCGAACCAAAATAAATAATCCTAACAAAATTCTTTTCCCCAAAAGATACAAAGCATAACTGCAGAAGCTAAAACCAAGCATCTATTCTTAGATCTAAAATAATAACAACCTTAATGACTAATTAGAACCCTAACCCCCAAACCCGTAAAGAGTACGACCCTGTCTCTTCAAAGCATAAACCACATCCATTGCAGTCACCGTCTTCCTTCTAGCGTGCTCAGTGTAAGTGACAGCATCACGGATCACATTCTCCAAAAAGATCTTCAACACGCCACGTGTCTCCTCGTAAATCAACCCACTGATACGCTTGACACCACCACGACGAGCTAACCTTCTAATAGCAGGCTTGGTGATACCTTGAATGTTATCACGAAGGACCTTACGATGACGCTTGGCACCACCTTTGCCTAATCCCTTTCCTCCCTTTCCTCTTCCTGACATTTCCTTTTAATTGGGGTGTTTGGATTTGTGGATTGTTATTTGTTTGTGGTGTGAAATTGGTGGTTATGGGTGGGTTTATATAGTGGTGGGTGGAGATTTGTGTTTTCTCAAGGGGTGTTTTGATCGTTGGATTGTGGGGCTGTGAGTCAAGCAGAGACGTTGGATGGTGATCTGTGAGATGCAAATGGAGTCTTTTTATTGGTGGCCGGGTGTGAGTGCGGATCAGGTTTTTTAAATGCAATGTGTATTTGTATTTTTTTGAACTAAAATGTATTTGCATAATTATTTCAAGTTTTCGTTTATTGAGATTTCTTGGTAAATGAGATTTTTAAGTTTATGGTAAAGGGGGAGTTGTCTGTTACGCATGCATATCTATTATTTATTTAGGGTATATCTTTGTGTTTTATGTTTATCTGTTTAATATCTTTTATGTTTATCATTTATCTTTGTGTTTATCACACAACTAGTATTTACGGTTTCATAATGTAATCATATTATCAATAAGTTTAAAGAAAAACAATGTCTAGTCTTCTCGTCTCTATTTCTTAAGGAGCCAGCACACGCTATAGTGGTGCCCTATCCCGATACTACCCGAAAGGGTCGTATCAATTGGTGCTTTCATTGAGAGCCCTCAATTCGTTGAGGGGTTTTGATCTAAGGTTCCAACAAAAAAAAAAGAAAAAAAAAAAAAAAAAAACGTTACTGTTCATCAAGAAGTACTGTTCATCGGAAAGTACTGTTCATCGGAGTTACTGTTCACCGTAAGTTACTGTTCATCAGTGAAAAAAAAATATTTATATTCCGAGTTCGATTCATGGCATCGGGTGGCGACAACGAGCGAGACGCGAAAGATGCATTATCTAAGCTTTTGCAAATGGGTACGGTTCTCGAATATCAGGGCGAGTTTAAGAATCTTATAGGTCGAGTAATAGGTATGTCTGAAAGTTTGCTTGCCTCGTTTTATATTTCTGGACTTAAACTGAAGCTACAGCTAGAACTCTTGCGGTCGTACTCGAAGCCTACAACATTAGGAGAAGCCTTCTACGTAGCTCGTATAGTTGAGACTCGTCTTGAGGCAATTGAGCAAGAGCAAACCGTTGAAAAGAAGGTGGTTGATTCTTCTACAACATCAAAAGTTGCACCCGAAGTTACAACTGAAGTGGCACAGGACGTTGTACTGGAAGTGGCACCAGAAGATGTGATGAAGGTTACATCCGAACCTAATAAAGGGCACTTTGAGCTTGTGGTTGGTGAATCACATCTTGTTGATGAATCGCCCAATAGGGTCACGTGGTTTGTTTCATCTCTACAGAAAGACTGTAGAACACGAGTCTAAATATCGTTACTACTCGAGCCACATAACATGTTGAAAAAGAGTGTGCAAATGCTTAGGAAACGTCTCAAAATTTGGGACCCGGGAATCAAGAGTATTTTTCAAGACGTCACCTTGAGGGCAAGGTGAATTCGAAGGAGTGAGGAATGTTACGCATGCATATCTATTATTTATTTAGGATATATCTTTGTGTTTTATGTTTATCTGTTTAGTATCTTTTATGTTTGTCATTTATCTTTGTGTTTATCACACAACTAGTATTTACGGTTTCATAATGTAATCATATTATCAATGAATCAAGTTTAAAGAAAATCAATGTCTAGTCTTCTCGTCTCTATTTCTTAAGGAGCAAGCACACGCTATAGTGGTGCCCTATCCCGATACTACCCGAGAGGGTCGTATCATTGTCTCTCGTTTATTCTCATATCAGTTTTATTTTTTTACGATAATCAAACGATTTTTTACGACGTTATTACTTTTTAAAAATTAAACTAAATCTTAACTAAATAGTAATCCACATTGTTTTTAAAAATTAAGAAGATTAAAATTCACAATAATAATAACATGTTATATAGTTATGCTAAGTTAAATTTATTGATAACAATAAACACATTAATCACGTTCGAGGAAGGCATACTGCCCGCTTGAATATCACTGCACGACTTAACCCACTAACCACTATGAGTAAACATTTGAACATGCCCGTCTCGTGGATTTTGGTGGCCCCGTGCTATCACCGCCAAAAGGCCCTTTAACACAATAAAAAAATACACGTGTATGAAAACTCTATGGATTAATTAAGCTCAAGTATCATATTATATATATATATATATAATAGAAGGATATGAAATTTGGAGGCCCTTGTTAAACGGTGGCCCTGTGCGATCGCACCTATTGCA
The DNA here is from genome assembly GCA_025667525.1 of Glebionis coronaria. Lineage (NCBI taxonomy): Eukaryota > Viridiplantae > Streptophyta > Magnoliopsida > Asterales > Asteraceae > Glebionis > Glebionis coronaria. The sequence goes on along the minus strand of CM046875.1, from coordinate 550,813,869 downwards.
CTCCCCTAAAGATGACCCTACATTTGAACAGTCGGACCAGACCGGACCGGACAATTTCGGTCCGGAGTTTTGGACCATTTCGGTCCTCAGTCTAGTCCAGTCCGTTTTGATCTTACCAACAACGCGTCGATTATGCCTAATAAGATCGGACCGAATATCGAACCGACCCAGACCGAACCGGACCATTTCGGTCCGGTCTCGATCCGGGGTTTTAGACCATTTTCGGTCCTCAGTCTGATCCGATCTGATCCAAACCTGTTGCTCAGCCCTACTAACCACTAACATGCCGTTCTAAAAAATAATAATAAACACATTACTTTGCATATGAATAAAAATGACAATAAGCAAACTGCAAGGTTTTAAAATTACTTACATTTATAAAAGGGAAAATTCGTAAAAAGGTCCATTGCTCAAATCAAAATCCTGATATGGGTCTAAAAACATTCTCACTCCCAAAAAGGTCTAAATTTTTTAGTAATAAGGGCAATCGAGTTCAGAGTGCGTCATGTGTTCTCTATTACCCTATTTTTTAGAGCAATATGTCAGAGTTGCCCTACAAATTGCCCCATTTTTCATAAACCTAAATAGGAAAAACATGTTAAATAGACTAGAATGAGAATTGTCCAAATTTTTTGGACTCTTTTGGTAACTAGCCCTTTATAAAAATAAAATCAATATACTACCCACTTATCTTCTTCCTTAATATCATCTTTAGGCGGGAAGTAGTGGGTATATAAACTCACTCGTAAGTCCAACATGGCAAACAAAATACCATAAATCTCACTTTTATAACCCACGTGTGGGTTGGCATAAAAAAAACCTACTATCGGTGAGTTTATCACTAGTCGACAATTGTGCCCAATTTTTTAAATATTTTTAATAATAAGTTGTGAGTGTGTTGGGGTATTTAGTGAGATATATTTTAAGTATATAAAGTGGAGGCGAGGTGTTGATAATCTAAGTTTAGTAGATTCCCAGTATCATAGATTTAAACACAAATCAAGCTGTTAGATATTAACTTGCCTGTGCCTATGAGGCAGGCAAGTATCGCAAGACTCACAGAGATCTAAGTCTCTGTGAGCAACCTCAAAGGAGTCCATGTCAGAGACATTGTCAAGGAAGTCGAAGATTACTTGAAGACATACTCATTAGCTGTGATGGATAACAGCCAAGATGTATCATAGACTCTGAGGGGTTGAGGGTTAACAGGGGTGGCAATACCCTGTTAACACTCAACACACTTTGGACATACCTTAGTGTGTACGAGACTATGAAGAAAAGGGAAACTGTGTCAGCTTTGTTTCCCTAAAGCATTGTGGCAGACTACCAAGAATAGAAGAGCATCTTGTGACAGAGGTCTTACAAGTGTCTGTCTAGTGTAGTCACCATCAACCAGTACTTGGAGTCAACCTCGCACCACTATAAATAGGTTATGTAGCCTAGCGTTAATGTTCAACACTTTGATAGAATTCACACATTAACTCTTAGAACTTATAGAACCAAACAGCTACGACTATGTTCATAAGTGAGGTTTTAGTTTGTTCAAAGTGTGCACAACACATTGTCATCAAACGGTGTTATCCATAACACTTGTAATTCTTTATTATACAATAATAAATATTACGTTTGAAAAGTAATTAAGTGTGTTGATTAGTTAAGTTTATTGTTTCAAGCATAGTTTATGGACTTTCAATTGGTATCAGAGTGGTGTTTGATATTAAAACCTTCATAAACATCGTTCCAAGTTTTATAATCAAGATCCACCATGCTTGAAACAAGCAATACACCACCGTCTTCTGGGAACAACAACAATGCACCACCAACATCACCAAGACTCACTCCTCCACCTCCAAATGAAGATGATTTACCTCAACTTCTTGACTCAAGAGGTGGATCTCATGTCACAAATGTACCAGTCTTTGATGAAGAAGATTTTGCAAGTTGGAAGAGTCAATTCCTCGTGTATCTCGACGGACTTGAACCATTTCTTCTAGAAATTCTAGACAATGGACCTTATGTTCCTATGGCGCTCACCTCTACTGATGAGAATCCTCTTCCCAAACCTCTCAAGCAGTGGACTCCAGCTGATAGGAAATTGGCAAACCAAGACAAACGTCTCAAGAGCATCATTATATCATGTCTTCCCAAACACATCATGAAGTCTGTAATTCAGTGTCCTACAACCAAACAAATGTGGACAGACCTTATCCTTGGTCATGAAGGACCCTCTGAAACCATAGAAACCAAGATTCATGCACTCAGACTTCAGTTCAATGCTTTCAAGGCACTTGAAGGTGAAAAGGTTCAACAAACATATACAAGGCTAAAGATTAATAAGTGTGAAAACACTTATCCTTTCACCACTTAATTATAATAATAACCAAGCCAAAACGTGTATTTTATGTCGTAAATGTCGGAATTATGCGTGGTTTGTGTTTTTGTTGTGATTTAGGATCAAAATATGAAAATGGAAGAAAACACGGGCTTTCACGGGCTTTTATCGAAGAAAAAGACAAAAGACGAAGTCAAAAGATCAAGAGTTATTAAAAGAACGGAAGTCCAAGGCCAATTCAGAAGATTTATCGAAGAAAAAGTCTAAAGACGGAAGTTTAATAAAAGCCGAAGAACTCAATTCTAAATAATGAAGAAATTTCAAGACGAGTTTAATTAATCCCGAGACGAAGTCGAAAAATTCGAAGAATTAAGAAGACGAAAAGACGTGAAGAAGGAGAATGAACCAACACATGCTTAGTCTTTCCTAATCACCTATAAATACACTCCTTATGTGTCATTAGGAGTGGTTGGCTATTTTGACAAACTAGTCTTCTATTTTAATTACTTGCACTTTTCTTGATTGCACCTTTAATTACTTGTCTTGCACCTTAAATTTGTAAGTTTAATCTTTACTTTTAATTGTTGAATCTTAATTTTAATCAAGCTTTTTAATTATTCTCTCATTCTACCTTTCTTTTTTTTGCTTAATCTTTGTGCTTATTATCTTATTGTTATGCTTGTTTGATTATTGGTTATGTTTTTATGATTATGATTGTGTTAGCTTATTGATTTGATAGCTTATTGTGTTTTTCTTAAATTTGATTAAGTGCTTTTTAGTTATTTTTTATAAAAAGTTTATTTTAAACATTTTTATTAATTAGTGTTTTTAAAAGTTTTTAAATTTTAGCTTAATAGTTTTTTTCTTAAGTTTGATTTGGTTAAGTTTTTAGTTAAGTGCTTAATTGTGTTTAGCTTAATTGTAGTTTTTAACTTATTTGATTTTAGTTTTTATCCGGGTTTCGGTAAAACCCTCTTTTTTTCCGGATAAGGGTTCAAACCTTATTCCGGATAAGTCTCATTTGTGTTATTCCGGATAAGCCTCCTATTTTATATTCCGGATAAAGTGACAGGTTATTCCGGATAAGCAACGAGCAGGGGATTCCGGATAAGCTGCACGATAAAGTATTCCGGATAAGAATCTGGAACTTATTCCGAATAGTGGGATTTATTCCGAATAAGCCTCCTTTTGGGATTCCGGATAACTGTTTTTGTTGGGCATTCCGGATAAAGTGACAATATTCCGGATAACTCATCAAACGCGATTCAGGATAAGCTGCAGGACAACATATATTCCGGATAAAGGATTTGAGTGTGATTCCGGATAAGCTATCATTTGTTATTCCGGATAAGTAGCAGAACAAGTTATTCCGGATATCGTCAGAATATTATTCCGGATAAGGGTCCTAACTCGGATTCCGGATAGTGGAAAGATTGTATTCCGGATAAAGTGACAATATTCCGGATAACCAATTGAACCAATATTCCGGATAAGCCTCAGAAGGATATTCCGGATAAGCTTCATAAGGACATTCCGGATAAGCATACTAAGCGGATTCCGGATAAGCAGAATATTCAGATTGAGGATAAAGGTGACAACTTTATTCCGGATAAGCATTATCTTGTTGTGAATTCCGGATAGTGACAGTATTTCGGGCTCCAACTCAGGTTTTGTTTATCCTCTGTTTCATTCTCAAGCATTTATTTTTCCCGCATTTTTCTTTAGTGTTATTTTGATTGTTTTACCTTATTTTAATTTTCAAGTTTACATGTTTACTTTTTGTCAAGCCTTAATTTTTCGTCATTTACTTTTCAAGTTTTAATTTTACGTCATTTAATTAATTTACTTTTAAAAGTTTTAATATTGCACCATTTAAGTTTTAATTAGTTTTAGTTTTAATTAACCGTTAATTTACTTTAAAGTCTTGCACATTTACTTTACAACGACCAAAAATATTTCTTTTTCACCAAAAGACGTCTGAGTCGCACTTAAACCAGTAATCAATTCGATTAGACATACGACAAAGAACTTTTTAACTGAGTAAAATCCAGTTATCAAATGGCGCCGCTGCCGGCTCTTTTCGTAAAGATTAACGGTTTTCTGTGAGAGACGCGTTGAATTTTGGGATCCGTTCACTCGTGAACGTTATTTTTCTTGCTCAAAAATTTTCAAAAATCCATAAAAATTAAAAATTGTTAAAAATCCATAAAAATTAAAAAAAAATCAGAAATCCAAAAAGATTTTTATTTTTATAGTGTATATATATTGTCTATTTCTTTGGTATCTTTTTCTTTTGCTTTTGCAGGTGTATGCGTACTAGATCTTCAACTTATTCAGAGCCCGAGACTCGTAAAGATTTAGATATGGCTGGTGTAAACAACAACAATAACCCACCGCACCTCAACAATAATAATAACAACAATGTTCCCCCACCCGACCTTCGAACGATGGAGGAGCTTTGTCAACCTACAATGAATGGACGAGGAGGACCGATTTCGCCGATGCAAATCACGGCTTCGGAGTTTTCGTTGAAGCATCACATGATCCAACAAGTGCAGAACACTTGTCCATTTCGCGGATTGCTCAATGATGATGCCAACAAACACCTCGACAAATTCATTACCGTTACTCAAAGCATGAAGTTGCCCGGTGTTACTATGGATTTTCTTCGCCTTCACCTATTTCCACACAGCTTATCCCACCATGCCGAAAAATGGTTTGATCGTCTTCCAAAGAATTCAATTCATACTTGGGATGAGATGACTCAACGCTTTTTGTCGCACTACTTTCCACCATCCATGGTCACGAGCCTTCAAAATCAAATTAGTGGATTTACTCAAGAACCCGATGAATCACTTTTTGATGCTTGGGAACGCTATAATGTTTTGATTGATCGATGTCCAAACCAAAACATGCTCCCCGTCACCTTAATTGATACTTTCTACAATGGTTTAACTTTTCGTGATCGTGATACGATTAATGCAGCCGCCGGTGGCACGTTTATGAAAAGAAGACTTGAGGAGTGTAGAGAGCTTATCGAGAACATGACTACTCACCACATAAATTGGGATTCATCCGCATCTTCAAGATCAAACCCGAGAGTCAATGTGTCTTCTACTTCTTCAAACCCTGATATCACCGAATTGACCCGCGCAATGGTCGAAATGAGCAAGAACATGCAACTCTTGGCTACAAATCATCAACAACAAGTTAAATCTGTAGCTATTTCTTGTGAGACTTGCGGCGGTCCTCACTCATACACTGATTGTCCTTCTACTCAAGACAATCCGGAAAACGTGTATGCGGCTTATGGTAACTACTCAACGGAAAACCATCAAGCCCGACCTTAAGGTGATCGTAACTTGCTAAGTTATCGTTCTAACAACTATCTTTCACCCGGTTTTCCTCCTCAAAACCACAACCCCAACAACTAAAATCGAAGCAACAAAATCCCACCTCGAGCTTCTAATCCTTATCACCCACCCGCTCAACAAGCCCCACCCATTCATCAAGATGTTGAAACCTTAATGAGAACCCAAGGAGAGCAAATTAAGAATCTGCAAAGCCAAATTATCAACTTGAAAGGGGACATCACTAAGCAAGGTAATGACATTAGATCCGAGCTTCGACATGATATACAAACCTCCTTTAGCACTCAAACTAATGATTTGAAGAATATGCTGGCTAGTTTCTTACCAACTACTCAACCCTCTACTTCGGGCTCTCTACCTTCAAACACCGTCACCAACCCAAGAGCGAATGTGAGTGCTATTACTACACGCAGTGGATCAACCTTAGTAGGACCATCTATCCCTCTCCCAGTTACTCCATCTACACCTCCTCCACCACCATTTATCCCTCCTACTCCCACGCCTAGTATTAGTTCTCCATTACCGTCTCCACCTCTTACTGAAGTACCCAAGAAGAACCCTTCACCAACCCCACCTTCCACCTTTAAACCTACAACATCTCAACCTTTACCTGCTACACCTACACCTTCCACCTATAAACCCAATATTCCTTATCCATCTCGCTTAGACAAGGCCAAACTGCAAACCAAGGATGACATTCAAGTGTCAAACTATTTGAAGAAAGTTTCAGAAATGACCATCACCTTTAGCCTTGTTGAAGCTCTAGCGCAAATGCCTAAATTTGTTAAGATGTTTAAGGAATTGCTTAGTAAGAAGGAGAAGATGGCCGAGTTTGTTAATACTCGATTGAATGAAAATTGTTATGCCGTCCTTCTTAAAGAACTTTCGGAGAAACTTGGAGATCCCAGTCGTTTTGTGCTACCATGTACTTTTCACCAAACCGAAGAATTTACTGCCTTAGCCGATCTCGGGGCAAGTATAAATCTGATGCCTTTAAGTGTTTGGAAAAAGTTATCATTACCCGACCTTACACCAACGAAGATGACTTTTGAGCTTGCAAATCGCACTATCGCTTACCCTCTTGGTATTGCCGAAGATGTGTTCATTAAAGTTGGCACCTTCACTTTTCCGGTCGACTTTGTTGTTGTTGATTATAAAATGGACCCTCGTATTCCTTTAATACTTGGTCGGCCATTCTTGAGAACCGGAAAAGCCTTAGTCGATGTTGCCGAAGGTGAGTTAATTTTAAGGGTCGGGCATGATGCACAAGTGTTCAAAATGGGGAAGATCACAACCAAATCTAATGGAAGAGAATCATCGAATATGATTAATGTGCTTGATGATTTTGTCGTCTACAACAATCCTCTATTAGATTCTTGCTATGATAATCCACTGTTCCAAGATGATGTGGATGATTCTCTTTCTAATTATGATCCTCCACCAATTTATGATTCTCCACCGATCTTTGATGCTTATGATGACGATTCTAGTTCCAATGGAGATGATTATGATGATTTTACTTCTGAGTATCCATACATGACCACTTATGATGATTTTGATGAGGCTGATACTCTCGAGTGATTCTTCACATGATGAAGATCCTCCGCCAATAACACTTGATCCTACTTTAGATGAATACTCATTTGAGGAAGACTTTGCTACTTTTCTCAACACATACTTCCCAAATGAGAGTGATGCTCCTCCTTTGGACTTTGATGATTATGGTCTTTATCCTCCTTTGGATATGAAGAAACCCATTGCAACGGAGAAGAAGCCGACCGACACCAATATCCGCAGCACTTATGTCTTAACTCCTCTCTATCCACCTTCTGAGGATGAGATTGCGAGATTTATGATCGAATCTTCTTCAAGGTCTGCTGAGCCTGAGTGCTATTTTCCCCAAAAGGAAAAGGTGTTCGACCCCGACATTGCACTTTTTAAGCCATCTCAGTATCCATCTGATGAAATAAAAGGAAAAATCTTTGGAACTTATGGAGATATGCTTGCACCTCTTCACCCTTGCTACCACCGTGCTCAACAACTGCTTAAGGGAATTTTTCCCACTCTTCTTTGGCTTGCCTTGTTCGCCTTAAGCTTGTGCTACTTGATGGACGAAAACCACGTATTTGATCCCGGTGGATATGTTTCAAGCTTCTTCCTATGCTAATCAAGGTCGAGTCAGGCTCACGACTCGGTTAACAAAAACAAGCGCTTCTCGGGAGGCAACCAGTAGTATCTATCCTTTTTCTCTTGTTTTTATAATAAGTGTAGGGGGAAACCCTAGTATGTGTTTGTTGTTTTCTTTCTAATCATGTGCAAGGATTCGAGCCTTCAAAGATACATTCTTGATGACTTTTGACGACCCGTAATTCCGTGTTCCCGTCTTCCCAGTTTTATCCTAAACTCTTTTGATTCTCTATTTTATATTCTTTAATATTAAAATAGGAATCACTTTAGTTGTCCTTTCCTTAGCAAGATTTAAACAAAGTGCACAATGTCCTAAGTGTAGGGGAGGTTACTTCCACATGCTTAAACATTGAGGACAATGTTTATATTAAGTGTAAGGGGGACTTCTATCGAAGTTAAGTGGGTTTTTCCTTGTATTTGTCCTCATTTTAACCGAAAAATTGATTTTTCGACATTTTTCAAAAATCTTAATCTATTTTGGCCTAGTAGTATAGTTGTATTTACCGTTGTTATAGTTATTTTCTTTCTTCGCTAGAATAAATTTTTAATAAAGTGGTTTTAATTTTCAAACATTGTGAATCTTTTGACTCAACCCGAGTTTACTTATCCAAGTTTACTCTAGCTAGTATCCTTAACGTGTTTAAGTCAAGTTTTGCTAGGCTTTTATATAGGGAGCTTTAAAACGCGAAAGTCTTAACTCTTACGGGTTAAGAACAAGAACTTTTTGCAAGTTCCTATAATTGATCATAGAGAGTCGTTTATCAAGGGAACTTTAAAATGCGAATTTTATACTTGAATGAGTTTAAGAGTTTGCAAGATCTTATAGATGACTCAAAAACCCAAAACTTTGATTTAATTGGCTAAGCATCCACGAGTCTCATTCCTTGAGATTTTGAATTGTGGAGAACGAGAGATGATATAGTCAATTATAAGTTTGGTATTCTTTCATGAATTTATGTGAGTTAATTATGAGCTTTTTCTCCCATCGCTTGTTAATAAATTTATCTGCAATAATAAGGTTGTACGATTTGAAAAGTTACTTAGCTTCTAGCCCAAGATTGTTTAAAAGTTGCTCGGTATTAATTAGAGTTCATAGCCAAGGCATAACTTATTGAAGCGGGATGCGAAGATTGGCGAGTACGAAAAGGCCCTAACAAGGCATGAGGGCTACATTTTGTTGCTAAAGATCCCAAGTGATGTGAAGAATCATTTATCAAAAATCAATATGAAGGATCGAGACACACGACGAAAAGCAAATACTCCCGTAAAGATCATGGAGAAGTCTATCCAAAAAGGCCCTAACAAGGTATGAGGATAAATAGATCCAAGTCCTAAAAGGATGCGGATCGTTGTATATCAAAATCCCAAATAAAGATTGGAGAAAAATGAAGAAGTCGTGGTCCAAATATGAAGAATCTCTCAAAAAGTTCAAGTGAAGAAATTCCTGTTATGAAGAGAAGACCATTATTTCATGAACGCCCGAAGTCGCTACCAAATATCGGTCCGAGAAAGGTCTCAAATCGTGAAGCAAGTTATGCCAAGATATGAACTTTATGAGGTCCCGAGAAGCAGTTTTAAAAGATTTTGTCCTTTAGCTAACTATTGATTAAATCGTCCCACTTTATTTTCAGCCTAAATAACTATCGAAATAAGTCAACAATGCATCCTCGTGATCATTCAAGACAACAATAAAATATAAGAGATACACCTAGGAATAAGGGAGTCTAAGTAAATAATTGGCCCACATGAGTTTGTGTTAGTTTGCTAACTTATAATAACAATGATCTCGTTTTTAAGCTTGGTTTGGGGAACGTGAAACTTGAGGATGATAATCATTCATGACATTCCAAAACCCTAAGGGTAAGTTTTTGATCATTTTACTTGTTTTCTTCCTTTAAATATTTTGTCTCTTTAATAAAGGCCAAGATGGATTGATTATGATGAAAAATGTAAAATCTTGCTTTGTAATTAATGCATTGCATAAGGACATTGCAATGGTCAAGTGTAGGGGATTTAATAAGTGTGAAAACACTTATCCTTTCACCACTTAATTATAATAATAACCAAGCAAAAACATGTATTTTATGTCGTAAATGTCGGAATTATGCGTGGTTTGTGTTTTTGTTGTGATTTAGGATCAAAATATGAAAAGGGAAGAAAACACGGGCTTTCACGGGCTTTTATCGAAGAAAAAGACAAAAGACAAAGTAAGAAGATCAAGAGTTATTAAAAGAACGGAAGTCCAATGCCAATTCGGAAGATTTATCGAAGAAAAAGTCTAAAGACGAAAGTTTAATAAAAGCCGAAGAACTCAAGTCTAAATAATGAAGAAATTACAAGACGAGTTTAATTAATCCCGAGACGAAGTCGAAAAAGTCGAAGAATTAAGAAGACGAAAAGACGTGAAGAAGGAGAATGAACCAACACATGCTTAGTCTTTCCTAATCACCTATAAATACACTCCTAATGTGTCATTAGGAGTGGTTGGCTATTTTGATAAACTAGTCTTCTATTTTAATTACTTGCACTTTTCTTGATTGCACCTTTAATTACTTGTCTTGCACCTTAAATTTGTAAGTTTAATCTTTACTTTTAATTGTTAAATCTTAATTTTAATCAAGCTTTTTAATTATTCTCTCATTCTACATTTCTTGTTTTGCTTAATCTTTGTGCTTATTATCTTATTGTTATGCTTGTTTGATTATTGGTTATGTTTTTATGATTATGATTATGTTAGCTTATTGATTTGATAGCTTATTGTGTTTTTCTTAAATTTGATTAAGTGCTTTTTAGTTAATTTTTATAAAAAGTTGATTTTAAACATTTTTATTAATTAGTGTTTTTAAAAGTTTTTAAATTTTAGCTTAATAGTTTTTTTCTTAAGTTTGATTTGGTTAAGTTTTAAGTTAAGTGCTTAATTGTGTTTAGCTTAATTGTACTTTTTAGCTTATTTGATTTTAGTTTTTATCCGGGTTTCGGTAAAACTCTCTTTTTCCGGATAAGGGTTCAAACCTTATTCCGGATAAGTCTCATTTGTGTTATTCCGGATAAGCCTCCTATTGTATATTCCGGATAAAGTGACAGGTTATTCTGGATAAGCAACGAGCAGGGGATTCCGGATAAGCTGCACGATAAAGTATTCCGGATAAGAATCCGGAATTTATTCCGAATAGTGGGATTTATTCCGGATAAGCCTCCTTTTGGGATTCCGGATAACTGTTTTTGTTGGGCATTCCGGATAAAGTGACAATATTCCGGATAACTCATCAAACGTGATTCAGGATAAGCCGCATGACAACATATATTCCGGATAAAGGATTTGAGTGTGATTCCGGATAAGCTATCATTTGTTATTCCGGATAAGTAGCAGAACAAGTTATTCCGGATATCGTCAGAATATTATTCCGGATAAGGGTCCTAACTCGGATTCCGGATAGTGGAAAGATTGTATTCCGGATAAAGTGACAATATTCCGAATAACCAATTGAACCAATATTCCGGATAAGCCTCAGAAGGATATTCCGGATAAGCTTCATAAGGACATTCCGGATAAGCATACTAAGGGGATTCTGGATAAGCAGAATATTCAGATTGAGGATAAAGGTGACAACTTTATTCCGGATAGGCAGTATCTTGTTGTGAATTCTGGATAGTGACAGTATTTCGGGGTGATAAAAAGACAGAGAAAGGGTTGGTAGCTGAAGCATATGATTGGAATGATGAGCCGCTAACCTCAGATGAGGAAGATACTACTAGAGTCAGGGCCTTCATGGAAATAGCTGAGGATGAACCAGCTGTTGGGAAAGGAGATGCAAGATTAGGACAATGGGTTGACATCACTATGAAAAAGGTACACATGCTTCTATCTATGTCTGAAAGTGATGAACGCAAACATGTCCTTGATTACACCATTATTGATTTACACTTTGTTGAGGAACAAAGAAAGAACTTGCTAGATAAGTTTCACTATGTTAAACATGAACTGTTAACTGCTAAGGCTGAATGTGAAACTCTCAAACAGGTTAATTCTGAAAAGATATCTCTTCAAAACGAAGTTAATAGGTTAACCTTAAAGAATAGTGCCTTAAATGATCAAGTATCTGAATTAAATAAGGTTATAGAAAAATGGTTGTGCAGTAGGTTCACTATAGATGAATTGCTTAATGATGAACTACCTGCTGATATTAAAAGGGATATCTCTGCCAAGAAAAATAAGTTGAAAATTCTCACCAAACCCAAAGAGATTGTTTTCAAATCTACAGAGGCAATTCATATGTCACATCCCCTCTTGACTGATGTCCATGTCTCTGAAGATGTGGTTGATTTACCACCCTTACCAAAACTCTCAGGAGTTGAACCCAACAGCTCTTCTAGAGGAGCTAAGGCTGAACCTAAAGCAAAAGTTGAGAAACCACCAGCTAAGGTATTCGATGTTCCTGCTAAACAATCAGTTAAGCAAGTTGCCTTTAAGCCTGTCTCAACTAAATCTGTTAACAAAGTTGATTCCTCAACTGAAGAACGCATGTTGTCATTAATGAAAGAAGTAGAACTCTTGAAACAAAATATTAAGCCTTCCGCTGAATGCTATAATTCCCATGAACCTAAGTCTATTTCAGGAGAACCCAAAGGTGAAAGGATAGTCAAACCTTACTGTAATATTTGTATAAACTCTCATCACATGACCATAGATCATGATAGACAAATGGCTATTAAGAGAGTTCAGACACCTTGTAGGGATAGACAACAGGCTTCTAGGAGACAAGTAGGTAACTACAGACCTTATCCTCCTTGTAAATTTTGTGGATTCACAGACCATCACTCAGATGAGTGTAGTGACTTTCCAGGATGTGATGTCTATGGAAGGTTCACCCATGAGACAGCTAACTGCCCTTCCCATCGTCAAAAGTTCTACAGGAACTCAAGAGTTGCTAATCAGCAATTCATGGAACCCACTGGAAAGTGGGTTCACCAAAGGAACTAACTTGTTTCTATGTATTTGTGCAGAAACATCTTAAGGAATCGGTATGGTATCTAGACAGTGGCTGTTCTAGACACGTGACAGGGATTCAACAATACATGCACAAATACTCAAAGGAGCCAGGTCCTAAAGTGGTGTTTGGGGATAATTCTTCAGGCGACACATAGGGATACGGCTCAGTGAACTATAATGGGATAACTTTTACAAGGGTTGCATATGTGAATGGTCTTAAGTACAATCTTATTAGCATCAGCCAATTGTGTGATGCTGACTACAAGGTTTTGTTTACTAAGACTCAGGGAACCATATTCAACAAGAACAATGATGTTGTGCTTATTGCACCAAGAAGGAGAGATGTGTATGTCATCAACATGGCTACTTGCTCTGAAGACAACTCCAACTGTTTTCTAGCCAAAGCCTCTGAAAGTGTCAATTGGTTGTGGCACAAAAGATTGTCTCATCTCAACTTTAAGAACATCAACAAGATAGCCACACAAAACCTGGTTGCTGGTCTACCTTCAGCGATGTTTTCTAAAGACAAGACTTGTTCAGCTTGTGTCAAGGGAAAGCATCACATGTCTTCTTTTAAGACCATGCAATCATTCTCTATCGACAAGTGCTCACATCTCCTTCACATGGATTTGTTTGGACCTGTCAAACCTCAGACCATTAATCACAACAAATACACCTTGGTCATAGTTGATGAGTTTTCAAGGTATACATGGGTTTTCTTCCTCAGAAGGAAAAGTGATGCTGCTGATAGCATCATGTCCTTCATCAGACAGGTTGAAAATATGAATGATGTTAGAGTCAAAGCTCTAAGAAGTGATAATGGTACCGAATTTAAGAATCAACAACTTGAAGTCTTTTGTGATGAAAAAGGAATATCACAAAACTTATCTTCAGCTGGCACCCCTGAGCAAAATGGTGTGGCTGAAAGAAGAAACATGACTCTGATTGAAGCAGCCAGAACTATGTTAAATGGTGCAGCTTTACCAAAGCAACTTTGGGGAGAAGCTGTTCACACTGCTTGCTACACCCAAAACAGGTCAATCATTGTCAAGAGACATGGCAAAACTTCCTATGAAGTTTTCAGAAATAGAGCTCAAGACGTCAGATATTTCCATGTTTTTGGATGCCCTGTGTTCATTTATAACTACAGGGATAAACTTGGAAAATTTGATGAAAAAGCTGATGATGGTTTCTTCTTATGATACTCTCCCACTGCCAAGGCCTTCAGAGTATTCAATACTAGAAGACAAGAAGTAGAAGAAACCTTTCATGTCAGATTCAATGAAGACAATGATGTCATACAGAGAACAGGATCAGAGGGTGATGAAATTGATTTTAATGAAAATGTGTCCTTCCCAAGTGATGAATTCTCAGAACCAAGACCTACCTGTCATCACCATCATTACTCCAACACTCTCACTCCTTATGTTCCTGCTTTTGACCTTCATTGAAGTTCCTTCTTCTCAAGAACTTGATGAAGAAGAACCACAACCTTCTTGTAGTCCGTCTTCTTCAACTGCTGAAGATGACTCACCAATTCTTCAAATCCCTGAAGACTCTCCTGTTGACAATGAATTTGTACCCCTTGATATAGCTGAAGTTAACACAGATATTGAGGTCATCTTTGAAGAAAGTCCTCCTATTCAGCAGGATGAAACTCAAATCGTGTAAGCTACCCCCACAGACGTCCCTGTCCATGATTCCCCAGCTCCTCAAACTAAATGGTCAAAAGATCAACACATTCTTCTTGTCAACATTATTGGGGAACCTAATGTAAGGGTTACTACTAGACAGCGAATTCATGACTCAGAGTCAGCCTCAGCCAACGAATGTCTCTTTGCTGAATTTCTATCTCAAATTGAACCTAAGATAGTAGCTGAGGCTCTGATGGAAGATGGGTGGGTAGCTTTTATGCATGAAGAAATTAATCAGTTCAAAAGGAACAAGGTATGGACTCTCGTGCCAGCTCCACCTGGTAAGAACATCACAGCCACTAGATGGATTTATAGAAATAAGATGGATGAAATTGGAAACATCATCAGAAACAAGGCCAGGTTGGTGGCACAGGGGTATACACAGACCGAAGGGATTGATTATGATGAAACTTTTGCTCCTGTGGCAAGACTTGAAGCCATCAGAATCTTCCTTGCTTATGCTGCATATATGAACTTCACTGTGTATCAGATGGATGTTAAGAGTGCCTTCCTTAATGGAGATTTGACAAAGGAAGTATATGTTGCACAGTCTGAAGGATTCGAGAACAACGAGTTTCCTAATCATGTGTACAGACTACACAAAGCCATGTATGGGCTGAAACAAGATCCAAGAGCATGGTATGAAACTCTTTCTAATTTTTTAACTGAAATAAATTTGGCAGGGGTTCCATTGATAAAACACTCTTTACCTTCAAGGACAAGAGTGATTTCATCATTGTGCAGATTTATGTGGATGATATCATCTTTGGGTCAACTAACGTTAATCTTAGTAAACGTTTTGCTAAATTAATGACCAAGAAATATGAGATGAGTATGATGGGTGAATTAACTTACTTTTTGGGTTTTCAAATTAAACAATGTCCTAAGGGAATTTCAATTTGTCAAGAAAAGTATGTTAAAGATTTACTTAAAAAATATGACTTAGCTGATTGTGCATCAGTGAAATGCCCCATGCTTCCACCTAACAACTTGGGTCCTGATGAGTCAGGGGTCTCTATTAATGAGACTTTATACAGAGGCATGATTAAGTCACTCATGTATTTAACAGCTAGTCGTCCTGATATCCAATTCTCCATATGTCTCTGTGCAAGGTACCAAGCTAACCCAAAAGAATCCCATCTAGTGGCTGTTAATAAAATTTTCAGGTATCTCAATGGAACAACCTCCCTAGGTCTATGGTATCCTAAGGAATCAGGCTTTGATCTCAAGGCCTATTCAGATTCAGACTATGCTGGATGTTGTATTGACAGGAAAAGCACCTCAGGTAGCTGTAAAATCCTAGGAGGAAAATTGGTTGGATGGAGTGCTAAGAAGCAAAACTCTGTGGCCATGTCATCAGCTGAAGCAGAATATGTTGCTGCTGCCAGCTGTTGTGCTCAGGTGCTCTGGATGAAGAGTCAATTGGCTGACTATGAGATCCTATATGACAAAGTGCCAATCTTCTGTGACAACACCAACGCCATTGCCATCTCCAACAACCCTGTTCTTCACTCTCGAACTAAACACATTGATATCAGGTATCATTTTATCAGGGATCACATAATGAAGGGAGATATTGAACTGCATCTCGTTCCAACTGAGTTGCAACTAGCTGAAATTTTCACAAAGCCTTTGGTTGGAACTTCGTTCAACAGGCTAGTTGTTGAGCTAGGGATGCTTAATATCTCAAAGCCTGTGGCTTGATAATTAATGTGTTCATTAAATGTCTGATTAAATATTAAATGTTTTTCACATGAAACTAGGTAGTTACTTTCTAAGTAAATGCTAAAAAACATTCCCCATATTTAATTATTTCTTTTCCGAATAACGAGGAGACAAATGGTTTTGAAAGGTCAATGGACCCACTTGTGCAGTCTTTTTTCCACTACGCATTAAATGCGTTTGAATAAATGTTTCAAAATTTTGAATATAAATATTGTCTCACGTTTCTTCTCACCTACCACTATTCTCATTTCTCACATCTCGTCTCTCTCTCTAAGCTTTCTCTCTCTAAACCCTTCCACCATTTTCGTTTTTCTTCAACCTTGAATCCATGGCGTTCCCAGTTCCCAAGGCTTCAAACGTCACCTTCGAACTCAATGAGAGCATCCTTGCTTCTAACAACACGATTGGATGGCTCAAGGCTCCTAACGATTCCTACACAGATTTAGTGAACTTTATGAAGAATTGTGATGTAAGTGAAGCACTCACAAAGACCCCAAACGTCTTCTACCAAGAATACCTTAGAGAATTCTGGTATTCTGCTGAAGTCATTGACGACACCATCACTTTTAGCCTCTCGTGCAATGAACACCCCTTCGCATTCTCTCTCAGAGACTTTGCAAATGTGGTTGGGCTAAGACATGGAGATGAATGCCTGAAGGTTGTAAACAAAAAGGTTGTAAAGGACGCCCTTGCCACACTTAAACCTATTCATGATGTAAACCCAGATCTCACTCCTGCTGAAGTTCTTTCCAAGTCTCCCCTAAAGATCAAATACTTTTCCCCTATGTGGCGTGTCCTCTTCACTCACATAGTCAAGTCCCTGGGTGGTATGCAGGGTTATCAAGACCAAATGTATTTTAATCACCAATCCATTGCTTTTGGGCTGATCTGGGGCACAAACGTTGATGTTGGAAGCATACTTTTCTCAAAACTTGTGGAAAAGCTTAAGGGACCAAATCAGGTCAGGGAGAAGAATATCTGCTATGTTCGCTTCCTTTCTCTTCTCTTCGAAAGCCTGTTGGGTGATTGCTACCACAACTCTGCACTCACATCCCTGAAGCCTTATCGTATTACAGGAGCTATCTACAAGGAGATTGGATCTGAAGATGTGCCTGCTACTTCTCACATGTTGAACATTGCCAATAAACAACCTTCTATTGTGAAGTCCTTGCTCCCTTCCTCTGAGAAGGTGAATACCTCTGATGTGTCTGGAAAGTCTGTGTCTTAGACCTCTGGGCAGCACACCACGACGTCCAAGGCAACAACTGGACAACAACCAAAGAAGAAGAAAAACCCATCTTCTTCCAAAACCAAAACTGTTGCAAAGGCCAGGGTAAAGAAGAACGTGAACCTCTCATCCTCCTCTGTTCCAGAGGTTCGTGTGGATTCAGAGACTTCAGCTGACCAACAACAAGGGTCTAGTGTTTCGATGTCAGCCGAGACAACAGGGAACCTGCCAAATACTGCTGATATCGCACAAGTAATCAGTCTTATCATTTTTAGAGGTCCACAAGCAGCCACTCTCAAATGCCTGTAGGTGAGAGTGGTGAAGTTAGGGTTATCCTCAACCCATAGGAGTTATTGTATGCACTTAGAAATCATTTAAGACTTATGTACACCCTGTCTATGCACCAGGGAGTGATTCATTTGTGTTTATAAAGCACCCCGATGACCCTGCACCCTCTAGACAGTATTCAGGCAAACAACAATCTGAATACATATATGTCTCGACCCGGAGTAGCTGTACCTCACACAGCCTCTTGGTTCCC
The DNA here is from genome assembly GCA_025667525.1 of Glebionis coronaria. NCBI lineage: Eukaryota > Viridiplantae > Streptophyta > Magnoliopsida > Asterales > Asteraceae > Glebionis > Glebionis coronaria. Next base: position 550,795,801 of record CM046875.1, on the reverse strand, counting down.
TCAGAAAAAGAATCCCAAAATTTTTACTTTTAGGGGAGCTGAATAATCATCCTCAGCTCTCCTAGGGACATCGTTACAAGACGACCTTACCCTACATATTTTTCACAATTAAAAGAATCCCAAAGGATTTATCCTTTCAGGGGGAGCTGAATCATCACCCTCAGTTTTCCTAGGGGCAGCGTAATTGGCGATCTTTACCTACATATGTTTCACACTTAAAAGAGTCCCAAAGGTTTCTTAACCTTTTGGGGGGGGCTGAATAATCACCCTCAGCCTTCCTAGGGGCAGCGAATGGCGATCCTTACCAACATATGTTTCACAAATAAAAGAGTCCCAAAGGTTTTAACCTTTTGGAGGGGATGAATAATCACACTCAGCTTTCCTAGGGGCAGCGAAGGCGACCATTAACCTCATGCTTTTCACTCTTAAAATAATCCCAAGGATTTATCCTTTGGAGTGGCTGAATAATCACACTCAGCCTCTTTGGGACAGCGAACTGGCGACCATTCCCCTTATTTATTTCATTGTTACTAATTTAAAACAACATGCAGGCTGATGTTGTACAACCAAACATTGAATCTCTGCAGCAGCCATATAAAGAAGCTGATACATTGATTCAGGATCAACCAAACGAGGAAGAGCCCATGCATGATGTTGAAGAGAATGTGCTCTCCTTAGTGGATGACTTCTCTGAACCTGAATCCATGCCTGATGATGAGATTCTCCCTGAGGGGATGATTGAGGAGGAGGAGGATGAAGAAGATGACGACCAGCAATCTCTATCTCCTCCAAAGGAAATCGCTGTGTCCACACCAACTGTTGATACCACTCCTCCTCCCAAGGAAGTTGTAGTAACTCCCACCTCTGCTACCTCTGTCACTACAGTCTTCCAAAGACATGCATATGATCCGACAGCTGAATTCTTATTGTTTGATCACCCTACTCAAACCAACTTTGATATATTGCCAAGGGAGGATGATTATGCACAACAAAGTCTGAACATCCATGATCTTAAGCCTGAACACCACCAATTAGACATGGAACGCCTATCAAGAAAGTTGGACATCATAAAATCTGAAATGCATTCTTTCACTGTCAACTTTCCAAGGATCATAACACAGGCGGTTAAGGATGCAGTCACTGAACCTCTCAAGGATGGTACAAGAAAGGGAGTGTCCCAAGGACTTAGTCATTTGTCCACACGAATCAAAGATGCCATCGTCACAGAGGTCCCTGCACTTTTCAATGCTCATGAGTTAACGATGCATAGAGAGTTTGAAGCTGTACGAAACAGGCAAATTCGTCACACCAACCTTATGATTGATCGTGTTCATCGCAACACAAATGGCAATTGAAACCACCTGCTTAAAATTGCCAGAGCTTCAAGAATCAGGCAACGAGAAATGGCTGCCTCTGTTGAGCAAATTGCTAAGCACTTTCAAGCACGTTCATCCAAACGTCTGAAAAGATAGGCTGAACGTGAGGGGGAGAAGGAAAAGGCACTCAACCTTGAATCTGCCAAACAAAGCTCAGACTCTGCTGACAACACTATCCCTTCACCTGTCCCTCTCCAAGTCATCACACCGGTAATTATACCTGATGATGAGGATGAAATTAAGGGGGGGGGGGGGGGGGCAACAGACAAAGGATGGAGTTGATTCATCAAAATCCATGACTCTGGTTAACACCAGCGAGGCTGTGGATGATGGTGAACCAGCTGACAAGAAACTCAAGTTCACTGTTAGCTCCCTACCCAAAGTTGTACAAACCCAAGCTCAAATGGCTTTTATTAAACAAGCTGAAGAGCTGAAAAACACAAGTGTAGTATCCTCTGTCTCAAAGAAAGGAAAGGAAATAGTTATGGTAGACTCAGACGCCAAACTAAAGAAAATAGTTGCGATGCTAGAGACAGGAGGATCAACCACAGATCCATCCCAATTTACAACCTTCACAGCTTCAAATGAGAATCCTCTAACACCTGAAGAAATTGAGAAACAGGCTATTGAATTAAAGAGGTTGAATGAAATCAAGAAAGCCAAGGAGCTTAATGAGGAAACTCTGAGAAAAATGACTCCACTTCAAAGGGAGAAACAAAGACAAAGGTTGAAAGAGATGGAAGTCAAACGCACAGAGGCACTGAATAAGGTAAAAGCTGATTATGATTCCTGCGTCAACAACAGGTTTGCATCTGGAAAAATCATCAAGTTTAAGTATACTATTCACAAGTCTACTAACACATCACAAATGATTTTGTGGAGAGATAGCCAACATGCCAATATGAATATCTGTGAAGAATTTAGGTTAAATCAACTTGGCTTGACTGAATGGTTTGAACTTGAGGCTTTGGCTGCTAAAAGAACTGGACATGCAAATTTTACTCTTCTTAAGACCCTCAAAGCTAAGTTTAATTGGGTTAAAGAAACAGCAGCCAAGCTCAAGATAGATCCCCCACCACAACTGTTTGAACAAGAACCTCTAAAGTCTGGAAAGAAAAGAAGAAGGATGACTCAATTTGTTAAGGAAACCTTCGTTACTGATGATGTTCAAGTGGATGGAATGCACAGGGATTTGGTATTACCAAATGGAATCATAGGTCCTATTGATGGTCAGACTTACACTGAGCCTGAAAGAGGTATGGCCTTCATGAACAGGGCTTGTCAATATGCCTTCCAAAGGGAAAATGAGCTAGGATTAGCATCAACCATTCAGCTGACTTGTCTCAAAAAGGCACTTAAAATCAACACAGAGTATTCCAAGGTATTTGCACAAGCTTTGCAGGCCAAATTGGATACTAGAACAGACTTAGCTGAAGCTGAAGAAAGAATCAAGAATGATGACTATTGAAGGATTTCACAACTGAATTTTACCTTCATGTTTTATTTCACTTTTGTATTGTACTTGTAATTTCCTTTAAGTACTAATAAAATCATGAGGTATGTCTGTTTAGATCTGTTATGAGTAAGAAGAAGCTGTCATCTAACTCACCTTAACTTAGATAGATCTAGCTGTTATATGTTTAAATAGGGGGAGATTGTTGGGAATCTAAGTTTAGTAGATTCCATGTATCATAGATTTAAACACAAATCAAGCTGTTAGATATTAACTTGCCTGTGCCTATGAGGCAGGCAAGTATCACAAGACTCACAGAGATCTAAGTCTTTGTGAGCAACCTCAGAGGAGTCCATGTTAGAGACATTGTCAAAGAAGTCAAAGATTACTTGAAGACATACTCATTGCTGTGATAGATAACAGCCAAGATGTATCAGGGACTCTAAGGGGTTGAGGGTTAACAGGGGTGGCAATACCCTGTTAACACTCAACACACTTTAGACATACCTTAGTGTGTACGAGACTATGAAGAAAAGGGAAACTGTGTCAGCTCTGTTTCCCTAAAGCATTGTGGCAGACTACCAAGAATAGAAGAGCATCTTGTGACAGAGGTCTGACAAGTGTCTGTCTAGTGTAGTCACCATCAACCAGTACTTGGAGTCAACCTCGTACCACTATAAATAGGTTATGTAGCCTAGCGTTAATGTTCAACACTTTGATAGAATTCACACATTAACTCTTAGAACTTATAGAACCAAACAGCTGCGACTGTGATCATAAGTGAGGTTTTAGTTTGTTCAAAGTGTGCACAACACATTGTCATCAAACGGTGTTATCCATAACACTTGTAATTCTTTATTATACAATAATAAGTATTACGTTTGAAAAGTAATTAAGTGTGTTGATTAGTTAAGTTTATTGTTTCAAGCATAGTTTAGGGACTTTCACTTTGCATATGAATAAAAATGACAATAAACAAACTGCAAGGTTTTAAAATTACTTACATTTATAAAAGGGAAAATTCATAAAAAGGTCCATTGCTCAAATCAAAATCCTGAGATGGGTCTAAAAACATTCTCACTCCCAAAAAGGTCTAAATTTTTTAGTAATAAGGGCAATCGAGTTCAGAGTGCGTCATGTGTTCTCTGTTACCCTATTTTTTGGAGCAATATGTTAGAGTTGCCCTATAAATTGCCACATTTTCATAAACCTAAATAGGAAAAACATGTTAAATAAACTAGAATGAGAATTTCCAAATTTTTTGGACTCTTTTGGTAACTAGCCCTTTATAAAAATAAAATCAATATACTACCCACTTATCTTCTTCCTTAATATCATCTTTAGGCGGGAAGTAGTGGGTATATAAACTCAATCGTAAGTCCAACATGGCAAATAAAATACCATAAATCTCATTTTTATAACCCACGTGTGGGTTGGCATAAAAAACCCTACTATAGGTGAGTTTATCACCAGTCGACAATTGTGCCCAAATTTTTAAATATTTTTAATAATAAGTTGTGAGTGTGTTGGGGTATTTAGTGAGATATATTTTAAGTATATAAAGTGGAGGTGAGGTGGAGGCGGTTTTTTGTTTTCTTACTCTCATGCTATGATGAGTTTTTGTGAGTTATGAAAAACTAATTTAGCGTTGGGATGACGATGAATTTTTTTGTTACCACTCCTCCAACCTTATATAAAACTTGTACAAATAAAACTACTCGTATTCTATTATTCTTTATAAAAAAAAGTGTAAATAAGTAGGACATATACTCAACTAAAACACCTCTTCAACGATCGATTGATATGATTTATATTATGGCTCGACCGAGTAAACTATATTCATCGAAGCGTAGCGACCAGCCTAATGAGACATAAGATAAGTTTACAATCTTACATATATTTTGGTTACTTTATATGTCATTCAGTGTCAAGAAATATACAATTTTTAGCTCTCATGTAACATAATTTTTTTTAATCACAAAAATGCATTCGTCTGTATAAAAAAAATAGTATATTGTTGATTATAGGTGATTGATTCACGCCATGTTCGACATAGACAACCATAGACCATATTCCCGCCAAGGCGACGACGACATGTTAAGCATGTACATATTCTCTTTTTAGTAACACATCTACAAGCTTTGACTTTTGTTTTTCCTTCTTTTATTTAGGTCATTATTTGTGAAATATCATATTGAACAAGTGAATAGCGACTTCTACAAACACTTCATAGTATCTTCACTATATTGGAAAAAGCATAAATCCAAACGCAATAAGATAATCTATACTCCTTTATAAAGGAAAAACCAAAATGGTTGAAAGTTAAAAAATCTAGGATGATTGAAAAAGTTTTGTGGGTCCTACTAAAATATCTTATAAAAGCTTGTCTACTAACAAAAAATATACAAAAACACACACTAACCCGCCGCCACCAAACAATTTTTTTGGCCATTTTGAATTTTTTTTAATAGATATATGTATATTAATCATGTTTGGTAGGTTTATTTTATATATCTATAAGTTGTATTTATAGATATGAGTTTTTATAAGATTTTTGATTTTTTTCAGTCGTTGACTCATCTTCAATACCACTTTTCCGACTTCATTAAATTAAAAAACCATACACAAACACCTAAAAGACATTCACATCTACAACAAAACACACCCTCATCGCTCGGATTATCACACCACCTTTGTTCGTCTCAACCACCGTTCGTCCATCACCGTGAAAGTTATTCGTATTTTTTTTTCTTACAAACTCTTTTTCAGTTTTGTTAAAGTTTTTCAAAATTTGAAAGACAAACTGTTCAAATATGAGTTTGGTTCATGAGTTTAATTTCTCATTTGCAAATATGACAAAATTACCCTCTTATCATCTTGTTGCCATTTGATGAGATGAATTGGAAACAAAACATTATAATCTGATTTCTTTATCAAAGATCGATTATATATATTTTTAAATCTTAGCATCCTGTCATAATAAATAATCTATATTTTTTATTTCAGAACAAAAAGTATTCAATAACTGGAATCAATCCAACAAATAATTTGAAGCAATAAATTTGCATTCTTGTAAAATCTCACTATGTTCGCATTCGTTTGTATGAAAACCCAAAGCTGATTTTTTCAATCAAAAAATCGGCTGCAAAAGAAAAATTAAAACTTACCTCTACAATATCAAAGTTAGAAATAAAGAAAGAACACATTTGATCGTAATTGTATGAACACAGTTGAAATTATATCTACCAAAATGGTTGAAAGTTGAAAAAACTAGGATGGTTGAAAAAGTTTTGTGGGTCCTACTAAAATATCTTTACTCTTATAAAAGCTTGTCTACTAACAAAAAATATACAAAAAACACACACTACATTGCCTTCTTTTTATCTCTCTCTAAACATAAAACCATAAACCTAAAACTTCATCAATTACCACTAGCCGCCGCCACCACAGTCAAATCATCAGCGACACCATCAAACCACACGACCATATAAACCAAACCATCATCATACCCGCCGCCACCAAAAGGTTTTTTAGCCATTTTGAGTTTTTTTTAATAGATCTATGTATATTAATCATGTTTGGTAGGTTTCTTTTATATATCTATAAGTTGTATTTATAGATATGAGTTTTTATAAGATTTTTGATTTTTTCCAGTCGTTGACTCATCTTTAATACCACTTTTCTGACTTCATTAAATTAAAAAACCATACACAAACACCTAAAAGACACTCACATCTACAACAAAACACACCCTCATCGCTTCGATTATCACACCACCTTTGTTCGTCTCAACCACCGTTCGCCCATCACCGTGAAAGTTATTCGTATATTTTTTTTCTTACAAACTCTTTTTCAGTTTTGTTAAAGTTTTTCAAAATTTGAAAGACAAACTGTTCAAATATGAGTTTGGTTCATGAGTTTAATTTCTCATTTGCAAATATGACAAAATTACCCTCTTATCATCTTGTTGCCATTTGATGAGATGAATTGGAAACAAAACATTATAATCTGATTTCTTTATCAAAGATCGATTATATATATTTTTAATCTTAGCATCCTGTCATAATAAATAATCTATATTTTTTATTTCAGAACAAAAAGTGTTCAATAATTGGAACCAATCCAACAAATAATTTGAAGCAATAAAATTGCATTCTTGTAAAATCTCACTATGTTTGCATCCGTTTGTATGAAAACCCAAAGCTGATTTTTTCAATCCAAGAATCAGCTGCAAAAGAAAAATTAAAACTTACATCTACACCAATTTGTGGGCCTATGCATAAATAAATAACCTGCTTTTTACTTACCAAACACGATTTTTAAAGACATTTAATTTCAAAACCAGAAAAAAGCCATTAAATATCACCCAACCAAACATAAGGTTTTGAAATGCGTATACTTTTGAAATATATTCATAAATAAAGAGGTCAAACATTGAAAAGTGTAACATATTACCAGTTTCAAGAAAGGTATCATCTTTTTCAAACCTAGAATAGTAGATACATAGACTAGACATAAAGAGCCATAAAAAATTAAAAACATCCTACTATATTTTTTACTATCTCTTCACATGGCTTAGACAACCTATGAGGCTATGATACACATTTGCTTTTTTTATTTGACTTTTACAGACGTCAATCTAAAAATAGACAAATTCGTGTTGTAATATAGATTATTTTTATATATGAAGTTTTTTGAAAATTTTAAAAATATATTGTTAAATGAAATTTGAAGCTTTGACATATATTTATTTTTTAATTGAATTTTGAAAGTTTTAGAAATAAAATTTTGAAACTCAAAAACGTCCACTTTCACATTTAAAGTCTTTAAAAGAAATCCAGAAGTTTAAAAGGTACATTAGTAAAAACATGAAATAACATCTACCAACTAGACTAAAACATGACTCTTGAGTGACCTCGTGAGTTCAATAGTATGATCGACGGACATAGATTGACTTTACGTAAAATAAAATACAACATTTAAAGGACTAAAAACAAAGGACTATATGCCACGCCAGGAAGTGCAAGACACAACTTCGCCAATAAAATAACATAAAAAATGGCCAAGTTCAATGATACAGTTGGAAACAGCCCCCAAGTACGTTTGAACTCATATTTAATTTGATCATCAAAATTTGATGACAGTTGTCTTATTAACAACTTAAAATATTTAATCCTTATATTAATGTTATCAATTTAGAAAAATGACGTTTTAAAAATGTCATGTAGGCTTTAAATGGATTTTTAGTTGAAATTATATCTATCTAAATTAGTATATTACGTTTATTCGCATATACTTAGGAATTACAGTTTTAAAAGTTGTGTTATGTTTTAAGTGGGTGTTTAGGATTATGTTTGTAATTATATTATTTAATTGTTTTATTTTGAAAATGAAGATAAATTAAAATTAGTGTTTGGTTAAAAAAATTAAGAAAAGTGATTATTTGCGTTTAAAAGCTTCGAAAATAGAGTTTGAAAAAAATTAGTGGAGAGTTATTTATTTCATTTTGAAAATAGAGAAAAGTTAAAATGAGTTTATTTTATTCATTTTACTTATCAAATTTGACAAACACTCTAAAAACTGATTATTTGATTATTGCGATTTCAAACTGTATAATCAAATCAGACATTATTTTCTAAAATGACGTTTTCAAAATAATAATTATCTGATTATCTATTTTCAAAAAATAATCTGTTTTCAATAAATAATCTCAAACAGCGTATGTATGATAAGTTTTACTTATCCTTAAAAATAAATAATTAATTCGAGAAAATCCGAAAATAAATGTTAAACTATAATTTTAAGACGGCGTTAGTAATCAATAGTGATGAGCGATGACAATAACCTTATCATGATCGTTTTTTAGTGTTGACACACATTTACAACAAATTGTTCAAAATAATAAAAGAGATAGACATCACCATCATCAGAAAAAAGTATTTGATAAGTATTATTATTACCATTTTAGATGACTATTACAACTAAAAACTACGCCCCAAGAAAACAATGCCATCTTGACATTGAAAAAACAACTGAATCATGTTTTCGAAAAACAATTTGCCGTCAAAGTTTGGTCAAAACTAGACTCCACTATTCAGCCATGCCTCAAGAGAAAAACACATAAAAAAAATCATTCGCCAGTATGATTTTGTCAAAAACTTAACATAGCTGTCATTAAACGGCGGGTACGTAATTACACATTCTTTCAAATTTATAGAAATTGTGCAAGAAAATATGAAAATTCAAATATTGATTTACAAGAACCTTTGTACTTTTCACTTAAAACTTGATGTGAACATTTATACTTGACGAGTAAAGTGCATTGCTTATCTCATAACTGATGTAACGTTTTACTTTTATGTTCACTAAATATTTTTATATGTTATTTCATACATGTTAAGAATATATCGTATGTGATTACTATTTGCAATCATATATTGATATTTTCACGTTTTATTTTGAAAGGTACACGAAACATTTACAATAATATATAGTATATCGTTAATTATTTGTCGCTATGGATTTCCGCCGCTATGCGCGGGTAATCGTCTAGTAAGTATAAAACATTAAAACATTAAAACATTAATCGAAATAAGTTGGACCGAGTTGATATTGATAAAGTTAAAGAACAATCAATGTTATAGAGATATTATGGGGCGTGGCGTGGCGGTATGGTCAAGTCTTAAGTTTTTGTATAAAACATAGCAACACGATATTTTTTAAGCGTGACTTAAGACGACAATATATATTTATAAATTTATATCATATTTATAATTATACGAGTTATAAACATTATTAAGTCTATAAGTTATAAATTATTTGCTCTGATACCATGTAAATTTATATTATTCCCCGTATCTTATTATCGAATACTTAAGAATATAAATACACATATTAATGGGTTAGACCCAATACTAAACAAATACATGGGCCTAATATACATTATACTAAATACGTCTAACAGTAGATATATGAAAATCTTCAAAGCCTTTAAAAAAAACTTGCGTATTTGCTTTATCACACGTCACGCCCAAAGTCAACACCAAAATCTATTTCTTACCATGAAAGCCACATTTCACGTCTTGGTGCCGTAAAAGCACGCCTTTTAAAACGCTGAGAACAATCCATCCAACATATAACCAATTTTCTTATATCCATCCTATTCTAAGAATTTTCTCAAATCATGTATGCGGCTTTGCGTAAACCATGGTCATATGGATGGGCCGGTACATAATGGTCATGTTCGTGTAACTGTGGCCGAGCATATTATAAACTTTGGTAAAGTCGATGGGGCAGTACATGATGGTACCATGGAGAAGCAACTATATGAGACGGGTAAGAGCAAGAATGATGATTGTGCGATATGCCTAGATGATTTCATGGAGAAGCAGCACATTGGAGTTGTCGCAACATGTCAACACTCGTTTCACGAAGATTGCATTAAGAAGTGGCTGTCCAATGAATGCAGTTGCCCTCTTTGTAAAAAAATCCATCCCTTCTGAGTTTAGTTTGATCATCTCATCAAGAGAGAGACACTGTCCATATTGGGCATATGAGAGAGACACTGTCCATACCACGAAACCAGGGCCGGCCCATTGTGACCGGAGGCCCTAGACAATAACGATTAAGAGGCCCCGTTACACTTCTAAATTAAAGAGAAATTTCATTTAAACGTGAATTACATGACTCGTACATGTTTAGCATATAACGTATTTATATATAATCGTAAAAAAATGAGGCCCCATTTCAAATGGAGGCCCGGTCCGATGGCACCGCTTGCACACCCTTTGAGTCACCTCTGCACGAAACTATAAGTTAAACCGGTAGGCAAACGATCCTTAATCAGTCGAAGAACTAACTTATTCCACACAAACAAACAGAACAAGTGTGACGGAAAGGAACCATGACAAGTTTCCAGTCCAAAATTTGTTCTGATAAGGATTCCAAGCTGTTTAAGATGTAGCAATGGCTTCAAACGTCGTGCTCAAACAACTGGCTTCCAGTTTGGATCCATCGCACCAGGACATAAATCAAGTTGATAACTTGGATTCTGGATTATATCCTACTTTTTATCAAGAAATGTGGTCCAAATGGAACAATAAAAGATCTAAGAATCAGGTCCTGTGACACAACTAGCACAAAACTTCTATCCGTACAAAGGAAAAAACCAAATAAACGCTTTTTGGCCAAAATTATGAGCCTAACTACAGAACATTAGTTACATTCTATACCACAGGACCCAAAACATATAGTGGCTCTCCTACAACAAGTCGTTATAAGATGATGACATTTGACATGTCACTTACAATTTGACCCTATTGCAAGCTATATTCGACAGACTGGAAAACCCCACCCACCACTTTGCGCTCGTTTATAAAGAGCCATCCTCTAACTTGATCAGTACAACAATCATTGAAAAGCTTCAAGATATTAAAATGTCATCTAACTCGCTTTCCTCATATAGCTCCAGCTGGACGGCTAAGCAGAACAAGTTATTTGAAACAGCCCTTGCTGTATATGATGAAGACACCCCTGATCGTTGGATGAAAATTGCTAAAGCGGTTGGTGGCAAGTCTGTAGAGGAAGTGAAAAAGCACTATCAAGTGCTTATTGAAGACCTTAGGCATATAGAGTCTGGCTATATTCCTTCCCCTAACTATAGACGTTAGTCGCTTGCCAGATTTCCATCCATCAGGTCAAGCAACTGATTAACTTGAAAAATGGTGTAAGATATTTGTTTTTGATTGTTTATCATACATGAACGTGTGCTGTCTTTTTTATTTGTTTTCTTTCGGTATTCTGACAGACGCTGGATCATGAAATACCTCTAAGTTTCTTGAAGTTGTGGAATAATGTAATATCTAGTGAAACATAACTGTACAGAAGAGTGGACTAGATGTATCTGATTCAAAAATAATATATGCAATGTCAGCTGAATGCATGATTTTTGTGCAGTCTGCTGGATGTAAAACAAGCTAATTATCTACGGCCTTATTCGATGATTGTCAATTGATTTAACAATCGTGAGTTCATGTACCTCCGCATATGACATTTTGCAAGCTTACTCTTTATATATAATATTAAGGAACACCGAGTCAGATTGTTATTCTCTAAATGCATAACTTTGCTTATTAGAAAAGAGATCGCGATTTTCCTGTTTGAATGATTTTTGTACTAATAACATGCCTGATCATCACAAAAGTGTTACAGATTTTGTGAATAAGAGGTTACAGACTTTGTTTCTGTATTTTCTTGATACTTGTAAATAAGAAGAGGTTACAGATTTTGTGGTTTCTTCGTTCGAGATTACACAAATAAGGATTTGCGTAACATTTACGTTATTGATTCGTTATAATTCTCCGGTAACTCTCTATTACTCAAAAGTTTCAAAACATGTTTAGACTTTAGAAGGTTGGGTGCAGATGCACCAATAACACCACTATAACCGCAACACCATCACCAAGTATGACATGTTGCCCGGCATGTGGGTTACTCATTTTCGGAAGAGGGTATTAAATCGTATGTGAAAGTGTATATAAATTGGGATTTGGTTCGAATATTTGTAAGGTATTAGTTAAAAAGGGTATTTATAAGCGGAAAAAAATAGTTTTTTTTTTGTTGTTACTTTCCTACCATTTACTCAACGCTTAAAAACAAATAATAACCATCGTGGCCATGGCTATACACCAGATAACGCCGCTATAGCGAGCCAAGTGGTGCAATTTGGCGCCACCATAGAGCCAAAAAAGGCCTTATGCAACTGCACCGGCACTTATTATACTAGAAAGTTTAGTTTAAATCGTGCATAATCTCCAGTTATATATAACTTTACTGTTGAACCAACAAAAACGAACAAGAAAACTGCATCCTACTGGTATCAAAAGACTGCACCCATGTCACCAGAAACAATTGCAAATTCTTTTCAAAATACCAAAGGTAGAAGTCCGTAATCAATCCAACTACAACTCGTCAAATATATAGTTCAGACTTCAGACTATTATAATTCACTCATTCAAAATATATCGTTAAACTGTAAGACAAAAACAATACAGTTTACATCACTTGCATTAGTAATTGGTCAATGCTGGCTGATTCTGTGAGCACAACCAACCTCTAAAAGACCAATTGAATAAAATCGTCAATAAAGAGCATAAACCCGGTTTGCCATAGCATAAAGGGTAGACATGGCAGTTTCCAATGTCAAAGAGTGAAATGCCATTTTTTTATGAATACATACCTTTCAAGAGCACATAAAGGTATTAAAAGGAACATGAAATCCTAATCGCCAAAACGTCTATCTAATAATGAAATCCTCAATATCCTGCTAAAAGGCATCTTTTGTCTGTTCTTTAAATCTTTGTACTTCTATGTCGTTTATATTTCATAACTCATCTAAATATCGACGACAAGAATCCATCTTCAAGAAAAGTGTTACACGAGAGTTCAATTAATTTGCTTTTGCTGGCTGACTACCTGCAAGTGCTAGCTCAATACGTTGCTTATGCTCACCAACCTTATAATCAACAATCTCCGTAAATAGCTGTGAATCCAGAGCACAATCTGGCCGGCCATAAACGGCTGCTTGAACACTGGCTATTAATTTGGCGAGTTCACGGCCAGAAAACCCTTCTGTCTTTTTAGCAGCCTCTTGAATCACATTATCTGACAAATCTTTTACCACTATTTTTTGGGTTTTCTTGCTGAACAGTGAATGCCATTTTGATTCCTTACTGTTATCACCTTCATCATAAAGATATTTCTGCAGATACAATTTCATTAATTTAAACCGTTCGTCCTTTTGAGGAAGCGGGAACTCTATGACATCATCAATACGGTCAGTTACAGCACTATCAAGATCGGCAGGTCGATTGGTGGCGAGGACAAGAACGACATCTCTGGATTGGTCTCCGGTTCTGAAGAGCAGTGCGTTTAAAGCACTTCTTTGAGCTTCACTCATATATGTGCTATTACGCCTGCATTCAATATATAGTGTTAATTAAGTATATCACTTGAGTCAACGTACAATTAGCTTTCTGTCCAGGATTTTCACATTTTGTAAAACTGTGTACGTGTCGATCATAATAACCTTTTGAATAGTAATAAAGTCTGAATAATTATCTTTTATATATATAGCAACATAGTAGGGCCGAGCAAAGTGACCCAAAAACCGACCGAAACCGGACGAACCGAGCTTACTCGGTTCGGTTTTGGATATTTTTTCGGTTTGGCCGGTTCGAATCGGTTTTTGTTCGGGTCAAAACCAAAACTTAGCCAGTTCAAACTACCTAAACCGAACCGACCTAATTCGGTTCAGTTTCGCTTCTTCGGGTTTCGGATTTTTTCCGGTTCGGGTATACACTTTAGGCAACTCTTGACACATGCAGCCAATTTTGCAGGTTTTCGTTTAGGCTATTTTTCGAATACTATCCATTAGAAAAAGAAAAAATCATAACCCGATCCACCCACCCAGAGAAAAACAGAATATGATAAAATTTGAAGTTTATACATCTGATTATATATCAGTGCATTCAGAGCATTGCTGCTCGTGAGTGATCCTCAATAAAACTAGAGTTGTCAGTTGGATACTTCAAGAAAATTAGTGCAACTTACTCGCAAAGAAAAGCGTCAGCCTCATCAATAAAGAGAAGCAAGCCCCTCTTTGACTTTTTAGACCAATCAAATATGTCATGAATTTTAGTAACTGCTTGCGCACCAAGTGGAGCTACATCTCCTCCTGTCATCATTGCATAATCCAACCCCTGAAATACACATATGAACATGATATAACGCCAATTCCCATCATGCATACAACACCCGTAAAACTAAGATTACAGAACATGCCACGGCTTAGCTAATAAAAAGCACGACTACGGTCAGGAGGCTTCAATAATGAGCCAAATAGGTCCAGATCAAACACGTAAGCATGCCGGGTTAGCTTAGCTTAAAACACCTTTTGTCCAGATTTTTATATTTAATTAGTTAATAAAAAATACCACTACAAAAAATACAATATTTCTGTGATATCATAAACAAATATTACGTCTTTGAGTTTACTGGCCCTTGAAAACTGATAGCCCGAATTAACCCGTTTATAAACAAATGGGTCAAATATCAATAAAAAAGGTATACTGTTTCAGTAAAGATTTAATCACATATTAATCCTTTACTTTTACCCATACAAAGGCCCTCGAAAAGGATAACCAAACTCAACCCAATCATATACAAATGAGCCAAAACTGTCACCTTTATGATACATGAAAATAATATATAACACGTGCAGAAGGTTAACTAAGTTGAGAGGAGAAAAGTTTATATCTGAAACATACCGATTTTCGAGCTATTTCCCTTGCAACAAGAGTTTTACCAGTGCCAGGAGGTCCATAAAAAAGCATGTTGCGAAACGGTGCCTGATGGGACTTGGTATTTGAAGTTGCTCGTGCAAGATGTTCTATTCTTTTTTGCAAAGAAGGATGGAGAACAATGTTCCCAAATTTATGTTTATTATTAATTTCCACAGAAGCTGATTTTCCAGCTGCATTGGTAAAATTACGGATCTTTTGTGTTCCACGAGTCACCATTCCTGACCATGGGAATTTTGGCATGGATGATTCTCGAATTAATGATGGTTGTCCAAGAATCCGATTTACATACCCCCACATAACTCTCGCACCTTCCCTGAAATGAGATCATGGAGTGTAACTATCAAACTTGTAACATCCATATAATGCTACTGACATATTGATGTCATTTTCTATATTATTAATGGCAACTAAAGCACAAATCGTCCAAATTAGAAAGCAAACTAAATTCTTTCTCCCCGTGCTTGGATCATAGATTTTTTGATTGTGCTACTAAAATCATCAATTGTGCATACAAAATCCTCTCTTTGTCCAAATCAGATGTTCAAGGACAAAACCATGACTTTTACCCAAGCACAGGGACTAACTTTGCAATTTAACTGAATTACGTTTATAGCATGTAGGTACTAGACCTGGTTGTATAAACTCCAGCAGCTAAGGCAGTAACACCTCCAACAGTCATAACTAGCTTACTTCGATCTGTCAACAACATCCTGACGCCACCTAAGAAAACAGCAAGAATAAAATCATTAGAGATATGTGTATAATTAAATGTTGTTTTTAACTTTGTTAGTACCTTCGATGTGACCAAAAGTTGTGTTGATTGCAGCAAGCCATTTTTCCTTTTCTCCATTAACTCGCTCTAGAAGCATCTTCCTGTTATGCTCCTCAGTTAGTTTTGCTTCATGGGCACGACCTTCAGCCTCAGCCATTGCTTTAACTCTAATAGTTTCACGTTCCAACTCGGCTCTTTCTTTCTCTGTCTGTCTTTGTTGAGCTTGAATCTGCTCTTCAGTTGATCTTCTTGCCTGTTCTTTACGTATTAAAGACTCCTCTTGCATCCTTGCCAACTCAGCATTGTGTTGTCTTTGGCCTTCGTGATCTGTCTACACAAGTTATTGAAGATGACATATTTTAAATTATTGAAAATAAGTATTCACACATATCAAAAGAAACTACAATCTATTAACGAACCGCCATTCTTTTTCTAGCTAATTCATCTTCATATCGCAACATTTGAGCCTTGGCTTGTGATTGTTGTTGTACTAAATTCCTTTGCTCTTCGGCAAGTTTTCGTTGTCTTTCCTGCATGTGAACAAAATTATTAGAAATCAAAATACATATACTTTGTGGGGGCTAAACTATAAAATTAGAGCTATCCTTAAAATTATATACTATGCAGCATATACAGATTATCTAAAATATCAGCATTTGGATCAGGCTAAAACATGTTCGGTGCTAGAAGTTGCTTAACATGATCAATGTTGTATAATTTTCACGGCAATCACTTAGTAGTTAGTACTGGTTCCTAATAGTAGTTGAAAAATGTACTACCTTAATAATGTAAACAGATATAGAATCTAGATCCAATCACGGCCATAGTTCACTTTGGTAAGTATTCTAACTCACGAGTCAAGAATAAATGGCATAAATAAACAGCTCACCGACCATCATCCTGGACCCACTTACATTACCCTGCTAGATAATCTACTTAAAACACAAGCAACATTTCCATATTTCCCGAGTCCAAAAACAGAAACAAACTTAAAGTGATATGAGGAATAGCCGTATGATAAATATGTTACTTACAATATCACGGCGAGCCTCAATAGCTTCGTGATGAGCCTTCTCTGCTGCCAATTCAGTAAGACGCGCCTGCTCTTGCTTTCTCATCACCTCAAATACCTAACAAAAAAAGATTGCAATATTATGCCTAGCAACTCGTGTATATATGGATACACAAAGTTTCCCATGGAGATATATCATGTTGTTATATAAACAGTTAACTCATTTCATATTTAACTGCGTATCTATTCTATACTATTATATAAAGAGGCTAACTCCAAACTTAACTCCGATCTTAATCCCGAACCTAAAATTACCAAACGTAACTCCAAGCCAAAAATTAATATAAGAATGTTAGATTTAAGCCATTAGATCATATTTTGTAAATTAATCTCATCCATTCATTTTTTGAAGCAAATTTTTGTAACAACATTTGTAACAAACTATTTAAAAAACTTTTATTTTTAAATTAAAATATCTTCTTTTTTTTTTAATAATCTAATTTCGTCATATTTTTTAGAATTTCGTGCTCTTTGATTTAACATAAATTTTAATATATTTTTGTTAAATTTTAGTTTTTTATTCATATTGAGTTTATTTTAACTTGATTTGATTTTTTTTTATAACTTTCATTTTACTTTGAATATACATTTGATGAGTTAAAATGTAGCATTTGTTCTCTAAAAAATAGTTATCGGATACCCGTCGCTGCATTGCGCGGGTACTATGCTAGTATGCATAAATGCACACAAACATGTACTACTGAATACATTATATCTTTCATTTTCTTCAAAATAATAACATTTTTGCAACAAGCAAAAGCAACAATTTAATGTTTGATCTTCGTAACCACATGTCACGTTTGTTGCAAGCGGAAGACAGTTTATACTTCGATCCATCTAAAATAAAACTTACATATACCCTGAAAAAACTAAACTTGCTTATAAAATTATTTTCTAACCAATCTAAAATCATTCTTGAATCTGTTTCACCTCAAATCACCTATCCACAAACAAGCTCTAAATACAAAAACACAAACACAAACACAAATAATCTCAAGCGCCGTTGTGCACTTTTTTCCGCAAAATTTAAACAAAAATGTATATTTGTACCATTTTATTCAATGTTCTTCTTTCTTTTTATCAATTCATTTAAAGATATCTAATTCACTTAAATTTGGTTTTGCGTCACGTCTTGTCAACTATAACCTTGACATTTTCACTCAAATTCTAACATAGTTAACACAAATTTAACCTTTTTATAACTTGGCCACAAATCTAAAAAAATTATCGTTGATAAGAGCCATCTTTTAACAACTACTAGCACATATTAAGTTTATTTGTTGGCTTATGGCTTATGTAGCTTTCGGCTTATGTTTCATAAGCTCACTGTTGTGGCTTATTTTAAAACTTTTCGTCTTATACAACCTTATTATGACATGATAAGCTTATGAAACATAAACCAAAAACCACATAAAATGAGCTTATGAAACATAAACCAAAAACCACATCATTAGCTATTAAACTGAAAAGTTTCAAAATAAACAACATAAAATGAGCTTATGAAACATAAACCAAAAACCAAAATGTTTGCGGGCTGAAAATGTTTACTTCATATTGATGTTTGCTTCAGCTTATATTTAATAAGCCCCAATTTTCAGGCTTATATAAGTTTTTACCATGTAACTTATATAAGCCCACAGGTCTCAAAATAAGCCGGAAAATTGGGGCTTATTAAATATAAGCCAAAATGAAATAAGCTCATAAGCAAGGCCGGACCTATGGCTTGGGTTCGGGCAATGCCCTACATGGCTAGACAAAAAGACGAGATTACAGCGTATTAAACTCAAATCGCCCCCACTCACACATCCAAGTCCAACAATTAACACTCTAATAAATGTTAATATTAATGAGATTAGAACTCAATTAATAACAAAAAATGAACACTAAAAACACATTAATTAAAAAAGGCACCTGTTTAGAATAAGGTGAAGAATTAATCTCCCTAAGAGCCCGAGCCCCTCTTTCCAAAGCTTCAGGATCAAACCCACCTTTCGAATCCTCAACTTCAGGCTTATTATTACCAGCACTCTCACCACCCTCCTTACCATCCTGCACCGCTTCATTCGCTGCGGGTGCCGGAGACTGTCCAAACGGGTTAAAACGATACGAAGACTGCCCATCAGCGTATGCGTAAGTAGTCGATGATGCGGCTGCTGCTGCTGCTGCTGCTGCAGCGGCAGCAAATGAAGCTAGTTTAGATGCTACCATTGATGATGGGTTTTGTTGGGTTTTTAAGATTGGTTAATTGATGGGGTGAGGATTTGGGTACAGGACATTAAAAGTTATTAAACCCTGTTTTTTTAAGGTTAGGGTTTTATGAAAAGGGGGTTTTATTTTCTTGGACAAGAGGCTAGTTTGTTTGGGATTATGTTTTGGAAAATACTAGCGTTTGGTTTTGAGGTTTTGACTTTTTGTGAAAAAAGTTCTGAGAAAAATATTTCACTTTGTTAAAAAGGAATTTATATGCAAACAGAAAAATGAAAAACTTATTTAATCGTTTTTTTCTTTAATATTTTAAAAGTAAATATTCTTTATTTTTTTACTTTTACCTTTTTATCTAAACACTTTCTCATTTAAAAATAAATAAAAATACATTTTTTTTTAAATACAATAAGTTTTAATATTTTCAACCCTTTTCTAAAAAAATCATTCTTTTCATTAGAAATAAAAGAAATGAAAATTATTCAACTAAACGGAACCATATACTTTTGGCAAATTGCATCTTTTGTTTTAAACATTACATAAGTGCGAGAATTGTTTTCGTGAGAAAACTCTAGTGCAAGTATTGTCTTTACAGGGACGATACTTGAACTAAAGGTTTGCCAAAAAAATTCTCCAACAAAGATGATACTTGCATTAAGATGATTTTTGCATTTTTCATAACGCGTTGGATGAGACATGCAATTTGGCCGAATTTTAAAAACGATGTATGTAATTTACTCGTATTTTAATAAGATCTTTCGGATAAAAAGAAAATGTTTTCATGCGTTATGTTCTTTGATAAAAAATAAAAGGCTCGTTTGTCAAAGATAATTTTAAAAATAAAAAATGAAGCAAAAAATAGACTTTAGAAAAATAGTATTCAGTAAGAACTGTATTAAGTTCTAGTGTTGGTAACTAAATAGAATTGGCAAAAGAGAATTGATAAAAAAATAATCTCAAAATAAGAGCGATTATATCACGATAATTTCGTCATAATTTTTTCGAGTTAGGTTACTCAGATCGGGTTAAGCCTATAGACACTACCTGGCCTGAACCTAATTAAACCTATTCGAGTCAAGGTATTCGGGTCAAAAAAATTATTCAGGCCGAGTAACCCAAATGTTAAATAAGGATGGTTGTTGGGTTGAAAAAGTTTGGCTAAATTAGGTTCAAGTTGACTTAATTGACCTAAATAAATAATTTTTTTCTAAAAATAATCTTTTTATTTAAAAGAATAAAAAAAAGAATTTTTATTACTTTTTACTTATATTCAAGTTGGCTAAAATCCGAATTGAACCGAACTCGAATAATTGAGATTCAAATAAGGCCGGGTTCGGATATGAGTTTTTGTCTTAGCCTAAATTTGACTCGAACCCGATCAACCTAACTCGCCTAATATCCCTACTTACGGTCAAATATGATTAGAGTTTTTGTGAAAGTTTGTTCAACAATCATAGATTTGTCAATAAAAAAAGTTGGCAACCATGATTAATAAAAAACAAAATAGAAAAAAAAATAATAAGAACTTATTTCTACAAAAAAATTTATAAAAACGATATATATGAAGGTGATAAACATTACATTACCATTTCTTTCTACCTTTTAACTAAAATCCCTTCAATGCTTCATCTTTTATATTTTTCTCTACCAAACAAGAGAATTCAATCTAATTTTATTTCTCTTCAAACGCACCTTTATTAAGATTTTTTATTATACATAAATGACCTTTGACCTTTTAGTAAAGAGACGTGAATATAAATTTTGTTTTCAAGTTTTTTTTAGAGGAAAAAGGAAGGTAAGTATTAGTTTTTAACATTATTTTTTTATCGTTTGTGTGGAACTTAGTAGTGGTAAAGAAGTTTGTGACTATCATTATAAAATGTATAAGGTATTAAGTTCAATTCGTGATAGGTGTAAACAACTGTGAAGTGACTACGTCAATATCCTGAAGCATAAGAGCTTTATATGGTTTTGTAACCCTCGTGTACTCACATACTCACGTGTTTAATTGAACTAGAGTTATTTCAGTCATTTTATCATTAAAAATATCTATTTGTTGTTTGATTACTTGTTTTTCTTTGCTTTCTATTAACATGTTAGACATTAGAAAACTAGCTACATATGTACAGTAGTTACACGTCAAGTGAAACACGATTATGTTAAGTGATATCTTAAACTGGTTCTTTAGAACGAATTGGGTTGATTCCGAATTAAGTATTTAGTGCGCATGAATTTACTGTTGGGAAGGGCAGGTGACACCCACCTATATTTACATGTAGATTGCGGACTTGATCAACCCGCTGCTGAATTAGAAGAAAACTTACACAATACATTAATTAGGGTGACAAAGCAATAGGTTAAAGAGATCAAGTAGGGAGTAGTGCATGATTATACGAGTTTCCAACATATTTACATTTTCTTACATTTAGAAATAGTTAGTACATTAATCAAAATCCCATTTAAACGTGAGGTTTTTACTTGTTTTTTAAAAAATATAAAAATATAAAAATACTTTTAGCTTAACCTTTGCTAGTTTTAATGCCCGTGCACGCACGGGACTTGAACATAAAGGTTAAATTAAGTAATAATTTTGTTATTGCGATTTTATATATATTATATATGTTTTTAGGAACATCTAATGTTTATATGTTTGATTATTTTGTTGTTTTACTATGCACCGTGTAAATTAATATAATCTCACCTCAACTTTTATTTTTCGAATTTTATACTCTTTTTACTTTTGATATTTTATTCTAAATAGTTATATCTTAATTATTAATCAACAAATCATTTACATCAACTTTACACGTACACGGATTATAGATTCATGATTTTGTAATGCTTAATATTATTCTATAAAACAATATTAAATTTAGAATACTTAAATAGTTACGATGCTCATAAACCCACGCGTTTTACATGATTTTTCATTATGTGAAAATATTAATTGATATTTTGTATAAATATTTGTTGCATAAAGGAATTGACTTTGTTTAACTGAAATATTAGCTATCATTTTCTAGACATTGTTGATACCAAACTTGATCTTAACCTTAGCTTGTAAGGGTTGTATTACCAAGGAAGAATCCAAACTAACACTAGAGAAACTTTGTGTATATGAATAACAACTAAGTATTGCGCGGAATATAACACTTAACACAAGAACAATGTGAACGAACGATTGAATGCTTTAATATATTGAATATACGATCACTCTTATTAGTGTTAGGGTTTACAACCTTAAAGCAACAGTAAAAATAATCGTACTAATGTAAATAACCTAAGGCCTTCTTTTATAAACACAAAGAGCCTTGTACAAGATAACTATCAACTATATAAAGAAGATATACTATAAATAAAACTGAACGCGTACAAATCTCTTCCATATTATATATTCCGCATGGGCATCATCACATACAATGGGAAGAGATCTCAATGTCTTCTTTGTCTCTAGCAGGTGGAACTCTGAACAATAGGGCGAACTTTGTACAACTAGTAGGGGGAAAGACTTAGCATTTTATTCTCAACAATCCTCCCCTAAACTTGTGATCACCCTTGACCATAAGTATCCTGAATAAAATCTGTTGTCAAATGAGAAAGCTTACAAACCTTCTTCATGGCAAAATTAGAATGTGTAGAAACCTAAGAAAGTGATAAGGAACATGATTCTTATCATCAACTTGTAGAGTAGTACTAAACATCTTCTTCAAGGTTTCCTGTGTAAAAGGATAATATCTTTCTATTAACAAATAGAAAATGAATTTATCCATCACCAACTCATACACTCCTCATGAAGTATACAATTTCCAATAAATCATTTGAGCATTATCTTGAAAACGGAAAGCCACATCACCAGGTCCAATCTCAAACATTATTTGCATGTTCACCCAAATATGAAAATCCTTCTCATCTGATTGTGGTGTAGGTGGATTAGAACCAAAATGTGTCTTCAGTATTCTACATAACCTACTTAGATCTTCTCTATCCAAAGTTTGAAACATCTTGTAGAGATATTGAAATGCTTGTGCAGATCCATCAACTCTATTCAGCTTCCACCAACTCATTCCCTTGTCATAATAGACCTCATACTTCACAATGAGATACTTGGACCTAAGGGGTTCAGGTATGAAATCCTCAGATACAACTAGCTCCATATACTTATTTCAGATGTGCCTATGTTATCATCAATAAATTTACCCATTTTTTCCATTCTCTTAATCCTCTTAGCATTTCTTTGCTCATCCACACTAGGATGAGCTTGACTCACTTCTAGAACATTGGATGAAGCAGTAATTGGATCCTGCTTTTCTCTTCTTCTTTTCTCTGCATTTCTTTAAAAATGATTATTTCTTTTCAATAAACTTCTTCTCTCTTTCTGAACCAAGGTCTATGAAATCAATCGCATGTCTAATAAATGAAAGTGCTAATTCTTCAAGTTTTTCAAAAGATAATCCCTTAAAATCACTCTTCTTGTAGAGCTTATGATTCCTAAGCATTGCTTTGTAATAAGCCATTTTTCTAGATTCAGAGGACACATACTTTGCCTTGTTATCTTGATACTCCTTGATCTTGGTAACATCTTTCTAATGATTCAAGCTCATCAAAACAAGCCCATACCTATCTTCAATGGACTCAGTAAACCTCCATTATCGATAGTTTTCTAGGAACTTTGCAACAATAGGCATACCCCAATCCAACTGATCAAGTAACCTTTCTATCATCTCTTTAGTTTATTTGTGGTTGATCACCAACTTCATCCTCATCAGAAGTCTAATTAGTATTTAACTCTGATCCAACTTCTCTTTTCTTTATTCTTTCTTGTTCCTCCAATCTTTGTTCTTCCTCCATTTACCTTGCAAGCTTTGCATCATGTCTTTCTTGAGCTTTTCTAGACTTTAGTCTTGGCTCCTCCACCATTATACTTTTTGCCTTATCCTTTGGATCAATGTTGGATTAAGGAGTCTGAGTTGGAGTTGTTCTTTTTATGCGCAACAATATAGGTTTAATTTTAATAACTAGTTTCAACCGACTTATATTACTAACACACAGGAAAAGTATACCCTTTCATTTTGCAATATAGCAAGGGTAAGACCAGTTCGTTCCACGGGATTGCTGTTAACATGTAAAAACAATTATCTCTAGAGTATCACAAGTTCCAAAGATTACACTTATCAAATTATCAATTAAAGGGTGCGTTTGGTTAAGGCTAAGAACGTAGAAATGATGAGTAACAAAGATATATTATAAGCACACAAACAAAGCATGAATACAAGTGGTGATGAGTAGTCACACAAGTATCAACTATTCAACATAAAAAGAAATTCTCTCGACATACGGATCTTGTCATATCAAATGCATAAAGATTGGTTTATGTTAATGCAAAGATGCCTAAAAATGTTACTTGCATTTTTCGGTCTCACTTTGTTTTGATTACAACAATATATATAAACAAGCATTTATGAAAACAACGAAAAACGAATTCTTCAGTTCAAGTATTTTTCATTTCAACCATTATCACTTAAGGTATGAACAAACAAGTTTTCAACCTAACTAAGTGATCAAGGATTTTTATTTTTTTCTTAAAACTCACTTTTTATTAAACATGACAAAGTTTTTTATTAAACTTTATTTTTAAGAAAATGATTTATTAAATTAAATATTTGAAAATTTGAAAATGGCATATTCCATGGTTTAGGAATATCCTTTGGGAATAAATATTCCACCAGATGTGACTACCCCACTAAAAGACAAAAGGAAGCGGAGTCTACTCCTACGGTTCCTCAAATGGCTATGTGGTTCCTTATTGATAAGGAACCGCAGGCACAATTCAGGAACCGCGCCCAAGGATAGTCGTTGGAGCTTTGTCTTATAAATAGTGGACCATTCTCAGAGTTTCTCCTCACCTCTTTTGCACATAAATTTCCAGATTCAGTGCAACTTCTTAAATCATTCAAATCCTTGATTATTTTGTTAATTACTACTTGTTTAGAAGTGAATCTTTCTCCTCCCATCTCTTCATCTTAAGTGCAAAGAGAAGAACACTTTCATCCTTGAAGTGTTGTGTCTATCTCAAAGATCCATTGAAGATCAAACATTTATTTTTCATTCTTGTGTTGTTGTTGTTGTGAGGATCCAAGTAGTTGTATCTATTTGGAAGTGGCGTGGTTAATACTTAGTCCTTAAAGTATATTAGTGTAGATTGGTCCTAGCTAAGATTAGGGCTCGACTTTTAGCTTAGAGTCGGAAATTGGTTAAGCGATGTGTACGGTTTCTCCACCTTAAGGAGCTTGTTGATTAGTGAACTCTCGAGTAAGGAGTACTTGAGGAGTGGAGTAGGAACGAGGAGTGAACTTCATTGCCGAACCACTATAAATCCTTGGGGTTTGGTTTGATCTTTCTTTTCCTTATATCTTTACATTCTATTTGCATATACTTATGATTATTAGTTAATTGCACTATCCCTTGTTCATATTGTGTATAATAAGATTTCACATATTTGATCAAGTCTAAGTTTTTGAAAAGGATTTTTGAAAACCCATATTAAACAAGTAAATTTAAGAAACTATTCAACCCCCCATTCTAGTTTCTACAATTGGCATCAGAGCGGGTTGCTGATATGAGTGAAATCTCATATCAATTATATCATGTTAAACCCTAAAACACAAAGTAAAATACCAGATTTTATGTGAAAAAGCAATATTATGGGGTATTCTTTGTTGTTTGTGCTTGTGTAGGTAAAAAGATACAAATTTGATGCAAACATGGATTCCAAGGCATTTATATGGAAGAAAAGACAAAAGAAGGACTCAAGATGACAAGTCAACAAAAGACAAAGGACCTTTCTTGACAAGCTGCAAACTTAAGGGACTAAGAGTGTAAATTTGGAAAAGTCAAGAACAAAGTCAAAAGACCTTAAGATTAAAGTCAACAAGTCAAAGGGTCAAATCTGGTCAAATACAAAGTCAAAGGGCTAAGAATAACAAGTTGTTGAAGATTGGAGCTTAAAACAACAATATGATAAGCAAAGGGACCATAATTGCCATTTTTGGAAAAGTATAAAGAGCTTAATCTGTGTGAAGCCCAAAGAACTAATCAGGAGCCAGTATTTTGGTATAATGGATCACCACGTCAGGCAATTAAATAAGGAGAGAAGTTAAGTCAGAGTATCTTAACAGTAACGTCCACTTACTCATTTCCTCCAATCACGAGCTTACATGTCAACTATCCTCACTGTTTAAACGGATAGTGATCCATGTCTTAATTAATGAACCAATCCTGGCATGCCACGTGGACAACTCAAGCCCAGATCGAAGAAGATGATATAGGCCATTTCAGAAGAAGAGATTAACATGAAAAGTGATCAAAATCAAAGGACGAATCCATCCCATCACTTTAATTAACAAATTATCCAGTGGATTTAAAACCCCCAATTCATGAAGAACACTTGATCATATCATTTCCAGATTATGGACACGTGGCACTTGGATAATGGTTGCAACACGTCATCAACATCCCTAGCACTCTATTTTAGCTCTATAAATACCCCATTGTATTCTTCATTTTGAGTAGTTAGCTAGAGTGTGAAAAACACACACACACACACTTTGATTCTCTCAATTTTGTTTCTACCTAGTTAGTTAAAACTTCTCAAAGTGATTGACAACCACTTTGAGATAGTTTGTTAGACAATTATACCTCTTGTAACAAATTTTCCATTAATAAAATCTCAATTTCACTCTAAATCTCTTAAACTCATACTTGCACTACTGTTTCATTCATCATCTTGCTTGAATATGTTATTCTTATGGAATAATGGATGTTGTGTGATTGTTTTGGAAGCTGTTACAAGTGTTCAAGGAGTTTTCAGTCATTCCATAGCTCAGACTTAGCCAAAAGATACCAGTTCTTGTAGAATGATCAGACTGTAGATGATGATGATGTTGATTGGGTTGTTGCTGTGTTGAGAAGATAGATGCGGTGGTGGTTAGAGTACAAGTAAGCTCAACGCTCATTTCTGCATCAAAGGAGCCTTCAATCTTAGCCATAAGTTATGTTTTACATTTTTCTCTAAAAAATCAAGTCTACATGCTATTTTCTTTATCCTAGTGTAACTTTACCTGAAATTGCCTGATAAGTGTTCAATTTGTGCTTCTTGATATGTTTTGTTAGTTCCTAGTCTTGATCAGTCTGTTTTGAGTGATTTACTTAGCTAAAATTTGCTTTGATTTAGTAACTTGTATTTAGGAAAAGTCGCATTCTTTGACTCAGTTAGTCATAGTGGGTGTTAAGAGTTAGTTTCTACTAAGATATTGGTAACAAGTGAAATTGCAAATTTTTGAGGTCAAACCTCCAGTCAAACAGGCAAAAGGATATCAAATGCATTGGGTCAGATTAGCATACCAAAGCATGCCTATTTCAAACTGCTCTCAAATCTTCATTACTTAGATTTAGGTTGTGATTTTTGGTTCTGAGTGTAGCTTAACATCCAAGCTTTCTAGAAATATAAGCTAGAGCATACAGTTCTAAGTTTTGTAGGAGAAATAAGCCTAGACTAGTTACTGTAATAAGCTCTACTTTATGTGATAACAGATTTCAATACCAGCTTATATCTTTCATAAACTTGCTCATTTTCTTCCATAAACCTGTTTAACAAGCCTAGAAAATAAGTTTGAGACTTGGTCAAACTTGGTCAACATAATTAGCTTATTTGATTTTCTGGCTTATTTCTTGGAGGTTTTTGGAATTTTCTTGGATAGGTGTTCCTTATTTGGGTTTTTGATCATATTTTGAGAAGAAAAGTTCTTGTGCTTATTCCAATAAGCTAGATTCATAAAAGTGGCTTATTTCAAAAGAGCTTATTTGAGATTTAGTGCTTTTCACCTTATGTCCTTAGAACTGGCTAGGTGAAATTGAATTTGCAAACTTTTGTGACAAAAATCAGCTTATTTGGTGGCTTAAAACTCAAGTTACAGCTTATTATTACCAATAAGCCCGTTTTTGTTAAAATAGTTTTAAAAATTGCTATTAGGTCCCTGGTAATTAGGCATTGTTTCAAACTGTTTTAATTGGCTTATAACTTTTTAGGTTTTGCAAGTAAGTCCCTGGATTTGTTAGTTTGTTGCATTTTCAGTTGGATAGTTAGTTAAGTTTGTTATTAGTGGTTATTAGTTGGTTATATTTTCATTTCCAGTCCTTATTCTTTCTGAATTTACATTTTCAGTCCCTAGACTTTCTATACTTTACATTTTGAGCAATTTTACATATTGTGCTTTACTTACTTGTACATTTGGCTTTAAATGTGGTATGTGCATGATGTGTTTAGCTTAGTATGGATACGTAGTGATACTATTTTTACCTTTTTACGTGATTTGTGACAATTAGACCTAGATTTCCAAAATATTGACAACCAAATACCAAAAAACAATTAGTTAACTTGATTTCTTTCGATTAATCAATTTGTGAGGATACCGAGAAATAAACGAGCTTAAAACTGAAATATTAAATGGCGTCGCTGCCGGCTCTTTACGTGGAGATTGACGGTTACATATTGGATTTTGGATCCGTTCACCTGTGGACGTTCCTTTTACGTATTATAAATCATAAATATAAAAAAAATCAAAAATATAAAAATATAAAAAAAACACAAAAATCAATTCTTTCCTAAGAATTGAACCAAAAAAAAATCAAAAAGTAATATTTTTCCTAAAATATTACACCAAAAATATATTGTATATATTGGATTCACTCGTTTTTACGTACATACTATATTTTCATTAAAAAATCAAATAAATACAAAAATATTTTTGATATATTATTATATGTAAATACATATACGTAGATACGAACAACCAATTTACCTAGTTCCATAAGTATTGCCTTGGCAATACACCGTAATTGGGGGTGTTCCGGTCCCATTTACGCGTATCAATCAAAGTAGAATAAAGGCAAAAATAGATGAACACTTTTAATAAGCAAGAATTCGAGGAATACGAACTATTAAGTGAATAGAAAGGCGGCTTTATTATAAAATGCAAGCCTAAGGGAACCAGGTACTTAAGAGCTTAGCGCCACCTCATTCCCCCCATTCACTAGTAAGTATTTCGAGAAGGAAGGCTTGTTGGGGGTTTTTGTAAGGACTAGGAAAGGGGGGTTCCTCCAAATGCAATCCTAAGCCTTCCAGCTAGCCACTCCTATTCTCACGCTTAACCACATTCTCACCTGAAAGAGACACTAAAACACGTCAACATAATGTTGGTGAGAGTCATAGGTTTAGACTCCAACACCAAATTAGTTATAAGCTGTGAATAACAACCATTAACAAAAGAACATACGGAAAATGTGCTACAATTACGTATTAACAACTAGCATTCAAGATTAACCAATCACCACAAATCCAAGGCTCCAAGCCTTACCAATAACCACAATTCCAAGGCTCCAAGCCTTACCAATAACCACAATTCCAAGGCTCCAAGCCTTACCAATAACCATGGTCCCATAGGCGCCCATACACCTATAAACCAATCCCAAGGCCCCGCCTTGTCAACATCCCCTTGGTACCAAGTCAAACCACAATAACTGAGATGGTACGTGTCCCCCAATCCAAATCATAAACACAATCAAGAATCACATAGCAGTTAATCACATAAGTGTACACACAAGTCCATCACAAACCAGAAAAACATTCACAACATTCTTTACAAAACCATACAATGTCTCTTCCATCCCATCTGGAAATCAAATCATAAAAATACATGGGACTATGAAACTCACATGAACAAGCTTCTCCAAGTACCCGCGCTCTAGCACAAATCTAAACACATAAACGTATACAATCAAGACATGAACCACATACCAAAATGGCTCATCAATCTATGATGGATATCTAACATTCTCCTACAACTTAACCCCATTTATATGCCATACTAATCTCATTACACCCCTATATAAAGCCTTTAACTTAGTTTAGTTCATAACTCATCCCGTTAGCATTTAACCCAAAACAACCCCGTTTTTCATACTTCAAACTATTGGTCGAATACCCACTTAACAAAAATAACATGACCTGTAAAAGACACCCTATGCCCTTAAATGTGTTAGCTAACTCTCCCTTTTGGCCTCAACCTTAAATCTACTGTTAAGGCCTCCATATATATATATATATATATATATATATATATATATATATATATATATATATATATATATATATATATATATATATATATATATATATATATATATATATATATATATATATATATATATATATATATATATATATATATATATATATATATATATATATATATATATATATATATATATATATATATATATATATATATACTAGTGGCAAAACCCGTCCGATGGACGGGTATGACTTCTCATTGTCGTTTAACACTTTTTTTGGTAAATTTTGCGTTTAATATCTGATTGACGGGTATTTTTTTGGTAATTAGTTGATGTGGGAGCTTGTTTTGTGAATATCATGTAAAATATTTTTATGGTTAAAGAACTATTTTATGGCTCAAGTGTATGATATATTTATTTTCCGACTTAAAGAGGTTGCTTAGATGTAACATTTTTTTGAGTTAAAAATATGGTCACCCTAAAATAATTGTTTACGGGTAAAATATATTATATATTTTGTTTTTTAATAGTGTAAGTATTATATATATGATATATATATATATATATATATATATATATATATATATATATATATATATATATATATATATATATATATATATATATATATATATATATATATATATTTTAAGACTTCTTGGTTGTCTTGTATTGTGTAATCAAATTTTATGTAACCCGGTTCGACCTGACCAGGTCAAGCGGTGGAGTAGGTTTTTGTTAACAAATTGGTAAATAGACTTGAAATCCGGGTTTGATATAATTGTTTTAAAAACTGGTTATGAGTCGGTCGAGTCACCTGGTCTGGGTGATCTCGATTTTCTTTAAAAAATTAAAATTTTCTTCATATTTTCTATAATTAACAAAAATTGTGTATGAGAACCATGAAAACTTCCGTATATCGAGTGAATAAACTATTTACCAACCAACGTAATATGTAAAATAAAATTTTGTTGCTTATAAATATAGTTTACATATATTTTTAAAAACGAAACCCAAAATATCGAATTATTGTTGGGTCTCGAGAACCCAGTTGACTTAAATAACCTCAAATTGGGGTTAGAAAATATAAAAACATGTTGAATATAATACATTTTTTCAATTATAACCGGATCAATTTACATGGCCGAATCAACCTGAGTATAAAAGCATATGGTGTAATAAAACAATTGATGTGTTATTTTAAGAAGAAAAACCATAATTAGACGATCCTTGTACCACATTACACAAAAAATCAATGTTTTGAAACTCGGGTCAACTCGGCCGGGTCAACCGGTTGACCCGGTTCCGGTCGAGAAAACGAGTCATATTGACCCGGGTTTCAAAACATTGCAAAAAATACAAACTTATATTTTGTTTATCTTTTACTACTATATCATAAAAAAAACGAACTCATATTTTATTTAAATAACATGTATGATTTTTGTTGTTTAGACAAAAAGGCCAAATGATTAATCCCACTTTCCTCTCTTCCGTTCACACAATAACACATTCAATTTATACTTCTTTCATTTTTCTTCTTCTCATTTTTCTTCTCACTTATATCCGGCCGCATCTCCGATTAATTTACAAAAGCAGTAACTCCGATTAGATCTGACCATTAATGATTAGATCTTCAAATATGGTTCAGATAAGTATTTTTAAACACCAGGCCATTAACCACGGTCCAAACTTCAACATCACTGGCAACATGCTAAAAACCACCAAGTTCACTTGTTTGTTCGTAAATATATTTTGTGGTCAAACTCCACTTTTTTGATGATATTTGATTTCATCATTCAGCCGTTGTTAATCATTTCCATCTGATATTTACATGATTCATTTTTTATTGATTCTTTGATCTTATGTTGTCTCATTCCTATTCTCAATGCCTTTTGGGTCCTGATGGGACGAATACACGAAAAAAGGTTAAGTTATGTTGAAGAAAACCCAGAAGTCATGGGTAATACAGGTCCATATCGAAGGCTCAAAGTACCGTATGCCTATATAAACCGATCTAAAAGCTTAAAATCAGAGTGAAACTAACCGAGCTTTATTGCAAACCTCTTTATGATCTTGGTTTCATGGCTTGCAACATCATCAAAATCTGATTCAATAATAAAATGTTTAGTGATTGAGATCTTCTGATCATTCAAGAAGTGTGCAACTAAATAACCGACAACTAATTATTAAAATAATCAGTTATGCAAACTTAATCAATTTATCATATGTACATCAATTAAAAAAAGCATAGATTATATACCTTTTGTATGTGATTTCTTTTCCTCGGCTACTCATTCAGTTATTGTGTCACCATCGAATTCAACAGCAGTACCATATGCCGATGGATGATATGCACATGCTCATATGGTTTGTTTTCTTTGAAGTTGGCTTCTATTATAAAAAAATACCCCAGGGTAAAATCAACCC
Source organism: Glebionis coronaria (assembly GCA_025667525.1). NCBI lineage: Eukaryota > Viridiplantae > Streptophyta > Magnoliopsida > Asterales > Asteraceae > Glebionis > Glebionis coronaria. The sequence continues at coordinate 550,763,007 of CM046875.1, read as the reverse complement.
TACTCATGTCATGTTTTCAATGCGTTTAACTTATATAGTGTCTAGTAACTCCGACCTTGAACTTCCAGCAACACCTTTGTTGCAGAATATTTAAAATGCTTATTTAAATCCTAGAAGATCGTTTAAATATATAACAGTAAGAATAAGTTCAATGGAATCATTTATTATATAACAGTAAGACGCATTTTAAAAGATATAAATTTATACTTGAGGATAGACTTGCAATCCTTGATTTTGTCTTGATGTTTTTGAATTGCAACTTTAGTGTTTAGTTAAGACTTCATAAAGCCCTCATTAAGATTCTTCCGTTTGATCTGGTTTTAATAACATTCATCTTCATTAGAACTCTTACAAATTCATTGTAACATTTGAAAGAATGATAATACCTTATTTTTCAAATTCCTCTTGAACTATCTCCATATTGCGGCGAATGCAATAGTGTTCCCCTTTGTTTCCTGAGATCATAAACCAGAAATGCACCAAGTCCTCACTAACTGATGCCAAATACGCATCACTTGGTTCCCGGAAAATAGAATAAGTAGGCTTTGTATGTCCCTATACCATCAGTTATATATTAGAAAATAGTACTATCAAGTAAAGGAATAAAAATTAAGGAACGGTAATGAATGTCGAACTGCTTGAGTGTCCACGTCGAGTATACGTACCATGTTTTCTACAACAGTTGTAAAAAATAGTACCATCGAGTTAGCATCTTCATCCTGCACAGGCATAGTCTCATGTACATCGATTGATACTCATTGATCACCCTCCAGCAACACAAAATAAATACAAATTATTAAATTTCATATTTAGTTGGATCATATGTCCAATATGATTTATGCTTTGGTAGTACTATTGTTTAGAATGCATTTACAACTTAATATAACATTATATAATGAAGATGTTATTACAAACATTTACTTGACTGCATTCCTTGATTTTCCACTTACTACTCTCCATCACTTCATAAATATCATTGCATAAAGATAATGCGCCATCATAGTACTTTGAGGGGATACATATATTTTGTATATTGTTATAGGTGGTTAGAAGGAAACCTTATGCAGCTCCGCCTTCTGTTATAGGTGGTTAGAAGGTTGTATTGCGTACTTTCCCGTTTATATGGGGCTATGATTGACAAGTTTATTCCGTTGATATGGGGCTACATGTGGTTAGAAGGAAACCTTATGCAGCTCCGCCTTCTGTTATAGGTTAGAAGGTGGTTATAAACTTTATAGTTATAGGTGGTTAGAAGGTTGTATTGCGTACTTTCCCGTTGATATGGGGCTATGCTTGACAAGTTTATTCCATGAGCACACAACTTAGCCTAGTGTTACTTGAATATGTGCCATTTGAGAGGTTAATAAATGAATAAAAGATCAAAGAAAAGGGATCTTAAAACTGAATTTGGTTTTCTAGCCTACATTTTCCAATCCTAACTCAATGTGTGAATACAAAAGTTCAGGTGTCACCGACTTTGAAGAACAAATTTGATATATAAAAAGGTGAAAAAAGCAATATGACCGACAAAAAAGTGTAAACACTTCATTGCTAATTTAACAGTTTCTTGGAAAAATACCCTTGAATTCGCATAGGGAAATGCAGTTGTTTTACTTATGTATAGGGTTTTGGTTAGCTACCTGCTCTTAGGGATCGGCTTTGTTTCTTTTTTTCCTTCTTCATATGGAACGTGGATCCCACATCCACTATAACATCATAATAGGGAGGGAGAGCCTTTATATCCCTTGTACATATAGAAGATTTAACAAAATTTTAATATTAAAATAGTGTTTGGCCCCACTTCTTTCCCCACTCATACAATTTAGTGAGAAAAAGAAACAAGTTGTTTATGTAGAAAAAGGTGTTTGGGTGGCTTTGTCAATGGGTGTTTGGGAACTGATGTCAGGGGGTGTATGGCTGCCACTCTGTCAGGGAGTGATGAAGGCTACTTATAACACTTTTGTAACCCCTGATATGACACAATGACATATGAGAGCATGAAAATGTATAATGTTAAAATAAAACCATTTTTAAATGAAAGGCAACTTCACATACTTGTATACTTTTCCTCTTAAATCAACAGTAGCAGGATGAACCACGGGCTTCCCACATGTTGTAGTTCCTACACGACATTCAATTAATTCATTAATAACGTAAAATGATAAGGTGAACCTAGACTAATATTGACAAGCTGATGCAAAAGGTAAAGCCATACTTGATATTGGAACAGCAACACATAGCCATTTTTTTAAATCCCAAATGACTATTTATCTTATTTTACTTTTTTTATATGTACCATTCCATTTATATGCTGCAAATGCCCCAAACTCAACTCAAAAGTTAATTTATACTGTGGCGAAAGAAGAATCAAGCATCCAAGAAATAAAATGATGCTATCTCATTTTGTCATTTTTATGTTATGATGCTCAACTTTTCCTCTGAAAAGGTTACAAAGAGCGGTAAGAAAGTTAGTCCCAAATACTATCCTCCAGCAATGCCATGCTTTTTTGAAACTACCAATTAGTGTCGAAAAGTATATTTCCAGCCTGAATCAAAACAATGTTTGAATAAATCGTTTATATGACAAAAAATAAGAGTATGTTATGTATCAAGAATTACATTAACATAACGATGTATGTGACCGTGTCGATGCAAGTAAACCAATGCCTTGAGAGTCTCTTTGAGAATAGAAGCAATAGTAGATTCTTCAAAGCCATCTGGATATGTTGTTGAGATGCAGAGAAGAACCTTCAGCCATGAATTGCATAACCACCCACAGGTTTTGGTCGACTGCAAATGAACAAATCAAAATGCGCTTATGACATTAAGGTGGCCTATCAAACTCATTGTTAGGGCCTCCCTTCTAATATCATCATGTAACCAACCTATAGATCAGTTATTCTATCACAAGAAATTACAGTAATATTTATATAATATAAAGTGATAGTCGAACAGAACCAAAAGGTAGTCCCTTTTGACATGTTACATAACCTGCTAATTTGTTTGACCGCTAAATAGCCTGCTCATTTGTTACCGTCAGTAACTAACGTATACTCATACATTATTCCCGATAGATATATTTATTTTATCTAAGAATGCCAATTATAATCAGAAGTGTATCAACTACAGATTACGAAAGATGGTATTTTTATTCTCGGAGCAGCGTTCTTGACATTATTGGTTCCTGTATGCATATCAATTAGTATATTATGTAGTGCTACAGGTTTTGCCAATACGATGTCCCTTACCTTGGATTGGGCCACCTAATGTTCTTAAGTTCCGCATCATTTAAATTAAAGGACATAATTAGAGCATTAACGTGCGAGAAAGTTAAAAAAACATACTTGGTCTTCATTTTTCCACAACCAACTATTTTGGTCAATTTGCTTTAAAGAATAAACTGGATAGAAGTATGATACCCCATACTATTTTGGTCAATTTTCTGCCTACATAAAATATAAGCACTGCGTAAATTTTGGTCACTCTTCACATATTTTTTTGTCTTTGCAGGGTATACTCGTCGGGTGTGTTGCATTGGGTTTTATACATATTATCAAGAGGAAATTTCAGTTTAGAAGTAGCTATTTATTTATGTATCTGAATATATCTGCATTTTCCAAAAATACAAACACTGATTATGACTACTAAAACAACAAACCACATCATGACACTGCCTCATACAGAAAGTATAGTTAAAGCTGGTTATTTTATATGATTACTTTAGAAACCCAATGACAGATACCCTGATAAAAACCTTGTTGATTATACTACACAATCAACTCAACCAACTGTAACTTTTTGACATCTAGGATGACATAGTGATAAAATGCAAGAAAAAACCATCCTAATCGAAAGAACATAATGTAAAATGGTTAACATTGCTTTAAAACGTGCCTGTTTCTATGTATACGAAACTATAGTTTCATGATCAAAAGTCAAACAGGACCGACCAGATAAAAGTTCTACAAAACCGTTTGAGAGGTAGCCCTCAACTGCACATGAAGGTTTAGAACATCCCATCGGGTTGTTATGCATAGCATGCTCCATGTAATTAGATATAGGAATAATTTGCTGGTAACCCCTACCGTAATCAGCTAAATCAATATACCTTCTCTTGGAGATCATAAATGCATCCATGGGTTCTTGGGCTTGTGAGTCCTCATTCAACTTCCTCTTCGTGCCAGGGAACACTTTCAGTCCTGCAAGTATCATGAGACGGCAGGATTAGTAATTTAGTATATTTAAATATTGTTGTTTCTAATTTACTGTTATCATTGATTGTCTACCAGGTTGAGGCTGATAAATCAATTGGGGTTCTAGAGCACGACATTCGCAAATCAAATTCTGAGTACCATCAGACCCTGGCATCCTGCACAAAACAGTAATAAATAAGACCATTGATTACTTTCATATCGAAAAAATGAAAATAGGTGTTGCATAATTAAAAGAACTTTAAGGGTGAAAGCTGTACCTATACAGATGCTCGACGAACTAACTTTAAGGCCAAGCACCTGATATAACAACCACATATAAACATTAAAATATAAGAGAAACGAAAAGAGTATTGGCTAGAGAAATTGCATCTTCATTATTACATGTATATATTATTACCTTTAGGGTCATATCCTTCAAGGTTTCTTTGAACACAACGACTAAACACCAACATCTGCCTCCATATGGCCATATGTATCTTCGGATTTATTGTGCCGTTAATTATTCTAGATGTTAAGTTAAAAAAACAGTTTAGTTCGAATGATGATGTTTGTAAATCGCAAAACATGAATCAACACCACACCAGGATAATAAGTTATCAATCTCTCTTAAAAGTTAAAACTACAAACTGCTATCCTGTTTCTACTAAGCGTACGTAAATAAGCATTATAAGTTGATTTTCACCAAGTAAAAGCACCTCAACGAATTTGTGATCATGCATGAAGGTTTCTTGCAGGGAAATGTAATATCTGCTAAGATCGTGATGAACACGGTCATTACATCCTTTAATTGTGATAAAAACTAACAAAGAAAGGAGAATAGATATTGTCATAGTACCAAGTGCACGTGCTATCTGTATGAAACCGCACGTCAAAGACAACAATATTTAAGTTAACTTCCTATGATTAGGGGTGGGAATCGGGTCGAGTCAACCGGGTTCGGGTCAAGTCGGGTCAAGTCGGGTCAAGTCGGGTCAAGTCGGGTCAGAACTAAAAAAAATCAAACCCGAACCCGAGCCTAATTAGAACTCGGGTCAGTCGGGTTCGGGTCAATTCGGGTCGGGTTAATTCGGGTCGGGTCAACTCGTGTTCGGGTCAGCCCGGGTATAAGTAAAAAGTTAAAAATTGATTTATTTAAGTATATTTACAAGGTAAAATATGGTAAAAACTCGGGTCAAGTCGGGTTGGTCGGGTTCGGGTCAAGTCGGGTCGGGTCAAGTCGGGTCAAGGCTAAAAAATATAAACCCGAACCCGAGGCTAATTAGAACTCGGGTCAATTCAGGTCAACCCGAATTGACCCGAATATGTTTTTGAACCCGAGTGACCCGACCCGAATAGGTTATTTCGGGTTCGGGTTCGGGTTCATAAACTAAACTGTAGTCTCTGCTAGCAATAATCATACTAAACTGTTTGGATTAATAATCAAGTCCAATAATCACATCCTTGTAGTTATTTTAACTGGATTAATGTATATCAACTTATGAGAGATCCAAGACCTTGCCATTGTGTCCGTGGAACTTATGAATAGGGTTCTCGAGTACCCAGAACACCTTAAATTTATCAACTGAAAGTTTGCAACATATTATTCATAAAAAAGGATATGGTGCTAACAAAGAATTCAAAATTAAAAAAAAAGCCCAATAAAAAAAAGAAGACATAGGTAATCAAGAATCTTGCTGTGACCACACGTGATTCATGAATAATTGAATAAACAAACCTGTAAACGGCCGGCCTTTAGTTAGAGCACCACCAGGAAGGTTTTTTTATCTTTTAACGATCTCGAATTATGGTTTTAAGGTTTTGTGATACAAATAATATTAAAGGTTTTGTGTTATAAATTATTTTAGTTATTTAATTTAAGCATTTGTTGTAATTAGTCAATTAGTTTCGTTAGTTTAATTATATTGTTTTTAATTACAATTCACAAAAAGTCTCTTGGTTTACCGGTTGAGGCGTCCGTATTTGGTCTTATAGACTTGAGTTCGAATCTCACATCGGGCTTATTTTTTATAATTAAATTTCGGAAATTTCATGGGATCATACTGATGACGTGGATTAGGAGATGATAAGATGATGTGGCATTTCCCTCCTGTTATATATAATGTAAAGATATATATACTTTTACCTATCCAGAATTTACTGATTTTGAACATATGAAAAGTTTGTTATGACCAGAAGGTCTTACCCTATCCCATTTGCTTATCCCTTCTCAAGATCTTTTATTTAATATATAATCTAAACCTCATGTTCATTTGAAGCTCCAATTATAACCCTAAGTACCCCAAACAATTCAAAACATAAAATAAAAACAGGCTGATCCAAAAGCTGTTTTGACACCCGACTGATGTAACCTATTTTTGACCCACTTACCTACCTCCAGTTTAGTTCTAGTTTCTTTCATTTGAAAGATAATTCAATTAACTTTCCAGGGACATAAGATTCGAAATTTAAAAGTTTGTAGAACTCTAGATATGATCAAAACAATGGACCAAAAATTCTGCCCAGTTTTTAAAAACGAATTTAAACATGATTAAACCCTAATTACGATCACTAATCTTCATATTAACCAAAGTAATCATTTCATATGAACCCTAATCTTACTGATCTCAGAAAACTCACAAACCCTAATCCATCATAAGATCAATTACATGATTAAATTGATTAAAATCATTAATAGAACAAGGGTTTTGAAGGTTTTACCTTAGAAATAAATGGAAGATCTTTATTTTTGAAACCCTAATTGGCCACCATTGTTGAATTTCGGCTAGGAGATGTTATGCAGGTTAAAAATCTGATTATTTTGGCTATGGGTTGGATTTGGTTAAGTCCTAAAGGCCCCCTAATCCCATTACAAGTCCATTGGGCCTGTTTTGGGCTTTTCCTTCTTTCTTTCTTGCGTCGTCCAAACCGACCCCCTTTATTATTTTTTTATTTTTATTTTCTTTTTATTATTAATTAATGTATTAATAATATTACCTTAATTTACCTTAATTTATTTCAGCTCCAAAAACCTCCAAAACCTCAAAACCGTAAAACTAGTCAAATTTACGCGTATACCGTAAAAGACGTAAAAATATACAGTTTTATAAAAACTCTTAGAATATGAAATAAACTATATAATTAAGTCCTAAATGACTTAAAACCATCCCATAAATTATTCCCGTGACTAAATAGCTCATCCGAGACCCCTAAATGCACAACCCTAAATCGTAAAAAATACGATTTTCTATAATACATATAGGTATACGTAAAACCACTAAATAACACCATCATATTTCATAGTCACTACTGTGTGAGCTCATGAACATGAAAATATCACACATCGTTTCACTCACATGGTACCCCGTACCTGAAAACGATGTCCAAACCACACTCTATTCACACCACATAACTCATAAACACATAAAGACACGTAATTCCACGAAATATGGACAAAATAAAACTAAGTGACGAACCTCAAAACCGTGGTTGTCACATCACTCCCTCTTAATAGAAATCTCGTCCCGAGATTTACTCCTTAGGATCAGTCACATCAATCAACAAATCACATGTGGATACTTGTTCTAAAAGAACTCCTCTCATTTCCACGTGAACTTTAGTTCATGACTCAATTTACTAGATATATTAACCAAAAATATTTAACTTCATTCTCAAACTCTTGACCTCATAGTTCATAAATCTTACAATGACTCTTTGAAAATCAAAGACTCTAATTATCACAAATCCCGAATAACCGTATATGCAAATATGCATTCTCAAACCACATTTCCCAAATCTTAATGCATGAAATATATCATGTACACCACGTAATTCCCCAGATAATTATATACCCATAAGCTACTGGTCCGATCTTTCCAAAGATCATAAATGGACCTACAAAACTTGACATCAACTTTTCCCTTTTTACCAAAACATACCACCCGTTACTATGGGTGAAACTTCCTACATAACCTTGTCACTAAACTCTTGTGATTTCCTCTTTTTCAACATATCATCTCTTGTTACTCTCGTCCTTTCCACAAACACCATTTCCACATTAGTAGTCTCTCTCACGAATTTTAGTCCACCATAAGGACAACTCACCCTATCCTTCCATATAGTGCCTCAAATGGCATTCAACGACTTCTAGTATGATAACTATCATTATATGAAAACTCAGACATCGCTAACGAGTTTCCCACATCCCTCTAAATCAGTCACCAAACTCTCAACACGACTCCTATACTTGTATCAGTATCCCACTTCATCCATCATTTTCTAATTAGCTGGACATACTCATATCCAATCATTTTCATCAACTCCCTTTAGTCCATACCGCAAACTACTTAAAAATTCCAATTTCCTTACACAATTGACCTATGTCGATATTTCACATATTGATTAGTTTATCATAGCGAGGCTCTTCCAATCCAAATCAACTTATGATCTATACACATCACCAAAAGGACGACTATCTCAGTTAGACTATCAAATGCCATCCAAACCCATGCTACAACTACTTCCATAAAATTTGAATAGATCATTAGTATCACCTATACACTTCTTTCTCACTTTTCTCCATGAAAGATTTTTTTCCCCTGATACTCAACACTTCCTTTATACCTACACAATGTCTTACCTTCAAGGTCATAGTGCTCCTCATCTTGTCTCAGTTAGACCAAGCCCTTCGTCTCTCATGACACATCATATCTATAACTCCCCAACCATTCGATTATCGATACTAAGCCTTCCAATTAAACAGTATAAGTCAGTACCATTTCCTTTCCACACTACAACAATATTAGCATGCTTAGTGCCTTAGGCTACTCATTAGGCTATACCAAAGTTTTACCTTCGGTTCCTATCTCGGCCTATTTCATTCATGATTCGCATCTATCCACACTTCCTTCTTCTTGCCCAGCTCATGACATACATCACGATGTTATGCTTCCCGTCTTTCAAGTCATCTATACCTCAAAATTTTTCCAAGTAGCTTCACTTGTTTTTTCCTCACAATCAGTTCTCCTACCCCCTCCTAATAGGGACAGGCTAGAGTTTTATGTGATCCCATGCGGATCACACTCTCATCTTATACCCATATTAGTTTCCATTTGTTTAAAATAAGCCATATTTTAAATTCTTATTCAAATCTCATACTTCTATTTTGATCTTGCACCCAACATGAGGTACTTTCAATCATCATCTTCTAGGAATACTTGGTTCTCTCCTTCCGTGGTTCTCCCAAATTCCTACACTATCCCGTCCAACAGAAATTCCATACTTCATTCATCAATTCTATTGAAATCGCTAGTGTATTGGATAATGTATAACTGTCTCTTCCAAAGATCTTCCATAACACCTTCACAAAACCGACTCTCTAATCACTTCTTCATGAACTTATTCAGCTCAGCTTCACTACTCATCCCTCAATATTGATTGCCACAAAAATTCTATCCGCGTAGTCACTCGACTCCCTTGTTACCTCCACGAGTTCTTAATCTCCCATGTTATGTATTCAATTCATCACGATCCACTAGTTCTGCTCTTTGTAACTCCACTCCGGTACTCGATCTGTCCTTCTTCGTCACGAACCATATGGAGATTCCCATCGTAGTGCTTGTCACCTTTCCAGTCCTTGCAACTTCTGTGACTCCTTCGAAATCTCTTGCTTCCTTCTAGCAGCCGGCACGTAGTCCTTTCAGCTCCTTTATTCACGATGTAGCTCTTCACGCACTCCTTCTCGTCTCTATAATGTTACCTAGGAACTTCACACTACTCAGTAGCCTCTAACTTCAACTCATCTACCACAATATTTCTAAAGGTACTTCAACCCCTCAATGGCTCACTCTTCCTTACTTGTTGTACTTCACCATTAATCAGCTTCTTACAAATCATTCTTTCACATCCATGTTTTTCTTCACGTCTCTAATACTACCTTGCCTCCATAACTATACCAATTTCCTTGTGTGTTATTTGCCCAATCTTTCCATTGGTAGAAACTTTCTACTCTACCCTCACATCCGCTAGACTTTCATCAATCTCCTATGGTACTTCAACCAACTTCTCATAGCATGACATCTCGTTCCCACGACCAGTCAACTAACTTTACTTACTCCATTATTCCCTTAACCAATCTAAGTTTCAAAACTCCATAAATCTTAATCATTCCTTCAACACAACCTTTAAACCAAAACACATCTCTCCATTCTAATATCTAACCATAAGTAATACTATCCAACTCTATCCTCTCTGTGGATCCCTATTGATCGTTGGGCTCAATGGTTATGAACCATATATCTAGGTTTGATCATCGTTCATATGATAACATAGCGGAAAAGAACAATGATCATGTACAAGGTGTTTAGGCACAAAGACACGAATTAAAACAAATGGGATGTTCATTATATTAATAACAAACATCCACTAGACGTGTATACATTGAATCCCACGTCTAGTGCGACACACACTTTAGGTTTACATTGTGAATGAATAATATGTTATAAAACCTACGTCCTATGTTTTCTTTATATACTAGAAAACATAGCTTACAAAGAAAGCTAAAGTAATAAAAAGACTCCAACGGCTTGTTCTTTTGCAACTTGTACTTTTTAGCCCTTGTCTTCTTATTTTGTTGTGTTTTGACTTATCAACTTAATAATTCGACCCAACAATCTTCCCCTAGTTGATGATGTCAAAACACTCTTCTTAAGCATGAATCCTTTGTATGTAGTACATGATCTCCAAGAAGCTTCCCCTTAAGTATAGCACATATTCTTCCCCTTTTTGACACATCAATAGGGAATATGTGAAAGTATGCAATCTTGAAGATTCTCCAAAAGTAGCTCTATGTAATGATCCTGAAGAAAAATAAATAAAGTATTCTTGATGTTGAAGTAGATAACCCAATCTTATGTTCCATGTCTTGTTTATCCATGTGATGAAGAACTTATACCACATTATGCAAAAAATATAAGTAGACCTCGATCCCTTGTCAATATTCTCATCCTTTGTGAGACACTGAGCACGATAATGTAACTCCTTCAAGTGTTTATGACAAGTCTTCGTCACCATCCATGTAAGCACGAACAAGTTACCTTTAAAGTCAGTGGCTGGAAGTGCATGACTTTAAGATATGATAGAACACAAACTCACGAAAATCTTCTTCAATCATCAAACTTCCCATAAGAATTCTTCCCCTTAAGCTAACACTTCTTCATGACGATTTTAATGGAATCACATCTTCATACCATATGTAAAAGCCAGTTATGGATAACTCTTTTGCAAGGCTATCCCGATTACATAGTTTAAATATCCATCAAATTCCCACGAATAATTGCTAACTCACTTTAAAATCATTAATCCTTTTTAAAAAAATATCCGAGCCATAAATATCATCATGATATTCTAAATTATAACGGAGATTCCATGTACCTTTGTGTGTATTTTCCTCCTTTTTGTGTGCTTAAAACGTACCCATTTTCTCTAACAGCAGCTATCCATGTGTTGTCCAATATCTCTTCTGTCCAATATCTTGGTCAGATGTATTGTCCGATATCGGACAATACGTGTCAGCGTTGAAATACATATATCGGACAACACTGTCAACCTATCAGCGTTGACTTATTCCTGTCAGCGTCGAAACCCTTCCTGTCAGCGCCCAAGTAACAAACGTCAGCGCCAACCTTCAACCTTGTCAGCGTCCATTTTTATCAGTGTTACACCAAGACTTTGTCAGCGTTGCTCCATGATTTTGACAACGTCAAAATAAGTCCCATCAGCGCATGTAAACACAAGTATAGATCTCATGCTTGTACTCCTTTGATCGTGTGAACACACAAATCGTCGACCAATAGGAAACGAGCCTCCGTGTGAACACAGATACTATAACTTTGCAAATACAATTTTTTCCTTCAATTAAGCGCCGTGTGAATGCAAAGTAATAACCAATTAGGAGTGAGTAACCGTGTGAACACTGAAAGTTTCATCCAATCAAAATCAAGCAACCCGTGTGAACACTCCAAACCTTAAACCAATAGGAACGAGAGGTTTATGGTAATACAGTGATCAAGCATGTAGTGGATTCGAATTAGGGTTTTGTTTTGGCAAACCGTGTGAAAACAATGAATATCAACCAATGATAATGAGGAACTCACGGTAATATCATGGAATAGCACCCATGGGATCACAAACCTTAAATAACAAATTAGGGTTTAAAACCGTGGCCGTGTGAATGTAATGAATCAACCAATCAGAAATCATGGACCGTGTGAACATAGATCAAAAGGACCAATAGAAACCTTTGCATCTTGTGAATAAATCAATCGTGTGAATGCATAAGTTGCTGTGATCGCTTTTGCTGAACCATCTTTTCTGATGAGAAACGATCTAGGGTTTAGTAATATATGCACCGAAACCCTAATTAGGGTTTATGAATAACCTAAGATCGTGTATCTTCACACGTTTTAACAGCCACGAACATCAATTCTTCCTGCTTTTTAAGTAGATCTAGGGTTTGAAGAACCCTAGTTCATGATTTCATGTGAAAGCAGAAAAACTGAAAATCACCTCTGCTGTCACTTCGACGCTTAATAACTTTTGCCTGGGGATAAAACTCGACAATCCCTCCGGTGGATGTTTAGATCTATGTATGTAGAACACACATCTAAAATTTCGTGACGATCCAACGGTTAGATCAAAAGTTATGACCTTCTGAATACTGCTGCGCACACAAAAACGTCCAGAAAAATTCAATACGAATTTTTCTTCTTCACCATACACGAACACCTCGTCGTACCTAGATATCACGAGCCTTAGGCTCTGATACCAATTGTGGATCCCTATTGATCGTTGGGCTCAATGGTTATGAACCATATATCTAGGTTTGATCATCGTTCATATGATAACATAGCGGAAAAGAACAATGATCATGTACAAGGTGTTTAGGCACAAAGACACGAATTAAAACAAATGGGATGTTCATTATATTAATAACAAACATCCACTAGACGTGTATACATTGAATCCCACGTCTAGTGCGACACACACTTTAGGTTTACATTGTGAATGAATAATATGTTATAAAACCTACGTCCTATGTTTTCTTTATATACTAGAAAACATAGCTTACAAAGAAAGCTAAAGTAATAAAAAGACTCCAACGGCTTGTTCTTTTGCAGCTTGTACTTTTTAGCCCTTGTCTTCTTATTTTGTTGTGTTTTGACTTATCAACTTAATAATTCGACCCAACACTCTCTTCCCAACGTTTCCACAACCGCATAACTAAATCATGACGTGTACCAAAAGAATTCCAAACAATCGTGTCCCAAAATAAAATATAGGGTAAAACGAACCCTAGCGAAAACAACTGAAAACAAAGCAATGTGATCCGAAATATCAATGGAGTGTGCCAACAATGAAAAATTAGACTCGTCATGATTAGTATTACCAAATTTCGATACCTTATAAAATTTTAAACTTTTGTCCCAATTAGTTACTTCTCATAAGAACCAAACTTCAATACTACTAAAATCAATCATACTCATTTTTAACCATAAACTCATCTTTTATCTTCATTGTTTTATCAAGGATATCAACTAGTTGGTATACTACAATCTTATTCTAACCATTATCTTGTTTACCCATATTAAACTTATTTCGCTTGTTATTATGAAACCAATCCATGTTTATAAAATATAGTGTTTTTTTCTTTCATTTTAATCTATATTATTATTATTATTATTATTATTATTATTATTATTTAATTTTTTTTATTATAACCATCACTTTTATTAGAAACAAAAAGGGATTTACAACAAATTGGATGGGAGTCGAGATACTATCTGCGCTCCCACCCCTTTAGCAATGGTATAACTAAACTATTACAAGTTTACAAGGTGTGGTGTTATTATTATCATTATTATAATAAAATCTCCCTTTTTACTCTTTCCACCTAGTTAAATACTTCTAAGATTTTAACTCCACTTAAGAAAATCATTGTAAAATTTCTTCACCCTTTAAAATGTATTATCACATGTTACCTAGAAAACGAATCCAGTTATTTTCAAGACAATTTTTTTAATAACTTACTACCACAAACTTATATAAAAGATATATAATCCACGATATCATACCATACACTTACAAAGTATTTTCAAAATCGTTTTCCTATAATTAGCCAGACTTATTTGCAAGAAAATTTAGTAGTTCTCATTAATTAGAATACATACACAAATGTAGACACACATCAAAAGACTCAAAACGTCGTTGGAACTCCATCAAACTCCAACACCAAAAAAACACGAACAAACACAAGGTACGTTCAAGTTATAATAACTATTGAACGACCATATATCATAACTTAACACATACTAGTAAATATACATCCGCATATATATACCAATTAAATCACCCAAAACATACTCGTTACCATACATGTGAGATCAATCAATCGCGTCATACACTCGTTTTTCCATACGAGTAATCACCATCTTACAACAAGGCATAAAACCTATCACTAAAATCAGTCCATATCGTGTGACCCCATAATCACACAACATGAGTATAACCCAAAACATATAACACACTAAAAAATAGCCATATGGTAGACAGCCATTACATAAACCCATATATTATACATATACCCAAAAATCCACATGTCATCATATACAAGCATGTACTAACCCTCTTTCATGCAATCATACTTAAAAAACCATTGAAGTTGTGGTACTTGTATAACTATGTTGGCCACCATACTTATACAATTACCCTTTCCTCAATGCACTCCCTCATATGATGACACTTATAAGAATCAATACAACATATAACACATAAATACATCTACCCACATAAGCTCATAACCACATAAACAATAAGGTCCAAAACTCCATCTATTAAAATAATATAGTCAAACTCTTGGAATACATAAATCCATAGTCTAGCTAAAACAGCATAGACAAACTCCAACACAACATCATAATCAGTTATAAGTCATGTCGCCCATAAGAGTGGAAACAACTTAAAATCCTTCCTATCCACCTACTCCTAGTAACTCGAATCACCACATGATTCTTAGGGAACATGACTTAAACATCAAAAGAAAAATACTATACATTAGCTACACCAAATAACTTACTATGGTGAAAGTAATTTATATATCAAAAGCAAAACAGAAATTAACAGGTGACTAAGTATGAGCAACTACAGTTCAACTCATACTAATCTAAATTCACAAAAAATAAAATTTAGGATAATACAATCAAGACCACACGTAATCCTATGACGCCTATATGAGGGGATCCTTAAGCTATAGACTAGGCTAGGCAACCTAATTCTCTATAACCATTGGCTCTGATACCATTATCTCACACCTCACCATGGCGGAATATGGGGCGCGACATATGGATATCATCACAACAATAGCGTGTCTATAGAGATAACTAAATGAAATGGAAATATCATAAATGGTGACACAATGTCATGAAGATATCTCAAACAATGCAGGCGTCTAGGTAAGTAGGTAACATGTCTACCTCTTACCAAAGACATACAATTAACAAATAACAAACATATAGGTGTCTACAAAGTATCACTTATTCAAACATAAATAAAGACTAAGAGGAAAGGGGGGGGTTCCTCCAAATGCTATCCTAAGCCTTCCAGCTAGCCACTCCTATTCTCACGCTTAACCACATTCTCACCTGAAAGAGACACTAAAACACATCAACATAATGTTGGTGAGAGTCATAGGGTTAGACTCCAACACCAAATCAGTTATAAGTTGTGAATAACAACCATTAACAAAAGAACATATGGACAATGTGCTACAATTACGTATTAACAACTAGCATTCAAGATTAACCAATCACCACAAATCCAAGGCTCCAAGCCTTACCAATAACCACAATTCCAAGGCTCCAAGCCTTACCAATAACCATAATTCCAAGGCTCCAAGCCTTACCAATAACCATGGTCCTATAGGCGCCCATAAACCTATAAACCAATCCCAAGGCCCCGCCTTGTCAACATCCCCTTGGTACCAAGTAAAACCACAATAACTAAGACGGTACGTGTCCCCCGATCCAAATCATAAACACAATCAAGAATCACATAGCAGTTAATCACATAAGTGTACACACAAGTCCATCACAAACTAGAAAAACATTCACAGCATTCTTTACAAAACCATACAGTGTCTCTTCCATCCCATCTGGAAATCAAATCATAAAAAGACATGGGACTATGAAACTCACATGAACAAGCTTCTCCAAGTACCCGCGCTCTAGCACAAATCTAAACACATAAACGTATACAATCAAGACATGAACCACATACCAAAATGGCTCATCAATCTATGATGGATATCTAACCTTCTCCTACAACTTAACCCCATTTATATGCCATATGAATCTCATTACACCCCTATATAAAGCCCTTAACTTAGTTTAGTTCATAACTCATCCCGTTAGCATTTAACCCAAAACAATCCCGTTTTTCATACTTCAAACTATTGGTCGAACACCCACTTAACAAAAATAACATGACCTGTAAAAGACACCCTATGCCCTTACATGTGTTAGCTAACTCTCCCTTTTGGCCTCAACCTTAAATCTACTGTTAAGGCCTCCATATATATATATATATATATATATATATATATATATATATATATATATATATATATATATATATATATATATATATATATATATATATATATATATATATACTTTTTTCTATCCAGAATTTACTGATTTTGAACATATGAAAAGTTTATTATGAACAGAAGGTCATACCCTATCCCATTTGCTTAGCCCTTCTCCAGATCTTTTATTTAATATATAATCTAAACCTCATGTTCATTTGAAGCTCCAATTATAACCCTAAGTACCCCAAAAAATTCAAAACATAAAATAAAAACAGGCTGATCTAAAAGCTGTTTTAACACCCGACTGATGTAACCTGTTTTTGACCCACTTACCTACCCTCAATTTAGTTCTAGTTTCTTTCATTTGAAAGATAATTCAATTACCTTTCCAGGGACATAAGATTCTAAATTTAAAAGTTTATATAACTCTAGATATGATCAAAACAATGGACCAAAAATTCTGCCCAGTTTTTAAAAACGAATTTAAACATGATTAAACCCTAATTACGATCACTAATCTTCATATTAACCAAAGTAATCAAATTCATATGAACCCTAATCTCACTAATCTCAGAAAACTCACAAACCTTAATCCATCATAAGATCAATTACATGATTAAATTGTTTAAAATCATTAATAGAACAAGGGTTTTGAAGGTTTTACCTTAGAAATAAAGGGAAGATCTTTATTTTTGAAACCGTAATTGGCCACCATTGTTGAATTTCGGCTAGGAGCTGTTATGGAGGTTAAAAATCTGATTATTTTGGCTATGGGTTGGGTTTGGTTAAGTCCTAAAGGCCCCCTAATCCCATTACCGGTCCATTGGGCCTGTTTTGGGTTTTTCCTTCTTTCTTTCTTGCGTCGTCCAAACCGACCCCCTTTATTATTTTTTTATTTTTATTTTCTTTTTATTATTAATTAATGTATTAATAATATTACCTTAATTTACCTTAATTTATTTCAGCTCCAAAAACCTCCAAAACCTCAAAACCGTAAAACTAGTCAAATTTACGCGTATATCGTAAAAGACGTAAAAATATACAGTTTTATAAAAACTCTTAGAATATGAAATAAACTATATAATTAAGTCCTAAATGACTTAAAACCATCCCATAAATTATTCCCGTGACTAAATAGCTCATCCGAGACCCCTAAATGCACAACCATAAATCGTAAAAAATACGATTTTCTATAATACATATACGTATACGTAAAACCACTAAATAACAACATCATATTTCATAGTCACTACTATGTGAGCTCATGAACATGAAAATATCACACATCGTTTCACTCACATGGTACCCCGTACCCGAAAACTACGTCCAAACCACACTCTATTCACACCACATAACTCATAAACACATAAAGACACGTAATTCCACGAAATATGGACAAAATAAAACTAAGTGACGAACCTCAAAACCGTGGTTTTCACAGTTTTGCCTCCCAATTAGTATTATATATATATTATACTTTCTTGTGGTTTCACTATTGAACCTCGAAGAAGATAATCCCTTCTTCTTCAAAGTCGACCGAGAGCTCCTCTCTCATTCCTCGAGTTGAATTGCATGCGCACTCGAGCGCGTGCACATATACCTATTGGTGTACCACTTCCTCCCAAAAGGAAGAGAAACAAGAACAAAACCGTCCATTAAGCCGATCACGAGCATCGTGCTTTCGACAACTTACAAGAAGCCATGGACAATCGACCATTGATTGAGATTCTCCAATCCAATGTGGATGGGAATGCGGATGCCATAGTCATTCCCGAGATAGCCGCTAACAATTTTGAGCTTAAGACATGCATGATTACTATGGTTTCTTCCATCCCTTTCCTAGGGAGACCTATGGATGACCCTCATGACCATATCAAGAGATTCATGTCCCTTTGTAATACCATTAAGTATAATGGGGTACCTCCCGATGCGGTTAAGATGATCTTATTCCCTTTTTCTTTGGAGGGAAATGCTAGGAATTGGCTAGATAGGCAACCTTCAAGTAGCATTTTCACTTGGGATGATTTGAAGAAGAAATTTGTGAATAAGTTCTTTCCCCCTTCACGAACCACCGCATTGAGAAACCAAATCATAGGCTTTCAACACAAGAAAGACCAAAACTTTAGTGAAGCTTGGGATGAGTTCGAAGAGTTGTTAAGAAAGTGCCCAAATCACGATTTTGACCAAGTTCACCAAATTAACACCTTCTGCAATGGTTTGAGACCTCACCATCAAGATTCTTTTAACTCGGCCGCGGGTGGGAACATTGTTTCAAAATCCACTCAAGATGCATGGGATATCATTGAAACAAAATCCATGGTTCAAAGTAATAGGGAAAGAGATGAGGTGGTACATGTTGTTCAAGAGAGTGCTCATACATCAATTGATAATCAAATACTCAAGCAACACAATGAAATACTTCAAGAACTTAACAAGACTCAAAAGATGAATCAAGAGAGTTTCAAGCATTTATGAAGGTTTCCTTTTGTGGGTTTGCTATTTACTATGATCCGGTGGTCTAGGTGGGTGGTGGTAAAAGATGGAAGCCATTGATGAGTTAGAGAGAGGGTTGATGTAACACCCCCACATTTGGTATGCGCAGCGGAACTACAACAATGGGTGCTACACAGTATTCATTGCACACAAGATATATCAAACGACGCTAAAAAGACGTCGACGTAAAAATTCAACATTTAAAATTGTTAGATAATACATGTCCACAGTTTTTCCAACCCCAAATAGTGCACAGAGTTTAGCGTTTTCGGTCCCCATGAATCTCAACCCAAAAACTTCAGTTTTACAACCACATGACATTAAACATAAAAATTGTTTAAGTAGAAAAGGAGGGGAAAACAAGCGGACACCAAGCCGTACACACAACATCCATCCCATGCATGCTCCATCCTACTGCTCAGCGGTTACCTGAAATACATGCCAAAAATTTGGTCAACGAAAACGTTGAGTGGAATTCATAGGTTTTTCAATCCATTTGAACGTATATATAATAAAAACCATTCGTGATCATTTATAGTCTTGTCGATCAAACAAACTATAATCAGGATACTGACAATTGTGTTTAAGCTCATGACACTAATCCGTTAACTCAATCACCCGCGTAAATATACCGGCATGATTCAGATGAAACCAGTGCCCCTTCTAAAGGCATCAGTTGCAATTATACCTTATTTCTCATACAAAATAATCTACCGCAGAACTTACTATAAGTACAGCTTCTCGGCTAGCATTGGGTCGTTAACCCCGTAGTACTACAAATTGCATAAGCGGCTATTTCCCCCTTCGCAAGGGCAAGACAATAGTTAATAGTTCATGAATTTAGGGACTTTTGCAACTTTGGTACTCAACACAATTTCTAAGGCAACTTTCGGGTCTAACAATCATTCATGATATACGTTCCTTTTAAAAACTAGCATGCATTTCCCTCGCGGGTAAAACAATTTGAAATAATATAAGCGAGGCTATAAATTCACACCTTAGATATTAAGTAGTCGGTAGTTCGAGGAAGTGATCACTGACGATGTTACGGATGCCCGGGTAAATCAACACCTATCACAAATAACGCGTAATGAGTAATCTCATTTAAATACTTACGGTACTGTATAAAATACATATATATAAGTCACTTAAGACCAATATAACTCACGCCAAAAACAAAAACAACAAGTATCATTCATTTTATACCATTCATTCTTATAACCTACGTTGTCCATTTTTACACGTTCTCGCCGGTACTTGACTAAAGTACGGGCTGTTTTACCTTATTAAACCATGCTTATAAAATTTGATAAAATTTCCAAAAATCCTATATGACATGTAGATAACATGTTTTTAAGTCCAACAAAAGTTTTCACTTTTACGACCCGTTACGCAACTCATTTCCACGACTACATTTTACGGGCTGAAATTGCGCTTCGACCAATTTTGACCACTTTGACCTATATGAAAAATACCTTTGACTTCCTTGACTCATAAGTCAACATATAGACTCATTTGTACAGGTTAGGGACCAAGTTTTGACCCTTGATCATTCACCAAATTATACTTGTGACCCTCGGGATTTGACTAAAACTTTGCACAAATCCGGATTGTGAAAGTCCTCGTCTCCCGGTACCCGATCTTTAAAATGTCATAACTTTTAGCTCGTTTTGAGTCACGGGCTCTACCTTATACCAAATTAAAGCTAGAAAAACCCTCTATCACTATATTTAGTTTTCAAGACCTGGAACAAAAATCATTTTTCCAAAATAGACCAAATGTTTCTGCCTAAAAATAACCATACCAAAAACATGCTTAGACTCGATTCCAAGACTTCTAACCAACACTAAACATCATCCTAAGCCTTCCCAAACATATCCTAACATCAAAATTCCATCCTACCCCTATTGATCAACCAATCTCAATATCAAGAATCAAAGAAAATAGACATGCAAGTAATAAAACCTATATGAATCTTTCTAAAACAACAAACCAAACACAAATATGACATGCAAATTCAACAACCACCATGGCTCCCCAAACACCCCCTTTGCCGTGGGGTTTGGGTGACCAAATCACCACAACCAAATTAATTTTGGTGGGTTTTCATGGTGTTTATACTTCCATAACACTAAATATCAACATGCATTAGCTCAATTAGCCACAAAAACGAATTTGGATCATATGAAAAATCTTTGAAATTTTTTTATCAATGCATGTTGGATTTGAGCACATGGATAGGTGGGTAATGACCAAACTAAGCGTGGTCTAACCTTAGATTTTTGAAAAATCAAGTAGAAAAGATTTTAGGTGGATTTTTGTTTGGGTTGGGTGTGCCGTGGGTTTGAGAGAGACAAGGAGGGAGAGTGTTTGATTTTTCTTGTAAATTTTTGTGTGTGTTTGTGTGTTTGTTCACTTTGGCCCTTTTTGATAGTTAGGAGGGACCTTAGTGCAATATTGGGCTTCTTTTGTCCTTAAATAGAAAACGACCTCAAAACTTTGCGGGTTTGACTCATTTGTCAATTTTGAAAATTTTACGGGAGTCGGAAATCTTCCCGAACGCTCCAAAATATTTTTGGGATACTTTAAATGTACTTGGAAGGCTATAAAACTCACACGACTCAACTTAACACGAATCGTAAATAAAATTCTCGAAAAATTACATTATCGATAAATCATCAAAAATTATATAAAATTGGGCATCTCTCGGGATCGTAATCGTCATCGTCCTTCTCAAAACGTCAAACGTAAAAATTATAACCTCGAACATCGGCTTTAACCAAAATACTTATAATTATAGGAATTAAAATTTATCAAAAATTTCAAAAATTAGCGTAATTTAGGGTATCGTTAATGACCTCGATTCTAGGGTGTCACATCCACCCCTCCTTAAAGAGAGCGACGTCCCGGCGCTCGCCTCTTCTTGTACTCACATTTCGTGCTACTGGAACAAATGAGGATACCTTTCCTTGAAAAAGTCCTCACGTTCCCAGGTGCATTCCGGTCCACGCTTAGAATTCCATCGGACCTTCACAATGGGAATCCTACTATGCTTCAACCGCTTGACCTCCCGGTCCATGATTTCCACAGGTTCTTCCACAAAGTGCATTTTGTCGTCTAGTCGAATCTCGTCCAAAGGAATTACCAATTCCTTGTCCACCAAACTCTTCTTCAGGTTCGATACGTGGAACGTGTCATGAATAGCACTAAGCTCAGTCGGCAATTCTAACTTGTACGCTACTGGTCCAATTCGTTCAACGATCTTAAACGGTCCAATATACCTCGGACTCAACTTTCCTTTCTTCCCAAAACGAATTACACCCTTCCATGGCGATACCTTGAGCATAACCATATCTCCAACTTCAAACTCCAACGGTTTCCTTCGGTTATCGGCATAACTCTTCTGTCGGCTTCTCGCAGCAAGTAGTCGGTTCTTGATCTGCACGATCTTCTCTGTCGTTTCTAATACCATTTCGGGTCCAGTCAATTGACTTTCCCCTACTTCACTCCAACACACAGGCGATCTACACTTCCTTCCATACAATGCTTCGAACGGTGCCGCTTTGATACTCGCGTGATAACTATTATTGTACGAAAATTCCACTAGAGGCAAGTGGCGTTCCCAACTTCCTCCAAAATCAATCACACACGCTCGGAGCATGTCCTCCATCGTTTGAATCGTTCGTTCACTCTGGCCGTCAGTTTCCGGGTGATAAGCCGTGCTTAAACTCAGTTCAGTGCCCATCGCACGTTGAAGCGATTTCCAAAATTCCGACGTAAATCTACTGTCACGATCCGAAATGATCGATAACGGCACTCCATGTCTACAGACGATCTCTTTCACGTACACGCTGGCGAGTTTTTCCATGCTGTCCGTCTTCTTCATAGGTAAGAAATGAGCAGATTTCGTCAACCTATCCACAATTACCCATATCATATCGTTTCCACTAGGAGTCCTAGGCAAACCTGTCACAAAATCCATTGCGATTTTCTCCCATTTCCATTCTGGGATTTCCGGTTGTACCAACAATCCAGATGGTTTCTTATGTTCTGCCTGAACCTTCGCGCAAGTCAAACACTTACTGACGTAACGAGCAATATCTGCCTTCATATTCGGCCACCAATAAACTTTCTTCAGGTCGTGGTACATCTTATCCGATCCAGGATGTATCGAATACTTCGACTTATGCGACTCATTCATAACCAACTCTCGAACTCCAGGCTTTCCTTCCTCAGATGGACACAGTGGTAACCAAATCCGATTCTCAAAATATCTTAGTCCGTCAGATCTAATCACAAAAAGAGGTTTCAACATTCGTCCCAAGTTTTCGGCTTCAACATTCCCTTTCATCAATCCTCTCTCCTGAGCCTTCAATATGGTTTCGGTTAAGTCAACGCTCTCACTCATCACTAAAGCTCTAACCCTCAAAGGTTTCTCCCGTTCCTTCCTACTCAAAGCATCCGCTACAACATTCGCCTTCCCAGGGTGATAGCGAATTTCACAATCATAATCACTCAGTAGTTCAACCCATCGTCTTTGTCGCATATTCAACTCCTTTTGATCTAAAATGTGCTGCAAACTCTTGTGATCAGTGAATACAACACACTTTGTCCCATACAGATAGTGTCTCCACAGCTTCAACGCAAAAACTACCGCTCCTAATTCCAAATCGTGCGTCGTGTAGTTCTCCTCGTTCTTCCTTAATTGCCTCGACGCGTAAGCTATCACCTTTTCACGTTGCATTAATACCGCTCCATAACCTTTACGAGACGCATCACAATACACCACGAAGTCTTCGGTTCCCCCAGGCAATGATAGAATCGGCGCGGAACATAACTTATCCTTGAGCGTTTCGAAAGCAAGCTCTTCCTCATTTCCCCATTCATACACCCTATTCTTCTCGGTAAGCCGCGTCAATGGTTTCACAATCAACGAAAATCCTTCAATAAACCTTCTATAATACCCAGCTAAACCCAAAAATTGTCGAACTTCAGTCGGCGTCGTCGGTGCTGACCATTCCCTGATCGCTTCGATCTTAGCAGGATCTACACGAACTCCCTCACTATCAATCACATGACCTAGAAACTGCACTGATTCCAACCAAAACTCACACTTAGAGAATTTTGCATACAGCTTCTCCTTCCTTAACAACTCCAAAATCTTTCTCAGGTGCTTCTCGTGCTCCTCCTTACTCTTAGAGTAAATAAGTATGTCGTCGATGAAAACAATAACAAACTTATCTAGATACGGCTTGCACACGCGATTCATAAGATCCATGAATACAGCAGGCGCGTTTGTCAACCCAAACGGCATCACTCGAAATTCAAAGTGTCCATACCGCGTACGAAAGGCAGTTACAGGAATATCCTCCTCTCCTACACGCAGTTGATGATACCCTGATCTTAAATCGATCTTTGAGTATACACTGGAACCTTGTAATTGATCGAACAAATCATCAATCCTCGGTAATGGGTACCGATTCTTAATCGTCAGCTTATTGAGTTCTCTATAGTCGATACACATTCTAAACGAACCATCCTTCTTCTTTACAAACAACACTGGCGCTCCCCAAGGTGATGAGCTCGGCCTAATAAATCCTTTGTCCATCAACTCCTTCAATTGATCCGCTAACTCCTTTAACTCAGATGGTGCTAAACGATAAGGTGCACGTGCAACCGGTGCAGCTCCTGGCACTAAATCAATTCGAAACTCGACCTCACGATTAGGCGATAAACCTGGCAACTCGTCTGGAAAAACGTCCGGATACTCGCGAATAATTGGTACCTCCTCAATCCTCGCCTCTACATCACCATCGCTCGAAACCTGTGCCAAAAACACATCGCATCCGCTCTCTACGTACTTCATCATCTTCAAACACGAAATCACCTTCAAACGAGAAGTGCATTCGTCTCCCTTAACCGTCAAAACCCTATTCCTCAGCGGAATCTGCACCAATCTCTCACCACAGACGATTGTAGCACTATGCGCCATTAGCCAATCCATTCCCACAATCACGTCAAACGATCCTAGCTCTATAGGCATCAAGTCGATTTTAAAAGCGTAGTTTCCTAACTTCAAGGTACACCCTTTCAGTATAGAATTCGTACTAACAATTTTTCCATCGGCCAATTCAACATTATAACTAGTCGTTAACAATACCGGTTCTCTATCGATATGACGACTAAATCTAACGTCTACGAAACTCTTGTCTGAGCCAGAATCAAATAAAATACTAGCATAACAAGCGTCTAGCAAAAACGTACCGGTAACCACATTGGGACCTTGTGGTTTATCAGCAGTTCCCACTTGATACACAGCTGCCGCATTATTTCCTCCTCGTCTGTTCCCTGCCTTCGGGCAATTTGCTTGCATATGCCCTCTTTCTCCACAGCTATAACATCCTCTCATCCTGATAGCATTAGCCCCAGTGGCTACTCCTCCCGTTCGACAACTAGCAGTCCTATGACCTGCCTTTCCACACTTGCCGCATGCCGGCGGGCAGTTCCAACATGATACAAGTTGCACTTTCCACAATGGGGGTTCACTTTCACACCTCTAGGGTTCGTCACGGCCCTCATCCCTTCGTTCCTTCTCTGATTAAACTGCTGATTACGGTTCGGCCCTTGGTTGTTTCGGTTTCCTCCTCGGTTCTGGCCTTGGGATTGATTGCCTTGTGCTGCCTCCCATTTTCTTTTGTTACCCTCAGCAATGTAGTTCTGCTTATCCTGAAGCTTAACGTCCATCAAAGCGTGTGCCATTTGAACCGCTTCATCAAACGTTCCAGGTTTCGACGAAGTTGTTTCACCCTTGATGTTGCTAGATAAACCCTTAATATACTGCTTCATTTTCTTGGCGTCATTGGCAAATATGTCCGGACACAAAAGACTTAACTCATTGAATCTCCTGGTGTAAGCAGCTATATCGTTGTTCCTTAAGGTCAAATGTCTCAGTTCGTCCTCCAATTGCCCCAATTCCTCCTCTGGGCAAAACTTCTTGGTCAACAAGGCTTTGGTTGCATTCCACGTTCTCGCATTTGCCACAGCCAATCCCACCGTAGCTACCTGGGTGTTCCACCAGCTTAACGCATCATCCAGAAATGTAGCTGCTGCAAACTTTACTTTATCCGCCTCTGCACAACCACTGATTTCAAACGTACTCTCAACTTTTTCCAACCATCGCCTAAGTTCTAGGGCTCCACCCGATCCACGGAACTGCGTAGGACCGCACTTCATAAAGCTTGAATAGGTACACACTCTTGGGGCTGGTTGTCTCCCCGCTCGGTCTGCTTGCAACGCATTAGCTATCGCTTCCTGAATCATGTTGTTAACACGATCGGCAGTCAACTTTGGAGGCATTGTTTTATCGAATATCTCTTTCTGCAAGACAAGAAAAATAGAAAAACAATGTAAGTATTCATATCAAGTTTCCCAGACATAAAATACATACAACGACACATCACTACGGAGTTACTAATATTCATCAATTCACACCACAAAAGATCAAATTTAAGACATATCACAGATCATGAAAGGTAACATAGATTGTATTGATAGTTAACCAAAATCGTGACAAGTAATGCCACTACAATCATTCACCACAAAACATCAAGTACTTGAGTTTCTCGTCATAATACCATCATACAAAGGTCTAAAATAGTTCTATTACAATGATCAAAGAAAATACAAAACAAGTAACTAGGCATGTGGTGATCCACACGACCTCTTGGATGGCGGCTCGTCGTCGTCTTCCTCGGTTTCCTCATCACTCACGTCCTCACACGATCAAGACTAGCACTTAAATTCGCAACCATTGATTTCAAACTGTTGATGGCACTTGCGTTCATCATCCCATCATACGCAATCCTTGAAGTCCTTTCCAACAATCTTTGATGCTCCCTTTCAGTCTTATCAAACTTCTTAATCACCCTAGTCTCAACTACAAACCGCTCATACATTAACCTTTCCATCCTCCCCAAACGACCTGCGGGATCCCAGTAGTGACTCGGTCTCGGAAAATAGACCCTTGCAATATTCTCATGAATCGATGGCGACTTGGATGACTCTCCACTGCTCCCATTACTATTGTCCATCGGGCGATCAAAAGGTTGCTGCTCATAACGACCGGTCGGTGGTACCTCAAAACCCTTCGGCGAACTCGGGGTTTGAAACAAGTCGGGTTCGGTCTGGCCTACGGCATCCTCGGGAATGCCATCATCCAATAGCTCCTCGGGCTCTTCTTCGGAATCCTCATTGTCGTCACTACTCATGCTGAAATTATCCACCTCACTTTCGCCATTGTCGTTTTCCGGCCCTATTTCGTCTTCTGGAGCGATCCATCCATTATTATTGTCCGGCGGGTTCGGAGGTAACGGTCCCCCTTCGTGACCTACAACGTAATCGTTCCCGTTATCGTTGGGCGGTACCTCGGCCATTCCTGCAATAACAGCGAATTTCGGAGGGTACATAAGTAATTATACAATAATTATAAATATATGCATGCAAATGCAATGCAAAGGTGGTACATATGCCCGAAATGTAATAATATGATGCTCATGCATGATAAATATGAAAATTACGATGTCGGATATTTCACGTAAAATTTAGCGTCTACATATAGTAATTCCATACTTATATAATAATTACCCACTTATATACTTTACTCAAAAGTATACGTCAAATGCCATAAATACAACAATAAATCTTACCGGAGCCATGCAGGATAGTTGTGTGTGCTTGGACCCTTTCTTACGACACCAAAAGTTATAGTTTAGGATTTTCAAAAACGACCTAGTTCTCTATAACTCGTGGCTCTGATTACCAATCTCTAACACCCCCACATTTGGTATGCGCAGCGGAACTACAACAATGGGTGCTACACAGTATTCATTGCACACAAGATATATCAAACGACGCTAAAAAGACGTCGACGTAAAAATTCAACATTTAAAATTGTTAGATAATACATGTCCACAGTTTTTCCAACCCCAAATAGTGCACAGAGTTTAGCGTTTTCGGTCCCCATGAATCTCAACCCAAAAACTTCAGTTTTACAACCACATGACATTAAACATAAAAATTGTTTAAGTAGAAAAGGAGGGAAAAACAAGCGGACACCAAGCCGTACACACAACATCCATCCCATGCATGCTCCATCCTACTGCTCAGCGGTTACCTGAAATACATGCCAAAAATTTGGTCAACGAAAACGTTGAGTGGAATTCATAGGTTTTTCAATCCATTTGAACGTATATATAATAAAAACCATTCGTGATCATTTATAGTCTTGTCGATCAAACAAACTATAATCAGGATACTGACAATTGTGTTTAAGCTCATGACACTAATCCGTTAACTCAATCACCCGCGTAAATATACCGGCATGATTCAGATGAAACCAGTGCCCCTTCTAAAGGCATCAGTTGCAATTATACCTTATTTCTCATACAAAATAATCTACCGCAGAACTTACTATAAGTACAGCTTCTCGGCTAGCATTGGGTCGTTAACCCCGTAGTACTACAAATTGCATAAGCGGCTATTTCCCCCTTCGCAAGGGCAAGACAATAGTTAATAGTTCATGAATTTAGGGACTTTTGCAACTTTGGTACTCAACACAATTTCTAAGGCAACTTTCGGGTCTAACAATCATTCATGATATACGTTCCTTTTAAAAACTAGCATGCATTTCCCTCGCGGGTAAAACAATTTGAAATAATATAAGCGAGGCTATAAATTCACACCTTAGATATTAAGTAGTCGGTAGTTCGAGGAAGTGATCACTGACGATGTTACGGATGCCCGGGTAAATCAACACCTATCACAAATAACGCGTAATGAGTAATCTCATTTAAATACTTACGGTACTGTATAAAATACATATATATAAGTCACTTAAGACCAATATAACTCACGCCAAAAACAAAAACAACAAGTATCATTCATTTTATACCATTCATTCTTATAACCTACGTTGTCCATTTTTACACGTTCTCGCCGGTACTTGACTAAAGTACGGGCTGTTTTACCTTATTAAACCATGCTTATAAAATTTGATAAAATTTCCAAAAATCCTATATGACCTGTAGATAACATGTTTTTAAGTCCAACAAAAGTTTTCACTTTTACGACCCGTTACGCAACTCATTTCCACGACTACATTTTACGGGCTGAAATTGCGCTTCGACCAATTTTGACCACTTTGACCTATATGAAAAATACCTTTGACTTCCTTGACTCATAAGTCAACATATAGACTCATTTGTACAGGTTAGGGACCAAGTTTTGACCCTTGATCATTCACCAAATTATACTTGTGACCCTCGGGATTTGACTAAAACTTTGCACAAATCCGGATTGTGAAAGTCCTCGTCTCCCGGTACCCGATCTTTAAAATGTCATAACTTTTAGCTCGTTTTGAGTCACGGGCTCTACCTTATACCAAAATTAAAGCTAGAAAAACCCTCTATCACTATATTTAGTTTTCAAGACCTGGAACAAAAATCATTTTTCCAAAATAGACCAAATGTTTCTGCCTAAAAATAACCATACCAAAAACATGCTTAGACTCGATTCCAAGACTTCTAACCAACACTAAACATCATCCTAAGCCTTCCCAAACATATCCTAACATCAAACTTCCATCCTACCCCTATTGATCAACCAATCTCAATATCAAGAATCAAAGAAAATAGACATGCAAGTAATAAAACCTATATGAATCTTTCTAAAACAACAAACCAAACACAAATATGACATGCAAATTCAACAACCACCATGGCTCCCCAAACACCCCCTTTGCCGTGGGGTTTGGGTGACCAAATCACCACAACCAAATTAATTTTGGTGGGTTTTCATGGTGTTTATACTTCCATAACACTAAATATCAACATGCATTAGCTCAATTAGCCACAAAAACGAATTTGGATCATATGAAAAATCTTTGAAAATTTTTTATCAATGCATGTTGGATTTGAGCACATGGATAGGTGGGTAATGACCAAACTAAGCGTGGTCTAACCTTAGATTTTTGAAAAATCAAGTAGAAAAGATTTTAGGTGGATTTTTGTTTGGGTTGGGTGTGCCGTGGGTTTGAGAGAGACAAGGAGGGAGAGTGTTTGATTTTTCTTGTAAATTTTTGTGTGTGTTTGTGTGTTTGTTCACTTTGGCCCTTTTTGATAGTTAGGAGGGACCTTAGTGCAATATTGGGCTTCTTTTGTCCTTAAATAGAAAACGACCTCAAAACTTTGCGGGTTTGACTCATTTGTCAATTTTGAAAATTTTACGGGAGTCGGAAATCTTCCCGAACGCTCCAAAATATTTTTGGGATACTTTAAATGTACTTGGAAGGCTATAAAACTCACACGACTCAACTTAACACGAATCGTAAATAAAATTCTCGAAAAATTACATTATCGATAAATCATCAAAAATTATATAAAATTGGGCATCTCTCGGGATCGTAATCGTCATCGTCCTTCTCAAAACGTCAAACGTAAAAATTATAACCTCGAACATCGGCTTTAACCAAAATACTTATAATTATAGGAATTAAAATTTATCAAAAATTTCAAAAATTAGCGTAATTTAGGGTATCGTTAATGACCTCGATTCTAGGGTGTCACAGTTGAAGGTGTTGCAGAGAGAGAAAGACAAGTTTATAAAATGAAAAGAGAAAACACAAAACAACAACCCATCCTTAGAAGCCTTAGAGGGGTATATATAGTCACTCACGTGCCTACACTATACATAGTTTCCTAGTCTAGTCTTTGCGTGAGTGACTATGTTAACTAATGGGAATTCTTAAATGTCGTCACATAAAGTGAATTTCCAACAATCTTCCCCCATGGGACGACGTGTAGAATTCCTTACAATATTTTTCCTAACATGTACATAATGATTAAGAACAAAATCTTCCATGAAGCGTCCAATGCTGATGAAGTCTTCTGAGGCTTTTGACTTCCAGTCTTTAGTTCAAAACGACTCATCTTTGTAGTAACTTGTAGTAGAAATACTGTAACGGCACGAGCTAAGTAAATCATATACTTCTGGTTAAGGAGAAGCTTCTGAATTAACTTCCCTCTAATTCATGCCACATAATCTTGATGTAGAAGCTTTTAATAACTCCCCCCTAAACCGACAATCCTCATGAGCAATTTCAAAGCTTTCAATAAAGCTTAGAAAGATTAAGCGCACAACGGAATTTAACAAGCAAACCCCATCATATGAAATGATAATGTTGCTATGAGTGAGTGAAAGTTTGGGGCACACCAAGTAGAACAACAATATCTCTTCTCACGCTTGAATAATTCTTCTGAATTTTTCTTCCCCCTGAAAGTTCAAGTTATGCATACTAGAAAGAATCAAGACATTTCTTCCCCCAAGTAGTTGAAGAAAGTAAACCAATCCCATGTATGAAGCTCAAATATTGAAGTGGACACTTTATCCCATTCATGAAGTTGACATCGTAACACCAGAGTCAGTTAAGTCCCGGAAATGCACATATCTTCTTCCAGAGATGCACCAGAGTCAATTAAGTCCCGGAAGTGCATATCTCTCCATATAGGATAATGATGATGAATAATTGCAACATCAAAACAATTAAACATCGAACAATAGTGTACCGGTTAGAGATTAATAACGCCACGAGTTAAAACACTGATTTTCTCAGCGGTTATGACAAATGTCTTCCCGGAATGTCTTCAAATCAAAAGTAGGTATGAAGTTCATCACGTGTACTCGTTGTGCGTTCAATATGTCTTCTTCTTCCCCCTTGATGGTTTCCAATCCTCGGAACCATCAATAAATCGCACGCACATGAACCTGAAAATCTCGAGAGAATAATAAATAAGCTTAATTATATTCGGTGAGAATCAGTTGTTGATCGAAATTCTCTACTCATAAACTCTCCATGGCTATCTATACCAACCCCCTTGTAGGCTTTTTGAAGTGACCACTGATGAAATGAACCATATATACCAAACGTGAAACTAAATAAGAATTCCTCGACCTTGTGACTTAAGCTTGCACTATTGTTGAATGAGGAACGGTGTAGAAATATCCTTGAGAAATTTCTAAGTACCCAATACATTACTGAAGAAGTATATAAGCACAACACCTCTTGAAATTATCCACATCGACTATACGTGTGACACTGAGTACAACAATGTAGCTTCTTTAAGTGATAGTTATCCAGGTCATCAACCAACCACCCCAAACCCGGAAACTAGATAAACAAGTATTCATCCTAAGATTAAGCACGAACAAGTTATCCTTCAAAGATAAAATAAGTGCACGCCTTCGAAAAATCCGTCTTCAACTTTAAATAAGAATACCCGATAAAAAAAATCCGTAGCCACTAAAAATATAGCCATTTTTCTTGGTCTTATCTCAAAATCTCGTCATTTTGTCTCGTCACTTTGTCACATTAAATCCCGAAAATAAAACCAAAATCTTTTATATAAGTGGTGACGTCATCCTCACAAGTGGGCAATCATCGTGGCTTGTTAAATTTGTACACAAAAGTTATGCACATCCATAACCTCAAAATATTACATTTCCAAAATAGACCATAACATTACTTCGTCCATAACCACAAAATATTTAAGTGGTGACGTCACCCCATGGCCCAACAATTGTGATATACCCGGTCCATAATAGTTATCTATACCTAAAAATTAGGTATATAATCACTCAACCCTAATTGCCTTTCACCCTAAACTTATCTCATACAACCTCCGCCCCCAACCTTTGTTACCTCCGTCTCTTTCTTTTTTTTATCAAAAACTCATCTAATTTATCTAAAACCAGATCTCCTTCGTCCACTACTTAATTTCATCTTCTCACCAAATCATACAAACGAATCATAACACCTATACAATCCAACGAATCTCCATTTTAATTTCACTTTCTATCTCAGTCATCGTCTCAATCGATCCAAACTCATCCATTCCCGAACTCAATTCAGTAAAACACACATCTACTAACAAATGAATCGGTGTAAACAAATGACACCTTTAATTCATATTGTTGTAACATACTGCTAATCCCATGAATTACTTCATAAAAGACCTAATAGATGAGTCATCTCAAATGAAACGATTTGAAGATGCATGTGTAAGACTTGGCTTCAAGATCATTCATTTGGTCTCGGGTAGGTGATGAGTGATATAGAATAGATTGCATGTCGTTTTTGGTCTCAACGAATCAAAGATATAATATAACATAATTGTTATTGTTCTCTCTTTATTTTCGTATATTGATAAGATGGGTTAAACCATTTACATAAAGATCTATGATGTTTAAGTTCGGTTTCGTGTTTGATCTTAAATAGATCATGCTTAGCATATTGAGCCACGAAAAAAATTATTTTGAGATCTAAATGTTTTGTTAAGGTCGAGTCTAAGTGATGATAGGTGTTGTGAGTAGTGTAGATGACAACGGGAAATAGATAGATCGAGTCGGGGTTTGTAGAGTCAGTGATGGTGAATGTTGTGGGAGGTGGGTATAGGTCTCGGTAATGTTTATTATACTCCATATCGCAATGTCTAAGTGCACACATCGCAATGACAAAAACATATCCATCGGAATGTGCCATCGCAATGTGTCATCGCAATGAACCATCGCAATAAGCCATCACAATGAGCCATCACAATGAGCCATCGGAATGTGCATCGCAATGTGCATCGAAATGTGTCAAATTCTTATCCACAGTTGTCCTTTTTGGATTATCTGGATCTTGGTTTTTTCTGAATCTGAGTTTTTCAAGATCTTATCTTCATCTTAAAAAATCAAAATCAAAATTTACTAAAAAAAATTAGATCTAAGATCCCCAATGAAAAAGTATATTACATGAAAAAAAAACCTGAAACGAGACCAGAATCATTAGACAGATTGGTAGGCTACAAACTGTTCATAAACCTGTTTGACCAACTAACGAGACCAGAGATGATGAAATCAGATATGATACCATATCAGAAAAATGATAAACTTAATAGACCGTTTTGATGGACTGTGGAAAAAGGTAACATAACATGACAAAAATAATATGACCACCGAGACATAAAAAATTTGACAGATTTGAGACCAAAAATTTTTTTTGACCACCAAATCAGTAACAAAAAACACGTTCGACCCAAAGATTGAACCATAGCTCTGACGCCAATTGTGGGTTTGCTATTTACTATGATCCGGTGGTCTAGGGTGGTGGTGGAAGATGAATGCCATGGTGGAGAGAGATAGAGGGTTGTGTGTGTTCTAGAGAAAGAAAGAAAAAGTGTATTGAATGAAAAATGAGAAAACACAAAACAACCCCTCCTTAGAAGCCTTGGAGGGGTATATATAGTCACTCACGCGCCTACACTATACATAGTTTCCTAGTCTAGTCTTTGTGTTAGTAACTATGATAACTAATGGGAATTCTTAAATGTCGTCACATAAAGTGAATTTCCAACACCTTTAACAATTCTTCTACCAACAATGTCAATGCCATCACCCTATCTTGTGAGACATGTGTAGGCCCTCACTCATACTTGCAATGTGATAAAGCTCAAAACTTTCAAGGAGAATGCTATGCTTATAATGATGAGGGAAGAGAACACTTTAAACCCAACATCAATCCTAATCACCTTTCATACAAGTCTAACAATTACCTTGCTCTACCGGGTTTCCCTCCCCAACAACCCACCCAAAAACAACCAAACACTCCACAAATGCTCAATAGAAACCAAGGACAAAGAGTAACTTATCAATGGAACAACAACAATAGAGGGCCAAATAACTTTTAAAACCAAGGGAACAACTTTCATGGAAATAACCAAGGGTTTCACCAACCACCTCCACATCAATATCCAAACCAAGGTTTTCATCAAGGAAATATGCAACCTTCTCCCATGGATTTGATTCTTCAAAAGCTTAATGCTCATGAGAGGCAAATGAAGGATATGCAAGAGGAGACTAATAAGAAGTTTATATTTCTCTTAAATCAAAGACCACAAGATGCTTTACCCTCCAACACTCAAACCAATCCAAGGGAAAATGTAAATGCAATCACTACAAGGAGTGGGAAAACAACCATTGACCCTTCAATTCCTCCTACACCTCCTTTGGTAACTGCTACCATGGTTCCTCCTTGTGACAAGCCTACAACTTCCAATCCTACACCTTCAATTCCTGCACCTACTAATCCTTCACCTTCTACACCTATCATTGAAGAAACCCAAAAAGAGAGTCCTTCAACAACTACCACTTAACCTTTACCAAAACCAAATCTTCCATATCCTTCTAGATTGAGAAAAGAGAATCTTAAGAACAAGCATGACATTCAAGTGTCCAACTTTTTGAGTATGTTTAAGCAATTGAATATCAACATATCTTTTGCGGAGGCTTTAGCTTACATGCCCAAGTTTGCTAAAATGTTTAAGGACCTTCTCTCCAACAAAGAAAAATTGATTGATATGCCTAACACGTCATTGAACGAAAATTGAATAGCGGTGTTGTTGAAGACTTTACCAATTAAACTTGGTGATCCGGGCCGGTTCTTGATTCCTTGTAATTTCCCGGGGGTTGAGAATTGTATGGCACTTGTGGACCTTGGTGCAAGCATAAATTTGATGCCTTTGTCGGTTTGGAAACAACTCTCTCTTCCCGAGCTTACACCTACTAGGATGACACTTGAGTTAGCAAATCGTTAAATAGCTTATCCGGTGGGGATTGCGAAAGATGTTTTTGTAGGAGTTGATAAATTCACATTCCCTGAGATTTTGTAGTTGTTGATTATGACATGGATCCTAGAGTTCCTCTCATTGTAGGAAGACCTTTCTTAAGGACCGGTCGTACTCTTATTGATGTGGCGGAAGGGGAACTCATTATGAGGGTAGAAGATGAAAAAGTTGTGTTTAAGATGGGAAAACTAACTAAGAAATCTCAAAGGTGTGAAATCATTAAAATTGTGGATGTTCTTGACGAAGTATGTGATGAACAGTTTCATGAGGCTTGTAAGAATAGTAATGAGGACATTCCACATGTTGAGACTGTAGCTTTCATTGCCCCTTCCTTTACTCCTTTTGGAGCAAGTGATTTTCTTTTGCAAGAATTTGATGCAAGTTTAGGAGATGTGGAGTTACCATATGACGATTGTCCCACAAATTGGGAAGAAGATATTCGTACCATTGAGAAAATTCTCAATAAAGACCATACTTCTCCACATACTCCTAAGGAAGTTACCAATGATGATCCATCATTAGTGAAACCTTCTATTGAGAGTCTACCTTCCCTAGAGCTTAAGGATCTTCCATCACACCTTGAGTATGCCTTCTTAGAGGAAGAGGATAAATTACCCGTTATCATAGCCAAAGACTTGAAAGATGATGAGAAGGAAAAGCTTACAGAAGTTCTTAAGAAGCACAAAAAGGCTATAGCTTGGAAAATATCCGACATAAGGGGGATTGATATGAGCAAAAACTCAAATCAATTAGTCAACAAATCACCCTAAAACACAAGGAAAATACCTAACTTTTGTGCTATAAAGCGGAATTATGTGGTATGTTTTGTGTTTGTGTATAAATAGGTAAGAAGGATACATTTTCAAGCAAACAAGAAGAAATCAAGCTTATTTGGATGAAAAAGACAAAGAAGAATCAAAGATGACAAGACTTTGAAGATAAGGGACCTATCTTGACAACACTCCAAAGTTAAAGGACTCAAAGTGTAAATTTGCCAAAGTTAAGATAAAAGTCAAGCATGGTCAACTCTTCAGTCAACCAAGTCAAAGGGTCAAACTTAACAAGAATGCAAGTGGAAGGACCAATTATGCCAAAGGAATGAAGTGCTAAGCTTTAATTTTTAATCTGCCAAAGTACAAGGGCTAAAGCTGCCCTTTTTCAAAGATATAAAAGTCTTAATCCGTGTGGAAGAGCTATCAGCCAATAGGAATGCAAGGTTTATTAAACTTGGATCACCAGCATTGCTGCCACCTCACCAGCTTAATAAATGCGCCGAAAAGCAACAGTGAATCCCACTCACTTTATTTTCACCCAATCAGATCACGCCATGCAATAACTATATTATCCAAAATGGATAGCAATCCGTGTGACCAATTTTCACCCAACCAGATAAAGCCACATGGCACCTTCTTCCCCAAATGAACCCAAGAGCGAATTGGAGTTATACTGCATATCAGGAAAAACTTTAAACATGAAAGTTGCTTATTTTTGAAGGACGAATTCAACCCACGTGCTTAATTACCTTGAAAATCAACCAAGAAGAAAATCCCAATTCCAAGTTCATAACGGCTATTTCCAATTAACAGATTGAGGACACTTGGCAGCAATTAATTGGTTGGGACACGTCATCAGCTTCAACTACTTCTCACATTTTGTCTATAAATAGGGAATAGCCCCCTCATTTGTAAATGTATCTTAAGTGTGAAATTTTCACACACTTTTCCTTTTCTCTCCCAATCATAGCTAGTAGTTTGTTAGTATAACGACCTCAAGAGTCTGACAAGCGCTTGAGTTAGTTATAGTAGTTGTAACCTCCTTACCAGCATTTATAACTAACTTTCACATTCAAGCAATAAAATCTCCTTCCTTTTCCTTCAATCTCCTATTCATTACCTGCATAACTGTTACTCTTGTGTTATTATGAGTTGCTTGTGATCACCTTTGATCGTAAGGAGCTCTTGTTGAAGACTTGTTGCTGTTCATACTTGTTCTGTTCATCCAGTAGCTGTTATTGTTGATTTTGAAGCAAAATTGAGTGTAAATGGTGATGATGATGATTGTAGCTGTTGATTAGTGGTAAATAGTGTTAAGGTGGTGGTTTAACACTATCTAGGAGGCTCAGCGCCTACCTACTCCATCAATGGAGGCTTATGCTAAA
Source organism: Glebionis coronaria (assembly GCA_025667525.1). Classification (NCBI taxonomy): domain Eukaryota; kingdom Viridiplantae; phylum Streptophyta; class Magnoliopsida; order Asterales; family Asteraceae; genus Glebionis; species Glebionis coronaria. The sequence goes on along the minus strand of CM046875.1, from coordinate 550,724,805 downwards.
AGGTTCATAGTTTCTGATTTTGGTTCCACTAAACAGCAATTGCATGCTTAATTCTAGCTTAATTCTTCTTGCTGATCTGATCAAATGTGTTTAGATTGTTCTTGTATTGATATTGATGATTAGATAAACTTCTAGTTAGTTTGATACTTGTTTACTTGCTTATTTCTAGTTTCTGAATTCATTTCATCAGTTTCTTAGCTTGCTTGTGCATTTTGAGTAGTTGTCTGTTTTACTGCATAAAATTGGTTCAATTTCACTCCATTTTGTTCATAAAGTTTGAGTAGTTATCAGTTAAAAACCAGTTCAACCAATTGCTTAATTTTCTTTCACAAAATTTGTTAAAGTTCATTAACTAGTGTTTGGATTAGCTGTCACATTGTAGTTTAAGTGTTGTTAATTGGATAAACATTGCTCATTTACTTTCATTTAGTCATTGTAAACAAGTTTTGGTAGTTTTAAAGTCAATATAAAGGTCAAAAAGGCAATTGTTTGTGAAAAAGTATGGGTCAGTTTTTGCTTTAACAAGTTCATAAAAAGTAGCTGATTTCAATTGCTTGGCATTTGCTCAATTCTTGATGAAATTGATTCAAACCAGTTCATACTGGTCCATTAACATCTGAATATTGAGTGCTTATTAGGAAATTACACAGTTTAACAACTCAAGAGAGAAATAAGTTTTTTCATAAGCTGCTGAGCAAATGAAAGTTTCTGTAAACCAAGTGCTTACTAATTTCTCATTCTAGCAATTCCACTTCATAAACCTTGAAATTTTATTTCATATTCTTGTTTAGAAAGTGTTCTTGAGTAGATCTGGAGGTTTTCAGCTTTTTCAAAATTTTGGTCAACTTTGGTCAACTTTGGTCAATCAGCTTTTTAATTGTAACACCCCATTTTGATAATGGAATGCCACGCGTAATTATGGCGTGTCATCAAAGCATACAAGGAAAAATGTCTAAACATTACATGACCATAAAAGGAAAATACCGGAATCAAACATCGGTAGTCTAAAAGTAAAGCTCATCACACACAAACATAAGTACTGTAAAGGAAAGGACTAAACAATGTCCATAGCAAGAGTATCAAAGTAAAGATAATGCATAAAGTAAAGAAAGGTTAGAAAGCTTCCAGTCCATATGCACGTACGCTTAAAGTCTACGAGCGTCCCTGAGTACCTGCCGTTTTGGGAACATAGAAAAGCAAAACGACTGAGCAATACGCTCAGTGCACGGATGTACAATAAAGCATGAATAGGATAAGCGTATAACATATAACAGCGGAAGAAACTAAGTCCCGAGTAACCTCGTTAAGTCTTGGTAAAACTGGTTTTATAGTTTGAAAAGCCTTATTATCTTATAAAAACTGTTTAGCATGTTCTACCATTAGCCAATATAGGTCATGAAAATCCACCGTGCATGAATACTTGGAGGGGTGACCTTATCATGCAAATAAGAGGGGCTGCCTCTAATTTAATATACTAGTTTGGGTAGGAGGGATCAGCTCCTTGTGAAGGATGCAAGGCAAACACCACATTCACACTAAGTAATCTGCTGAAAACATGTAACTAGGATGCACCCATACGCCCCACATGATAAATATAATAATATGGCCAAAAGCTGAAGGGACACCACGAGCAATCACTCCGTCGTGGTGAAGTCATAACATCAGTGCCTCTAATGTTATGGTTATGGTACCTCCATAACTAGGTGAAACTGGTCATGCATGTATATGGCTATAGGTATTCTAAATTAAACATAAGCAAGTCAAACATATAAGCTTTTACTACGGGAAAACATTTGGCTGCATACGGGGAAATCCTAATAAGGAAAGAATGTCCATACTGAAAGGACGAGAATCCGTACCTTATGTCCAGTGAACGAAGAAGATGAACTGAGGAGAATCCTATCGGTATTACTAATGCTACATAAATACGTACATGAATAAGTATCTGCTAACTAAATACATAACTGGTTTTATGTCATGTCTTAGCTTATATTATACGTTCATATCATGTTTTATTGTTTTAAGCCTTAAACTGTGTTTATCTTATATTCTGTCTATTCTGATTAAGTATTTCTGGTATTTCATGTATTATTATACTTACTGTGTAATAATAAGTAACTTTCCAAAAATAGCAGGTTTCCTAAAATAGAAAGTTTCCAAAAATAGAAAGTTTTCAAAAATAGAAAGTTACCAAAAATAGAAAGTTTCCAAAAATAGAAAGTTTCTAAAAATAGAAAGTTTCCAAAAATAGAAAGTTTCCAAAAATAGAATTACTGCTTAAAATAGATAAGTTTCTAAAAATAAAAAGTTTCCATAAATAGATTAGCTGCCTTAATTAAATAAGTTTCTAAAAATAGAAAGTTTCCATAAATAGATTAGCTGCCTGAATTAAAGAAGTTTCTAAAAATAGAAAGTTTCCATAAATAGATTAACTGCCTTAATTAATAAGTTTCTAAAAATAGAAAGTTTCCATAACTAGATATAAGCTGGTTAAATAAGCTAAGCATATAAGCGTAAGTGTTTTTCTGATTATTTTCTAAGCCATAATGATATAATGTATAGTTTATTAATTATTTCATGTAATTTAAATAAACTATAGGTTAAAAATATTTAATTAAAGTATATCATGTTTTTAATTAAATAAAGTTAAATATTTAGGTTAAAACATGTATTATTATTTATTAATAATATAACCTAAGTCATATTAATTAATTAATTATAACCATGGTTTTTAAATAATTAATTAATTATAAGTCTAAAAATATAAAATACTTAGGTTAATAATTTCATGATCTAATAATTAAATTATAACCTAAGTCATGTTTATTAAATTAATCATGTCATATTTATTAATCTAATTTTAACATATGATTAAAAAAATGATCTTAACATACACCGTGAACCGGATCTTGACTAGAAACCATGAACCGGACATGAAATCGACACCATACCCCGAACCACTTCGGGGTTCCCTTTGTTTTGCTGCTGCCGTGGGACCCACACCACCCAACCGGGACCATATGGTCTCGGTGGTGGTTTAGTAGCCAAACCGAGGCCCCCCTTGGGGTTCGGTTTAGGCGCCGACCAACAAACACCCCTAAAAACATCCCTTTTTGATTCACCCAATAACCATTTACATGTTTAATCTATGTTTTTAATTAGGTTTTAAAAACATCATGTTCTTAAATAATTATTAGATCAAATCAAAAAGAAAAAAAGAAAAAAAGAATATACCGAATGCGTGGATCTAACGAGGATGAACACACACGAACACACGTACAATATTCAAGATCAAAAATCAACGAACACCCCCTTTTCTTGTGTTGATAGCGGCGGCCAAAGAGGGAGAAGGAGAAAGGAGACAACTTTTAGGTTTTTAATTTTTCTATAAAGTGAAAAAGTGAAAACTAGTTTTACCTTAACCCCCTTTTCATTGTAAAAATTGATGGGCTTGGCCCATGGTGTTGGTGTAGCCGCGGGTAGGGGGCCCCACATGGGGTACCCGTACCGTTTTCCGTGTCTCGTTGTTTAAGTGTTCGTTCGTGTTTATTTGTGTTCGTATTTAATGTGTTCTCGTTAAATATTTACCGTGACCTAATATATTTATTCACGCTCGTAATAAATATATATACGTAATTAATATTAGTTTGTGATTTAATTACGTTCATGATTTTATGATCGCATGTTCGTGATTAATTATTGTCAAATAATTATTGCGTGTGCGTGCGTAATAAATACTTATCGTGTTCTAACACGTACATAATACTTAAAATCCTAACATGTAAACGTAATTATGCTATAATAGTAAAATTTTAATCTAGTACGTACGATCTTAAGGGTACTATTCATGGTAAAAGCATGCGGGTTTTACAACTCTTCCCCCCCTAAAAAGAATAATTCGTCCCCGAATTATAGATAAAGTAAACTGAAAAAGAAGAACATACCCGAATTCAAAATATGAAATGAGGGTAAGAAGCCCGGATAGACTCCTCTGTTTCCCAAGTGGCTTCCCGCTCAGTATGATCCCTCCATAGGATTTTTACGAATGGAATCGTCTTCCTTCTCATGACTCGTTCTTGTCTGTCAAGAACTCGTTAGGGTTCTTCTATAAAAGTGAGATCTTCACGTATCTGTTCCAGTGGATACTGAACCATGTGAAGGGGATGATACTGGTACCCTCTGAGTAAGGACACATGAAACACATTGTGCACATGCGAAAGCTGCGGAGGTAACGCCAACCGGTAAGATACTTCACCGACTCGTTCAATGATATCAAACGGTCCGATGAAACGAGGACTGAGCTTTCCTTTAATCCCGAAGCGTCTAACACCACGTGCCGGCGAAACCTTAAGGAAGACGTGATCTCCTACATTAAAATGTATGTCCCTACGATGCTTATCGGCGTAACTCTTCTGACGTGACCGTGCTTCATGAAGTTTCTGCTTAGCAACTGCGATCTTTTCATTGGTCAACTCTATGATTTCTGGTCCTTCAAGTGTTCGCTCGCCAACCTGATCCCAGCAGATTGGGGCGCGACACTTCCTGCCATACAACATCTCGAAAGGAGCACACTTGATACTTGGGTGCCAACTGTTGTTGTATGCAAACTCCACCAAACAGATGTAATCGTCCCAATCACCCGTCCATTCCAACGCACATGACCTCAACATGTCTTCCAATGTCTGAATCGTTCGCTCTGACTGTCCGTCCGTTTGAGGATGAAAAGCCGTGCTAAGCTTAAGTTGTGTACCCCAAGCTTTCTGCAGACTCTTCCAAAATCGCGAAGTGAAACGAGGATCTCTGTCTGAGACGATGCTGGATGGAGCACCGTGGAGTCTCATGATCTCTCTTCTATACGTATCGGCGAGTTTACTTACCGGATCTTCCTTGTGGATCGGTAAGAAATGAGCTGATTTGGTAAGTCGATCTATGATAACCCAAATTGCATCGTGCTTCCTCTTGGTAGGTGGAAGACCAGCAACAAAATCCATGGTGATTTTGTCCCACTTCCACTCTGGAATATCTAACGGTTGAAGGAGACCGGCAGATCGCCGATGCTCGATCTTAACCTGCTGGCAGGTAAGACATTTGGAGACGTAAGTGGCCACATCCTGTTTCATATCACTCCACCAAAAGTGTTGCTTGATGTCATGGTACATCTTAGTCAAACCAGGATGTATAGAGAATGGGGAGCTATGAGCTTCAGCTAACAAGGCTTCCCGGAGTTCTTGGTCATCAGGAACACAAAGTCTCGTGCCCTGCCATACGATACCATCTGCATCTACTCTGAATTCCGTCTGTTTCTCCAAATTCTATACTATCGCCCAGATTTCTCCATCGTCTTTCCGAGCTTCCTTGATCTTAGAGAGTAACTCGGGTTCTACTCTAAGATTAGCCCAGTAACCGTGCTGTCCACGTACCATGATCTTGATGTCTAGCCGCTCCAAGTCTCTTATGATTCCCTCCTCAATTTTAATACCGTTGATCATTCCGGACTTCCTGCTAAGAGCATCTGCTACTACATTTGCCTTTCCGGGATGATACTGTAGATTAATGTCATAATCCTTCAACAGCTCTAACCATCTCCTCTGCCTCATGTTCAATTCACGTTGAGTGAAGATATACTTCAAGCTCTTGTGGTCCGTGAAAATGTCACATGATTCTCCATACAAGTAGTGCCTCCATATCTTCAATGCAAACACGACTGCAGCAAGTTCCAAGTCATGCGTGGGGTAATTTTCTTCATAAGGCTTAAGCTGCCGTGAAGCGTACGCGATCACTTTCCCATGTTGCATGAGAACACAGCCAAGTCCCTTCCCCTATGCATCACTGTAGATTTAAAATCCACCCATACCAGATGGGAGAGTAAGAATAGGTGCAGATACTAGCTTCTGCTTCAGGTCTTCAAAGCTCTTCTCTCGTTCTTCAGTCCAGACGAATTTCTCCCCTTTCCGCATCAGTTTGGTCAATGGTAGTGCTAAGCGGGAAAAGTTCTCCACGAACCTACGGTAATAGCCAGCTAAGCCTAAGAAACTGCGGACTTCTGTCCCTGATGTCGGCCTCGGCCACTTAGTAATGGCCTCAACCTTCGCTGGATCCATAGTGATTCCTTCTGCTGATACAATGTGACCTAAGAATGCCACCTTGTCTAACCAGAACTCACACTTGGAGAATTTAGCATACATCTGCTTCTGGCGAAGAATCTGTAGTACTGTACGAAGATGGTCTTCGTGTTCCTCCTTGGACTTTGAGAAAATCAGGATGTCATCGATGAAGACAATGATGAACTTGTCCAGAAATTCATGGAAGATTCTGTTCATCAAGTCCATGAACACTGCTGGAGCATTTGTCAGGCCAAATGGCATAACTACAAACTCGTAGTGGCCATAGCGGGTACGAAAAGCAGTCTTGGCGATATCCTGCTTCTTAACCCGTAGCTGATGGTAGGCTGACCTAAGATCAATCTTGGAGAAGTGTTTGGCCCCTTGGAGTTGGTCAAACAGATCGTCTATACGTGGCAGTGGATACCTATTCCGGATAGTAATCTTGTTGAGCTCGCGATAGTCTATGCAAAGACGCATACTGCCATCCTTCTTCTTAACAAACAAGACCGGTGCGGCCCATGGAGATGCGCTCGGTCGAATGAAACCTCGTTCAAGAAGTTCTTGCAGTTGATCTTTCAGCTCCTTCAGCTCTATGGGAGCCATGCGATAAGGAGCCTTGGAGATTGGTTCAGCTCCTGGAATAAGCTCAATACTGAATTCCACTTCTCGTGCAGGTGGTATGCCCGGAAGTTCTGCTGGAAATACATCTTGAAATTCTGACACTATTGGTTGATCCTGAATTGATGGAGATTCAACATCCATGTCATGAACCGTAGCTAGATAACCCTCGCAGCCATGTGACAGTAGTGCACGCGCTTGCAGGGTAGATATGATTTGTACAGACCGTCCGGGTATGAACCCGTTATGAATGTACTCTGGTGCATTAACATCACCGAAGATAACTCGATATGAATGGCAGTCTATGGTAGCATGATGCTTGGATAACCAATCCATGCCCCAAATCATGTCAAAGTCATTCATGTCCAGCGGAAGTGCGTCAACAGGTCAAACCTTATCGTCAAATTCTAAGAGAAGACTCTTGTATACATGGGTGATTAATACAGAGTCCCTCAAAGGCGTGGAAATAGTAAGCCTATTCTCTAGTGGCATGGGGGAGCATCCTAATGTTCTTAGCATAAGCAGTAGAAATAACCGAGTGAGTAGCACCCGTATTCGAAAAGAACACATGCAGCTTGACCATACATATACAAGATTCCAGTGATGGTACCTGTAGACTTGTTGGCCTGGTCTCGAGATGACGTGTAGACACGCCCGGTGGTAGGAGGCGGCTTGGAATCAACATGTCCTGATGTACCCTCCATCTCGCCCTTACGGCAATCCTTCATGATATGGCCAGGAAGACCACACTTGAAGCATGCGTCAGTGTTACGGCGACATGTCCCTGGGTGCCTACGGTGGCAAGTAGAGCAAAGAGGATGATTAAATCCTCCAGCAGGTGCTCTGGCTGGCTGGGAACCTAATAAAACATTTTCCATAAAACATGATAATAGGGTACAAAAGACAATGCGGAAAATCTTAAGATTGAATACTAGTGATAGCTGGACGGCTAGGCTGTGAACCTCTCTGGTTCTGGTCCCTACCGTTTCCATGGTTCCTGGTAGAAGTTTTTGCTAAAGTGTCAGAATATGAGTTATAACATGAAATCATAAGAAAATTTCGTAAGCATTAGGACCTGCTGCTGTTGGAGTGTCCAGTGTTGTTACGGTAATTGTCATTACCGCCACGCCTATCCGTAGCAGAAGGTCGTTAGTCTGACCGTTTCCCTTGGGCTGATGAGGCTGCTGCTGAGTAGCTTGCTGAGACTGGTCCCCAGTTTTCTGCCTGGAAGATACATTTAAAGAGATGAATATTTGACATATAAGGAAAGAATACGAATAGATCACCGCTTGAATACGAATGTTTACCTCTTGTCGGGTCTCTCAGCTTCCCCGAACTCAGCTCTCTCCTGCAGCATCTCTAGCTTACGTGCTGCGTCGGCCACTTGTGCTACAGTGTTGAACGTAGCACACACCAGATTGTTTGCGACCGATGTGCGAAGATCCCACCTAAAGTGGTGTGCCTGCTCTTTAGGAGTACCTGCTGCCGCACCAAGGAAACCAGCTAAGCGAAGAAAGCACTGCATAAACTCGTTGCTATTCTCCCCAGCTCTCTGTCGGATCCCATGGTACTCTCTCTTGAACTTGTCTTGCTCAGCCTTGGGAAAGAACTGCTCCATCACCCTGTCCTTGAACTGAGCCCAAGTCAAACCAGCAACACACTCGTCACCACCCTCAGACTGCATCAACGCTAACCACCAATTTAGCACATCGCCTTCGAACCGATAGCATGCCAACCTCGCCTTGTATGCGGGGTCACAACCCATAGCATTGAAAATCTTCTCGATGTGAGCCAACCAGCTTTCAGCATCACTGGGGCTATCTGTTTTCTCAAAAGCTCGAGGACGGAGCTTGTTGAATCTCTCCAACCATACTGCTAATGTCACTAGAGGAGGAGGAGGTGCCTGATTATGCTGCTGATTATTGGCAGCTTGAACCTCAGCCCTGATGTCGTTCCTCAGTTGGGGAAGCAAAGCTTGCATTGCAGCTTGGATTGCAGCATTGAGCTGTTCCTGTTCGCGTGTGAGAACCATCTGACAGTATAACATAAAACATATGATTAAACAGATCAAAACATAAAATATATATACATGAAAAAAAAAATTAATACCAAAATTTCAAGAGAAAAATTTTATGCAAGAAAATTTTTGTGTAGGAATGCATGATGCAGTTTTATGAAACTTTTGTATGCTCGAGAGTGAACGCCTATGGTCAGTTCACCCAAAACAAAAGACATGGCGAGGGGACGCCTATGGGTCGGTCCCAAATTTAAAAGTTTCGATAAAACACATGCGACTAAATAGGGCCAGTCCTGTACCAACCATTACTTAGTCATAAACCTGCGACAATGACATGTATATGTATGCATAAAAATGATGAATGCATGAAAACGACTGTCAATTTTAGGAAGACCGTAGTGACTACCCACTAATCACAGGTCAAATTTTGAGAGCCTACAGGTCGAAGCCTTGGCTCTGATACCATAATTGTAACACCCTATTTTGATAATGAAATGTCACGCGTAATTATGACGTGTCATCAAAGCATACAAGGAAAAATGTCTAAACATTACATGACCTTAAAAGGAAAATACCGGAATCAAACATCGGTAGTCCAAAAGTAAAGCTCATCACACACAAACATAAGTACTGTAAAGGAAAGGACTAAACAATGTCCATAGCAAGAGTATCAAAGTAAAGATAATGCATAAAGTAAAGAAAGGCTAGAAAGCTTCCAGTCCATATGCACGTACGCTTAAAGTCTACGAGCGTCCCTGAGTACCTGCCGTTTTGGGAACATAGAAAAGGAAAACGGCTGAGCAATACGCTCAGTGCACGCATGTACAATAAAGCATGAATAGGATAAGCATATAACATATAACAGCGGAAGAAACTAAGTCCCGAGTAACCTGGTTAAGTCTTGGTAAAACTGGTTTTATAGTTTGAAAAGCCTTATGTTTATCTTATAAAAACTATTTAGCATGTTCTACCATTAGCCAATATAGGTCATGAAAATCCACTGTGCATGAATACTTAGATGGGTGACCTCATCATGCAAATTAGAGGGGCTGCCTCTAATTTAATATACTGGTTTGGGTAGGAGGGATCAGCTCCTTGTGAAGGATGCAAGGCACACACCACATTCACACTGAGTAATCTGCTGAAAACATGTAACTAGGATGCACCCATACGCCCCACATGATAAATATAATAATATGGCCAAAAGCTGAAGGGACGCCACGAGTAATCACTCCGCCGTGGTGAAGTCATAACATCAGTGCCTCTAATGTAATGGTTATGGTACCTTCATAACTAGGTGAAACTGGTCATGCATGTATATGGCTATAGGTATTCTAAATTAAACATAAGCAAGTCAAACATATAAACTTATACTACGGGAAAACATTTGGCTGCATACGGGGAAATCCTAATAAGGAAAGAATGTCCATACTGAAAGGACGGGAATCCGTACCTTCTGTCCAGTGAACGAAGAAGATGAACTGAGGAGAATCCTACTTCGATATCACTAATGCTACATAAATACGTACATGAATAAGTATCTGCTTACTAAATACGTAACTGGTTTTATGTCATGTCTTAGCTTATTTTATACGTTCATATCATGTTTTATTGTTTTAAGCCTTAAACCGTGTTTATCTTATATTCTGATTAAGTATTTATGGTATTTCATGTATTATTATACTTACTGTGTAATAATAAGTAACTTTCCAAAAATAGCAGGTTTCCTAAAATAGAAAGTTTCCAAAAATAGAAAGTTTCCAAAAATAGAAAGTTACCAAAAATAAAAAGTTTCCAAAAATAGAAAGTTTCCAAAAATAGAAAGTTTCCAAAAATAGAATTACTGCTTAAAATAGATAAGTTTCTAAAAATAGAAAGTTTCCATAAATAGATTAGCTGCCTTAATTAAATAAGTTTCTAAAAATAGAAAGTTTCCATAAATAGATTAGCTGCCTGAATTAAATAAGTTTCTAAAAATAGAAAGTTTCCATAAATAGATTAACTGACTTAATTAATAAGTTTCTAAAAATAGAAAGTTTCCATAATTAGATATAAGCTGGTTAAATAAGCTAAGCATATAAGCCTAAGTGTTTTTCTGATTATTTTCTAAGCCATAATGATATAATGTATAGTTTATTAATTATTTCATGTAATTTAAATAAACTATAGGTTAAAAAATTTTAATTAAAGTATATCATGTTTTTAATTAAATAAAGTTAAATACTTAGGTTAATACATGTATTATTATTTATTAATAATATAACCTAAGTCATGTTAATTAATTAATTATAACCATGGTTTTTAAATAATTAATTAATTATAAGTCTAAAAATATAAAATACTTAGGTAAATAATTTCATGATCTAATAATTAAATTATAACCTAAGTCATGTTTATTAAATTAATCATGTCATATTTATTAATTTAATTTTAACATATGATTATAAAAAATGATCTTAACATACACCGTGAACCGGATCTTGACTAGAAACCATGAACCGAACATGAAATCGACACCATACCCCGAACCACTTTGGGGTTCCCTTTGTTTTGCTGCTGCCGTGGGACCCACACCACCCAACCGGGACCATATGGTCTTGGTGGTGGTTTAGTAGCCAAACCGAGGCCCCCCTTGGGGTTCGGTTTAGGCGCCAGCCAACAAACACCCCTAAAAACATCCTTTTTTTATTTACCCAATAACCATTTACATGTTTGATCTATGTTTTTAATTAGGTTTTAAAAACATCATGTTCTTAATTAAAAATTAGATCAAATCAAAAAGAAAAAAAAGAAAAAAAGAATATACTGAATGCGTGGATCTAACGAGGATGAACACACACGAACACACGTACAATATTCAAGATCAAAAATCAACGAACACCCCCTTTTCTTGTGTTGATAGCGGCGACCAAAGAGGGAGAAGGAGAAACGAGACAACTTTTAGGTTTAATTTTTCTTCTGTAAAGTGAAAAAGTAAAAACTAGTTTTACCTTAACCCCCTTTTCATTGTAAAAATTGATGGGCTTGGCCCATGGTGTTGGTGTAGCCGCGGGTAGGGGGCCCCACATGGGGTACCCGTACCGTTTTCCGTGTCTCGTTGTTTAAGTGTTCGTTCGTGTTTATTTGTGTTCGTATTTAATGTGTTCTCGTTAAATATTTACCGTGACCTAATATATTTATTCACGCTCGTAATAAATATATATGAGTAATTAATATTAGTTCGTGATTTAATTACGTTCATGATTTCATGATCGCATGTTCGTGATTATTATTGTCAAATAATTATTGCGTGTTCGTGCGTAATAAATACTTATCGTGTTCTAACACGTACGTAATACTTAAAAACCTAACATGTAAACGTAATTATGCTATAATAGGAAAGTTTTAATCTAGTACGTACGATCTTAAGGGTACTATTCATGGTAAAAGCATGCGGGTTATACAGTTTAACAATTCAAGAGAGAAATAAGCTTTTTCATAAGCTGCTGAGCTAATGAAAGTTTCTGTAAACCAAGTGCTTACTGATTTCTCATTCTAGCAAATCCACTTCATAAACCTTGCAATTTTATTTCATATTCTTGTTTAGAAAGTGTTCTTGAGTAGATCTGGAGGTTTTCAGCTTTTTCAAAATTTTGGTCAACTTTGGTCAATAAGCTAGTTTCAGCTTATTCTCAATTTCCAACTTCATTACTGGATCATTTTTCTTAAAAGAAGACATTCCAGACTCTCCTTGAGTTGTTTAACAAGATTCAGCTCAAAAATCCGTTTGTGCAAGTCTAGCTTATTAGATAGCTTAATAGTGGCTTATCATAGTTGGCTTATTTGAGTTTTACTGAATTTCAAGCTTATTCCTTTTACAAGCCTAAGTGAATTTGAGTTTTAAGCACTTTAAAATTTGTTTGAACTTATTTGATGCATTCTAGAGCTTAAACGAGCTTAATCTTCCAACTAGCCCGTTTTTTGATAAAAGTTTACTTTTATTTGCACTTTGGTCCTCAAAGTTTGGAACTGATTGAATTGTTAGCTAATCTTTCATAAATTTAGGGTTTGCATTGTTTAAGTCCTTAATTTTTCAATACTTGTCAAATTCAGTTAGTAGTTTTAAAATTAGTTACATTTTGGTTAGTAGTTAGTTACAATTTGCATAGTTAGTCCTCATAGTTTCTGATTTTTACATTTCAAGCATTATAGTTTCAATCACTTACATTTTTTGCACTTTAATTCCATAGATTTACATTTTTGTCCTTATTTGAATAAAAACTTGGTAATTGCTAATTGTTTTACGGATACGTAGTTAATATTTTTCACATTTTTACTTGATTGCTCAAATAGACATAGAAAATCCAAATAACCCTATCAACCAAAAACGATCATAAACCCGATTTTGTTAGGACTTTCAATTGGTTAAGAATCGAGAGAAACAAACTTCAAGATACACAATTTCAAATGGCGCCGCTGCCGATTCTTTGACTTTACGAGAGACTATCTATTGACGGTTTTCATTGGCTTTTGGGATCCGTTCACCTAGTGAACATTATTTTTACGTATCATAAATAAAAAACAATAAAAAAATAAAAAATATAAAAATATAAAAACTAAAAAATAACAAAAACAATTCTTTTCCTAAAGAATTGACCAAACAAATTAAAAAAATCCAAAAAGCAATCTTTTTCGTAAGAGATTGCACCCAAAGATATATATTATTGGATTCCCTCGGTTTTTATGTACATATAGTATTTTCTCTAAAAAACCCCATAAATACAAAAATATTTTCTATATATTATTATAAGTAAATACGTATACGTATAAGAACAATCAATACACATATTCTCCATAAGTATTGCCAAGGCAATACACCGTGTTGAGGGGCGTTCCGGTCCTTGACACGCGTATCGATCAAACTCAATAAAGCATGAATAGATAAATACTTCCAATAAGCAATAATTCGAAGAATACAAACTACAAAGTGAATAGAAAGGCGATGTGCTATAAAATTCCATCTAAGGGTCAATAGGTACTTAAGTGCTTCGCGCCACCTAACCCCCCATTCACTAGTGAGTATTCTAAGAAGGAAGGCTTCAATGGGGGTCTTGCACCCAAGTAGTACATACGTATATTATACTTTCTTGTGGATATTTCATAATGAACTCGAAGAGGATAATCCTTTTCTCTTCAAAGTCACACGAGAGCTTCTCTCTCATTCCTCGTATTGAGTTGCATGCTCACTCGCGGGCGTGCACAAATACCGATTGGTGTACAACCCCTTCCTCCAAAAAGGAAGAAAAAGAGAATGAGTAGGAACACCACCATCCATCAAGCCGATCCCGAAAATCGTGCTTTGATCCACACACAACAAGAAGCCATGGCCGGAGTTGATACTCGACCTTTGATGGAGCACTTGCAATCCAATGTGCAAGGATATGCCGATGCTATCAAGATACTCGATATTCCCGCAAACACATTTGAGCTAAAAACATCCATGATTAACTTGGTTTCAAATACACCATTTTATGGGAACAAGAATGATAATCCACATGATCACCTTAAGAAATTTCTTGCTCTTTGCAACACCATTAAGTACAATGGAGTTCCCCATGATGCCATTAAGTTGATATTGGTGCTATTTTCATTAGAGGGTCCGGCTAAGCATTGGTTAGATACACAACCACCCGAGAGCATTACCACGTGGGATGGTTTCACTAAGAAGTTTTTGAACAAGTTCTTTCCCCCATCTAAGACCACGACTTTGAGGAATTTAATTATAGTCTTTCAACAAAAACCTAGTCAAACATTTAGTGATGCTTGGGAGGAGTATAGAGAGTTATTGAGGAGATGCCCTAACCATGGATTGGATGAAGTTCACCAAATAAATACTTTCTACAATGGCCTTAAACCTCATCACCAAGACTCACTCAATGCTTCCGCGGGAGGAAATATTCTTCTTAAATCCATTCAAGAAGCTTGGGATATTATTGAGACCAAAGAAATGGTACAAACAAACACTCAATTTGAAGAAAGGGTTCATGTTATCCAAAACAATTCTCAAACACCTTGTGATAACCAATTCCTCAAGAGTCACCAAGAGATACTCCAAAAGATAGATAGGGATCATGATATGAATCTTAAGGCAAATCAAGAATTGATCCAAGCTATTAAGGGCCTTTCATTGAACAATTCCACCAATGATGTGCATGCTATTACCCTTTCATGTGAGACTTGTGGAGGTCCTCATTCCTATCAACAATGTGATAAGGTGCAAGGTTATCAAGGGGAGTGTTATGCTTATCAAGAAGAACATCGTGAACATTTCAAGCCAAACATCAATCCAAACAACCTTTCTTACAAGTCTAAAAATTACCTTACTCCACCGGGATTCCCACCCCAACCACCCACCCAATTTCAACAAAATCCCCCTCAATTGTTACAAAGGAATCAAGGCCCACGACCACAATACCAAGGGAACAACTACAAGGCACCTAACAATTTTCTAAATCAAGGAAATAACTTTTATCCACCAAATCAAGGATTTAATCCACCACTCCCACCCTTCCCAAATCAAGGATACCCTCAAATCCCAAATCAAGGATACCCTCATCTTTAAAATCAAGGATATGGGCTACCAGAGACTCATGAGTATGTTGAGAGGAGAATTCGTGAAAGTGAAAAAATAATGAATGAGCAAATGAAACTCATATCGGAGGAGAAAACTAAGAGGCTTTTGATAGCATTTAATCAAAGACAACAAGGGGCTTTACCATCTAACACACAAACAAACCCAAGGAAAAGTGTCAATGCTATTATAACAAGAAGTGAAAAAACAACAAATGATCCTTCACCTCCTACACCTTCTATGGTTAAACCCACTTTGGTTCCTACATGTGATAAGCCTTCTATATCTAGTTCACCATCCTCAAGTTCTCCCATTTCTCCCATTTCTACACCTACTCATGAAAAAACCAACAAGGAAACTCCTTCTTCAACCACTCAACCACAACCAAAACCAAGTCTTCCGGATTAAGAAAGGACAAGCTTAAGAACAAGGATGATATACAAGTCTTAAACTTTTTGAGGATGTTCAAGCAACTTAACATAAATATCTCCTTTGCGGAAGCTTTAGCCAATATGCCTAAGTTTGCTAAGATGACCAAGGACTTACTTTCTAACAAAGAGAGATTGGTGGATTTGCCTAATGCTTCCTTAAATGAAAATTGCTCCGCGGTTTTGCTTATGAAGTTGCCTACTAAGCTTGGAGATCCGGGGAGGTTTTTGATTCCTTGCAATTTCCCGGGGGTGGAAAATTGCATGGCATTAGCGGATTTAGGTACAAGTATAAATCTCATGCCATTATCGGTTTGGAAGAAGCTTTCACTTCCCGAGCTCACTCCTACTAAGATGACTCTTGAGTTGGCCAACCGTACTATAGCTTATCCGGTGGGAATTGCGGAGGATGTTTTTGTTGGGGTTGATAGATTTACCTTTCCCGCGGATTTTGTGGTGGTTGATTATGATATGGATCCTAGAGTGCCTTTGATTGTTGGTAGGACATTTTTGAGAACGGGTCGAACTCTAATAGATGTGGCGGAGGGTGAACTTACAATGAGGGTAGGAGATGAGAGAGTTGTGTTTAACATGGGAAAGTTGTCAAAGAAGTCTAATGAGCCCGAAGCGGTAAAACATATTGATGTTGTGAATGAGGAATAACATCAAGATGAATCCTTGATGAAGTTTGTGGTGAATACTTTTATGAAGCTTGCTCAAGTGGAGATTATGATTTACCTCATGTTGAGACTATTGCTTCCATTACTTCATCCTTGGATTTTCATGAACCTCAAGAGCCTAACTTTAGTGATTTTGTGATCTATTCCAATCCTCTCTTTGAAACCTCATATGATAACCCACTTTTCCACAATGATGAAGATACCAATGAAGATTTTAGTGATGAAGAATCTATTTTTTGTGATACACCAATATATGATGACTATAGTGATGATGAGATTTCTACTTGTGACTCTCCATTTGTTGATGATCATACTTCCTTGGGTTTTAAGGAATCACCAATCTTTGATAGACCTATCTATGATGTTTATGGTGATGTGGAGGATTCTATCATGGATGAGAATGATGAGTTTTTAGAGGTGGATATACCTTTTGAGTATACTCTTGGATATCTTGATCAAGAGGGGGACATACGCTATCTAGAATATCTATTGCATGAAGATCCTTTACCTTCTTCTTTGTCCACCTCAACCCTTCCATGTGATAAAGGAAAACAAGCCATCATGGTTTCTTTTAAGAGCTTGTTGTTACCCATGCCTCCACAACCTTTATCTCACCATGTGACCTACAAGGGAGAATCTTCTAAGGAAACCAACACTTGTTGTTTTCCCATCAAGGAACGGATTTTTGATCCTGGCATAGAGCTTGCTAAACTATCTCAGTATCCGCCTGATGCAACAAAAGGAAAACTTGTGAAAGATTTGAGTGCATCACCTTATCACCTTGTGAAAAACATATGGGAAACCAATTTGAAAAACCACACCTCACCCTTTTCACCATTGCTTGGGAAGTTAGTTGTTGGATTATGTTATAAGTGGGATGGTAATTATGTATTTGATCCGGGGGGATATTTATGGAGTTTTGATCATTGAAAACTTGTTTTACCTCATCATGGAGATAATTCTTAAAAAGGGCAAAACTTTTCTACTCCATGATAGGTATTTGGCACTTTTAAGTGTGGGATGAGTCGAGCTAGAGACTCCTTAAATCAAGCTTGAATAACTAGGTTTAGAGGTTTTTAGATCTAGAGTGTTGTAGGTTAGAAATAAGGATAGCAAATTGATGAGAAGTACTGGGGAGACCTTCTTTTGTCTTCATGATGTTTGTAGGGTTGCTCACTCATCACGTGCTTTGGAGCTTATGGAGGAGGCCCTTGTATCCGGTTCACTTCGTTACTATTGTGATTTTTCATAGACACATTGTGCTTTAAAAATGAATTCACTATAGTTGATTTTTCCTTAACTTGGGTTAAGCAAAGTCTATTTATTGTCATAAGTGTAGGGGAAGTTTTTAATTTCCATGCTCTTAAACATTGAGGACAATGTTTAGCTTAAGTATAGGGGGTCTTCTATCGAAGTGACCTTACCTAGAACTTGTCATTGACTTTCATGATAACATGGAAAATTAATTTTTCAAACATTTTTCATATTTTTGATCTACTTTGGCCACCAAAAATATGCATTCATAATTTTTTGCATCAATCATTTTTCATTTGCATAACACATTTGCATTGTATATATTTCTTCTTTTGTTCTTTATGAAAAATTGAAAAAGAAAGAAAAATATAATAAGGACATGGTTTAACAAATTTAGACTTCTTTGACATATTAGGCCCGCCATGGATATTTTGACTCAACCCAAGTTTTCTTATCTTAGCATTCTCTAGCTAGTATCCTTAACCATGTAGTCCTTCATTGGTCTATTAGGCTAAGCATCCACCACTCTCATTATTTGAGATTTTTAATTTGTGGAGAATGGGAAATGATAGAGTTGAAGCAAGTATAAAAGGGCTAGACAAACTTCATGATAATTACTTGTGGCTAAACCCTTCTCTTCTTTATCTCTATTTTCTTCGCATGTATATATGTTAATAAATAATCAAGAACGGTTTTAATCGATTTGTAATCTCTTATGCATTTTTGACTAGTCATTCATGGTTGGTATAAGTACGTCTGAAGATTCTAAGTTATAACGTTTTATGTGTACTAGACTTATATGTCATGCTTAATACTTAGCGGGTGTTTTTCCTTTTATTCTTTTCAAATTTCTTTGTGAGGAATAAAGAAAAATAAGAGCGGCTTATGAAAAAAATGAGTGGCTAGAAAAAAAAAGAAAAGAAAAAAAAATAATTATACAAGACTCCCAAGAGGGGCAGTGAAGTGTTAATTATAATAACTATTAGATTCCAATATTACCTTGACGGGTTGCGGGGATTTAATAGTTGCTCCAATCCAATATTACCTTGACGGGTTGTGGGATTGAAGATCCAAAGTCTCAAAAATGCGGAGGATGTAAATTATTGCGTGAGTTTTATTTTTCTTTCCTTAGCGAGTGTGTAGCTACTTATTAATGCATGACATGAGGATTTTACACATAAGGCGAATGACTTATTACTCTTGAAACGGACTTATATTAATTGTGAGCGGTTTTTCAAGTAATGGATGAGAGGATTACTTAGGATTAAAACCGTGCTTCCTTATTTTTGGATTTTGCATTTCTTATACTTCACGCTTTAAATAATGACAAATTTGCCCAAAATCAATTTGCTCAAATAATAACCGGTTCCACATTTAATTGTCATGAATAAGTTGATGCACCTTTTTACTTGTGATTGCAATGATCCAATTTTTAAGCTTGGTATGGGGAAAGTGAAACTTGAGGGTGATAAGTATCCATGGTACCAAAGCCCTAATTTAAGTCATTGACTTCTTTATGAGTTTTTCCATCAAAGCCATTTCAAGAAAAATCCAAAAAGATATAAATAAAAGTGTTTCTTTTGCATTGCATTGTTCAAAAGCAAAATCATGCATCATGTAGAATAACATAGTGTAATAGCATTCCATTTTGGCCAAGGTAGGTTAATTATGAGGAGAATGTAAATTTGTGCTTTAAAATATAGCATTGCATGAGGTCATGGAAATGTTCAAGTGTAGGAGATTTGATATGAGCAAAAACTCATATCAATTAATCAACAAATCACCCTAAAACACAAGGAAAATACCTAACTTTTGTGCTATAAAGTGGAATTATGTGGTATGTTTTGTGTTGTGTATAAATAGGTAAGAAGGATACATTTTCAAGCAAACAAGAAGAAATCAAGCTTATTTAGATGAAAAAGACAAAGAAGAATCAAAGATGACAAGACTTTGAAGATAAGGGACCTATCTTGACAACACACCAAAGTTGAAGGACTCAAAGTGTAAATTTGCCAAAGTTAAGATAAAAGTCAAACATGGTCAACTCTTCTGTCAACCAAGTCAAAGGGTCAAACTTAACAAGAATGCAAGTGGAAGGACCAATTATGCCAAAGGAATGAAGTGTTAAGCTTTAACTTTGAATCTGCCAAAGTACAAGGGCTAAAGCTGCCATTTTTCAAAGTTATAAAAGTCTTAATCCGTGTGGAAGAGCTGCCAATAGGAATGCAAGGTTTACTAAACTTGGATCACCAGCATTGCTGCCACCTCACCAGCTTAATAAATGCGCCGAAAAGCAACAGTGAATCCCACTCACTTTATTTTCACCCAATCAGATCACGCCATGCAATAACTATATTATCCAAAATGGATAGCAATCCGTGTGACCAATTTTCACCCAACCAGATAAAGCCACATGGCACCTTCTTCCCCAAATGAACCCAGGAGCGAATTGGAGTTATACTGCATATCAGGAAAAACTTTAAACATGAAAGTTGCTTATTTTTGAAGGACGAATTCAACCCACGTGCTTAATTACCTTGAAAATCAACCAAGAAGAAAAGCCCAATTCCAAGTTCATAACGGCTATTTCCAATTGACAGATTGAGGACACTTGGCAGCAATTAATTGGTTGGGACACATCATCAGCTTCAACTACTTCTCACATTTTGTCTATAAATAGGGAATAGCCCCCTCATTTGTAAATGTAGCTTAAGTGTGAAATTTTCACACACTTTCCTTTTCTCTCCCAATCATAGCTAGTAGTTTGTTAGTATAACGACCTCAAGAGTGTAACAAGCTCTTGAGTTAGTTATAGTAGTTGTAACCTCCTTACCAGCATTTGTAACTAACTTTCACATTCAAGCAATAAAATCTCCTTCCTTTTCCTTCAATCTCCTATTCATTACCTGCATAACTGTTACTCTTGTGTTATTATGAGTTGCTTGTGATAACCTTTGATCATAAGGAGCTCTTGTTGAAGACTTGTTGCTGTTCATAACTGTTCTGTTCATCTAGTAGCTATTATTGTTGATTTTGAAGCAGAATTGAGTATAAATGGTGATGATGATGATTGTAGCTGTTGATTAGTGGTAAATAGTGTTAAGGTGGTGGTTTAACACTATCTAGGAGGCTCAACGCCTACCTACTCCATCAGTGGAGGCTTATGCTAAAAGGTTTCATAGTTTCTGATTTTGGTTCCACTAAACAGCAATTGCATGCTTAATTCTAGCTTAATTCTTCTTGCTGATCTGATCAAATGTGTTTAGCTTGTTCTTGTATTGATATTGATGATTAGATAAACTTCTAGTTAGTTTGATACTTGTTTACTTGCTTATTTCTAGTTTCTGAATTCATTTCATCAGTTTCTTAGCTTGCTTGTGCATTTTGAGTAGTTGTCTGTTTTACTGCATAAAATTGGTTCAATTTCACTTCATTTTGTTCATAAAGTTGGAGTAGTTATCAGTTAAAAATCAGTTCAACCAATTGCTTAATTTTCTTTCACAAAATTTGTTAAAGTTCATTAACTAGTGTTTGGATTAGCTGTCACATTGTAGTTTAAGTGTTGTTAATTGGATAAACATTGCTCATTTACTTTCATTTAGTCATTGTAAACAGGTTTTGGTAGTTTTAAAGTCAATATAAAGGTCAAAAAGGCAATTGGTTGTGAAAAAGTATGGGTCAGTTTTTGCTTTAACAAGTTCATAAAAAGTAGCTGATTTCAATTGCTTGGCATTTACTCAATTCTTGATGAAATTGATTCAAACCAGTTCATACTTGTCCATTAACATCTGAATATTGAGTGCTTATAAGGAAATTACACAGTTTAACAATTCAAGAGAGAAATAAGCTTTTTCATAAGCTGCTGAGCAAATGAAAGTTTCTGTAAACCAAGTGCTTACTGATTTCTCATTCTAGCAATTCCACTTCATAAACCTTGCAATTTTATTTCATATTCTTGTTTAGAAAGTGTTCTTGAGTAGATCTGGAGGTTTTCAGCTTTTTCAAAATTTTGGTCAACTTTGGTCAATAAGCTAGTTTCAGCTTATTCTCAATTTCCAGCTTCATTACTGGATCATTTTTCTTAAAAGAAGACATTCCAAACTCTCCTTGAGTTGTTTAACAAGATTCAGCTCAAAAATCTGTTTGTGCAAGTCTA
Organism: Glebionis coronaria; assembly: GCA_025667525.1. Lineage (NCBI taxonomy): Eukaryota > Viridiplantae > Streptophyta > Magnoliopsida > Asterales > Asteraceae > Glebionis > Glebionis coronaria. The sequence continues at coordinate 550,702,938 of CM046875.1, read as the reverse complement.
GCTTATTAGATAGCTTATTAGTGGCTTATCATAGTTGGCTTATTTGAGTTTTACTGAATTTCAAGCTTATTCCTTTTACCAGCCTAAGTGAATTTGAGTTTTAAGCAGTTTAAAATTTGTTTGAACTTATTTGATGCATTCTAGAGCTTAAACGAGCTTAATCTTCCAACTAGCCCGTTTTTGATAAAAGTTTACTTTTATTTGCACTTTGGTCCTCAAATTTGGAACTGATTGAATTGTTAGCTAATCTTTCATAAATTTAGGGTTTGCATTGTTTAAGTCCTTAATTTTCCAATACTTGTCAAATTCAGTTAGTAGTTTTAAAATTAGTTACATTTTGGTTAGTAGTTAGTTAAAATTTGCATAGTTAGTCCTCATAGTTTCTGATTTTTACATTTCAAGCATTATAGTTTCAATCATTTACATTTTTAGCACTCTAAAATTCCATAGATTTACATTTTGTCCTTATTTGAATAAATACTTGGTAATTGCTAATTGTTTTACGGATACGTAGTTAATATTTTTCACATTTTTACTTGATTGCTCAAATAGACATAGAAAATCCAAATAACCCTATCAACAAAAAACGATCATAAACCCGATTTTGTTAGGACTTTAAATTGGTTAAGAATCGAGAGAAACGAACTTCAAGATACACAATTTCAGGGATTGATCCTAATTTTTGTACACACAAAATCCTTATGGAGGATGATTACAAACCCGCCATCCAAAACCAAAGAAAGGTTAACCCAAAAATCCATGAAGTGATCAAAAAGGAAGTTATCAAACTCCTTGATGCGGGTATGATGTACCCAATTTCCGACTCACCATGGGTTAACCCGGTGCATTGTGTGCCTAAAAAGGGTGGAATCACTGTTGTTCCAAACGAAAATAATGAGTTGATTCCCACTAGACTTGTCGCGGGTTGGAGAGTTTGTATTGATTATAGGAAGCTTAATGATGCCACTAGGAAAGACCATTTCTCATTACCTTTCATGGACCAAATGCTTGAACGCTTAGCGGGAAATGAATACTATTGCTTTCTAGATGGATTTTCGGGTTATTTCCAAATACCCATTGATCCAAAAGATCAAGAAAAGACCACATTCACTTGTCCCTATGGCACATTTGCTTACAAGAGAATGCCTTTTGGCTTGTGCAATGCCACAGGGACATTTCAAAGGTGTATGATGGCAATCTTTCATGACATGATAGAGCACACAATGGAAGTGTTTATGGATGATTTCTCAGTTTTTGGAGATTCATTCACTTCTTGTCTCTCCCATTTAGAACGTATGCTAAAAAGGTGTGAAGAAACACGTCTTGTTCTAAATTGGGAGAAGTGCCATTTCATGGTCAAAGAAGGGATAGTTTTGGGGCATAAGATATCTAACAAAGGTTTAGAAGTGGATCGTGTTAAAATAGATGTTATTGCCAAACTTCCCCCACCTACCACAGTGAAAGGAGTTAGGAGCTTTTTGGGACATGCGGGTTTCTATACACGTTTTATCCAAGACTTTTCGAAAATAGCTAGACCCATGACCCACCTCTTAGAAAAAGAGGCTCCTTTCGTATTCACACAAGAGTGTTTAGAGTATTTAGAGATCTTTAAAGAAAAATTAACTAAGGCTCCAGTTTTGGTTTCACCAAATTGGGATTTGACTTTTAAACTCATGTGTGATGCTAGTGATTATGTCGTGGGATCCGTTTTGGGGCAAAGAGTTAATAAGCATTTTCAACCTATACACTATGCTAGTAAGACAATGACGGGTGCTCAATTGCATTACACTACCACGGAAAAAGAATTGCTAGCCATTCTATATGCTTTTGAGAAATTTAGACCCTATCTTGTGCTTTCGAAGACCATAGTGTATACGGCCCATTCCACTCTCAAATACCTTATGACAAAGCAAGATGCAGATCATTGAGATGGGTTTTGTTGCTTCAAGAGTTTTCCATAGAAATTCGTGATAAGAAAGGAGCTGAGAATTTAGCGGCGGATCATTTGAGTAGACTTGAGCATCCTTTTCAAGGAGAATTACCTCATAATGAAATCAATGAATCCTTTCCACTTGAGGAACTCATGTCTATCTCTCCCCAAGAGGATGCCACCCCTTGGTTTGCGGATATTACAAACTATCTTGTGGGTGATGTGCTTATTGAGGGTCTTACTTCCCAACAAAAGAAAAAGTTTCTCAAGGAAGCTAAATACTACTTTTGGGATGACCCTTACCTCTTTAGGCAATGTGCGGACCAAATCATAAGACGTTGTGTGGATGAGCCCGAAGCATTTAAGATCTTAGAAGCTTGCCATAAGGGACCCACGGGGGACCATTTTGGGCCTAACTACACGGCTAAAAAGTCTTTGATTCGGGTTACTATTGGCCTTCCATTTACAAAGATGCCCAAGAAATGGTGAAATATTGATATGTTTGTCAAAGACAAGGAAAAATTAATCAAAGAGATGAGATGCCACAAAATTTCATACAAGAATGTGAGATATTTGATGTATGGGGCATAGATTTTACGGGACCTTTTCCATCGTCAAAAGGGAATAAGTACATATTCGTAGCGGTGGATTATGTTTCTAAGTGGGTTGAGGCCAAAGCCTTGCCTACTAATGGGATCGAGTTGTAGTAAAGTTCTTGAAGCAATTATTTGCTAGATTTGGTGTACCTCGTGCCATCATAAGTGATCGTGGGACTCATTTTTGTAATGATCAATTTACAAGAGTCATGAAGAAGTATGGTGTTAACCATAGACTTTCTACCGCATATCACCCTCAAACCAATAGGCAAACCGAGGTCACAAATCATGGTTTAAAGAGGATTTTAGAACGTACGGTGGGAGAGCATCGAGCTTCTTGGTCGGATAAGCTTGATGATGCTTTATGGGCTTTTAGAACTGCTTTTAAGACACTAATAGGTTGTGCACCTTATAGACTTGTTTATGGAAAAGCATGCCGCCTCCCATTCGAGTTAGAACATAAGGCTTCATGGGCTCTTAAATGGGCTAGCTTTGATCTAAACCAAGCCGGTTCACATAGGAAAAACCAACTTAATGAGATGAATGAGCTTAGAACCGATGCCTATGAAAACTCATTTCTTTATAAAGAAAAGACTAAGCAATTGCATGATGATAAGATTAAGAACCGTGAGTTCAAAGTTGGAGAGTCACTTTTACTCTTTAACTCACGGTTGAAACTTTTTGCGAGCAAGCTTAAGTCACGATGGTCCGGTCCATTCACTATTGCTCAAGTCTTTCCATATGGGACTATTGAGTTGTCTCAACCAAATGGCCCAAATTTCAAAGTGAATGGTCATCGTGTCAAGCATTACTTTGGGGAGGACATTTCTGTTGAAATGGTCCAAGAGATCCCCATTTTCCCCATGAATTAATTCATTGTGGGAAGAGTAGAGCTAGAGACTCCTTAAATCAAGCTTGAATAACTAGGATTAGATCATTTAGACTAGAGTGTGGTAGGATAGGAATAAGAGGGCATATAGTTGAGATTAAGTATAAGGGGTGCCTATCTTTTGTCTTCTTGGTGTTTGTAGGGTTGCTTTCTCTCATTGCATGCATTGGAGCTTATGGAAGAGGCCCTCGTATCGGGTTCACTTTGTTACTTTTGTGATTCAAAATTGACTCTTAATAATGTCTAAAATGAATTCACTTTAGTAGACCTTTCCTTAGCTTGGGTTAAGCAAAGTTATTGATAAGTGTGAAGACACTCATCAATTATGATCCAGAAACCACTAAAAACACATTCAAATACATTATAGTTAACTAAAAAATATCAGAATTACGTGGGTATTTGTGTTTCATGTGTTTTCAGGTAAAAAGATGCATTTTGGAGCAAATACGCGTTTTCAAGGATTTATTTGACAAAAAGACGAAGAAAAAGACGAAGGAGCTTTCAAGGACCAATCATGTCAAAATTACCAAGAAGGAGGACTTAAGTTGCAACTTTCAAAAGATGAAGGATGAAAAAGAAATTGATTTAAAAATTTATATAACTTTTGAAAAAAAATACAAAGAGAAAGGACCAAAAAGAAAACAAATGGAAAGTTTATTATTTACTTGGTCATAGCTTTCTCATTCACAGTCAAACACAACACACGTTTTTTCTACATTCGATGAGAGAGAAAGAGTCAGATAGACAAAAGCGTTCCATACTTTCTTCTTCACCACCACATACCTGCATGTCTGAAAAGAGGAAGATACACGAGTATTCATACAAAGATCAAAACTACAAAAATGTTCCTCTCTTTCTCCTCTACAAGGAGATATTCATCAATTAGATCAAGAGTGACAGAAGAAGAAATGCCTAAATCGGATGAAGAACCCTAACAAGTTCAACCTCATATTTTCCACGTGCCACAACCTAATTGGACAAGACACGTCACTTCCTCTCTTCGATGGCTATAAATACTGAAGGAAGACCCTCACTTTTAGGGGGTTAGCTTAGATGTAGAAAAACAGAGTTAGTTAGACTAGTTAGGAGTAGTAAAAACTCAGTTTTCACAAAGTTACTTCATCTTGTTAGAATTCGGTTTAGAATCTGTTATATTTCAGTTACATATTTCTGTTAATTTTGTATCAATTTTCTGCCATTAATGAGATAATTAGCTTTCACATCTTCTACTTCTATACACGTGCCATTAATCGTTTTTTCTTGTTATTACTGATTGCGTTGTTCCTCCATTAGATTAATGTTTTACATGATACTTTTTGTTTTTAATTCTTCATTTTTTACATTTCAGTCAGGAGTGATTATTAGTCCCGAATCTTGAGCCTTTGGTCTAGCTCTGTTTGGAGTGATAATAGCCTATCGCTATTTGAGATTATATTGGCCTGTTGATTTAGAGTATAAGATTGGCTTTTCTGATAATTCATAAGCTGATTAGCTTATCGATGAGCTAATATAGTTGATATATTAGTTTCAGTTATGCAGGTTTAAGAGTAATTGATTAGTTGATCTAGATTTTCAGTGTCTAGCTGATTTCTATTGATCTTAGTTCAAATTAGTGGTGGCAGTTCGGATCAGCAGTATCAGTACGGTTTAGTGGATTTTTTCTGTCTCATTTAGTTAATATAGCTTATCAAGATAAGCCACTGTTCACGGAGTAATAGTTTGTTAAAATGGTGATTCCAGATTTAGAGTTTTTAAATCTTTTAATTCTTTGTTTAAGTTTCTTTATTCAGTAGAAAAGTTAACTGAATTCGAAATCAGTAGCTCACAAAGTATAAGAGGGATTTTGTTTCAGTTTGTTGTTGGTTTTTGCAATTATTCTGTATTACAGGTATTCTGTTTATGCAGGATCACAAGTTGTTCTTTGTTCGATAAGTAGTTCGAGTTCAGCACTAACCTCCTCGATAAACGTGTAGATCAGAAGAGTGTAGGCGTGTTTGGTTTTAAGCGAGCTCAGCGCTCCGCTTCTCCTCAACGGAGGCTTCAAAATTTTATAGTTAAGCTCGTTTTACGTTTTATATTTTCTGCATTCCTAGCTTACTTCAACTAGGTAGTTAGTTATAGTGAAAATTTTACTTGAAAACTTGTGAGATATGAGTATTTGAACATGTTCATTATGTGTTATTAGTTGAGTACCTAGTGTATGTGATTTGCCTTTCTATTTTTTTACATTCTGCTGTTTGAGCTAGTGTTTGGACTTGGTTTAATCATCTTGATTTAGTTGAGATTAGTTAGTGCATTTTGTTTGACTTGTCTCAACATAAGTTTGTAAGGGATATAGCAGTAAGATTAGATTCTATTTTAGGTTCAGTAGGATAAAAATGGATTTTACTCTTTAGATTCTATAGAAATCAGTAGGATTCAACTGTTGAGAAATGAAATTAGTTGTGGTCTTGAACTGTGTAAATTAGTGAGATGGATTAAATAGAAGTGATACTAGAATCATTGTATTTGATTTCTTATAGTTAGTGGTAAGTCAGTTACATTAGAACAATGGTTTTACGAGTTTCATGAATACAGTTTATAAATAAGATAGGATATGTGAAAAATTGTATCAAGTAATAGCAGAGATCGAACTATACATCCAATTTCAATATATTTTGTAACAAGTTTGGTAGTTGGACTAGTTTAGTCCTCAATTTTCTGTGTTCTTGTTGCACTCACAGTCCTTCAAGATAGTTAGTTATACCTTATTGTTAACACTACGTCGCATCGTTAGTCCTAAGTACTCTTTCCTGTTAGATTAGTTAGATACTTGTTGGGCCAGTTAGTTTCGTTTTGGGTCAGCTTTAATCTCGTTTCTACTGTAACGATTTTTTTTACATTTTGAATATTTCAACTTTCATTTTTAGTTTTATAAAATTTTGATTTTGGTTTAATCAAATTCAGTTTAAATTCGTTTTAGCTGTGTAAATTTTAATTTGAGTTTTATAAATTGCATTTTTACTTTTATAAAAATTACTTGTAGCTTTATATTTTGAATTTTGTATTTTTCTTTTTCATTTGTAGAAAATTTGTATTTTGTCATTTTGTGCATTTAAATGTTGTATTTGCAATGTGTTGTAGACTAGTACGTATTACATATTAGAAACTATTTTTACATTTTTACGTGCGATTTGCCAAGTAGTAATAGATACCAAATTACGATTTTTAACCAAAAACAATTAAGTCAAACTTGAGACGTTAAATCAATTCGATTAGATACCGACACGAAACGATATACTAAAAAACGAATATTAGTTATCAATGTAATAAGTGTAAGGGAGTTTACTCCAATACTCTTAAACATTAAGGACAATGTTTATCTTAAGTGTAGGGGGTCTTCTATCGAAGTGACCTTACCTAGACCATTGCCTTGCCTTCATGATAATTGGAAGTGTTCCGGTCCTTGACACGTGTATCGATCAAACTTAATTAAGGCACAATAGATAAATACTATAATCTACTTGATCTTGAGAAAGAGGCCACTGTGTGGGGGGTATAAGGCAAGTGTATTTCACATTCTAAAGAAGCAGACTCTTAAGTGCTACGCGCCGCCTCGTTTCTCTGCTTCCTTGTGGGTCTTTCAAGAGTGATAGTGGTGAGTGGTGTGCCACCGAATTATTTTTACATATGTTATACTTTCTTGTGGATATTAATTATCAAAACTCGAGGGAGATAATCTCTTCTCCTTCAAAAGTCGACCGAGAGCTCATCTCTCATTCCTCGAGTTTACTTACACGTGTACTCGCACGCGTGTAACCATACCACCTTTGGTGTATTACTTCCTTCCCCGAGGAAGCTTTTAAACGTCATTTCACTTGTATATACATTCCGTCACCTTGCTAAACATGGATACTCGTTCCATGTTGGAGATTTTGCAACGACGATCCGCCAACGCTAATTATTCGACTTGTTCGACTTGTGGAGGTCCACACGATACTTATTTATGTGATCAAAACAATGGCTATTATGGGGAGGGATATGCTTATAATGGAACCGAGAACCCTAATTTTTAACCTAAACTTCAAATGGACTATACTTGTAATGACTATATGGGATATTCCGATTTTTTATCACGACCTCCACCATCATTTCATGATCAAACCTTTAATGAGCCATACCAAAACCAAGGATTTTCAAACAATGAAGGTTTTCAAACTAATGATAATTTTCAAGGCTATAACCAAGAAACCTTTCAAAACCAAGGATTTTCCAATTATGGAGGTTTTCAAAATGATGATAATTTTCAAGGCTATAATCAAGAAACCTTTCATAATCAAGGATTTTCAAACAATGAATGCTTTCAAAATCATGATAAATTTCCATGCTATAATCAAGATACTTTTCAAAATCAAGGATTTTCACATTATGAGGGTTTTCAAAATGAAGGAAATTTTCAAGGTTACAATCATGAGAACTTTCATAATCATGACTCTTTTCAAAACTATAATCCACCTAATTATGGAAATCCACCTCCACCATATCTTCGACTTATTCATGTTAGTTTTATGAAAAAGAACCCCATTATGGTTATGATTGTCGACCAAAGTATCCGCTATCTTATGCTTTTAATGATCTCCATGAGTTATCTTCTCTAATCGAGCATGACGAAAGAAACTTGAAATATGTTTCAAAGGCTCTTAATCATAGGCGAGAAATGAGCATCGAGGAAATGAGAGAAGAATCTCGGTGGTTAAGGGAGGAAATTAAGTCTCTTGAGGATGATGTAAGGAACAAGCGGTTTAATAACGAGAAAATTGGTGATATGTATAGTGAATCGTTGAACAAATCCTCTCATTTTCTCAAGGAAAATTTAGATTATTTACTCGTTAAGATTGATAAAAAGGAACGTGAACGCATAAAACCATGAGCTTTGAGGAAATAGAAAATGAGAATTTGCGGATAGTGGGAGAGATAGTATCTGTTCTTAATAAGGCGGAGAGGAAACTATCTAATAAAGAGGACATTCGTGAAGAGTTGAACATTAAATATCATCAACTTCAGCAAGAGTTACATACTTTGCTCTTAGCGAAAGACGAAAAAGTAGAAGATGAAGGCATAAAAGACGAATATTTTGCTACTCGTAGGCCTTATCCATTGTTTTATGACGATGATGAGGAACCTACGATTTGTATGACACTTAATGATGACACACCTTCATCACCTTTAACTCATATGGAAGTCACCGACTCTTTAACCATGGGGGACGAGCCTCTTAGCACTAATATAAACACCGATTTTGATGAATTAACCTCTTCTAGTGTTGAGACCCTTATCCCAATCCAAAGAGAGCTTGATAGTGTTTCCAATGAATCATGTGACGAGATTCGTATTGATACCTCTTCTCCTCATGATCACATTGAGATTTCATCACATATTGACCTTCATGCTACTACTAGTGATTTTGGTGAATTTGATCTTGATGAATTGTTTAAAGAAAGGGATAATGAGATTGAGGAAGATTTTGTGAAAGACTTGCCACAAATGGAGGATGATGATTGTGATTCTAGTGAAGCATCTTATGCTATATCATCCATTGACTTGTCTTGTCAAGATAACATTCCTAATTTGGATGAAGAGTTTGCTCCTATAGGAAATGTGGATCCTTCTCCTCTTCCACCTTATGATTCTTGTGATGAAATCTTTGATGATCCTTATGATAGTGATGAGTCCTTTACTTCTGATGATGATGACTCCATTTCTTCTATGACGCCTTCACCTATTCCTCTAAGTGATTTTGTGATACATTCAAATCCTCTTTTTGAGACATGTTTTGATAACCCACTTTTTGAGGAGTATGAAGAACCTAATAATGAGTCTATAGAAGAATAATCCTTGATTGATCATTTTTCACTGGTTTTTGAGGATATACCTATTGATTTTCATGATCATATCATCCCTTTGAGTGATTCTCTCATTAATACACCTCCTTTTGAGCCTTATGTTCCCACCCTCCCACCCTTGAAGTTGGTTATTGATGAAAATCCTATACTCTTAGAGATTGATACTTTTTCACCTAAGGCACCTTTAGAACCCAAAACCTTTGATACGGATTCTCATATAGATATTGATGTCACCATAGAGGCTTATCTGGCTAATATTGATATTGAGGTTGATGATAGTGATTCTAATTGGGAAGAGGAGATTCGTCTTATTGACAACATGCTTTTTGGGAACATGGATATTACACCTCATCCACAAGACACTATTAATTTTGATCCTCCTTTCACTATGCCTTATATGGAAGATTACCCACCTTTTGATGATGACGACGAGCCTAACATGGACATAATAGTTATGAATGTTTTGATACCTACACCTTCATTGTCTCATGATGCTTTTATATCTAAGGGGGAATCTTATATGGTTTATACGAGTTCATCTTCTTATTTTCCCATGAAGGGAAAGGTTTTTGATCCTAGGATATGTATGTTTGGGAAAAATTGGTTTTCATCTACTCCACTTAAGAGTGTGACTTCGATTGATATGCGCTTCTTTTATGAGCTTACTTTCGCGATGCTACCTACTTTGAAGTTGTTCACGTGTAGAGATGGAAACTATGTATTTGATCATGGTGTGACTTCTATATGAGAGATTTCGTATGTTGGACAAACTTGAGACACGTTGGAACATTCCATTTATCGAGGCGGATATTTTAAATCTTATAGTAAATGGCAACGTGCTAAGTTTGAGTGTATCATGTGAGGTGTGTTTAAAAGTGGATATCTTTTATTCTCCATGATGGTTTCCCCAAGGACAACCTAGTTCGGGGCCGAGTCAAGCTAGAGACTTAGGGTTAAAAAAAACTCAAGCATTGAATAACTAGGTTAGAAAACTTAGAGTAGATCTAAATAGGTTAGGTTTAATTAAGAGGATGTTATAGTAGAGTTGAAGTGGAGGGGTGCCTTTCTTCCTCTTTTGGTGTTTGGTTTAAGGGTTGCTCTCTCTCATTTTCATGCTTGGAGCTTATGGAGGAGGCCCGTGTATCTGGTTCACTTCGATTAGTTTTTGCTATTGTGATATTCAAAATACTTGTGCTTAAACAAGAATACCCTTTAGTTGTCTCTTCCTTAACTTGAGTTAAGCAACGTTATCAATGTCATAAGTGTAGGGGAGTTTACTCCAATACTCTAAAACATTGAGGACAATGTTTATCTTAAGTGTAGGGGAGACTTCTATCGAAGTGACTTTACCTAGACCATTGCCTTTGACTTCATGATAACTTGGAAATTAATTTTTCAAACATTTTTCAAAATTTTGATCTACTTTGGCCACCAAAAATATGCATTCATAATTTTTGCATCAATCATTTTTCATTTGCATTGTATAAAGTTTTTCTTTTATTTTTCATCAAAAATATATAAAAACAAAAATATAATAAAGGATATGGTTTAACAAATTTTTTGACATATTAGGCCCGCCATGGATACTTTGACTCAACTCGAGTTTGCTTATCTAAGCATTCTCTAGCTAGTATCCTTAACCATGTAGTCCTTCATTGGTCTATTAGGCTAAGCTTCCACGAGTCTCATTAGTTGAGATTTTAAATTTGTGGAGAATGGGAGATGATAGAGTTGAGGCAAGTATTAAAGGGCTAGATAAACTTCATGACGATTACTTGTGGCTAAACCCTTCTCTTTCTTTGCCTCTAATTTCTTCGTATGTATATATGTTAATAAATAATCAAGAACGGTTTTAATCGGTTTGTAATCTCTAATGCATTTTTGACTAATCATTCATGGTTGATATAAGTACGTCTTAAGATTCTAAGTTGGAACGTTTAATGTGTACTAGACTTATGTCATGCTTAATACTTAGCGGGTGTTTTTCCTTTTATTCTTTTCAACTTTCTTTGAGAGGAATAAAGAAAAATAAGAGCGGCTTATAAAAAAATGAGTGGCTAGAAAAAAAAAGAAAAAAAAAGAAAAAAATAATTATACAAGACTCCCAAGAGGCGCAGTGAAGTATTAATTATAGTGACTATTGAATTCCAATATTACTCTCACAAGGGTTGCAGGGATTTAATAGTTGCTCCAATCCAGTATTACCTTGACGGGTTGCGGGATTGAAGATCCAAAGTCCCAAAAAGGCGGGCGGATGTAAATTATTATTTTTCTTTCCTTAGCGAGTGTGTAGCTACTTATTAATGCATGACATAAGGAAATTACACATAGGGAAAATGACTTATTACTCTTGAGTCGGACTTATATTAATTGTGAGTGGTTTTTCGAGTAATGGATGAGAGGATTACTTAGGATTAAAACCGTGCTTCCTTATTTTTAGATTTTACATTTCTTATATTTCACGCTTAAAATAATGACAAATTAGCTCTCAAGCAATTTGCTCAAATAATAACCGGACCCACATTTAATTGTCATGAATAAGTTGATGAACTTTTTACTTGAGAATGCAATGATCTCATTTTTAAGCTTGGTATGGGGAAAGTGAAACTTGAGGGTGATAATTGTTCATGGTACCAAAGCCATAATCTAAGTCATTGATTTCTTTATGAGTTATTTCCATAAAAACCATTTCAAGAAAATCAAAAGTATATAAATAAGATTGTTTTTCTTTGCATTGCATTGTAAACATTCAAAATCATTCATCATGTAGTATAGTCTAGTTTATTAAATCATAAAATGGCCAAGGTGGATTAATTATGAGAAAAGTGTACTCTAGAGATTTGAAATACTGCATTGCATGAGGCCATGGCAATGGTCAAGTGGAGGGGAGTTGATAAGTGTGAAAATACTCATAACTTATGATCCAAAAATCACTTAAAACACAGTCAAATACATTACATTTAACTGAAAAATATCAGAATTACGTGGGTATTTGTGTTTCATGTGTTTTCAGGTAAAAAAATGCATTTTGGAGCAAATACGTATTTTCAAGGATTTATTTGACGAAAAGACGAAAGAGCTTTCAAGGACCAATCATGTCAAAATTACCAAGAAGGAGGACTTAAGTTGCAACTTTCGAAAGATGAAGGATGAAAAAGAAATTGATTTAAAAATTTATATAACTTTTGAAAAAAAATACAAAGAGAAAGGATCAAAAAGAAAACAAATGGAAAGTTTATTATTTACTTGGTCAAAGCTTTCTCATTCACAGTCAAACACAACACACACGTTTTTTCTACATTCGATGAGAGAGAAAGAGTCAGATAGACAAAAGCGTTCCATACTTTCTTCTTCACCACCACATACCTGCAAGTCTGAAGAGAGGAAGATACACGAGTATTCAGACAAAGATCAAAACTACAAAAATGTTCCTCTCTTTCTCCTCTACAAGGAGATATTCATCAATTAGATCAAGAGTGACAGAAGAAGAAATGCCCAAATCGGATGAAGAACCCTAACGAGTTCAACCTCGTATTTTCCACGTGGCACAACCTGATTGGACAAGATACGCCACTTGCTCTCTTCGATGGCTATAAATACTGAAGGAAGACCCTCACTTTTAGGGGGTTAGCTTAGGTGTGGAAAAAACACAGTTAGTTAGATTAGTTAGAAGTAGTTAAAATTCAGTTTTCACAAAGTTACTTCATCTTGTTAGAATTCGGTTTACAATCTGTTATATTTCCGTTACATATTTCTGTTAATTTTGTATCATTTTTCTGCCATTAATGAGATAATGAGCTTTCACATCTTCTTCTTCTTCTATTCACGTGCCATTAATCGTTTTTTCTTGTTATTACTGATTGCGTTGTTCCTCCATTAGATTAATGTTTTAAAGGATACTTTTGTTTAATTCTTCATGTTTTACATTTCTGTCAGGAGTGATTTTTAGTCCCGAATCTTGAGCCTTTGGTCTAGCTCTGTTTGGAGTGATAATAGCCTATCGCTATTTGAGATTATATTGGCCTATTGATTTAGAGTATAAGATTGGCTTTTCTATTAATTCATAAGCTGATTAGCTTATCGATGAGCTGATATGGTTGACATATTAGTTTCAGTTATGTAGGTTTATGAGTAACTGATTAGTTGATCTAGATTTTCAGTGACTAGCTGATTTCTATTGATCTTAGTTCAAATTAGTGGTGGCAGTTCGGATCAGCAGTATCAGTACGGTTTAGTGGATTTTTTCTGTCTCATTCAGTTAATATAGCTTATCGAGATAAGCCACTGTTCACGGAGTAATAGTTTGTTAAAATGGTGATTCCAGATTTAGAGTTTTTAAATCTTTTAATTCTTTGTTTAAGTTTCTTTATTCAGTAGAAAAGTTAACTGAATTCGAAATCAGTAGCTCACAAAGTATAAGAGGGATTTTGTTTTAGTTTGTTGTTGGTTTTTGCAATTATTCTGTTTTGCAGGTATTCTGTTTATGCAGGATCACAAGGTGTTCTTTGTTCGATAAGTAGTTCGAGTTCAGCAGTAACCTCCTCGATAAACGTGTATATCAGAAGAGTGTAGGCATGTTTGGTTATAAGCGAGCTCAGCGCTCCGCTTCTCCTCAACGGAGGCTTCAAAATTTTATAGTTAAGCTCGTTTTACGTTTTATATTTTTTGCAATCCTAGCTTACTTCAACTAGGTAGTCAGTTATAGTGAAAATTTTACTTGAAAACTTGTGAGATAGGAGTATTTGAACATGTTCATTATCTGTAATTAGTTGAGTACCTAGTGTATGTGATTTCCCTTTCTATTTTTTTTTACATTCTGCTGTTTGAGCTAGTGTTTGGACTTGGTTTAATCATCTTGATTTAGTTGAGATTAGTTAGTGCATTTTGTTTGAATTGTCTCAACATAAGTTTGTAAGGGATATAGCAGTAAGATTAGATTCTGTTTTAGGTTCAGTAGGATAAAAAATGGATTTTACTCTTTAGATTCTATAGAAATCAGTAGGATTCAACTGTTGAGAAATCAAATTAGTTGTGGTCTTGAACTGTGTAAATTAGTTCGATGGATTAAATAGAAGTGATACTAGAATCATTGTATTTGATTTCTTATAGTTAGTGGTAAGTCAGTTACATTAGAATAATGGTTTTACTAGTTTCATGAATACAGTTTATAAATAAGATATGATATGTGAAAAAATTGTGTTAAGTAATAGCAAAGATCGAACTGTACATCCAATTTCAATATATTTTGTAACAAGTTTGGTAGTTGGACGAGTTTAGTCCTCAATTTTCTATGTTCTTGTTGCACTCACAGTCCTTCAAGATAGTTAGTTATACCTTATTGTTAGCACTACCTCGCATCGTTAGTCCAAAGTACCCTTTCCTGTTAGATTAGTTAGATACTTGTTGGGCCAGTTAGTTTCGTTTTGGGTCAGCTTTAATCTCGTTTCTACTGAAATGATTTTTTTTTACATTTTGAATATTTCAACTTTCATTTTTAGTTTTATAATAGTTTGATTTTGGGTTAATCAAATTCAGTTTAAATTCATTTTAGCTGTGTAAATTTTAATTTGAGTTTTATAAATTGCATTTTTACTTTTATAAAAATTACTTGTAGCTTTATATTTTGAATTTTGTATTTTTCTTTTTCATTTGTAGTATAAATTTGTATTTTGTCATTTTGTGCATTTAAATGTTGTATTTGCAATGTGTTGTAGACTAGTACGTATTACATATTAGAAACTATTTTTACATTTTTACGTGCTATTTGCCAAGTAGTAATAGATACCAAATTACGATTTTTAACCAAAAACAATTAAGTCAAACTTGAGACGTTAAATCAATTCGATTAGATACCGAGACGAAACGATATACTAAAAAACAAATATTAAATAGCGCCTCTGCCGGTTCTTTTCGTGAAGATTAACGGTTTTGAGTGAGGAGATTAGATTTTGGGATCCGTTCACTTTGTGAACGTAATTTTTACGTATTATAAATCAAAAATATAAAAAAATAAAAAAGATAAAAATATAAAAATTAAAAAACCACAAAATTAATTCTTTTCCTAAAGAATTGAACAAAAAAAATAGAAAAATCTAAAAAGTAATCTTTTTCCTAAAAGATTACACCAAAAGTATATATTATATCGGTTTCCATCGTTTTTACGTACATATAGTATTTTCTTAAAAGTCAAATTAATACAAAAATATTTTTGATATATTATTATATGTAAATACATATACGTAGATACGAACACTTAATCCATCTACTTCCATAAGTATTGCTGAGGCAATACACCGTGTTAGGGAGTGTTCCGGTCCTTGACACGTGTATCGATCAAACTTAATTAAGGCACAATAGATAAATACTACAATCTACTTGATCTTGAGAAAGAGGCCACTGTGTGGGGGGTATAAGGTGAGTGTATTTCACATTCTAAAGAAGCAGGCTCTTAAGTGCTACGCGCCGCCTCGTTTCTCTGCTTCCTTATGGGTCTTTCAATAGTGATAGTGGTGAGTGGTGTGCCACCGAATTATTATTACATATATTATATTTTCTTGTGGATATTAATTATCGAAACTCGAGGGAGATAATCTCTTCTCCTTCAAAAGTCGACCGAGAGCTCATCTCTCACTCCTCGAGTTTACTTACACGTGTACTCGCACGCGTGTAACCATACCACCTTTAGTGTATTACTTCCTTCCGTGAGGAAGCTTTTAAACGTCATTTCACTTGTATATACATTCGGTCACCTTGCTAAACATGGATACTCGTTCCATGTTGGAGATTTTGCAATGACGATCCGCCAACGCTAATTATTTGACTTGTTCGACTTGTGGAGGTCCACACGATACTTATTTATGTGATCAAAACAATGGCTATTATGGGGAGGGATATGCTTATAATGGAACCGAGAACCCTAATTTTCAACCTAAACTTCAAATGGACTATACTTGTAATGACTATACGGGATATTCTGATTTTTCATCACGACCTCCACCATCATTTCATGATCAAACCTTTAATGAGCCATACCAAAACCAAGGATTTTCAAACAATGAAGGTTTTCAAACTAATGATAATTTTCAAGGCTATAATCAAGAAACCTTTAAAAACCAAGGATTTTCCAGTTATGGAGGTTTTCAAAATGATGATAATTTTCAAGGCTATAATCAAGAAACCTTTCATAATCAAGGATTTTCAAACAATGAATGCTTTCAAAATCATGATAATTTTCCATGCTATAATCAAGATACTTTTCAAAATCAAGGATTTTCACATTATGAGGGTTTTCAAAATGAAGGAAATTTTCAAGGTTACAATCATGAGAACTTTCATAATCATGACTCTTTTCAAAACTATAATCCACCTAATTATGGAAATCCACCTCCACTATATTCTTCGACTTATTCATGTGAGTTTTGTGGAAAAGAACCCCATTATGGTTATAATTGTCGACCAAAGGATCCGCTATCTTATGCTTTTAATGATCTCCATGAGTTATCTTCTCTAATCGAGCATGACGGAAGAAACTTGAAATATGTTTCAAAGGCTCTTAATAATATGCGAGAAATGAGCATCGAGGAAATGAGAGAAGAATCTCGGTGGTTAAGGGAGGAAATTAAGTCATTTGAGGATGATGTAAGGAACAAGCGGTTTAATAACGAGAAAATTGGTGATATGTATAGTGAATCGTTGAACAAATCCTCTCGTTTCCTCAAGGAAAATTTAGATTATTTACTCGTTAAGATTGATAAAAAGGAACGTGAACGCATAAAAACCATGATCTTTGAGGAAATAGAAAAGGAGAATTTGCGGATAGTGGGAGAGATAGTATCTGTTCTTAATAAGGCGGAGAGGAAACTATTTAATAAAGAGGACATTCGTGAAGAGTTGAACATTAAATATCATCAACTTCAGCAAGAGTTACATACTTTTCTCTTAGCAAAAAACGAAAAAGTAGAAGATGAAGGCATAAAAGACGAATATTTAGCTACTCGTAGGCCTTATCCATTATTTTATGACGATGATGAGGAACCTCCGATTTGTATGACACTTAATGATGACACACCTTCATCACCTTTACCTCATATGGAACTCACCAATTCTTTAACCATAGGGGACGAGCCTCTAAGCACTAATATAAACACCGATTTGGATGAATTAACCTCTTCTAGTGTTGAGACCCTTATCCCAATCCAAAGAGAGCTTTATAGTATTTCCAATGAACCATGTGACGAGATTTGTATTGATACCTCTTCTCCTCATGATCACATTGAGATTTCATCACATATTGACCTTCATGCTACTACTAGTGATTTTGGTGACTTTGATCTTGATGAATTGTTTAAAGAAAGGGATAATAAGATTGAGGAAGAGTTTATGAAAGACTTGCCACAAATGGAGGATGATGATTGTGATTCTAGTGAAGCATCTTATGCTATATCATCCGATGACTTGTCTTGTCAAGATAACATTCATAATTTGGATGAAGAGTTTGCTCCTATAGGAAATGTGGATCCTTCTCCTCTTCCACCTTATGATTCTTATGATGAAACCTTTGATGATCCTTATGATAGTGATGAGTCCTTTACTTCTGACGATGATGACTCCATTTCTTCTATGACGCATTCACCTATTCCTCTAAGTGATTTTGTGATACATTCAAATCCTCTTTTTGAGACATGTTTTGATAACCCACTTTTTGAGGAGTATGAAGAACCTAATAATGAGTCTATAGAAGAAGAATCCTTGATTGATCATTTTTCACCGGTTTTTGAGGATATACCTATTGATTTTCATGATCATATCATCCCTTTGAGTGATTCTATCATTAATACACCTCCTTTTGAGCCGTATGTTCCCACCCTCCCACCCTTGAAGTTGGTTATTGATGAAAATCCTATACTCTTAGAGATTGATACTTTTTCACCTAAGGCACCTTTAGAACCCAAAATCTTTGATATGGATTCTCATATGGATATTAATGCCAGCATAGAGGCTTATCTTGCTAATATTGATATTGAGGTTGATGATAGTGATTCTAATTGGGAAGAGGAGATTCATCTTATTGACAACATGCTTTTTGGAAACATGGAGATTACACCTCATCCACAAGACACTATTAATTTTGATCCTCCTTTCACTATGCCTTCTATGGAAGATTACCCACCTTTTGATGATGACGACGAGCCTAAAATGGACATAATAGTTATGAATGTTTTGATACCTACACCTTCATTGTCTCATGATGCTTTGATATCTAGGGGGGAATATTATATGGTTTATACGAGTTCATCTTCTTATTTTCCCTTGAAGGGAAAGGTTTTTGATCCTAGGATACGTATGTTTGGGAAAAACTGGTTTTCATCTACTCCACTTAAGAGCGTGACTTCGATTGATATGCGCTTCTTTTATGAGCTTACTTTCGTGATGCTACCTACTTTGAAGTTGTTCACATGTAGAGATGGAAACTATGTATTTGATCATGGTGTGACTTCTATATGAGAGATTTCGTATGTTGGACAAACTTGAGACACGTTCGACCGTTCCATTTATCGAGGCGGATATTGTAAATCTTATAGTAAATGGCAACGTGCTAAGTTTGAGTGTATCATGTGAGGTGTGTTTCAAAGTGGATATCTTTTATTCTCCATGATGGTTTCCCCAAGGACAACCTAATTCGGGGCCGAGTCGAGCTAGAGACTTAGGGTTAAAAAAAACTCAAGCATTGAATAACTAGGTTAGAAAACTTAGAGTAGATCTAAATAGGTTAGGTTTAATTAAGAGGATGTTATAGTAGAGTTGAAGTGGAGGGGTGCCTTTCTTCGTCTTTTGGTGTTTGCTTCAAGGGTTGCTCTCTCTCATTTTCATGCTTGGAGCTTATGGAGGAGGCCCGTGTATCTGGTTCACTTCGATTAGTTTTTGCTATTGTGATATTCAAAATACTTGTGCTTAAACAAGAATACCCTTTAGTTGTCTCTTCCTTAACTTGAGTTAAGCAAAGTTATCAATGTCATAAGTGTAGGGGAGTTTACTCCAATACTCTAAAACATTGAGGACAATGTTTATCTTAAGTGTAGGGGAGACTTATATCGAAGTGACTTTACCTAGACCATTGCCTTTGACTTCATGATAACTTGGAAATTAATTTTTCAAACATTTTTCAAATTTTTGATCTACTTTGGCCAACAAAAATATGGATTCATAATTTTTGCATCAATCATTTTTCATTTGCATTGTATAAAGTTTTTCTTTTATTTTTCATCAAAAATATATAAAAAGAAAAAATATAATAAAGGATATGGTTTAACAAATTTAGACTTCTTTGACATATTAGGCCCGCCATGGATACTTTGACTCAACCCGAGTTTGCTTATCTAAGCATTCTATAGCTAGTATCCTTAGCCATGTAGTCCTTCATTGGTCTATTAGGCTAAGCTTCCACGAGTCTCATTAGTTGAGATTTTAAATTTGTGGAGAATGAGAGATGATAGAGTTGAAGCAAGTATAAAAGGGCTAGATAAACTTCATGACGATTACTTGTGGCTAAACCCTTCTCTTTCTTTGTCTCTAATTTCTTTGCATGTATATATGTTAATAAATAATCAAGAATGATTTTAATCGGTTTGTAATCTCTTATGCATTTTCGACTAATCATTCATGGTTGATATAAGTACGTCTTAA
The DNA here is from genome assembly GCA_025667525.1 of Glebionis coronaria. Classification (NCBI taxonomy): domain Eukaryota; kingdom Viridiplantae; phylum Streptophyta; class Magnoliopsida; order Asterales; family Asteraceae; genus Glebionis; species Glebionis coronaria. The sequence goes on along the minus strand of CM046875.1, from coordinate 550,682,958 downwards.
GATTCTAAGTTAGAATGTTTTATGTGTACTAGACTTATGTCATGCTTATACTTAGCGGGTGTTTTTCCTTTTATTCTTTTCAACTTTCTATAAGAGGAATAAAGAAAAATAAGAACGACTTATAAAAAAAATGAGTGGCTAGAAAAAAAAATGAAAAAAAAATTATACAAGACTCCCAAGAGGGGCAGTGAAGTGTTAAAATAATTATACAAGACTCCCAAGAGGGGCAGTGAAGTGTTAATTATAGTGAATATTGAATTCCAATATTACTCCCACAAGGGTTGCGGGGATTTAATAGTTGCTCCAATCCAATATTACCTTGACGGGTTGCGGGATTGAAGATCCAAAGTCCCAAAAAGGCGGGCGGATGTAAATTATTGCGTGAGTTTTATTTTTCTTTCCTTAGCGAGTGTATAGCTACTTATTAATGCATGACATAAAGATCTTACACATAAGGCGAATGACTTATTACTCTTGAGTCGGACTTATATTAATTGTGAGCGGTTTTTCGAGTAATGGATGAGAGGATTACTTAGGATTAAAACCGTGCTTCCTTATTTTTAGATTTTACATTTCTTATATTTCACGCTTAAAATAATGACAAATTGGTTCTTAAGTAATTTGCTCAAATAATAACCGACCCACATTTAATTGTCATGAATAAGTTGATGCACTTTTTACTTGAGAATGCAATGATCCTATTTTTAAGCTTGGTATGGGGAAAGTGAAACTTGAAAGTGATAATTGTTCATGGTACCAAAGCCCTAATCTAAGTCATTGATTTCTTTATGAGTTATTTCCATAAAAACCATTCCAAGAAAATCAAAAGTATATAAATAAGATTGTTTTTCTTTGCATTGCATTGTAAACATTCAAAATCATTCATCATGTAGTATAGTCCCGTTTATTAAATCATAAAATGGCCAAGGTGGATTAATTATGAGAAAAGTGTACTCTAGAGATTTGAAATACTGCATTGCATGAGGCCATGGCAATGGTAAAGTGGAGGGGAGTTGATAAATGTGAAAACACTCATCACTTATGATCCAAAAACCACTCAAAACACAGTCAAATACATTATATTTAACTAAAAAATATCAGAAGTACGTGGGTATTTGTGTTTCATGTGTTTTCAAGTAAAAAGATGCATTTTGGAGCAAATACGCGTTTTCAAGGATTTATTTGACAAAAAGTCGAAGAAAAAGACGAAAGAGCTTTCATGGACCAATCATGTCAAAATAACCAAGAAGGAGGACTTAAGTTGCAACTTTCAAATGATGAAGGATGAAAAAGAAATTGATTTAAAAATTTATATAACTTTTGAAAAAAAAATACAAAGAGAAAGGACCAAAAAGAAAACAAATGGAAAGTTTATTATTTACTTGGTCAAAGCTTTCTCATTCACAGTCAAACACAACATACACGTTTTTTTTCTACATTCGATGAGAGAGAAAGAGTCAGATAGACAAAAGCGTTCCATACTTTCTTCTTCACCACCACATACCTGCAAGTCTGAAAAGAGGAAGATACACGAGTATTCATACAAAGATCAAAACTTCAAAAATGTTCCTCTCTTTCTCCTATACAAGGAGATATTCATCAATTAGATCAAGAGTGACAGAAGAAGAAATGCCCAAATCGGATGAAGAACCCTAACGAGTTCAACCCTGTATTTTCCACGTGGCACAACCTGATTGGACAAGACACGTCACTTTCTCTCTTCGATGGCTATAAATACTAAAGGAAGACCCTCACTTTTAGGGGGTTAGCTTAGGTGTAGAAAAAACACAGTTAGTTAGATTAGTTAGGAGTAGTTAAAATTCAGTTTTCACAAAGTTACTTCATCTTGTTAGAATTCGGTTTAGAATCTGTTATATTTCAGTTACATATTTCTGTTAATTTTGTATCATTTTTCTGCCATTAATGAGATAATTAGCTTTACATCTTCTTCTTCTATACACGTTCCATTAATCGTTTTTTCTTGTTATTACTGATTGCGTTGTTCCTCCATTAGATTAATGTTTTACAGGATACTTTTTGTTTAATTCTTCGTGTTTTACATTTCAGTCAGGAGTGATTTTTAGTCCCGAATCTTGAGCCTTTGGTCTAGCTCTGTTTGGAGTGATAATAGCCTATCGCTATTTGAGATTATATTGGCCTGTTGATTTAGAGTATAAGAATGGATTTTCTGATAATTTATAAGCTGATTAGCTTATCGATGAGCTGATATGGTTGATATATTAGTTTCAGTTATGCAGGTTTATGAGTAATTGATTAGCTGATCTAGATTTTCAGTGTCTAGCTGATTTCTATTGATCTTAGTTCAAATTAGCGGTGGCAGTTCGGATCAGCAGTATCCGTACGATTTAGTGGATTTTTTCTGTCTCATTCAGTTAATATAGCTTATTGAGATAAGCCATTGTTCACAGAGTAATAGTTTTTTAAAATAGTGATTCTAGATTTAGAGTTTTTAAATCTTTTAATTCTTTGTTTAAGTTTCTTTATTCAGTAGAAAAGTTAACTGAATTCGAAATCAGTAGCTCACAAAGTATAAGAGGGATTTTGTTTCAGTTTGTTGTTGGTTTTTGCAATTATTCTGTTTTGCAGGTATTCTGTTTATGCAAGATCACAAGGTGTTCTTTGTTTGATAAGTAGTTCGAGTTCAGCAGTAACCTCCTCGATACACGTGTATATCAGAAGAGTGTAGGCGTGTTTGATTTAAGCGAGCTCAACGCTCCGCTTCTCCTCAACGGAGGCTTCAAAATTTTACAGTTAAGCTCGTTTTACGTTTTATATTTTCTGCATTCCTAGCTTGTTAGGACCATTGTAATAGTTATATGTAATAGGTAGACTAGGAGGTTTGTAGTTCCTCCTGGTCCTAGTCGTAGTAGGAGCAAGTCCTGCTCCTGGTCCCAGTCGAAGTCAAACTTTATTATTTACTTAATATTCTGTTAGGATATGCATGAGATATGTTAGGAAAGGATATGCATATCAGTTTTACACGTTTTCATTAATGATGTATTAGGGTTTCCTTGTAGTATAAAAGGAACCTTAGGCAGAAGGGTTATACACACCTTCTCAAAACGTAGTTCTAGTCTTTATCAATATTAGAAATCCTTAGAGAGGATCAAGTCTTTATAGTTATTCTGTTTCTCTTGTTTATATTTATATTCTACATTCATATTGTGTATAGAGTCTCTTTGTGATTTGACTTGTGATTACAGAAGTCATTCACCGGTCCTGACAGGCTGCAAGATCTACATCTAGTAGACCCAACAAGTGGTATCAGAGCCTGGGAGGCTCTCTATACAAGCAGAATCAAGTTCTCTTATTACTAACAATCTGTTTATCATGTCTGCCTCAACTTCTACTCAAACAGGAGAAGAAGGCACTCCTAAAATTGTGCAACCTCAGCAGATCCTGGCTACGGTTTCCAACACGAATGGAAAATTCCCTCTTCTGAAGAAAGGTGAATATGATAACTGGGCAATGAAGATGGAATGGTGGATCACCAACACTGATCAAGATATTTGGAAGATCATTCTGAATGGAAACAGCAGAAAGCTTACTGGACGAGACAAGAACGGTAATATTACTCTTCTTGACCCTAAAACTCATGAGGAAATCATCGCTATTCAGAAGGAGGTAAAAGCAAAAACAATTTTGCTTCAATCTCTTCCTAAAGATCACATGGTGACTTCTACCATTTGGATGATGCCAGAGAGATCTGGAATGGCATAAAAGCAAGGTTTGGCGGAAATGAGGAGTCAAAGAAAATGCGAAGGTCCATGCTGAGAGATGAATTCACAGAGTTCAAAATCTCAGAAACTGAAGGTCTGAATCAATGGTATGATAGGTTCCAGAAGATATTGAGCCAGTTGAATCAACTTAGGTCCAAGCCTGATGATGGTGATGTGAATGCAAGGTTTCTTAAAGCCTTACCCTACTCTTGGAACCAGGTGGTAATCTCTCTTAAAGCCAAAGGTGGGCTTGATTATCTCAGTTTTGATGATTTGTTTCATAGCCTCAGAACCTTCGAACCTCATGTGAGAGGATATCCTAGTGACTCTTTTCCCACCCCTGCTAATTCAGCCTTTGTGAGCTCTATGGCATCTAGTCCCATGTCATATGCAAGTAGCCCGAGCAATACTGTTTCTCCCCAGCATACTATTCAGCATACTGGTGCCATGTCATATGCTTCTAGTCCCATGTCTTCTGCTCCTGATCCTGCTGCCAAGTCTGGGAGTATGGTAGAAGCTGTTCTTCATTCTTTTGTGGCTGATGTTACTGCTGAACAACAACTTGCTTTTGATGACTTCAAACAGATCGATAAGCTTGATCTGGATGAGATAGATCTTAAATGGCAGATGGCCATGCTTACTCTTAGGGTTCACAAATTTGAGAAGAAAGCAGGAAGGAAGTTTAATTACAACCCTCGGGAGCCAGCAAGATTCGATAGAAGCAAGGTACGTTGCTATAACTGCCAGCAACAGGGTCACTTTGCAAGAGAGTGCCCTAGCAAGAATGATCAGGAGAAGAGCAGGTACTCCGCTTTCAAGGTTCAGGAGGTTAAAGATGACAAGAAGGCATTGGTATCTGTTGACTCCATGGTCAACTGGAATGACCATCAGGCTTCTACTCTGGAATCAGCGGAATCCACGACTGATGTGTTGGCAATGATTGCTGGAAATCTCTCTGATGCAGAAGAAGCAGAAGAGTTTGCTCTTATGGGCATCTCACCTCAGGTACAACATTGTCCCCTTGGTTGTCATGATAAATACACAGAACTGTTGTCCCAATTTAATGAAGTAAATGATCAAAATGATAAGTATTATTTAGAGGTGCAAGCCTATAAAGCTTCATTAAACACATTGGAACAACAAAAGAAGTGGTTACAAGATACACAACGTGCGTATGAGGATAAAATCAGGATACTAAGCATTGATTTAGAAAACACTACAAATATGCTTAAATATACAGAAACTGAAAGAGATGCTAGTATCAAAGAAAAAGAGGAGATGCAAGCTAAATTAGATGCTACAATGTTAAGATTTGATAAATGGCAAAAGGCACCTAAAAATCTTTCAAAATTAATTGATAGTAGCATGTCTGGCAGAACTAAAAGAGGCTTAGGATTTGAAAAATATATTGATTCTGAAGATGTATTTGATTTATCTTTCTCAAGCGTCTTTGATGCCGACAAAGAGGATGAGGGCAAACCTAGTTACAATATGTTTAAACCAGCAGCAGAAATGCATGCTGTCCCTCCTCCTCTTACTGGAACTTTCATGCCCACCTCATGGCATAATGACTCGGATGGATCACAGATGCTTGAGTCCCCAACAAGTTCTACTAATACTAACGACTTTGTCTCATGTACTTTCAGTGACAAAGCCGGTGACTCTGCATCTAATGGTTCAAGTGAAGAGTCAAGACCTACGAGTTCTAAGTCGGATGAACATGCTGCTACTGGTGCTAGGAAGTGTGAAGAAAAAGTTGCTGTCAAGTCAAGTGTGTCTGGTCCTTGTTTATTGAGTCCTAGGAAGAATGTTTTTCCTAGAAATCTGTGTAATAAAGTAGGCAGTATGAAACAGTCTCATTCTAATAAAAGGTCTTTCAAAACATGTTTTGTTTGTGGCAGTTCCTTTCATTTAATTAAAGATTGTGATTATTATGACACACATGCATCTGTTAATCATGCTTTACTTGCTCCTGGTTCACCAGGAGCTGCTCCATATGCTACTAGAAGACTTAATCCTATTGCTCCAATGTTTCATACTTCTAGAGTATCCTCTCCTTTCACGTCTGATTATTGGAGAGAAAATGGATTCCAAACAACTAGCAATTATTTTCCAAATTATAATCCAAACTATGCGCATCAGTTTGACCACTCGTATTTTTGTTTGGGAAATTTGGGAACTACTGTTAAGTCCTCAGCAGGTTGTTCTTGGTTCAATAACAATACCCATATGATGCATAGACAACCAAGAAACAATAGTGGATCTCATCAATCTTCTCGGCATTCTTCTAATGATCCACAAGGCAGGCTCAAACCTGAAAAGGTTTGGGTCCCCTTAAGACACTAACTTTTGTATTGTTATTATCTTGTTGTTGTAGGTTACTCCATACCAGGATCCTAGTCTAGGCATTGTTGATAGCGGTTGCTCTAGGAGCATGACTGGCAATAAAAGCCTTCTCTCTAACTTTGTACCATTTTATGGGGGCAAGGTCTATTTTGGTGGAGGTGAAGGCAGAATCACTGGCAAAGGAACGATAAAGACTCCAAATCTAAATTTTGAGCAGGTCTACTATGTGGAAGCACTTCAACACTTCAACTTGATATCGGTCTCTCAGATTTGTGACAAGAAGCAGTTTGTACTCTTCACCGATACTGATGCACTTGTGCTCTCCAAAGATTTTAAGCTTCCGGATAACTCACAAGTTTTACTCAGAATCCCTAGAAGACACAATCTATATAGCATCAAGTTGAATGAAGTCAACCCTACTGGTCAACTAGCATGTCTGGTTGCAAAAGCCTCGGAAGACGAAGCCACAAAATGGCACCGAAGGATGGGACATGTGAACTTCAAGACCATTCACAAACTTGCCAATTTGAATCTGGTCTCTGGTTTACCTCCCAAGACGTTTAGAAATGACATAAGTTGTGTTGCTTGCAGCAAAGGCAAACAACACAAAGCATCCTTCAAGGCCATTACTGCTTTAAGTCTCATTACTGAACCATTGCAGCTTCTACACATGGACTTATTTGGTCCTACTTCCATCAGAAGCATAGACCACAAGCAATTCTGTTTGGTGGTGACTGATGGTTATAACAGGTTTGCGTGGGTGTTTTTCATGGCTGCCAAAAGTGAGACCTACTCAATTCTTCGAGATTTTCTTACCTTAATAGAGAATCAGTTGTCCAAGAAAGTTAAAGGTATTCGATGCGACAATGGAACCGAGTTTAAAAATAGAGACCTCATCGCACTTTGCAATGCTAAGGGCATCAAAAGAGATTATAGTGCTGCTAGGACTCCCCAACAGAATGGTGTGGCAGAAAGAAAGAACCGGACACTAATAGAAGCAGCAAGAACTATGCTTGCCGATTCCAAGCTTCCGACCATGTTCTGGACAGAAGCTGTTAATACTGCAAGTTATGTTTTGAATAGCGTGTCTATTACCAATCCACACAAGAAAACACCTTATGAGCTGCTCACGGGCAAAGTTCCAAATATTGCTCATTTGAAGCCTTTTGGGTGTCCAGTCACCATTCTGAATACTAGTGACTATTTGGGGAAGTTTGATGGCAAGGCTGATGAAGGATATATTGTAGGATATTCAGCTCATTCTCGGGCGTATCGTGTCTACAATCTTCAAGCCAAACGGATAATTGAAACTATTAATCTCAGGTATTTTGAGGAGAAGACAAACATACAAGGAACAGGTCCAGAATGGTATTTTGATCTTGATTATCTTAGTGATTCGTTAGGATATTTTCGTTTCAAAACTAACCATGATGCAGGACCACAAGTGTTTGCTACTTCAAGTACTGGTGTTCCTTCTAGTCTTTCTGATTCAGATGATGAGGATGACATTTTTGTGGTTCCATCCTATTCCACCACGGTTTCTCCTACTCCTCCTAGTGATGCAACTCCATTGGATGTACAGGACTCCCAAGCAGCTCTTGATACTCTTCTCAAGCAACAACAAGAAGCTACTAAAGCAGCGGCTCAAGGTAGTTTTGAGTTTCCCTTGGTTGCGCCTACTGACAAAGTTGCTCCTGGTACTCCAGCTTCTGCTCCTAGTGCTAGTCACTCCCCTACTGGTACTCCGGCTAGTGAGTCTGCTTCCAATACACGTTTCTCCAGTCCTTCTGATTTGGGGAATCATGAAAAGAAGTCTTCTACCAAGCTCGATGATATACATAAACAACCGGTAGACGGGATCTTCCAAAGTGCTTCATATGATGCTGATTTTGTTGGTGATCTCAATAACTTGGCACCAGAAGTGGAGGTTTCTTCCAATCCAGTATTGCAACCACATAAAGACCATCCTACCACTCAAATTATTGGAGATCCTGGTTCTACCGTCAAGACACGCAGAATGCAGCAGAAGGCCTTGTCTGATCATCATGCTCTTGTGGGCTATATTGAGGATCAAAAGCGTAATAATCATACGGACTTTCAACACTGTTTGTTTGCTTGTTTTCTTTCACAGGTGGAACCTAGGTCTGTTTCTCATGCTCTTGAGGATCAAAGTTGGGTGGAGGCTATGCAGGAGGAAATGCAGCAATTCTTGTTTCAGAATGTTTGGGTTCTGGTTGACTTACCAGATGGGAAGACAGCTATCAATACCAAATGGATTCTCAAAAACAAGAAGGATGCACGGGGAATTGTTGTCAGGAATAAAGCTAGGCTTGTCGCACAAGGACACACTCAAATTGAGGGCATTGATTATACTGAAGTCTTTGCGCCTGTTGCAAGGATTGAGGCCATTCGTCTGTTTTTGGCCTTTGCTTCGTATGTTGGCTTTACGGTGTTCCAGATGGATGTCAAGAGTGCATTTCTCTATGGAAAAATTGACGAGGAAGTGTATGTTACTCAACCTAAGGGGTTTGTTGATCCACTTCATCCCAAGAAAGTCTACAAGGTGGTCAAGGCTCTTTATGGGTTACATCAGGCTCCTAGAGCCTAGTATGAGCGTCTCTCCACTTTCTTGTTAAAGAATGGCTATAGAAGAGGCACTATTGACAAGACACTATTTCTTCGGTGGAACTCCAAGGATATTATTCTTGTTCAGGTTTATGTGGACGACATTATCTTTGGTTCTACAAGGAAGGAGTGGTGTGATGAGTTTGAACACTTGATGAAAGGTGAATTTCAGATGAGTGCCATGGGAGAACTGTCATTTTTCCTTGGTCTTCAGGTCAAGCAACAATCGGATGGGATTTTCATCAGTCAAGATAAGTATGTTCATGAGATTCTTCAGAAGTTTGACATGGATCCTCTTAGACCAGCAGCAACCCCTTATGAAGTTGCTAAACTCAAACTTAAAAATGAGCCAGATCCACCGGTAAATGTTCATATGTACAGGTCTATGATTGGCTCTCTCATGTATTTGACTGCATCACGTCCAGACATTATGTTTGCAGTAAGTGCTTGTTCTAGACACCAGGTAACTCCAACGGTTTCGAACTTAAATGCAGTAAAGAAGATTTTCAAGTATATCAAGGCTCAACCTAAATTGGGTCTATGGTATCCTAGAGAATCTCCCTTTGTTCTTGAAGCATACAGTGATAGTGATTATGCTGGTGCTAATAATGATAGGAAGTCTACTACTGGTGGTTGTCAATTTTTGGGTCGTCGGCTTATTTCATGGCAATGTAAGAAACAGACAATCGTAGCTACTTCTTCCACATAAGCTGAATATGTAGCTGCTGCTAGTTGCTGTGGTCAAGTTTTATGGATCCAAAATCAGATGTTAGACTATGGGTTCAATTTTATGAATACCAAAATTTTTATTGACAATCAAAGCACTATTTGTATTGTGAAGAATCCTGTAGTTCATCAGCGGACGAAACATATTGAGATTCGGCATCATTTTATACGCGATGCAAATGAGAAGAAGCTGATACAGGTTCTTAAAGTTCATACGGATGACAATGTTGCTGATTTGCTGACTAAAGCTTTTGATGGTCCTCGGTTTAAACACTTGGTGGTTCATATTGGGATGGTCAATCCGTGACGTCTCGGATTGAGGGGAGGCAAAGCCTAAGGGGAGGCTTTGTGTACATATTAGGCCAGTCTAACATATTCATAGTATTTAACAACATAATTTCTTGGTTATGGTGGTGTGTGGTGCTTCTGATGGAGGATTTTTGCTCTCTTCTGGTGGATATGGCCTTATATGACTGGCTTCTGGTCCTCTTTGGTCAGCTTCTAGTTATGCTTGGTTGCTTTCTGGTGGTTTAAAATCCTTCCATGTCTATTGGTGTGTGACTCTTGGTACTGGTACTGGTCTGGCTACTGTTCATTCCTTTTGTCCTTTATTAATCACGTTTTGCTCCTGGTCCGACTATTGTGCACTTTGACTTTTGGTCAACGTTTCCAATACTGATATTTACAAGTTTAAATTCACCAAATAAATTGGGGGTAAGTTATTATGTTAAAAAGGGCAAGTGGTTAGTATGCCATTATGGCTTAATTTGAAAGGGCAACCCCCCATTAATAGGGGTCAATGAACAGTTACTATTTTCTTCCTATATGGTCAACATACACTCATTACAATTAAAACACACACAAAAACCGCTTCTACTCCTCTCATTCCAATCCAAATCCTTCTTCAATCCATTCATCAAGATCCATGGCTGCTCTTGCTTATCAACCTGCTCATAATCGGGTTGCTTATCTAGGTGATGGTCCTAATCGTGAACATTTTGCTGATATCTTGGAGTTTATTGAAGCTTCAAACTTAAGGTTTGCATTTACTGTTTGTCCTACCATATATGATAGTGTGGTACGTCAATTTTGGGCGTCTGCTGAGCTTGTGAATGTGGCTGGACGTCCACGAGCACTCCATGCTACCATAGATGGACGTGCTTATGTGGTCACTGAAGCATCTATTCGCTCTTCTCTTCATCTTCAGGATGAGGGGGGTGTTGTATCACTTCCCAATTCGGAAGTATTAGAGGGTATGGCTGCCACAGGTTATGAACATGGGGGGAAGTTTAACTTCCAAAAGAATAGGTTTTCCCCTCAGTGGAAGCTTCTGGTTCACTATTTAATCCATTGTCTGAGTCCCAAGTCGGGGAGTTGGGATGCGTTCCCTACTCCTTTGGCTACTGGTCTTATATGTTTAGCCCAGGGTAGAGTGTTTAACTTTTCCCATTATTTATTTGAGGGGATGGCTAGTAATTTGTCAACTGCTGGTTCTAGGAAGAAATTTCTTATGTACCCTAGGTTTATTCAACAAATACTTGTTTGCATTCCACGTGATAGGGCTGAGCATGTACCATCTAAACTAACAGCGAAAGTGTATTACAATATGATGAATGGGTTTACTGGGGATTGGAGGCCACTGACTCAAGCCATGATGGGGTTGGCTCAGGGTCCTATAGGTCAGGAGGAGGAGGCTCCTGAGTTGGTTGTGTTAGATGATGACCCATGGAGGAGGAGGAGGCTCCTACTGGTGGAGACATTCCTGTGGTAGAGGAGGAGCTAGTTGAGGAGGTGGTGGTTGAAAAACCATCCCCTTCCAAGGCTGGTCCTTCCTCCGTTCCACACCAGTCTCCATTTGTGGAGACTCCACCTCCTAGCCCTGCCCCACACTCGACTGATATCCCCTTTGCTGCTAGTTCTCCACACGTTGACCCCAATGTTGCTTCGGGCTCCCGTGATGCTTTCCCTGATCCAAGTTCTCTTGGTGGGCAGGCAGAGGAGCCTACTACACTGACATCTTTGTTAGATCTTATGCACAGGTACCATGAGAGGATGCTTTGTTTAGAAGCTGACTTGAACCAACATCGGAAGCTCACAAGGGAGTTTGTTCTTCCTCTGGCCGATCGTATTAAGGTATTGGAGAATCAACAGCGTCGTCGCAAGAAGCATGTGGTTCTTTCGGATTCTGAGGATGAGGGCGCGGAGAATGTTGAGGATGGCTTGACGTTGCTGGCAAAGGCTGCCTTTGCTGATAAAGTTTATGATGATCTGCCTGGTCCTCCAATGTCCTCCAATGCTCCTTCTTCTAGTGCTATTCCCTCTTCTATGGGTGGTGATTCTGATGCTGCTGCTGGTTCTCATGCTGGTCCCTCTAATGATCCGAAGGGAAAAGCTCCAATGACTGATTCTCCATCTCCCACCCACAAGCGCTCTCGTTGACAGCTTGAAGAAGACAGACTTGGTGAAGAGGCTGCTCGTCGGGTTCAGGCTGAGTTTGATGAGGAGGATAAAGCTGTTGAGGAAGAGCTTCGTGAGCGAAGGCGTGCGCAAATTCAGCATGATGCTATGCACTGGACTGATGGTGAATGGATGCAAGTGTTGACTGTTCTCACTCGGGATTATGCTCAGTTTAAAGATTTGTTGGGTGATGATGTTGATGAACATAATTGTATTCCGCGTGCTATGGTGATGATGCGTAAGCATCAGTTGACTCTTGCTGAAGAACTCAAGAAACAGTGAAGGAACAGACCTCTTTCTCGGACTGAGCAGCGCCAGCAGATGCAACGTTACGTGAAATATCAATCTGCTGCTCATTTCAATGCTCCGTGGTCTTGGAATCGGGTGCGAGCTTTGACATTTGATGAGCTTAAGGTTCTTTATGAGAAGATGGTGAAGCGTCAGAGTCAACCTATACCGGAAAGATTTATTTACCATCCTCGTGGTGTGACTGCTTCTATGCCTGCTGCTTCTACTGCTCCTCTGTCTGTGCCCATTCCTGGTTCAGATGGTAGTTCTTCTGGTTCTGGTGCTGTTTCTGTTGGTCCTTCTACTACACCCTTGGTTGCTCCTATTGGTTCTACTGCTGGTCCTGCTACTACCGTCTTTGTTACGACCACCACCACTCATGCTTCCACCACCACACCTGTTACTCCTACCACCACCCATGTTCCTGCAAGTGCTTTTGTTGATCCCACCATACCTACTGCTGCTACATCTGATGTGCCATCTTCATCACCACAAGTTCCTGCCACACAACCTAATCCTACTTCTGATGCAGCACCTAGTGGTTCTTTGGGTGGACATGTTCATGAGTCTACTTCTACTGCTGCTCCTGTTGTTGCTGAAGTTCAGGTGAAGGTTGAATCCACTCCTTCGGCCCCCACGCCTCGACGTTCCACTCGCCAGAAACTTACTCGTCATGTTCGCCGCGGTAAATCAGTTCCTTTTGAGAAACGTGATCCTGAGAACTTAATTGATGCAGCTTCGGATAGCGATTCTGACTTACCCTTGGGCAATGGAAGTATTACGGGTTATACGGTTGAGAGGTCTACAACACTTCCTGGTGGCGTCTCCCATCGGATAACTTTGAGTGATGGGACTGTGCGAATGGTCACGGGTTTGCAGGGTGTGTTATCATGGGCTGACCGTATGGATCTTATGGCGTTGTTTGGGCTTGTTGATTCTAGTATGCCGTTTAACCCCATGGCGGTGTCTTCCTGGCCTGGTATCCGTCTTTGGGCCGATCTCAAGCTTATGTTGGATCCTCCTCCATCTGCTACTCCTTTGGGCGTATGGAAGGATCAAATGCAATGGGAGATTGTTCGCTGGAAGCTTTATGCTGGATGTGGAGTTCATGTGTTGGAGTTAGGTTCTGGTCATGTGGTGTTTATGTTGACGGATGTTGTGTATCCTTTGACTATTTCTTCCATGGAAGCAATGCTGGCAAGTCACTTGCAGATTTCTACTGCTCCTTCTGGGAATGAGTCGAGTATGGCTACATCTTTGGTGGAGGGTATTCAAGCACGGTTGCTAGCGGATAAGAAGGCCGCTTCTGGTCTGTAAGGTGGATGGGTTGTAAGTGCTTATATATTTGAATTTTTGTTCTTATTATGATTCTTTTCACCAATATGTACAGTGATTGGTGAATTTTATTCTTTATAGTTAAAAAAAAAATACTTTTTATATAATATCTGCTTATACTTTAACACAGTTTAGCTTTTATACTTGTACATAATATCCCTTGGCTGGTTCAAAATGTGGTTCCTGGTTTGAGTTTGTTCTGGTACTTGGTTTCACTTGGTGTTAGACGTGGTCCACACAACAAATGGTTCTCAACTTACCATGTCTAATCGACAAGAAAAAGTTGATTCACCTTGAGGGTACGGCTCCTGGTGCGATTATCAAATCCGTTGATGGTTGCCAGGTTACCTAAAACTGGATGGTTTTCACTTGCCGTAGTCTTGGACTGAAAAGTGGCTAATCCAAGGGGGTACGGCTCTTGGTAAAGATCTTATCAAATCCGTTGATAGCTGTAATAGCTTGCTTAAAGCTATAGGGTGTTCAACTCACCGATGCTTCATTGCTAAGAGTTGGCGAGTCCAGAGGGGTACGACTTCTGGTAAAGACGCATCAAATCCGTTGACGGCTGTGATGGTTTGCCTAAAATCATCAGGGTACTCCCACTCACCATTGATTCACGTTCTAAGAGTTGGGTTGGGTTATAGTCTCCCAGGGTGATGCTTATTCCATCGGAATGACTAGCTAGCCCAAGAGCGAGCAGCTACTTGGTAAAGGCTAATCAAATCTTCTCATGTTGCTGCAAAGATTCAACCTGATGCTGATTTGTTACAAGCTTTGGAGAAGCTTCTAGTGTTTCATGCGGCTGTTCTTCTGATTCTTATCTTGTTGATGCTGCTATTTGTTTTGCTGATTCAATCCTCGGGTTTTCTTTGTACGTTTTCCAGGAAACTTGAACTCAACAGGTCAAATTCAAGTTTAGGGGAGGATTGTTAGGACCATTGTAATAGTTATATGTAATAGGTAGACTAGGAGGTATGTAGTTCCTCCTGGTCCTAGTCGTAGTAGGAGCAAGTCCTGCTCCTGGTCCTAGTCGAAGTCAAACTTTATTATTTACTTAATATTCTGTTAGGATATGCATGAGATATGTTAGGAAAGGATATGCATATCAGTTTTACACATTTTCATTAATGATGTATTAGGGTTTCCTTGTAGTATAAAAGGAACCTTAGGCAGAAGGGTTATACACACCTTCTCAAAACGTAGTTCTAGTCTTTATCAATATTAGAAATCCTTAGAGAGGATCAAGTCTTTATAGTTATTCTGTTTCTCTTGTTTATATTTATATTCTACATTCATATTGTGTATAGAGTCTCTTTGTGATTTGACTTGTGATTACAGAAGTCATTCACCGGTCCTGACAGGCTGCAAGATCTACATCTAGTAGACCCAACATAGCTTACTTCAACTAGGTAGTTAGTTATAGTGAAAATTTTACTTGAAAACTTGTGAGATATGAGTATTTGAACATGCTCATTATGTGTTACTAGTTGAGTACCTAGTGTATGTGATTTGCCTTTCTATTTTCTTTACATTCTGCTGTTTGAGCTTGTGTTTGGACTTGGTTTAATCATCTTGATTTAGTTGAGATTAGTTAGTGCATTTTGTTTGAATTGTCTCAACATAAGTTTGTAAGGGATATAGCAGTAAGATTAGATTTTGTTTTCGGTTTAGTAGGATAAAAAATGGATTTTACTCTTTAGATTCTATAGAAATCAGTAGGATTCAACTGTTGAGAAATCAAATTAGTTGTGGTCTTGAACTGTGTAAATTAGCTAGATGGATTAAATAGAAGTGATACTAGAATCATTGTATTTGATTTCTTATAGTTAGTGGTAAGTCAGTTACATTAGAATAATGGTTTAACAAGTTTCATGAATACAGTTTATAAATAAGATAGGATATGTGAAAAAATTGTGTTAAGTAATAGCAGAGATCGAACTGTATATCCAATTTTAATATATTTTGTAACAAGTTTGGTAGTTGGACGAGTTTAGTCCTCAATTTTCTATGTTCTTGTTGCACTCACAGTCCTTCAAGATAGTTAGTTATACCTTATTATTAGCACTACGTCGCATCGTTAGTCCTAAGTACTCTTTCTAGTTAGATTAGTTAGATACTTGTTGGGCCAGTTAGTTTCGTTTTGGGTCAGCTTTAATCTCGTTTCTACTGAAATGATTTTTTTTACATTTTGAATATTTCAACTTTCATTTTTAGTTTTATAAAAGTTTGATTTTGGTTTAATCAAATTCAGTTTAAATTCATTTTAGCTGTGTAAATTTTAATTTGAGTTTTATA
Organism: Glebionis coronaria; assembly: GCA_025667525.1. Classification (NCBI taxonomy): domain Eukaryota; kingdom Viridiplantae; phylum Streptophyta; class Magnoliopsida; order Asterales; family Asteraceae; genus Glebionis; species Glebionis coronaria. Next base: position 550,667,146 of record CM046875.1, on the reverse strand, counting down.
AATTGCATTTTTACTTTTATAAAAATTACTTGTAGCTTTATATTTTGAATTTTGTATTTTTCTTTTTCATTTGTAGTATAAATTTGTATTTTGTCATTTTGTGCATTTAAATGTTGTATTTGCAATGTGTTGTAGACTAGTACGTATTACATATTAGAAACTATTTTTACATTTTTACGTGCTATTTGCCAAGTAGTAATAGATACCAAATTACGATTTTTAACCAAAAAATATTAAGTCAAACTTGAGACGTTAAATCAATTCGATTAGATACCGAGACGAAACGATATACTAAAAAACGAATATTAAATGGCGCCACTGCCGGTTCTTTTCGTGAAGATTAACGGTTTCGAGTGAGACGATTGGATTTTGGGATCCGTTCACTTCGTGAACGTTATTTTTACGTATTATAAATCAAAAATATAAAAAATAAAAAAGATAAAAATTTAAAAATTTAAAAACCACAAAATTAATTCTTTTCCTAAAGAATTGAACAAAAAAATAAAAAAATCTAAAAAGTATTTTTTTTCCTAAAAGATTACACCAAAAATATATATTATATCGGTTTTCATCATTTTTACGTACATATAGTATTTTCTTAAAAATCAAATTAATACAAAAATATTTTTGATATATTATTATATGTAAATACATATACGTAGATACGAACACTTAATCCATCTACTTCCATAAGTATTGCCGAGGCAATACACCGTGTTAGGGAGTGTTCCGGTCCTTGACACGTGTAGCGATCAAACTTAATTAAGGCACAATAGATAAATACTACAATCTACTTGATCTTCAGAAAGAGGCCACTGTGTGGGGGGGGGGGGGGGGTATAAGGCGAGTGTATTTCACATTCTAAAGAAGTAGGCTCTTAAGTGCTACGCGTCGCCTCGTTTCTCTGCTTCCTTATGGGTCTTTCAAGAGTGTTAGTAGTGAGTGGTGTTCCACCGAATTTTTATTACATATATTGTATTTTCTTGTGGATATTAATTATCGAAACTCGAGGGAGATAATCTCTTCTCCTTCAAAAGTCAACCGAGAGCTCATCTCTCACTCCTCGAGTTTACTTACACGTGTACTCACACGCGTGTAACCATACCACCTTTGGTGTATTACTTCCTTCCCCGAGGAAGCTTTTAAACGTCATTTCACTTGTATATACATTCGGTCACCTTGCTAAACATGGATACTCGTTCCATGTTGGATATTTTGCAACGACAATCCGCCAACGCTAATTATTCGACTTGTTCGACTTGTGGAGGTCCACACGATACTTATTTATATGATTAAAACAATGGCTATTATGGGGAGGGATATGCTTATAATAGAACCGAGAACCCTAATTTTCAACCTAAACTTCAAATGGACTATACTTGTAATGACTATATGGGATATTCCGATTTTTCATCACGACCTCCACCATCATTTCATGATCAAACCTTTAATGAGCCATAACAAAACCAAGGATTTTCGAACAATGAAGGTTTTCAAATTAATGATAATTTTCAAGGCTATAATCAAGAAACCTTTCAAAACCAAGGATTTTCCAATTATGGAGGTTTTTAAAATGATGATAATTTTCAAGGCTATAATCAAGAAACCTTTCATAATCAAGGATTTTCAAACAATGAATGCTTTCAAAATCATGATAATTTTCCATGCTATAATCAAGATACTTTTCAAAATCAAGGATTTTTACATTATGAGGGTTTTCAAAATGAAGGAAATTTTCAAGGTTACAATCATGAGAACTTTCATAATCATGACTCTTTTCAAAACTATAATCCACCTAATTATGGAAATCCACCTCCACCATATTCTTTGACTTATTCATGTGAGTTTTGTGGAAAAGAACGTCATTATGGTTATGATTGTCGACCAAAGGATCCGCTATCTTATGCTTTTAATCATCTCCATGAGTTATCATCTCTAATCGAGCATGACGGAAGAAACTTGAAATATGTTTCAAAGGCTCTTAATCATAGGCGAGAAATGAGCATCGAGGAAATGAGAGAAGAATATCGGTGGTTAAGGGAGGAAATTAAGTCTCTTGAGGATGATGTAAGGAACAAGCGGTTTAATAACGAGAAAATTGGTGATATGTATAGTGAATCGTTGAAAAAATCCTCTCGTTTCCTCAAGGAAAATTTAGATTATTTACCCGTTAAGAATGATAAAAAGGAACGTGAACGCATAAAAACCATGAGCTTTGAGGAAATAGAAAGGAGAATTTGCGGATAGTGGGAGAGATAGTATCTATTCTTAATAAGGCGGAGAGGAAACTATCTAATAAAGAGGACATTCGTGAAGAGTTAAACATTAAATATCATCAACTTCAGCAAGAGTTACGTACTTTGCTCTTAGCGAAAGACGAAAAAGTAGAAGATGAAGGCATAAAGACGAATATTTTGCTACTCGTAGGCCTTATCCATTATTTTATGACGATGATGAGGAACCTCCGATTTGTATGACACTTAATGATGACACACCTTCATCACCTTTACCTCGTATGGAACTCACCAACTCTTTAACCATGGGGGACGAGCCTCTTAGCACTAATATAAACACCGATTTGGATGAATTAACCTCTTCTAGTGTTGAGACCCTTATCCCAATCCAAAGAGAGCTTGATAGTGTTTCCAATGAACCATGTGACGAGCTTTGTATTGATACCTCTTCTCCTCATGATCACATTGAGATTTCATCACATATTGACCTTCATGCTACTACTAGTGATTTTGGTGACTTTGATCTTGATGAATTGTTTAAAGAAAGGGATAATGAGATTGAGGAAGAGTTTGTGAAAGACTTGCCACAAATGGAGGATGATGATTGTGATTCTAGTGAAGCATCTTATGCTATATCATCCGATGACTTGTCTTGTCAAGATAACATCACTAATTTGGATGAAGAGTTTGCTCCTATAGGAAATGTGGATCCTTATCCTCTTCCACCTTATGATTCTTGTGATGAAACCTTTGATGATCCTTATGATAGTGATGAGTCCTTTACTTCTGATGATGATGACTCGATTTCTTCTATGACGCCTTCACCTATTCCTCTAAGTGATTTTGTGATACATTCAAATCCTCTTTTTGTGACATGTTTTGATAACCCACTTTTTGAGGAGTATGAAGAACCTAATAATGAGTCTATAGAAGAAGAATCCTTGATTGATCATTTTTCACCGGTTTTTGATGATATACCTATTGATTTTCATGATCATATCATCCCTTTGAGTGATTCTCTCATTAATACACCTCCTTTTGAGCCTTATGTTCCCACCCTCCCACCCTTGAAGTTGGTTATTGATGAAAATCCTATACTCTTAGAGATTGATACTTTTTCATTGTCATACTCTCTTTGATTTGGTATTTCTTGCCAAAATATTAAAAGTGGAGTATGTTCTCTCGACAATATTTTTCTCTTAAATCGGACATCGCTTTTCTCTCTTAGTCATCTTTATATATTTTTTTGGTGTGACCAAAATAAGTTGGGTTCTATTTTCTTTCTAATAGCCCTCTTATTTTTCTTAACTTGTCATATTTTTGACACTTCTAAAAGTTAAGATTGTTTTAGCTTTCTCTCGAGTCCCTCTTTTTTTACTCGAGTTGTTTAAAGCTAACTCCGTTTGGGTGACATCTCATTATGCATATGCTCTTGTCCACTAACTTTGTTTTGTAGGACACTTCTAACCCATTTTTGTAGCTCGTCACTATTCATGCTTTGTTGGTGCCTCAAGATCAAGGGGAGCATCTACAAGAGTTCAAGTCATTAAATTTGCGACCGTTGACTCACTCAAATTGCATTCATCGAACATCTTGTAAGTAATGCATTTTCGACACTCGTAGATAAGCATATTATTATGCTTTGAGTTGGTTAACCTATGGTGATTGAAGACTTCACTAGGATGATGCAAGCTCAATATTTTTTATGATGGGTTTATGGTTTGGATTCTCGCCTCTCAAACGACAACCACAATGGATGATTAGATTTTTGGATGCATGTTCTCTCGAAGTCGGTCCTCCTCTTCTACAAATGAAGACTACCTTTCAGATGCAAGCTCGTGTGACGTCAATTCTTTTCTTCTTCAAATGACGTGCTTTCGATGACTACCTCTTTAGACGTGTTCTCTCTCGACGTTGCTTCTTCTCTTCTTCAAGACGCTGACTACCTTTTTGATTCAAAAAAAGGGGGAGAAGTAAGTGTAAACGAGTAACTTATGCATTTTAATATGTGTTGCGGTTTACTTGTTTGTCATCATCAAAAAGAGGAGATTGTTAGTGCAAACAGTATGATGCTTTGTCGATATAATCTCTTTATGTTTTGTTGATGACAAACGTATAATTCGCAATACATTATGTAAAATGTTAAGGTACTCGTAATCACTCAAGAATACATTTGTATACTTCTCTCGACACCTCAAGATCGCATTCGGCATGAATCACTCAAGGTATGTACAAACATATCATTAACCTAACTAAGTGATCAAGGATTAATATTTTCTTAAAACTCACATGTAATCAAATGTGACAAAAGATTTTAATTATATTTTTACGAAAATGTTTTATTAAAAAGTAAATGGAAATTTGAATTTGGCACATTCCATATGCCATAGAAATATCCTTTGAGGGTATAAACTACCCCAGATGGCATATCCCCACTAAAGGACAAATTTGCACGGACTTCATTGCGGAGGTTCCTTAAAGGAACCCGCGGTTCCTTATTGATAAGGAACCACGGGTAGAGATAAGGAACCACGGGTGTTTTTGACCGTTGCATTGTTACCCTATAAATAGTGGATCATTTCCAGATTTTCTTTCAACCCTTTTTGCACAGTTTCTTCAAAAATATCTTTAAACCCTTGATTAGTTAGTTTAGATTAATCTTGTTTAAGATGTGATTCTCTCCTTCAATCTCCTCATCCTCTTAAGTGCAAAGAGAAGATCACTCACACATTTGTGATGTGATTAAAGATGAAGTCTTGATGAAGATCATCATGTTCATCATTTTTATTTGTGTCTTGTGTAGATCCAGTGTATATGTGTATACTTAGATCAATCTTGTGTAGATCCAATGTATATGGGTATACTTGGATCAATATTGTGTAGATCCAATGTATTTGTGAATACTTGGATTAGTTGTGTTAATCCATTGTATTTGTGAATAGTTGGATTAAGTCTTGTGTAAATCCATTGTATATGTGTATACTTGGATTTATGTTGTGTAGATCCAAGTTACATGTGTACACTTGGATATGTGTTTTATTGAGTTGTAATAGGTAAGAGTTGTGAGTTCTCACTAAACTATAAAGTGATGTGGTTGTGTCTTGTGAGTTCTCACTAAACTATAAAGTGATGTAGTTGTGTCTAGTGAAGTTCTCACTTAGCTTCAAAGTGAAGAGTCGTGAAGATTGGTTCTACCTTTCGATTAGAACTCGACATCTAGCCTTGTGTCGTAAAATGGTGAAGTAGGCAACGTTGTGAAGATTGGTTCTACCTTTCGATTAGAACTCGACATCTAGCCTTGTATCGTTAAATGGTGAAGTGGGCAACGTTGTGTAGATTGTTCCTATCTAAGATTAGGACTCGACATCTAGCTTAGTGTCAGAAATTGTGTAAGCGACATGTATGGTTTTCTCCGCCTTGAAAGGAGTTTTGTTGACTAGTGAAGTAACTCTCGAGTAAGGTGTACTCGAGGAGTGGAGTATGGCGAAGAGGAGTTTCGTGACCGAACCACTATAAATCATCGTGTCGGTACTTTCCTTTACATTTATGTCTTTACTATTATAGATGTATTTATATGTTGTGTGTTGTGTGCATCTCATAATCTAAACATCTAAGCTGCGGAAAAGCTAAGGCTTAGTACGTGTGTGCTTCGTGTTTAGATTATGGTCAAGTGTGCATCCTTTAGTCTAAACATCTTAGTTGCGGAAAAGCTAAGGCTTAGTACGTGTGTGCTTAGTGTTTAGGCTATTGCTTGATGTACACTTGATTTGATGTGTTTGTGTGTTTCCTTACTTATAGTTATTATCTATTACAAACACATCTCATATCTAGTCAAGCTTAACCGAGAATTTGATATAAACGATTGTCAAGGTTTACAACGTATCAATATTTGGCATCCACTGTAGGCGGTTCTTTATTGAGCCCGCGGTTCTTTATTGATAAGGAACCGCAGTGATATTTAAGGAACCGCGGCCAGTGGAATAAACGAAATGTTTTGAAAATGAACTAGAAACTATTCAACCCCTTCTAGTTTCTACAATTGGTATCAGAGCGAGTTTACTCAAGATCTTTGAAGTATATTGTACTTTAAAGCTTGGATCGATCTCTTCTCTCTTTTTCAAAACAAATGGTTTTTAAAAATGAAAACGGTTTTTAAAAAATAGAGACGATCTTTGTATCAAATTGTTCATGAAGAGTGATTACTTATGAAATGTGTTTTGTTGTTTCATTCGTACAAGTTTTGGTGTTAAATAAACTTTGTATAATAGCTTGAATTAAATATTTTCATGTTTGGAAGTATAAAAATATTTTGTGTCATAATTAACTCTAAAATACGAGTTTTATGTCTAAAATGATTTTTTAGAGTCCTAAGTCCTTCCAAAAAGTTACCAAATGATTTTGGCCAAAACCCCCATTTTTGTCCTCTGAACGCGGTTCTTTATCTATTCCCCACGGTTCCTTATCAATAAGGAACCGCGGTCAGTCCGACACAGATTTTTGAAAACTTTGAAAAATCATATAAAATCAACCGTAAGTCCGTAGAAGTCGTGTCACCCGTCATTTCAAACGTAATTGAATTTTCTTTCAATTAAAAATTCTTCCAAACCTTTATTCAGACTTTAAAATTTGGATGGTTTCTAAGTTCCATACTTTGTCCAAAGTATTGAGCGTTGGTTTGTCATAAAACTTGTGTTTTGCTCTTTTCTATTAAGTTGGACATCTCTTGGTGATATATATTTGAAAATTGATATATTTACAAAGTGTTAAACTTAATTAAATTTTAAATGGGTCAAAGACTATTTTCAAATAAAATCGAGCTATGAATACTTTGTTGTATCTAACACTCAAAACATGGACGAATGCTTTTATGTGTTAAGCTAATTGTTTGTGTGTGTTTCCTTGTGTGTTATTATTATATGTAGACATTATTAAGTGTTTCTTGCTATTTATAGTAGTATTGCTTATATGTCTAGTCTCCTGTGCCTTGCTTGGTATTTGTTAGTATCTAGTTTTTCCTAATTAGGATGTATGCTAGATTTCTTGCATTTCGGTTGCAACATTATTTGTGCATTACATATAGGATCAACATCTCTAGGTTTAAATATGTTATATAAATATCATGTACACCTCATTATGTTTATTAACACTCTTAGGTTTGAAAGCTTTGTGAGCTTGTTAAATCTTTTGATATGGGTCGTCTTACTCGATCATTGTCTTATTAGTTCAAGTAGATTAATGTCTCACTATAAAACATGAAACACCCTTTGAAAATATTAGCTATTTTCTCTTAAAGGAGTGTTAGTGGGAATCAAGAAAGATTTAAAATATATATCAATTCATTATTCAAATTATGATTGATATCATTATCGAATCTAATTGATATGTTTTTAGTGTAGACATGAATGTGGTTTATTAATAATATACATCAGATCATAACTCACACATGTGTTGATGGTGTTATATTGAATCTACTTGTTTAAATTGTTAGACATATTTTGTTTAATAATTACTTATAATGCACAATAGAGTCGGTTTGATAACTTGGATGTTTCATCCGAAATACTCAAGTAATTTACATTGCTATGCAATTTATAAATGTGTCATTTCCGAAAGACCAATCAAGAGTGTTCCTTTGGTTTGTGTAAACTTTGTTTATACACTTCAAAGTTATTGGCCTCAAGTTCTATTAAGGTAAATAACCTTAACTAGACTTGTTTGACAAGATATGTAATGGTGCATTCTTAACCCTCATTAGGTCATGCGTTGTGTCGCCATGCAAGTTTCATCCTTGCTAAACTTTATTAGGGCAAATGTTGGAATTACATTTTGTCTAACTTGAGAATGACTACTAGGGAATTTATGCACTAGGATCTTAATTTGACCTAACGGTTGAATTACTTCCATGTGGGAAGTTGAGTTGGTGTATAACTCGTAAAAATGGTCGTGTTTAGCCTTAATTGAGCACCTCTAGTGATAGTCTCATACTCATTCTCTAAATTGGCTAAATGGCTCTTCCTATATATGACTAATGATAGTTTACTTTGATGAACTTTGTATGTCATTAGGAGTCTTTTTCTTTTGTATCCATTAGGTTTTTCTTAACTTTCTTCCTACGTGCTAATTGAACCTATGTGTTTTTCCTTTGTGTGTGTTCTAGTTTTTATTGCTCTTAAGCATGACTTTATGATAAGTTAGACTAGAACATTAGGATTTACTGAATTGGAAAATCCTCCATTCACCACCTAAACCAAGCCTCTGTAGGCGGTTCTTTAAATAGACCGCGGCTCCATATCAATATGGAACCGCCGCTGGAGATAAAGAACCGCGGGAAAAAGCTCTCAAATTCGGGTTTTCTGAAACTTCCCAATTGTTCCAACACCCTTTGGAATCTTTGTTTCAAAACTTTTATCATCCCCTCATACTTTTAAACCCTTCTTGTTAACCATGTTCTTCACACTTCAAACCACTCATATTTACCCTTCATTACAACCATGGTTTCTACAAGAACCTCAAAATCACCCAAAACCTCCTCCTCAAAGAGGAACCTCAAAATCAAGATTAAGTTGCCCAGACTTAACTCTTCACCTTTTGCCACACCTAAGAATGAGATTGTGCCCATTCTAATCTCTTCATCACCCTTACCACCTCTTGCACCATGCAAGACTACCTCAACCCATGGTACCAACCATTCACATGGTTCTACCTCCTCTTCATACCAATCTAGAATGAATGAGTTAACCTCACCCTTCACTCCTAGTACTCTCTTGGATGTGACTACTCAACCTCAACCTATCCAAAGCATTCCCTTTGAGAATGACTTTGTTGAACCCTTGGTGACTTCACCTTTTACCCCACCAAATTAACCCACTTCACCCATCTCACCTTTGGAGAACATACCACATCCTCCACCAGCCACATCACCCATCACCTTGTCTTATAATTAAGCATGTGCATTGCCTATTAATAAGACACCAAATTTAAGCAAATCTTAGGTTTCTAGTGTAACTAGGATTAAAATTATGCTTAAGTTTTAGGCTTATGTTTCATACATTTTTGTATGATCTTTACTCTCCTGTATTTCCTTTCATGTTTTTCAACATGATTTGTCTTTGTGTCTTAGATCTCGTTATTCTCGTGATCTTTCTTTTCTTTTTTATTTTCTCACTCGGTTGTCAAGGAAGGTTAGATTTATATCTAATTCGTCTCCTAGTAAGATTGACAACTTAAAATATTTCTTTTGAAATATTCAAGCAATTTTAACTTGCAATTGCAATTGTTAAAAGTCATATCTGAAGCATTGACTTTCAAGCCTTTTAGCATCTTATGTTAAATTGTTTGACCAAGTGATTTTCCTTTGAGTCGATAATCGTTTTTGGGCACCCAATGTCCACGGTTCCTCAAATAACCTTGGGTCTCATTATTGATAATGAACCACGGACCTATTTAACGAACCGCGACCATTTAGTCCCTTGTTCGTTTTGGTCTTTTTCTCTTTTGACGAGTTTTCTTGAAGATTCCCTCTTTTCTTCTCTTTTGAGTTTCTTCTCTCGTTCTCGTGAAGTTATCCTTAACTTCTTTGTTGAGTCTCTCTTAATTCATTTAATCATGCTCTTCTAAGTCGAGTCACTTTCTTCTATTCTTTCTAAACTAAGTTGAGTCGAGCCTCACCCTTTCCTCATCATGTAATTGTTCTTTGAACATTCATAATGATTGAGAAGAGCTACGAAACTTTTAGCATGTAGTTTATCGTATGCTAAACACCATTTGGTGTCGACATTCATAAGCATCCTTGCCTATAATGTCTTATATCCCGAATATTTTTTTAAAGCGTCGATTTATCCGCTTTTGGTTTTATTTTTTTTTTTGGTCAAAAATGTCTCTAGGTTGAGATATATTTGTTCTTCTTTGTTGAGAGTTGATTGCGGTTAAAATTTACAATTAGTATGGGTGATTCCATCAATTATAAGTTTTTAACCCCTTGAGATGATATCTTCAAATTCTTGGATGTTTCTTTTCTACCTCTATTCCAACAATTTTGAATTATTTCCTCAAAATCCTCTCCTTGTTTTTTTTGAGAGTTGATGGTTAAATCTTGATTTTTCTTGGGTGATTCCAAAAATTCTAAGCTTTTTACACTTTGACATATTATCATTACAATTGGTATGGATGTTTCTTTTTTTACCTCTATTCCAACAATTGTGAATTGATCTTGTCAAGATCCTCTCCTTTGTTTTTGTTTTTTTTTTGTTTTTTGGATTGATAGCATCGCGTGCACACTTATTTCTCCAATGCTTTTCATTTTTTATGCAAACGACTTGTTTATCATCCTCGTTTTCTTTTCCATCATAGTCACTCTTCCTCTCTTTTCGACTATATGGGATCTTATTTTTTTGTCATTGTCATACTCTCTTTGATTTGGTATTTCTTGCCAAAATATTAAAAGTGGAGTATGTTCTCTCGACAATATTTTTCTCTTAAATTGGACATCTCTTTTCTCTCTTAGTCCTCTTTATATATTTTTTTGGTGTGACCAAAATAAGTTGGGTTCTATTTTCTTTCTAATATCCCTCTTATTTTTCTTAACTTGTCATATTTTTGACACTTCTAAAAGTTAAGATTGTTTTAGCTTTCTCTCGAGTCCCTCTTTTTTTACTCGAGTTGTTTAAAGCTAACTCCGTTTGGGTGACATCTCATTATGCATATGCTCTTGTCCACTAACTTTGTTTTGTAGGACACTTCTAACCCATTTTTGTAGCTCGTCACTATTCTTGCTTTGTTGGTGCCTCAAGCAAGGGGGAGCTCATATCAAGGGGAGCATCTGCAAGAGTTCAAGTCATTACATTTGCGATCGTTGACTCACTAAAATTGCATTCATCGAACATCTTGCAAGTAATGCATTTTGGACACTCGTAGATAAGCATATTATTATGCTTTGAGTTGGTTAACCTATGGTGATTGAAGACTTCACTAGGATGATGCAAGCTCAATATTTTTGTATGATGGGTTTATGGTTTGGATTCTCGCCTCTTAAACGACAACCACAATGGATGATTAGATTTTTGGATGCATGTTCTCTCGAAGTCGGTCCTCATCTTCTACAAATGAAGACTACCTTTCGGATGCAAGCTCGTGTGACGTCAATTATTTTCTTCTTCAAATGACGTGCTTTCGATGACTACCTCTTTAGACGTGTTCTCTCTCGACGTTGCTTCTTCTCTTCTTCAAGACGTTGACTACCTTTTTGATTCGAAAAAAGGGGGAGAAGTAAGTGTAAACGAGTAACTTATGCATTTTAATATGTGTTGCGGTTTACTTGTTTGTCATCATCAAAAGGGGGAGATTGTTAGTGCAAACATTACGATGCTTTGTCGATATAATCTCTTTATGTTTTGTTGATGACAAACGTATAATTCGCAATACATTATGTAAAATGTTAAGGTACTCGTAATCACTCAAGAATACATTTGTATACTTCTTTCGACACCTCAAGATCGCATTCGACATGAATCACTCAAGGTATGTACAAACATATCATTAACCTAACTAAGTGATCAAGGATTAATATTTTCTTAAAACTCACATTTAATCAAATGTGACAAAAGATTTTAATTATATTTTTAAGAAAATGTTTTATTAAAAAGAAAATGGAAATTTGAATTTGGCATATTCCATATGCTAAAGGAATATCCTTTGAGGGTATAAACTACCCCAGATGGCATATCCCCACTAAAGGAAAAATTTGCACGGACTCCAATGCGGAGGTTCCTTAAAGGAACCCGCGGTTCCTTATTGGAAAGGAACCACGGGTAGAGATAAGTAACCGCGGGTTTTTTTGACCGTTGCAATGTTGCCCTATAAAATAGTGGATCATTTCCAGATTTTCTTTCAACCCTTTTTGCACAGTTTCTTCAAAAATATCTTTAAACCCTTGATTAGTTAGTTTAGATTAATCTTGTTTAAGATGTGATTCTCTCCTTCAATCTCCTCATCCTCTTAAGTGCAAAGACAAGATCACTCACACATTTGTGATGATTAAAGATGAAGTCTTGATGAAGATCATCATGTTCATCATTTTTATTTGTGTCTTGTGTAGATCCAATGTATATGTGTATACTTGGATCAATCTTGTGTAGATCCAATGTATATGGGTATACTTGGATCAATATTGTGTAGATACAATGTATTTGTGAATACTTGGATTAGTTGTGTTAATCCATTGTATTTGTGAATAATTGGATTAAGTCTTGTGTAAATCCATTGTATATGTGTATACTTGGATTTTTGTTGTGTAGATCTAAGTTACATGTGTACACTTGGATATGTGTTTTATTGAGTTGTAATAGGTAAGAGTTGTGAGTTCTCACTAAACTATAAAGTGATGTGGTTGTGTCTTGAGTTCTCACTAAACTATAAAGTGATGTAGTTGTGTCTAGTGAAGTTCTCACTTAGCTTCAAAGTGAAGAGTCGTGAAGATTGGTTCTACGTTTCGATTAGAACTCGACATCTAGCCTTGTGTCGTAAAATGGTGAAGTAGGCAACGTTGTGAAGATTGGTTCTACCTTTCGATTAGAACTCGACATCTAGCCTTGTATCGTTAAATTGTGAAATGGGCAACGTTGTGTAGATTGGTCCTATCTAAGATTAGGACTCGACATCTAGCTTAGTGTCGGAAATTGTGTAAGCGACATGTATGGTTTTCTCCGCCTTGAAAGGAGTTTTGTTGACTAGTGAAGTAACTCTCGAGTAAGGTGTACTCGAGGAGTGGAGTAGGGCGAAGAGGAGCTTCGTGACCGAACCACTATAAATCATCGTGTCGGTACTTTCCTTTACATTTATGTCTTTACTATTATAGATGTATTTATATGTTGTGTGTTGTGTGCATCTCATAATCTAAACATCTAAGTTGCGGAAAAGATAAGGCTTAGTATGTGTGTGCTTCGTGTTTAGATTATGGTCAAGTGTACATCCTTTAGTCTAAACATCTTAGTTACGGAAAAGCTAAGGCTTAGTACGTGTGTGCTTAGTGTTTAGACTATTGCTTGATGTACACTTGATTTGATGTGTTTGTGTGTTTCCTTACTTATAGTTATTATCTATTACAAACACATCTCATATCTAGTCAAGCTTAATCGAGAATTTGATACAAACGATTGTCAAGGTTTACAACGTATCAATATTTGGAATCCACTGTAGGCGGTTCTTTATTGAGCCCGCGGTTCTTTATTGATAAGGAACCGCAGTGATATTTAAGGAACCGCGACCAGTGGAATAAACGAAATGTTTTAAAAATGAACTAGAAACTATTCAACCCCCTTCTAGTTTCTACAATTGGTATCAGAGCGAGTTTACTCAAGATCTTTGAAGTATATTGTACTTTAAAGCTTGGATCGATCTCTTCTCTCTTTTTCAAAACAAATGGTTTTTAAAAATGAAAACGGTTTTTAAAAAATAGAGACGATCTTTGTATCAAATTGTTCATGAAGAGTGATTACTTATGAAATGTGTTTTGTTGTTTCATTCGTACAAGTTTTGGTGTTAAATAAACTTTGTTTATTAGCTTGAATTAAATATTTTCATGTTTGGAAGCATAAAAATCTTTTGTGTCATAATTAACTCTAAAATACGAGTTTTATGTGTCTAAAATGATTTTTTAGAGTCCTAAGTCCTTCCAAAAAGTTACCAAATGATTTTGGCCAAAACCCCCATTTTTGTCCTCTGAACGCGGTTCTTTATCTATTCCCCACGGTTCCTTATCAATAAGGAACCGCGGTCAGTCCGACACAGATTTTTGAAAACTTTGAAAAATCATACAAAATCAACCGTAAGTCCGTAGAAGTCGTGTCACCCGTAATTTCGAACGTATTTTAATTTTCTTTCAATTAAAAATTCTTCCAAACCTTTATTCAGACTTTAAAATTTGGATGGTTTCTAAGTTCCATACTTTGTCCAAAGTATTGAGCGTCGGTTTGTCGTAAAACTTGTATTTTACTCTTTTCTATTAAGTTGGACATCTCTTGGTGATATATATTTGAAAATTGATATATTTACAAAGTGTTAAACTTAATTAAATTTTAAATGGGTCAAAGACTATTTTCAAATAAAATCGAGCTATGAATACTTTGTTGTATCTAACACTCAAAACATGGACGAATGCTTTTATGTGTTTAGCTAATTGTTTGTGTGTGTTTCCTTGTGTTTTATTATTATATGTAGACATTATTAAGTGTTTCTTGCTATTTATAGTAGTATTGCTTATATGTTTAGTCTCTTGTGCCTTGCTTGGTATTTGTTAGTATCTAGTTTTTCCTAATTAGGATGTATGCTAGATTTCTTGCATTTCGGTTGCAACATTATTTGTGCATTGCATATAGGATCTACATCTCTAGGTTTACATATGTTATATAAACATCATGTACACCTCATTATGTTTATTAACACTCTTAGGTTTGAAAGCTTTGTGAGCTTGTTAAATCTTTTGATATGGGTCGTCTTACTCGATCATTGTCTTATTAATTCAAGTAGATTAATGTCTCACTATAAAACATGAAACACCCTTTGAAAATCTTAGCTATTTTCTCTTAAAGGAGTGTTAGTGGGAATCAAGAAAGATTTCAAATATATATCAATTCATTATTCAAATTATGATTGATATCATTATCGAATCTAATTGATATGTTTTTAGTGTAGACATGAATGTGGTTTATTAATAATATACATCGGATCATAACTCACACTTGTGATGATGGTGTTATATTGAATCTACTTGTTTAATTTGTTAGACATATTTTGTTTAATAATTACTTATAATGCACAATAGAGTCGGTTTGATAACTTGGATGTTTCATCCTAAATACTCAAGTAATTTACATTCCTATGCAATTTATAAATGTGTCATTTCCGAAAGACCAATCAAGAGTGTTCCTTTGGTTTGTGTAAACTTTGTTTATACACTTCAAAGTTATTGGCCTTAAGTTCTATTAAGGTAAATAACCTTAACTAGACTTGTTTGACAAGATATGCAATGGTGCATTCTTAACCCTCATTAGGTCATGCATTGTGTCGCCATGCAAGTTTCATCCTTGCTAAACTTTATTAGGCAAATGTTGGAATTACATTTTGTCTAACTTGAGAATGACTACTAGAGAATTTATGCACTAGGATCTTAATTTGACCTAACGGTTGAATTACTTCCATGTGGGAAGTTGAGTTAGTGTATAACTCGTAAAAATGGTCGCGTTTAGCCTTAATTGAGCACCTCTAGTGATAGTCTCATACTCATTCTCTAAATTGGCTAAATGGCTCTTCCTATATATGACTAATGATAGTTTACTTTGATGAACTTTGTATGTCATTAGGAGTCTTTTTCTTTTGTATCCATCAGGTTTTTCTTAACTTTCTTCCTACGTGCTAATTGAACCTATGTGTTTTTCCTTTGTGTGTGTTCTAGTTTTTATTGCTCTTAAGCATGACTTTATGATAAGTTAGACTAGAACATTAGGATTTTCTGAATTGGAAAATCCTCCATTCACCACCTAAACCAAGCCTCTGTAGGTGGTTCTTTAAATAGACCGCGGCTCCATATCAATATGGAACCGCCGCTGGAGATAAAGAACCGCGGGCAGAAGCTCTCAAATTCGGGTTTTCTGAAACTTCCCAATTGTTCCAACACCCTTTGGAATCTTTGTTTCAAAACTTTTATCATCCCCTCATCCTTTTAAACCCTCCTTGTTAACCATGTTCATCACACTTCAAACCACTCATATTTACCCTTCATTACAACCATGGTTTCTACAAGAACCTCAAAATCACCCAAAACCTCCTCCTCAAAGAGGAACCTCAAAATCAAGATTAAGTTGCCCAAACTTAACTCTTCACCTTTTGCCACACCTAAGAATGAGATTGTGCCCATTCTCATCTCTTCATCACCCTCACCACCTCTTGCACCATGCAAGACTACCTCAACCCATGGTACCAACCATTCACATGGTTCTACCTCCTCTTCATTCCAATCTAGAATGAATGAGTTAACCTCACCCTTCACTCCTAGTACTCTCTTGGATGTGACTACTCAACCTCAACCTTTCCAAAGCATTCTCTTTGAGAATGACTTTGTTGAACCCTTGGTGACTTCACCTTTTACCCCACCAAATTCACCCACTTCATCCATCTCACCTTTGGAGAACATACCACATCCTCCACCACCCACATCACCCATCACCTTGTCTTATAATTAAGCATGTGCATTGCCTATTAATAAGACACCAAATTTAAGCAAATCTTAGGTTTCTATTGTAACTAGGATTAAAATTATGCTTAAGTTTTAGGCTTATGTTTCATACATTTTTGTATGATCTTTACTCTCCTGTATTTCCTTTCATGTTTTTCAACATGATTTGTCTTTGTGTCTTAGATCTCGTTATTCTCGTGATCTTTCTTTTCTTCTTTATTTTCTCACTCGGTTGTCAAGGAAGGTTAGATTTATATCTAATTCGTCTCCTAGTAAGATTGACAACTTAAAATATTTCTTTTGAAATATTCAAGCAATTTTAACTTGCAATTGAAATTGTTAAAAGTCATATACGAAGCATTGACTTTCTCGCCTTTTAGCATCTTATGTTAAATTCTTTGACCAAGTGATTTTCCTTTGAGTCGATAATCATTTTTGGGCACCCAATGTCCACGGTTCCTCAAATAACCTTGGGTCTCATTATTGATAATGAACCACGGACCTATTTAACGAACCGCGACCATTGAGTCCCTTGTTCGTTTGGTCTTTTTCTCTTTTGACGAGTTTTCTTGAAGATTCCCTGTTTTCTTCTCTTTTGAGTTTCTTCTCTCGATTCGTGAAGTTATCCTTAACTTCTTTGTTGAGTCTCTCTCTATTCATTTTAATCATGCTCTTATAAGTCGAGTCACTTTCTTCTATTCTTTCTAAACTAAGTTAAGTCGAGCCTCACCCTTTCCTCATCATGTAATTGTTCTTTGAACATTCATAATGATTGAGAAGAGCTACGAAACTTTGAGCATGTAGTTTATCGTATGCTAAACACCATTTGGTGTCGGCATTCATAAGCATCCTTGCCTATAATGTCTTATATCCAGAATATTTTTTTAAAGCGTCGATTTATCCGCTTTTGGTTTTCTTTTTTTTTTGGTCAAAAATGTCTCTAGGTTGAGATATATTTGTTCTTCTTTGTTGAGAGTTGATTGCGGTTAAAATTTACAATTAGTATGGGTGATTCCATCAATTCTAAGTTTTTAACCCCTTGGGATGATATCTTCAAATTCTTGGATGTTTCTTTTCTACCTCTATTCCAACAATTTTGAATGATTTCCTCAAAATCCCCTCCTTGTTTTTTTGAGAGTTGATGGTTAAATCTTGAATTTTCTTGGGTGATTCCAAAAATTCTAAGCTTTTTACACTTTGACATATTATCATTACAATTGGTATGGATGTTTCTTTTTTACCTCTATTCCAACAATTGTGAATTGATCTTGTCAATATCCTCTCCTTTGTTTTTGTTTTTTTTTGTTTTTTGGATTGATAGCATCGCGTGCACACTTATTTCTCCAATGCTTGTTATTTTTTGTGCAAACGACTTGTTTATCATCCTCGTTTTCTTTTTCCATCATAGTCACTCTTCCTCTCTTTTCGACTATATGGGATCTTATTTTTTTTGTCATTGTCATACTCTCTTTGATTTGGTATTTCTTGCCAAAATATTAAAAGTGGAGTATGTTCTCTCGACAATATTTTTCTCTTAAATTAGACATCTCTTTTCTCTCTTAGTCCTCTTTATATATTTTTTTGGTGTCACTAAAATAAGTTGGGTTCTATTTTCTTTCTAATAGCCCTCTTATTTTTCTTAACTTGTCATATTCTTGACACTTCTAAAAGTTAAGATTGTTTTAGCTTTCTCTCGAGTCCCTCTTTTTTTACTCGAGTTGTTTAAAGCTAACTCCGTTTGGGTGACATCTCTTTATGCATATGCTCTTGTCCACTAACTTTGTTTTGTAGGACACTTCTAACCCGTTTTTGTAGCTCGTCACTATTCTTGCTTTGTTGGTGCCTCAAGCAAGGGGGAGCTCATATCAAGGGGGTGCATTTGCAAGAGTTCAAGTCATTACATTTGCGATCGTTGACTCACTCAAATTGCATTCATCGAACATCTTGCAAGTAATGCATTTTGGACACTCGTAGATAAGCATATTATTATGCTTGGAGTTGGTTAACCTATGGTGATTGAAGACTTCACTAGGATGACGCAAGCTCGATATTTTTGTATGATGGGTTTATGGTTTGGATTCTCGCCTCTCAAACGACAACCACAATGGATGATTAGATTTTTGGATGCATGTTCTCTCGAAGTCGATCCTCCTCTTCTCTAAATGAAGACTACCTTTCGGATGCAAGCTCGTGTGACGTCAATTATTTTCTTCTTTAAATGACGTGCTTTCGATGACTACCTCTTTAGACGTGTTCTCTCTCAACGTTGCTTCTTCTCTTCTTCAAGACGTTGACTACCTTTTTGATTCGAAAAAGGGGGAGAAGTAAATGTAAACGAGTAACTTATGCATTTTAATATGTGTTGCGGTTTACTTGTTTGTCATCATCAAAAAGGGGGAGATTTTTAGTGCAAACATTACGATGCTTTGTCGATATAATCTCTTTATGTTTTGTTGTTGACAAACGTATAATTCACAATACATTATGTAAAATGTTAAGGTACTCTTAATCTGTCAAGAATACATTTGTATACTTCTCTCGACACCTCCAAGATCGCATTCGGCATGAATCACTCAAGGTATGTACAAACATGTCATTAACCTAACTAGGTGATCAAGGATTAATATTTTCTTAAAACTTACATTTAATCAAATGTGACAAAAGATTTTAATTATATTTTAAAGAAAATGTTTTATTAAAAAGAAAATGGAAATTTGAATTTGGCATATTCCATATGCCAAAGGAATATCCTATGAGGGTATAAACTACCCCAAATGGTATATCTCCACTAAAGGACAAATTTGCACGGACTCCAACGCGGAGGTTCCTTAAAGGAACCCGTGGTTCATTATTGATAAGGAACCGCGGGTAGAGATAAGGAACCGCAAATGTTTTTGACCGTTGCAATGTTGCCCTATAAATAGTGGATCATTTCCAGATTTTCTTTCAACCCTTTTTGCACAGTTTCTTCAAAAACATCTTTAAACCCTTGATTAGTTAGTTTAGATTAATCTTGTTTAAGATGTGATTCTCCCCTTCAATCTCCTCATCCTCTTAAGTGCAAAGAGAAGATCACTCACACATTTGTGATGTGATTAAAGATGAAGTCTTGATGAAGATCATCATGTTCATCATTTTTATTTGTGTCTTGTGTAGACCCAATGTATATGTGTATACTTGGATCAATCTTGTATAGATCCAATGTATATGGGTATACTTGGATCAATATTGTGTAGATCCAATGTATTTGTGAATACTTGGATTAGTTGTGTTAATCCATTGTATTTATGAATACTTGGATTAAGTCTTGTGTAAATCCATTGTATATGTGTATACTTGGATTTATGCTGTGTAGATCCGAGTTACATGTGTACACTTGGATATGTGTTTTATTGAGTTGTAATAGGTAAGAGTTGTGAGTTCTCACTAAACTATAAAGTGATGTGGTTATGTCTTGTGAGTTCTCACTAAACTATAAAGTGATGTAGTTGTGTCTAGTGAAGTTATCACTTAGCTTCAAAGTGAAGAGTCGTGAATATTGATTCTACCTTTCGATTAGAACTCGACATCTAGCCTTGTGTCGTAAAATGGTGAAGTAGGTAACGTTGTGAAGATTGGTTCTACCTTTCGATTAGAACTCGACATCTAGCCTTGTGTCGTTAAATGGTGAAGTGGGCAACGTTGTGTAGATTGGTCCTACCTAAGATTAGGACTCGACATCTAGCTTAGTGTCGGAAATTGTGTAAGCGACGTGTATGGTTTTCTCCGCCTTGAAAGGAGTTTTGTTGACTAGTGAAGTAACTCTCGAGTAAGGTGTACTAAAGGAGTGGAGTAGGGCGAAGAGGAGCTTCGACCGAACCACTATAAATCATCGTGTCGGTACTTTCCTTTACATTTATGTCTTTACTATTATAGATGTATTTATATGTTGTGTGTTGAGTGCATCTCATAATCTAAACATCTAAGTTGCGGAAAAGCTAAGGCTTAGTACGTGTGTGCTTCGTGTTTAGATTATGGTCAAGTGTGCATCCTTTAGTCTAAACATCTTAGTTGCGTAAAAGCTAAGGCTTAGTACGTGTGTGCTTAGTGTTTAGACTATTGCTTGATGTACACTTGATTTGATGTGTTTGTGTGTTTCCTTACTTATAGTTATTATCTATTACAAACACATCTCATATCTAGTCAAGCTTAATCGAGAATTTGATACAAACAATTGTCAAGGTTTACAACGTATCAATATTTGGCATTCACTGTAGGCGGTTCTTTATTGAGCCCGCGGTTCTTTATTGATAAGGAACTGCAGTGATATTTAAGGAACTGCAGCCAGTGGAATAAACGAAATGTTTTGAAAATGAACTAGAAACTATTCAACCCCCCCTTTCTAGTTTCAATATACTCCACTTAATAGTGTGACTTCGATTGATATGCGCTTCTTTTATGAGCTTACTTTCGCGATGCTACCTACTTTGGAGTTGTTCACGTGTAGAGATGGAAACTATGTATTTGATCTTGGTGTGACTTCTATATGAGAGATTTCGTATGTTGGACAAACTTGAGACACGTTGGAACGTTCCATTTATCGAGGCGGATATTGTAAATCCTATAGTAGATGGCAACGTGCTAAGTTGGAGTGTATCATGTGAGGTGTGTTTCAAAGTGGATATCTTTTATTCTCCATGATGGTTTCCCCAAGGACAACCTAATTCAGGGCCGTGTCGAGCTAGAGACTTAGGGTTAAAAAAACTCAAGCATTGAATAACTAGGTTAGAAAACGTAGAGTAGATCTAAATCGGTTAGGTTTAATTAAGAGGATGTTATAGTAGAGTTGAAGTGGAGGGGTGCCTTTCTTCGTCTTTTGGTATTTGCTTCAAGGGTTGCTCTCTCTCATTTTCATGCTTGGAGCTTATGGAGGAGGCCTGTGTATCTGGTTCACTTCGATTAGTTTTTGCTATTGTGATATTCAAAATACTTGTGCTTAAACAAGAATACCCTTTAGTTGTCTCTTCCTTAACTTGAGTTAAGCAAAGTTATCAATTTCATAAGTGTAGGGGAGTTTACTCCAATACTCTAAAACATTGAGGACAATGTTTATCTTAAGTGTAGGGGATACTTCTATCGAAGTGACTTTACCTTGACCATTGCCTTTGACTTCATGATAACTTGGAAATTATTTTTTCAAACATTTTTCAAATTTTTGATCTACTTTGGCCACCAAAAATATGCATTCATAATTTTTGCATCAATCATTTTTCATTTGCATTGTATAAAGTTTTTCTTTTATTTTTCATCAAAAATATATAAAAAGAAAAAAATATAATAAAGGATATCGTTTAACAAATTTAGACTTCTTTGACATATTAGGCCCGTCATGGATACTTTGACTCAACCCGAGTTTGTTTATCAAAGCATTCTCTAGCTAGTATCCTTAACCATGTAGTCCTTCATTGGTCTATTAGGCTAAGTTTCCACGAGTCGCATTAGTTGAGATTTTAAATTTGTGGAGAATGGGAGATGATAGAGTTGAAGCAAGTATAAAAGGGCTAGATAAACTTCATGACGATTACTTGTGGCTAAACCCTTCTCTTTCTTTGCCTCTAATTTCTTCGCATTTATATATGTTAATAAATAATCAAGAACGGTTTTAATCGGTTTGTAATCTCTTATGCATTTTTGACTAATCATTCATGGTTGATATAAGTACGTCTTAAGATTCTAAGTTAGAGCGTTTTATGTGTACTAGACTTATGTCATGCTTATTACTTAGCGGGTGTTTTTCCTTTTATTCCTTTCAACTTTCTTTGAGAGGAATAAAGAAAAATAAGAGCGGCTTATAAAAAAATGAGTGGCTAGAAAAAAAAAAGAAAAAAAAAAGAAAAAAATAATTATACAAGACTCCCAAGAGGGGCAGTGAAGTGTTAATTATAGTGACTATTGAATTCCAATATTACTCTCACAAGGGTTGCGGGGATTTAATATTTGCTCCAATCCAATATTACCTTGACGGGTTGCGGGATTGAAGATCCAAAGTCCCAAAAGGCGGGCGGATGTAAATTATTGCGTGAGTTTTATTTTTCTTTCCTTAGCGAGTGTGTAGCTACTTATTAATGCATGACATAAGGATCTTACACATAAGGCGAATGACTTATTACTCTTGAGTCGGACTTATATTAATTGTGAGCGGTTTTTCGAGTAATGGATGAGAGGATTACTTAGGATTAAAACCGTGCTTCCTTATTTTTGGATTTTACATTTCTTATATTTCACGCTTAAAATAATGACAAATTTGCTCTCAAGCAATTTGCACAAATAATAACCGGACCCACATTTAATTGTCATGAATAAGTTGATGTACTTTTTACTTGAGAATGCAATGATCCCATTTTTAAGCTTGGTATGGGGAAAGTGAAACTTGAGGGTGATAATTGTTCATGGTACCAAAGCCCTAATGTAAGTCATTGATTTCTTTATGAGTTATTTCCATAAAAACCATTTCAAGAAAATCAAAAGTATATAAATACGATTGTTTTTCTTTGCATTGCATTGTAAACATTCAAAATCATTCATCATGTAGTATAGTCTGGTTTATTAAATCATAAAATGGCCAAGGTGGATTAATTTTGAGAAAAGTGTACTCTAGAGATTTGAAATACTGCATTGCATGAGGCCATGGCAATGGTCAAGTGGAGAGGATTTGATAAGTGTGAAAACAATCATCACTTATGATCCAAAAACCACTCAAAACAAAGTCAAATACATTATATTTAACTGAAAAATATCAAAATTACGTGGGTATTTGTGTTTCATGCGTTTTCAGGTAAAAAGATGCATTTTGGAGCAAATACGCGTTTTCAAGGATTATTTGACAAAAAGACGAAAAAAAAAGACGAAAGAGCATTCAAGGACCAATCATGTCAAAATTACCAAGAATGAGGACTTAAGTTGCAACTTTCAAAAGATGAAGGATGAAAAAGAAATTGATTTAAAAATTTATATAACTTTTGGAAAAAAAATACAAAGAGAAAGGACCAAAAAGAAAACAAATGGAAAGTTTATTATTTACTTGGTCAAAGCTTTCTCATTCACAGTCAAACACAACACACACGTTTTTTCTATATTCGAGGAAAGAGAAAGAGTTAGATAGACAAAAGCGTTCCATACTTTCTTCTTCACCACCACATACCTACAAGTCTGAAAAGAGGAAGATACACGAGTATTCATACAAAGATCAAAACTACAAAAATGTTCCTCTCTTTCTCCTCTACAAGGAGATATTCATCAATTAGATCAAGAGTGACAGAAGAAGAAATGCCCAAATCGGATGAAGAACCCTAACAAGTTCAACCTCGTATTTTCCACGTGGCACAACCTGATTGGACAAGACACGTTACTTCCTCTCTTTGATGGCTATAAATACTGAAGGAAGACCCTCAATTTTAGGGGGTTAGCTTAGGTGTAGAAAAAATAGAGTTAGTTAGATTAGTTAGGAGTAGTTAAAATTCAGTTTTCACAAAGTTACTTCATCTTGTTAGAATTCGGTTTAGAATCTGTTATTTTTTAGTTACATATTTCTGTTAATTTTGTATCATTTTTCTGCCATTAATGAGATGATTAGCTTTCACATCTTCTTCTTCTATACACGTGCCATTAATCGTTTTTTCTTGTTATTACTGATTGCGTTGTTCCTCCATTAGATTAATTTTACAGGATACTTTTTGTTTAATTCTTCATGTTTTACATTTCAGTCAGGAGTGATTTTTAGTCCCGAATCTTGAGCCTTTGGTCTAGCTCTGTTTGGAGTGATAATCGCCTATCGCTATTTGAGATTATATTGGCCTGTTGATTTAGAGTATAAGATTGGCTTTTCTGATATTTCATAAGCTGATTAGCTTATCGATGAGCTGATATAGTTGATATATTAGTTTCAGTTATGCAGGTTTATGAGTAATTGATTAGTTGATCTAGATTTTCAGTGTCTAGCTGATTTCTATTAATCTTAGTTCAAATTAGTAGTGGCAGTTCGGATCAGCAGTATCAGTACCATTTAGTGGATTTTTTCTGTCTCATTCAGTTAATATAGCTTATCGAGATAAGCCACTGTTCACGGAGTAATTGTTTGTTAAAATGGTGATTCCAGATTTAGAGTTTTTAAATCTTTTAATTCTTTGTTTAAGTTTCTTTATTCAGTAGAAAAGTTAACTGAATTCAAAATCAGTAGCTCACAAAGTATAAGAGGGATTTTGTTTCAGTTTGTTGTTGGTTTTTGCAATTATTCTGTTTTGCAGGTATTCTGTTTATGTAGGATCACAAGTTGTTCTTTGTTCGATAAGTAGTTCGAGTTCAGCAGTAACCTCCTCGATAAACGTGTAGATCAGAAGAGTGTAGGCGTGTTTGGTTTTAAGCGAGCTCAACGCTCCGCTTCTCCTCAGCGGAGGCTTCAAAATTTTATAGTTAAGCTCGTTTACGTTTTATATTTTCGGCATTCCTAGCTTACTTCAACTAGGTAGTTAGTTATAGTGAAAATTTTACTTGAAAACTTGTAAGATATGAGTATTTGAACATGTTCATTATCTGTTATTAGTTGAGTACCTAGTGTATGTGATTTGCCTTTCTATTTTTTTTACATTCTATTGTTTGAGCTAGTGTTTGGACTTGGTTTAATCATCTTGATTTAGTTGAGATTAGTTAGTGGATTTTGTTTGACTTGTCTCAACATAAGTTTGTAAGGGATATAGCAGTAAGATTAGATTCTGTTTTAGGTTCATTAGGATAAAAAATGGATTTTACTCTTTAGATTCTATAGAAATCAGTAGGATTCAACTGTTGAGAAATCAAATTAGTTGTGGTCTTGAACTGTGTAAATTAGTTAGATGGATTAAATAGAAGTGATACTAGAATCATTGTATTTGATTTCTTATAGTTAGTGGTAAGTCAGTTACATTAGAACAATGGTTTTACAAGTTCATGAATACAGTTTATAAATAAGATAGGATATGTGAAAAAATTGTGTCAAGTAATAGCAGAGATCGAACTGTATATCCAATTTCAATATATTTTGTAACAAGTTTGGTAGTTGGACGAGTTTAGTCCTCAATTTTCTATGTTCTTGTTGCACTCACAGTCCTTCAAGATACTTAGTTATACCTTATTGTTAGCACTACGTTACATCGTTAGTCCTAAGTACTCTTTCCTGTTAGATTAGTTAGATACTTGTTGGGCCAGTTAGTTTCGTTTTGGGTCAGCTTTAATCTCGTTTCTACTGAAATGATTTTGTTTTTACGTTTTGAATATTTCAACTTTCATTTTTAGTTTTATAAAAGTTTGATTTTGGTTTAATCAAATTCAGTTTAAATTCATTTTAGCTGTGTAAATTTTAATTTGAGTTTAATAAATTGCACTTTTACTTTTATAAAAATTACTTGTAGCTTTATATTTTGAATTTTGTATTTTTCTTTTTCATTTGTAGTATAAATTTGTATTTTGTCATTTTGTGCATTTAAATGTTGTATTTGCAATGTGTTGTAGACTAGTACGTATTACATATTAGAAACTATTTTTACATTTTTACTTGCTATTTGCCAAGTAGTAATAGATACCAAATTACGATTTTTAACCAAAAACAATTAAGTCAAACTTGAGACGTTAAATCAATTCGATTAGATACCGAGACGAAACGATATACTAAAAAACGAATATTAGTTATCAATGTCATAAGTGAGGGGAGTTTACTCCAATACTCTTAAACATTGAGGACAATGTTTATCTTAAGTTTAGGGGGTCTTCTATCGACGTGACCTTACCTAGACCATTGCCTTGCCTTCATGATAATTGGGAAAATTATTTTTTCAAACATTTTTCAAATTTTTGATCTACTTTGGCCACCAAAAATATGCATTCATATTTTTGCATTAATCATTTTTCATTTGCATAACACATTTGCATTGTATAAATTTCTTCTTTTCTTTTTCATAAAAAATATATAAAAAGGAAAAAAAATATAATAAAGGATATGGTTTAACAAATTTAGACTTCTTTGACATATTAGGCCCGCCATGAATATTTTGACTCAACTCGAGTTTGCTTATCCAAGCTTACTCTAGCTAGTATCCTTGTAGACCTTTATTGGTTTATTAGGCTAAGCATCCACTAGTCTCATTATTTGAGATTTTAAACTGTGGAGGACGAGAAATGATAGAGTTTGAAGTAAGTGTAAAGGGCTAGATAAACCTCATATTAATTACATGTGGCTTTTATATCCCCTTTCGTAACCTTTACTTTCTTGTCAACACATGTATATATTGTTAATAAATAATCAAGAGCGGTTTTAATCGGTTTGTAGTCTCTTATGCATTTTTGACTAATCATTCGTGGTTGGTATAAGTACGTCTTAAGATTCTAAGTTAGAACGTTTTATGTGTATTAGACTTATGCCATGCTTAATATTTAGCGGGTGTTTTTCCTTTTATTCTTTTCGTTTTATTTGTGAGGAGTAAAGAAAAATAAGAGCGGCCTATAAAAAAATAAATGGCTAGAAAAAAAAAGAGAAGAAAACAAAAGAAAAGAAAAATAATTATACAAGACTCCCAAAAGGGGCAGTGAAGTGTTAATTATAGTAGCTATTAAATTCAAATATTACTCTCACAAGGGTTGCAGGGATTTAATAGTTGCTCCAATCCAATATTACCTTGACGGGTTACGGGATTGAAGATCCAAGGTCTCAAAAAGGCGGCGGATATAAATTATTGCGTGAGTTTTAATTTTCTTTTCTTAGCGAGTGAGTAGCTACTTATTAATTCATGCCATAAGGATTTTACACATAAGGCGAATGACTTATTATTTTGGGTTGGACTTATATTAATTGTGGGTGGTTTTTCAAGTAATGGATAAGATGGTTACTTAGGATTAAAACCGTGCTTCCTTATTTTCAGATTTTACACTTCTTATATTTCACGCTTTCAATAATGACAAATTTTCCCAAAAGCAATTTGCTCAAATAATAACCGGTCTTAGAGGCATAATAAGTGGGGGTATAATAGTAACACAATTAATTTGTATGAATAAGTCGAAGCACTTTCACTTATGAATAACAATGATTTCGTTTTTAAGCTTGGTATTGGGAAAGTGAAACTTGAGGATGATAAGTGTTCATGGTACCAAAGCCCTAATTAAAGTCAATGATTTCTTTATGAGTTATTTCCATCAAAACCATTTCAAGAAAATAAAAAAATATATAAATAGAATTATTTTCATTGCATTGCATTGTAAAAAGCAAAATCATGCATCACATAGTGTAGAGTAGTGTAAAAGCATTTCATCTTGGCCAAGGTAGATTAATTATGAGAAAAATATAATTTTTAGCTTTGAAATATGGCATTGCATGAGGCCATGAAAATGATCAAGTGCAGGAGATTTGATATGAGTGAAATCTCATATCAATTATATCAATTAAACCCTAAAACACAAAGTAAAATACCAGATTTTACGTTAAAAAGCAGTATTATGGGGTATTCTTTGTTGTTTGTGCTTATGTAGGTAAAAAGATACAAATTTGATGCAAACACGGATTCCAAGGCATTTATATGGAAAAAAAGACAAAAGAAGGACTCAAGATGACAAGTCAACAAAAGACAAAGGACCTTTCTGGACAAGCTGCAAACTTAAGGGACTACAAGTGTAAATTTGGAAAAGTGAAGAACAAAGTCAAAAGACCTCAAGATTAAAGTCAACAAGTCAAAGGGTCAAGTCTGGTCAAATACAAAGTCAAAGGGATAACAATAACAAATTGTTGAAGATTGGAGCTTAAAACAACAATCTGCTAAGCAAAGGGACCATAATTTCCATTTTTAGAAAAGTATAAAGAGCTTAATCCGTGTGAAGCCCAAAGAATCAATCAGGAGCCAATATTTTGGTATAGTGGATCACCACGTCAGGCAATTAAATGAGGAGAGAAGTTAAGTCAGAGTATCTTAACAGTAACGTCCACTTACTCATTTCCTCCAATCACGAGCTTACATGTCAACTATCCTTACTGTTTAAACGGATAGTGATCCGTGGCTTAATTAATGAACCAATCCTGGCATACCACGTGGACAACTGAAGCCCAGATCGAAGAAAATGATAAGGCCATTTCAGAAAAAGAGATTAACATGAAAAGTGATCAAAATCAAAGGACGAATCCGTCCCACCACTTTAATTAACAAATTATCCTGTGGATTTAAAACCCCCAATTCATGAAGAACACTAGATCATATCATTTCTAGATTATGGACACGTGGAACTTGGCTAATGGTTGCAACACGTCATCAACATCCCTAGCACTCTATTTTTGCTCTATAAATACCCCATTGTATTCTTCATTTTGAGTAGTTAGCTAGAGTGTGAAAAACACACACACTCTTTGATTATCTCAATTATGTTTCTACCTTAGCTAAAACTTCTCAAAGTGACTGACAACCACTTTGAGATAGTTTGTTAGACAGTTATACCTCTTGTAACAAACTTTCCATTAATAAACTCTCAGTTTCACTTAGTTCACTCTAAATCTCTTAAACTCATACTTGCACTTGTTGGAAATACGTTTTTACGTATTAGAAAGGATCGGTCACTCCAGCGATATATACGTAGATTGGGCTCATGATCCAATATTTAAACAATATAGCCCATCAAGCCCACATGTAGGGTGGGCTATTATACACCCTCCTAACATGTTAGGAGGGGTTGGTCATTAGTTGTTCATTTCACATTTCATTAATCATTCAACCTTTCTCTAATCCCCTCCTTTCTCTCTCTAACTTTCTCTCTCTAGTTCTTCATCTCCCTCCCTATCTTAAGATCAATCAAACACTTGTACAATAATAAGAAAACGTGGACCTACAATTGGTATCAAGAGCCATGGTTGATTAATTTGTTTTTGTGTTTGTTTCGATTGATTTTGGTGGGTTTTTATTTAATCAAGCTCAAATCTTGAATTTTTTTTACGTTTGTTGTTTAAATTTATAGACAAATCGACTACATAGTTGTGGTAGTGATTTGTGCTAATTGATTTGGTTAAAATCACAAAATTTTGGTTATTTGGGTGATTTTCGGGGGTATTTTCGATTAACAGTGAGTTAGATCCGTATTTCAGCATCTGCCAGGCTTATCATTTTTGTACTTTCGTAAGAGGGTTTTCAAAATATTCCGAAACTCATTCCTGGCACATATACGAAAGTTTAAAGAAAGTGGAGAGTTGTCAGTCAAAAAGTTTATTAAATATTCCATACATCCGAAAGTAACTTTACTATTCTTCACATCCGAAACTTTTTTTTAACTATTTTACACATCCGAAAGTTTATTTCTACGAAATTCGATTTCTACGAAAGTTCGATTTCTACGAAAGTTCGATTTCTACGAAAGTTTGTCTTCCACGAAAGTTTTGTTTTCTTCGAAAGGTTTGTATTATGCGGAAGTTTTGTTTCTTCGAAAGTTTAGTATTGTTTGGTTCTGCGAAAGTTAAAGTCGACTGTCCCGCGAAAGTTGATTGTCCTGCGTAAGTTGATTGTCCTACAAAAGTTTAGTATTGTTACGAAAGCAGATTTCTACGAAAGATACTTTCTGCGAAAGATGGTTTACTCCGAAAGTTTATTACTCCGAAACTTACAACCCTTCAAAACTCTTTGACTGATCACAAACACAGATTCAAAACCATTCTCAGTTTCCTATAAGATACAAAACAACAGAATCGATCGAACACCCTCGAACACCACACCCACAGACTTTTTCTTGAACTATAAAAAGACACACTAGACTCGAACCATAAAAAGACACCCTCGACTCAAACTGACTACACACTTGCTTCCACACTCGACTCACTCACACAAGACTCGACACAAACTACTCGTTCACACCAAACCTTTAAATCATACACTTAACTGGCTCCAAATCAATAGACTCGACTAAAATCATACAGCGCCTCGAACACTCTCGAAATCATAAAATTAACAGATTCCAATCCTCTCTCGAACACCACACCCTCATCAGGCCAACACATAAACACGACACACACCTTAATTTTATCACATTATTGACCAGCTCAAAACATCATAAACTCAAAGTCGCTACTTGACTCGAACCCACACATCAAAGAAAAGATCTCAGTGTCATTTAAACTATCATCGATCCCAAAAACAAAAAATACAACAAGAAAACAAAAACCTACCCGAGACCATTCAAGATCTTGAAGCTTTGTATACTTGACCAATCTTCGCGGGCTTATGTTAATTGTATAAAGGTTTCAATGGTCACGGAGTAGAAACTCAATGGAGTAGGTGGCGTTTGGTATTTGTTTCATTGATGAAAATGAATGTTCGGTGATCTTGTGATGGTATGATTTTGGATTTGCAAGAAATAAGAAGTGTTATGGTTTGAAATTTTTTGATGCAATTTAAGTGTCAGTTTGTGAGAGAAATTTGTGTGTTCGTCTAGATGAGATTACATTGAGAAAAGTATTGTGGTTGTGTGGTTAAGATTTGTGATGAGATTAGATGTGATGTGTGGTTTTGGTGAAAGTTGTTGATTGTGTTGAGAGAAAAAGATTCAGAGGTAAAGAAATTGGGGGCGGAAATGTTTAGGAGAAGTGATTAGGGTTTGAGGTAAATATGTGTAGGGTTAGGATCCTATGTGTTTAGTGGACCGGGCATATCATTCTACGTATCAAGTTACATTAGCCACATTTTATATAATCTTTTAGTGGGTTCAAGCATTATTTTATATAATCTTTTAGTGGGCTGTGGGATTTGCAGATTTTTGTTTTTGAGCCGGTTGTTGAGATTTGGCAAAAGTAGTGTGGCTGTGTTTTTTTTTGGTTCAAGCTTATTAGGGTTAAGATGAATATATATATATATATATATATATATATATATATATATATATATATATATATATATATATATATATATATATATATATATATATATATATATATATATATATATATATATATATATATATATATCTCAGCTTTTGGTTAACTCACACTTGGGCCTCATATTTGGGTATTGTTAAACTGAATGGGCTTCATATTCGGTTGGTGCAATCACAATTGGTAATAACTGTGTAGGTTTTTATCTTTATATTTGCAATTGAAGTCAACCGGATCAGGATTTAGTGTTGGCCGTGCTTATTCACAGCATTGGGCTCCAACGCCATACATAAGATTGTTATAAATTAGAATTGTTGTAACCAGGTCTAGATTATAGTGTCATATTTTGGATCAATTTTTTAACTTGGGCCTAGCTATTTAACATTGGAAGTGTGATTCGGATATAAAGAGATCTTTATTGATTTTTTTTGGTTAATTTGTATTCGGGCTTCACAACAGACAAAGTAACGAGACAACGTGACGAGACAGAGTTCCATCTTACCAAAAACGAATTAGAGTTTTTTACGGATTTTTGGATAATAAACAAAATTACTTCATTTCATAACTCGATCGATCATCAATCCTTATCTTTATCGAACTTTAATGGAATCGTTGAATTTGATGTTTCAAGAGGGAGAATTGCATCTAATGCAAGACGAAGCTAGAGAAAGTGGTATCACTTCATTTCGACTACTTCAGTCTCATCTTGTGAACATTTCATGGCTTCAAGGAGGGAGCGAATTTGTGACGCTCTTTGGTCAAGATCGTCATATATTCATGGAATCGATGTTCATTAACTTGAACCAACTAGCAGAAAACCTCCACAATGAAGACTTTAATCACTCTGCATCGACACTTGCATATAAGGCTCTTGTGACACAACTCACGCCTTTCCTCCAATTCAATATCGTCAAGTCTGAAAGTTCCATGATTTTCCAGTCATTTCTTCGAGATACACATACTGAGCTTCAAGATTTCCATGGTATAATATTGAAACTCATGACATCGGTCTCATCTTCGATTTATGAAAGATCTCGACTTCAGCAAGCGTATGATAATAGAGTGCAAGAATCTATGATGCAAGAGGAAAATGGTCATACGATTGATGCATTGGAGGCTGCTAAAGATTGCAAGGATATGGAATCAACAGTTAAGCATGACATCAGCAACACGTCAGGGAATGTTACATACATCTCTTATGATGACACCATACCCATTTATGATGAAGAGCCTACACATATGGTACAATGTAATGTTGTATATGATGTCTATGCCGATGAACTACCGCATGTTTAGCATTTCGAACCTAATTATGGCAAACATGGGATGGAAAAGGGTGATAGTTTTACCACTTTAGATTCATCCGATGCTTTATGACTGCTTCGTTAACTGATTTCGATTCCAAGATTAAAGAGCTCGAAACGATCGTAGCTCAGCAATCAAAATATCTTGAGGATGCCAAACTTGAATTATCGAAGAAAACGAACAAATTTGAAACATATTTTGAAAAACTTGAAAAGTCAAACGTTGTTCTTGAACGAAAATTGGATCAAGAAGTTCTAGATTCTAAAGCTGAAAAGGATAATCTTTTGAAACAAATTAAGTTGCTAGAATCTAAATTGGCATCCCAAGATAAATTGCTCAAAGAGAATGAGACTTTAAAGGCTCAGGTTCAAGAAAAGGTTTTTGCTATAGCTGCTTTAAGAAATGAATTAAGGAAAACCAAAGGAACTAGTGTGAACACTAAGCTTGAAAAACCATCAATCTTGGGGAAACCGCCTCAAATTCAGTCTATTAGACAACCGACTGCATTTAGATCTGAGAGACCAAATCCTCGAGACCGCGGTTTGCCTCCTAAGTTGATATGGTTCATATTTCTAGACCAGTCACTCCACCATCTAGGCCCAATGTGACTAAAACAGCTTTTGCAAGACCTAATCACATGATTGCTTCTAGTCTCCCTAGACATAGTCCAAAGAACACGTCTCGAACTAGTTCAAATGACGTTCACCATAACTTTGATCTAAGGGATGCTAAGAAAAAGACACAAGAGAGAGATAGAATTTTCAAACCTGGTCAGATGCCTTCTAGATTATCCAACACTGCTAACCGTAGCATGTCATATCCTAGGAGAATCAATCAATCTTCTAGGGATTCTAGATCTTACTCAGACATTAAATATGCTACTTGTAAAACATGTAGGAAATGTGTCTTTAAGGCAAATCATGATTCTTGTGTCAAGAAATTACTTAATGAGGTGAACTCCCGTGCTAGACTTAAATCCCAGTGGTTAGCTAAAATCAAACCCATTGGTAACGTTTGGCGACCCACGGGTAGAACTTTCACTGTTGTAGGAAATGAGTGACCTTTAACTAGGATAGTCTTCGATTCTACTAAGACTACTAGGGAGGAAATTGAAAAGGATGATGCATCACTTAAGCCTGAACTTAACGTTTTCTATAAAAGGAAACGTTTGCCAACTAAGGTAAGTGAATCATCTCCTCAGGTCACCTTTGGCACAAGAAAAGACAACTGTGAACCCCCACTTGCTTCTAAAATAGATATTGCTAACCCATATCAAAGCATGCAAATTCCTAATGAGAATACAGGTACCAAAGTTAACGTTCAACAAGAACACAGCGGTCCAATCTTTGTATACCGTACAACTAAGGACACTCTCAGAGTTTGGTTCCTAAAGAAGCTGATATCTAAGAAACAAGTGTCTCAGGGGTCTCGCAGTTAAGTTATACATGGCTCATAGACAAATCACAGTCTGTGACCCGTTCATCAAAGAAAGAAAAGCTTATCGCCGATGATAAACTTATCCTCACAAACGAGAAATTAATTTTTCTAGGACACGAGCTAAAATTAAAACTATTTGTAGAAACTAGAGAGGGGGGGGGGGGGGGGTTGAATAGTTTCTCTTCGATTAGTGACCAAATTAAAATTACTTTCAATTTGGTTTGTATCAAAACTATCTTTTGTTTGAAGCTAACTTGCATAATGATTAGGTTCAATTCAAATGCACTAGCAAAGATAATAGGTAAGTGTAATGATAATGAAATAAGTAAAGAGTAAGGAAGGAGACAACCTAGTGGGAAGACACCGAGATTTATAGTGGTTCGACAACGAGGCTCTATCCTCGTTTCTACTCCACTCCTCGAGTACACCTACTCGAGATTTCCACTATATCCACAAGCTCCCTTCTTGGCGGAGAAAACCTTACATCGTCGCTTACATTATTTTCCGACACTAAGCTAAATGTCGAGACCTAATATTTAGCTAGGACCAATCTACACAACGTTGCCTACTTCACAATTTAACGACACAAGGCTAGATGTCGAGTTCTAATCTTAAGGTAGAACCAATCTTCACGACGTTGCCTACTTCACCATTTTACGACACAAGGCTAGATGTCGAGTTCTAATCGAAAGCTAGAACCAATCTTCACGACTCTTCACTTTAAATCTAAGTGAGAACTTCACACAACACAACTACTAATCACTTTCAAGTTTAGTGAGAACTCACAAGACACAACCACATGACTTTATAGTTTAGTGAGAACTACTAATCAAATCTATTACAACTCAACTAGACTTATCCAAGTACACACATGTAGCTTGGATTTACACAACACAAATCCAAGCAAACACATATGCAATGGATGTACACAACAAATCCAAGTATCCACAAATAACTTGGATGAACACAACTAGTCCAAGTATTCATAAATACATTGGATTAACCTAAAACAAAAAGGGTATCATGATGAATATGACTAGCTCATAGATTCATCTTTATCACAACACTAGTGAGTGAGTGATCTTCTCATTGGACAAGGTAAAGGAGGGGATCAAGAGGATAATCATATGTAAACATCCTTATAACACCCCCACAAATGCTATGCGCAGCGGAACTACAACATTTGGGTGCTACGTAGTTATCATCACACATAAGCTATATTAAACGACTCAAAGAGACGTAAAAGTTTAAACATATATTAAAGATTGATTAAATCATCAAAGTCTACAGTTTTCCAATTCCCAAGATGATACAAAACAGAGTTTGCGTTTAGGTCCCCACTGAATCTCAACCCAAAAGTACATTTTCGTTTACATGACATAATATAAAATATTTAAGTGCCAAAAAGGGAAGAAAAACAAAGTAGACCGCCAAGCCACAACAACTTCCATCCTCGCTTGCTCCGCTGCTATCAATCTTGGTTACCTGAAACACATGCTTAAAACCGTCAACACAAAGGTTGAGCGAATCTATAGGTTTATCAAATCATAAGTTGAACATAAGTATTAAAACCAATCATGACCGTTCAATAGCATTGTCGTACTCACAATCTATTATTCAAGGATATGACAATTGTGTTTAAGCTCATGACACTAATCCGTTAACTCAATCACCCGCGTAATAATTACCGGCGTGATTCAGATGAAACCAGTGCCCCTACTAAAGGCATTAGTTGCAATTATACCTTATCTCTTATCACAAATTATCCGTCCGCAGGGGGTATCAACGTACTAGCCCTCGTCTCGGATAGGGTAGTCAACCCCATAGTACTATCACTTTGTATAAGCGGCTATTTCCCCCTTCGCAAGGGTAAGACAATAGTTAATAGTTCATGAAATTAGGGCCTTTTGCAACTAGGTACTCAACACAATTTAAAGGCAACATTTGGGTCCAACAATCATTCATGACTTATGTTTATTTTCATTTAAATAGCATGTATCCCTCTCGTGGGTAAAAACATTTGAAATAAGTAAAGAGCGAGGCTATAGACTCACCTTAAGTAGTAGTGGTAGTATTGGTAACTACGGCGTAAACGAAATCGATCACCGACGATGAGGATGCCCCGGGAAATCAAATACAACACCTAACGAATAAACACGTAATGAATCAACACATTCAAGTACCTTCAAGTACTGTATGTATATAATTAAGAACACTAAAAGTTCATATAAACTCACGCCAAACATCCATACAAGTGATATTTACTAGACACGAGCCATTTTTATACTTTATTAAAACTATTACTCATTTTACAATTCTGCCGGTACATACCGAATGTACGGGCTGTTTTACCCCACTTAGACCATTCCTAAAAATCTGAGAAAATTTGTAAAAATCACTTATAATCTGTAGAATCCCCATACCAAATTTCATTAAAAGTTTTCACTTCTAAGACCTTCTGCCCGACACATCTTTGAAGTACAAAATTCGGACAGTTTTACACACTCGACTTGTAAGATCATTTTGACCATCTTAACCAATACCATTTGCAAATCCGACTCTTGATTATGAAAATAGACTCAAAATGCTAAGTTTAGGGCCTGAGAAAAGCCCTTGAACATTTTTGAAACTCAACTTATAGTCCCGGAGATTTGACCCAATATCGACAACAATTTCGTATTGTGTCGATACGCATCTCCCGGTACACGAAAATTCAAACTAGCGTAACTTTTGACTCGTTTGGAGTCAAAAGCTCTATCTTATACCAAAACGAAGCTAAAAAGAAGCTCTACCACAATATCCTATCATCTAGACCTGGACTTAGACTTAAAACCACGAAAATACCCTTAAAGTTTCTGATCTAAAAATACCTTTTTAAAATCATCACAAATCGCCTTTCCAATCAATTCCATTGATTCCTAGACCTATTATATCACTATAACATGAATCTAAAACATCCTAATCATCCTTAATCACTTGTATGATCAATATTAATCAAAACCCATTTCACA
This sequence comes from Glebionis coronaria, assembly GCA_025667525.1. Taxonomy (NCBI): domain Eukaryota; kingdom Viridiplantae; phylum Streptophyta; class Magnoliopsida; order Asterales; family Asteraceae; genus Glebionis; species Glebionis coronaria. Next base: position 550,630,036 of record CM046875.1, on the reverse strand, counting down.
AAATCAACATGCAACATGTTTAACTCATTTAAAAACATCAAAAACAACTTTATAAACACAAACCCATGACACATTTCATCAGACACCATGAATCCACCAAACACCCCCATTAGCCGTGGGGTGTTGGTGACCAAATCACCCAAACCCTACTGTTTTTAACAAGTTTTATGGATGATTATCCATTATCTAATCACTAATTAGACATCCCACTAGATTAATTACATCAAAACACGTTTTTGAAAAATCACAAATTTTTGGAAAAATCAAATGGATGCATGTATGTTATGAGTGGATTAAAACACTTACAATGATGAAAGGAAGGTGGGTCTTTGATTAGATTCTTCAAAAACCCACGAAAAATGGTGGTGGTGGTGGTTGTGTGGTGGTGGCCGGCGGCTAAAGGGGAGAAAGAGGGGAAACCCTAAATTTTTTTGAATGTAAAATGATGTGTGTGTTTTTCCTTTCTTCTTTTTGTAAAAATTAGGGGGGGTTAAAGTTGAAAACTTAACTATCTTTTGGCCTCATAAATAAATTACCATTCAAGGAGCGGGATTATGACATACTAGTCGTTTTTGAAATTTTACGGGAGTCGGGTTTAGTCCCGGCTACCTCAAAATACCTTTAAATGGTTCAAACGCACACAAAACGATTATACATATGGTTCCGACTCGACTTAACACGTAATAAAAAAATAAAAATCTCGAAAAACTCAAATATCGATCAATCGATAATAAAATGTAAGTTTTGGGCATCCGTCGGTATCGTAGTCGTTATCGGTTCTTCTTAAATCGTCAAACGTTAAATTACGACCGTAAACGTTGGTTTCAACTTAAACCGTCAAATAAATCCAGGATAAAAATTCTTAAAAATTTCAAAAATATACGTAAAATAGGATTAAATAAATGGCGTTGGGCTCGGGATATCACATCCACAAGTGAGCCACAACTTAAGAGAGATGCTCATACTGAACAGCTCTTGAGACAATAACTTAGCATCATACGACACTTTCACTGGTATTACATCCTCCCCTCCTTAAGGGAGCGACGTCCCGGCGCTCTCCGGTTCTTATACTCGCATTTCGTACTACTAGAAAGATGAGGGTACTACTTCCTAAAGAGGTCTTCACATTCCGATGTGGACTTCGGTTTACGTCTCGGGTTCCATCACGCCTTCACAATGAGTGTTATACCTTGCTTAAATCTCTTAACATCTCGATCCATGATCTCCACTTCAATTTCCCAATTTCTTCCTACGGTTATCAACACGTCTCTTTTCAAAGCTTTTCGCGGTTAGCAAGTGATTCTTAATCTACACCATCCCTTTCGTAGTCTCTCGAATCATCTCAAGTTCATTCAACTGACTTTTCCTTACTTCATTCTATCCAACTGACGATTCACATTTTCATCAACATATTTCTTCAAAGACTGCAGCTTCTATGCTACCATGGTAAATGTCGTTGTACAAAGATACTACCAACGACAAGTGTAGATCTCAACAACTATCAAAATCAATCACACACGTTCGGAGCATGTCTTCCAACTTTCGAATCGTCCTTTCACTTGGTTCATCATCTCATAAAAACAATTACTTCACAAAATAAAATCGCACGGGTCACACATCACCCCATCGAAAACGCTCAGAATATTAGATACGAAGTAATTAATACTAGTCATACAAAATCACCTTAATCGCAATATTATGTACATACAACCCTAGTCCGTAAAAAACGAATTCATCGATACGGAATCATCCGACGTATACATAACTCTCTCGAAAACGTCATAATCCAATCAAACACAAAATCCATAATAAAACACATACAACCACATTACGGCATGTTTGCAACATAGCCAAACCATGCCAAGCCAATCAGTTTAATCAAGTTAACTCATGCTTGCTAATCAGCCAAGCCATGATAAAATAAGAAATATTGACAGGATACCGGATGAGTCCAGTCAAAAGAAAATTGCGAGTTAAAGAAGGTTTACGAGCTTGCCAGCTACGGATGCACATCCAAAAAGAAATAAGATACATACATATGTCATCGCAGGGCGCTCACCCATGGATTCATACACAAAAGATATTACAAGAACACCATCTCACTTTCGTCCCAACCGTGGTCAAAATCTCAATAAGCATCATCGTTCACAGTATATAAGAAAAAAATATACATATATTACATGGCACGTGTTCTCCATGATCGGACGTCATTGGACAATGTCGTCTCAAGTTCTCACAACTTACGATCACTCGACCAGATCACATACAACATGAACACATAAAAGACAAGGGTTCACCACAAAAACATCAACTATGGCTATCTATCGTTTAACCATCGATAATCAAGGATGGTTGAGTCGAGCAAAGAGGATTCCTCACTTAAATAAACGAAGACGGCAATGGAATTGTCTTCCAACTACCGATGCACAGTTGGTAAACTTCAACAGTTTATCGCGTGTCGTTAAACATATCAAAAGAACGAGAAAATAGAATAAATAAGGTACGATATGTTTGATGTAGGAGAAGTCTTCGTCATTCCCCTCAGAGTCACTTGAACTCTGATTTCCTCTACTTTGGCAGTCTTCTATTCTTGTTTAAAACTTCTTCACAGTGTCAGTACGAGTCCCTTTGGTATTTCATCAACACCCTAGCGATTCTGATAAATTTCACACGTTACACACAACACATAAAAACATTTTCCAAAATTACTCGGCCACAGTGACTTACTAAGTCAACGCCAAACAAAAAGAAAAGATTTCAAGGAACACAAGAAAATTCAGGATTTTCTTTAGGAATCAAAGAGAATACGATTACTTGTATAAGGATCCACCGTTTTAAAAAGAAACGTTCTCATCCAAACGTTTATCAAAACACTACAAGTTTCAAGATGACCAATTTGTTTGACACGATATTGCCCTTCCTAAACTATGCATAATTAGCTAGATCATGCATACTTAAGGGTCAAGCAACGACAATTAACAAAACAGGACTCTTCCCAAATTATGCATAGTTAGCTAAGCTGTGTGATGTAGTGGTTTTGTACACCTTTAGGAAAAGGATGACAAAAGTGGCAAGTATTAAGTGTTGGTTTAGGAAAACCAAGCACTAATGACCAATTAAGTTCAAGTTCGTTCACGAGGAGGCTAGTGTGTTATGTGTGTAATGATATGGATTAATTTGTGATTATATTTGAGAAAGAAAAATAGAAAAGGGATTAGAAGAGAATGACGGTTATAAAGACGGATTAAACTAAGTCTAAAAAAACGTACACGTAAAGTCGTAAAAACCACCAAAATTAAAATTTTAACCTAAAATTTTCTAAAAATTACCAAAAATCCCTAATAATATTCTAAGAGTTTACAAAAAAATCAAAACTTGCAAAAACCTTTTAATTAATTAGATAATGACTTTTTAATGCTAATTAAAGCCCAAAAAATCAAAATTAATTATTAAAAAGCCCTAAACAAGATTTTCAAGTTTGTAAACCTCAAAAGTACTCTAATTAAGCTAAAAACTATTTTTCAAAATTTTAAATCCAATTAAAACTATTTAAACAATTAAAAACTCCTAAAATCAATTAAATCTTAAATTAATTATAACAAATAATTAAAAGACCTAAAAAAAATTTGGAAAGTTGCAAAAATCCTAATTAAGTATTTAGAACCTAGGAAAAATATAAAAACCTAGAAATTCAGACTTTTAATTTTTAATAATAAAATAATATTAAAATAATATTAAAATCCAAAAATTATAAAAAATTCTAAAAACTTGCAAACTAGCTTAATTTAACCTAAATAACTCAGAAATGAAAGTGAAATTACCTAAATACCCCTATTGGGCCTAGAAAATGGGCCAAACCCAAAACAGTCCCTTATTGGGCTTAATTAAGGCCCAATAAGAAAAAGTGCTCAAAATAAGCTCAAAAAGCACAGGTTGACTCAAAATTTGATTTTAAACAACTTTTTCCAAAGGCCCAAAAGCTGAAAATGTGAAATAAGCTAACTTATAATAAGCAGCTTATTCTTAATGGGCTTTTTGGCCCATTAGCCATAAGCTGATGCCATAAGCTAAAATTTAACACACAACCTTCTTTTGACCTAACAAAGACTTCTGCAAAAAGAAATTTCAAATAAGCCCACTTAATAAGCCAGAAACAAGTCACAAACTTATTCACAAAACGACAAAATAGTCGTTTTTATGATCTAGACCACCTCAGAAGCTGATTCAAGTTGCAAAATGTTTCTTTTGACAAAACTAAGCTTAAAAACCAAAGACCTTTTCAATAAGCACACTCAATAAGCTGGAAAATCAAATAAGCACTTATGTTAAAAGTCAAACAAGTTGGTTTTATAGTAAAAAGTCAAAGTCAAAGTCTCATAAGCTCCAGTTCACTTAAATGGGTCAAATAATGAAGATCTATTACAAAAAATAAGTTGTTGCAAGTCAGAATAAGCTAGAATAGCTTATTGATAAGCTGAAGACAAATTTGCACTAGCAGGGGCTAGTTTTGGATGTTGAGCAGTGGAAACTTTTTCCACTGCTTGACTATTTTGACTTTTTGTCTTTAGTGACTTTTTTGGAGATTCAGATTTCACAAAGGCACCCAATTGATCTTTGGATCAAAAGGAGTCAATCACAATCAAAATAACACAATCACAAACACCCAATTGATACAGTTTAATCAATCATTCATCAGACATGATACAGACATGAACAATAAGCAGTTTAGCATTCAAGGGCAGTTTTAGCACAAATCAGCCAGCCAAATTCAACCAAATGCACACACAAGCTATAATAAACTCCAATAAGCAAGTCTAAACAGGTTTCATGCACTGGTTCAAAGAATTAAGCAAGATTCAAGCAATGAAAGTTACTGATGAACACTACACATGCAGTTTTCTACTTTTGCTGATGTATTTGACACACAAGCCAATTTCAACACCTCAAATATTTCAAACAGGTTATGTTAACTTTGTTTAAACCACTTTTATCCCTAAGCATGCATACACACTAAGTGTTCCCAAAATCCTAGGTCAAAACAAGCAGAAACAAGGTCTATATAGCAGATTGATTGATTCAAGTGTTCAAACCCAAAAACTTGCAGCAAAACACTCTCAAACAAAGGTATAGCAGATACAAAGCAATAACAACAACTTCCCTTAACACAAAAACAAATAACAAGCATAAACCAGTAGACCCAAACACCCCTTTAACTTTTTCAAATCAAAATTTTCAAAAGCAGAACAAGATTTCAGGCCAACCAAGCATCAATTAACACTAAAACAAGTCTAATAAACAGATTCAAGCAAGAACAAGCCACAAAATTCACAAGAACAACAGTTTCATACAAATATCACCAAAAATCACAATTTAAGCAGATTTGGAGATTAAGTATGCAAACCTCATGGATGTACATCCACACCCACGAATTTTGAGCTTATGTGCTAGCAAGAACAAGCACAAGCTTCCACAAAAAGCCTGCTAAGATTCAACAAGGGTTAAGCACAATATCATAAAAATCAGAAACTTGGAAAAAAACTTGATTAATGCAAACTTGTTACCCCACACTTGATTATCCCCAAGTTATAAGCCTCACCACACCTTAACCAACTCAGTTAGGATGCTATGATCAGCCCTATAGCCCAAGAATTCCAAGATTGGAACAAGACTTAGCAAAATATCAAGAAAATGAGGAAAATATGCAAACTTGTGCACACTCCTCTTTTGAAAACAGGTTTTAAACTTCAAAAGCAGTAAACTAAGAACATAAACAAGCAGAATAAAGATGGCACTTGGTCTTTCTTCAAAGCACTTAACTCAAATTCATTAATCAGAAAGAGGATTTACAAGTGTTTGAACAAAGGAAAAACCAAAAGCAGGAATAAACGTAATGAGCTAGACCCTTTATATAGAGGGTGTAAATGGTCCTAGAAAGCTGAAAAATGTGAAAACCCTAGGCTTGATCTTCCAAAATTGCCCTTGTGGAAATTTGAAATCTTGAGCTCATGTGACTTATCTTGGACGTTTGTGGGGTGTATAGCTGTTGGAACTGCATCCAATGGCTCTTGTGAAGCTTAGAAAGTAAGCAAGTCTATGGGACGTTGGATTTGCTTTACTGTTTTGTCTTCTTCTCCAAGGGGTGGGACAAGGGTTTAACATGTGACATGGTTGATGATGTGGCATAGGGTTTAAGGATTTGGATGTGTTCATGTTGACCTTAATCACAAATCTGGACACTTTGGTGGCTTAATTTTAAGCAGTTTAGAAAAACCCAATTTGGATTATGAATGCCAAGAACATTGGTTTGATCTGTTTTAGTTTTTAAACCAGGTGTTAGGCGCCATAATTAACTTAATAAATTAAGTTAGTTATGGCTGGTGTGAGTGGATTGGTGATGTGGAAGGAAGGAGGGCTGCCATTGGTTGAAAAGAGATAGTGGGGCACGTGGCAAGAGCTGGTTGGTCTAGGTAAGTTTTATGTCTGGCCCCTTTTGGTCCCTTCTTTTCTTTCTTCTTGTCTTTTCTTTTTAAAACTCTATCAACGCCATAATCAGCTTTGTCAACTTTTGCCTTTTTTACACTTTTGGCCCAAAAACTTTTGCAAAGTGAAATCATGGGTAATTCTTGCCATAATTGAATTCTTCAAGGGCTGGTTTGGTATTTTCTTCAATGATAATGGTCTAGACTTGTAATATTGACATTTTGGAGGACTGAAATTGCCAAGTCTTGATGATCGAGGGACCATTTTTGCCAAATGTTGAAAGTTGAGGGTCCTTTTTGTAATTTTGAGATTTTCAAAGGACCAAACTTGTCATTTCTTGTACTTTGAAGGAATTAATGATGTATTTAACTTTGTGGATGATATTGGTTGACAATTTAGCTTTGTTGAGGGGCTAAACTTGCCAATTCTTCAAAGTGGAGGGTCCTTTTTGTAATTTTGACAAACTTTAGGGACCAAACTTGTAATTATGAGGATACAAGGGTATAAAGTGTCAAGTCTTCATAATTGGAGGACCCTTCTTCATAATTCTTCAAATCTTCAAGGGTTGATCTTTGGAAAGTCTTCATTAGGGCTTGGTTCATTGTGCGGCTTCGTTTCCCGTGTTCGTTTTTTGCATGATTCTTGTGATCTTTTGTCATTTTCTCAATATCCGTACCTAAAATACACAAGCAACAAACACAAGCATATATTTGGGTATTTTGATGATATTTAATGCATTTTAAGCCCTATTTGGAAGATGAGACTATGTATAAAAGCAGTCTCATCACTCCCCCATACTAAACCATTGCCGTGCCCTCACGCAATGCTAGAATAAAGTATCAAAGCATCTCCAAAATTTTAATTTATTCACTTTATTGAACGATAAACTAGCTACACTATTACTATTACTACTTGTGTTATAGACATAATGTATGATTTTCATCGCAAAATGGGACGTTTAGGTTCATAGAATAAGAACACGTGAATGCTTCGTTAGAAATAATTTCATCGTCCTCGATTTTCACCCCAATTCCATGCTAAGCGTGCAACGAGATCATTGTCATTATAAGTTAGTAATGCTAACACTACTCATATGCCCTAATCACGTACTTATCCTCCCATTATTCCTAAGTTGTATCTCTTATATTTTTTTTGTCTTGAATGTTTCACGAGGATACATTGTTTGACTTATGCGATAATAGAGATTTAGGTCTAAAAATAGAGTCCTAACGGTGTAACTAAGACCATCAAATCAATAACCCCTCCTAATAGACAACGATGTTAAAAAATTAAGTTGACAAGAAGAATCGATAAACACGGTTTTATAACGGTTTTGAACATGAGACTTATTACCAAGACTTTTATACGCCCCCTAACGGAAGGGCCTTATTATCTTTGGTTTACCTCCATCTTTTATTCAACTTCGCCATGAAGCTTTTATTATGACTTCGGTCTTGCCTTGCCTTTTATTATCCGCCTCATCGGTGGTTTTATTATCCAAAGACGTATATCCTCACGCTAAGGCGAATTTTGGATCTTTAAAGCTTCGAAGATTAAGGCTTGATTCACTTTCAATTTTTGCATAGATTTTAGGCCTTGTGGGGCTTCAAATTGTTTGCTAGATTTAGGTGAGCACTTGAAATCTTATTATTGGGTGAAGCTTTCGATTATTGGGGTGCCAATACTTCAAAACCGTGACGCTGGCGATACCTTAATGTCTTCCCAATTTAATTACACGGAAGCTACTAGAAAAGACTAGAAACCCAACAATCCCAACTAAACCGCTAAGTAAATATTTATTAAGCAAAAAATATTTACATGCGAAGGGAGAATAAGCAAACAACGAGAACACATGAGTTTTTGAAAGAATACGAGTACTCTACGTTTAGCATAGTAACTTATAATTAACTCTATCATTTCTCGTCCTCATTTAAGAGACTTAGCCTAAAGTGTAGTTAAGGAATCAAAGCTAAGTGCTCAACACGCACGGTCGAGTCAAAAATTACTCTTATTCTCGCCATCGGAAAATCTACATTCGTGTCTTCAAACACTTATAAAACATGAGAAAAATTTTAAAATTTGGCCATTTTTAGCCTTATTTTGCAACAAAAATGATAACAAAAAGATAAAGTTTGGAAAGCGTGAAGGTTTGGCAAGGCAAGTATCTATTCACCCCCCATACTAAAGTTAAACATTGTCCTCAATGTTTCGAGTCTAGGGGTGCAAACACCCCCATACTAGAGACGTAGTCGAATGCCTAATCTAGCATGGAAAGGGTGTAACCAATAAGCAATAGCCGTTTATGAAGTGTGCTAAAAACCTAAGGTTAGAACATCAAAGGATATATCATGGATATTGAGAAATGTCTCCAAAGCAAACGATCGAGTGCTCCCATAAAACGAACACGAGAGGCTCCAATCGTGAAGATCATGATCTAAAAACCACATATCACAAACAACCACGGAACAAAGGTTGGAAGGGCACAAATCCCCACACGTAAGCTACATTAGACTAAGAAAGCGATAATATGTACATAGGATAAGCATGGGACTCCCCCACGAGGCACCTCGTTTTTGATTACCGAGTCATGAGCTCGACTCGATCCCCTCAATACTAATTATCATTGGGGAAGGTGATTTGGTCGAGGTAGTTCAAGGATGGAACTTCCCCGCCAAAGTAGTGCTTCAACCTATGTCCATTCACCTTGAAGTTAGGACCATCATCTTGAGCTAGCTCGATGGTCCCATATGGAAACACTTGAGTCACGGTGAATGGACCGGACCAACGGGATTTCAATTTACCGGAAAAGATTTTTAGTCTTGAATTAAAAAGTAAAACTTGATCTCCAATGTTAAAAACCCGGTTTTTAATTTTAGAATCATGCAACTTTTTAGTTTTCTCTTTATAAATAAATGAATTTTCATAAGAAATATCCCTCAATTCATCCAATTCATTTAATTGCATTTTCCGGTGTTTTCCCGCGGTCTCCATATCATCATTACAATGCTTTAGGGCCCAATAAGCCTTGTGTTCTAACTCGATAGGCAAATGACAATTCTTTCCATACACAAGCTTATAGGGAGTGCACCCAATGGGTGTCTTATGAGCGGTCCTAAAGGCCCATAAAGCATCGTCCAACTTATCCGACCAAGTTTGTCGGTTTTATCCAACGGATCTCTCCAAGATCCTCTTCAAAGCTCGGTTTGAAACCTCGACTTGCCCACTCATTTGTGGGTGATAAGCCGTAGAAAGACGATGTGTAACCCCATATTTCCTTAAGACTCTTTCGAATTGGTCATTACAAAAATGGGTTCCACGATCGCTTATGATCGCACGAGGGGTTCCAAACCTAGCAAACAAACTTTTCAAGAACTTAACTACCACACGAGCATCATTGGTGGGCAAGGCCTTCGCCTCCACTCACTTAGATAGGTAGTCAACCGCAACGAGAATGTACTTATTACCACGAGATGATGGGAACGGCCCCATAAAGTCTATGCCCCAAACGTCAAAGATCTCACATACTTGAATGATATTTTGTGGCATTTCATCTTTTTGTGAGGTTTTTCCTTGTTGTTGGCATGCATCACAAGACTTCCCAAGAATTTGTGCATCTCGGTAAATAGTAGGCCAAAAGAAGCCGGCATCAAACACCTTCTTAGCCGTGAGATTAGCTCCGTGGTGACCACCCGTGGGTCCCTCATGGCAAGCTCTAAGGATGTTAGAAGCTTCGGTGCCAAAAACACAACGTCGGATGATTTGATCCGCACAAGTTCGAAACAAGTAAGGGTCGTTCCAAAAGTAGAACTTGACATCACGAAAGAATTTTCGTTTTTCTTGAGTCGTCATACCCTTAACGATGAAGTTACCCGCATGGTAATTTTCAAAATCCGCAAACCATGGGGTAGAAGAATCAAGCTTGGAATTCACTACACCAAGTGTCTCGAGCGGAAATGTTTCGGTGATTTCCTTGGGCTCGTAAACACTTTGGTGAGGATCTTCCAAACGAGAGAGATGATCGGCTGCTAGATTCTCGGCTCCTTTTTTGTCAACAATGGTGTGATCAAATTCTTGAAGGAGGAGAATCCAACGAAGTAATCTCGGCTTAGCATCTTGCTTTGCCATGAGATACTTAATAGCCGAATGGTCCGTATACACTATGCATTTCGTCAAGACGAGATAAGGTCGGAATTTCTCAAATGCATACACCACGGCAAGGAACTCCTTTTCCGTTGTAGTGTATTTAAGTTGAGCCTCGGTCATCGTCTTGCTAGCATAGTGAATAGGCAAGAAGTGCTTATCATGACGTTGCCCCAAAACGGCCCCAATAGCGTAATCACTTGCATCACACATAAGTTCAAAGGGGAGGTTCCAATTGGGAGCAACAAGAATGGGAGCTTCAGTAAGTTTCCTCTTAAGGATCTCAAAGGCTCGTACACAATCTTCGTCAAAGACAAAACGTGCCTCTTTTTCAAGAAGATGTGTAATGGGTCGAGAAATCTTCGAGAAATCCTTGATGAATCGTCGATAAAAGCCCGCGTGGCCTAGGAAACTCCTAACTCCCTTGACGGTTTTGGGATGAGGTATGATAACTTGCTTTTACTCAGGTTAAAAATATCGTTGAACCAATCTCTTCGAATTGAACAACTTCTATGTTTTTATGTGTGACTCAGTTGAACTTTGGTGAATCAAAGATGTGTCGTTGTAGTTTTGAAAATAAAAGGTGCAAAACAATTAAAGTAAAGGTGCAATTAAAATAAATCTAAGTCTATTTAAAATAAAGTGCAAGTATTTAAAAGCAAGACTAAAATTAAAGTGCGATAAAGTAAATAACGCAAACTTAAATCTAACTAAGGCAAACTTAAAACGCAACTAAAACTAAAACTTAAACTAAGGCGAATAAAGCTTAAAATGAAAAGGCAGAAAACTAAAAACTAAGACTTCCCTATCCGGAATAAACTCCTATTCGGAATAAATGCTATTCGGAATAACTGTCACCTATTCGGAAAGATAGCCCTATTCGGAATATTTGCCTACTCGGAAAGTTTGCCCTATTCGGAATGTTCCTCCTATTCGGAATAAAACCTCTATGCGGAATAGCTGTCCCTATTCGGAATAAAGTTCTATTCGGAACATTTGGTCCATTCGGAAAGTTATCTCTATTCAGAATGATTTCTTATGCGGAATAAAAGCCTACTCGGAATAATGGGTCCTATTCGGAATACTGTCACTATTCGGAATGTTCTCCTATTCGGAATATAAAGCCCTATTCGGAATAATCAACTCTATTCGGAATATCCAGAAAGTTCCGAATAGCAATCCTTTAAAACCTCTATGCGGAATAAATGTTCCGAATAAGCAATCTCACAAGATCCCTATTCGGAATAAATGAGATGTTCCGAATAGAACACTAAATTTCACTCCTATTCGGAAAGTTCTGGGCTCGATCTCTTGGGAAGAACAGTTACCTTACAGCGAAGAACAAGGAAAGCTAAAAGGCACGAATCAAATAAAAACAAAGCCAAATCAAACACAAAATAAGATCAAACACATTAATAAACAACTATAAAGCATAAACAATCAATCCAAACAATCAAAATCACAAAACTTAATCAAAATAATCAAAACCCACTTAAATAAATCAACAAAAATAAAGAACATAAACATGAACAAATCAACTCAAAGATAAAGAAAGGTAGAATGAGATTAACAAGATAAAGATAAAGCTTGACAAGAATTAAAAGGAAAAACTTACTTGAATTAAATGGTAATTAAGTGCAAGACAAGGTAATTAAATTGGACAAGTAAATAAAGGTGCAAGGTAATTAAAACTGGAAGAGCTAATTTGTCAAGTTAGCCAACAAAACAAATGATTAACAAGTCTAATCTATTTATAGGGGAGGATTAGGAAGCTTCCTCCCCTTCTTCATTTCTTGTTAATTGCGGGATTAAGTCCTTCTTCTCATCTAATCTTCATTAATTGCGTCATTAGTCCTTTTCTTCTCATCTTTCTTTTAAGTTTGGACTTTAAGGACTTGTGGCTCGGGATATCTTTTGAACTCGTCTTTAATTTCTTCAATAAAATAGACTTGAGTTTCTCGGCTTTTGACAAACTTCCGTCTTTTGACTTTTTCTTCGATAAATCTTCAGAATTGGTCTTGGACTTCCGTTCTTTTTCCACTCTTGATTTCTCGACTTCGTCTTTCATCTTTTTCTTCAATAAAAGCCGTGAATGCCCGTGAATTCTTGTGTTTTCTCCACTTTTCACAATTCCGTCCTAAATTACAACAAAAACACAAACCACGCATAATTCCGACATAAAAGACATAAAATACACGTTTTGGTCCGGTTATTATTGTAATTAAGTGGTAGAAAAGATGGGTGTTTACACACCTATCAAGGTAATTTAGCGATGACGTCTATCTTAGCTTGATCTACCTCAATCCCCGCTTTCGAGACCTTGTGCCCTAAGACGATTCCACTTTTAACCATAAAATGACATTTTTCCCAATTGAGCACAAGGTTGGTTTCCTCACAACGTTTTAACATTCTCTCAAGGTTCGACAAACACGAAGTAAAGGAATCACCAAACACGGAAAAGTCATCCATGAAGACTTCCATCGTCTTCTCGATCATATCATGAAAAATAGCCATCATGCATCGTTGAAAAGTTCCCGGTGCATTGCAAAGTCCGAATGGCATTCTACGATAGGCAAACGTTCCATATGGACACGTAAACGTAGTTTTTTCTTGATCACGAGGATCGATGGGAATTTGGAAGTAACCGGAAAAACCATCCAAAAAGCAATAGAAATCGTTTCCCGCAAGACGCTCCAACATTTGGTACATGAAGGGCAAGGGAAAATGGTCTTTTCGAGTGGCTTCATTCAACTTTCGATAGTCAATGCACACTCTCCATCCGATCACGAGTCTAGTGGGAATCAACTCGTTGGCATCGTTTGGCACAACGGTCATCCCTCCCTTTTTAGGGACACAATGGATAGGACTCACCCAAGGGCTATCGGAAATAGGGTAAATCATTCCCGCGTCAAGGAGTTTAAGGACCTCCTTTTTGATGACGTCGTGAATTTTGGGGTTCACCCTCCTTTGACTTTGGATTGTTGGCTGGAAATCTTCATCCATTAAGATTTTGTGGGTACAAAACTTGGGATCGATCCATTAATGTCGGATAACTTCCACGCAATCGCCCCTTTGTGATCCTTAAGAACATCGACAAGTGCGGTTTTTTCATCATTCGAAAGATCTTTCGCAATAATAACCGGCAACTTGTCGTCCTCCTCCAAATAGACATATTCGAGGTGAGGAGGTAAATCTTTCAACTCGAGAATAGGTGGCTCCTCAAGTGAAGATTTGGGCTCGATACTCATAACCTCCTCGGGTGGAGGAAATGGGAAATCGTTGAGAAAATCCTTGATAATCGAGAAGTCCTCATCGTTTTCGAGGTCTTCGTCACAAGTACGTGGAACATTGCATTCCTCCAACGTAAAACCACCACCTTCAAAAGGAGTGAAGGTTGGTGTCGAATTATCAAGAATTGGATCCAACATAGTGGGATTGCCACTAGTTTCTTCATCACCAAAACCTAGAACTTCTTGTGAAAATTCCTCGCAAACCACGTCAATCATATCAACGAGGTTTATGGTTGCAACGGAATAAACATGAGAAATTTGAGAGTTTTGAGTTGCGTTTATAACAAGTTCCTCGTCGTTGAAACGTAAGGTGATCTTTCTAGCATGCACATCGATCAAAGCCATAGACGTATCTAAAAACGAACGACCTAAAATAAGAGGAACTTGAGGATCCGTGGGGATATCAACAACAATGAAGTCTACGGGATAGTAGAACTTCCCCACTTTCACAAAAACGTCTTCCGCCAAACCACATGCGGGAATTGTGGAATGGTCGGCCAACTCGATAGACATTAGTGAAGGAGTAAGATTAGGAAGATTGAGCGACTTGAAGATTGCAAGTGGCATCAAGTTAATGCTAGCACCAAGATCGGCCAAGGCGAAGCATTCTTCCATGTCTTGGATTGCACAAGGGATCAAAAATTTACCGGGATCACCGACTTTTTGAGGTATGCGATTAAGATAAACCGACGAACAACTAGACAATTGGTGCAATTTCTCCTTGTTGTTCAACATACTCTTAAAGTTAGCGGCAAATCGAGGCATCATGACCAAAGCATCGGCGAAACTCACATTAAGGTGCAAATCACGAAACATTTTCATAAAAAGCTCAAATTGGTAATTGTCGCGCTCTTGACGTTTCTCCTTCCTAAGTCTCGATGGATAGGGCAAAGGTGGTGTGGGTTGAGGCATAGTAGGCATAGCCTTTGGAATCTCGGGTTCCAATGATGGTAATGGGTCAACCGTAGGTGTGGTATGAGCGGTACTTCGTGGGATCGGGATATGCTCCTTTTGGACCACCACCTCGGGTTCTTCCTCAATTGCTTCCTCCGTAGGAGCAATTGGTTGAGGAATCGGCTCCTTAAGTGTCTTACCACTACGTGTGGTAATCACTTTCATCTCACCCTTAGGGTTGGATATGGTGTTACTAGGAAGACCACTTGACGACGGTTTACACATTATTGCCTCAAACATAGACGAGATTTTATCTTCAAAATTAGATTGCCTCAATACGGCTTCGGTTTGCCTTTTCTCGGCCTTAAGCATCTCTTGTTTAATCTCGTGTTGCCCTTGTTCCATTTTTTGTTGGTTTTGTTGCAACCTAGTGACATTTCCTTCCATCTTGTTGGTGTGGATTTTAAGTTCATTAGCTAACTCATTTTTCAACTCTTTCTTCAAGTCGTTTTTAAACTCGGATCTTAGGCTAATGATTTCTCTTTGGATATTGTCAAACCTAGCATCATTCCCACTAGCATATTCAACAAACTCACTTGGAAGATCTTTCAATGTTTGCAAACTTTTGTTGTTATTTTGAAAATCATTTTTGTTTGAAACTTGATTATTAGCCCCTTGATTCCCATAGTTTCCTTTGTTGTAATTGTTCTTAAAACCAACTTGATTGTTGCGATAGTTGTTAGCATTTTGATTTGATCCAAAACCCGGTGGAGTCATTTGATTAGAGCGGGAAACTTGACCGTTTTGGTTGTAATTTCCCGTGGCCACGAAGGCACTCGAAGTGTTACCACCGTTGGTAATGCACTCAGAGAAATCATGACCTCCACCACAATACATGCAAGAAACCTCAACCGCTTTAGCCGTAGCGGGAGCACTTGGTTCACCAACTTTAAACTCAATCAAAAGTCCTTTCAACTTATCAAAAATCTTGTTTTCCAAGTTTGCCTCAATTTGGCAAGCATCGATGGTATTAGACAAAGAAGGTGAAGCCGAAGACGAAGCCTTACGAACACTAGACGTGCTACGAGGACTATACACCTTAGATCTATTTTCAATTATCACCAAAGCTTCCTCAACCGTTTTACACAAAAAATTACCACCCGCGGCGGCATTCAAATAATCCCTTTCATGATCATTAAGTCCATTGTAAAACGTGTCAATTTGATGCAAATCGGAAAAACCGTGATGAGGACATTCATGTAACATTTCCTTAAACCTATTCCAAGCCGTTGAAAAACTTTCATTAAACTCTTGTGAAAACTTTGAAATCTCGTTTTTCAAGTGCGTAGTCTTAGAGGGCAGAAAAAATTGGTTCACAAACTTAGACACGAGATCCTTCCACGTCAATATAGAATTGGGTGGCTCTTTCTCTAACCAAATTTTAGCGGGCCCCGCTAAGGAATACGGAAAAAGCATCATCTTAATCGAGTCGTTAGAGACATCCTTAAACTTGCAAGTAGCGGTAAGACGATTGAATTGGCGGATATGGTTGTGTGGATTGTCCTTCTCATCACCACGGAATTTGTTGTTTTGAATCATGGACAACAAACCCGTCTTAACCTCAAAATTCTCTGCAAGGATTGCGGGAATCACAATAGCCTCTCCATAACCCTCGGTGGGTGCTTGAAGTAACTCCATCATAGTTTGATTCGCCATGGTTGGTGCTTCTCTTACAATGGGTTCGTCAATAGGAGACTCCTCACTAGAATTCTTGGGAGTGGGAGTTTTGTTCTTTCGTTTACGTGCACGTCTTGCTTGATTTCGAGTTAGCATAAACGTCACGTACAACGAGGGGATGAGCAAAGAAGATTCTTTTTGGTGTTTTGTATTTTTTCAAATTTTTTTTTGTGGTTTTTGAATGTATTAACCTTTTTGGAGTTTGGTGAAATGTATCAAGTAGACAATGAGTCCACAAATCTCCTCCTTAATCAAATCTCTTGATTAACGAAGCCTCAAGGAATGAAAACGATCACGTGCGGTGAACGCCTTCGATGACTTTAGAATGATGGTGGAACACCAAATCGTTCAAGAGGGTTTAATCAATAGAAACCAAGAAAATATATATGATACTTAGTAATACTTTGGGCGGCAAAACCCTCGATTCACTCTCACAATCAAATACTCACAAGCAAGCGGGGAAACGAGGCGGCGCGAAGCACTTAAGATCCTTTTTCCTTAGGATATATTTTATAATATCCGCCTTATACCCACCTTATAGTTTGTATTTTCAAGATTAAGCTTCACGAAAGTATTTATCTATTTTTGCCTTTTTCTTTGGTTTGAGATTCGAATACAATGATTGGGTAATGACCTCCCAAGTCAAGGTTGTGATTTCTCACGTGTTTGGAGTACTTGTGTATTTATTGTTCTACGTATACAATATAGTAATAATATTCACACAAAAACCGAAAAACGATAATACGTATTAGTAGAGTGCTACTAATACAAATACTAATTATGGTTAGTATAAAAACAACAATGCCAAATCAAAACACAACACGCCTCCCCGGCAGCGGCGCCAAAATGATGTAGTGGTTTTGTACACCTTTAGGAAAAGGATGACAAAAGTGGCAAGTATTAAGTGTCGGTTTAGGAAAACCAAGCACTAATGACCAATTAAGTTCAAGTTCGTTCACGAGGAGGCTAGTGTGTTATGTGTGTAATGATATGGATTAATTTGTGATTATATTTGAGAAAGAAAAATAGAAAAGGGATTAGAAGAGAATGACGGTTATAAAGACGGATTAAACTAAGTCTAAAAAAACGTACACGTAAAGTCGTAAAAACCACCAAAATTAAAATTTTAACCTAAAAATTTCTAAAAATTACCAAAAATCCCTAATAATATTCTAAGAGTTTACAAAAAAATCAAAACTTGCAAAAACCTTTTAATTAATTAGATAATGACTTTTTAATGCTAATTAAAGCCCTAAAAATCAAAATTAATTATTAAAAAGCCCTAAACAAGATTTTCAAGTTTGTAAACCTCAAAAGTACTCTAATTAAGCTAAAAACTATTTTTCAAAATTTTAAATCCAATTAAAACTATTTAAACAATTAAAAACTCCTAAAATCAATTAAATCTTAAATTAATTATAACAAATAATTAAAAGACCTAAAAAATATTTGGAAAGTTGCAAAAATCCTAATTAAGTATTTAGAACCTAGGAAAAATATAAAAACCTAGAAATTCAGACTTTTAATTTTTAATAATAAAATAATATTAAAATAATATTAAAATCCAAAAATTATAAAAAATTCTAAAAACTTGCTAACTAGCTTAATTTAACCTAAATAACTCAGAAATGAAAGTGAAATTACCTAAATACCCCTATTGGGCCTAGAAAATGGGCCAAACCCAAAACAGTCCCTTATTGGGCTTAATTAAGGCCCAATAAGAAAAAGTGCTCAAAATAAGCTCAAAAAGCACAGGTTGACTCAAAGTTTGATTTTAAACAACTTTTTCCAAAGGCCCAAAAGCTGAAAATGTGAAATAAGCTAACTTATAATAAGCAGCTTATTCTTAATGGGCTTTTTGGCCCATTAAGCCATAAGCTGATGCCATAAGCTAAAATTTAACACACAACCTTCTTTTGACCTAACAAAGACTTCTGCAAAAAGAAATTTCAAATAAGCCCACTTAATAAGCCAGAAACAAGTCACAAACTTATTCACAAAACGACAAAATAGTCGTTTTTATGATCTAGACCACCTCAGAAGCTGATTCAAGTTGCAAAATGTTTCTTTTGACAAAACTAAGCTTAAAAACCAAAGACCTTTTCAATAAGCACACTCAATAAGCTGGAAAATCAAATAAGCACTTATGTTAAAAGTCAAACAAGTTGGTTTTCTAGTAAAAAGTCAAAGTCAAAGTCTCATAAGCTCCAGTTCACTTAAATGGGTCAAATAATGAAGATCTATTACAAAAAATAAGTTGTTGCAAGTCAGAATAAGCTAGAATAGCTTATTGATAAGCTGATGACAAATTTGCACTAGCAGGGGCTAGTTTTGGATGTTGAGCAGTGGAAACTTTTTCCACTGCTTGACTATTTTGACTTTTTGTCTTTAGTGACTTTTTTGGAGATTCAGATTTCACAAAGGCACCCAATTGATCTTTGGATCAAAAGGAGTCAATCACAATCAAAATAACACAATCACAAACACCCAATTGATACAGTTTAATCAATCATTCATCAGACATGATACAGACATGAACAATAAGCAGTTTAGCATTCAAGAGCAGTTTTAGCACAAATCAGCCAGCCAAATTCAACTAAATGCACACACAAGCTATAATAAACTCCAATAAGCAAGTCTAAACAGGTTTCATGCACTGGTTCAAAGAATTAAGAAAGATTCAAGCAATGAAAGTTACTGATGAACACTACACATGCAGTTTTCTACTTTTGCTGATGTATTTGACACACAAGCCAATTTCAACACCTCAAATCTTTCAAACAGGTTATGTTAACTTTGTTTAAACCACTTTTATCCCTAAGCATGCATACACACTAAGTGTTCCCAAAATCCTAGGTCAAAACAAGCAGAAACAAGGTCTATATAGCAGATTGATTGATTCAAGTGTTCAAACCCAAAAACTTGCAGCAAAACACTCTCAAACAAAGGTATAGCAGATACAAAGCAATAACAACAACTTCCCTTAACACAAAAACAAATAACAAGCATAAACCAGTAGACCCAAACACCCCTTTAACTTTTTCAAATCAAAATTTTCAAAAGCAGAACAAGATTTCAGGCCAACCAAGCATCAATTAACACTAAAACAAGTCTAATAAACAGATTCAAGCAAGAACAAGCCACAAAATTCACAAGAACAACAGTTTCATACAAATATCACCAAAAATCACAATTTAAGCAGATTTGGAGATTAAGTATGCAAACCTCATGGATGTACATCCACACCCACGAATTTTGAGCTTATGTGCTAGCAAGAACAAGCACAAGCTTCCACAAAAAGCCTGCTAAGATTCAACAAGGGTTAAGCACAATATCATAAAAATCAGAAACTTGGAAAAAAACTTGATTAATGCAAACTTGTTACCCCACACTTGATTATCCCCAAGTTATAAGCCTCACCACACCTTAACCAACTCAGTTAGGATGCTATGATCAGCCCTATAGCCCAAGAAATCCAAGATTAGAACAAGACTTAGCAAAATATCAAGAAAATGAGGAAAATATGCAAACTTGTGCACACTCCTCTTTTGAAAACAGGTTTTAAACTTCAAAAGCAGTAAACTAAGAACATAAACAAGCAGAATAAAGATGGCACTTGGTCTTTCTTCAAAGCACTTAACTCAAATTCATTAATCAGAAAGAGGATTTACAAGTGTTTGAACAAAGGAAAAACCAAAAGCAGGAATAAACGTAATGAGCTAGACCCTTTATATAGAGGGTGTACATGGTCCTAGAAAGCTGAAAAATGTGAAAACCCTAGGCTTGATCTTCCAAAATTGCCCTTGTGGAAATTTGAAATCTTGAGCTCATGTGACTTATCTTGGACGTTTGTGAGGTGTATAGCTGTTGGAACTGCATCCAATGGCTCTTGTGAAGCTTAGAAAGTAAGCAAGTCTATGGGACGTTGGATTTGCTTTACTGTTTTGTCTTCTTCTCCAAGGGGTGGGACAAGGGTTTAACATGTGACATGGTTGATGATGTGGCATAGGGTTTAAGGATTTGGATGTGTTCATGTTGACCTTAATCACAAATCTGGACACTTTGGTGGCTTAATTTTAAGCAGTTTAGAAAAACCCAATTTGGATTATGAATACCAAGAACATGGGTTTGATCTATTTTAGTTTTTAAACCAGGTGTTAGGCGCCATAATTAACTTAATAAATTAAGTTAGTTATGGCTGGTGTGAGTGGATTGGTGATGTGGAAGGAAGGAGGGCTGCCATTGGTTGAAAAGAGATAGTGGGGCACGTGGCAAGAGCTGGTTGGTCTAGGTAAGTTTTATGTTTGGCCCCTTTTGGTCCCTTCTTTTCTTTCTTCTTGTCTTTTCTTTTGAAAACTCTATCAACGCCATAATCAGCTTTGTCAACTTTTGCCTTTTTACACTTTTGGCCCAAAAACTTTTGCAAAGTGAAATCAGGGGTAATTCTTGCCATAATTGAATTCTTCAAGGGCTGGTTTGGTATTTTCTTCAATGATAATGGTCTAGACTTGTAATATTGACATTTTGGAGGACTGAAATTGCCAAGTCTTGATGATGACCATTTTTGCCAAATGTTGAAAGTTGAGGGTCCTTTTTGTAATTTTGAGATTTTCAAAGGACCAAACTTGTCATTTCTTGTACTTTGAAGGACTTCATGATGTATTTGACTTTGTGGATGATATTGGTTGACAATTTAGCTTTGTTGAGGGGCTAAACTTGCCAATTCTTCAAAGTGGAGGGTCCTTTTTGTAATTTTGACAAACTTTAGGGACCAAACTTGTAATTATGAGGATACAAGGGTATAAAGTGTCAAGTCTTCATAATTGGAGGACCCTTCTTCATAATTCTTCAAATCTTCAAGGGTTGATCTTTGGAAAGTCTTCATTAGGGCTTGGTTCATTGTGCGGCTTCGTTTCCCGTGTTCGTTTTTTGCATGATTCTTGTGATCTTTTGTCATTTTCTCAATATCCGTACCTAAAATACACAAGCAACAAACACAAGCATATATTTGGGTATTTTGATGATATTTAATGCATTTTAAGCCCTATTTGGAAGATGAGACTATGTATAAAAGCAGTCTCATCACTGTGCATAATTGAGGATCGAGTGACGACACAAACATTATTAATTACATACCAAATATGACTACGAAAGTTTTCGACCTAATCTTCAAAATAATTAAATCATTTGAAATGGAATTTGAAATGGAAGAATATTGTCACTATCGTTTTAGGAAACACATCAAACATTTTTCGTCCACTTTGGAAACATACCTTTACTTTGCCCTTTTTCATGAGGAAAGTAAATAAATAATTAAGTAAATAAATCGACACCATTTACATTTGGTTAAACGAAACATTTCACACTCATACATATTTTCAAAATAGACTACTCACAAAATAACGGTAAGGTGGTTCATGATTAAAGATCATTGCAAGCACAACAAGTAATAACGTCAAAAATCAATGAGATCGAACTAGGTAAACAAGCAATATAATTGCCAACTGAAATTAACTACATTAGAAATGAAGATACTTTGAAGATATGACAAAAGTCTCGGGATAACAACAGCGATCTACGAATACATGGAGTAAAAAATTGAATATCAGCACAAGCGTAAAAAATAAAACAACAATCATAATTCCCATCGTCTCGAGTTGCACACACATTCCACCAAGGGTAAACGGGGAGAGAAGAATAATCACTTGGTTAAATAGAAACAATTTCACCAGGAAGGTCGAGTTCTTTCACCTCTACAATTTGGTAAAGCGGCTTCGCCTCCTCGCTTTTGTTCAATATAAATAAATAACCAATTCAATGAAGATTTATAGCATCATTCAAGTAAGTACAGAATTTTAGGTTCCATTAACCGAAAGAAGAAAAGTTACGGCGTCCATGAACATGACAAAAATACACCGGGTAACATACCCTCATTATCAAGTACTAGCGAAATAGTAGTTTTAAAATAAATATAATAATAATGGTTTCATACCATAGACAATATTAAAATAAACAATCACATGACTACTCAAGCTTAGATATAGACTTGCAAAATCAGAGAAGTGATGCTGTACGATCGAACCATCGTGACTCAAAATATTACGTCTTAAGAAAATAATACAAATATGCGTTTGTTGGGTAATCCATTTGCATTTTCTAGTTAATGTTACCTTGTACATTGTAAAACCGAACATTTACACATTTTTAATTTGTGTTACACCATTAAAGAATTTATAGCTTTCATTTTCCAATCTTTACAACGTTTTCATTTCTGGAAAAATTTCAATCTCTCGGAAATTATTAACATTAGTAGATGCGGTGACTCGGTTATCATAATTGACAAATCATTAGGTTTAAAAATCTCCATACTTGTGTCAAAATCTCGTTAATGTTCATATCTTAAGTACCAAAACGTATACAGTAAGAATTTTCCAAGTTTTACGTTTTTATTATTACGACTTACCTTATCACATATATACAAGTAACCAACGCAACTCAAATTAGTCCAACTGACTCTTAAAATTAACCTTGACTTTTTATTATACACATGTGTTCCTTAAAACTGATTTGTATGCTATATTTTATTCACGCGACTCGAGCCAGGCGTCAAAGACGTTTCACGTAGTATTATCTTGGATAAATTACTGATTTTAGTCGAGACTTGAATCTCAAAAATAATAATAATATAATAATATAATAATTAATCAGAATTGCTTATTTCAATAATTCTAAAATGTAGAAAATTCAACTTTTAATCCTTAGCCCATTATCAAACAGCTTTTAACATTAACACATCTCGCAGTGGAATAAAACAAAAGATTTTTCAAACGATTTTAAACAAGCATCATCGAATTATGCCTAGTGATTCTCTATAACGACAATTAAATAAATAAATGATTTCCAATGGCGTTCCATCGATGTTTAAAAATTTATTTCAAGCGTTAGAATTTCTCACTTATAGTGTATATTCCGATTTTATCCCAGTTAATTCACTACAACAAGTAACGTGTTCTAGTTTACACCAATGCATATAACATGACCTTATGTTTAAAATAAAACCAATTTTACAAAGTCTCTAGCTCCAAAATACGTGACCAATTCTTCTACTCATGTTTTATATTACAAGATACGCCAAAAGTTTGCTACATTGACCCGAAAATTAATTCATACTAAATCCAAAGTTACATATACTCAATAGTCATATCGTAAATTTTATTATAAACTCCTTTTTCAGATTATATTAAACAAATTCTTAACAAATCCATCACTAGCTTCTAGTATCAAATTATTAATATATAAAAACAAGGATTTTACGAGTAATATAAATTACTTATTATGATCTACCAACCAAGGTTAAAAGAAAAATAATTTCACTTTGTCCATTTCTTCTCTACACTTATTTTTACTTGTTACAAGACACATCATAAGTCATTTTTATCCAAAAGTTTCATCCGCCAAGTATTAAATATGTAAAACACTTTATGTTTAAACCATTCAATCAACAAAGTTTAGTGCTTACTTAACTCACACAAATACCGGACCCCGTCATATACACTATCAAATTTAAAATAATAAGACAACAAGAACAAAAATGAAATAAACGAAGCGAGAATACGTATGTCAACTAAATGTTGTTATCGGCCTCGGATGAGTCTCGAAATCGTACTCCACAAAATTAACACAAAAACCAACCAAATTCTAAGTTATCGCGATTGATCTCAACGCTAGTCTATTTTAAAACACATCTTAAAATTCAAGTAGAATAGTAAACAACGATTAAATGGCAACACGCCTCAACCACGTTTTATAACACACACATGTGATTCGTCGCTACGATGTACGCATCATTGATTATACTTCGTCTATATTATAGTCACGCCAACCAATATATCAAACCCATAAGGAATAAAGGAAATTAAGTAATACGTAAGTAAATTACGTTTCAAAAGAAAATGTCCAAAATGACACATCACGGTGCGATAACGACAATCGAGATCAATCTAGTCAATATACAATATTTTACGAAGAATTATTTACATATCCAGAGTATCAAACGAGGTTCACACTCGGTTATTCGATCAATAAATTAATTATCAAGATTGATAATTAGCGGTGAGGCTGAATTCTCAGCAAAACCGTATTTTAATGTACGATAATTACCCAAGGACCATTGCTTCGCGTGCAATGCCTTTAAATACCATAGTATATACATACTTATACATACAACCATTCCTACATACACGTAGGATTACAACACGGTGTTGCCATGTAATGCAATGTAGCCCGTAATGCCAAATACATGCAACATATAAGATAATCTTACGAGAATTTGTAAATTACGATAATAAGTACCCAACGTACATAATAATATATCTAAATATATATCATAGTATTTACTTACTAAATACTAGAGAATTTATGTCAGTTTTGAGGGATACATCTAAAATATAAAGCAATGCTAAAGAAATCTTACCGGAGCCATGCAGGATAGTTGTGTGCTTGGACAATTTCTTACGACACCAAAAGTTATAGTTTAGGATTTTTCAAAATGACCTAGTTCTCTATAACTCATGGCTCTGATTACCAATCTATAACACCCCCACAAATGCTATGCGCAGCGGAACTACAACATTTGGGTGCTACGTTGTAACACCCCCACAAATGCTATGCGCAGCGGAACTACAACATTGGGTGCTACGTAGTTATCATCACACATAAGCTATATTAAACGACTCAAAGAGACGTAAAAGTTCAAACATTATTAAAAACATCAAGTCTACAGTTTTCCAAATCCCAAAAGAAATATAAAACAGAGTTTGCGTTTAGGTCCCCACTGAATCTCAACCCAAAGTACATTTCCATTCATATGACATAATATAAAAGAGTTTTAAGTGCAAAAAGGGAGGAAAACAAGTAGACCGCCAAGCCACAAAACTTCCATCCTCGCATGCTCCACTGCTATCAATCTTGGTTACCTGAAACACATGCTTAAAATCGTCAACACAAAGGTTGAGCGAATCTACAGGTTTATCAAATCATAAGTCGAACATAAGTATTAAAAACCAATCACGATCATTCAATAGCATTGTGGCCATACAATCTATTATTCAAGGATATGACAATTGTGTTTAAGCTCATGACACTAAACCGTTAACTCAATCACCCGCGTAATAATTACCGGCGTGATTCAGATGAAACCAAGGCCCCTAATAAGGCATCAGTTGCAATTATACCTTATCTCTTATCACAAATTATCCGTCCGCAGGGGGTATCAACGTACTAGCCCTCGTCTCGGATAGGGTAGTCAACCCCATAGTACTATCACTTTGTATAAGCGGCTATTTCCCCCTTCGCAAGGGCAAGACAATAGTTAATAGTTCATGAAATTAGGAACTTTTGCAACTAGGTACTCAACACAATTTCAAGGCAACATTCGGGTCCAACAATCATTCATGACTTATGTTCATTTTTCTTTAAATAGCATGTATCCCCCTCGCGGGTAAAATCATTTGAAATAAGTAAAGAGCGAGGCTATAGACTCACCTTGCGTAGTAGTAGTGGTTCTAGCAAAGACGTAACGAGAAATGTCACCGACGACGTGGATGCCCGGGAAAATCAAACACTTGACCTAAAAATCAAGGTACGTAAACCAAATCAATACTCCGCGTACATTATTGTACTAAACACACGCAAATGCGAACACACTCAATGCTTATGAAAACTCACGCCAAAGTCAAACAAGTAGTTGTTACTAGACTTATACCATTTATCAATGTTATTAAAGTTACTATCCATTTTACGGTTTCGCCGATACTTACCAAAAGTACGGACTGTTTTACTATACTTAACCATTTTTATAAAATTTGAGAAAATTCTCAAAAATACCTTAAGACCTGTAGAAAACCCATTTTTAATCCCATTAAAAGTTTTCGCTTTTACGACCCGTTACTCAACACATTACTAAACCTACATTTTTCGGACTGAAATTGCACTTTGACCAAGTCGGACTCATTTGACCCATTTAAAATATACCATTGACCTCTACGACACCTAAGTCTAATAATAGACTCAAATACACAGGTTTGACACCAAAATTCATCCCTTGACCATTTTCCAAACTAGACTTATAGTCCCCGGGATTTGACCTAAACCAAGCATAATTTCGGATTATGTCGGTTTTCATCTCCCGGTACACGAATTTCAAAACGTCGTAACTTTTGACTCGTTAGGAGTCGTAAGCTCTACCTTATACCAAATCGAAGCTAAGAAGATGCTCTACAAATCTATCCTATCCACAAGACCTGTTTTCAAAATAATTTTTACGAAAATGCCTTAAACTTTCTGCCTAAAATCAATCATACCAAAATCACGCTAACGCTCGTTTTCAAACCCATTTGTCATCACTAGACATCATCCTAAACATCCCTAATCACAACCAAACATTATTTTCAGTCCTAAACCCCTATTGATCATCAACCTCATAAAACCAAAATCATAAAACAAACATGCAATGTGTTTAACCCATTCAAACACACCCAAAACATCATTATAAACACAAACCCATGACATTTCATCAAACACCTTGAACACACCCAAAAAACCCAAAAATTCGTGGCTTTTAGGGGCTGTGGAGAACCCATAACATAAAACCCATCTTGTTTAATTAATTATCTAGCATTATCAATACACCAATTAAACAAATTCATGATTTAATTAGATCAAAACGTATTTTTGAAAAACCATTGATTCTTGGAAAAATCAAGTTATTGCATGTGTGCTTTTAATGAATGAAAAGACTTACAAAGAGGAAAGGAGGATGGGTCTTTGATTGCTTTTTCCAAAAACCCAAAAAAAAAATGGTGGTGGAGGTGGTTTAGTGGTGGTGGCCGTCGGCCATGGGAGAGAAAGGAGAGAGTGTTTGTTTTTTTTTTTTTTTGTAAAATGAAATGTGTGTGTTTAGTTTCTCCCTTTTTAATTTTTGGGAGGTCCTTGGGTGCAATTTTGGTATTCTTTTGGCCTTAAGTGAAAACGACCTCAAATGTTTACGGGATTGACTAGTAGTCGGTTTAAAACTTTACGGAAGTCGGGGGTCGTCCTGAACACTCGAAAATACTTTTAAATGGTTCAAACGCACACAAAACGAATATTCATATGGTTCCGACTCGACTTAATACGTAATATAAATAAAATCTCGAAAAACTCAAATATCGATCAATCGATAATAAAATGTAAGTTTTGGGCATCCGTCGGTATCGTAGTCGTCATCGGTTCTTCTTAAATCGTCAAACGTTAAATTACGACCGTAAACGTTGGTTTCAACTTAAACCGTCAAATAAATCCACGATAAAAATTCTTAAAAATTTCAAAAATATACGTAAAATAGGATTAATTAAATGACATTGGGCTCGGGATATCACATCCACAAGTGAGCCACAACTTAAGAGAGATGCTCATACTGAACAACTCTTGAGACAATAACTTAGCATCTTACGGCACTTTCACGGGTGTTACATACGTAGTTATCATCACACATAAGCTATATTAAACGACTCAAAGAGACGTAAAAGTTTAAACATAAATTAAAGATTGATTAAATCATCAAAGTCTACAGTTTTCCAATTCCCAAGATGATACAAAATAGAGTTTGCGTTTAGGTCCCCACTGAATCTCAACCCAAAAGTACATTTTCGTTCACATGACATAATATAAAATATTTAAATGCCAAAAAGGGAAGAAAAACAAAGTAGACCGCCAAGCCACAATAACTTCCATCCTCGCATGCTCCGCTGCTATCAATCTTGGTTACCTGAAACACATGCTTAAAACCGTCAACACAAAGGTTGAGCGAATCTATAGGTTTATCAAATCATAAGTTGAACATAAGTATTAAAACCAATCATGACCGTTCAATAGCATTGTCGTACTCACAATCTATTATTCAAGGATATGACAATTGTGTTTAAGCTCATGACACTAATCCGTTAACTCAATCACCCGCGTAATAATTACCGGCGTGATTCAGATGAAACCAGTGCCCCTACTAAAGGCATTAGTTGCAATTATACCTTATCTCTTATCACAAATTATCCGTCCGTAGGGGGTATCAACGTACTAGCCCTCGTCTCGGATAGGGTAGTCAACCCCATAGTACTATCACTTTGTATAAGCAGCTATTTCCCCCTTCGCAAGGGCAAGACAATAGTTAATAGTTCATGAAATTAGGGCCTTTTGCAACTAGGTACTCAACACAATTTTAAGGCAACATTCGGGTCCAACAATCATTCATGACTTATGTTCATTTTCATTTAAATAGCATGTATCCCTCTCGCGGGTAAAAACATTTGAAATAAGTAAAGAGCGAGGCTATAGACTCACCTTAAGTAGTAGTGGTAGTATTGGTAACTACGGCGTAAACGAAATCGATCACCGACGATGAGGATGCCCCGGGAAATCAAATACAACACCTAACGAATAAACACGTAATGAATCAACACATTCAAGTACCTTCAAGTACTGTATGTATATAATTAAGAACACTAAAAGTTCATATAAACTCACGCCAAAAATCCATACAAGTGATATTTACTAGACACGAGCCATTTTTATACTTTATTAAAACTATTACTCATTTTACAATTCTGCCGGTACATACCGAATGTACGGGCTGTTTTACCCCACTTAGACCATTCCTAAAAATCTGAGAAAATTTGTAAAAATCACTTATAATCTGTAGAATCCCCATACCAAATTTCATAAAAAGTTTTCACTTCTAAGACCTTCTGCCCGACACATCTTTGAAGTACAAAATTCGGACAGTTTTACACACTCGACTTGTAAGATCATTTTGACCATCTTAACCAATACCATTTGCAAATCCGACTCTTGATTATGAAAATATACTCAAAATTCTAAGTTTAGGGCCTGAGAACAGCCCTTGACCATTTTTGAAACTCAACTTATAGTCCCGGAGATTTGACCCAATATCGACAACAATTTCGTATTGTGTCGATACGCATCTCCCGGTGCACGAAAATTCAAACTAGCGTAACTTTTGACTCGTTTGGAGTCAAAAGCTCTATCTTATACCAAAACGAAGCTAAAAAGAAGCTCTACCAAAATATCCTATCATCTAGACCTGGACTTAGACTTAAACCCACGAAAATACCCTTAAAGTTTCTGATCTAAAAATACCTTTTTAAAATCATCACAAATCACCTTTCCAATCAATTCCATTGATTCCTAGACCTATTATATCACCATAATATCAATCTAAAAATCCTAATCATCCTTAATCACTTGTATGATCAATATTAATCAAAACCCATTTCACAAAATCAACATGCAACATGTTTAACTCATTTAAAAACATCAAAAACAAATTTATAAACATAAACCCATGACACATTTCATCAAACACCATGAATCCACCAAACACCCCCATTAGCCGTGGGGTGTTGGTGACCAAATTACCCAAACCCTACTGTTTTTAACAAGTTTTATGGATGATTATCCATTATCTAATCACTAATTAGACATCCCACTAGATTAATTACATCAAAACACGTTTTTGAAAAATCACAAATTTTTGGAAAAATCAAATGGATGCATGTATGTTATGAGTAGATTAAAACACTTACAATGATGAAAGGAAGGTGGGTCTTTGATTAGATTCTTCAAAAACCCATGAAAAATGGTGGTGGTGGTTGTTGTGTGGTGGTGGCCGGCAGCTAAAGGGGAGAAAGAGGGGAAACCCTAAATTTTTTTGAATGTAAAATGATGTGTGTGTTTTTCCTTTCTTCTTTTTGTAAAAATTAGGGGGGTTAAATTTGACAACTTAACTATCTTTTGGCCTCATGAATAAATTACCATTCAAGGAGCGGGATTATGACATACTAGTCGTTTTTGAAATTTTACGGGTGTCGGGTTTAGTCCCGGCTACCTCAAAATACCTTTAAATGGTTCAAACGCACACAAAACGATTATACATATGGTTCCGACTCGACTTAACACGTAATAAAAATAAAAATCTCGAAAAACTCAAATATCGATCAATCGATAATAAAATGTAAGTTTTGGGCATCCGTCGGTATCGTAGTCGTTATCGGTTCTTCTTAAATCGTCAAACGTTAAATTACGACCGTAAACGTTGGTTTCAACTTAAACCGTCAAATAAATCCACGATAAAAATTCTTAAAAATTTCAAAAATATACGTAAAATAGGATTAAATAAATGGCGTTGGGCTCGGGATATCACATCCACAAGTGAGCCACAACTTAAGAGAGATGCTCATACTGAACAGCTCTTGAGACAATAACTTAGCATCATACGACACTTTCACTGGTATTACAATCCTTAACACTCTAAGTGATCATTTACTAATGATTATGCTATAAATAATAGAAAGGGGGCCGAGAAAAATGTCCAAGAGGCTTAATGGAAAATGAGATTTGACCCACTATTTAAAGGAGACAAAGTATAACGGATATATAACGGCTACTGTGCGCGGTACCTTATCTCGCCCGACGGTTCCATATCGCTAAGGAATCGCGTAGGTACTATAGGTACCACCACTAGAGTACGCTCCATTTTTTGTCTTTTAGTGGGGTAGGAATATCTGAGGTATTTGAAGCCTTCAAAGGATATTCTAACAGCATTTGGAATATGCTATTTTCAAATTTTCATTTTCCATTTTAATAAAACATTTTCTAAAAAAGAAAGTTTATTAAAAAGTCTTTTGTCATATTAACAAAAGTGAGTTTTAAGGATAATCATTTTGATGATCACTAAGTATGATTAAGAAAGGTTAGTGATATGATTATTACCTTGATGATAGTGTTAGTTAAATAATTCATTTTGTGTTTTACACTAAATGTGTTGTATGGTTTGTTGTGATCAAAACTAAGAAAGATTAGTTAACACTAATAATGTTTTTAGGCATCACTTGCATTAACACTATTCAAAGGTTTTAAGCTCGTGTACAAGGCTTATAGACAAGTCACAGTCTGTGACCCGTTCATTAAAGAAAGGAAAGTTTATCGCCGATAATAAACTTATCCTCATTAACGAGAAATTAATTTTTATCTGACACGAGCTTACATTAAAACTATTCAAAAGTTTTAAGCTCGTGTAAATGGCGTATAATCACATTTCATATTATGCCCCGGACTTCAAAGAAAGGAAGGTTTATCGCCGATGATAAACTTATCCTTACAACGAGAAATTAATTTTTCTCGGGCATGAGCTTATATTAAAAACATTCGAAGTTTTTAAAGCTCATGCACAATGACTTACGGTTAAATATCAGACTGTAACTCGGACTTCCATTTTAGGAAAGCTTATCTTTAATGATAACTTATCCTCGTAACGGGAGATTAATTTTTCTCGGTCATGAGCTTGTATTAAAACATTCCAAGTTTAAGCTCAGAAAGGAAAGTGCATCTTTTAAATAAGAGAACTTTTCCTCATAACGAGAAATTCATCTTTCTCGGTCATGAGCTTTATGTTAAAACATTCAAAAGTTTTTCAAGCTCATGAAAACGACTTCTAAGTAAATGTCAACTTAGGACTCGTTCTTCAGTTAAAAGGAAAGTTTATCGCTGATGATAAACTTATCCTCACAACGGGAAGTTTACAACTTCTCGGACTTGAGCTCGTTTTGTAAGATATTCAACATCTTAAGCTCAAGTAATTGGTTTTCAAAGATTGAACACAATTTTTCGAAAATTTCTCAAAAGGTTTTTCTATATCTTTCAAAATTGTGTGTTCAAAATTTTTTTGATAAAAAGAGCCTGTCTTCTGGAATCGATAATATTTACGATACTAGAAATGTCATTCAATAATGACACGGGGTTGTAAATAAAGTTCGAGCAGAAGTTCAAATGTTTTAAAACATGCTCAAAATGGCTTGCTATTATTTTCGATAGTAATCCGCTTTTCATATTAAAGTCAAGCATTTCACCGGAAAGCTTTGACTCAACAACGAGAATTAATTTTCTCGGGCATGGTCTATTTATAACCATGTAAGGGATTATGTTTACGGAATAACACAAACTAACACGAATATATGTACGTTTTAGTGCATTTATTTGTTAAAACAAGAGAAATCTTGTTTTTTATGAAGTTATCATCTACACAATCCGCAACAATTTACAATTGATATCTACATACTCGACGATGCGACTACTCAAACAGCGACTATAGCTCTTTCAATAGAACACGGGTCAACAATCGAGGGGGAGAAATTTTCCAGCATTCCGAATCTTTGATGCCGAAAGTGCCAAGGTCACTAATTGGTGTCAAGACAACGATATCAATCGTACACATGGTGTCAAGAGATAACTTCAGACGTGACGAGGCGACCAACATTCATGAACAAGAACCATGTGATTGTATCATATGATGTTCTCCATCATTTAGGTTCAACCTTGTAAATTGCTAATCTTGTGAATACATTATCATATATGATCTTTGCACGTGATAAGTACCTTACACTTTTGTTTAAAAGGTATTTCATTTACGTTTCCAGTACACCCTCATTAATTTGAAGGGGAGCTTGTATAAATCATGAAGATAATTGGATTTGTATTTTTCTTCCTAAATTTTCTTAAAATGCTATTAAATCAATTGATATTAAAAAGATCGATTGAGTTTATATTTTTAATATGGGGGAGAAAACGTGATTTAATATGGGAAATGATTAATCACAAATGGTTTGACTTAATGTGATAGCTCATCCCGACATGTGCGAAATGTTTTCAAATATCGTGGCATATGTTAAGGGGGAGCAAAATGTATTTGCACATCAAAATGGATTTCATGGTAATTTATACTTACCCACAACCCATTTATTTCACGACGATGAATATTGTGGTGACATAAGGACGGTAGGATAGGTTAAGTCCAATGATTCTTCCAAAACCAGAGGAATCTTCCCAAGGACATTCCATAGCTAGAAATAGTAGTCCTTAGGAAAGATGGAGAAAGATTGTGAACGTAGCTGAATGCCAACCAAGTACTTAAGTTAGCACTGGAACAATCACAACAAGGTGCTAGTTATGACGTATTGGTAAGCATTGAAGGGGTTGAAGAATGAAAAAGAATTGTAAAGATAAAGGGTGTAAAGAAAGTAGCCCTCCTTACAACCTTAGGCAGAAACCGGGTCAACACATATGCTATTGAGATCATTTTTAATGATTCTTGATATTGAAGATAGACATCATAGACCCAGTGATGCAATGCACAACCCATTCCAGCTAACTCATATATCTCTTAAAAGATATTTGTTTTAATCACACGGAGACAGCACATTATCTATTGATTTATTCACTCCGAATAAATTGGTATTGAAATGGTGGCACTCCTCTCCAGCCTCCGATCACTAAAATCCAAAATGAACGATCGAGTCTAGAGCCATTTGAGATCATCAAATATCTCATTAGGACACACTTTCATAATTCCTTGCTTCTTCACACACTGTGAAAAGTAAGAAAGATCTTAAGAGTCCTACGCAAAATCTTCATAATCTTGCCTGAACATCCGAGTAATACGAAAGTATTTACAATGAAGATGGAAATCCTTCTTGAGCGAATATAAAAAAGCTTATGGTAGGTGACTTGTGCGATTCTTTATGAATCAAGCTTGTGATAACTGGAAAGCAACAGTGGTTTAATTCATAACTGAACTTAAACACGTTCTAGGCCTCTACGCAATATCTTAGTGATCTTGCCAGAACACTCAGAGTGACACTCTATAGTATTTACAGTGATGAGTGGAAATCCTTCTAGTGTTAACATCAAACAACACTTGGTAGGTAACTTGCAAGATTCTATATGAATCAAGCTCGTGACAACTAGAAAGCAACGATGGTAAGATTCTTTATTGAATTAAACTTGTTCCAGGAATCGGATTTGACGGCTTCAAATCACGCGGATATTATTATTCATATGATTCACTCTTTACATTCGCAGTCAGCTTTGGACGATCGAGTAAAGAGAATAGGTTTACCCGCGAAATCTTGTCAAGGAGGTTCTTAATTGAAACTACATGCCACAAGTACGATATTTTATATCGTCCAACGGTCTTCACCTACCGGAGGTAAAATGCTACCGAATTAGAATGAAATGTTCAAAGCCATTTCATCCATGTATATGTTTTGTTGCTAACTGTCTTATTAAGCGTAACAAGAAGGTGGCATTGCGGTGTACAATCCAGAAGAAGTCGTCAACACATGCTTATACTGTATGCACTTAATACTTCAACAAATTCAAGAAAGCCAAAAATTCAAGTCTTCCGCTGTATCAAACTCTGAAGCTTTCAAGAATTTATAAAGTATAAGTATGTGGGACATGAAGTCACGATGAGGCAAATTTCACAAGTGATGAATACACAAGGTCAAGGCAAGGAAACATGCTCAAGACTAAAGTCGAAGATCTCATCAGCATATTCACAACAACAAGATCGAAGACTCAAGCATAGTATGCTAGGTTTAAGATTTTGAAAAATGGTGTGACCTCCCTTAAGGGGAGATTGTTGGAAATACGTTTTTCCAAAGAAAGTCTCGGTCACATCGTTGTTAGCATAGATCACGAGCTATAGACTATTTAGGACATTGTAACTTGGAGTGACCTCCCTTAGGGGGAGATTGTTGGAAATATATTTTTTTTATGTATTTAGAAAGGATCGGTTGCTCCAACGATATATACGTAGATTAGGCTCGTGATCCAATATGTAAACAATATATCCCATCAAGCCCACATGTAGGGTGGGCTATATATACACTCTCCTAGCATGTTAGGAGGGGTTGGTCATTAGTTGTTCATTTCACATTTCATTAATCATTCAACCTTTCTCTAATCCTCTCCTTTCGCTCTCTAACTTTCTCCCTCTAGTTCTTTATCTCCCTCCCTCTCTTAAGATCAATCAAACACTTGTAGAATCATAAGAAAACGTGGACCTACAACACTACTGTTCATTCATCATCTTGCTTGAATCTGTTATCCTTATGGAATAATGGATGTTGTGTGATTTTTTTGGAAGCTATTACAAGTGTTCAAGGAGTTTTCAGTCATTCCATAGCTCAGACTTAGCCAAAAGATACCAATTCTTGTAGAATGATCAGACTATAGATGATGATGATGTTGATTGGGTTGTTGCTGTGTTAAGAAGATAGATGTGGTGGTGGTTAGAATACAAGTGAGCTCAACGCTCATTTCTGCATCAAAGGAGCCTTCAATCTTAGCCATAAGTTCTGTTTTACATTTTCCTCTCAAAAATCAAGTCTACATGCTATTTTCTTTATCCTAGTGTAACTTTACCTGAAATTGCCTGATAAGTGTTCAATTTGTGCTTCTTGATATGTTTTGTTAGTTACTAGTCTTGATCAATCTGTTTTGAGTGATTCACTTAGCTAAAATTTGATTTGATTCAGTAACTTGTGTTTGGGAAAAGTCCTATTCTTTGACTCAGTTAGTCATAGTGTGTAAAACCCGCATGCTTTTACCATGAATAGTACCCTTAAGATCGTACATACTAGATTAAAACTTTCCTTTTATAGTATGATTACGTTCACGTATAAGAATTGTAAGTATTACGTACGTGTTAGAACACGATAAGTATTTATTACGTATGAACACACAATAATTATTTTAAACAATAATTAATCACGAACATGCGATCATGAAATCATGAATGTAATTTAATCACGAGCTAATATTAATTACGTATATATTTATTACGAACACGAATAAATATATTTAAGTCACGGTTAATATTTAACGAGAACAAATAAAACACGAACACGACTAAACACGAACGAACACTAAAATAAATAGACTCGAAAAAGGTACGGGTACCCCATGTGGGGCCCCCTACCCGCGGCTACACCAAAGGGATGGGCCAAGCCCATCAAACTTTTACTAACAAGGGGTTATGGTAAAAACTTTAGTCATTTTTCACTTTACAGTAAAATTACAAAACCCTAAAAAAGATTTTCTCCTTCCTTCTTGCTCTCCTTTGGCCGCTGGATATACAAGACACAAAGGGGGTGTTCGTTTGATTTTGATCTTGAATTTTGTGCAAGTATTCCTATGTGTTCATCCTCGTTTGATCCACGCATTCAGTATACCTTTTTAATCCTTTTCTTTTATGTTTTGATTTAATAAATTAAATAAGATATTGATGTTTTTAAAAAGCTAATTAAAAACATTTATTAAACATGTAAATGGTTATGGGGTAAATCAAAACAAAGGATTTAGGGGTGTTTGTTCTAGCCGATGCCTACACTGAACCCCCAAGGGGTCTCAGTTTGGCTTATGGACCACCACCGAGACCTCATGGTCTCGGTTTGGTGGTGTGGGTCCCACGGCAGCAGCAAACAAGGGGAAACCCCGAAGTGGTTCGGGGTATGGTGTCGATTACGGGTCTGGTTTATGGTTTCTAGTCACGATCCGGTTCATTGATTATGTTAAGATTATGATTTTAATAAGTTATATGTTAAAAAAGTAAATTAATAAAATATGACATGATTAATTTAATAAATATGACTTAGGTTATAATTTAATTATTAGATCATGGATTTTTAACCTAAGTATTTATATTTTCTAGACTTTTTAATTAATTAATTATTAAAAACCATGATTATATTTAATTAATTAACATGACTTAGGTTATAATATTAATAGTTAATAATACATGTTTTAACCTAAGTATTTAACTTTATTTAATTAAAAACATGATATATTTAATTAAATACTTTTAACCTATAATTTATTTAAATTACATGTTATAATTAATAAACTATACCTTATAACAATATGACTTAGAAAAATAATCAGAAAACACTTAAGCTTATATACTTAGCTTATTTAACCAGCTTAGAAACTTATCTATTTTAAGCAGTAATTCTATTTTTGGAAACTTTCAATTTTTGGAAACTTTCTATTTTTGGAAACTTTCTATTTTTGGAAACTTTCTATTTTTGGAAACTTTCTATTTTTGGTAACTTTCTATTTTTGGTAACTTTCTATTTTAGGAAACCTCCTATTTTTAGAAAGTTACTTATTATTACACAGTAAGTATAATAATACATGAAATACAAGTAATACTTAACCAGAAAAGACAGAATATCAGATAAACACAGTTTAAAGCTTAAAACGGTAAAACATGACATGAACGTATAAAATAAGCTAAGACATGACATAAAACCAGTTACGTATTTAGTAATCAGATACTTATACACGTATGTATTTATGTAGCATTAGTGATACCGAAGTAGGACTCTCCTCAGTTCGTCTTCTTCGTTCACTAGACATAAGGTACGGATTCCCGTCCTTTCAGTATGGACATTCTTTCCTTATTAGGATTCCCCGTATGCAGCCAACTGTTTTCCCGTAGTATAAGTTTATATGTTTGATTTGCTTATGTTTAATTTAGAATACCTATAGCCATATACATGCATGACCAGTTTCACCTAGTTATGGAGGTACCATAACCATAACACTAGAGGCACTGGTGTTATGACTTCCCCACGGCGGAGTGATTGCTCGTGGCGTCCCTTCAGCTTTTGGCCATATTATTATATTTATCATGTGGGGTGTATGGGTGCATCTTAGTTACATGTTTTCAGCAGATTACTCAGTGTGAATATGGTGTGTGCCTTGCATCCTTCACAAGGAGCTGATCCCTCCTACCCAAACCAGTATATTAAATTAGAGGCAGCCCCTCTAATTTGCATGATGAGGTCACCCCTCTAAGTATTCATGCACGGTGGATTTTCATGACCTATATTGGCTAATGGTAGAATATGTTAAACAGTTTTTATAAGTTAAACATAAGGCTTTTCAAAATATAAAACCAATTTTACCAAGACTTAACCGGGTTATTCGGGACTTAGTTTCTTCCGCTGTTATATGCTTATATGCTTATACTATTCATGCTTTATTGTACATCCGTGCACTGAGCGTATTGCTCAGCCGTTTTCCTTTTCTATGTTCCCAAAACGGCAGGTACTCAGGGACGCTCGTAGACTTTAAGCGTACGCGCATATGGACTGGAAGCTTTCTAGCCTTTCTTTACTTTATGCATTATCTTTACTTTGATACTCTTGCCATGGGCATTGTTTAGTCCTTTCATTTACATTACTTATGTTTGTGTGTGATGAGCTTTACTTTTGGACTACTGATGTTTGATTCCGGTATTTTCCTTTTATGGTCATGTAATGTTTAGACATTTATCCTTGTATGCTTTGATGACACGCCATAATTATGCGTGACATTCCATTATCAAAATGGGGTGTTACAGTTATGGTATCAGAGCCAAGGATTCGACCTGTAGGCTCTCAAAATATGACCTGTGATTAGTGGGTAGTCACTATGGTCTTCCTAGAACTGACAGTCATTTTTCATGCATTCATCATTTTTATGCATACATATATATGTCATTGTCGCAGGTTTATAACTAAGTAATGGTTGGTACAAGACTGGCCCTATTTAGTCGCATGTGTTTTATCGAAACTTTTAAATTTGGGACCGACCCATAGGCGTCCCCTCGCCATGTCTTTTATTTTGGGTGAACTGACCATAGGCGTTCACTCTCGAGCATACAAAAGTTTTCATAAAACTGCATCATGCATTCATACACAAATTTTCTTGCATAAAATTTTTCTCTGGATTTATTGGTATAAATTTTTTTTCATGTATATATATTTTATGTTTTGATCTGTTAATCATATGTTTTATGTTATACTGTCAGATGGTTCTCACACGCGAACAGGAACAACTCAATGCTGCAATCCAAGCTGCAATGCAAGCTTTGCTTCCTCAACTGAGGAACGACATCAGGGCTGAGGTTCAAGCTGCCAACAATCAGCAGCATAACCAAGCACCTCCTCCTCATCCTCCAGTGACATTGGCATTATGGCTGGAGAGATTCAACAAGCTCCGTCCTCGAGCTTTTGAGAAAACAGATAGCCCTAGTGACGCTGAAAGCTGGTTGGCTCACATCGAGAAGATTTTCAATGCTATAGGTTGTGACCCCGTGTTCAAGGCGAGGTTGGCATGCTACCGGTTCGAAGGCGATGTGTTAAATTGGTGGTTAGCGTTGATGCAGTCTGAGGGAGGTGACGATTGGGTGGCTGGTTTGACATGGGCTCAGTTCAAAGATAGGGTGATGGAGCAGTTCTTTCCCAAGGCTGAGCAAGACAAGCTCAAGAGGGAGTACCATGGGATCCGACAGAGAGCTGGGGAGAATAGCAATGAGTTTATGCAGCGCTTTCTTCGCTTAGATGGTTTCCTTGGTGCAGCAGCAGGTACTCCTGAAGAGCAGGCACACTACTTTAGCTGGGCTCTTCGCACATCGGTCGCAAACAATCTAGTGTGCGCTACGTTCAACACTGTAGCACAAGTGGCCGATGCGGCACGTAAGCTGGAGATGCTGCATGAGAGAGATGAGTTCAGGGAAGCTGAGAAACCCGACAAGAGGTAAACATTCGTATTCAAGCGGTGACCAATCCGTATTCTTTCCATATATGTCAATTATTCATCTCTTTAAATTGTATCTTCCAGGCAGAAAACTGGGGACCGGTCCCAGCCGGCTACTCAGCAGCAGCCTCATCAGCCCAAGGGAAACGGTCAGACTAACGACCGTTCTGCTATGGATAGGCGTGGCGGTAATGATAATTACCGTAACAACGCTGGACACTCCAACGGCAGCAGGTCCTAATACTTACGCATTCTTCTTATGATTTCATGTTATAACTCATATTCTGACACTTTAGCAAAATTTCCACCAGGAACCATGGAAACGGTAGGGACCAGAACCAGAGAGGTTCACAGCCTAGCCATCCAGCTATCACTGGTATTCAATCTTACGATTATCCGCATTGTCCTTTTTAACCTATTATCATGCCTTATGTAAAATGTTTTATAAGGTCCTCAGCCAGCCAGAGCACCTGCTGGAGGATATACTCATCCTCTTTTCTCTACTTGCCACCGTAGGCACCAAGGGCCATGTCGTCGTAACACTGACACATGCTTCAAGTGTGGTCTTCCTGGCCATATCATGAAGGATTGCCGTAAGGGCGAGATGGAGGGCACATCGGGACATGCTGATACCAAGCCGCCTCCTACCACTGGGCGTGTCTACACGACATCTCGAGACTAGGCCAACAAGTCTACAGGTACCATCACTGGAATCTTGTATATGTATGGTCAAGCTGCGTGTGTTCTTTTCGATACGGGTGCTACTCACTCGGTCATTTCTACTGCTTATGCTAAGAACATTAGGATGCTCCCCATGCCACTAGAGAATAGACTTAATATTTCCACGCCTTTGAGGGACTCTGTATTAATCACCCATGTATACAAGAGTCTTCCCCTAGAATTTGACGATAAGGTTCGTCCTGTTGACCCACTTCCGCTGGACATGAGTGACTTCGACATGATTTTGGGCATGGATTGGTTATCCAAGCATCATGCTACCATAGACTGCCATTCATATCAAGTTATCTTCCGTGATGTTAATGCACCAGAGTACATTCATAACGTGTTCGTACCCGGACGGTCTATACAAATCATATCTACCCTGCAAGCGCGTGCACTACTGTCACATGGCTGCGAGGGTTATCTAGCTACGGTTCATGACATGGATGCTGAATCTCCATCAATTCAGGATCAACCAATAGTGTTGGAATTCCAAGATGTATTTCCAGCAGAACTTCCGGGCATACCACCTGCACGAGAAGTGGAATTCAATATCGAGCTTATTCCAGGAGTTGAACCAATCTCCAAGGCTCCTTATCGCATGGCTCCCATAGAGCTGAAGGAGCTGAAGGATCAACTGCAAGAACTTCTAGAACGAGGTTTCATTCGACCGAGCGCATCTTCATGGGGCGCACCGGTCTTATTTGTTAAGAAGAAGGACGACAGTATGCGTCTTTGCATAGACTATCACGAGCTCAACAAGATTACTATCCGGAATAGGTATCTACTACCGCGTATAGAAGATCTGTTTGACCAACTCCAAGGGGCCAAACACTTCTCCAAGATTGATCTTAGGTCAGGCTATCATCAGCTACGGGTCAAGGAGCAGGATATCGCCAAGACTGCTTTTCGTACCCGCTATGGCCACTACGAGTTTGTAGTTATGCCATTCGGCCTGACAAATGCTCCAGCAGTGTTCATGGACTTGATGAACAGAATCTTCCATGAATTTCTGGACAAGTTCGTCATTGTCTTCATCGATGACATCCTAATTTTCTCAAAGTCCAAGGAGGAACACGAAGACCATCTTCGTACTATACTACAGATTCTTCACCAGAAGCAGTTGTATGCTAAATTCTCCAAATGTGAGTTCTGGTTAGACAAGGTGGCATTCCTAGGTCACATTGTATCAGCAGAAGGAATCACTATGGATCCAGCGAAGGTTGAGGCCATTACTAAGTGGCCGAGGCCGACATCAGCAACGGAAGTCCGCAGTTTCTTAGGCTTAGCTGGCTATTACCGTAGGTTCGTGGAGAACTTTTCCCGCTTAGCACTACCATTGACCAAACTGATGCGGAAAGGGGAGAAATTCGTCTGGACTGAAGAACGAGAGAAGAGCTTTGAAGACCTGAAGCAGAAGCTAGTATCTTCACCTATTCTTACTCTCCCATCTGGTACGGGTGGATTTCAAATCTACAGTGATGCATCGGGGAAGGGACTTGGCTGTGTTCTCATGCAACATGGGAAAGTGATCGCGTACGCTTCACGACAGCTTAAGCCTTATGAAAAAAATTACCCTACGCATGACTTGGAACTTGCTGCAGTCGTGTTTGCATTGAAGATATGGAGGCACTACTTATATGGAGAATCATGTGACATTTTCACGGACCACAAGAGCTTGAAGTATATCTTCACTCAACGTGAATTAAACATGAGGCAGAGAAGATGGTTAGAGCTGTTGAAGGATTATGACATTAATCTATAGTATCATCCCGGAAAGGCAAATGTAGTAGCAGATGCTCTTAGCAGGAAGTCCGGAATGATCAACGGCATTAAAATTGAGGAGGAAATCATAAGAGACTTAGAGCGACTAGACATCGAGATCATTGTACATGGACAACACGGTTACTGGGCTAATCTTAGAGTAGAACCCGAGTTACTCTCTAAGATCAAGGAAGCTCAGAAAGATGATGGAGAAATCTGGGCGATAGTACAGAATTTGGAGAAACAGACGGAATTCAAAGTAGATGCAGATGGTATCGTATGGCAGGGAACGAGACTTTGTGTTCCTGATGACCAAGCACTCTGGGAAGCCTTGTTAGCTGAAGCTCATAGCTCCCCATTCTCTATACATCCTGGTTCGACTAAGATGTACCATGCCATCAAGCAATACTTTTGGTGGAGTGGTATGAAACAGGATGTGGCCACTTACGTCTCCAAATGTCTTACCTGCCAGCAGGTTAAGATCGAGCATCAGCGATCTGGCGGTCTCCTTCAACCGTTAGATATTCCAGAGTGGAAGTGGGACAAAATCACCATGGATATTGTTACTGGTCTTCCGCCTACCAAGAGGAAGCACGATGCAATTTGGGTTATCGTAGATCGACTTACCAAATCAGCTCATTTCTTACCGATCCGCAAGGAGGATCCGGTAAGTAAACTCGCTGATACGTATAGAAGAGAGATCGTGAGACTCTACGGTGCTCCATCCAACATCGTCTCAGACAGAGATCCTCGTTTCACTTCGTGATTTTGGAAGAGTCTACAGAAAGCTTGGGGTACACAACTTAAGCTTAGCACGGCTTTTCATCCTCAAACGGACGGACAGTCGGAGCGAACGATTCAGACATTGGAAGACATGTTGAGGTCATGTGCGTTGGAATGGGCGGGTGATTGGGACGATTACATCTGTTTGGTGGAGTTTGCATACAACAACAGTTGGCACGCAAGTATCAAGTGTGCTCCTTTCGAAATGTTGTATGGCAGAAAGTGTCGCGCCCCAATCTGCTAGGATCAGGTTGGCGAGCGAACACTTGAAGGACCAGAAATCATAGAGATGACCAATGAAAGGATCGCAGTAGCTAAGCAGAAACTTCAGGAAGCACAGTCACGTCAGAAGAGTTACGCCGATAAGCATCGTAGGGACATACATTTTAACGTAGGAGATCATGTCTTCCTTAAGGTTTCGCCGGCACGTGGTGTTAGACGCTTCGGGATTAAAGGGAAGCTCAGTCCTCGTTTCATTGGACCGTTTGATATCATTGAATGAGTCGGTGAAGTATCTTACCGGTTAGTGTTACCTCCGCAACTTTCGCATGTACACAATGTATTTTGTGTGTCCTTACTCAGAGGGTACC
Organism: Glebionis coronaria; assembly: GCA_025667525.1. NCBI lineage: Eukaryota > Viridiplantae > Streptophyta > Magnoliopsida > Asterales > Asteraceae > Glebionis > Glebionis coronaria. The sequence continues at coordinate 550,586,163 of CM046875.1, read as the reverse complement.
AGTATCATCCCCTTCACATGGTTCAGTATCCACTGGAACATATACGTGAAGATCTCACCTTCATAGAAGAACCCGAACGAGTTCTTGACAGACAAGAACGAGTCATGAGAAGGAAGACGATTCCATTCGTCAAAATCCTTTGGAGGGATCATACCGAGCGGGAAGCCACTTGGGAAACATAGGAGTCTATCCGGGCTTCTTACCCTCATTTTATATTTTGAATTCGGGTATGTTCTTCTTTTCCAGTTTACTTTATCTATAATTCGGGGACGAATTATTCTTTTTAGGGGGGAAGAGTTGTAAAACCCGCATGATTTTACCATGAATAGTACCCTTAAGATCGTACGTACTAGATTAAAACTTTCCTTTTATAGTATGATTACGTTCACGTATAAGAATTGTAAGTATTACGTACGTGTTAGAACACGATAAGTATTTATTACGTATGAACACACAATAATTATTTTAAACAATAATTAATCACGAACATGCGATCATGAAATCATGAACGTAATTTAATCACGAGCTAATATTAATTACGTATATATATATATTATGAAAACGAATAAATATATTTAAGTCACGGTTAATATTTAACGAGAACACATAAAACACGAACACGACTAAACACGAACGAACACTAAAATAAATAGACTCGGAAAAGGTACGGGTACCCCATGTGGGGCCCCCTACCCGCGGCTACACAAAAGGGATGGGCCAAGCCCATCAAACTTTTACTAACAAGGGGCTATGGTAAAAACTTTTAGTCATTTTTCACTTTACGGTAAAATTAGAAAACCCTAAAAAAGATTTTCTCCTTCCTTCTTGCTCTCCTTTGGCCGCCGGATATACAAGACACAAAGGGGGTGTTCGTTTGATTTTGATCTTGAATTTTGTGCAAGTATTCGTGTGTGTTCATCCTCGTTTGATCCACGCATTCGGTATACCTTTTTAATCCTTTTCTTTTATGTTTTGATTTAATAAATTAAATAAGATCTTGATGTTTTTAAAAAGCTAATTAAAAACATTTATTAAACATGTAAATGGTTATGGGGTAAATCAAAACAAAGGATTTAGGGGTGTTTGTTCTAGCCGATGCCTACACCGAACCACCAAGGGTTCTCGGTTTGGCTTATGGACCACCACCGAGACCTCATGGTATCGGTTTGGTGGTGTGGGTCCTACGGCAGCAGCAAATAGGGGGAAACCCCGAAGTGGTTCGGGGTATGGTGTCGATTACGGGTCCGGTTCATGGTTTCTAGTCACGATCTGGTTCATTGATTATGTTAAGATTATGATTTTAATAAGTTATATGTTAAAAAATTAAATTAATAAAATATGACATGATTAATTTAATAAACATGACTTAGGTCATAATTTAATTATTAGATCATGGATTTTAACCTAAGTATTTATATTTTCTAGACTTTATAGTTAATTAATTATTAAAAACCATGGTTATAATTAATTAATTAACATGACTTAGGTTATAATATTAATAGTTAATAATACATGTTTTAACCTAAGTATTTAACTTCATTTAATTAAAAACATGATATATTTAATTAAATACTTTTAACCTATAGTTTATTTAAATTACATGTAATAATTAATAAACTATACCTTATATCAATATGACTTAGAAAAATAATCAGAAAACACTTAAGCTTATATACTTAGCTTATTTAACTAGCTTATATCTAATTATGGAAACTTTCTATTTTTAGAAACTTATTTAATTAAGGCAGCTAATCTATTTATGGAAACTTTCTATTTTTAGAAACTTATCTATTTTAAGCAGTAATTCTATTTTGGAAACTTTCAATTTTTGGAAACTTTCTATTTTTGGAAACTTTCTATTTTTGGAAACTTTCTATTTTTGGAAACTTTCTATTTTTGGTAACTTTCTATTATTGGAAATTTTCTATTTTAGGAAACCTGCTATTTTTAGAAAGTTACTTATTAGTACACGGTAAGTATAATAATACATGAAATACATGTAATACTTAATCAGAATAGACAGAATATAAGATAAACACAGTTTAAAGCTTAAAACGGTAAAACATGACATGAACGTATAAAATAAGCTAAGACATGACATAAAACCAGTTACGTATTTAGTAATCAGATACTTATACACGTATGTATTTATGTAGCATTAGTGATACCGAAGTAGGACTCTCCTCAGTTCGTCTTCTTCGTTCACTAGACATAAGGTACGGATTCCCGTCCTTTCAGTATGGACATTCTTTCCTTATTAGGATTCCCCGTATGCAGCCAACTGTTTTCCCGTAGTATAAGTTTATATGTTTGATTTGCTTATGTTTAATTTAGAATACCTATAGCCATATACATGCATGACCAGTTTCACCTAGTTATGGAGGTACCATAACCATAACACTAGAGGCACTGGTGTTATGACTTCCCCACGGCGGAGTGATTGCTCGTGGCGTCCCTTCAGCTTTTGGCCATATTATTATATTTATCATGTGGGGCGTATGGGTGCATCCTAGTTACATGTTTCAGCAGATTACTCAGTGTGAATGTGGTGTGTGCCTTGCATCCTTCACAAGGAGCTGATCCCTCCTACCCAAACCAGTATAGTAAATTAGAGGCAACCCCTCTAATTTGCATGATGAGGTCACCCCTCCAAGTATTTATACACGATGGATTTTCATGACCTATATTGGCTAATGGTAGAATATGTTAAACTGTTTTTATAAGTTAAACATAAGGCTTTTCAAACTATAAAACTAGTTTTACCAAGACTTAACCGGGTTATTCGGGACTTAGTTTCTTCCGCCGTTATATGCTTATATGCTTATACTATTCATGCTTTATTGTACATCCGTGCACTGAGCGTATTGCTCAGCCGTTTTCCTTTTCTATGTTCCCAAAGCGGCAGGTACCCAGGGACGCTCGTAGACTTTAAGCGTACGTGCATATGGACTGGAAGCTTTCTAGCCTTTCTTTACTTTATGCATTATCTTTACTTTGATACTCTTGCCATGGGCATTGTTTAGTCCTTTCATTTATAGTACTTACGTTTGTGTGTGATGAGCTTTACTTTTGGACTACCGATGTTTGATTCCGATATTTTCCTTTTATTGTCATGTAATGTTTAGACATTTATCCTTGTATGCTTTGATGAAATGCCATAATTATGCGTGACATTCCATTATCAAAATGGGGTGTTACATAGTGGGTGTTAAGAGTTAGTTTCTACTCACATATTGGTAACAAGTAAAATTGCAAAGTTTTAAGGTCAAACCTCCAGTCTAACAGGCAAAAGGATATCAAATGCATTGTGTCAGATTAGCATACCAAAACATGCCTATTTCAAAGTGCTCTCAAATCTTCATTACTTAGATTCAGGTTGTGATTTTTGAATCTGAGTGTAGCTTGACATCCAAGATTTCTAGAAATATAAGCTAGAGCATACAGTTCTAAGTTTTGTAGGAGAAATAAGCCTAGAAAAGTTACTGTAATAAGCTCTACTTTCTGTGATAACAGATTTTCAATACCAGCTTATTTCTTTCATAAACTTGCTCATTTTCTTCCATAAACCTGTTTAATAAGCCTAGAAAATAAGTTTGAGACTTGGTCAAACTTGGTCAGCGCTAGTCAACATAAGCTCAAACTAGCTTATTTGATTTTCTGGCTTATTTCTTAGAGGTTTTTGGAATTTTCTTGGATAGGTGTTCCTCATTTAGATTTTTGATCATATTTTGAGAAGAACAGTTCTAGTTCTTATTTCAATAAGCTAGATTCATAAAAGTGGCTTATTTCGAAAGAGCTTATTTGAGATTTAGTGCTTTTCAGCTTATGTCCTTAGAACTGGCTAGGTGAAATTGATTTGCAAACTTTTGTGACAAAAATCAGCTTATTTGGTTGCTTAAAACTCAAGTTACAGCTTATTATTACCAATAAGCCGGACAGAGGCTAGGGCTCCTTCCTTCCCACCGCGTCCTTCCTTGTGTGTCGGAGATATAAAGCGAGTGTACCAGAGAAGAACGGGAACTGGGTCGATCTATTCTATGTCGAAGCATCCGAAGCATAACTGTACACTCACACAATCTTTGCCGACAGATAGGAGCATTCAGTGGAACCGGTGAACTACACTTGCTTTTGGATAGATGTGTGGGACAGAGGGCTCATGGTACCTGCTTCCCACCCTTCCTCCTCTGCTTTGAGAACCGTGTGAATGGAGAGTGGGCAGAAGGGAAGGAGGTCCTCATACGGAGTCACACACTTACTTGAGCAGTGCGGGAGACTAGGGAATGGGTCGAGTAAAGCCCCCTGAAGTGGCACAGGACCTTAGATCTACCATAGGGTAGAATACTTCCGAATTCATTCTATTAAAGCGTAAAATTTCATTTCCTGTTGCATTTCTTTGGTTTGTAAGTTCCAGAATGTTGTCTGTGGATTTCTAGCCCCTATATTATATGCCAAAAGATTGATTCAAGTTCCGTGCTGCTCACCACTCCTCGAGGCCAAGGACGGGGTCGAACCGTCATTCCAAGATTTGCAGTCTGATACATTTCCATTATGTTACCTAGCCAAACCCGCCACCTCATGTGCCAAAGTAAAATGGTTGTTCTTCCTTGCTTGAAGAAGCGAGCCTAGAGTATCAGCACAACCTATTCCTTTTTCAGGCCCCTTTTATATTCTGTTAGTAAAGCGCTAGCGCCCCTATAGAGTCAGGATATTCTGATATCAATGAAACCGAAAGAAAGAAAAAAAAGCAGTGCCTTTCGTATAGATCGAGACTTTTAGCTTGATTCTTTACTCATTCCATACTGGGAAGAATTGCAGGCGTTAACACTTCTTCCGATTTCTTTCTCAATGATATCCGACGATCAAGACAATTCTCGTGAAAGTCTTTCATAGAAGTGAATTCTTATTCTTACGAAGCAAATTACATTTCCTTATGATTTGTCCCCTGGACCTATTCTGATTCTGAATTATCTGTCATTACGCTGTTCCCAAGGACTAGCAGAATCGAAATAGCGAAATTCTTGGGTCATCTCAATGGGTTCAGAAACCACACGTTTCTCTAGATCATCATAGCCTACTTCCACATATCCACTCAGAGGAAGGTCTTTTCGTAATGGATGACCCTCGAAACCATAATCTATTGATATACGGCGTAGATCTGGATGATTGATGGAAGAAACACCAAACATATCCCAAACTTCTCGCTCCCACCGACCGGCAGATGGAAATGGACTGACTACCGGGGATATTCGTGTTACTTCGTCTGCACTGGTTTGTACACGAATGCGTGAGTTATACCGAGTACTCAGTAAATTATAGACCACTTCAAATCTGCGTTTTCGAGCGGGATGATCAACTCCGCAAATATCGATCGAAACTTGAACCCTTGTATAAGTATGTAATTTAAGAAAGCACAACGATTGAAATGGGCAGTCCGTATTGGTATCAGAGCTATCCGATAGTTTTATTTATTGGAAAAATAGATTTGAGACTTATGTGAAATCAAAAGATTTAGATCTTTGGCATGTTATTACCAATGGTGACTTTTTACCTTATCAATATAATGAAGTTTTCTAAAAATAAAGAGTTAGTTACTTTTGATAATTCTAATGATGACACTAAGAATAAACTTGCTAAAAATAATGAAGCTAAAATGGTGATTTATAAGGCTTTACCTAAGAAAGAGTATGAAAGGATTTTCATGTGTAAAACCGCTAAAGATATTTGGAATACTCTTTTAGTAACCCACCAAGGTAATAGCCAAGTCAAAGAAAGCAAAATCGATCTTCTTGTTCAACAATATGAACAATTTTTCATATTAGATGATGAAACTGTTGATAGTGCTTTTGCTAGGTTTAATACTATTATTACTAGTCTAAAAGTACTTGATGAAGGTTTTTCTAACAAGAACAATGTTAGAAAGTTTCTTAGGGCATTGCATCCAAAGTGGAGAGCTAAAGTCATAGCGATTGAAGAATCAAAGGACCTTACTACCTTATCACTTGATGAACTTATTGGCAACTTAAAAGTTTATGAAATGATAATTTGAAGGACTCGAAAATGGTGAAAACCAAGAGTGAAAGAAAGTCTCTAGCATTAAAGGCCAAGAAAGTGCAAAGTGACAATGATATCTCCTCTTCGGATAGTGATGATGAGGAATATGCTATGGCGGTTAGAGACTTCAAGAAGTTCTTCAAAAGGCAAGGTCAACACGTAAGACAACCAAGTAGCGACAAGAAAGTCTCCTCCAAAAACCGATTTTTCAAGAATGACAAAGGTGATAGGAAATGATTTAGATGTGGTGACCCAAATCATTTCATCGGTGAATGTCCCAAGATATCTCGCGACAAGAATCGCACGGCTTTCGTTGGAGGTTCATGGAGCAATAGTGGTGAAGAATGTGACGATGATGCTAAAGACGAGAAATGTCTCATGGCACATTCTTCCAAAGAGGCACATTCCAAAACCAAATACTATAACTATGATAGTTCTTTTCTATCAATATAATAACCTATGCAAACTAAGTCTAAAATTCATTGAAAAGAACAAATTGCTAAAATCAACTAGGACCAAGCTTGAAAATATGATTAGTGAGCTAAGAGATAAATTAGCTAAGCTTGAGAAAAATAAAGAAGTTGATTTAGGTTGTCTAAGTTGTGAAAGTCTTAGACAAGAGTACATCCAATAACTTGGAAAAGTTCATGAAAAGTACTAGTGCTCTTGAGATATGCTAAGTAGGCAAATTCATTCTAGGGAAAGACTTGGAACCAAAAGGATTGGGATTTAACACTAATGAAGCGTTGGGATTTAACACTAATGAAAAGGATTGCGATTTAACACTAATGAAGCATCTACTAGTGAACCAAAACAAGTTAGGTATGCTGAAAAACGTCCCACTGCCCACGGTTCTCCGAAATATGGGGCGGTTCCATATCAATATGGAACCGCAGGTTGCATTAAGGAACAGCGGACAGAAGATGATTTTTGTGAAAATCCTTAACATTCTGAAAAGTTTATTTTAGGCAAAGGGCCAAAACATCTTGTTGTTAACAATGTTAAATTACCTATAATTGATAAAAAGGAACTTGATAAATTCTACAAGCCTTTAAGTAAATCTTAATGGGAATGAGAAATTTAACAAGACAATCATTTACTCCTCCAAGAGTACGAAATGATTCAAGGCCTAGAAGTAGAATACCAACACCTAAAAGAAATGACTGTTGGGAATAAAATGTAGCCAATACACTTGGACGCTGACAAGAGAAATCTGGACGTTGATAAGAAGAAATCAAGCGTTGACAGGACAAGCGTTAATAGGAAGAAGTCAAGCGTTGATAAGAAGAAGTCAAACACTGATAGAAGACTTAGTCTACACGTTTTATGTTTCTAGTATGTTTCTAGTAAAGATATGTTCGACAATATATTTTCTATGTTTATCTTTACCAAGAATAGCTGATACGTAGACTCTTGTACAAGGTTCTTTAATCTATAAAAGGAGGCCTTTAGGTTTTAGTTAAATATATGTTTTCACTTTCATTGTAAGCAAGTTTGATTTATCAATCAAAGTGAAAGTTTGATTTATCTTATTTGTGTGTTCTTGTTTGAGTATTAATTCCGCATACTACTTGAATTGTTTCATATACAACAAAGTTTCTCTACGTGTTTAACTTGATTTACTCTCGTTTACACAAGCTAAATCGATCTAAGTTTGGGATCAACAAGTGGTATCAGAGCTTGTTGAGAAACTTTGATCTAAAGAACACAAAAACCCTAAATCGCCAAAAACCCTAATTTTCAAGTAACCCTAAAACTAAAACACCATGTCTACTCCAGAGTTAACCTCATCCTCTTCCTCAACTCCTAACATCAAGATTCCCATGCTAGACCCAGACAACTTTGAGCTGTGGAAGTTTAACTTTGAACAGTATCTTCAAATCCATGACCACACCCTATGGGAAATTATTGAATATGGAAACACATTCAATAAGGCTGCCAAGATTGCAGCTGTTATCTTGGTAAGATAAACTCCAGGCTCTATAGAAGAGGATCAAAAAGAAAAATCTGAAGATGGAAGAGCTGTCTCAGCTGAGGACGTTGGAAAGAGAAGGAACGACATGAAAACCCTAAGAATCCTCAAACTCTCTTTGGGACAAGCCAATCAGCACAAATATAGAGGCTATGAGTCTGCAAAAGATCTTTGGGTAGCCCTTGAAGTTGCTTATAGTGGTAATGTTGATACTGTACAAGAGAAAAAGAAGCAACTCTTGCATGAGTATGCTGTGTTCAAAGCTCAACCCAATGAAAAGCTAAGTGGAGTGAGAAGCAGACTTCTTGACATTACAAGCAAGTTGTCCTTTATGGGAACAGTGCTTGGTGATGTTGATATCATCACCTCTTTTCTTAAAAGTCTCGGTGATGCATGGAAGATTGAAGCAAGGTCTATGATTGCTAATAATACTAAAAAAAGTTCCACTTTTGATGATGTTTACAATAAACTGAGGCTTGTAGAGAATGAAATCCTTTTGGATCGAGGAAGCAAGTCTACCAATGGAAATATGGCCTTCTTCTCACACAGTGAAGGTCAATTTGATCAAAGGGAGTCATACATGCACCCCGTTACTGGATCGCCTTGTGTCAACGCTGGATCAAGCTTTGTCATCGCCTCACATTCAGACGCTGACACATACAATGTTGACTCACCAAGAGTTAAGCCTTCTGGTATTGATCTAGATACTGTGTGTGCATACATTACTTCATTGCCCAATGGTTCAGTGATTACATATGAGGACCTTGAGCAAATTAGTGATGAGAATTTGGAGGAGATGGACATAAAGTGGAATATGGCTCTTGTTAGTATAAGGGCAAATAGATGGAATCGAAGATTTAAGAAGAAGATGACTTTTAATGCTAAGGACACTACTGGATTTGATAAATCCAAGGTTGAGTGTTATAATTTTCATCGAATGGGACACTTTATTAGAGAATGCAGATCTCCAAGAAGATCTGATGCTGGAAAACCCTCAAGCCAAATCATCAAGGCTCAGGATTCCAAAGCTATGGTTGCTATGCAACACATTGATGGTGTTGGCTGGGATTGGAGCTATTTGGCCAAGGATGAGGAAGAAAACAAAGCTTTGGTTGTAGAAAAGGAAGAAGAGGAGCATGTTTACTATGCTCTCATGGCACACTCTTCATCTTCATCAGACAATGAGGTATATGATTGTAAAACCCGCATGCTTTTACCATGAATAGTACCCTTAAGATCGTACGTACATGATTAGAACTTTCCTTTTATAGCACGTTTACGTTTCATGAATACGAATTACAAGTATTACGTACGTGTTATAACACGATAAGTATTTATTATGTATGAACACACGATAATTATTCCAATAATAATTATAATCACGAACATACGAACATGAAATCATGAACGTAAATTAATCACGAACTAATATTACGAATAACTAAGTCACGATCGATAACTAATTAGAACACGTAATTTACGAACACGAGAATACACGAGAACACACTATGGTTTTAGACACGGAAAAAGGTACGGGTTACCCCATGTGGGGCCCCCACCCGCGACCATACAAGAAAACATGGGCTTAGCCCATACAAAATTAACTAACTAGGAAAAAGGGGTAAAACATGTTCATTATTTACAAAATATTGAAAACAAGAAAAACCCTAATTCTTTTCTTTGCTCCTTCTTTGGCCACCGGTTTTAATAACACCAAAGGGGTGTTCGGGTTGATTTTGATCTTGGAATTTTTACAAGGATCGTTGTGTGTTCGTCCTTATTTGATTCACGTAATCGATATAACTTTTAACCTTTTCTTTTTATGTTTTGATTTATTGAATCACATAAAATCATGATGTTTTTAAATAACTAATTAAAAACAAGTATTTTAAACATGTTCATGGGTTTAGGGGTGTTTGTGGTCTAGCCGACGCCTAACCGAGCCCCATAGGGGTCTCGGCTTGGCTTATCTCACACCACCGAGACCATATGGTCTTGGTATGGTGGTGGTGGTCCCACGGTAGCAGCAAAAACAAGGGGAAACCCGACTTAGGTCGGGGTATGGTGATGGTTACGGGTCCGGTTCATGGGTTTTAGTCACGGGTCTGGTTCATGAATCATATTTTTCAAGGTTTATGATTTTTACAAGTTATGTTATTTTTTTAAGACTTAAATTAAATTAATTAAAAGCATGACATGATTATTTTAATTTACATGACTTAGGTTATTAATTTAATTATTAATTCATGATTTTTTAACCTAAGTACTTATTATTTAATTAGACTTTATAATTAATTAATTATTAAAAACCATGACTATAATTAATTAATTTACATGACTTAGGTTATATTATTAATAGTTAATAATACATGTTTTAACCTAAGTATTTTATCATTATTTAATAGAAATCATGTTATATTTAATTAAATACTTTAACCTATAGTTTATTTAATTTATATGTAATAATTAATAAACTATACTATATAATCACATGACTTAGAATAATAATCAGAAAACACTTAAGCTTATATAATTAGCTTAATTAACCAGCTGATATCTATTTATGGAAACTTTCTATTTTTAGAAACTTATTTATTTAAGGCATCTAATCTATTTATGGAAACTTTCTATTTTTAGAAACTTATCTATTTTAAGCATTAATTCTATTTTTGGAAACTTTCTATTTTTAGAAACTTTCTATTTTTGGTAACTTTCTATTTTTGGAAACTTTCTATTTTTGGAAACTTTCTATTTTAGGAAACCTGCTATTTTTAGAAAGTTACTTATTATTACATAACAAGTATAATAATACATGAAATACAAGTAATACTTAATCAGAATAGACAGAATATACGATAAACACAATATAAAGCTTAAAACAGTAAAACATGAGATGAACATATAAAACAAGCTAAGACATGATATAAAACCAGTTATGTACTCAGTAATCAGATACTTATACACGTATGTATTTATGTAGCATTAGTGATACCGAAGTAGGACTCTCTTCCGTTCGTCTTCTTCGTTCACCGGACATAAGGTACGGATTCTACGTCCTTTCAGTATGGACATTCTTTCCTTATTAGGATTCCCCGTATGCCGCCAACTATTTTCCCATTATATGTTTTATATGTTTTGATTGCTTATGTTTAATTAGAATACCTAAATCCATATACATGCATGACCAATTTCACCTAGTTATGGAGGTACCATAACCATAACACTAGAGGCACTGGTGTTATGACTTCCACACGGCAGAGTGATTGCTCGTGGCGTCCCTTCAGCTTTTGGCCATATTATTATATTTATCATGTGGGGTGTATGGGTGCATCCTAGTTACATGTTTTCAGTAGATTACTCAGTGTGAATGTGGTGTGTGCCTTGCATCCTTCACAAGGAGCTGATCCCTCCTACCCAAAACCAGTATATTAAATTAGAGGTAGCCCCTCTAATTTGCATGACGAGGTCACCCCTCCAAGTATTATGCACGTGGATAATTCATGAACTATATTGGCTAACGGTAAAATATGTTAAACAGTTTTTACAAGATAAACATAAGGCTTTTCAATCTATAAAACCACTTTTACTAAGATATAACTGGGTTATTCTGGACTTACTTTCTTCCACTGTTTCATGCTTATATGCTTATATTATTCATGCTTTATTTGTACATCCGTGCACTGAGCGTATTGCTCAGCCGTTTTCCTTTTCATGTTTCCAAAACGGCAGGTACTCAGGGACGCTCGTAGACTTTAAGCGTACGTGCATATGGACTGGAAGTTTTCTAGCCTTCTTTACTTTATGCATTTATCTATACTTTGATACTCTTTCCATGGACATTGTTTAGTCCTTTCATTTACAGTACTTATGTTTGTGTATGATGAGTTCTACTTTTGGACTACCGATGTTTGATTCCGGTATTTCCTTTTATGGTCATGTAATATTTAGACATTTATCCTTGTATGCTTTGATGACACGCCATAATCACGCGTGACATTCCATTTATCAAAATGGGATGTTACAATGATGATGCGTTTTGTAGTAAGGGTTGTCGTCTAAATACTGAAAAGCTTAACAAAGAAGTCTTAAAATTAACAACAGATGTCGTTAATGAAAGATGCAAGTTATCTAATTATCAACTTGCTCTTACTCGAACTGAAAAGACTGTGGCTGAATATAAGAAAATGGAGTTTGACCTAAAAGATCAAATCAATGTTTTAACTCATGATTTAAATGCTAGTATTGAGGTTAGAAACATTTTGGAGAGAGCCAATGGTGCTTTACAAGATAAGTTAGATGAGGCTATCAAAAACAAAGATAATGTAGATCTTAAAATCCAGAGATTTGATAAAGCTTCACAAACCCTAGAAAAATATGTTAGTGAACAAAGAGATTCTAGGGATATGACTGGGATTGGGATGAAAGAGTATGCTGGTGTTCCACCACCTTCTGGGAACTTCTATGGTGTCCTTAGAAAGGACTTGTCTTGGACTAGTATACTAGAATTCCAAGAAGAGGAATTTATTCCTCCACCAAGAGTTCTTACCCCAGTAGAGGAATACAAGCAGAAGTTGACTGATTTGGACCAATGGAAGAAAACCAACCCTACCTTGTTTGTTAAGGGTGGCATGCTTAGTGACAACCCACATGAGTCTACACCTATAAAAGTGACCAGTCCTACTACTGGCAAGACTGTTTACCTTGGCTTATCGTTGATAGAAAACCTAGTATTAAATATGTAGAAATGTATTGAAAACCTAGGTCACCAAAAAGCCAAATTAGTGATAAATAGGACAGGTTTCTTTTCTTCTAGACCTAGAGCTATGTCTAGAAAAGCTTGTTATACTTGTGGAAGTTTTTCACATTTAGCTTATAAGTGTGTCAATGCTTCAAAGGTCAACGCTGATAGAAAGTCAAACATTGTCAAACCCAAACCTTTTGTCCAGCAAAGTCCACAAGTTGTTAGACCAGCCCCATTCTTTACTAAAGGGTCTAATACTTATGGACAAAGACCTTTTCAGAAGACCAATACGTGGTCTAACAGACAATGGGTTCCTGTAGCAAACCCTAGGTTCAATGCTGATAAGTATAATTTTAGCGTTGACAAGAAAAATTAAACGCTGACAGGAACGTTGCCAGACCAAGTAATGGAAAATATTTGTAACCAAAGGGAAAGGGGTCTAAAGCTTCTTCTAGCTTGACATGGAGACCTAAACAAGACCAAAACCCTAATTCAGATGGGATTTCTATGACCTGTAACAGATTTCATTATATTTTAAAGGTCATAACAAAACCAATTGGGGTTAACTGGGTGTTTAATCCAAAAAGGGATGAACAAGGGGTTGTCATAAGGACTAAGTCTGTTCTTGTTGAACAACCAAATGAATCCAAGTCTGCTCAGGCTAGGGTTCCCAAAGGAAACTAATTTGTTTTCTTTATGTGTAGGGCATTCAAAAGCAGGTTAATGATTATGGCTATTGGGATAGTGGATGCTCTAGGCACATGACGGGGAAGGAAGATTATCTGAAAATTTTTATCCCCATTAAAGATGGTGACAAAGTGTACTTTGGAGGAGGATATGGGACTATCACTAGCAAAGGCACTCTCCTCACCAATAATTTATGTTTTGAAAACGTGTTTCTGGTAAAAGAACTTGACTATAATCTGTTTAGTGTATCACAGGTGTGTGATAACAAAAATAAGGTTCTTTTCACTGATAATGAATGCTTGGTGTTGAGCAAAGATTTTAAAATACCAGATGAGAAATTCATTGATTATAGAACACCTGAGCATAAGGACATTTATAATGTGAATCTTAATGGAATTAGGATGAATAATAATTTGTCATGTCTATATGCTAAGGCTTCAGTTGATGAGAGTAATCTTTGGCACGAAAGATTAGGGCACACTAATTTTAAAAATATAAATAGACTTGTGAGACATAGTTTAGTTGATGGTTTGCCTGAGAAGGCCTTCCACAATGACCATTCTTGTGTTGCATGCCTTAAAGGCAAACAACACAAAGTCTCCTTTAAGTCTAAACTTGTGCACTCTAGTTCTAAACCACTTCACTTACTGCACATGGACTTGTTTGGTCCAACTAATATAGAAAGCTTAAATGGTAAATCCTACTGTTTTGTCATCACTGATGATTTTTCTAGATTTACTTAGACTTTCTTTTTAGCTTTGAAAAGTGACACTGCTGATACTTTGATTAACTTTATTACCCAAATAGAAAAAAAGTCTGGTAATGAGGTTAAGATGCTTAGAAGTGATAATGGTGGTGAGTTTAGAAACAAGTTGTTAGATGACTTTTGTGCCAAGAAAGGGATTACTAGACAGTTTAGTGTAGCTAGAACCCCACAACAAAATGGGGTAGCTGAGAGAACGAATAGAACACTCATAGAAGCAGCTAGGACTATGTTGGCTGATGCTCACTTTCCCATTGCATTTTGGGCTGAGGCTGTGAATACAGCTTTTTATGTTCAGAATAAGGCATTAATCAACAAGATCCATAACAAAACACCTTATGAGCTATTTTGGGGGAGGAAACCTAATATTGACTTTCTTAAACCTTTTGGATGTCATGTAGTTGTCTTGGACACTAGTGATGCCTTAGGTAAGTTTAGTGTTAAAGGTGATGAAGGCTACTTTATGGGTTATTCTGTGTAGAGTAGAGGATATAGAGTTTACATTAAGAAAGAAAAATGTATACTTGAAAAGGTACATGTTAGGTTTCTAGAGAGTAAACCTAGTGATCCTGAAAGTGGTCCAAATTGGTTATTTGACTTGGAACCTCTATCTAGGACATTGAATTATATGCCTGTTACTAATCCAGACATTGTGAAGGTAACTTCAAATGTTGTGGAAGAACCAGTTGTTGAAATTTCAGGTAAACAGGTTGATGAAGAGGTTGGATCACAAGCAGACAAATCAGCACCCATACTTGAGTATGTTACCATTCCTATATGGACATATGCATTTGCTGCTGCTGCTATTGGAAAGGAAAAAGGTGGTCCACAAGTATCACCAGTTGAAAACATGCATGATTCTTCAAACGCTGATAGAGGAAAATCTGGCGCTGACAAGACAAATTCAGGCGTTGATGGCTCAAACGTTGACAACTCTAACTCAGGCGTTGACAACTCTTTTGACCATTTATTCTCTTCCAATAATTTTGAACAAGGTGAATCTTCAAATAGAAATGGAGAGGTTCATTCAGATGATGATGGAAGAGCATTTGAAGAAGATATTGGCAATATAGATAGTGAAATTGATGATAACACAATCATTGAAGGAGGAGTACTTTCATCTACCATGAAGAATCATCCTTCTTCTTTGATCATAGGTGATGTGATGACACCTATGCAAACTAGAAGGTCTCATCAGAATCATGGAGGATTTATTGCCAATATTCACAAGAAGGTTGATACCCCTCTTGTTCAAGCATGTTTGTTTGCCTGTTTTACAACAGGAACCCAAGAAGATTTTTGATGCTCTCAAAGAACCAAGTTGGGTGGAAGCAATGCAAGATGAGCTTTACCAATTTTCAATTCAGGATGTTTGGGAGTTAGTTGATTGTCCAGACATGTCAGACCTATTGGGACAAGATTGGTTCTTAGGAACTAAAAGGATGAGAGAGGTATTGTGGTCAGAAACAAGGCACGTTTAGTGGCACAAGGATATAAACAAGAGGAAGGGCTAGACTATGAGGAGGTCTTTGCACCTGTTGCAAGGATTGAGGCTATAAGGATTTTTCTAGCCTATGCTTCCTGCATGGGATTTACAGTCTATCAAATGGATGTGAAGAGTGCTTTTCTTTATGGCAAAATTGTAGAGGAGGTTTATGTAATGCAGCCTTCTGGTTTTGAAGATTCAGAACATCCAGACAAGGTGTATAGTTTGAAGAAAGCTATGTATGGACTTCATCAAACCCCAAGAGCATGGTATGGCACATTATCCACCTATCTGGTGGAAAATGGATTCAAAAGGGGCACCATAGACCAGACCTTATTTACAAAGAAGACTGGTAAGGATTTCTTACTTGTACAGGTCTATGTGGATGATATCATCTTTGGATCTTCTAGTCCAAAGATGAGTGAAGATTTTTTCAAACTCATGACAGACAAGTTCAAGATGAGTGCAATGGGGGAGATGAACTTCTTTCTAGGGTTACAAGTACAACAGAAAGAAGATGGTATGTGGCAGAAATCTTGAAGAAGTTTGGCTTTTCTCCACATGAGAAACGGGCTAGCACACCCATGGATAGGGAACACCCTTGGGGAAAAGTTGGAGATGGAAAAGAGTTGGATGTCAGGCATTATAAGTCAATGATTGGTTCATTGATGTATCTCACAGCTTCAAGACCTGACATTATGTTTGTTGTGTGTGCATGTGAACGCCATCAAGTGACTCCTAAAGAGTGTCATCTTCATGCTGTCAAGAGGATTTTTAGGTACCTTAGGTGTTATCCAGACTTGGGATTATGGTATCCAAAAGATTCTCCATTGGAGCTTATTGCATATTCAGACAATAATTATGGTGGTGACAAGTTTGATATAAAATCCACAACTGGTGGATGCCAATTTCTTGGGAGTAGGTTGATATCTTGGCAATGCAAGAAACAAACAGTGGTGGCCAATTCTACAACTGAAGCAGAGTATGTTGCTGCAGTTGATTGTTGTGGACAAGTCTTATAGATTCAAAACCAGCTGTTGGATTATGGGTATAATTTACCAAGATTTTTGTTGACAATAACAGTACTTTATGCATTATTAAAAATCCTGTACATCACTCTAAAACAAAACACATAGAAATTAGACATTATTTTATAAGAGATTGTTTTGAAAAAGGTTTAATACAACCAGATAGGGTTGACACAGAGGAAAATGTGGTTGATTTATTAACTAAACCTTTTGATACTGGAAGATTTCAATACTTAGTAACAAGTATTGGAATGATCAATCTTACTTAATATGTGTTTTGGGAACTTATTGTAAAAGTATGTACAGGATATGCATTTGTTATTGGTCTTTGTACAAAATTAAATTTTCCATTTTATTTCTCTAACGCCGACAAAGGTTATTTTAACGCTGACAAGTGTTAAATTGATGTTGTCAGCAACATGTTAGTTTTGTGGTTTTTGATCTAATTATGCAGGCGTTGTTAGCATTGTACGATTGGATACAGAGTTGCTTATGGATTCTTGGAGCATTATTGGAGCATGTTTTATTTTATGGATGATGGTTGGAATATTTATATTCCTATCTTGACATAAATTTTAATTACATGCATATTATTTTGCAACTTATGTATCATAGTTTAAGGGGAGGTTTAGGAACCCTTTAGGACTTTTTGGGTATTCATATAATACTCTTATCACAATTCTAGATTGTGTCCACTGGTGAGTATGAATTAGTTTACTAACTCATGAGGCACTGTAGCATGCAAAGTTGATATACTATGCACGCTGCCAAGACTTTTTGGCCTAGAATTGGATGTGGTCTGTTGGTAGACTTAGGTATGATTTTTATTGGGCTTACCTGGGAAGTTACAAAGGATTTTATGAGATAACTTCACTGTTAAGAACTTTGGTTAGCAAGGGACACTTGAGACTGTTATGTCTATCTTGCTTAAGCAAGTGTGCATGATTGGACAGTGCTTGCCACCCTATAGTAATTTTTAGTTTATAGGTTATCTTCACTAGGATAAATCACTTTGTTAAGGTCCTTTTTCATTTTTATTATTTTTATTTTTGGACGTTGACAGATTTGTTTCCAAACGTTGTTACGACCAATTTAGACGTTGACATGGCTTTTTCCAACGTTGACAAGAATATAGCCGTTGGGCGTTGATAGGTTATTTTTTTATCGTTGACACTCATTGGGTCCTACCCACTTGTTATTTTTCACGAAAATTGGGCCGTAATTTTGGGAGTTGGTAACTTTTAATTAATGAACAAGATAAGTTATTTTCTTTTCAAGATTTTCATCATTATATTTTGAAAATGACTGCCTAATTTTTGACCAATCACATGTGCCTACCTCTCCTATATATTTGGCTCCTTCCTTTTACACAGGGTAATTGCATATTCTTGTCTACCAAACTTTTCTCCTATATTCATCTTTCATAACCTTTCACACAGTTGTCTACATCAATGGCGCCTAAGTTTAAACTGAGTGACTTGGTATTGGGATTCAGAAGTCAGCATAACATGGTTGCCTATTTGGAGGCTGATGATGCTCAGTTTCCTCAATATACTCAGATGGTGGAGTATTTGAATGCATCCAAAGTACGGTATGCACTTTCTCATGCTCCTCTTATCCCTGTCACTCGTATTAAACAGTTTTGGAACACTGTTAGTTCCTCAATGCTTAATAATGTGACTACATTAACTGCTATTGTCTATGGGCATCCATGGGTGGTTACTGAAGCCTTGGTTCGCCAGGCTTTGCATCTTAATGATGCAGATGGTATAACCACTCTACCCATTGGTGAGATAGAACATGGACTTCAAGCTTTGGGTTATCCTTTCCCTAAAGAGGGTACTTTAAATAAATATAATAAACAGGAATTTCCCCTAGCTTGGAAGTACTTAATACATGTCATCCTTCAATGTTTAAGTCCCAAACGTACTGCACATAATGAAATTAACAAATCCATTGGTAGTGCCATTGTGTGTATTGCTATAGGGCAACAATATAATTTTTCTAAAATGATTTTTGATGGCATGTGTAAAAACAAGGGTAGCAAGATGACTCTGGCTTACCCAAGATTTTTAAAAATGATTTTTGATGAACAAAGGTATTGCACCAGGGATCATGATGATTTTTATGCGATCCCTGTACAAAAGAAAGCTATTTTTAGTAAGATGAATTCACCCCCTCACAGAGACTTACCCCTTACCCAAGCCATGCTTGCTGTTATTGCAGTAGCACAACCTTAACCAGGCCCACAACTACAACTTGACCAATTACCTGAACCATCACCTTCACCTCAACATATGGAACTTGACCAAGATCCCTTCAACGCTCATACGTTAAATGTTGGCATTGATACTTCTAATCCAAACGTTGACACCTTTCTACAACAGACACAAACACCCCTTAACCTTCAAACTACAACCCAATCCACATCATCTTCTTCACCCAGACTTTAGGATGGAAAAACGCCAAAGGACCATTGGAGTGTTCTCCTTTGGTGGTCCTAGCTATGTTCCAGAGAGAACCACCACCACAAGTGTGGTCGGTGATATGGGTGAGGCTAGGACTATTGGTACTCGCTTAGATGCAGGCCAAGCCAGTCCTAACATCATTAAGACCTCATCCATGCCCCATGACTCTACTTTGGGAGGTCAAATACCCATTTTAGAGGAGGGTAGATTGGAACCCTATACAATGTTAGAATTGATGGCTGTCTGTATTAGCTTGCAATAGCAATATGCAGACCTGGTACATACTGTCACTACACAAGCCCTTGAACTCAAGCAAATGATGGAGATGATTGTTATTTTAGAAGGTGCTAACAATAGGCATGGTATGGAGGATTCTTCCAAAGGGGAGGATGAGTAGATACATGTGAGTGACAAAGGCTCACATGATGGAGAATCTTTGGGTGTGGCTGAAGCTCTTATAGATTTGAAGAGGCAACCAGGTTTTGATGTTTCATTGGTTACCCCTACAAATTAAAATTTATCTTTTACTAAGATGATGGAGCAGTTCACAAGAAGTGCTGACAAGAGTAAGTTGAGCGTTGACAAGCATATTTTTGACGCTGATAAGCCAAGTGCGCTCATAAGAGTAAGTTGGGTGTTGACACACAGGTTTTGGACGTTGATAGACCTGCAGATATGGTTGATGTATTCTAGTCATCAGCTATCATCAAGGAAGTGTCTTCACAGGTACCATCATCATCTTTACCCATCATTGATACATTAGATAGGGGTAAAGGAATTATGGTAGAAACAGAGGTTCCCAAGGATGCAGCTCAAGTAAAATTTGATTCAATGTTAGCTACACAACTTATGGAACAAGAAAAGAAGAAGGTTGTTGAGTCAGCATTTTGGTTACTTCTGAGGAACAAGAAGGAAGTAATGATGAGAGCACAGATTCAAGTGTCATGATTATTGAATAACCAGAAAGACTTGAATATGGTGATGTGTTGGCAAGGGAGAAACTTGCAGAATTAAAGATGAAGGTGGATTATGATATGCCAGAAGTTGCCCAGATGTACTTTGATTGGGAGAATAAGATCATGGAGAATCCAGATATGTCTTTATCAAATCAGATTTGGGGATTGGAGATTCTACTTAGGATTCAAAGAGATTGTCAGGTAATCCTAAAGTATAAAGCTAGAAAAGTTTTCTCATAATCTAAGAGGGATAGAAGAGAGCTTTATTATATGTTGCTTAGATGTCATCAAGAGGGTTGGACTTTTCAGAAGTTACAGGGATTATCCTTTGATGAATTGGAGTATAAAGCTTATCCTATTTGGACAAGAGTGCAAGAGATGAACACTATCAGACTTCTTTCAGATGAAAGAAAGGAAGAGCTTGCAGAAAAGATGCAGATTCAATAGGCTTTAATTGTACCAAGACCTAAGAAGAAGGGAGTTCCACTTAAGTTCCCAGAGAATATGGATAGATTGAATCCTAGTGAATCTATTATTAGAAGCAGCATTAAGCTATCATCCTTGGAAGTTTCACATATGGTGGAAGTATTACCTCATGATTCCAGAAACCCTATAGTTAGCTATGAAGAAGATGCAAGTGGGTTCTGGATGATTGGCAGATATGGGAAAGAGGTACATACTTTTACTACTCTTATGTCTTTGTTTGCAAGCTTGAATAGGGACGACTTGGCAGACCTTTGGAGGTTACTGCAGGCCAAGTATGAGACTAAAGCACCTACTTCAGTCAATGGAATAAAGATTTGGTCAACATTCAGAAGGATGTGTGCACCAAATGAAGAAGATCCTGTTTGGAAGGATCTTGATGAGGATATCAGTGGACTTCAATGGCGTCTATATTCAGCAGCTGGTGTGTATCATTTGAGTTCTACAAAGTTTTCTGAGTATCTTCTTGTGGATGCTGAGTATCCTATGTCCAAGGAAGTTTTGGAGAAAATGATAACAACACAGCTGGAAATTGACTACTCAAGTGACGTGGCCAAAGATTTAATCAAATATATTTATTTCCAATATAATGCAATTTGTAAGAATCCTCCTAATTCTTAGTTTTTATTCAGAAACTTGATTACTAGAGTAGATATCAAGTTTAGGGGAGGATTGTTGGGAATAAAATGTAGCCAATACACTTGGACGCTGACAAGAGAAATCTGGACGTTGTTAAGAAGAAATCAAGCATTGACAGGACAAGCGTTGACAAGAAGAATTCAAGCGTTGATAAGAAGAATTCAAGCACTGATTGAAGACTTAGTATACACGTATTATGTTTCTAGAAATTTTTCTAGTAAAGATATGTTCGACAATGTATTTCTTATGTTTATCTTTACCAAGAATAGCTGATACTTAGACTCTTGTACAAGGTTCCTTAATATAAAAAAGGAGGCCTTTGGGTTTTGTTAAACATATAAGTTTTCATACATTTTACACTTTCATTGTACGCAAGTTTGATTCATCAATCAAAGTGAAAGTTTGGTTTATCTTGTTTGTGTGTTCTTGTTTAAGTATTAATTCCGTATAATACTTGAATTGTTACATATACAACAAAGTTTCTCTACGTGTTTAACTTGATTTAATCTCGTTTACACAAGCTAAATCGATCTAAGTTTGGGATCAACATATATATCAAGTGTTAGTCACTGAGTTCATTCTCTATAGTTAATATTCTTTGATTGAATTAATTTGGAGTAATAGTATCATTGTTCCGGTCATCATACTCAGAAGCCATTCTATAAACGTTTGAGGAGCGAGGGCACATTAAATCGTAAACCCAACCACTCCGTCAGAACGTAATATCGAGATGGAACATCTTTGTACAAAGCTACCTACTAACATGACACAACATATTTTATTACATTTTAAGTTTCAATGTTGGCAAAAATAGTCCTTGTTGTTATAGTTTGGTGTAATTATACTTTTTACCCTTTAAGTATATAGTTTTATAAATTGCAATTTAAAAATTCATTATTTAACCTTAGGGTTTCAAACTTTACAAAATTTATTCTTATATCTTTTACTTTCATAAAATGACACTTTTGGCCCAAAATGATAAATAGTTTCAGAATTGACAGTTTTAGTCCCTGAACTTGTAAAAATCACATAACAAGTTCAAAAATGATCCAAATGATCTAGGATTTGAAAAAAAAGTTTATGAACACATATGTAATCATAATAAAAACATTTCTTCAGAAGTATAGCTTTTGAAATATGTTTTTGATCATTATTTAATGTAAATTACGAAACTAGGGTTTAAGACATCTTTAACTTATAACTTTCATTTAAAATGACGAAATGACTTAGTTTATTTTGGATTATCTTTCTAACATAATTTTGGCATTATAACAAGCCTAATTAAACTTTATAAAAAGATGGAAGCCTTGGTTAATATAGGTTTACCTAGGTAGCTCCAAAATGGCTCCTAATAGCTTCTTATGAACACAACTTGCTATCAAAGCTTTAAGAGCTTCAATTGGTAGCTTCTAGACCTGGTTTTTGGTCTTGTGGGATTTCCTAAGACGTATATAGAGGTGGAAATGGAGAATGGGTATGAGATATAAAGGAAACGGGGTGCAAGTTTCAAATGAAGCATTTCTCCCCTATTTATACTTGTTTTCAACCTTAGCCTCAAAGTAATGCATTCAAACGTGTAATAAGGATAGATGGGTGACTAATGAAGGCTAGTGAAGATCTACACAAGTTCATAGCTTATAGCTTTGTACTAATCCTTCCTTGTGGCTAGAAATAAGTCACGACAACATATAGATAAGAATGGTGATGTATAGCAAGCAAGGAGGTGATCCACCTACTTTTCACACTCCTAAAATATCTTAGGATTGATAAATATCATGTTTTCAAACTTGGAATGGAGGGAAATGGTTTGAAAATGTGTTTTGAAGGGAAATTACAAAACCAGATTCAAAATCTAGGGCTTGTAACTTATGTTTTGTGTTTTGGGTGATTAAGGACTTAGGAAAGTGATTAGTGAATGATTAGGGTTTATACATTCTTATTAAGAGATTTGGGTCCTTGTTTTGAAGTTTAACAAAGGTTTGATGTGAAAATGGGAAGTATACATTTGTAGATTAGGGTTTTCTAATGATCTAGGGTTTAATCTTAGTAAATGTGATTATCCTCTTCTTAGCTACTGATGTAAACTTAATTTAGATCCTAGAAATTGTTTCTTAAATTTCCAATGAGTTCTCACACTTGGTTTAAGGGTTTAGTTTAGGTAAACATGTCTAAAGAGTAAAAATACCTATTTTGACCTAATTTACAAGTCATGCATTGAAATCTTGTACCTTGTGCATTAGGGTACTTGTAATTTGTCTTAATATAATCTTATGACCTTAATTAAGTCCAATAAGTATTTGTAGACTTGTCCAAAAAGAACTATGTGATGATTCCATGTAGATTTCTTAATATTAGGGTTTTTATGTTATTAATCCTAATGATTTTCTAACTTGGATAATTAGGATTTATATCTTAATGTACACTTATTATAAGTCTTATATAGTATGTTTATGACTTCTATGGGTTCTACGTTCTTAGTTTGAGGGTTTATATGAGTTGATCATATTCTAGGGTTATTTAAATAAGATTAAGGTTCTATGCTTTGAAAACTTGTACTTTATGCTTTAATAGTTTGTAACTTGGCTCAAGATAAATGTATGATCATATTATGATACTTAGTTGAGTTTTATGTTTTGTTTCAAAATATTAGAGTCTAATTCATTATAGGTTGGATTTTATATGCTAATCTTGGTTTTAGGTCATTTTCTTGTAATTAGCTTGTGATTAGTGAATATTAGTGTTTTGTGATTATTTAAATTTTCTTTATATGGTGGATTAGAACTAGTGTAGAGTGTTTAATAACGGTACATTGTCATTTTGTGGTCACATTGCTTGAAATATTAGTTTATAAGGGATTTCTAGGGTTTCTATGGGAATTTAGGGTATCTTTCTTATATTTGAGTTGTTCTTATTCCGGTTTATTCATATGATAACTTTTAGAACCCAGACTTGATATATACATAGTGTTTACCACATATAGGCATATGTTGATGTGGCAATTGTGATAATGAGATCCATAAGTCAGTCATGTAGTATAGTGAAAATGCAAAAATTTCTGAGTAAAATCACCTTTTTATTTATGAACATGGATATTACATTAACCAAAACTACTGGATGTTATAGTCTCCCCCCCTTATGTTGGAAATTCACTTTATGTGACGACATTTAAGAATTCCCATAGTTATCATAGTCACACACGCATAGACTAGACTAGGAAACGCTGTATAGTCTAAGTGTCGTGTGTGACTATATATACCCCTCCAAGGCTTCCAAGGAGGGGTGTTGCTTGTGTTTCCTTTTTCATTTATCATATTTTTCCTTTCTTTCTCTTTACACACACACACCCTCTCTTCTCTCTCTCAACAATGGCTACCACCATATTCCACCACCCACCTAGACTACCGGATTACTAAAAAGCAAATCCACAATTGGTATCAGAGCCACGGTTCATTCCTTGGATCGTCGTGTCTTTATTGTGTGATTCGATGGGTAAAAAATTTTTCTGGTCTAATCTGTTACAATTTTTGTTTGTCACGATGTCTTTTTTATCTTTGTCTCACTTATCTTTGCCATGTTATTGTGTCCATTTAAACTTGGTCCATCAAAACAGTTGGTTACACTGTCCAATCAGTCCATCAGTTATAATTTTATCTCACTGGTTTTGGTTTCAGTTGTCTCACATGTGGTTTCTATGTTTTCTGGTCAAAAATCAATCAAGCCTAAAAAGTCATAGTCCATGGTGTCCATGTTTTTCGAGGTCTGCAGTTACTAGATCTTGATTTTTTTTAAGATCTGGTTTATACATGTTTTTCTGGTATTACTTTATTGAAGATGCCCAGAAAACATGTTCCTGAATATCAGAAAAAAGTACGGATAAGATTTCAGATTCACATTCAGATCAGAATATTGCGATCGCAAAAACCAATGGTTTCTACATTACGATCGAATATTCCGATGGAACACATTCCGATGGATATATTCCGACGGATATATTCCGACAGATTTAATCATTCCGATGGAAGAAACAGATTAAAGATTGTGATGGTTTATGAAACATTGCGATGATTTTGAGAG
Organism: Glebionis coronaria; assembly: GCA_025667525.1. Taxonomy (NCBI): domain Eukaryota; kingdom Viridiplantae; phylum Streptophyta; class Magnoliopsida; order Asterales; family Asteraceae; genus Glebionis; species Glebionis coronaria. The sequence continues at coordinate 550,560,815 of CM046875.1, read as the reverse complement.
AAAACATTGCGATGACTCATATTGACTTGTGATGGGTTTGAAATAAAACATTCCGATGACTTACGGTTTGTTTTCAGAAAGAAGTTTATCCAGTTTAACAAAACCAGTAACAAGGTTGTATAAAATATATACCGTGTCCTCAAAACTTGACCAGAACCAACAAATCAATCACCATCCTTTTATCTCCCAATCAACACCAAATCTATCTATAACCCCATCGTCTCCTAACCCATCTAAACATCAAAAATACTCGAAATTGATCTCAGATTCATTTAGTGATTGACATGCATGTCAAGATCTGTTATAGATCTGTTCACGAAGTAGAAAATCATCACAGATTCGTGTAATGGTTTAAACCACCTTTAATATACAAAATCAAACAAGGATTTATAACAAATGTTATAATCCATATCTTGGTTTCGATTTCAACTAGAAAAATACACATGCAATCACATAAGAACATACCTGTGACCTAATTAAAGATCTTGAAGACGTTTCTTGATCGAATGTATGCACACAATGAACACTAGACGGGTTTTGGGTTCAAATTAAATGATTAAATGGTTGAGGTGAGTATATAATTGGTGGGTTTATTGTAAAATGATTTAGGGATTCAATTGATGAATGATATTTGATGCTACCTCGCATGGAAATGAGATGGGTTTGATGTTAAAGAGACGGGAGATGTGAGTTTGGTAGATGAGTGTTTTTGGTGGATGATTAGGTTGAGTAATATTGGGGGCGAAGTGTTTGAGATGGATAGAAGATAAGAGTGTCGGCTGTTAAGATTTTGAGTTTAGGGTAAGTATGAGAAAAATTAGGGTAGTGAGTTATATATCCTAAATGTCTAAAACTGATGGACCGGGTCATGGTGTCAAGTGTCTGGACTGGACAAGTTACTTGGGCCACTAAATCCAAACATATCTCAACTTGTCCAAAAATTATTTTGGAACGTATGGAACATATGTGGGCCGGATAAAATTTTGAGCATTTGACATGGGACGAAAAGTTACTTACATTAGTTGTAATGATAAATTTTAATTTTTAAATTTATCATTTAAATGAACTTAATGTTTAATTTTTCGGGACTCCGTCGAGACAACGTGACGAGATAAAAAGACGTGACAAAGTGACAAGACAACGTGACATGATTTATTTGACGAGACCGAAGAAAAATCGGTATATTTTTTAGTGGCTATGGATTTTTTGATCGGATATTAATTACGTGAAGTTGACGACGGATTTTTCGAAGGCGTGCTCTTACTTTATCTTTGAAGATAACTTGCTCGTGCTTAATCTTAGAATGAAGAATTGTTTATCTAGTTTCCGGGTTCGGGGTGGTTGGTTGATGACTCGAAAAACTATCACTTAAAGGGGTTACATTGTTGTACTCAGTGTCACGCGCATAGTCGACGTGGATAACTTCAAGAGGTGTTGTGCTTATAGACTTTTTCAGTGATGCATTGGGTACTTAGAGATTTCTCCACCGTTCCTCATTCAAAAACTGTGCAAGCTTAAGTCACAAGATCGAAGGATTTTTATTCAATTTTACGTTTGATGTATCTGGTTCATTCCATCAGTGGTCACTTCAAATTGCTTACAAGTGGGTTGGTAAAGATGGCCATGGAGAGTTTATGAGTAGAGAATTTCGATCAACAGCTGATTCTCACAAAATATATAATTCATCTTATTTATTATTCTCACGAGATTTTAGGTAGATGTGTGTACGATTTATTGCTGGTTCCGAGTTTCAAAACCATCAAGGGGGAAGAAGAAGACACATTAAACGCACAACGAGTACACGTGATGAACTTCATACCTTCTTTTGATTTGAAGACATTCCGGGAAGACATTTGTCACAACCGCAGAGAAAATCAGTGTTTTAACTCGTGGCGTTATCAATCTCTAAACGGTACACTACTGATTCGATGTTTAATTGTTTTGTTGTTGCATTATTCATCATCATTATCCTGTATGGAGAGATATGCACTTCCGGGACTTAATTGACTCTGGTGCATCTCCGGAAGAAGATATGTGCATTTCCGGGACTTAATTGACTCTGGTGTTACGATGTCAACTTCATGAATGGGATAAAGTGTCTACTTCAGTATTTGAGCTTCATACTTGGGATTGATTTATTTTCTTACTATGTGGGGGAAGAATGTCTTGATTCTTTCTAGTATGCATAACTTGAACTCTCAGGGGGAAGAAAAATTCAGAAGAATGATTCAAGTGTGAGAAGAGAAGTTGTTGATCTACTTGGTGTGCCCCTTACTTTCAATCCCTCATAGCAACATTATCATGTTATATGATGGGGTTTGCTTTTTAAATTCCGCTGTGCGCTTAATCATTATAAGCTTTATTGAAAGCTTTGAAGTTGCTTACGAGGATTGTCAGTTTAGGGGGAAGCTATTTAAAAGCTTCTACATCAAGTTTATGTGGCATGAATTAGGGGGAAGTTAATTCAGAAGCTTCTCCTTAACCAAAAGTATATGGATTACTTAGCTCGTGCCGTTACAGTATTTCTACTACAAGTTACTTAAAAGATGAGTTGTTTTAAAGTGAAGACTTGAAGTCAAAGGCCTCAGAAGACATCATCAGTATTGGACGCTTCATGGAAGCTTTTGTTCTTAATCATTATGTACTTGTTAGGAAAAATATTGTAAGCAATTCTACACGTCGTCCCATAGGGGAAGATTGTTGGAAATTCACTTTATGTGACGACATTTAAGAATTCCCATTAGTTATCATACTCACACACGCATAGACTAGACTAGGAAACGATGTATAGTCTAAGTGTCGTGTGTGACTATATATACCCCTCCAAGGCTTCCAAGGAGGGGTGTTGTTTGTGTTTCTTTTTTCATTTATCATATTTTTCCTTTCTTTCTCTTTACACACACAACCTCCCTTCTCTCTCTCAACAATGGCTACCACCATATTCCACCACCCACCTAGACCACCGGATTACTAAAAAACAAATCCACACCTTATTTAAAATCTCGTCCAGAGATTTAACTAGAACTAGGTTTAACAGAAGAAAATAGTTTTGGATATTTAGCTCGGAATTGATCTTCACGTTCCCAAGTATACTCAGGTCCTCTTTTCGAGTTCCATCGTACTTTAATTATTGGGATACGGCTCTGCTTCAAGCGTTTCACTTCTCTATCCATAATTTCCATTGGCTCTTCTATAAAATTTAACTTATCACCGAGTTGAAGTTCTTTCATTGGTATGATGAGAGATTCATCAGATAAGCACTTCTTAAGATTCGAAACATGAAAAGGATTGTGAACATTACTAAGCTCTTCAGGAAGCTCTAGTTTATATGCCACAGGGCCAATGCTTTTTCTTATTTTGAATGGTCCTATATACTTTGGATTCAGTTTCTTCTTCTTTATGAATCGAATAATTCCTTGACGAGGTGAAACTTCAACATAACAAGATCTCCTACTGCAAATTTCAAAGGTTTACGTCTAGTATTAGCGTAACTCCTTTGTCTATCTTGTACAGCTTGTAATCACTGTCGGATTAGAACAATCTTTTCAGTAGTTTCATGTATTATTCCTGGTCCTGTCGGTTGAATATCTCCAACTTCAGCCCAGTAAACAGGCGATCGACACTTTCTTCCATAAAGTATTTCGAAAGGCGCTGCTTTAATACTAGCATGATAACTATTGTTATAAGAGAATTATACTAAAGGTAAATGTTTCTCTTATCCTTTTCCAAAATCTATCACACAAGCTCTAAGCATATCCTCGAGAGTTTGAATTGTTCTTTCACTTTGTCCATCTGTTTGTGGATGATATGTCGTACTCATATCCAATTGAGTACTTAAGGCACTTTGCATTGATCTCCAAAATACAGATGTAAAACGACTATCACGATCTGAGATAATAGATACAAGCACTCCGTGTTGTGAGATTATTTATTTAATGTACAATCTCAAAAGAGTTTCCATACTATTAGTCTATTTAATAGGAAGAAATCGTGCAGATTTTGTAAGACGATCGACAATAACCCAGATGATGTCATGTCCATTTGATGTCTTAGGTAAATTAGTCACAAAATCCATCGTAATTCTTTCCCATTTCTATATTGTAATCTCTGGTTGTATCAATAGACCGGATGGTTTTTGATACTCTACTTTAACTCTTGCACACGCTAAACACTTGCCAACGTATTCTGCTATGATTTCCTTCATGTTAGGCCACCAATAGAGTTTCTTCAGATCTTGATACATCTTGTCGGAACCAGGATGTATAGAATACTTTGATTTATGAGACTCGTGCATAATCAAATCTCGTAAATTACCATAGGCAGCTAACCAACTACAATTTTTAATACAACGAATTCCATCTTGCCGAACTTCAAATTCTTTATCCATTCCTCTTAATTTATCTGCTCCAACATTCTCTGCTTTTAATGCTTCTTCTTGCGCTTCGAGAATTTGGGTAGGTAACTTCGGTAAAAGAGTCATTAATGATTTAACTTGTAACGGCTTAACGCATTCCTTTCGACTTAAAGCATCAGCTACTACATTGGCTTTACCTGGGTGATAACGAATTTCACAATCGTAATCAGCAAGTAATTCTTGCCAACGTCGCTGTCTCATATTCAATTCTTTCTGATGAAGAATATATTGAAGACTCTTGTGATCGGTAAATACTACACACTTCGTACCATAGAGGTAATGTATCCAAATCTTAAGAGTAAATATCACTGCTCCTAATTCTAGATCATGAGTAGTATAATTCTTCTCATTAGGTTTAAGCTGCCTTAATGCATAAGCAATAACTTTATTCCTTTGCATAAGCACTGCTCCCATTCCTTGAATAGATGCAACACAGTAAACGATAAAGTCATCGTTACCTTCTGGTAATGCTAGGATAGGTGCTTCACACAACTTCTGCTTGAATAATTGAAAAGCTATCTCTTGACTATCTCCCTAGACAAACGGTTTGTTTTTCTGAGTTAATTCTGTCAAAGCTTTGGTAATCTTTGAAAAACCTTCGATAAATCTTCGATAATACCCAGCTAGTCCTAAAAATTTTCTAATTTACGTTGGCGTACTAGGCTTACTCCAATTTTTCACCCCTTCAATCTTCGTAGGATCCACACGAATACCTTGGCTATCAATGAAATATCTTAGGAATTGAACAACATTGGTCCAAAATTTGCATTTCAAGAACTTCGCATACAACTCCTCCTTTTTAAGTAACTCGAGAATTATACCAAGATGCTTGGCATCTTCATCTCTGTTACGAGAGTAAATAAGAATATCATCGATAAACACGATTCCATTTTTTTCTCAAGTAAGGCTTACACACTTTGTTCATGAGGTCCATGAAAACAGCTGGTGCATTGGTTAAACCAAAAGGCATAACTTGAAATTCATAATGTCTGTATCTTGTCCTGAAAGCAGTTTTAGGAATATCGTCTTCCTTAACTCTTAATTGATGATAACCTGACCGTAAATCAATTTCAAATATACGCTTGATCCTTGAAGTTGATCAAATAAGTCGTCGATTCTGGGTAATGGGTAACGATTTTTATAGTAAGTTTGTTTAACTCACGATAATCGATACACATTCTAAAAGATCCATCTTTCTTTTTCACAAATAAGACTGGAGCTCCCCACGACGATATACTTGGTCTAATAAATCCTCGATCAGTTAGTTCTTGGATTTGATTTAACAATTCTTGCATTTCCGAAGGTGCTAATCGATAAGGTGCTTTAGCAATTCGTGTTGCTCCTGGTATCAAAACGATTTGGAATTCAACTTGAAGTTCAGGTGGCAAACCTGGTAATTCTTTGGGAAATACTTCGGGAAAGTCTCTAACTGTAGGAATATCTTCTAGTCGCTTTGCTTCTTGCAGTTTTTCTGACTACCTCGGGATACATACTTATTTATCTTTAAGCATGATATGAGATTTAGTCGAGTCTTACTTCGTTCACTATGGACAACCAAAACTTCACCATTAATAGGAATATGAACGACTTTCTCATCACATAAGATTTTAGCATGGTATTTAGATGACCAATCCATCCCTATGACTACGTCAACGCTACCAAGCTTAATTGGCATAAGGTCGATTTCAAAGGATTGACGTAATAAAGTAATGATACATCCTTGAATAATGGTATTAGTGCTAACTTTTTTTTCCATCAGCCATTTCTACATCGTACTTAGTATTCATTGAAACAGTCGGTATACCTAACTTAGCAGTAATTTTAATAGATATGAAACTTCTATCAGCTCCTGAGTCAAATATTACTTTAACCAAATGTTGATTTAGATGAAACATACCCGTAACCGTATTCTGATCTTGATGAGTATCGTTCAGCAAATAAGCTTTTCCTCTGCTATTGCTCTCTTTACGGCACTCATTTTCCAGATGCCCTTTTTCTCCACAGTTATGGCAAACTTCAGTTACCAGAATTTAATTACTCCCAGTAGCTGGTCCTTTACCTCTGTAGAATCTTGTCTGATGTCCTGTTTTTCCACAGTTCTGACACTTGATAGTGCAAAACCCTGTGTGATGTAGAGAACATTTCTGACAAAAGTGATGTCTTCCATTATAACCACTGTTCGTGCATAAACTTTAGAAACATCATTTCTTTTGTTCTGATGCTGACGATTATTGCCTTGATTATAATTACGAAAACTAGTATTCTGGAAATTACGATTAATAGGAAAGTTCATCATATCATTAAACTTCCTCTTGTTATTGATTGCCATTGGTGCAGGATTATACCTTATCACTTGATCCATTAACCTTTGAGTAATGGTGATAACTTCCTCTAAAGTTTGGGGTTTAGAGGCCGTAACATTCCCTTCAATGCTTCTAGGCAATCCTCCAATAAAAGCTTCCATCAACTTTTCAGTATTAGGCACCATGTTAGGACATAGTGATGCTAATTCCTGAAATCTTCGGATATAAGCTTTAGGATTATTCTCCTTCACTGCTAAATTATAGAATTCCTCCTCCATTTTCCTAATCTCATTGCGAGGACAATACTTTTTAGTTAGCAGATTTTTGAGTTCATTCCATGGAATACGATAAGCTTGTTATATTCCAATGGGTTGTATATAAGCAATCCACCAAGACAAAGCTTCTTCTACTAACGTACCTGTAGCAAACTTCACTTTACAATCTTCAGAACTGTCATTGCGAACAAATACTGATTTAGTTCTCTCAAACCAGCGGATAAGTCCAACACCTCCTTCAGATCCTTTATAGTTAAAAGGCTGACAGTTGATGAAATCCTTGTAAGTACATCTTCTTTCAACATGAGCTTCTCTTCTAACAGCATTTCGATTACTTGCTCCGGCTACATTGGTGGCTTGTGCTTGCAAAGCTGCAGTCACACTCTCAGCAACCAATTGCCTTATTTCTTCTGGTGTCATCTTTATTGTCGCAGATGTTGATGCTCTTGTAGGAGCCATCCTACCACATAATAACACTTGATATTAAATTTTCATACGTGGAGTATGGAATAAATTTAATATATCGTTGTCGAGTTCTCATTCTTTTGGGAATTTCATATATGAGGATTCATAATATGAATGATGAATTTCTTAACAAATTCATATATGAGAATTCATAATACGAATTATGACAAAACTAAGACAAAATGACAAGAGTTTTAAGAACAAAACCACACTTATTTATTTATTAACAACTTATCGTTCATATTTACACGATAAGCATCACTGTTACATAAAGGAAACTGTACATTTTTACAAACTGAGACTAGATTTCTAAGCTTAATTTCTCATTTTAATCTCCTCAATTATGTCCAAAATATATCCAGAGTCAGATTGTTGAGTAGTTTTGAGATCTTTAATGAGTGTCTCTAAATTAAGCCCAGTTCTCATGAGTCCTTCTCTCAGTTCAGCGTTCTCCTTATCAAGTCTTGCCATCGCTACTTCGAAATGATGCATTCTTCTACTCAATTTAATATTATGGCGTCGGGTAACGTCCATTTTATATTCCAACTGCGTAAAATGCTCTTCCACTTCTTTACTTCCCCTTATTAAATTTCTAACATTACTTTCTACTCTCCTGAAAGCTTCTAAGGAAATTTCATCGAGGTGACTTGCAATTGCAGATAATTGATAGTCGTGCTTTTCCACAATCCATGCTCTAGAGACCTCTTTAGTTTCATAAGGCTAGCTCTTCGCGACTTCGATTGGGAGATGAATAAAGATCCTCAGGTAAGAGAAAATGAGACGTAGGTGAAGGTGTACTATTCATCACTTCAGTTTGATGTGAGAAATATTCTTGTACTTCAGAGGTATCATAAAAAGACAAATTCGAAACATGCACATCTGTGGAAGATGGGGTGAATATCAGAATTTCCCTTTCATCATCGTCGGAGATGAGAACATAGGTGGAAGTAGACATCCTTGTAGTTTTTATAACATAATAACATAAGATATGCTTCTAAAGGGATAAAAATCGTACGCAGGCGCTGTTGATAGCTGATAGTTTTGAATTTTTAAAATCCCAGTTATAGTTTAGGAAAACCTTATTCTCTATAACTGCAAGCTCTGATGCCAATCTGTAACACCCCCATTTTTACTTTTACGCAACAAAACATTGATTTGGGGTATTACTTCATAGTACCATAGTCACAATAATAGAAAATGCCAAAAAGACATTTTTATAAAACAGATGTTATCATTCATTTATTTAAATCCAAGTTTAATAAACAAATGTACATACGCTGTACAAACACAGGTTTCCCAAAGATCTAGTTTTATTGATAGAATGATAACTTATTCAAGACACCACCCTTCGCAGCACGCAAGTCTTCATTCACCTGAGATATATGCTTAAATTCAACATAAAGGTTGAGGGAATTTATAGGTTTTAAACATCATTTGAATACAAGTATGAATCTCAGCCTACAGTGTTATACACCCAGTTTTAAATTCATCGATTCTTATTGCACTAGCTCATGACCCGCGACTAGACATTATCAAAAAAATCCAACAAATTACCCTTAAGCAGGAAGATTGCCAGACTATCCTGAGTTTTAGCAAAATAAAGTATATCTTTTTAGCCTAGGAATGGACCATTAGCTGCTAGCAAGTGCGACTTGCCCAGATAGGAGATGTCAGTCTCCAATAGTACTATTCACGATATTAGCACTCATTAAATGATTAGCGATTCACGATTAAAAAGGGACTTTGGATGTCAACAAGTAAACATAGTGTCAATAATCATATAGGCAGCATACAAAAACACTTGTATTCCAGTTTTGCATATATCCCCTCACATGTTTTTAAATTGTTTGTAAGCTTTTAAAATGTGAGGCTATAAACTCACCTTAGCCTATAGAGTCTTTTGATTATCCAACCACAACCTTCTCACGGAATCTGGAATGACACACAATATGCATATATATCAAGTGTTAGTATATGAGTTCATTCTCTTTAATTAACATTCTTTGATTGAATTAATTTGGAGTAATAGTATCATTGTTCTAGCCATCATACTCAGAATCCATTCTATAAACGTTTGAGGAGCGAGGGCACTTTAAATCGTAAACCCAACCATTCAGTCAGAACGTAATATCGAGATAGAACATCTTTGTACAAAGCTCCATACTAACATGACACAACATATTTTATTACATTTTGAGTTTCATTATTGGCAAAAATAGTCCTTGTTGTTATAGTTTGGTGTAATTACACTTTTTACCCTTTAAGTATATAGTTTCATAAATTGCAATTTAAACCTTCATTAATTAACCTTAGGGTATCACACTTTAGAACATTTATTCTTATATCTTTTAATTTCATAGAATGACACTTTTGGCCCAAAATGATAAATAGTTTCAGAATTGACAGTTTTAGTCCTTGAACTTGTAAAAATCACATAACAAGCTCAAAAATGATCCAAATGATCTAGGATTTGAAAACAAAGTTTATGAAAACATTTATAATCATAATAAAAACATTTATTTAGAATTATAGCTTTTGAAATGGGTTTTTGCTCATTATTTTTTGTAAATTACAAAACTAGGGTTTTAGACATCTTTAACTTATAATTTTCATTTAAAATGATGAAATGACTTAGTTTATTTTGAATTATCTTTATAACATAATTTTGGCATTATAAAAAGTCTAATTAAACTTTATTACAAGATCAAAGCCTGGGTTAACATAGATTTACCTAGGTAGCTCCAAAATGGCTCCTTATGGCTTCTTATGAATATAACTTGCTATCAAAGCTTCAAGAGCTTCAATGGCTAGCTTCTAGACCTGGTTTTTGGTCTTGTGGGATGTCCTAAGACGTATATAGAGGTGGAAATGGAGATTGGGTATGAGATAAAAAGGAAACGGGGTGCAAGTTTCAAATGAAGCATTCCGCCCCTATTTATACATGGTTTCACCCTTAGCCTCCAAGTTATGCATTCAAACATATAAGAAGGATAGAGGGGTGACTAATGAAGGCTAGTGAAGATCTACACAAGTTCATAGCTTATAGCTTTGTGCTAATCCTTCCTTGTGGCTAGAAATAAGTCACGGCAACATATAGATAAGAATGGTGATGTGTAGCAAGCAAGGAGGTGATCCACGTACTTTTCACACTCCTAAAATATCTTAGGATTGATAAATATCAGGTTTTCAAACTTGTAATGGAGGGAAATGGTTTGAAAATGTGTTTTGGAGGGAAATTACAAAACTGGATTCAAAATCTAAGGCTTGTAACTTACATTTTGTGTTTTTGGTGATTAAGGGATTAGGAAAGTGATTAGTGAATGATTAGGGGTTAATTAGGGTTTTGACATTCTATTCAAGAGATTTGGGTCCTTGGTTTGAAGTTTAACAAAGGTTTGATGTGAAAATGGGAAGTATCACCAGTTGAAAACATGCATGATTCTTCAAACGCTGACAGAGGAAAATCTGGCGATGATAAGACAAATTTAGGCTTTGATGGCTCAAACGTTGACAACTCTAACTCAGGCGTTGATAGCACTTTTGACCATTTATTCTCTTCCAATAATTTTAAACAAGGTGAACCTTCAAACATAAATAGAGAGGTTCATTCAGATGATGATGGAAGAGCATTTGAAGAAGATATTGGCAATATTGTGATACCCCAAACACAACGTCAATTATTAAATCCTATTTTACGTATATTTTTGAAATTTTTAAGAATTTTTATCGTGGATTTATTTGACGGTTTAAGTTGAAACCAATAAATGAGGTCATAATTTTTACGTTTGACAATTTAAGAAGTACCGATAACGACTATGATACCGACGGATGCCTAAAATTTATCTTTTATTATCGATTGATCGATATTTGAGTTTTTCGAATTTTTTATTTTTATTACGTTATAAGTCGAGTCGGAACCATATGAATATTCGTTTTGTGTGCGTTTGAACCATTTAAAAAGTATTTTGAGGTAGCCGGGACGAAACCCGACTCCCGTAAATTTTCAAAACCAACTACTAGTCATAATCCCGCTCTTTAGCACATGTTTTATTAATAAGGCCAAAAGAAAGCCATATTTACACAAAGGTCCTCCCACCTTTTACAAAAACATTCACCACACACACACACTTCATTTCAACTAATAAAAATTTCCACCCTCCCTCCCTTTCTCTTCCAAAACTCACGGCAACACCACCACCACCTCAATCCACCATCAAAACTTGTTTTCTCAAAAATCTAATCAATGACCCATGTTTCTAACATCAAGTTAAGTAAATCCCACCACAAAAATCAAACATGCAACAACATTTTTTTTAAGATTTAATTTTTGAAATATTTTGATAAAAACTATGGTTTGATCTAATTAATTTAGTGGGTTTGTGTTTGATTATGTTTAGGAACACACTACTAAAATATTGGAGCATGGGAGATGTTTTCCCTTGGTGATTTCAGCCCAAACCCCACGGCTCACATGGGGGTTTTGGTGTTCTTGAAGCTTTGATCTATTTTGTTCATGGTATGGTCCTATATTTATGTTAATAATATTTTAATAATATTTCTTTGTATTGCATGTGTGTTTTTTGATTTGGGTTTTGGATGAGAATGAACATACAAGTGATTTAGGGTGTTGTGATTTAATTAGGATGTTTATTAGATGTTATTAGGGGTATATGAATGATTGAAATAGGTCGAAAAGATGTTTTGATATGATTTTGAACGAGTCATTTTAGGTCAGAAACTTTAGGGCGAATTTTCGTGGGTTTAAGTTTAAGTCCAGGTTGAGAAGATAGGATATTGTTGTAGAGCTTCTTTCTAGCTTTGTTTTGGTATAAGGTAGAGCTTTTGACTCCAAACAAGTCAAAAGTTACGCTAGTTTGAATTTTCGTGTACCGAGAGATGAAAGTCGACATAATCCGAAATTATGTTCGATTTTTGGTCAAATCTCGGAGACTATAAGTTGAGTTTTAAAATTAATTAGAGGCTGTTTTCAGGGTATAAACTTAGCATTTGAGTCTATTTTCATAATCAAGAGTCGAATTTGTAAACGGAATGCTTAAGAAGGTCAAAATGATTTTACAACGCGAAGATACAAAACTGTCCGAAATTTTGAGTTTAGTAATGTGACGAGCAGTGGGTCTTAGAAGTGAGATCATTTTATGAAATTTAATATGGACTTTATACAGACTATAAATGAATTTTATTAATTTTCTCATAATTTTTGGTGATGTCTAAGTATAGGAAAACAGTCCGTACATTTGGTATGTACCGGTAAAATTGTAAAATGAGTAATAGTTTTAATAAAGTATAAAAGTGGTCGTGTCTAGTAAATATCACTTGTTGGGATTTTTGGCGTGAGTTTATATGAACCTTGAGTGTTCTTAATTATGTACACACAGTACTTGAAGGTACTTGAATGTGTTGATTCATTACGTGTTTATTCGTTAGGTGTTGTATTTGATTTCCCGGGGCATCCTCATCGTCGTTGATCGACTTCGTTTACGCCGTAGTTACTAATACTACCACTACTACCTAAGGTGAGTCTATAGCCTCGCTCTTTACTTATTTCAAACGTTTTTACCCGCGAGGGGGATGCATGCTATTTAAATAAAAAGAACATAAGTCATGAATGATTGTTGCACCCGAATGTTGCCTTGAATTGGGTTGAGTACCTAGTTGCAAAAGTCCCTAAATTCGTGAACTATTAACTATTGTCTTGCCCTTGTATGGGTTGGAGATATCCGCTTATACAATTGATAGTACTATGGGGTTGACGACCCTATCCGAGACGAGAGCTAGTACGTTGAGTACCCTCTGCGGACGGATAACTTGTGATAAGAAATAAGGTATAATTACAACTAATGCCTTTAGAAGGGGCACTGGTTTCATCTTAATCATGCCGATAAATGTACGCGGGTGATTGAGTTAACGGATTAGTGTCACGAGCTTAAACATAATTATTAGCTATTGCTAAAGATAATATCCTTGAATAATAGATTGTGAGTACGACAATGCTATTGAATGGACATGATTGGTTTTAATACTTATGTTCAACCTATGATTTGATAAACCTATAGATTCGCTCAACATTTGTGTTGACGGTTTTAAGCATGTGTTTCAGGTAACCAAGATTGATTGCAGCGAAGCATGCGAGGATGGAAGTTGTTGTGGCTTGGCGGTCTACTTTGTTTTTCCTCCCTTTTAGCACTTAAAATTTTTATATTATGTCATGTGAACAAAATGTATCTTTTAGGGTTGAGATTCAGTGGGGACCTAACGCAAACTCTGTTTTGTATTATCTTGGGATTTGGAAAACTGTAGACTTTTATGTTTTTAATGATGTTAAATTTATGTTTAAACGTTTACGTCTCTTTGAGTCGTTTAATATAGCTTATGTGTGATGATAACTACGTAACACCCAAATGTTGTAGTTCCGTTGCGTAGCATTTTTTGGGGGTGTTATAGATTGGTAATCAGAGCCATGAGTTATAGAGAACAAGGTCATTTTGAAAAATCCTAAACTATAACTTTTGGTGTCGTAAGAAATTGTCCAAGCACACAACTATCCTGCATGGCTCCGGTAAGATTTCTTTAGCATTGCTTTGTATTTTAGATGTATCCCTCAAACTTATATGAATTCCCTAGTATTTAGTAAGTAAATACTATGATATATATTGAGATATATTGTTGTGTACGTGAGTACTTATCATCGTAATTTCCAAATTCTCGTAAGATTATCTTATATGTTGCATGTAATTGGCATACGGGCTACATTGCATTACATGGCAACACTGCGTTGTAATCCTACGTGTATGTAGGAATGATTGTATGCATAGGTATGTACATACTATGGTATTTAAAGGAATTGCACGCAAAGCAATGGTCCTCGTGTGATTATCGTACATTTTACAATGCGGTTTTGTTGAGAATTCAGCCTTACCGCTAATTATCAATCTTGATAATTAATTTATGGATCGAATAACCGAGTGTGAACCTCGTTTAATATTCTAGATATGTAAATAATGCTTCGTAACATATGTATAGACTAGATTAATCTCGATTTTCGTTATCGCACCATGATGTGTCATTCTTGGACATCTTCTTGTGAAACGTAATTTACTTACGTATTACTGTATTTCCTTTATCCCTTATGGGTTTGATATATTAGTTTGTGTAACTATAACATAACCGAAGTATAATCAACGATGCGTACATCGTAGCGGCGAATCATGTGTGTATATTATAAAACGTGGTTGAGGCGTGTTGCCATTCAATCGTTGTTTACTATTCTACTTGAATTTAAAGATGTGTTTTAAAATAGACTAGTGTTGTGATCAATCGCGATAACTTGGAATTTGGTTGGTTTGTGTTAATTTTGTGGTGTACGATTTCGAGACTCATCCGAGGCCGATAACAACGCTTAGTTGACATACGTATTCTTGCTTCGTTTATTTCATTTTGTTTTTGTTGTTTCATTATTTTGAATTCGATATTATACATTACGAGGTCCGGCATTTGTTCGAGTTAAATATGCATTAAATTTTGTTGATTGAATGATTTAAACATAAAGTGTTCTACATATTAAATAAATGGTGAATGAAACTTTTGAATAAAAATCGACCTATGATGTGTCTTGTAACCAGTAAAATATGTGTAGAGAATAAATGAATAAAGTGAAATTATTTTTCTTTTAACCTTGGTTGGTAGATCATAATAAGTAATTTATATTACTCGTAAAATCCTTGTTTCCATATATTAATAATTTGATACTAGAAGCTTGTGATGGATTTGTCAAGAATTTATTTAATATAATTTGAAAAAGGAGTTTGTAATAAAATTTACGATATGACTGTTGGGTATATGTAACTTTGGATTTAGTATGAATTAATTTTCGGGTCAATGTAGCAAACTTTTGGCGTATCTTGTAATATAAAACATGAGTAGAAGAATTGGTCATGTATTTTGGAGCTAAAAACTTTGTAAAATTTGTTTTATTTTAAACATAAGGTTATGTTACGTATGCATTGGTATAAACTAGAACACGTTACTTGTTGTAGCGAATAAACTGGGATAAAAATCAGAATATACACTATAAGTGAGAAATTCTAACGTTTGAAATAAATTTTTAAATATTGATGGAACGTCATTTGAAATTATTTGTTTGTTTAATTGTCGTTATAGAGAATCACTATGCATAATTTGATGATGCTTGTTTAAAATCGTTTGAAAAATCTTTCGTTTTATTCCGCTGCGAGATGTGTTAATGTTAAAAATCGTTTGATAATGGGCTAAGGATTAAAAGTTGAATTTTCTACATTTTAGAATTATTGAAATAAGCATCTTAATTATTTATTATTTTATTATTATCATCGAGATTCAAGTGTCGACTAAAATCAGTAAATTATCTGAGATAAAACTACGTGAAACCTCTTTATCATTTGAGTCGAATTGCGCGAATATGATTTAACAAAACAGTTTTAAGGAAGACTTATGTATAATAAAAAGTCAAAAGTTGATTTTAAGAGTTAATTGGACTAGTTTGAGTCATGATGGATATTTGTATATACGTAATGAGACAAGTCGTAATAATAATAATGAGAAACTTTGAAAATTCTTACTATGTACGTTTATGGTACTTAAGATATGAACATTAATGATATTTTATCACAAGTATGGAGATTTTCAAACCTAATGATTTTTTGATTATGATAACCGAGTAACCACATCTACTAATGTTAATAATTTCCGAGAGATTGAAATTTTTCCAGAAATGAAAACTTTGTAAAGATTGAAAAATGAAAGGTATAAATTCTTTAATGGTGTAACAAAAATTAAAACTGTGTAAATGCTCGCTTTTACAAGGTACATGGTAACATTAATTAGAAAATGAAAATGGATTACCCAACAAACGCATACTTGTATTATTTTCTTAAGACGTAATATTTGGAGTCATGATGGTTCGATCGTACGACATCCCTTCTTTGATTTTGGGGGTGTGTATCTAAACTTGGATAGTCATGTGATTTTTCGTTTTAATATTGTCAATGGCATGAGACCATTATTTATTTTGAATTGCTACTTCACGATTACATGATAATAAGGGTATGTCACTCGGTGTATTTTTGTCATGTTCATGGACGCCGTAACTTTTCTCCTTTTGGTTAATGGAACCTAAAATTTTTATATTTACTTGAATGATGCTATAAATCTTCATTAAAGTGGTTATTTATTTATAATTGAACAAAAGCGAGGAGGCGAAGCCGCTTTATCAAATTGTAGAGGTGAAAGAACTCGATCTTCCTGGTGAAACTGTTTATATTCGACCAGGTGATTCTTCTCCTCTCCCCATATACCCTTGGTGGAATGTGTGTGCAACTCGAGACGATGGGAATTATGATCGTTGTTTTATTTTTGACGCTTGTGTTGATATTCAATTTTTTTTACTCCAAGTACTCGTAGATCGCTGTTGTTATCCCGAGACTTTTGTCATATATTTGAAGTATTTTCATTTCTAATGTAGTTAATTTTAGTTGGCAATTATATTGCTCGTTTACCTCGTTCGATCTCATTGATTTTAATTTTATTACTTGTTGTGCTTGCAATGATCTTTAATCTTGAACCACATTACCGTTATTTTGTGAATAATCTATTTTTAAAATATGTATGAGTGTGTTAAATGGATCGTTGAACCAAATGCAAATGGTGTTGATTTATTTATTTAATTATTTATTTATTTTTCTCATAAATAGGCAAAGTAAAAGTATGTTTTCAAAGTGGATGAAAAATGTTTGATGTGTTCCTTAAAACGATGGTAGCAATATTTTCCCATTTCAAATTTCATTTCAAGTGATTTTATTATTTTGAAGATTTGGTCGAAAACTTTCATAGTCATATTTGGTGTGTACTAATAATGTTTGTGTCGTCACTCGATCCTCAATTATGCACAGCTTAGCTAACTATGCATAATTCGAGAAGAGTCCTGTTTTGTTGGTTGTCGTTGCTTGGTCCTTAAGTATGCATGATCTAGCAATTATGCATAGTTTAGGAAGGGCAATGTAGTTTCAAATCAATTGGTCATTTTTAAAACTGGTAGTGTTTTTTATAAATGTTTGGATGGGAACGCTTTTAAAAATGGTGGATCCTTATACAAGTAATCGTATTCTCTTTTATTCCTAAAGAAAATTTTGAATTTTCTTGTATTCCTTGAAATCTTTTCTTTTGTTTTGCGTTGACTTAGTAAGTCACCTTGACCGAGTAATTTTGGAAAATGTTCTATGTGTTGAATGTAACATGCGAATTTCATTGGAATCACGAGGGTGTTGATGAAATACCAAAGGGGCTCATGCCGACACTGAGAAGAAATTTTAACAAAAATAGAAGACTGCCGAAGTAGAGGAAAGCCGAGTTCGGGTAACTCTGAGGGAAATAAAGAAGACTTTCCTACATCAAATGTATCGTACTTTATTTATTTATTTTCTTGTCCTTTTGATGTGTCAAGCGACACGCGATAAAATGTTGAAGTTTACTAACTGTGCATCGGTAATTAGAAGACAATTCCATTGCCGTCTTTGTTTATTTAAGTGAGGAATCCTCTTTGCTTATCTCAACCATCCTTGATTATCGATGGTTAAACGACGGATAAATATAGTTGATGTTTTTATGGTGAACCCTTGTCTTTTATGTGGTTATGTTGTATGTGATCTAGTCGAGTGATCGAAAGTTGTGAGAACTTGAGACGACATTGTCCAATGACGGCCGATCATGGAGAACACGTGCCATGTAATATATTTTTCACTATGAACGATGATGCTTATTGAGATTTTGACCACGTTTGAGACGGAAGAGAGATGGTGTTCTTGTACTATTTTCTTTTGGGTATGGAACAGTGTGTGAGCACCCTGCGATGACATATGTATATATTTTTTTTCTTTCTTTCTTCCTTTTTGGAGATGCATCCTTAGCTAGCAAGCTTGTGAACCTTCTTTAACTTTCAATTTTCTTTTGACTGGACTCATCTGAGAATCGTGTCAATTATTCTTATTTTATCATGGCTCGGCTGATTAGCAAGCATGAGTTAACTTGATTGAACTGATTGACTTGCCATTGTTTGGCTATGTTGCAAACATGTCGTAATGTGGTTGTATGTGTTTTATTATGGCTTTTGTGTTTGATTGGATTGTGATGTTTTCGAGAGAGTTATGTATACGTCGGATGATTTCGTATCGATGAATTTGTTTTTAACGGAATAGGTTTGTATGTACGTAATATTGCAATAAGGTGATTTTGTACGACTAGTATTGATTACTTCATATTGTATATTCTGAACGTTTTAGATTGGATTATGTGCGGCCCGTGCGATTTTTCTTAGTGATTAATTGTTTTTATGAGAATGATGGACCAAGTGAAAGGACGATTCGAAAGTTGGAAAACATGCTCCGAGCGTGTGTGATTGATTTTGATAGTTGTTGAGATCAACACTTGTCGTTGGTAGTACCTTGTACAACGACATTTACCATGGTAGCATTGAAGCTGCAGCCTTTGAGGAATTGTGATGATGAAAATATAGATCGCCAGTTGGATAGAATGAAGTAGGAAAAAGTCAGTTGAATGGACTTGAAATGATTCGAGAGGCTACGAAAGAGATGGTGTAGATTAAGAATCACTTGCTAACCACGAGAAGCTGTGAGGAGGGATGTGTTGATAACCGTAGAAATTGGGAAATTTAAGTGGAGACCATGGATCGAGATGTTAAGAGATTGAAGCAAGGTATAATACTCATCGTGAAGGTGTGATGGAATCCGAGACGTGAACCGAAGTCCACATCGGAATGTGAAGACCTCTTTAGGAAGAAGTACCCTCATCTTTCTAGTAGTACGAAATGCGTGTATAAGAACCGGAAAGCGCCGGGACGTCGCTCCCTTAAGGAGGGGAGGATGTGATACCCCAAACACAACGTCAATTATTTAATCCTATTTTACGTATATTTTTGAAATTTTTAAGAATTTTTATCGTGGATTTATTTGACGGTTTAAGTTGAAACCAATAAATGAGGTCATAATTTTTACGTTTGACGATTTAAGAAGTACCGATAACGACAAAGATACCGACGGATGCCCAAAATTTATCTTTTATTATCGATTGATCGATATTTGAGTTTTTCGAAGTTTTTATTTTTATTACGTTATAAGTCGAGTCGGAACCATATGAATATTCGTTTTGTGTGCGTTTGAACAATTTAAAAAGTATTTTGAGGTAGCCGGGACGAAACCCGACTCCCGTAAATTTTCAAAACCAACTACTAGTCATAATCCCGCTCTTTAGCACATGTTTTATTAATACGGCCAAAAGAAAGCCATATTTGCACAAAGGTCCTCCCACCTTTTACAAAAACATTCACCACACACACACACTTCATTTCAACTAATAAAAATTTCCACCCTCCCTCCCTTTCTCTTCCAAAACTCACGGCAACATGACCACCACCTCAATCCACCATCAAAAATTGTTTTCTCAAAAATCTAATCAATGACCCATGTTTCTAACATCAAGTTAAGTAAATCCCACCACAAAAATCAAACATACAACAACATTTTTTTTAAGATTTAATTTTTGAAATATTTTGATAAAAACTATGGTTTGATCTAATTAATTTCGTGGGTTTGTGTTTGATTGTGTTTAGGAACACACTACTAAAATATTGGAGCATGGGAGATGTTTTCCCTTGGTGATTTCAGCCCCAAACCCCACGGCTCACATGGGGTTTTGGTGTTGTTGAAGCTTTGATCTATTTTGTTCATAGTATGGTCCTATATTTATGTTAATAATATTTTAATAATATTTCTTTGTATTGCATGTGTGTTTTTTGATTTGGGTTTTGGATGAGAATGAACATACAAGTGATTTAGGGTATTGTGATTTAATTAGGATGTTTATTAGATGTTATTAGGGGTATATGAATGATTGAAATAGGTCGAAAAGATGTTTTGATATGATTTTGAACGAGTCATTTTAGGTCAGAAACTTTAGGGCTAATTTTTGTGGGTTTAAGTTTAAGTCCTGGTTGAGAAGATAGGATATTGTTGTAGAGCTTCTTTCTAGCTTCGTTTTGGTATAAGGTAGAGATTTTGACTCCAAACGAGTCAAAAGTTACGCTAGTTTGAATTTTCGTGTACCGGGAGATGAAAGTCGACGTAATCCGAAATTATGTTCGATTTTTGGTCAAATCTCGGAGACTATAAGTTGAGTTTTAAAATTAATTAGAGGCTGTTTTCAGGGTATAAACTTAGAATTTTGAGTCTATATTCATAATCAAGAGTCGAATTTGTAAACGGGAATGCTTAAGAAGGTCAAAATGGTTTTACAACGCGAAGGTACAAAACTGTCCGGAATTTTGAGTTTAGTAATGTGATGAGCAGTGGGTCTTAGAAGTGAGATCATTTTATGAAATTTAATATGGACTTTATACATACTATAAATGAATTTTACAAATTTTCTCATAATTTTTGGTGATGTCTAAGTATAGGAAAACAGTCCGTACATTTGGTATGTACCGGTAAAATTGTAAAATGAGTAATAGTTTTAATAAAGTATAAAAGTGGTCGTGTCTAGTAAATATCACTTGTTGGAATTTTTGGCGTGAGTTTATATGAACCTTGAGTGTTCTTAATTATGTACATACAGTACTTGAAGGTACTTGAATGTGTTGATTCATTACGTGTTTATTCGTTAGGTGTTGTATTTGATTTCTCGGGGCATCCTCATCGTCGGTGATCGACTTCGTTTACGCCGTAGTTACTAATACTACCACTACTACCTAAGGTGAGTCTATAGCCTCGCTCTTTACTTATTTCAAACGTTTTTATCCGCGAGGGGGATGCATGCTATTTAAATAAAAAGAACATAAGTCATGAATGATTGTTGCACCCGAATGTTGCCTTGAATTGTGTTGAGTACCTAGTTGCAAAAGTCCCTAAATTCGTGAACTATTAACTATTGTCTTGCCCTTGTGTGGGTTGGAGATAGCCGCTTATACAATTGATAGTACTATGCGGTTGACGACCCTATCCGAGACGAGAGCTAGTACGTTGAGTACCCTCTGCGGACGGATAACTTGTGATAAGAAATAAGGTATAATTGAAACTAATGCCTTTAGAAGGGGCACTGGTTTCATCTTAATCATGCCGGTAAATGTACGCGGGTGATTGAGTTAACGGATTAGTGTCACGAGCTTAAACACAATTATTAGCTATTGCTAAAGATAATATCCTTGAATAACAGATTGTGATTACGACAATGCTATTGATGGTCATGATTGGTTTTAATACTTATGTTCAACCTATGATTTGATAAACCTATAGATTCGCTCAACCTTTGTGTTGACGGTTTTAAGCAATGGGTTCAGGTAACCAAGATTGATTGCAGCGGAGCATGCGAGGATGGAAGTTGTTGTGGCTTGGCGGTCTACTTTGTTTTTCCTCCCTTTTAGCACATAAAATTTTTATATTATGTCATGTGAACAAAATGTATCTTTTGGGGTTGAGTTCAGTGGGGACCTAACGCAAACTCTGTTTTGTATTATCTTGGGATTTGGAAAACTGTAGACTTGTATGTTTTTAATGATGTTAAATTTATGTTTAAACTTTTACGTCTCTTTGAGTCGTTTAATATAGCTTATGTGTGATGATAACTACGTAACACCCAAATGTTGTAGTTCTGCTGCGCATAACATTTGATGGGGGTGTTATAAATATGGATAGTGAAATTGATGATAACACAACCATTGAAGGAGGAGTACTTACATCTACCATGAAGAATCATCCTTCTTCTTTGATCATAGGTGATGTGATGACACCTGTGCAAACTAGAAGGTCTCATTAGAATCATGGAGGGTTTATTGCCAATATTCACAAGAAGGTTGATACCCCTCTTGTTCAAGCATGTTTGTTTGCCTGTTTTCTGTCACAACAGGAACCCAAGAAGATTTTTAATGCTCTCAAAGAACCAAGTTGGGTGGAAGCAATGCAAGATGAGCTTCACCAATTTGCTATTCAGGATGTTTGGGAGTTAGTTGATTGTCCCAGACATGTCAGACCTATTGGGACAAGATGGGTTCTTAGGGCCAAAAAGGATGAGAGAGGCATTGTTGTCAAAAACAAGGCACTCTTAGTGGCACAAGGATATACACAAGAGGAAGGGATAGACTATGAGGAGGTCTTTGCACTTGTTGCAAGGATTGAGGCTATAAGGATTTTTCTAGCCTATGCTTCCTACATGGGATTTACAGTCTATCAAATGGATGTGAAGAGTGCTTTTCTTTATGGTACAATTGCAGAGGAGGTTTATGTCATGCAGCCTCCTGGTTTTGAAGATTTAGAACATCCAGACAAGGTGTATAGAGTGAAGAAAGCTATGTATGGACTTCACCAAGCCCCAAGAGCATGGTATGGCACATTGTCCACCTATCTGGTGGAAAATGGATTCAAAAGGGGCACCATAGACCAAACCTTATTTACAAAGAAGACTGGTAAGGATTTCTTACTTGTACAGGTCTATGTGGATGATATCATCTTTGGCTCTTCTAGTCCAAAGATGAGTGAAGACTTTTCCAAACTCATGACAGACAAGTTCAAGATGAGTGCAATGGGGGAGATGAACTTCTTTCTTGGGTTACAAGTACAGCAGAAAGAAGATGGTATCTTCATCTCTCAAGACAAATATGTGGCAGAAATCTTGAAGAAGTTTGGCTTTTCTCCATATGAGAAACGGGCTAGCACACTCATGGATAGGGAACACCCTTGGGGAAAAGTTGGAGATGGAAAAGAGGTGGATGTCATGCATTATAGGTCAATGATTGGTTCATTGATGTATCTCACAGCTTCAAAACCTGACATTATGTTTGCTGTGTGTGCATGTGTACGCCATCAAGTGACTCCCAAAGAGTGTCATCTCCATGCTGTCAAGAGAATTTTTAGGTATCTTAGGTGTTATCCAGACTTGGGATTATGGTATCCAAAAGATTCTCCATTGGAGCTTATTGCATATTCAGACAATGATTATGTTGGTGACAAGTTTGATAGAAAATCCACAACTGGTGGATGCCAATTTCTTGGGAGTAGGTTGATATCTTGGCAATGCAAGAAACAAACAGTGGTGGCCATTTCTACAACTGAAGTAAAGTATGTTCCTGCAGCTGCTTGTTGTGGACAAGTCTTATGGATTCAGAACCAGATTTTGGATTATGGGTATAATTTCATGCATACCAAGATTTTTGTAGACAGTAACAGTACTTTATGCATTATTAAAAATCTTGTACATCACTCTAAAACAAAACACATAGAAATTAGACATCATTTTATAAGTGATTGTTTTAAAAAAGGTTTAATACAACCAGATAGGGTTGACACAGAGGAAAATGTGGCTGATTTATTAACTAAACCTTTTGATACTGGAAGATTTCAATACTTGGTAACATGTATTGGAATGATCAATCTCACTTAATATGTGTTTTGGGAACTTATTGTAAAAGTATGTACAGGATATGCATTTGTTATTGGTCTTTATACAAAATAAGATTTTCCAGTTTACTTGTCTAACATTGACAAAGGTTATTTTAACGCTGACAAGTGTTAAATTGGCGTTGTCAGCAACATGTTAGTTTTGTGGTTTTTGATCTAATTATGCAGGCGTTGTTAGCATTGTACATTTGGATACATAGTTGCTTATGGATTCTTGGAGCATTATTGGAGCATATTTTAGTTTATGGATGATGGTTGGAATATTTATATTCCTATCCTGACATAAATTTTTATTACATGCATATTATTTGGCAACTTATGTATTATAGTTTAAGGGGAGGCTTAGGAACCCTTTAGGAATTTTTGGGTATTCGTATAATACTCTTATCACAATTCTAGATTGTGTCCACTGGTGAGTATGAATTAGTTTACTCACTCATGAGGCACTGTAGCATGCAAAGTTTATATACTATGCACGCTGCCAAGACTTTTTTGCCTAGAATTAGATGTGGTCTGTTAGGAGACTTGGGTATGAATTTTATTGGGCTTATTTGGGAAGTTACAAAGGATTTTATAAGATAACTTCACTGTTAAGAACTTTGGTTAGCAAGGGACACTTGAGGACTGTTATGTCTATCTTGCTTAAGCAAGTGTGCATGATTGGACAGTGCTTGCCACCCTATAGTAATTTTCAGTTTATAGGTTATCTTCAATAGGATAAATCACTTTGTTAAGGTCCTTTTTTCATTTTTATTATTTTTATTTTTTGGACGTTGACAGATTTATTTCCAAACGTTGTTAGGACCAATTTAGACGTTGACATGGCTTTTTCCAACGTTGACAAGAATATAGCCGTTGGGTGTTGATAGGTTATTTTTGACCGTTGACACTCATTGGGTCCTACCCAGTTGTTATTTTTGAAGAAAAATAGGGCCGTAATTTAGGGAGTTGGTAACTTTTTAATTAATGCACAAGATAAGTTGTTTTCTTTTCAAGATTTTCATCATTATATTTTGAAAAATAACTACCTAATTTTTGACCAATCACATGTGCCTACCTCTCCTATATATTTGGCTCTTTCTTTTTAAACAGGGTAATTGCATATTCTTGTCTAACAAATTTTTCTCCTATATTCATCTTTCATAACCTTTCACACAGCTTTCTACATCAATGGCGCCTAAGTTTAAACCGAGTGACTTGGTATTGGGATTCAGAAGTCAGCAAAACATGGTTGCTTATTTAGAGGCTGATGATGCTCTGTGTCCTCAATATACTCAGATGGTGGCGTATTTGTATGCATCTCCACTACGGTATGCACTTTCTCATGCTCCTCTTATCCCTGTCACTCATATTAAACAGTTTTAGAACACTGTTAGTTCCTCAACGCTTAATAAGGTGACTACATTAACTATTATTGTCCATGGGCATCCATGGGTGGTTACTGAAGCCTTGGTTCGGCAGGCTTTGCATCTTAATGATGCAGATGGTATAACCACTCTACCCATTGGTGAGATAGACCAGGGACTTCAAGCTTTGGGTTATCCTTTCCCTAAAGATGGTACTTTAAACAAATATAATAAATAGGAATTTCCCCCAGCTTGGAAGTACTTAATACATGTCATCCTTTAATGTTTAAGTCCCAAATGTACTGCACATAATGAAATTAACAGATCAATTGGTAGTGCCATTGTGTGTATTGCTACAGGGAAACAATATAATTTTTCTAAAATGATTTTTGATGGCATGTGTAAAAACAAGGGTAGCAAGATGACTCTGGCTTACCCAAGATTTTTACAAATGATTTTTGATGAACAAAGGTATTGCACCAGGGATCATGATGATTTTTATGCGATCCCTGTGCAAAAGAAAGCAATTTTTAGTAAGATGAATTCACCCCCTCACAGAGACTTACACGTTACCCAAGCCATGCTTGCTGTTATTGCAGCAGCACAACCTCAACCTAACCCACAACCACAACTTGACCCATTACCTAAACCATCACCTTCACCTCAACATATGGAACTTGACCAAGATTCCTTCAACGCTGACACGTTAAATGTTGGCGTTGACACTTCAAATCCAAACATTGACACCTTTCTACAACAGACCCAAACACCCCTTAACCTCCAAACTGAAACCCAATCCACATCATCTTCTACACCCCTAGACTTTAGGATGGAAAAACGCCAAATGACCATTGGAGTGTTCTCCTTTGGTGGTCCTAGCCATGTTGCAAAGAGAACCAACACCCCAAGTGTGGTTGGTGATATGGGTGGGGCTAGGACTATTGGTACTAGCTTAGATGCAGGCCAAGCCAGTCCTAACATCATTAAGACCCCATCCATGCCCAATGACTCTATTTTGGGAGGTTAAATACCCATTCTAGAGGAGGGCAGATTGTAACCGTATACAATGTTGGAATTGACGGCTGTCTGCATTAGCTTACAAAAGCAAAATGCAGACCTTGTATATACTGTCTCTACCCAAGGCCTTGAACTCAAGCAATTGAGGGAGAGAAATGTTGTTTTGGAAGCTGTTGAGGCTAGGAGAAGGCAGACAAGGATCCTTTCTTCAGGGGAGGATTCTTACAAAGGGGAGGAAGCTGCTACTGAGCCAGTTAATTTAAGTGATAAAGGCTCAAATGAAGGAGAATCTTTGGGTATAGCTAAAGCCCTAACAGATATGAAGAAGCAACCAGGTTTTGATGTTTCATTGGTTACTCCTACAAATTTGAATTTATCTTTTACTAAGATGATGGAGCAGTTCACAAGAAGCGCTGACAAGAGTAAGGTGAGTGTTGACAGGCAGATTTTTGACGCTGATAGGCCAAGCGCTGATAGGAGTAAGTTAGGCGTTGACACACAGGTTTTGGACGTTGATAGACCGGTATGGTTGATGTATTCCAGTCATCAGCTATCATCAAGGAAGTGTCTTCACATGTACCATCATCATCTTTACCCATCATTGATACATTAGATAGGGGTAAAGGAATAATGGTAGAAACAGAGGTTCCCAAGGATGCAGCTCAAGTAAAATTTGATTCCATGTTGGCTGCACAACTTATGGAACAAGAAAAGAAGAAGGTTGTTGAGTCACCATTTGTGGTTACTTCTGAGGAACAAGAAGGAAGTAATGATGAGAGCACAGATTCAAGCGTCATGATTATTGAAGAACCAGAAAGACTTGAATATGGTGATGTATTGGCAAGGGAAAAACTTGCAGAGTTGAAGATGAAGGTGGATTATGATATGCCAGAAGTTGCCCAGACGTACTTTGTAGGGGAGAATAAGATCATGGAGAATCCAGATATGTCTTTATCAGATCAGATTTGGGGATTGGAGATTCTTCTAAGGATTCAAAGAGATTGTTAGGTAATCCAAAAGTATAAAGCCAACAAAGTTTTCTCATAATCTAAGAGGGATAGAAGGGAGCTTTATTATATGTTACTTAGATGTCATCAAGGGGGTTAGACTTTTTAGAAGTTGAAGGGATTGTCTTTTGATGAATTGGAGTATAAAGCTTATCCTATTTGGGCAAGAGTGCAAGAGATGAACACTGTCAGACTTCTTTCAGATGAAAGAAAGGAAGAGCTTGCAGAAGAGATGCAGATTCAACAGGCCTTAATTGCGCCAAGAGCTAAGAAGAAGGGAGTTCCACTTGAGTTCCCAGAAAATATGGATAGATTGAATCCTAGTGAAGATATTATTAGAAGGAACATTAAGCTATCATCCTTGGAAGTTTCACATATGGTGAAAGTATTACCTCATGATTCCAGAAACCCTATAGTTAGCTATGAAGAAGATGCAAGTGGGTTCTGGATGATTGGCAGATATGGGAAAGAGGTACATACTTTTACTACTCTTATGTCTTTGTTTGCAAGCTTGGATAGGGAAGACTTGGCAGACCTTTGGAGGTTACTGCAGGCCAAGTATGAGACTTAAGCACCTACTTCAATTAATGGAATAAAGATTTGGTCAACATTCAGAAGGATGTGTGCACCAGATGAAGAAGATCCTGTTTGGAAGGATCTTGATGAGGATATCAGTGGACTTCAATGGCGTCTATATTCAGCAGCTAGTGTGTATCATTTGAGTTCTACAAAGTTTTCTGAATATCTTCTTGTGGATGCTGAGTATCCTATGTCCAAAGAAGTTTTGAAGAAAATGATGACAACACAGCTGGAGATAGACTACTCAAGTGACGTGGCCAAAGATTTGATTAGATATATTTATTTCCAATTTGATAAGATTTGTAATAATCCTCCTAGTTCTTAGTTTGATTCAGAAACTTGATTACTAGAGTAGATATCAAGTTTAGGTGAGGATTGTTGGGAATAAAATGTAGCCAATACACTTGGACGCTGACAAGAGCAATCTAGACGTTGATAAGAATAAATCAAGCGTTGACAGGACAAGTGTTGACACGAAGAAGTCAAGTGTTGATAAGAAGAAGGCAAGCACTGATAGAAGACTTAGTCTACACGTTTTATGTTTCTAGTATGTTTCTAGTAAATATATGTTCGACAATGTATTTTCTATGTTTATATTTACCAATAATAGCTGATACGTAGACTCTTGTACAAGGTTCCTTAATCTATAGAAGGACGCCTTTAGGTTTTAGTTAAATATATGTTTTACACTTTCATTGTACGCAAGTTTGATTTATCAATCAAAGTGAAAGTTTGATTTATCTTGTTTGTGTGTTCTTGTTTGAGTATTAATTCCGCATAATACTTGAATTGTTTCATATACGACAAAGTTTCTCTACGTGTTTAACTTGATTTAATCTCGTTTACACAAGCTAAATCGATCTAAGTTTGGGATCAACAATGACCACTCTAAGTCACGACCTAGGAGTAAAACACCAACACCTAGAAACAATAATAATTCTTGGTCTAGATCAAAGACTCCTAAGAAAAACAACGGATATCAAAATGCTCATATGAATTGGAATAATTTTCGATAATGTTTTTCTCCGTGGGGCATATGTCCTCCATTCATGCATCCTAATCAAATGCAAGGGATGTTTGGAACTAATAATTTTGGACCCATGAGATATTAGGGACCAAATGTTTGGTCTTGTGTGTTGTTACCTAGATATGCTTGGGAATCGATTCGGAGCCCGATGAGTGGATTAAGGACAGTGGTTGTTCTAAACACATGACGAGTCATCGAAATTTGTTCTCATCTTACAAAGCATATAATGTAGGTAACGTCACTTTCCCTAGTAAGCTACGTGGTAACATCATTGGCAAAGGTATGGTTTCTCTTGACTCCATGACCATCGAAAATGTTGAGCACGTAGATAACTTAGGGTTTAACTTACTAAGTATAGGTCAAATTTGTGACAATAAGTGTAAGGTCATCTTTTTGGAACATGATAGCGAAATCATAAAAGATGGAATGATAATTGGGAAAGGTGTTAGAAAGCATGGGTTTTATGTCATGGAGGTCAATAGGAAGTCAAATGACAACTTATGTCTAGCGACTTTAGATGATAGTTCTACTCTTTGGCATATGAGATTAGGTACGTAAATATGCGTTTAATTCAATCTTTAGCCTCTAAGGAGTTGGTAAGACATCTCCCCAAGATTGAGTTTGATAGCCACCTTTGTGATGCTTGCAAAGTTGAGAAGCAAGTTCACTCAAGTCACAAGGCGAAGAATTTGGTATCGACCTCTCGGTGCCTAGAGCTCCTACATATGGATTTCTTTGGACCTTCCGCCATACAGAGTTATTGAGGTAACCTTTTGTGATATCCGCGAATGTGCCATATGATGCTAAGCTATTGTCTCAAGAGTTGTTCAGTATGAGCATCTCTCTTAAGTTGTGGCTCACTTGTGGATGTGATATCCCGAGCCCAAGGTCATTTATTTAATCCTATTTTATGAATATTTTTGAAATTTTTAAGAAATTTCGTTTGCTATATATTTGACGGTTTAAGTTGAAACGAATGTTTACGGTCGTAATTTAACGTTTGACGATTTAAGAAGAACCGATAACGACTACGATACCGACGGATGCCCAAAACTTACATTTTATTATCGATTGATTGATATTTGAGTTTTTCGAGATTTTTATTTTATTACGTGTTAAGTCGAGTCGGAACCGTATGTATATTCGTTTTGTGTGCGTTTGAACCATTTAAAAGTATTTTGAGGTAGCCGGGACTAAACCCGACTCCCATGAATTTTCAAAACCGACTACTCGTCACAATCCCGCTCCTTAAGAATGGATTTGCCACAAAGGACAAAATAATGACAAAATTGCATCAAGGTCCCTCCAAATTTCACAAAAAGGGGTTAGATGAAAAAACACTAAAACGCACACACAAACACACACTCAAAAATCAAAACCTCCTCCCCCTCTCTCTTTGAAACCCACGGCCAAACACAAGATCACCACCATCACCATTTTTTTTTGTTCTTGCTAAAATCTAATCAAAGACCACCTCCTATTTCTTCATTGTAAGTCTTTTAATCCATTAAAACCAAACATGCAATGACTTGATTTTTCCAATAAATTAATCTTATGAACAAATGGGGTTTGATTAATTTTTCTTGAATAAATGTTTGATTAAGGTGTTTATAAACATTGGGAAACAATTAAATTAGCTAGAATGAAAGTTTTATTTGGTGTTTTTGTTCATGAAACCCACGGCCCAAATAGGTGTGTTTGGTTTCATTGATCTTATTTTGTTATGGGTTTATGTTGGTAATCATGTTATGGATGTTTTTGATTGGTTTAATCACATTGCATGTGTGATTTATCAAATGGGTTTTTATGAGAAATGTTCATACAAGTGATTAAGGGTAGTTAGGTTGTATTAGATTGATTGAATGATGTTGGTATAGGTTTAGGAAGTGATGAGAAGTGTTGAAATGATGATTGTTAAGGTTTTGAAAGGGGTGTTTTTAGGACAGCAGGTCTAGAGGGTCTTTTCGTGGTTTTATACTTTTGTACAGGTCCTAAAATTAGGATGTAGTTGTAGGGTTCGTCTCAAGCTTTCTTTCGGTATAAAGAAGAGCTTCTAAGTCCAAACGAGTAAAAAGTTATGCTATTTTGAAAGTTCGTGAACCGGGAGATGAGAATCAACATAATCCGAAATTATGTTTGGTTTTGGGTCAAATCCCGGGGACCATAGGTAGAGTTTTATAAATGATTGAAAGTTTTTCATTGGTTTGAAACCTGCATTTTAGAGTCTATTTTTATACTTAATGGTCAAATTAGCTAATTGTGTCTTTTAAATGAGTCAAACAAGTCTTACGTTGTACAAGTGCAAAATTAGTCCGAAAAGGGTACGTCTAGAGATGTAATGAGTAATGGGTCATAAAAGTGGAAACTTTTTATGGGATTTAAAATGGGTTTTCTACAGGTCATAAGGGATTTTTATAAATTTTCTTGTAATTTATATAAATGCTTAAGTCATAGAAAATAGCCCGTACTTTTGGTAAGTAGCGGCAAAGTTATAAAATTTGAAATATTTCTAATTACATAGATAGATAGTACGAGTCTAGTAATAATCACTTGTATGGAATTTTGGCGTGAGTTTATACAAACTTTGAGTGACTTTAAATATATACATACAGTACTTGAAAGTACTTGAAGGAGTTTAAACATTAAGTGTTTTTATATGCGTGTGTTTAGTACAATAATGTACGCGGAGTATTGATTTGGTTTTCATACCTTGATTTTTAGGTCAAGTGTTAGATTTTCCCGGGCATCCACATTGTCGGTCATATTTCTCGTTACGTCTTCGCTAGAACCACTACTACTACGCCACGTGAGTCTATAGCCTCTCTTTACTTATTTCAAATGTTTTTACCCGCGAGGGGGATACATGCTATTTAAATGAAAATGAACATAAGTCATGAATGATTGTCGGACCCGAATGTTGCCTTGAATTGTGTTGAATACCTAGTTGCAAAAGTCCCTAAATTCGTGAACTATTAACTATTGTCTTGCCCTTGTGTGGGTTGGAGATATCCGCTTATACAATTGATAGTACTATGGGGTTGACGACCCTATCCGAGACGAGAGCTAGTACGTTGAGTACCCTCTGCGGACGGATAACTTGTGATAAGAAATAAGGTATAATTGCAACTAATGCCTTTTGAAGGGGCACTGGTTTCATCTTAATCATGCCGGTAAATGTACGCGGGTGATTGAGTTAACGGATTAGTGTCACGAGCTTAAACACAATTATTAGCTATTGCTAAAGATAGTATCCTTGAATAATAGATTGTGAGTACGACAATGCTATTGAATGGTCATGATTGGTTTTAATACTTATGTTCAACCTATGATTTGATAAACCTATAGATTCGCTCAACCTTTGTGTTGACGGTTTTAAGCATGTGTTTCAGGTAACCAAGATTGATAGCAGCGGAGCATGCGAGGATGGAAGTTGTTGTGGCTTGGCGGTCTACTTTGTTTTTCCTCCCTTTTAGCACTTAAATATTTTATATTATGTCATGTGAACGAAAATGTACTTTTGGGTTGAGATTCAATGGGGACCAAACGCGACTCTATTTTGTATTATCTTTGGGGTTTGGAAAACAGTAGACTTTGATGTTTTAATCAATCTTTAACTTATGTTCAAATTTCTACGTCTCTTTGGGTCGTTCGAAATAACTTATGTGTGATGATAACTGCCTAGCACCCAAATGTTGTAGTTCCGCTGCGCATAGCATTTGTTGGGGGTGTTATAGATTGGTATCCGAGCCATGAGTTATAGAGAACTAGGTCATTTTGAAAAATCCTAAACTATAACTTTTGGTGTCGTAAGAAACTGTCCAAGCACACAACTATCCTGCATGGCTCCGGTAAGATTTCTTTAGCATTGCTTTATATTTTAGATGTATCCCTCAAAATTGATATGAATTTCCTAGTATTTAGTAAGTAAATATGATGATATATATTAAGATATATTGTTGTGTACGTTGAGTACTTATTATCGTAATTTACAAATTCTCGTAAGATTATCTTATATGTTGCATGTATTTGGCATAACGGGCTACATTGCATTACATGGCAACACTGCGTTGTAATCCTAAGTGTATGTAGGAATGATTGTATGTATAAGTATGTATATACTATGGTATTTAAAGGCATTTCACGCGAAGCAATGGTCCTTGCGTGATTATTGTACATTTAAAATGCGGTTTTGTTGAGAATTCGGCCTCACCGCTAATTATCAATCCTGATAATTAATTATTATTCGAATAACCCAGTGTGAACCTCGTTTGATATTCTAGATACGTAAATAATTCTTCGTAACATATTGTATATTGACTAGAGTGATCTCGATTGTCGTTATCGCACCGTGATGTGTCATTTTGGGACATCTTCTTTTTGGAACGTAAATTACTATCGTATTACTGTATTTCCTTTATTCCTTATGGGTTTGATATATTGGTTGGCGTGACAATAACATAGACGAAGTATAATCAACGATGCGTACATCGTGGCGGCGAATCATGTGTGTATATTATGAAACGTGGTTGAGGCGTATCGCCATTTAATCGTTTTTATCATCCTGCTTGAACTTAAATATGCGTTTTAGAAATAGACTAGCGTTATGATCAATCGCGATAACTTGAAATTTGGTTGGTTTGTGTTAATTTTGTGGTCTACGATTTCGAGACTCATCCGAGTCCGATAACAACACTTAGTTGACATACGTATTCTCGCTTCGTTTATTTCATTTTGTTTTGTTGTTTCATTATTTTGAATTCGATATTATACATGACGAGGTCCGGCATTTGTGTGATTTAAATAAGCATTAAAATTTGTTGATCGAATGATTTAAACATAAGGTGTTTTACATATTTAATATTTGGTGAATGAAACTTTTGGATAAAAATGATTTATGATGTGTCTTGTAACCAGAAAAATATGTGTAGAGAATAAATGGAAAAAGTGATTTTTTTTTCTCTTTTAACTTTGGTTGGTAAATCGTAATAAGTAGTTTATATTACTCGTAAAACCCTTGTTTTCATATATTAATAATTTGATACTAGAAGCTTGTGATGGATTTGTTAAGATTTTGTTTAATTTAATTTGAGAAAGGAGTTATAATAAAATTTACGATATGACTATCGAGTATATGTAGCTGTGGGCTTGATATGAGTTAATTTTCGGGTCAATATAGCAAACTTTTGGCATAATTTGTAATATAAAACACGAGTAGAAAAATTGGTCATGTGTTTTGGAGCTAGAGACTTTGAAAAATTGGTTTTATTTTAAACATAAGGTCATGTTATATGCATTGGTATAAACTAGAACTTGTCACTCGTTGTAGTAAATAAACTGGGACACAATCGGAATATACACTTTAAGTGAGAAATTCTAACGCTTGAAACGAATTTTTAAATGTTGATGGAACGTCATTTTATTCTGCTACGAGATGTGTTAATTTTAAAATCATTTGAAAATGGGCTAAGGATTTAAAAGTTAAACTTTCAATATTTTAGAATTATTAAAATAAGCATTTTGATTATTTATTATTATTATTGAGATTCAAGTGTTGGCTAAAATCAGTCATTTATCGGAGATAATACTACGTGAAACCTTTTTAGCATCTGGGTCAAATTGCGCGAATATGATTTAATAAATCAGTTTTAAGGAAGACAAGTGTATAATAAAAAAGTCAAGGTTGATTTTAAGAGTTAATTGGACTAGTTTGAGTCGTGTTGGATATTTGTATATACGTGATAATATAAGTCGTAATAACAATAATGTAAAACTTTGAAAATTCTTACTATGTACGTTTGTGGTACTTAAGATATGGATATTAATGGGATTTTGACACAAGTATTGAGATTTTCAAACCTAATAATTTTATCAATTATAATAATCGAGTCACAGCACATACTAATGTTAATAATTTACTAGAGATTGTTTTTTTTGAAATAAAAACTTTGTAAAGATTGAAACATGAAAGGTATAAATTCTTTAACGGTGTAACATAAATTAAAAATATGCAAAGGATCGCTCTACAATATACAAGGTAACAGTAACTAGAAAATGCAAATGGATTACCCAACAAACGCAAACTTGTATTATTTTCTTAAGACGTAATATTTGGAGTCACGATGGTTCAATTGTACGACATCCCTTCTTTAATTTTGTGGGTCTGTATCTAAACTTGAATAGTCATGTGATTTTTCTTTTTAATATTGTCAATGGCATGAGACCATTATTTATTTTGAATTGCTACTTCACGATTACATGATAATAAGGGTATGTCACCCGGTGTATTTTTGTCATGTTCATGGACGCCGTAACTTTTCTTCTTTCGGTTAATGGAACCTAAAATTCTGTATTTGCTTAAATGATGCTATAAATCTTCATTAAAGTGGTTATTTATTTATAATTGAACAAAAGAGAGGAGGAGAATCCGCTTTACCGAATTGTAGAGGTGAAAGAACTCGATCTTCCTGGTGAAATTTTTTATATTCGACCAGGTGATTCTTCACCTCTCCCCGTTTACCTTTGGTGGAATGTGTGTGCAACTCGAGACGATAGGAATTATGATCGTTGCCCTATTTTGACGCGTGTGTTGATGTTTGATGTTTACTCCATGTATTTGTAGATCGCTGTTGTTACCCCGAGAACCTTGTCATATATTTGAAGTATCTTCATTTCTAATGTAGTTAATTTCAGTTGGCAATTATATTGCTTGTTTACCTAGTTCGATCTCATTGATTTTTGATTTTATTACTTTTTGTGCTTGCAATGATCTTTAATCCTGAACCACCTTACCATTGATTGGTGAGTAGTCTATTTTGAAAATATGTATGAGTGTGAAATGTTTCGTTTAACAAATGTAAATGGTGTCGATTTATTTACTTAATTATTTATTCATTTTTCTCATAAATAGGCAAAGTAATGTATGTTTCCAAAGTAGACGAAAAATGTTTGATGTGTTCCATAAAACGATGGTAGCAATATTTTTCCCATTTCAAATTTCATTTCAAACGATTTAATTATTTTGAAGACTAGGTCGAAAACTTTCATAGTCGTGTTTGGTGTGTAATAGTAATGTTAGTGTCGTCACTCGATCCTCAATTATGCACAACTTAACTAACTATGCATAATTAGGGAAGAGTCCTATTTTGTTGGTTGTCGTTGCTTGGTCCTTAAGTATGCATGATCTAGCTAATTATGCATAGTTTAGGAAGCGCAATGTAGTTTCAAATCAATTGGTCCTCTTTAAAACCGGTAGTGTTTTTGATAAATGTTTGGATGAGAACGTTTTAAAAATGGTGGATCCTTATACAAGTAATCGTATTCTCTTTGATTCCTAAAGAAAATTTTGAATTTTCTTGTATTCCTTGAAATCTCTTCTTTCGTTTGGTGTTGACTTGGCAAGTCACCTTGACCGAGTAATTTTGGAAAATGTTTTATGTGTTGAATGTAACATGCGAATTTCATCGGAATCACGAGGGTGTTGATGAAATACCAAAGGGGCTCATACCGACACTAAGAAGAAATTTTAACAAAAATAGAAGACTTCCAAAGTAGAGGAAATCCGAGTTTGAGTAACTCTAAGGGAAATGACGAAGACTTCTCCTACATCGAATGTATCGTACTTTATTTGCTTCTTTTCTTGTTCTTTTGATATGACAACGACACATGATAAATTGTTGAAGTTTACCAACTGTGCATCGGTAGTTGGAAGACAATTCCATTTGCCCCCTTCGTTTATTCAAAGTAAGGAATCCTCTTTGCTTGACTCGATTTTCTTTGATCATCTATGGTTAAACGATAGATAGCCGTAGTTGATGTTTTTGTGGTAAACCCTTGCCTTTTATGTATTTATGTGGTAAGTGATCAGGTCGAGTGATCGTAAGTTGTGAGAACTTGAGACGACATTGTCCAATGAAGTCCGATCATGGAGAACACATGCCATGTAATATATTTTTTTTAACTGTGAACGATGATGCTTATTGAGATTTTGACCATGTTTGGGACGGAAGTAAGATGGTGTTCTTGTATTATATTTATATATATATATATATATATATATATATATATATATATATATATATATATATATATATATATATATATATATATATATATATATATATATATATATATATATATATATATATATATATATATATATATATATATATATATATATATATATATATATATATATATATATATATATATATATATATATATATATATATATATATATATATATATATATATATATATATATATATATATTGGGTATGGATCCGTATGTGAGCACCCTGCGATGACATATGTATGTATTTTTCTTTCTTTTTGGATATGCATCCATAGCTAGCAAGCTCGTGAACCTTCTTTAACTTGCAATTTTTGTTTTTGACTGGACTCATCCGAGAATCATCTCAAATATCCTTATTTTATCATGGCTTGGCTGATTAGCAAGCATGAGTTAACTTGATTGGATTGATTGACTTGGGATGGTTTGGCTATGTTGCAAACATGTCGTAATGTGGTTGTATGTGTTTTATTATGGCTTTTGTGTTTGATTGGATTGTGATGTTTTCGAGAGAGTTATGTATACGTCGGATAATTTCGTATCGATGAATTCGTTTTTGACGAAATAGGTTTGTATGTACGTGATATTGCAATAAGGTTATTTCGTACGACTAGCATAAATTACTTCGTATCGAATATTCTGAGCGTTTTCGATGGGGTTATGTGCGACCCGTGCAATTTTCTTTTATGAATAATTTTCTTTATGAGATAGATGGACCAAGTGAAAGGAAAATTCGAACGTTGGAAGACATGCTCCGAGTGTGTGTGTTTGATTTTGGTAGTAGTTGAGATCGACGTGTGTCCTTGATAGAATTCTTGTACAACAACATTTACCGTGCTAGTGTTGAAGCTGCACCAGTGGAAGCATTTTGTGGATGAAAATGTAGATCGTCAGTTGGATAGAATGAAGTAGGGAAAAGTCAGTTGAATGGACTTAAAAGGATTTGAGAGACTACGGAAAGGATTGTGTAGATTGAGGGTCATTTGATAATAGCGAGAAGCCGTGAGAAGAATTATATTGATAACCGTAGGAAGCAGTCGGAAATTGTAGTTTGAGACATGGTAATGTTAAAGGTATCGTCGTAGAAAGGCGTGATTCGTTTTGGAAAATGAGAGAAGTGGAGCCAAAGGTATGTTGGACCAGTTGCCTACCAGTTGGAGCTATCAGATGAACTTCGTGAAAATGAAAATACTCTTCATGTGTCGAATTTGAAGACTTGTGTGGCGGATAATGCTTTAGTTACCCCAGCGAATGAATCTCAACAGGACGACAAGTTGTACGTCATAGAAGAACCAACGGAGATAATGGATCGAGAGGATAATAGATTAAACAAGGTAGAATACTCATGGTGAAGATGTGATGGAACCCGAAACGCGAACCGAAAGTCCACGTCGGAACGTGAAGACCTCTTTAGGAAGAGGTACCCTCACCTTTCTCGTAGTACGAAATGCGAGTATAAGAACCGGAGAGAGCCGGGATGTCGCTCCCTTAAGGAGGAGAGGATGTGATACCCGCGAATGTGCCATATGATGCTAAGCTATTGTCTCAAGAGTTGTTCAGTATGAGCATCTCTCTTAAGTTGTGGCTCACTTGTGGATGCGATATCCCGAGCCCAACGTCATTTATTTAATCCTATTTTACGAATATTTTTGAAATTTTTAAGAAATTTCCTTTGCTATATATTTGACGGTTTAAGTTGAAACCAACGTTTACGGTCGTAATTTAACGTTTGACGATTTAAGAAGAACCGATAACGACTACGATACCGACGGATGCCCAAAACTTACATTTTATTATCGATTGATTGATATTTGAGTTTTTCGAGATTTTTATTTTTATTACGTGTTAAGTCGAGTCGGAACCGTATGTATATTCGTTTTGTGTGCGTTTGAACCATTTAAAATTATTTTGAGGTAGCCGGGACTAAACCCGACTCCCGTGAATTTTCAAAACCGACTACTAGTCACAATCCCGCTCCTTAAGAATGGATTTGGCACAAAGGCCAAAAGAATGACAAAATTGCATCAAGGTCCCTCCAAATTTCACAAAAAGGGGTTAGATGAAAAAATACTAAAACACACACACAAACACACACTCAAAAATCAAAACCTCCTCCCCCTCTCTCTTTGAAACCCACGGCCAAACACAAGATCACCACCATCACCATTTTTTTTGGTTTTTGCTAAAATCTAATCAAAGACCACCTCCTATTTCTTCATTGTAAGCCTTTTAATCCATTAAAACCAAACATGCAATGACTTGATTTTTCCAAAAGTTTAATCTTATGAACAAATGGGTTTTGATTAATTTTTCTTGAATAAATGTTTGATTAAGGTGTTTATAAACATGGGAAAACAATTAAATTAGCTAGAATCAAAGTTTTATTTGGTGTTTTTGTTCATGAAACCCACGGCCCAAATGGGTGTGTTTGGTTTCATTGATTTTGATCTTATTTTGTTATGGGTATATGCTGGTAATCATGTTATGGATGTTTTTGATTGGTTTAATCACATTGCATGTGTGATTTATCAAATGGGTTTTTATGAGAAATGTTCATACAAGTGATTAAGGGTAGTTAGGTTGTGTTAGATTGATTGAATGATGTTGGTATAGGTTTAGGAAGTGATGAGAAGTGTTGGAATGATGATTGTTAAGGTTTTGAAAGGGGAGTTTTTAGGACAGCAGGTCTAGAGGGTGTTTTCGTGGTTTTATACTTTTGTACAGGTCCTAAGATTAGGATGTAGTTGTAGGGTTCGTCTCAAGCTTTCTTTCGGTATAAAGAAGAGCTTCTAAGTCCAAACGAGTAAAAAGTTATGCTATTTTAAAAGTTCGTGTACCGGGAGATGAGAATCAACATAATCCGAAATTATGTTTGGTTTTGGGTCAAATCCCGGGGACCATAGGTAGAGTTTTATAAATGATTGAAAGTTATTCATTGGTTTCAAACCTGCATTTTAGAGTCTATTTTTATACTTAATGGTCAAATTAGGTAATGGTGTCTTTTAAATGAGTCAAACAAGTCTTACGTTGTACAAGTGCAAAATTAGTCCGAAAAGGGTACGTCTAGAGATGTAATGAGTAATGGGTCATAAAAGTGGAAACTTTTTATGGGATTTAAAATGGGTTTTCTACAGGTCATAAGGGATTTTTACAAATTTTCTTGTAATTTATAGAAATGCTTAAGTCATAGAAAACAGCCCGTACTTTTGGTAAGTAGCGGCAAAGTTATAAAATTTGAAATATTTCTAATTACATAGATAGATAGTACGAGTCTAGTAATAATCACTTTTATGGAATTTTGGCGTGAGTTTATACAAACTTTGAGTGACTTTAAATATATACATACAGTACTTGAAAGTACTTGAAGGAGTTTAAACATTAAGTGTTTTTATATGCGTTTGTTTAGTACAATAATGTACGCGGAGTATTGATTTGGTTTTCATACCTTGATTTTTAGGTCAAGTGTTAGATTTTCCCGGGCATCCACATTGTCGGTCATATTTCTCGTTACGTCTTCGCTAGAACCACTACTACTACGCCCGGTGAGCCTATAGCCTCGCTCTTTACTTATTTCAAATGTTTTTACCCGCGAGGGGGATACATGTTATTTAAATAAAAATGAACATAAGTCATGAATGATTGTTGGACCAGAATGTTGCCTTGAATTGTGTTGAGTACTTAGTTGCAAAAGTCCCTAAATTCGTGAACTATTAACTATTGTCTTGTCCTTGTGTGGGTTGGAGATAGCCGCTTATACAATTGATAGTACTATGGGGTTGACAACCCTATCCGAGACGAGAGCTAGTACGTTGAGTACCCTCTGCGGACGGATAACTTGTGATAAGAAATAAGGTATAATTGCAACTAATGCCTTTTGAAGGGGCACTGGTTTCATCTTAATCATGCCGGTAAATGTACGCGGGTGATTGAGTTAACGGATTAGTGTCACGAGTTTAAACACAATTATTAGCTATTGCTAAAGATAATATCCTTGAATAATAGATTGTGAGTACGACAATGCTATTGAATGGTCATGATTGGTTTTAATACTTATGTTCAACCTATGATTTGATAAACTTATAGATTCGCTCAACCTTTGTGTTGACGGTTTTAAGCATGTGTTTCAAGTAACCAAGATTGATAGCAGCGGAGCATGCGAGGATGGAAGTTGTTGTGGCTTGGCGGTCTACTTTGTTTTTCCTACCTTTTAGCACTTAAATATTTTATATGATGTCATGTGAAAGAAAATGTACTTTTGGGTTGAGATTCAATAGGGACCAAACGCGACTCTGTTTTGTATTATCTTTGGGGTTTGGAAAACAGTAGACTTTGATGTTTTAATCAATCTTTAACTTATGTTCAAATTTCTACGTCTCTTTGAGTCGTTCGAAATAGCTTATGTGTGATGATAACTGCCTAGCACCCAAATGTTGTAGTTCTGCTGCGTATAGCATTTGTTGGGGGTGTTATACCTTTATACCCTAGTTATAGTTGATGACTATTCTAGATTCACTTGGACTAGATTTTTGGCTTCTAAGAATGAAGCTTTTGATTATTTCGAAACCTTTAGTCGAAGGATCCAAAATCAACTAGGATGTTCAATTGTCTCTATTAGGACGGATCATGGTAGGGAATTTGATAACGAAGTGCAATTTAGTGCGTTTTGTGAAGCTCATGGTATTACCCATAACTTCTCGGCTCCTCGCACTCCATAATTAAATGGGGTAGTTGAAAGGAAGAATAGGACTATCCAAGAGATGAGTAGGACCATGTTAAACGAGCAATCTTTGCCTCAAAAATTTTGGTGCAATGTCGTTGACACATCAACCTATATTCTCAACCGAATTCTTATTCTACCTTTCCTAGGTATGACCGCTTATGTGATTCTTAAAGGCAAGAAAACCCCATTAGAATACTTTAAGGTGTTTGGAAGCAAGTGCTTCATTCTCAACACCAAATACTACCTTACTAAGTTTGACCCAAAGTCGTACGGAGGTATCTTTTTAGGTTATTATAAAAGTAGTAAAGCCTACATAGTCCTCCATAGAACCTCAGGTGTAATCGAAGAGTCACTCAACATGACATTTAATGAAACCCCACCTTCATCTAAGACACCACCATGCAAGAAGAACTGAATCAATTCATTGCTAATGATGTTTGGGAACTTTTTCCTCCACCTAGAAGTACTACCATCATAGGAACCAAGTGGGTATATAGGAATAATTTATATGAGAACGGTTTTGTATCTCGTAACAAGGCAAGACTTGTAGCTCAAGGCTATAATCAACAAGAATGGATTGATTATGATGAGACATATGCACCGGTAGCAAGGTTAGAGTCCATTAGGATCCTTTTAGCTTATGCTTGTGCACTAGATTGTAAGCTTCAACAAATGGATGTAAAGAGTGCATTTCTTAACGGTTTGATCAATGAGGAGGTATATGTGGCTCAACTTCCCGGCTTTATTGATTTTGAGAAACGGGATCATGTTTACAAGTTTAACACCCCCAAATTTACACGAAGCGGAATACATCTTTGGGTGCTAAACAATGATACAACAACACATAATTTATAAAGAACGACTCGAAAAAAGACGTTTTAAATTTATCGTTCCAAAACATTTATCAGAGTAGCGTAGTCCCAAGACATCGTAACCAAAGTACAACCAAAACAAAAGATTTAAATTGTTTTGAACAAAAGGAACGACAAATACTCAAAGAGTTTATATTGCAAAGTAGTGCACAACATTCATTCCCGTGGCTTCCAAGCTTCAGCCTTCTTGATTACCTGAAATACATGTGAGAAAATCAT
This sequence comes from Glebionis coronaria, assembly GCA_025667525.1. NCBI lineage: Eukaryota > Viridiplantae > Streptophyta > Magnoliopsida > Asterales > Asteraceae > Glebionis > Glebionis coronaria. Next base: position 550,517,992 of record CM046875.1, on the reverse strand, counting down.
CAGCAAAAATGCCGAGTGAATCTATAGGTTTATATAATCATTTTGAACACAAGCAAAGATTATAAGTTTGTGGCATGCTTAAAGGCAACAAGCATCTAATAATTTGCATCAACAATAATAATTTTATTTAGCATAAATTGCAATAAGCTCATGGAACCGAGCCCTTAGACACTCCCATATCAGTCTAATAAGATGAGAGATTTATTAATTGTCGGTTACCTCCAGATTATTGGTACATTGCCGTATACCTGACTTCTTAATACAATATGTTCAAACAGTGTGGAGGTCGGGCCTAAGCTTCTATGACAAGTCCACAAAAACTGAACCGGGGCGGCTTCCCTCATAGATCTATTAACTGTACTAGCGGTTAACTCATCATAGGTTAATTAACGGTCCATAATTGAGGCTTTAACTAAGGCAATCACTTAATGCAATTTAAAGGCAACCACGGGTCCATTCATAGAGGGACAAGCATACCATAAAAATCTTGTGTTCTAAGTTTAAAAAAACATGTATTCCCCCTCGCGGGTTTTAAAAATATTTGAATGAGCTCAAACGAGGCTATAGACTCACGTTGATAATGAAAGGCGGATTATCGGCTACGGGCGTGCTTCGGTCATGGAAACCTATATAAATAATAATCTGTCTTAGACTCTTGTCTAATGACTTTTATCAAAATAACAATATACATATGATGATTTTGTACATATGATGATGATCAAGTGGGTTTATATATCTTTGTTTACTCATTTTAGTGTTTACGTATTGGTAACTTTTTACTAGTTTACTAGTTTTACCTATTTATCTATTTTGAGTCCAATAAGCTTAGTATAAGTTCTTTAACTTGTTTTGATCCATTTTATACCTATATTATCAGTATCTATACTTTCCATGTTGGACCCAAATGGGTTAAGCCCAATAAGTTCTTTTTATAACTGTTTAACTTATTTAGTCCAATTATTAGTCCAATATGCTTAGTTAGCTCGTTAATGTCCGTATGTCCTATAGTTCGGGTTTTATCGGTTTTTACTTGTATTAGTTACTTATATATCAGTATATGACTTTTAAAAACTTTACATTAGACGGGTTTGATCGTCTAAGTTTTATTTGGCGAAAAACGTTAATTTTACGGTAATAGCCGAAAAAGTCGTAAAAATCAAGTTTATAGTTTTTATTACTTATAAGTATTATTCCACTACCATTTATATAATTTATCCATTTAATTAACCTTTTACATATTTATATAAATAAGTTTCATAAGTTAGTGGGTTTTTATTTTACATTTTATACAATAAAATTTGAGTGCTTATATAATAATAATAAACATTAATTCTCAAAATCTGATTTTTATCTTCATGTTCACCATTTTTATCATATCTAGAGTTCTATAATGAATTAGAAGCTCATTTTTGGGTGTCATGATCTTCATATTATGTGCTACATTTAACTTAGTTATAGCTACTGCTCATTTTAAGTTTATCTTGCCTTAACAGTCCCTACAAAACTGCTTATTCAGATTAGAACACCCAACTTGTTTTGATCATATCTCACTCTTTATATTGATTCCATTGCATGGCCAACTCTCACATGTGTATAACATCTTTTACTTACTGTAAATGGATCATACCATGCAATTTTATCAGTTCAAGTTTTAGTTATATACTGTTTTTATACAGCCAACTAAATAATCAAGATTTTAGCCTCATTTCTTATAGTTATTAACCTTTTTAAGCATATCTATCAACACTTTCCCCACAAAACATTTTTATCATCATATATACATCATATACATATACAAAATGAAAGAAAATACATTTGTTCTTTACAAAAATAACAAGACAAAATGGAGAGGATGATCTTCTTTACCAACCAAGTGTATTTCTTGTTTTTGGAAGACAAGAACTTGATGAACACCACAAGTAACTCCAAGATCATCAAACACCAAGAACATAAGTTGGGAAATCAGCCCTAGGACACAAGCAAATCACCTCCAATGTTGTTAATATGGCCACCAAATGATCAAGGCTTCAAGATAACTCCATGATAGAGCTAGTAAACATGTATTTCATGGCTAGAAAAGATCAAAAGGGGTGTTTGTAGCTTGAATATGGACGGCAATGGTGGAAGGTTTTGAGAGGATTTGTGTTGGTTTGCATGTAAGTAAAGATGGAAATGAGTTAGTTGCTAGTTTTGAGTTAGTGGAAGTGGAATGAGTAGCTTAAGGTGTAAGCTTGGCTTACACATGTAAACACTTAGCGAACATGATGCCACATATGGTTGTGGTGTCATGTTGGTGCCATCCAAACTAGCTAGTGGGGTGGGACAATGTATTTTGTCCCATCTCACTAGTTTACGGGTATTCCTCGATTCTAGTTTTCTCGATTTGCGTGCCCTCGGGTCGTTTCACGAATAACGTTTTTATAAATTATGAATCAACGTCACAAAACGAATCTAATAAAAATTGTCTCATCAAAAACAGAGTTCAAAAACGTAAATACGTAATCCTAAGGTTACCGGTTTAGTCGTAAAAGACGCTAAATTATGCACGTAAACCCAAAATTTAAATCCGTAAATTGTGAGTTCATCAATCCACACAAAAATAAGTTTCAAAATATTATACGATATAAAATTTTTGGCATCAGTCGGTATCGCGATCACTAGTAGTCCTCGTTGCTCGTCAAAATATTAAAATAAAATATTTAATATCGGTTTCAACTTAAACCGTTAAACGTAATAATATTTAATATTATAAAATACTTCAAAAATATTTGAAAAGTAAGATTAAGTAATGACCTTATTTTGTGGATTTTACATCCTCACCACCTTAGGAGAGCACCGTCCCGGGGCTTACTTCTCCTTAGGTCCGTCTACGAATAAATGTGGATACTTACTCTTGAAGTAGTCCTCTTGCTCCCAAGTGTATTCGGGTCCACGTCAGGAATTCCATCGCACTTTTACTATCGGGATCCGACTTTGCTTAAGCCGTTTCACCTCTCGATCCATAATCTCCACCGGTTCCTCAATAAAATGCAGCTTGTCGTCCAGTTGAATCTCCTCAAGTGGAATTATCAAATTCTCGTCCGCCAAACACCTCTTAAGATTAGAAACGTGAAAAGTATTGTGAATAGCACTTAACTTTTCTGGCAATTCCAACTTATATGCCACAGGACCAACTCGATCAATAATCTTGAATGGACCTATATAGCGTGGACTAAGCTTTCCTTGCTTGCCAAATCGAATTACTCCTTTCCAAGGTGATACTTTCAGCATAACCATGTCGCCAATATCAAACTCCAATGGTTTTCTCCTCTTATCCGCATAGCTCTTCTGTCTACTACGAGCTGTCAATAAACGATTCTTGATTTGCACGATCTTCTCAATCGTTTCTCTAATCAATTCAGGACCCGTCAACTGGCTTTCTCCAATCTCACACCAACCAACTGGTGATCTACACTTTCGCCCGTAAAGTGCTTCAAAAGGCGCAGCCTTAATACTTGCATGATAACTGTTGTTGTATGAGAACTCCACCAAAGGTAAGTGTCGATCCCAACTACCTCCAAAGTCTATTACACACGCTCGTAACATATCCTCCAAGGTCTGAATAGTCCTCTCACTTTTTCCGTCCGTTTCCAGATGATACGCAGTGCTCATATCCAACTGAGTCCCCAGAGCTCGCTGAAGCGATTTCCAAAACTCAGATGTGAACTGACTATCTCGATCAGAAATAATTGACAAACGAACCCCATGTCTACAAACAACTTCCTTCAAATACAACCGAGTAAGTTTGTCTAAGTCGTCAGTTTTCTTTATCGGCAAGAAATGAGCCGACTTAGTCAACCGATCAACAATCACCCAAATCGTATCATAACCACTAGAAGTTCTTGGAAGTCCCGAAACAAAGTCCATAGTGATCTTCTCCCATTTCCATTCTGGAATTTCAGGTTGTTGCAGTAAACCCGAAGGTCTCTTGTGCTCAAACTTCACCTTAGCACACGTCAAGCATTTACTAACATAAGTAGCAATGTTAGCCTTCATATTCGGCCACTAGTAACATTTCTTCAAGTCTTGGTACATTTTATCCGATCCTGGGTGAATCGAATATTTAGACTTATGAGATTCGTGCATAATTAGATCTCTTAGTCCTCTATACACCGGTAACCACACACGATTCTCGAAATATCGAATGCCGTCATCACGAATTTCGAATATAGGTGTCATCCTTCTACCCAAGTCTTCATCTCTCACATTCTCTTCCTCCATCGCCTTAGTTTGAGCTTTAAGTATTCGATTAGATAAATCAGAATAAGTTTTCATGGCTAAAGCTCTAACCCTTTTGGTTATTTCTCTGTCCTTCCTACTAAGTGCATCGGCAACTACATTCCCCTTGCCGGGATGGTAGCAAATTTGAATGTCGTAATCACTCAACAATTCTACCCATCTTCTCTGCCTCATATTGAGCTCCTTCTGATCTAAAATATGTTGCAGGCTTTTATGATCGGTATATACCACACTCTTTGTACCGTAGAGATAGTGTCTCCAAAGTCTAAGAGCAAAGACAACAACTCCTAATTCCAAATCATGTGTAGTATAATTCTCCTCATGCTTCCTCAATTGACGAGATGCATACGCGATCACTTTCTCTCTTTGCATCAACACAGCACCAAAACCCTTACGTGATGCGTCACAATATACCACAAAGTCTTCGCTCCGTCGGGCAAAGCCAAAATTGGTGCAGAACACAGCTTCCGCTTCAAAGTTTGGAATGCTTCTTCTTCTTCTGAACCCCACTCATACTTCTTATTTTTCTGTGTAAGTTTAGTAAGAGGTTTAGAAATTAAAGAGAACCCTTCAATAAATCACCGGTAGTATCCAGCTAATCCCAAGAATTGTCTAACTTCAGTCGGGGTCGTAGGCCTAGCCCAATCTCTAATAGCTTCAATTTTGGAAGGATCAACATGAACACCGCTACTATCGATCACGTGCCCAAGGAATTGGACTGAATCCAACCAAAAATCCCACTTGGAGAATTTCGCATACAACTTCTCCCCCTTCAACAACTCCAAAATAATCTTCAAATGACCTTCATGCTCCTCCCGACTTTTGGAATAAATCAGGATATCGTCGATAAATACAATCACAAACTTGTCGAGGTATGGTTTACACACACGATTCATTAAGTCCATGAATACCGCAGGTGCGTTAGTTAACCCAAACGGCATTACTTGAAATTTAAAGTGTCCATAACGCGTCCGAAAAGCTGTAATAGGTATGTCCTCCTCTTTAACACGAAGTTGATGATAACCCGATCTCAAGTCGATCTTCGAGTACACACACGAACCTTGAAGTTGATCGAACAAATCATCGATCCTAGGAAGTGGATAACGATTTTTAATAGTTAACTTGTTCAACTCTCGGTAGTCTATGCACATTCTGAACGATCCGTCCTTCTTCTTCACGAACAATACTGGAGCTCCCCAAGGTGACGAACTTGGTCTAATGAACCCCTTCTCCATTAACTCCTTCAACTGATCTGCCAACTCCTTCATCTCAGACGGTGCCAAACGATAAGGTGCACGCGCCACCGGTGCAGCTCCCGGCACTAGATCAATCTTGAACTCGACTTCTCGCTGAGGCGGAAGCCCTGGCAAGTCATCGGGAAATACTTCAGGAAAATCACGAATAACCGGAACATCTTCCACATGCCTAACCGGTAGTTCTTTCTCCACTACTTGAGCCAAGAACAGGTGACAACCTCTTTCTACATATTTCCTCGCCTTGATACAAGATATCACCTTTAACTACTAACACCTTACCCTTAACCGGTATGTGGACAACTTTCTCCCCACATACAATTACCGCATCATGAGCAACCAACCAATCCATACCAACAATCACATCAAATGAACCCAACTCTATCGACATCAAATCAATTTCAAACAAATGATTTGCTAATTTTAAAGGACACTTCTTAAATATAGTGGTAGTACTAACTAATTGTCCATCAGTTAACTCGACCTCATAACTAGCATTTAGGCTTGTTGGCTCAACATTAATTAAACGACTAAAGGAAGTGCTTATAAAGCTCCTATCAGATCCTGAGTCAAACAACACACTAGCATAACGATGGTTGAGTAAGAACGTACCCGTCACCACATTTGGACCTTGTGCCTGATCAGCATCCTTAACAACATAAACTGCCCCAGCAGCTTCACCTGCCTTCTTGTTCTTCAACTTCGGGCATTTGGGACGAACATGATCACGTTCTCCACATTCAAAGCAAGTCTTGATCGGAATAGCATTTGCTCCAGTGGCAGGGATCCATGGCTTGCACTTCTCCGCAACATGCCCAACCTTTCCATATTTAGTGCACCTTGGTGGACAATTACCAAAGTGACAAACACCACAGCTCTTACATTTCTGGGCTGGTCCCCCATAGTCAGCATTGTCATTCTTTTTAGTTGCAGCTCTAGCCCCGTCATTTCTCTTCTGATTGTACTGCCTATGGCGGTTACTACCTTGATTGCCACTCTGCGAATTCTCCCATTTCCTTTTATTACCCTCAGCAGCTTTCTCAGTCCTATCTTGAACTTTCTTCCCCATTAGTGTATGAGCCATTCTTACAGTCTCAACAAAGTTCTTGGGTCGAGATGAAGTTGTCTCACCTTTAATGTACCCAGGCAACTCTTTGATGTATTGATCCATCTTTTTCTTCTCAGTAACAAAAGCATCTGGACACAACAAAACCAACTCATTGAATCGGCTAGTGTATGCAGCAATGTTATTGTCTTTCAGCTTCAGGTGCCTCAACTCATCCTCCAAAGCAGATAACTCTTCTTCTAGACAGAACTCTTCTTTCAATAACCTTTTAATTTCATCCCAAGGTTTCCTGTTTGCAGCTTCTAAACCAACTGTAGCAACTTGAGTCTTCCACCAGCTTAAAGCTCGATCCTTGAAAGTAGCAACTACGAACTTAACCTTGTTCCTTTCTGAGCAATCACTAATCTCAAATGTTGTTTCTGTTTTCTCCAGCCACCTGAATAATTCCAGTGCTCCACCAGTTCCTTGAAATGTAGTGGGTCCACATTTCATGTATCCAGCAAAAGTACATTCTTTAACCGCAGCAGCAGCCTGAGCAACCTCATCTGTAGGATTCTTAGCTACACCTGCTCCAGCAGCTTCTGGTCCAGCAGGTTCACCTTCACCTTCAGCACCCGCACCACCAGAGCCACCTGCTCCTTCAGTGTTAACACGCGCAGCTCTATCCGCAGCTAATGCTTTCGCAACCTCTTCAGCAACTAGCCTTGCAATGGCATCATTTGTCATTCTCCTAGGTGGCATGATTCTGTCACATCACAAGGAGAAGATAAAATGAATGAGTTAATTGTATTCATGGTATAGTCATATCATGTACAAAATCAATCATCCTCCTCATCGAAGACGTAATTTGACGGTGGTAAATTTCACAAAATAGATATAAGGTCTAATAAAATGAAATAGGATAATTTCCAAAAATCTTAAATAAATATAGAAAATCCTTCAAAATAATTACAGGAAAAATTCCAAAAATTTATTTAAGTAAATCATTAATAAATGATATCAATATATATATCGATAAAGGATTATAGTATTTATTTAGAAATACTTAGCAATAAGGCATACATAATAATGTATACTAAAGCTGTAATCCAGAAGTAGCTTGAACATGAAGTCACGCGAAATCATGTACACCGACTCTTTGAAAAATAAAACCGACAGTTATAGTTTAGGTTTTTATAAAAAAAGACCTAGTTCTCTATAACTCATGGCTCTGGTACCAATCTTTAACACCCCCAAATTTACACGCAGCGGAATACATCTTTGGGTGCTAAACAATGATACAACAACACATAATTTATAAAGAACGACTCGAAAAGAGACGTTTTAAATTTATCGTTCCAAAACATTTATCAGAATAGCGTAGTCCCAAGATATCGTAACCAAAGTACAACCAAAACAAAAGATTTAAATTGTTTTGAACAAAAGGAACGACAAATATCCAAAGAGTTTATATTGCAAAGTAGTGCACAATTCATTCCCGTGGCTTCCAAGCTTCAGCCTTCTTGATTACCTAAAATACATGTGAGAAAATCATCAGCAAAAATGCCGAGTGAATCTATAGGTTTATATAATCATTTTGAACACAAGCAAAGATTATAAGTTTGTGGCATGCTTAAAGGCAACAAGCATCTAATAATTTGCATCAACAATAATAATTGTATTTAGCATAAATTGCAATAAGCTCATGGAACCGAGCCCTTAGACACTCCCATATCAGTCTAATAAGACGAGAGATTTATTAATTGTCGGTTACCTCCAGATTATTGGTACATTGCCGTATACCTGACTTCTCAATACAATATGTTCAAACAGTGTGGAGGTCGGGCCTAAGCTTCTATGACAAGTCCACAAAAACTGAACCGGGGCGGCTTCCCCCATAGATCTATTAACTGTACTAGCGGTTAACCCATCATAGGTTAATTAACGGTCCATAATTGAGGCTTTAACTAAGGCAATCACTTAATGCAATTTAAAGGCAACCACGGGTCCATTCATAGAGGGACAAGCATACCATAAAAATCTTGTGTTCTAAGTTTAAAAAAACATGTATTCCCCCTCGCGGGTTTTAAAAATATTTGAATGAGCTCAAACGAGGCTATAGACTCACGTTGATAATGAAAGGCGGATTATCGGCTACGGGCGTGCTTCGGTCACGGAAACCTATATAAATAATAATCGGTCTTAGACTCTTGTCTAATGACTTTTATCAAAATAACAATATACATATGATGATGATGATCAAGTGGGTTTATATATCTTTGTTTACTCATTTTAGTGTTTACGTATTGGTAACTTTTTACTAGTTTACTAGTTTTACCTATTTACCTATTTTGAGTCCAATAAGCTTAGTATAAGTTCTTTAACTTGTTTTGATCCATTTTATACATATATTATCAGTATCTATACTTTCCATGTTGGGCCCAAATGGGTTAAGCCCAATAAGTTCTTTTTATAAGTGTTTAACTTATTTAGTCCAATTATTAGTCCAATATGCTTAGTTAGCTCGTTAATGTCCGTATGTCTTATAGTTCGGGTTTTATCGGTTTTTACTTGTATTAGTTACTTATATATCAGTATATGACTTTTAAAAACTTTACATTAGAGGGGTTTGATCGTCTAAGTTTTATTTGGCGAAAAACGTTAATTTTACGGCAATAGCCGAAAAAGTCGTAAAAATCAAGTTTATAGTTTTTATTACTTATAAGTATTATTCCACTACCATTTATATAATTTATCTATTTAATTAACCTTTTACATATTTATATAAATAAGTTTCATAAGTTAGTGGGTTTTTATTTTACATTTTATACAATAAAATTTGAGTGCTTATATAATAATAATAAACATTAATTCTCAAAATCTGATTTTTATCTTCATGTTCACCATTTTTATCATATCTATTGTTCTATAATGAATTAGAAGCTCATTTTTGGGTGTCATGATCTTCATATTATGTGCTACATTTAACTTGGTTACAGCTACTGCTCATTTTAAGTTTATCTTGCCTTAACAGTCCCTACAAAACTGCTTATTCAGATTAGAACACCCAACTTGTTTTGATCATATCTCACTCATTATATTGATTCCATTGCATGGCCAACTCTCACATGTGTATAACATCTTGTACTTACTGTAAATGGATCATACCATGCAAGTTTATCAGTTCAAGTTTTAGTTATATACTGTTTTTATACAGCCAACTAAATAATCCAGATTTTAGCCTCATTTCTTATAGTTATTAACCTTTTTAAGCATATCTATCAACACTTGATCCCCACACAACATTTTTATCATCATATATACATCATATACATATACAAAATGAAATAAAATACATTTGTTCTTTACAAAAATAACAAGAGAAAATGGAGAGGATGATCTTCTTTACCAACCAAGTGTATTTCTTGTTTTTGGAAGACAAGAACTTGATGAACACCACAAGTAACTCCAAGATCATCAAACACCAAGAAAATAAGTTGGGAAATCAGCCCTAGGACACAAGCAAATCACCTCCAATGTTGTTAATATGGCCACCAAATGATCAAGGCTTCAAGATAACTCCATGATAGAGCTAGTAAACATGTATTTCATGGCTAGAAAAGATCAAAAGGGGTGTTTGTAGCTTGAATATGGAAGGCAATGGTGGAAGGTTTTGAGAGGATTTGTGTTGGTTTGCATGTAAGTAAAGATGGAAGTGAGTTAGTTGCTAGTTTTGAGTTAGTGGAAGTGGAATGAGTAGCTTAAGGTGTAAGCTTGGCTTACACATGTAAACACTTAGCTAACATGATGCCACATATGGTTGTGGTGTCATGTTGGTGCCATCCAAACTAGCTAGTGGGGTGGGACAATGTATTTTGTCCCATCTCACTAGTTTACGGGTATTCCTCGATTCTAGTTTTCTCGATTTGCATGCCCTCGGGTCGTTTTACGAAAAACGTTTTTATAAATTATGAATCAACGTCACAAAACGAATCCAATAAAAATTGTCTCATCAAAAACGGAGTTCAAAAACGTAAATACGTAATCCTAAGATTTCCGGTTTAGTCGTAAAAGACGCTAAATTATGCACGTAAGCCCAAAATTTAAATCCGTAAATTATGAGTTCATAAACCCACACAAAAATAAGTTTCAAAATATTATACGATATAATATTTTTGGCATCAGTCGGTATCGCGATCACTAGTAGTCCTCGTTGCTCGTCAAAATATTAAAATAAAATATTTAATATCGGTTTCAACTTAAACCGTTAAACGTAATAATATTTAATATTATAAAATACTTCAAAAATATTTGAAAAGTAAGATTAAGTAATGACCTTATTTTGTGGGTTTTACAACAAGCTTAAGAAAGCTCTTTATGGTCTTAAACAAGCACCCAAAGCTTGGTATGATAGACTTAAAACGTTTCTTGTAAAACATGAGTATACCATGGGAATGGTAGACAATACACTCTTTACAAAGAAGAAAGGTTCTCACCTCATAATCGTACAAATATATGTTGATAACATTATATTTGGTTCAACTTGTCAAAGCTTGTGCGATGACTTTGCCAAAATCATGCATGACGAGTTTGAAATGAGCATGATGGGAGAACTTAACTTCTTTTTAGGAATCTAAATTAGACAAATGGACGATGGTATTTCTTTAATCAATCTAAGTACGTTATAGAAATGCTAAAGAAATTTGGATTAGAGGACTCTAGACCAATGAAGACCCCTATGGCCTTAGATACTAAACTCACCGTAGATGATGATTGTGAGTCGGTAGACAACACTAAATATAGAGGTATGATTGGTAGTTTTTTGTACCTTACGGCAAGTCTACCAGATATCATGTTTAGTGTTTGCCTTTGTGCTCGCTTCCAAGAGGCTCCCAAAACCTCACCTTGAAGCGACTAAGCGTATCTTCTGATACATTAAAGGCACTATACATTTAGGATTATGGTATCCTAAAGGGTCCGACGTAGAAACCATAGTATACGTGGACTTGGATCATGCGGGAGACTATGGGGACCGGAAAATCACTAGTGGAGTTTGTACCTTCATGGGTTGTTGTTTAACTTCTTGGTTCTCCAAGAAACAAACCGCTCTTTCTATATCTACCACGGAAGCCAAGTATGTGAGTGCCGTTAAAGCTTGTCAATTAGCTCTATGGATGAAGCAAGCACTTGTTGATTACGGTATTACACTCAATAATGTTCCCATCATGTGTGATAATAAGGGTGCAATAGACCTTAGCAAGAATCCCGTGCAACATTCACGAACTAAGCACATAGAGATTTTCCACCATTTCCTTAGGGATAATGTTCAAAAGCGGAACATTTCGATTGAGAAGGTTCCCTCCATGAAAACTTAGCCGACATCTTCACTAAGCCACTTAAGAGGGAACCTTTTATATATTTGCGTCTAGGTATAGGTTTGATGGAACATATACCTTAATTACGCATTTTATTAATCGAGTCTTTTTTCTCTTTTGAGTCTTCTCGTTCTTTGAGTCTCTTAAACTCTTTTTAAAAATTCCTCTCCTCTTTTTCAAAATTCTCAAAGTTCTTTCGAAAATGGTCGAGAAATATTTTTGCATTGTTAATTCAATCTAAAAACTTTTTTCATTGCTTTTTGCTATTGATATCGAGCATACATAATTCATATGTATGAGTCTCTCAAATATAGCACAAACAAAATTGAACTATGTAGGTACATTGTGTCATGATTATGTGTCTAGATCAACACACCTCCAACATCGATTTTATTTTAAATCCATGTATCTTGGTCAAAATCTTTTTTGTTGAGTTCTTGTGTGTTTCTTAGTCTTATATTGCTTTTTAGCATGTCTCTATGATGAGTTAGACTAGAAAATTAGGATTTGTTGAATTGGAAAGTTCCCCTCATCCTCCAAAACACGACCTCTAGAGGCGGTTCTCTAAATAACCCACGAGTCCATATATATATTGAACCGCAGGTAGAGATAAGGAACCGGTGGGCAGAGACCTCAAAATTCGAGTTCTTTGAAATTCCAAATTTGCTCCAACACTTTTTGGAATCTTTATTTCAAATCTTTGACCACCCCAAAATTATCTTGTGCTTTCTCTACTTAACCCAAAGCATTTTGCATTCTTTCTCAAATCAAAATGTCTTATTCACCAGATGAAAGCCTTGATTCTCCTCCATTTTCCCCAATCTCTTTCAATCCAAATTCACCCAAGAGCACTCCAAATCATATTTATTCTTCTTCTAAGAATATTGATTTTGGAACTTCTTCTTTTCCACCACTACCCTTTTGTGTTCTTCCTCCTTCACATGATAATGTCATGCATCATGGGACATGTTGTCATTGTTATTAATATCAACATCTTGCTATGGCTCACATCTATGAGGAGTTGAATTACATCAAGAGCCTCCTAGTCAAGCCTCCTCTTCACTATGACTATGAGACCGTTACTAAGCCACCACCACCTCCTTCCGCCACCACCTTGTCCTTTTATTTAAGCATGTGGATTGGTTATCTCCAAGACATCTAATTCAAACAAATCTTAGAGTTCTAGTTTAACTAGGATTAGATTTATGCTTTTCTTTTGGCTTGTTTTGTTTTTCATACATCTTTGTATAATTTATTTCCTTGTATCTTTTTCATGTTCTCTCTTAAACAGGAGTTATTATGGATCTTGGTTAACTTCTCTTTTCTTATCTTATTTCTCTTATTGTGTGGCCTTTGCTATATCTATGTTGGGTGTTTATTTTCTTCTTCTAACCCTTTATGTAGCTTGTCACCATAGCTCGATTCCTTCGTTCCCCAAGCACGGGGGAGTAAGCACCAAGGGGGAGCACTTGCAAACTCTAATTCTTCTCTTCTACAAAGACTTTTGCAACCTTTTTTCTTCGACAAAGGGGGAGAAATGAAATAAACTCGTCTTCGAAAATCTTGTTTTTCATGTGATTGAGTTTATGTATTTTCGGAATCAAAAAAGGGGAGATTGTTAATGCAATGATGCCTAAAAACGTTACTTGCATTTTTCGGTCTCGCTTTGTTTTGATTACGACAATATATAAAAACAAGCATTTACGAAAACAACGAAAAACGAATTCTTGAGTTCAAATATTTTTCATTTCAACGATTATCACTTAAGGTATGAACAAACAAGTTTTCAACCTAACTAAGTGATCAAGGATTTAATTTTCTTAAAACTCACCTTTTATTAAATGTGACAAAGTTTTTTATTAAACTTTATTTTTAAGAAAAATGTTTTATTAAATCAAATATTTGAAAATTTGAAAATGGCATATTCCGTATGGTTTAAGAATATCCTTTGGGGATAAATATTCCACCAGATGTGACTACCCTACTAAAAGACAAAAAGGAGCGGAGTCTACTCCCACGGTTATGCGGTTCCTTATTGATAAGAAACCGCGGGCACAATTAAGGAACCGCGCCCAGGGATAGCCGTTGGAGCTTTGTCTTATAAATAGTGGACCATTCTCAGATTTTCTCCTCACCTCTTTTGCACATAAATTTCCAGATCCAATGCAACTTCTTAAATCATTCAAATCCTTGATTACTACTTGTTTAGAAGTGAAACTTTCTCCTTCCATCTCTTCCTCTCAATTGCAAAGACAAGAACACTTTCATTCTTGAAGTGTTGTGTCTACCTCAAAGATCCATTGAAGATCAAACATTTATTTTGCATTCTTGTGTTGTTGTTGTGAAGATCCAAGTAGTTATGTCTATTTGGAAGTTGTGTATGTTGTGTGGTTAATACTTAGTCCTTAAAGTATATTGGTGTAGATTGGTCCTGGCTAAGGTTAAGGCTCGACTTTTAGCTTAGAGTCGGAAATTGGTTACGCGACGTGTACGGTTTCTCCACCTTAAGGAGCTTGTTGATTAGTGAACTCTCGAGTAAGAAGTACTCTAGGAGTGGAGTAGGAACGAGGAGTGAGCTTAGTTGCCAAACCACTATAAATCCTTGGTGTTTGGTTTAATATTTCTTTTCCTTATCTCTTTACATTTATTATTCTTTATTTGCATATACTTGTGATTATTAGTTAGCTGCACTATCCCTTGTCCATATTGTGTATAAGAAGATTTCACATATTTGCTCAAGTCTAAGTTTTTGAAAAGGATTTTTGAAAACCCACATTTAAGAAGTAAATTTAAGAAACTATTCAACCCCCCCCCCCTTCTAGTTTCTACAGTTTATGTCGGTTTAAATAATTCAAGTGCTCGTTGAGCCACACTCTTTCTAACCCATGACAAAGCATTAAACAAAATCATACAAGACTTGTTATGTAACATCCCGCCTACTCAGACCACAATATTGTCCGCTTTGCCCGTAAGCTCATGGCTTTGCTTTGTGGCCCTCTTGTGAAGAGTTCCCGGCAGGTCACCCAAGCCAGTACTACTCTCCCATGAGCACGCTTAACTGCCAATTCCTAAAAACCCCACTTGAAGTAGACCACAAAACGCGTTGTGTCATGGTAAGGCGAATGTTATCTTATGAACCATGGATCTCTCCTGGCCACAAACGATGTAGGATTTTCCTAGGGTGTCACAATCACCCCCTTCGGGACTCACTTATAACATTTCGCCTACTCAGACCATAATATTATCCGCTTTGCCCGTAAGCTCACGGCTTTGCTTTGTGGCCCTCTTGTGAAGATTTCCCGGCAGGCCACCAAGCCAGTACTACTCTCCCAAGAGCACGCTTAACTGCCAGTTCTTAAGAACCCCACTTGCAGTAGACCACAAAACACGTTTTGTCATGGTAAGGCGAATGTTATCTTATGAACCATGGATCTCTCTTAGCCACAGCCGATGTAGGATTTGCCTAGGGTGTCACATGTTATGTAAAACCCGCGTGCTTTTACCATGAATAGTGCCCTTAAGATCGTACGTCCTAGATTAAAACTTACCTTATTCAGTATTGATCACATTCATGTGCTAATAATCAAGCAAGTGCATACGTGTATGACATGACAAGTATCGTTTACGTACGAACCCATGATAAACAATTAATAAATATGTCACGTGAACGTAATTAAATCAAGATTACCATTTAAAATACGAACTAGAATAATTACGTAAATACATATAATATAATTACGAGCGTTAAGATTACGGTAAACTACATGATAAAATAAACAGAAACGCTTCAGACACGAACACGTTTAACCACGAACGAACACGAAACATCGGGACACGAGAAAACATTTGGGCTACCCCTTGTGGGCCCCATATCCACGAATTAAGGAAGAGAAATGGGCCTAGCCCATCATTTTTACTAAACAAGGGGGGTAAGGGAAAATTAGCTAGTCATTTTTCACTTTTCAAAAGAATTAACCAAAAACCTAATTTTGTTCTTCCTCCTCCCCTTTTCTTTCATTTGTGCCGCCACCTATAACACCACCATAGGTGGTTGTTTGTTGATTTTGATCATAAATTCAAGAGTTAGAAACCGTGTTTGTTCATCCTCTTTCAAGATACGTAGTGGTATACCTTTCTAACCCTTCTTTTTAATTCTTTTAAATTCTTTTAATCTTTGATTATTTTCATGAACATGTTATTATTTTTCTTATTAAAACATGGTAATTAATCATTGATCTAACATGTTTTGGTATTAAATAAAATCAAAGAATGATTTAAAAGGGGTGTTAGTTTTGGCCGCCTAGCAAACAAACCCGAGGGGGGTTTGGTTTGCTATTGCCGCCACCACCAAGACCATTTTTAGTCTTGGTTGGCTCATGTGGGACCCACGGCAGCAAGGAGGCACACGTGCCCCGGGTTTGGCTCGGGGTACGGTGTCGAATTCATGCCCGATTCATGGTTCGTTGGTTAAATCATGATCTATGTTACATGTTAATTTTTATGAATCATGAACTTAGGATATAATTAATTAATAACATGAAATATTAATTAAATCATGACTTAGGTTATTTTAATTATTAGTTTAACATGACATTAATTTAACCTAAGTATTTTATGTTATAAGTTATAATTAATTAATTATTAAAACATGCCTATAATTAATTAATTTAGACATGACTTAGGTTTTATTATTAATAATAATAATACACATTTTAACCTAAGTATTTTCATTTCATTTTAATTAAAACATGTTATACTTTAATTAAAATGCTTAACCTATAGTTTAATTAAAATACATGAAATAATAATTAAACTATACACTATATCATATGACTTAAGAAATAAGCTTATAACACTTAGACTTATATGTTAGCTTATGTAATCAGCTTAATTCTAATTATGGAAACTTCTATTTATAGAAACTTAATTAAATAGGGCAACTAATCTAATTATGGAAACCTTCTATATATGGAAACTTATTTAATTAAGGCAGCTGATCTATTTTGGAAACTTTCTATTTTTAGAAACTAATCTATTTTAAGCAGTAAATTCTATTTTTGGAAACTTTCTATTTTTGGAAACTTTCTATTTTTGGAAACTTTCTATTTTTGGAAACTTTCTATTTTTGGTAACTTTCTATTTTTGGAAACTTTCTATTTTTGGAAACTTTCTATTTTTGGAAACCTGCTATTTTTGGAAAGTTACTTATTATTACACAGTAAGTATAATAATACATGAAACACCAGTAATACTTAATCAGATTAATCAGAATACTAGATAAACACAGTTTAAGGCTTTAAACAGTGAACCAGGACCTAAAACATACCAAATCAGCTAATATGAGACATAAAACCCAGTACGTAATCAGTGAATCGATACTTATACACGTGTGTATTCATGTAGCGTTAGTGATCCAGAAGTAGGAGTCTTTCTTCCGTTCATTCATTGGACTTGAGGTACGGATTCCCGTCCTTTCAGTATGGACATTCCTTCCTTATTAGGATTTCCCCGTATGCAGCCAACTGTTTTCCCCAGCATTTGTTTTATTGTTTTGAACTGCTTATGTTAATTTAGCATAAACTATAGCCATATACAAGCATGACCAGTTTCACCTAGTTATGGAGGTACCATAACCATAGCATTGGAGGCACCGATGTTATGACTTCCCCACGGCGGAGTGATTGCTCGTGGCGTCCCTTTCAGTTTTGGCCATATTATTATATCAGGTGGGGCGTATGGGTGCATCCTAGTTACATGTTTTATTCAGTTTATCATGGTGAATGTGGTGTGTGCCTTGCACCCTTCACAAGGAGCTGATCCCTCCTACCCAAATCAGTATATTGATTAGAGGCATCCCCTCTAATCAGCATGATGAGGTCACCCCTCCAAGTATTCATGCACGTGACCTTTTCATGACCTATATGGGCTATGGTATTTATATGTTAAAACAGTTTTCACAAGTTAAACATAAGGCTTTTCAAACTATAAAACCAGTTTTCTTGATACTTAACCAGTTACTCAGAACTTAGTCTTCCGCTGTTATATGTTACATGCTTATCCTATTTCATGCTTTATTGTACATCCGTGCACTGAGCGTCTTGCTCAGCCGTTACTTTCCTTTCCATGTCCCAAAACGGCAGGTACCCAAGACTCGAGAATTTGGAGGACGCACATAGGATGGAAGCTGCCAGAGACTTCTTTTCCTTTTTGCCTTCATATAGTTATGCTTGTTTAGTCTTTATTCAGTTCATTTCCTTTATTTATGTTTTGGGCTTATGTTTGGGAACCGATGTTTGATTCCGGTTTTCCCTATGGTCATGTATGTTTTACTACATATCACCTTGCATGCTTTGATGACACGCCATAATCACGCGTGACATTCCATTTATCAAAATGGGGTGTTACAATTATGGTATCAGAGCCAAGGCTTCGACCTGTAGGCTCTAAAACTCGACCTGTGACTAGTGGGTAGTCACCAGGAGCTTCCTAAGCCAACGTTTGTTATTCCACGTATTGATGTTTCAGCGCGTTGTTGTTTCAACCATTACGTTTTCAGCACCTTTTTGTTTTAGCCATGACGTTTTCAGCACCTTGTTGTTTTCACCATGATGTTTTCACCAGTATCGTCTTACTAATATGGAATGAACAACCGTCATCCATACTTAGTTATGTGTCATTGTCTATGCATGATGTTCCTCGTGAACTGTGACGATGTGGACTGACCCCAGTAGTTCATAATTTTCACATAAAAATTTTTCTGTTAAGTTTTGACAATGACTTTTAATTATTATGTTTCATACATTCATGCATTTATATCATATGTCATCTGTTAAAGGAATTTTGACTAAGTAATGGTTGGTACAGGACTGGCCCTATTTAGTCGCATGTGCTTTTATCGAAACTTTTAACTTTGGGACCGACCCATAGGCGTCCCCTCGCCATGTCTTTTGTTTTGGAACCGACCCATAGGCGTTCCCTCGCACTTATAAAGGTTTTATAAACTACATTACGCATTCATGCACTGTTTTCTTGCATAAAATTTTTCTCATGATTTAAATTGGCATAAAATTTTTTTTTTTTCATGTCCCATCATAAGTTATTATGTTTTTATGTCAAGTATGCCTTCATACTGTCATGGTTAACTTCAGTTTCATGCTGATTATGTTATACACTTCTTGTAATAGATGGTTTCATGTTTCCTCATGATAATTCCGCCTTCATGTTGATTATGTTTCACGCCTCTTTTGTTATTTACGTAGTCCTGCAAGATATTGTTAGATTTCTTGAATCATGCTTTCATGATAATCATGGTTGGTTTACATTGATCATGCCGTCAGGCAAATCATCGTTGAATTTTGTGTAACCACACTTTAGCGTTTCGCTATGCAACCAGAATGATGTCTATGCAAATACAGCAAGGTTATCACAATGGTTTTCCTAACCGTTTAACCGGTTTACTTTCCTTAAATCATGACAAATGATCGAGCCCATACCGATCATTTCAGGTGCATTCCATGTGTACTCCACGTATCGTATTTCATGTGTATACATGTACCTTAATCCATGTATATTCCACTTGCAATACTTCACGAGTGTTCGCTAGTCGATTCTAAATCATCTCAGGCGTATGTTCACTTGCTGATATTCTACAAGATTGTCGATGCCGCTCATAGCTTGGAGATGTTACTTAAGGTTGATGCTGCTGATGTTGGGAGACGCTACGAGATGCTGATGCTGATGCTGTTCACAACCTGGGGATCCTAAAAGACGAAGACAAAGGCGTCGGAGCAAAGCAATTGGACGAGAAGATGCTTCACCATCAGACAATTCCCATCAATCATTGTCCGAAATTCATAGTTACATGTCACACGTCGTTCGGCTGTCATTTCAGCCATATGAGTGCAAACCAGTACCAGCCAGCCACTCAGCTAAATAGTTACATGAGTCACGGTCATAAGAATGACCGTCAGGGAACCGACAGACAAGATGATAGTAACCACTACTATGACAGCAACTATCTTAGAAATCGCAACCGAGGCTCCGGCCACGGACGTGATCAGACATACAAATGATCAGTAGTCCAACCGATCCGCCAATTCTGGCATATTAACCTAATATTGTGGTTATATTTGTTTCACATCTCGAGACACATGTCAAGACATCAGTCAAGACACATGTCTCACGTATACCTCCTGAAGACACATGTCAAGACACCAGTCAAGACATATGTCATGCTTATTGTTCCAAGAAACGAGTCAAGACACATGACTCACGTCCAACTATGGAGCATTTCTAAGAAATTCAGGGTACCCTCCAAGGGTACATCTATTTGTTGTGCCATGTATAAATCAGGCCACAAGAATTTCAATACCATTATCAGCGCATCAGTGAGAACTGTCATGTTGCCGATGTCACTTTCATTTCTTTCACCATAGTTCATATATTCCTGACCATGAAGGACGCCGTTCGTATTCCCACGTATACGAAGATTTTCCGTCATCTTAATGATGAGATCTAAGCTGCTAACGCATTTTCCTCGGACAGACACGAGATGAATTTTTTTTTTATCTTAATTATGGACTATGAACAGCACACCATGCTACGATTCATAATTATGTACAGTAATGTTCAGGCTCCTGAATACTTCAGCTTGATTTTCCATCGGAATATCTGTGCAAATTTTCTACGCTTACAAGCATGTGCATTGTTAGCCATGGTCGCTAAAATTTTCTAGCTGTCAATAAGACACAACCACTTAACTCTTTTACGCACAGCCAGTTGATTATTCCAAAGTCTTCCTATACATTCTAGCAGAACCTACTAGGAGAAGGATGGTACCATGAGATTATGTGTCGACTACCGTTGACTTAAACAAATCACCATTCATGACCGTTATTCTCCTCTACGTATTGACGACATGTCCAATCAACCGTATAGTGTTAATCACTTTTCCAAGATCGAACTCATAATCATGCTGCCAACAGTGACGAGTAAAAGAGCAGGACATGTCCATGACTGCTATTCGTACACGACTCGGTCACGCTAAATTTATGATTTTGAATTAGTCTCATCAATGCTCCAACCACATTATGGACTTAATAAATTGAGTTTCCATGAACTCCTAAACAATTTTATCAGCGTTTTCATTGAGGATAACCTGATTTCCTGTAAGCCCAGAGAAGAACAGGAGGACCATATCTGCACTATGTTACAAATTTTATGCCAAGAGAAATTTTACCCTAGAAAAATTTTCCAATATCAATTCTGTTTCATAACAGTGACACGCTGAATCACATGGGTTTCTATGGTTAATCTTACCATGACTCAGCTTATGCGTAAAGGAGAGAACCCTACACTACATTAGGTGTTCTAGGAAATCCTACGCTAGGAGAAGTCTAATTCAAAGACTCAGAGTTTCGCAACCTTCTATGTATCAAGTTTCTACGAAGCAAGATACAGTTACGTTCATATCTAGGTACCTGTTATACCAACAGGTTAAGATAGGACACCAACAAACTGGGATGTTTTCATCATATGAGATTGTGAATCGAAAAGGGACAAGATCTCCATGGATTTTAGTTACCAGATTTCAGCAAACTCAGAAGAAGCATGATGCTATCTGGGTTATTGTCAACAGTTTGATCAAGTCTGCAGAATCCTTACATCCGTACGGATTTCAGAACCAACAGATTGAACGAACATGTTCCAGCCAAGGCTCATCCGACCACTTGGTAATCCCGCAGCTATCGAGTCAGACAAAGATTCCCAATTGTACTCCTAAATTACTTCACGTCTTCATTCTAATTCCACGACTTGCTTTCGCGCTCACGTTCATGACACTATTCACGTTCATTATCGTATTTTGACTTACGATTTTACGTTCATTTCTTTTCTCATTCTGGGAAGTTTGCAAGAACTTGTGAGACCAGACCCAAGTTTAGTATAACTCTCCATCATCAGATAGACGTTTCACGTCATATTCCACGTCTCACCCTGTAGCGTTTGGCGTCACCGCCATTATATTATATAATCACGATATGTCTCACATGTCATGTTCATTCCACGTTCCTCATATCATGATCAAAATAAGTTACACGTATCATGGATCACGATATGTTTACTTATACTACACTCGCCATATCTCCACGTAGCACGTTCAAAATTTTTCACGTATCACGTTCAAAAATTTTCACGTACTATGTTTCTTTATGTCTCGCTCATCGTTTCTAATTATCAGTTAAGTCAGATTGTCTTGCATCGTAACGTTTCAGTTACCCTTGCACGTTAACTCTTTTTTTTTCCTCGATCGAATTTCGGGGATCTACCTTCCGTTGATAACCAAAAATTTCTTCGTATTCCAAGTCAAGGTCAGGAGGACCAAGATTTATCATTAGTGTCGGGATCTTCTGAAGGAACCGTTCCAAGAGGGAGGCCACTTGGAAACGGACAAGTTCATCCGGACTTCTTATCCATTTTTCTCTTATCGATTAGATATGTCCTTTCAGTCACGTCACGTTCCATGTCTTTTCAAGACATGTCATGTTCCACGTTCCCTTCTACCATGTCACCTTCATTTCCGTTATTTTGCATACCTTTCCAGTTTGATTCGGGTATGTTTCGCTTTCAGTTACTTTATCTATAATTCGGGGACGAATTATTCTTTTTAGGGGGGAAGAATTGTAAAACCCGCGTGCTTTTACCATGAATAGTGCCCTTAAGATCGTACGTCCTAGATTAAAACTTACCTTATTCAGTATTGATCACATTCATGTGCTAATAATCAAGCAAGTGCATACGTGTATGACATGACAAGTATCGTTTACGTACGAACCCATGATAAACAATTAATAAATATGTCACGTGAACGTAATTAAATCAAGATTACCATTTAAAATACGAACTAGAATAATTACGTAAATACATATAATATAATTACGAGCGTTAAGATTACGGTAAACTACATGATAAAATAAACAGAA
The DNA here is from genome assembly GCA_025667525.1 of Glebionis coronaria. Taxonomy (NCBI): domain Eukaryota; kingdom Viridiplantae; phylum Streptophyta; class Magnoliopsida; order Asterales; family Asteraceae; genus Glebionis; species Glebionis coronaria. Next base: position 550,495,062 of record CM046875.1, on the reverse strand, counting down.
ACGCTTCAGACACGAACACGTTTAACCACGAACGAACACGAAACATCGGGACACGAGAAAACATTTGGGCTACCCCTTGTGGGCCCCATATCCACGAATTAAGGAAGAGAAATGGGCCTAGCCCATCATTTTTACTAAACAAGGGGGGTAAGGGAAAATTAGCTAGTCATTTTTCACTTTTCAAAAGAATTAACCAAAAACCTAATTTTGTTCTTCCTCCTCCCCTTTTCTTTCATTTGTGCCGCCACCTATAACACCACCATAGGTGGTTGTTTGTTGATTTTGATCATAAATTCAAGAGTTAGAAACCGTGTTTGTTCATCCTCTTTCAAGATACGTAGTGGTATACCTTTCTAACCCTTCTTTTTAATTCTTTTTAATTCTTTTAATCTTTGATTATTTTCATGAACATGTTATTATTTTTCTTATTAAAACATGGTAATTAATCATTGATCTAACATGTTTTGGTATTAAATAAAATCAAAGAATGATTTAAAAGGGGTGTTAGTTTTGGTCGCCTAGCAAACAAACCCGAGGGGGGTTTGGTTTGCTATTGCCGCCACCACCAAGACCATTTTTAGTCTTGGTTGGCTCATGTGGGACCCACGGCAGCAAGGAGGCACACGTGCCCCGGGTTTGGCTCGGGGTACGGTGTCGAATTCATGCCCGATTCATGGTTCGTTGGTTAAATCATGATCTATGTTACATGTTAATTTTTATGAATCATGAACTTAGGATATAATTAATTAATAACATGAAATATTAATTAAATCATGACTTAGGTTATTTTAATTATTAGTTTAACATGACATTAATTTAACCTAAGTATTTTATGTTATAAGTTATAATTAATTAATTATTAAAACATGCCTATAATTAATTAATTTAGACATGACATAGGTTATATTATTAATAATAATAATACACATTTTAACCTAAGTATTTTCATTTCATTTTAATTAAAACATGTTATACTTTAATTAAAATGCTTAACCTATAGTTTAATTAAAATACATGAAATAATAATTAAACTATACACTATATCATATGACTTAAGAAATAAGCTTATAACACTTAGACTTATATGTTAGCTTATGTAATTAGCTTAATTCTAATTATGGAAACTTCTATTTATAGAAACTTAATTAAATAGGGCAACTAATCTAATTATGGAAACCTTCTATATATGGAAATCAATCTATTTCAGACAGCTAATCTAATTATGGAAACCTTCTATATATGGAAACTTATTTAATTAAGGCAGCTGATCTATTTTTGGAAACTTTCTATTTTTAGAAACTAATCTATTTTAAGCAGTAAATTCTATTTTTGGAAACTTTCTATTTTTGGAAACTTTCTATTTTTGGAAACTTTCTATTTTTGGAAACTTTCTATTTTTGGTAACTTTCTATTTTTGGAAACTTTCTATTTTTGGAAACTTTCTATTTTTGGAAACCTGCTATTTTTGGAAAGTTACTTATTATTACACAGTAAGTATAATAATACATGAAACACCAGTAATACTTAATCAGATTAATCAGAATACTAGATAAACACAGTTTAAGGCTTTAAACAGTGAACCAGGACCTAAAACATACCAAATCAGCTAATATGAGACATAAAACCCAGTACGTAATCAGTGAATCGATACTTATACACGTGTGTATTCATGTAGCGTTAGTGATCCAGAAGTAGGAGTCTTTCTTCCGTTCATTCACTGGACTTGAGGTACGGATTCCCGTCCTTTTAGTATGGACATTCCTTCCTTATTAGGATTTCCCCGTATGCAGCCAACTGTTTTCCCCAGCATTTGTTTTATTGTTTTGAACTGCTTATGTTAATTTAGCATAAACTATAGCCATATACAAGCATGACCAGTTTCACCTAGTTATGGAGGTACCATAACCATAGCATTGGAGGCACCGATGTTATGACTTCCCCACGGCGGAGTGATTGCTCGTGGCATCCCTTTTCAGTTTGGCCATATTATTATATCAGGTGGGGCGTATGGGTGCATCCTAGTTACATGTTTTATTCAGTTTATCATGGTGAATGTGGTGTGTGCCTTGCACCCTTCACAAGGAGCTGATCCCTCCTACCCAAATCAGTATATTGATTAGAGGCATCCCCTCTAATCAGCATGATGAGGTCACCCCTCCAAGTATTCATGCACGTGACCTTTTCATGACCTATATGGGCTATGGTATTTATATGTTAAAACAGTTTTCACAAGTTAAACATAAGGCTTTTCAAACTATAAAACCAGTTTTCTTGATACTTAACCAGTTACTCAGAACTTAGTCTTCCGCTGTTATATGTTACATGCTTATCCTATTTCATGCTTTATTGTACATCCGTGCACTGAGCGTCTTGCTCAGCCGTTACTTTCCTTTCCATGTCCCAAAACGGCAGGTACCCAAGACTCGAGCATTTGGAGGACGCACATAGGATGGAAGCTGCCAGAGACTTCTTTTCCTTTTTGCCTTCATATAGTTATGCTTGTTTAGTCTTTATTCAGTTCATTTCCTTTATTTATGTTTTGGGCTTATGTTTGGGAACCGATGTTTGATTCCGGTTTTCCCTATGGTCATGTATGTTTTACTACATATCACCTTGCATGCTTTGATGACACGCCATAATCACGCGTGACATTCCATTTATCAAAATGGGGTGTTACATGTTATGTATTTTATTAGCCAATTTTCACAAAGCAAATATTAAGATTCATTTGTGTGGTGACATGAAACACAATCAATCATATAAGAACTTTCGAACATCTTATAATTAAGATTGAGTCAAATACATATAGCAATGATCAAATAAAATAGTATCAAGCAACAAGAACATTTCATCCACACTTATAATTAAGAATCAGGGTCAAAGTGCGGCGCACAAATCTAATTGTGCGGCGTACTTTTTCCTGCAATGTTATCAAATCATTCATTCTTCTATATAAACCTCAACCAAATACACAACGACTATTCCATCATTTCAGTAACAACAAACATCTTAATCATGTAGAATTCGAAATTCATAATAAGAAATAAGATGAAGAATTATACCAAAGATTATGAGTGAATATATTTCCGAATGTAATGTTTGTTCCAAACGATTACACAATCAAACAAATCCTCCTAACCTTCCCTTGTTACAAAAGTTAGGACTAAACCACAATGATGAACTTGTTATATCACCTTGTTTACAATTCAAAAGTAGTTTTCCAAGTTCGAGAATCCTTGATAACTTTTTCCCAAAGTATCTTGAAGTGTATGAGTATACAGATGGTTCTGGCCCTTGGGTCTGTTTTATAATGCTCAAAAAAAGTAGGTGAATAAATGAGGAGAAAACCCAAGAGTTCCCTCATGAATACCATGCATAATGCATAATAAATTTTGTAACAACATGTTAAGTGCGCCGCACAAAAGAGAAAGTGCGTCGTACTTTGCCCAAGTACTCCAAATTCGTATTTCATGAAAGTGTGCCGCACAATTGGGAACGTGCGCCGCATAATAGCAGTTTTTAGATTTATTTGTTCTTTAGTCCTTCTTGTATCTTCTTCGGACCATTTCTTATTTCCATTGTTTGCTCTAACCCTATCACGATTGTGCAACCAATTAATATCAATCCATAGCATAAATTATTTATTTACACGTCAATATGGGACAATTACATCATTTTAAATATATAGAAATAAGGCGTTATCAAATCTTCTCATACTTAACATCTTGCTTGCCCTCAAGCGAAGCAAATTTTCAATTTTCATTTTTATACCAAAGAATAGATAATGCCAATATCAAGAAGCAAAGATAACGCCATAATGAACCTCATGGAGTAGTTACTTTGAATTCACACACTCTCATATGGCAAGGTAGTAATATTTCGCTCAATTGCACGAACATGAAAAGTAAAATTACCATGGGCTTGTACAAACGACTAAACTTCACCGAAATGGCTTAAGCGCCAAGTATGATATCAGAAGAGTGTTTTTATAAACTTTTATTACGACCTCGTATGAAAAGAGTATACAATACATCATTGTCCACCATTTTTAATTATGCTCAATACTTTCATATAAAACTTTGTACTTCTAGGCTTTCATTTGTCTTTATTTTCGTTATTTGATTTTGTTTTGTTTCTTTCACTTCACATTGGGTTTATTTTGTTTTCCCTCATACTTATGATCCACTATATCACACATAAACATGATTTCTAACAACATATCACAACCTTTAAATATATGAAATTTTTTATATTTTTTTTGCCCCTTCATCGTCTAAAATACTTATATCATACAAGTATGATCTCACTACGGCCTCGTAAATATTACCAAGCACAAGTTCTAGAATTAAACAATTCACCGGCACACACAATAATGATTTAAAGTATAAAAAATGTATGCAATATATGTAGGCTAAAAATACTCACAAAAGTGGTTAAAGATTATGCAAGTGACGTCATCAATTCCTAGTCGAATGGCATTTTGATTACTGGAATTATCAATCATTCTAACATTTTAATTTTTATTAATTTTCAATCCATAATAGTTCATAGAATTTTTATAAAAATCGCCAAAAAGTGGGGCGCACAAAATGAAATATGCGACGTACTTCTGGAAAAGAGCACTCCTAAAATTTTAATTTTCAAACTCGATTATTTTCCGCTTATCTCCCCCATACTTATTATGAGCATTTTCCTTAATGCTAAACATAAGGTAAAAGTAACATAAAAGGAAAATAAGAGTAATACTCCCCTTTTATTCCAAGTCGTGAACGAAGCCGAAATATCCTTTCTTCGTCTTTATTTGTCTACCAACTTGTTTATTCCTGCAATTTGCACACACACACATATCTAACAAAGCATATATCACATAAAAAGGTAAAAACATCCACAAACAAGTACCAAATTATCCTACGTGCCAACAAAGACATATTACATAACCCAAATGTAATTATACTTAAAATGTTTGAAATTATTTTAAAGCAAACCCCTGACCAGACACAAAGTCACAACACATGTCCTCACATGTCTCCCACGGTCTCATCTTGGTTATGGGTTTGGTGTTGGTAGAAATGGGGCGGATACGGTGGAGGTTGTTGGGTGTAGTAGAATGGCTCATGATGATACCCGGGCGGACCATAGGTTCCACTTATTGTTACATTATATTGCTCGACCATCCTCTCAAATACCAGAGCATACCTATCCACACTATAACATTGTCGCTCCATCATAAACCTAAGTTGGTCTTGCCTAACCTCCATGCGTCCCAACCTATTACACACATCTTGGAGTGAAGAACGAGGAGCTCTCGGCATAGCCACACGTGGTGCTCTAACCGGTGCATCTTCCCATAACAACCTTCCATCATCTATAATCAAATCTCTCAAAGTAATTTTATCAGTGGTATCACAAATGATTAGTGGACTAAGACCACGAACCACACGATCACTAAGAAGCTTCATCTTCCTTGCTAGTCTGGTCACAAATTGTCCACATACAATCATACTACTCGCTTGGCTCCCCGAACCCTTTTCCTTTCATCCACTAGGCGATAACCCACGCCACATTAGCATACCTCTCACGGTTCTTGTCCCTAAACATGCTCAACAACCACAAATCATTACTTTGCACTTTATCATAACCCATAGTCCTTTGACAAACCGCATAGGCCATAATCTTTTGAAGCACCTTCAAAAGTAGACTATTCATTCTAGTGGTGTAGCTCCTAGAGAATCTAAATGGATCCTCATCATCACAAATAACGGTCCAAAATTGCATAGCCTTAAACTAAGAATCGTCATGCAACCCCCTTGAAAATACACCTCAAACCCCTCGGGTTTCAACTCATCCTTTATGTAAAGCTCCACGTACTTAGAAAGTTCCTTCAATGTAAGTGCATGACCATTACCACATAGACAAAAAGTAAAAAAAAAATTGGTTTCAAACTCGTCATCATTAATATCCTCATTGAACTTAAAGGTTGAGAAAAATTCATAACAAAGTTCCGCATAAAATTGCTCCCAACAAGTGAAACCACGGATCCAACTTCTAGATCGAAAAGGTTCCTCATCTCCACCAGCTTCCATTAAAACTATCGTGAGCATCTCCCTTATTTGCTCTCTACATTCCAATTCGTTTAAGACTTCAGAATCGACAATGTTAGGTGCAAATATTTTTTTCCGCGTCAATGTACTTAAAATATTGTTGTAATTCACCTTATCATTCGTATTACATTTCGGCCAACCCAAACATTCATGATTAGGCTTCCCCATGAGTGTTTCACTAGCCGTCTCCGTCGGCCTCCTCTTTTACTTCGGCTCGATGAGCCGGTCTCATAGTCTTGAGAACCTGTATTCTACATATTTTAACACACAAACTGACACTTATTAATGCTAGATAAAGATTAGGGGTCAACGACATCCCTAAGTGCGAGTTATGATCTCTCATTTTGTTTTCAGACGAAATTCTGGTGCACAAAATAGTTTGTACGACGTACTTTCTAGGTAATAAGTCACAAGTGCGACGCACATCACACAAAATGCGGCGCACATTCTGGGAAAATAAACAATAGGTCAGGGTAACTAGCAAAAATTCAGCCAAATCACGAATTGTGGGTTCCAAACTAATTCCCAAGTCTAGAATCAAACAGAACAGCTTTAATTTAATAACTAGTTTCAACCGACTTTATATTACTAACACACGAGAAACGTGTACCCTTTCGTTTTGCAATATAAAAATGGTAAGACCAAATCGTTCCATAGGATTGTTGTTAACATGTAAAAATAATTATCTCTAGAGTGTCACAAGTTCTAAAGAGTATACTTATCGAATTATCAATTAAAGAGCGCGTTTGTTTAAGGCTAAGAACATAGAAATGATCAATAACAAAGATATATTATAAGCACATAAACAAATCATGAATACAAGTGGTGATGACTAGTCACACAAGTATCAACTATTTAACATAACAAGAAATCCTCTCGACCTATAGATCTTGTGATATCAAATGCATAAAGATTGGTTTATGTTGGTTTAAATAATTCAAGTGCTCGCTGAGCCACACTATTTCGAACCCATGGAAAAGCATTAAACAAAATCATATAAGAGTTGCTATGTATTTTATCCTCCAATTTCCACAAGGCAAATATCAAGATTCATTGGTGTGATGACATGAAACACAATCAATCATATAAGCACTATCGAACATCTTATAATTAAGATTGAGTCAAATACATAGCAATGATCAAATACAATAGTATCAAGCAAAAAGAACATTTCATCCACACATATAATTAAGAACCAGGGTCAAGGTGCGGTGTACTTTTTCCTTGTAATGTTATAAAATCAATTCATGGTTATATATACACCTCAACCAAATACACAAATGACTACTCCATAATTTCAGTAACAACAAACATCTTAATCATGTAGAATTTGAAATTCATAATAAGAAATAAGATGAAGAATTATACCAAAGGATTATGAGTGAATATATTTCCGAATGTAACGTTTGTTCCAAACGATTACACAATTAAAAAACTCCTCCTAACCTTCCCTTGTTACAGAAGTTAGGACTAAACCACAATGATAAACTTTGTGTAGTTGAACTTGTTTACAATTCACAAGTAAATTTACAAGTTCCTATCAAGGATTAGAGAATCAATGATAACTTTTTCCCAACGTATCTTGAAGTGTATGAGTATATAGATGGTTATAACCCTTAGGTCTGTTTTATAATGCTAAAAAAACGTAGCTGAATGAGGAGAAAACCCAAGAGTTCCCTCATGAATACAATCTATAATGGATAATAAATTTTGTAACCGAATGAAAAGTGCGCCACACAGAAGAGAAAATGTGTCGTACTTAGCGCAAGAACTCTAAATTCGTATTTCATAAAAGTGCGCCACATAATTAGGAATGTGCGCCACACAATGGCAGTTTCCAGATTTATTTATTCTTTACTCCTTCTTGTATCTTCTTAGGACCATATCTTCTTTCTATATTTTGCTCCAACCCTATCATAATTTTGTAACCAATTAGTATCAATCCATAGCATAACTTATTTATTTACACGTTAATATGGGACAATTTGTAAAACCCGCGTGCTTTTACCATGAATAGTAATTTTAAGATCGTACGTACTAGATTAAAACTTTCCTATTATAGCATGATTACGATTACGTGTTAGGATTTTACGTATTACGTACGTGTTAGAACACGATAAATATTTACTACGCACGAACACGCAATAATTATTTGACAATAATTAATCACGAGCATGCGATCATGAAATCATGAACGTAATTAAATCACGAACTATTATTAATTACGTATATATATTTATTACGAGCGTAAATAAATATATTAGGTCACGGTAATCATTTAACGAGAACACACAAAACGCGAACACAAATAAACACGAACGAGTAATTAAACAACGAGACACGGAAACGGTACGGGTACCCCATGTGGGGCCCCTACCCGCGGCAACAATAAGGAGATGGGCCAAGCCCATCTCAAAACTTACTAAGAAGGGGTTAAGGTAAAATTAGCTAGTCATTTTTCACTTTATAGAAGATTAAACAAAAACCTAAAAAAGTTTTCTCCTCTCCTCTTTTCTTTTTTGGCCGCCGAATACAAACACACCAAGGAGGGTGTTTGTTTGATTTTGATCTTGGTTTTTGGTGCAAGTGTTCATGTTTGTTCATCCTCGTTTAGATCCACGCATTCGGTATATTCTTTTTTTATCCTTTTCTTTTTGATTTGATCTAATAATTAATTAAGAACATGATGTTTTTAAAACCTAATTAAAAACATAGATCAAACATGAAAATGGTTATTGGGTAAATCAAAAAGGGATGTTTTTAGGGGTGTTTGTTGGCCGGCGCCTAAACCGATCCCCAAGGGGGTCTCGGTTTGGCTACTAGACCACCACCGAGACCATATGGTCCCGGTTGAGTGTTGTGGGTCCCATGGCAGCAGCAAAACAAGGAGAACCCCGAAGTGGTTCGGGGTATGGTGTCGATTTCATGTCCGGTTCATGGTTTCTAGTCAAGATCCAGTTCACGGTTTATGTTAAGATTATTTTTTTATATACAATCATATGTTAAAATTAAATTAATAAATATGACATGATTAATTTAATAAACATGACTTAGGTTATAATTTAATTATTAGATCATGAAATTATTAACCTAAGTATTTTATATTTTTAGACTTATAATTAATTAATTATTTAAAAACCATGGTTATAATTAATTAATTAACATGACTTAGGTTATATTATTAAAAAAAAAATAATACATGTTTTAACCTAAGTATTTAACTTTATTTAATTAAAAACATGATATACTTTAATTAAATACTTTTAACCTATAGTTTAGTTAAATTACATGAAATAATTAATAAACTATACATTATATCATTATGGCTTAGAAAATAATCAGAAAAACACTTAGGCTTATATGCTTAGCTTATTTAACCAGCTTATATCTAATTATGGAAACTTTCTATTTTTAGAAACTTATTAATTAAGGCAGTCATTCTATTTATGGAAACTTTCTATTTTTAGAAACTTATTTAATTCATGCAGCTAATCTATTTATGGAAACTTTCTATTTTTAGAAACTTATCTATTTTAAGCAGTTATTTATTTTTGGAAACTCTCTATTTTTGGAAACTTTCAATTTTTGGAAACTTTCTATTTTTGGAAACTTCCTATTTTTAGTAACTTTCTATTTTTGGAAAACTTTCTATTTATGAAAACTTTCTATTTTAGGAAACCTGCTATTTTTGGAAAGTTACTTATTATTACACAGTAAGTATAATAATACATGAAATACCAGAAATACTTAATCAGAATAGATAGAATATAAGATAAACACAGTTTAAGGCTTTAAACAGTAAAACATGATATGAACATATAAAATAAGCTAAGACATGACATAAAACCAATTACGTATTTAGTAAGCAGATACTTATTCATGTATGTATTTATGTAGCATTAGTGATACCGAAGTAGGATTCTCCTAAGTTCATCTTCTTCGTTCACTGAACATAAGGTACGGATTCCCGTCCTTTCAGTATGGACATTCTTTCCTTATTAGGATTCCCCGTATGCAGCCAAATGTTTTCCCGTAGTATAAGTTTATATGTTTGACTTGCTTATGTTTAATTTCGAATACCCATAGCCATATACATGCATGACCAGTTTCACCTAGTTATGGAGGTACCATAACCATAACGTTAGAGGCACTGATGTTATGACTTCACCACGGCGGAGTGATTGCTCGTGGAGTCCCTTCAGCTTTTGGCCATATTATTATATTTATCATGTGGGGCGTATGGGTGCATCCTAGTTACATGTTTTCAGCAGATTACTCAGTGTGAATGTGGTGTGTGCCTTGCATCCTTCACAAGGAGCTGATCCCTCCTACCCAAACTAGTATATTAAATTAGAGGCAGCCCCTCTTATTTGCATGATGAGGTCACCCCTCCAAATATTCATGCACGATGGATTTTCATGACCCATATTGGCTAATGGTAGAACATGTTAAACAGTTTTTATAAGATAAACATAAGGCTTTTCAAACTATAAAACCAGTTTTACCAAGACTTAACCAGGTTACTCGGGACTTAGTTTCTTCCGTTGTTATATGTTATATGCTTATCCTATTCATGCTTTATTGTACATCCGTGCACTGAGCGTATTGCTCAGCCGTTTTCCTTTTCTATGTTCCCAAAACGGCAGGTACTCAGGGACGCTCGTAGACTTTAAGCGTACGTGCATATGGACTGGAAGCTTTCTAGCCTTTCTTTAATTTATGCATTATCTTTACTTTGATACTCTTGCTATGAACATTGTTTAGTCCTTTCCGTTTCAGTACTTATGTTTGTGTGTGATGAGCTTTACTTTTTGACTACCGATGTTTGATTCCGGTATTTTCCTTTTATGGTCATGTAATGTTTAGACATTTTTCCTTGTATGCTTTGATGATACGCCATAATTACGCGTGACATTCCATTATCAAAATGGGGTGTTACAATTATGGTATCAGATCCAAGGCTTCGACCTGTAGGCTCTCAAAATATGACATGTGATTAGTGGGTAGTCACTATAGTCTTCCTAGAACTGACAGTCGTTTTCATGCATTCATCATTTTTATGCATACATATACATGTCATTGTCGCAGGTTTATGACTAAGTAATGGTTGGTACAGGACTGGCCCTATTTAGTCGCATGTGTTTTATCGAAACTTTTAAATTTGGGACCGACCCATAGGCGTCCCCTCGCCATGTCTTTTGTTTTGGGTGAACTGACCATAGGCGTTCGCTCTCGAGCGTACATAAGTTTTCATAAAACTGCATCATGCATTCATACACAAAATTTTCTTGCATAAAATTTTTCTCTTGAAATTTTGGTATAAATTTTTTTTCATGTATATATATTTTATGTTTTGATCTGTTTAATCATATGTTTTATGTTATACTGTCAGATGGTTCTCACACGCGAACAGGAACAGCTCAATGCTGCAATTCAAGCTGCTATGCAAGCTTTGCTTCCTCAACTGAGGAACGGCATCAGGGCTGAAGTTCAAGCTGCCAACAATCAGCAACATAATCAGGCACCTCCTCCTCCTCCAGTGACATTAGCAGTATGGCTGGAGAGATTCAACAAGCTCCGTCCTCGAGCTTTTGAGAAAACAGATAGCCCTAATGATGTTGAAAGCTGGTTGGCTTACATCGAGAAGATTTTCAATGCTATGGGTTGTGACCCCGCATAAAAGGCGAGGTTGGCATGCTATCGGTTCGAAGGCGATGTGCTAAATTGGTGGTTAGCGTTGATGCAGTCTGAGGGTGGTGACGAGTGGGTTGCTGGTTTGACTTGGGCTCAGTTCAAGGACAGGGTGATGGAGCAGTTCTTTCCCAAGTCTGAGCAAGACAAGATCAAGAGGGAGTACCATGGGATCCGACAGAGAGCTAGGGATAATAGCAACGAGTTTATGCAGCGCTTTCTTTGCTTAGCTGGTTTCCTTGGTGCGGCAGCAGGTACTCCTGAAGAGTAGGCACACCACTTTAGGTGGGCTCTTCGCACATCGGTCGCAAACAATCTGGTGTGTGTTACGTTCAACACTGTAGCACAAGTGGCCGATGCAGCACGTAAGCTGGAGATGCTGCAGGAGAGAGATGAGTTCGGGGAAGCTGAGAGACCCGACAAGAGGTAAACATTCGTATTCAAGCGGTGATCTATCCGTATTCTTTCCATATATGTCAAATATTCATCTCTTTAAATGTATCTTCCAAGCAGAAAACTAGGGACCGGTCTCAGCCGGCTACTCAGCATCAGCCTCATCAGCCCAAGGAAAACGGTCAGACTAACGACCGTTCTGCTACGGATAGGCGTGGCGGTAATGATAATTACCGTAACAACACTGGACACTCCAACAGCAGCAGGTCCTAATACTTACAAATTTTCTTATGATTTCATGTTATAATTCATATTCTGACACTTTAGCAAAACTTTTACTAGGAACCATAGAAACGGTAGGGACCAGAACCAGAGAGATTCACAGCCTAGCCGTCCAGCTATCACTGGTATTTAATATTACGTTTATCCGCATTGTCCTTTGTACCCTATTATCATGTCTTATGTAAAAAGTTTTATCAGGTTCCCAGCCAGCCAGAGCACCTGCTGGAGGATTTACTCATCCTCTTTGCTCTACTTGCCACCATAGGCACCCAGGGCCATGTCGCCGTAACACTTACGCATGCTTCAAGTGTGGTATTCCTGGCCGTATCATGAAGGATTGCCGTAAGGGCGAGATGGAGGGTACGTCAGGACATGCTGATTCCAAGCCGCCTCCTACCACCGGGCGTGTCTACATGACATCTCGAGACCAGGCCAACAAGTCTACAAGTACCATCACTGGAATCTTGTATATGTATGGTCAAGCTGTATGTGTTCTTTTCGATACGGGTGCTACTCACTCGGTTATTTCTACTGCTTATGTTAAGAACATTAGGATGCTCCCCATGCCACTAGAAAATAGGCTTACTATTTCCACACCTTTGGGGACTCTGTATTAATCACCCATGTATACAAGAGTCTTCCACTAGAATTTGACGATAAGGTTCGACCTGTTGACGCACTTCCGCTGGACATGAATGACTTCAACATGATTTTGGGCATGGATTGGCTATCCAAGTATCATGCTACCATAGACTGCCATTCATATCGAGTTATCTTCGGTGATGTTAATGCACCAGAGTACATTCATAACGGGTTCGTACCCAGACAGTCTGTACAAATCATATCTACCCTGCAAGCGCGTGCACTACTGTCACATGGCTGCGAGGGTTATCTAGCTACGGTTCACGACATGGATGCTGAATCTCCATCAATTCAGGATCAACCTATAGTGTCGGAATTCCAAGATGTATTTCCAGCAGAACTTCTGGGCATACCACCTGCACGAGAAGTGGAATTCAGTATCGAGCTTATTCTATGAGCTGAACCAATCTCCAAGGCTCCTTATCGCATGGCTCCCATAGAGCTGAAGGAGCTGAAGGACCAACTGCAAGAACTTCTTGAACGAGGTTTCATTCGACCGAGCGCATCTTCATGGGGCGCACCGGTCTTATTTATTAAGAAGAAGGACGGCAGTATGCGTCTTTGCATAGACTATCGTGAGCTCAACAAGATTACTATCCGGAATAGGTATCCACTGCCACGTATAGACGATCTGTTTGACCAACTCCAAGGGGCCAAACACTTCTCCAAGATTGATCTTAGGTCAGGCTATCATCAGCTACGGGTCAAGGAGCAGGATATCGCCAAGACTGCTTTTTGTACCCGCTATGGCCACTATGAGTTTGTAGTTATGCCATTCGGCCTGACAAATGCTCCAGCAGTGTTCATGGACTTGATGAACAGAATCTTCCATGAATTTCTGGACAAGTTCGTCATTGTCTTCATCGATGACATCCTGATTTTCTCAAAGTCCAAGGAGGAACACGAAGACCATCTTCGTACAGTACTACAGATTCTTCGCCAGAAGCAGTTGTATGCTAAATTCTCCAAGTGTGAGTTCTGGTTAGACACGGTGGCATTCTTAGGTCACATTGTATCAGCAGAAGGAATCACTATGGATCCAGCGAAGGTTGAGGCCATTACTAAGTGGCCGAGGCTGACTTCAGCGACGGAAGTCCGCAGTTTCTTAGGCTTAGCTGGCTATTACCGTAGGTTCGTGGAGAACTTTTCCCGCTTAGCACTACCATTGACCAAACTGATGCGGAAAGGGGAGAAATTCGTCTGGACTGAAGAACGAGAGAAGAGCTTTGAAGACCTGAAGCAGAAGCTAGTATCTCCACCTATTCTTACTCTCCCATCTGGTACGGGTGGATTTCAAATCTACAGCGATGCATCGGGGAAGGGACTTGGCTGTGTTCTCATGCAACATGGGAAAGTGATCGCGTACGCTTCACGGCAGCTTAAGCCTTATGAAGAAAATTACCCCACGCATGACTTGGAACTTGCTGCAGTCGTGTTTGCATTGAAGATATGGAGGCACTACCTAGATGGAGAATCATGTGACATTTTCATGGACCATAAGAGCTTGAAGTATATCTTCACTCAACGTGAATTGAACATGAGGCAGAGGAGATGTTTAGATCTGTTGAAGGATTATGACATTAATCTACAGTATCATCCCGGAAAGGCAAATGTAGTAGCAGATGCTCTTAGCAGGAAGTCCGGAATGATCAACGGCATTAAAATCGAGGAGGAAATCATAAGAGACTTTGAGCGACTAGACATCGAGATCATGGTACGTGGATAGCACGGTTACTGGGCTAATCTTAGAATAGAACCCGAGTTACTCTCTAAGATCAAGGAAGCTCAGAAAGATGATGGATAAATCTGGGCGATAGTACAGAATTTGGAGAAACAGACGGAATTCAGAGTAGATGCAGATGGTATCGTATGGCAGGGCACGAGACTTTGTGTTCCTGATGACCAAAAACTCCGGGAAGCCTTGTTAGCTGAAGCTCATAGCTCCCCATTCTCTATACATCCTGGTTCGACTAAGATGTATCATGACATCAAGCAGTACTTTTGGTGGAGTGGTATGAAACAGGATGTGGCCACTTACGTCTCCAAATGTCTTACCTGCCAGCAGGATAAGATCGAGCATCAGTGATCTGGCGGTCTCCTTCAACCGTTAGATATTCCAGAGGGGAAGTGGGACAAAATCACCATGGATTTTGTTACTGGTCTTCCGCCTACCAAGAGGAAGCACGATGCAATTTGGGTTATCGTAGATCGACTTACCAAATCAGCTCATTTCTTACCGATCCGCAAGGAAGATCCGGTAAGTAAACTCGCTGATATGTATAGAAGAGAGATCATGAGACTCCACGGTGCACCATCCAGCATCGTCTCAGACAGAGATCCTCGTTTCACTTCGCGATTTTGGAAGAGTCTGCAGAAAGCTTGGGGTACACAACTTAAGCTTAGCACGGCTTTTCATCCTCAAACGGACGGACAGTCGGAACGAACTATTCAGACATTGGAAGATATGTTGAGGTCATGTGCGTTGGAATGGACGGATGATTGGGACGATTACATCTTTTTGGTGGAGTTTGCATACAACAACAGTTGGCACGCAAGTATCAAGTGTGCTCCTTTCGAGATGTTGTATGGCAGGAAGTGTCGCGCCCCAATCTGCTAGGATCAGGTTGGCGAGCGAACACTTGAAGGACCAGAAATCATAGAATTGACCAATGAAAAGATCGCAGTAGCTAAGCAGAAACTTCAGGAAGCACGGTCACGTCAGAAGAGTTACGCCGATAAGCATCGTAGGGACATACATTTTAACGTAGGAGATCGCGTCTTCCTTAAGGTTTCGCCAGCACGTGGTGTTAGACGCTTCAGGGTTAAAGGGAAGCTCAGTCCTCGTTTCATCGGACCGTTTGATATCATTGAACGAGTCGGTGAAGTATCTTACCGGTTGGCGTTACCTCCGCAGCTTTCGCATGTACACAATGTGTTTCATGTGTCCTTACTCAGAGGGTACCAGTATCATCCCCTTCACATGGTTCAGTATCCACTGGAACAGATACGTGAAGATCTCACTTTTATAGAAGAACCTGAACGAGTTCTTGACAGACAAGAACGAGTCATGAGAAGGAAGACGATTCCATTCGTCAAAATTCTATGGAGGGATCATACCGAGCGGGAAGCCACTTGGGAAACAGAGGAGTCTATCCGGGCTTCTTACCCTCATTTCATATTTTGAATTCGGGTATGTTCTTCTTTTTCAGTTTACTTTATCTATAATTCGGGGACAAATTATTCTTTTTAGGGGGGAAGAGTTGTAAAACCCGCATGCTTTTACCATGAATAGTACTTTTAAGTTCGTACGTACTAGATTAAAACTTTCCTATTATAGCATGATTACGATTACGTGTTAGGATTTTACGTATTACGTACGTGTTAGAACACGATAAGTATTTACTACGCACGAACACGAAATAATTATTTGACAATAATTAATCACGAGCATGCGATCATGAAATCATGAACGTAATTAAATCACGAACTATTATTAATTACGTATATATATTTATTACGAGCGTAAATAAATATATTAGGTCACGGTAATTGTTTAATGAGAACACACAAAACGCGAACACAAATAAACACGAACGAATAATTAAACAACGAGACACGGAAAACGGTACGGGTACTCCATGTGGGGCCCCTACTCGCGGCAACAATAAGGAGATGGCCAAGCCCATCTCAAAACTTACTAAGAAGGGGTTAAGGTAATATTAGCTAGTCATTTTTCACTTTACATATGATTAAACAAAAACCTAAAAAAGTTTTCTCCTCTCCTCTTTTCTTTTTTGGCCGCCGAATACAAACACACCAAGTAGGGTGTTTGTTTGATTTTGATCTTGGTTTTTGGTGCAAGTGTTCGTGTTTGTTCATCCTCGTTTAGATCCACGCATTCGGTATATTCTTTTTTTATCCTTTTCTTTTTTATTTGATCTAATAATTAATTAAGAACATGATGTTTTTAAACCTAATTAAAAACATAGATCAAACATGAAAATGGTTGTTGGGTAAATAAAAAAAGGGATGTTTTTAGGGGTGTTTGTTGGCCGACGCCTAAACCGAACCCCAAGGGGGTCTCGGTTTGGCTACTAGACCACCACCGAGACCATATGGTCCCGGTTGAGTGGTGTAGGTCCCACGGCAGCAGCAAAACAAGGAGAACCCCGAAGTGGTTCGGGGTATGGTGTCGATTTCATGTCCGGTTCATGGTTTCTAGTCAAGATCCGGTTCACGGTTTATGTTAAGATTATTATTTTTTATATATATAATCATATGTTAAAATTAAATTAATAAATATGACATGATTAATTTAATAAACATGACTTAGGTTATAATTTAATTATTAGATCATGAAATTATTAACCTAAGTATTTTATATCTTTAGACTTATAATTAATTAATTATTTAAAAACCATGGTTATAATTAATTAATTAACATGACTTAGGTTATATTATTAATAAATAATAATACATGTTTTAACCTAAGTATTTAACTTTATTTAATTAAAAACATGATATACTTTAATTAAATACTTTTAACCTATAGTTTATTTAAATTACATGAAATAATTAATAAACTATACATTATATCATTATGGCTTAGAAAATAACCAGATTAACACTAGGCTTATATGCTTAGCTTATTTAACCAGCTTATATCTAATTATGGAAACTTAAGGTTTTTAGAAACTTATTAATTAAGGCAGTCAATCTATTTATGGAAACTTTCTATTTTTAGAAACTTATTTAATTCAGGCAGCTAATCTATTTATGGAAACTTTCTATTTTTAGAAACTTATCTATTTTAAGCAGTAATTCTATTTCTGGAAACTTTATATTTTTGGAAACTTTCTATTTTTGGAAACTTTCTATTTTTGGAAACTTTCTATTTTTGGTAACTTTCTATTTTTGGAAAACTTTCTATTTTTGGAAATTTTTCTATTTTAGGAAACCTGCTATTTTTGGAAAGTTACTTATTATTACACAGTAAGTATAATAATACATGAAATACCAGAAATACTTAATCAGAATAGATAGAATATAAGATAAACACAGTTTAAGGCTTTAAACAGTAAAACATGATATGAACATATAAAATAAGCTAAGACATGACATAAAACCAATTACGTATTTAGTAAGCAGATACTTATTCATGTATGTGTTTATGTAGCATTAGTGATACCGAAGTAGGATTCTCCTCAGTTCATCTTCTTCGTTCACTGGACATAAGGTACGGATTCCCGTCCTTTCAGTATGGACATTCTTTCTTTATTAGGATTCCCCGTATACAGCCAAATGTTTTCCCGTAGTATAAGTTTATATGTTTGACTTGCTTATGTTTAATTTAGAATACCTATAGCCATATACATGCATGACCAGTTTCACCTAGTTATGGAGGTACCATAACCATAACGTTAGAGGCACTGATGTTATGACTTCACCACGGCGGAGTGATTGCTCGTGGCGTCCCTTCAGCTTTTGGCCATATTATTATATTTATCATGTGAGGCGTATGAGTGCATCCTAGTTACATGTTTTCAGCAGATTACTCAGTGTGAATGTGGTGTGTGCCTTGCATCCTTCACAAGGAGCTGATCCCTCCTACCCAAACCAGTATATTATATTAGAGGCAGCCCCTCTAATTTGCATGATGAGGTCACCCCTCTAAGTATTCATGCACGGTGGATTTTCAGTACCTATATTGGCTAATGGTAGAACATCGTAAGCAGTTTTAATAAGATAAACATAAGGCTTTTCAAACTACAAAACCAGTTTTACCAAGACTTAACCAGGTTACTCGGGACTTAGTTTCTTCCGCTGTTATATGTTATATGCTTATCCTATTCATGCTTTATTATACATCCGTGCACTGAGCGTATTGCTCAGCCGTTTTCCTTTTCTATGTTCCCAAAACAGCAGGTACTCAGGGACGCTCGTAGACTTTAAGAGTACGTGCATATGGACTGGAAGCTTTCTAGCCTTTCTTTACTTTATGCATTATCTTTACTTTTATACTCTTGTTATGGACATTGTTTAGTCCTTTCCTTTTCAGTACTTATGTTCGTGTGTGATGAGCTTTACTTTTGGACTACCGATGTTTGATTCCGGTATTTTCCTTTTATGGTCATGTAATGTTTAGACATTTTTCTTTGTATGCTTTGATGACACGCCATAATTACGCGTGACATTCCATTATCAAAATGGGGTGTTACACAATTACATCATTCTATATATATACAAACAAGCCGTTGTCATCTTCCAATATGAATACCTTTCTGTTCTTGTCTCATAGTCACCATTCTTGTAGGGGCAACAATTGTAGAAGCAGAGGTAAAACAATAACAAGGGGTAGATTTGCATTTATTCGAGGAACATTTATTGTTGTAGAGGCAACTGTCATAGACAAAGGACCACATTGACCCATCTTTGTAATGATGTCATCTACATCATTAGTGATAGCACTCCCTTTATCACTTCCTTTCTCTCCATCAACTTGTTCATAATCCTCGACATGCATCTTATACCAAATGGTACCAGCATCCCCAGAACCTTCCTCTTATTTGGAAGCATTCTCATTGGCATCTCCTTCTTCTGAGGAAAGGAATAACCCTTTTCTCCTCCTCCCCTCAACCTTAGCAAGTCTGGTCTTCAAGTTAGCAATATCCAGACCCTGCTCTTTGACATTTGTACCAGTTGTACATTTCGTCTTTATAGACTAGTGCATAATGTCGTCAAATGTTAAAGGTTGCATACTGCCCTCACCTCTATTCGAGGAATTAACCCTCATTAGAGCTTCATTGGGAATGGGAATGGACTTAGAAATGGTATCGTTGGCCTAACCAGCTGCAAAGCTTGGATCAGTAGTGGCAACCTCTCTCATCATGATGTCCACCCTTGTGGAAGCATCCTCCTCTACTACATGTGTAGTTTCACTAGCAAAGGAACCTTGGTGGACCTGGATTCTGTTCTTCTTTCATAGGTTTGAGATACAAGGGGATGAGGTTGTATAATAGGTGGATCTTGTGATTGGGTTCCAAAAGAGGATGTGTGATAGGATGCTGCTGGGTGTACAACAGCTTCACCCTAAATAAGGTCAAGCATGGGTTGGGTAAAGGGAACAATTCTATCGGGTGTTAGGTTTCAAGGTTGTGAAAAGTTTGGTTGTGTGTTTAGTCATGGTGTAAAATTCGTTGTGCTTGATTTCTCCATGTTTACTCGTGTCCACAAGTACAGTAAAAAATCTTGGATACATACAAAATTTAGTTTTTCTATTCACATTTTTAACATAGTATCAAAAATCATTTGAGAAAAGTTATATTTGCACCTTGTTTCCAAGCACACTAGTGCAGTGGCAATGTTGCTCCCAAATTCATTAAAGGAAGTGGTTTTGGCACTTAAACATTGTTAAATGGTATGTATAAAAAATTTCTAATGTGTGGAAAACTGTCCTTTGAAAATTATTGATTTTGTATTGTTAGAAATTGTATGCCCCAACAAAGAAAGTTTATGGAAAATCTCAGCCTCAGGCATAGTGCTTACACCATCCCCATCACTCAAGAGAAGATTCTCTGGGTGAGGATACTATGATAGACTTACGAAAGACTTTAACCTTGCTTTTAATTATACCTTCTCCATCCACTGTTTTGATCTTAGCATTAGACAAAAACTGTTGGATGTGTGAAGCATAAATGCAAGGACTTACCATAAGTGCAAATCTAAAGTAGCAAGTACGTAAGTAATCTGTGATCACGAAAAGCCTCATGTCCAACAAGCTTCTCCATTGTTGCTACCAGGTTGTGATATTCTACAAATTTAAGAGCCATTTATGACTTACAAAGATACGTAGCTAAGAGTGAGAGGTTATGGGTAGGTTTTGATCGAATGTAATTATTGACCCTGTGAGTAGAGGGAATTGAGAATTTATAGGCGAATTGAAAGATTCTTATTGGACCAACTTGAGACAATTTAAAGAAATTAATTAAAAATATCTTTGAAAAACTTAGAATCATCTTAGAAGGAAAAATAAGAAACCTAATGGCAAAGAGAGCGCCTTAAATATCTCAACAAAGTATTAAATATTGCTAAAAAAGTTTTTGCTCAACAGGCCTAACGGCTAGTAAAAACAGGGGGACAGCGGTCAAATATTTAGTTAACGGTCAAACAGGGGAAAATATACAAACATGGGGAACTTTCCTAAGGATATCGGCCATTCTCCAAAGGTGACAAACACTGTTCAAACACACACACACACACTTGCATAAGCAAGAGAGATATGTGAGAACTCTAGAGTCCTTTGATCATTAGATGCCCCATGAATCAAGACAATATACAAGTTCACCCAGAACCAGTGTAACCTATTGAAATTTACATGCCCAGTCTCCAACCGGACCAGAACAAAAGCTAAAGCCAAAAATATTGGCAATGTACACCCTATCCTTACAGATTATGCATATTGCACAACTTGTACTTAAGGATGCACATTACAGTACCTCAAGGATTAAGGACTCCAGCAAGTCTTACAACAAGCCTTCACTGTCACAAAACCCTTACTCACCAGTGGGTACAATCTAAGACCAGTACATGAACATCCTAGTGATGTCCTATAGCCTAAAGGTGTTTCCTAAACCCTCCCCTTAAATACATAAGACTTTACAAAATTGGATCATGAAAATATATCAATTGTGCACACAAGGGTGCATGACCCATGACACTTATACATCAACTATCTTGCATAGTTAGTCTAAAACCAAACAAAAACACAAAAAATAGAAAGAAACCCAAAAAAGTGGAAACTTTTCAAAAACAGTGGCAAGCAGTTCAATTGAAAAATGACTAACACATATACAACATGGGAATAATAATACAATCTTGTACAAATTATACACAAAACAGACATCCTTTAGGGATTAACCATACCAATACTTGTCACCAAGTACTGAAACCTCCCAGCATCAAAAGGTTTAGTTAGTAAATCAAACACATTGA
Source organism: Glebionis coronaria (assembly GCA_025667525.1). NCBI lineage: Eukaryota > Viridiplantae > Streptophyta > Magnoliopsida > Asterales > Asteraceae > Glebionis > Glebionis coronaria. Next base: position 550,472,962 of record CM046875.1, on the reverse strand, counting down.
ACTCCGTGTCAACAATTTTAGGAACAATTAAATCTTTTGCAAAAAAATATTTTATAAAATGATGTCTGATTTCAATATGTTTAGTTTTAGTGTGTTGCACAGTATTCTTAATTATACATATATCACTATTATTATCAATAAATATCTTGGTTTTTAAGAAATTGTACCCATATTCTAACAATTGATTCTGAATCTAAAGTAATTGTCCACAACAAGTAGCTGCAGATACATACTCATCTTCAGTTGTGGAAGTGGCCACAATTTTCTGCTTCTTACAATACCAAGATATCAACTTACTCCCAGAAACTGACAACCACCGGAGGTAGATTTCCTATCACCATTGTCTCCTCCATAATCACTATCTAAACAGAAAATCATCTCAAAGGGAGATTCTTTAGGATACTAAACTCCCTGGGTGGAATGAGACTTAAGGTACCTAAAGATCCTCATAACTGCAAAGAGATGACACTCCTTGGGTGTCACCTGATGTCTATCACACACACACACACAACAAACATAATGTCTGGTCTTGAGGCTGAAGATACATTAGAGATCCTATCACAGACCTATAGTGCCTAACACCCACACTCTTACCTTCTCCATCTTTACCCCATGGTAACTCCTTATCCGTAGGAGTAGTTACCTTCTTATCATATGAGAGGCCAAATTTCTTCATAATTTCAACAACATATTTATCTTGAGAGAAAAATATCCCATCTTTCCTTTGCTAAGTTCTCCTATAGCACTCATTTGGAACTTGTCTTGCATCAGTTTGACAAATTCTTTGCTAAGATTAGAATTTGTAGATCCAAAGATGATGTCGTCTACATAAACCTATGCCAAAAGGTAATTTCATTTGTGTTTTTTATGAAGAGTGTCTGATCAATTGTGCCCCTTTTAAAATCATTGTCCAAAAGATACTTGGACAAGGTACCATACCATGCTCTAGGGGCCTGATGAAGTCCATACATAGCTTTGTTCACATTGTATAGGTGCTTTGGATCTTCAAAACCAGGAGGTTGCATTACATATACCTACTCTTCAATGATGCAATAGATGAAGGCACTCTTGACATCCATTTGACACACAATGAATCCCATGAAGGAAGCATACGCAAGAAACTGCCTAATGTCTCCAATCCTTGCCACTAGAACAAATACTTTCTCATAATCTATTCCTTCTTTCTGTGTGTACCCTTGTGCTACCAACCTAGCCTTGTTCCTAACCATAATGCCCCTTTCATCTTTCTTGTTTTTGAGTACCCATCTGGTGCCAAGAGGTCTTACACCTTGGGAAATCTACCAAGACCCACACTTCTTGAATCTTGAACTACATCAATTCCTCTTGCACAACCTCTACCCATCTTGCATCTTTCAAGGCATCAAGTTCATTCTGTGACAAAAAGGCAGCAAACAAACAACATTGCATATTTTCAAGATTAAATTTCATAGTCTTGTTAGCAATGTAACTATGCTCCATGGATTGATATCTGGTTTGTCTAGGATTGTTAACATCATCAATGATTTATGATTGTGGGTGATCTTTCTTGATTCTATGAGTAGGATTGATGCTCATAATGACCTCAGTCTCCTAGTTACCCATGTCTACCTCAGTTGTACTTTCCTGATTGAGTAAAATTCCCCAAGGGGATCATCCAAATTCACCATATTGCTCAAATACTGTGATACATGAAGATCAAAGAAGCTAGGACCTCCACTTATGATGACCTGTTTGTACTTTTAGGAGAAGGGGAAGTGAGGATTGGAGAACTGGGTGACGTATCCTCCAAAGAACACAAAGGTGATCCTATATCATTAACAATGACATCTTTGGCCCCGCTGTTTTCATTATCGTTCCCCGTGTTATGACTGTCTGTACAAAATTGGCCACATGTTGGCTCAACTCGGGGGTCAATGTTCCCAGTGTCTTTGGGAACACCATCATGAGGAACTCTACTTGGCTGTTCTTGAGGCTTGTGAGGATGTATAGAGCTATCATCCTTCACATGTTCATATGTGGTTTCTTTATCCTTGAACTATGTAGGAAAATTCATATACCTTAAAGGAGGAATCGTTTCCTTCTCAACCACATCTGCATTCTCCTTCTCCTTTGTACCTGAAGTATTAGAATATGTAATAGTAACATGTATATAATTCATAATATTAGACAAAGTTTCTATATCAAATAACCAATTTGGACTAGTCTGGGGATCATATGGCTTATCCTCCAAAGAATCCTAATGAAGGTTCTTTGTCATCAACTTAGTCCTTTTGTTGAATACTCTATATCCATTGTTGTTCAATAAATACCCAATAAAGTATACTTCATCTCCATTCTCATTGAACTTACTCAGGTTATTAATAGTGTTGAGAATCACTACATGACACCTAAAGGGGCTAAAAAAGTCAATCAATAGAGGTCTACCATTGAACATCCCATATGGTGTTTTGTTGTCTGCCTTCACCACCAATGCCCCATTCTGAACATATCAAGTCGTGCTTACTACTTCAGCCCAAAAGATCACAAGAAATTTGGCATATGAAGGCATGGTCCTTTAGCCTCAATGAAGGTCATGTTCCTCCTTTCAGCAACACCATTTTGTTATGGGGTCCTTGTTATACTAAAATTCCTTTTAATTTTTTTTCATGCACAAAAATCATCCAGCTCCTTGTTTCTTAATTCTCCACCATTGTCACACCTCATGGTAAGCTTCACCCCTCTCTGAAGCTCTATATGCGTAACGGAATTATTAAGAATGCCTGTTGTCTCATTCTTAGCATTCAAAAAGAAGGTCTAGGTGAATCTTGAATAATCATCTGTGATCACCAAGCAATACCATTTCTGGTTCATGCTTGCCACAGAAGTAGGTCCAAAAAGATCCACGTGCAACAATTAGAGAGGTTTTGTGGTTGATTGAGTAATCTTAGACTTACAAGATGCTCTGTGCTGCTTCCCTTTTAAACATGCAACACAGGAATGGTCATAGTTAAAGGTTTTGGAAGGAAGACCTTTCACTAAATTTCCTTTGACCAGTTTGTTCATATTCTTGAAGTTTAGATGACCTAATCTACTGTGCCATTTGTTACTTTCATCTACTACGGACTTGACAATTAGACAAGTTCCATTATCTTGTAAAGCAATACCCTTCAAGTCTATAGTATACATGTTCTTCTACTTAGGAGTTCTTATAAAAATTGGTGTATCAGGTGTTAATACGAACTCCTTTTCCCAACACTAGGCACTCAAGTATAGAACATAATTCTTGTTATCACACAATTGTGATACACTAAACAACTTATACTTCAGTTTCACCAAGTAGACATTGTCAAATGTTATCCCATAAATCATTATGGTTCCTTTTCTATTGATTGTTCCGTGTCTATCTCTAAAAGATACACCATCTCCTTCATGTAGGGGGACAAAATTTGATAAGTAGGTTTTGTGACCAGTCATATTTTTTGAGCATCCACTATCCTATAAAGCTCTATCATTCTTCTTCTTTGGGATACCCTGCAAAAGAAAAAACAATTTGTTTTTCTTTGGGGACCCAAGCCATTAATGACTTGGATCTACCTCATGTATCAATTTATGAGTATTTAATAAAGGTCAGTGATACACCGTTGGGTTGAGAACCTTGTTTAAGGGTCAAAACCCAACAAGATGAGGTTTTGACAACTTTATCTAAGTTTCCCTTTGTAGCAGGGGCAAAAGTGGAGCCTACAGGGGGGAACCCTAGGCTTAGCAGTGGGAACTCGTTGCTTGTTTTGCCCTCTACCATATCTTTGATAGGCTCTAGAAACAGACACATGTGCGTAATTAGGTTTAGGTCTTGCACCATTCATTGTTGGTCTTGGGTGGTTAGTTGGTCTGGTCTTAAAAACAATGGCATTAGGTCTAATAGGGGCAATGGATTTTGTCCCAGTCCTTAGTAACACAGCTTTTGGGTTCAATCTCTTAAGAGAATTTGTAACCACCATCTCAATGCCTGATGTGCAATGTTGATACATATGATCAAAGCTGACACATGTAAAACAAGGCATATTATTTATTACAAAGTCTGTTCCTAATTGTCTAGATTATAGATCATTCCAATTCCTTTGATTACCTCTAGGAACATTGGACATGTACATCTCAGTATACCTAGCACTAGGTGTCCTTATAGTTTCATGATTTAGTTATAGAAGTGGGACTACATGGGCTACTGGATTGAGGGTTAGGATTCAAACTTTGCTTCATTAATAGTCTCAAACTTGGTCTCTAAGCTAGAACTACTACCAAACAAGCCTTCTCTAGTGAATAATTTAGAGTTTTCAAGCTTCCATTTAATTAGGGCATCCCGTTCTACTTTGAAATCCCTAACTTCACATGGTTTAGTTAAATCATTTTGCTCAAGGATTTACTTAGGTATGTATTCACTAATATAAAAAGGTATTTCCTCCTCTTTGGCAAAGCTTGGAATGACTGTCCAAGAAAGATCTTTCCTGGGACTAACACCATAGATGTTGGTTAGTGGAGGAGGAATTTTAACATCTTGATTTTTAAGGCCCTATTTTATCTCTAACAAAAGTTTTACCACTATCATCTACCATAACTAGATGGATTGCTGACCCATAAACTTTTTATAAGTTATAATCAATCTGTTCCTTATCTTTATTAGCCTTTTCTGTTTCAACAGTTAACTCTTTATTGGTTAATTTATGTTCTCGATTCTCTCTCTCAAGCAAGATTATATGCTCATGATATTTACTCCCTCTTTGTTGATATTCCTTTAACCTAGACTCTACTTGTGCTAAGCCTGCTTTTTAGTTGTCTAAGTCACTATCAATATTAATGCAATCAACTTTTAATTTTCTGATTTGAGAATTTAAGGATTTTGTGTTTTTCCTACAACCTTTAGTATAGAAAGATTCATTATACACCCCATTATTAGAACTTGAAGAAGACATAGCCATCAATTCAAACTCTATTAGAGCATCCTCCTCAACTGCTTGTGCTTGCTTCTCCTCCTTAGCTACAAGTGCTTGATTTCTTTCCACATCATCAGTCATAAAGCTCCAATCCCAACCTACACCATCAATTTATTGCTACCATGGTCTTGGATTCAGTCTCCTTAACTTTGGGCTCCCTTCTATAATTATTTACCTTCCATTCTCTCTTAGGAGTTCTGCACTCCCTAACAAAGTGACCATTCTTTCCAGAGTTTGGATTTATCAATTCCAGCAACATCAGAAGGCTGGATTGAGATCTTCTTCCCATACTTCTTGTAGAACTTGTTGGCTCTCATGCTAAGAAGAGCCATACTCCACGTAATATCAATCTAATCCAAATCTCTCTGACTAATTTTATCCAAATCATCATACACTACTTTAGAACCATTAGGTTCTTGGGAAGCAATGTATGCACACACAGTGTCAAGACTGAATGTGGTTGGTCTTACTTCATCACCTGAATAGCGTGTGCTTGTATAAGCAGTGGGACTATATTGACGAGAAACAGGGGAAACCACATCTTTCCCATTGTTTTTGTTAATCCTACTGTTGTGAGAAATAAAAGACATGTTTAAGGAAGAACCATTCATTCCACTAGGGTTTGTTGGAATTGTGCTAGCATCTTTCATTTGTAGAACAACAGGCTCAAACACCTTCAAGTTATTATAGATATCATCTATATTCTTATTATCATTGTCATCCATATTCTTCCAAATAGACTTGTAGACAAACCACTCTTGCTCAAGACGGTTCAAGAATGTAGCATTCAACTCTTCTCTTGTGACCTCTATTTCAAAGAACTCAAGTTGAGAAACCAAATCTTGAAGTCTGTTATAGATGGATCTAATGGTTCCACCTGAATTAGTTTTGAAAGAAAGGAATTGATCTCTCATCTGACTCTTCTTCTTTTTCCTAGTAGCCTCATTACCACCAAAAGTAACCTCAATAGCTTCCCAAAGCTCTTTAGGAGTTGTGTATTTTCTGAATCTCAACTGCTAACGATTTGGCAAGGCTAGACGTAAATATCTGTGAGCTCTCACATCATTCATTCTCTTTTGGATATCTTCTGTTGAAACAACATCATATTCATATTTACCACCTTTAGCACCATCTTTAGAGCTTTCACCAGACTATACTTGCTTATCCTTGTCAACTTCTGTCTCTACTACTAGAGTCATCTTAGGAAAGGTATCACCAAATTCTATGACTTCCCATAGAGCATAGTATTCCATCCTTAGGGTTTGATGAATTATGAACTCCCACATCTCAAAGTTTTCATGGTAAGAATGGGAAGTTTAAGTTCATTGTTGTTGTGTGAATTTGATGTTTATGTAGACATGGTTGGTTTTGTTTTGATGAATGTGAAAAGTGTTTGTTCTTGATTTGATCAAAGTTTCTCAACAAGCTTTGATATCACTTGTTGATCCCAAACTCAGATCTTAAACCTTAGCTTGTAAGCATTGTATTAGGAAGGAAGAATACAAACTAATACTCGAGAAACTTTGTGTATCTGAATAGCAACTAAGTATTATGAGGAATATAGCAGTTAGCACAAGAACAATGTGAACGAACGGTTGAATTCTTTAATATATTGAATATACTAACACTCTTATCAGTGTTAGGGTTTACAACATTAAAGAAAAAGTAAAAATAATCGTACTAATGTAAATAACCTAAGGCCTCCCTTTATAAACATAAGGAGCCTTGTACAAGATAACTATTAACTATATAAGGAAGATATACTATAAATAAATCTGAATATGTACAAATCTCTTTCATAGTTATCTATTCTGCAGGGGCATCATCACATACAATAGGAAGAGATCCCACTATCTTCTTTATCTTTAATAGGTGGAACTCTGAACAGGAGTGGGAACTTTATACAACTAGCAGGGGAAAGACTTAGCATTTTATTCTCAACAGACATTGTGTGTTTAGTAACACATAACGATCTTGAAAAGATATATGTTATTGTAATATGTAAAATCCTGATTTTCATCTCACACTGATGTCTGGGGTCCTGCATTCATTTTGATATTTATATTCATGTTAATAATAAAAATAGACAATAATTTGTGTTTTTATTTGAATATTTATAACCATGTGATTTGTTGATGTTTTAATATTACATATATGTTGTATTTTTAAATATAAAGTCTAGCAAGTATAAAGTTTAAGGGGGTATTTTGTTTATTTTCTAAAATTACTAAATTATGGAAAATTATAAGTTTATAGATAAGTCCATCTAATTTATTTAAATTTTAACCATTAAAGTTTTATTAATCATCTTCTCTTTTTTTAAGTTTTTATTTCCACAAACTTGACACATATATTTTTGTGTGTTTTCATCAAACTCATCCACCAAATTTTGTAATTTTGAATAAACTGATTTCAATTTTAACTTTTTTCGACCAATTACATCGCTCAATTTTACCTATGTGTCAAAAGCAAGCCATTTGATTGGTCCAATTGTTTCTTCTACAACCTCCATTTTTCACTAAAATTCCTAAGCAATCTAATTATTTTATTATGGGGTAAACTACAAATTTCGTCATTTGACTTTGCAAAAACAGAAATTTTGCCACTGGGCAATTTTTCCATCGAACTTGTTAAAATTGTGCAAAACAACCGCGAGTCAACTTTTTTTTAACTTACGGCCATTATCTCCCAGACTCCCTCGCGTGCCATGCACGTGAGGGTATTTTCGTCATTTCCAGTCGTCTCAGAAAAGCAAGCACTCTTCCACCTTTACCTTCGTGGAAAAAACGTCCCTGAAACCATTAATCCACCTTTCACCTCTTGTCATTATTACAATGACATCTTTTGTTCCAAGGACTAGATTTTCAACGAAAGCAAACTTTCCATCTTCTACATATATTAGCTTGAAACACACATACACACTCTCTCTCTCTCTCTCTCTCTCTCTCTCTCTCTCTCTCTCTCTCTCTCTCTCTCTCTCTCTCTCTCTGTCTCTCTCTCTCTCTCAAGAAGACGCAGTACATTACCCTTTCGTTAACTTGTGATATAATGGCTCGATGTGTTGAACTTGTATCTCTGTGTTATTTCACCTATCAGAAACGATGGTAGCACAATACTAAAGAGAGATTGATTAGGACACGTGACAGGCAAGAAAATTGATGACTAACTCTGAACGGTTGACCGAACGGGTCATGCGTAAGGGGAGTTGATTCTCGAGCTCCAAAATGGAAATCCTTCTAGATGTGATAGGGAGAATGTGACAAAGCTCAAGGCACTCAAAACTGCCGACATGCGCAAGGCAAGGATGTTGATGAGAATGGTCACACATATTCACAACAAGATTATTGACAAGATTGACTTTGTAGCGAGGCTGAGGGAGATGTGAATTGGTTGATTCATGAAGGTTTAGAGGTTGCTATGTGTAGATAGGGGTTGCTAAGGCCTAGTCTTTTGAATTGTTAAATGTTAATAGAATGTTAATTACCTTGTTTTAGGTTGAATTAAAGTGTTTTGTTGCTGTTTTAACTTTGAATTAAGGTGTTTTCTTAATTGTTAACCGCGTGTTATTATGTTTGGTAGAGAACCAAATGGGTATTATTGGAGACTCTAATCAGTGGTTGATGTTAAGAAGAAAAAATAAATGAAAAAGCTTTTGTTTATAAGCAGTTATAAATCAATAAGAAAATAAGGTTTTAACAAATAAGGTTAATAAGCAGTTATAAATAAATAAGCGAATAAGGTGTTAACAAGTAAGGTTATAACAATAAGAGGTCTGCAAATGTTTATGTAATAGACCGAAGGACGCTAACGGTAATTTCTTGTGTGTTGTGAGGGTGAGGCCGCAGGTTCCAGTCATGACCGTTCGTTTTTATAAGGGGAATAACCAATTACTATTAACACAGTAATAAGCACTAACACTCCTTAACAACATACATAGTACCCAAATACTGTTAGCATAGTAATAAGCACTAACAAAACAACAATAAGCAGATTATAAGCGATAAGCTGCTTTTTTTAACAAAAATAGATTCCAACACTCCTTAACAATATGAGTTCGCTAGGGTTATCTAGTTACAAAGTAGTCGGAATAATCATAAACTATCCCAAATACTCCTTGTAACAGCCATTTTCGATTCACTGGTTTCCCAGAAATGTTGGTGCTCTAAGACCTAGTAAGCAATTAGTGATCTTAAAATATTGATGCGCATATAACTTGTTACGATCTCTTAAACCAGTCGCAACAAACCTTTTTATACGGCCTTTATTTTCAGCTACATCATCAAAAGAAGCAGAACCCCACACATTCAAACTGGTTTTAGACCTACTCCTAACGTTCAAAGATCCACCCTCTCTAATGACAATACCAGTAGACCTTCATAGAGCACCAACATTCGGGTTAAAACCTAAATCATCTTCAACCATGATCCCTTTACCCTTTTCAATAGCTCTCTTCTTCTTCACCAATGAAGTCTCAGGCTCAGTCTCACTGGCATACTACATTTGGTTTCCCTTTTCCAGTATCCTTTATTTCCATTCTGTTACAACAACCGTGTAGAAACTAGAAGGGGGGTTGAATAGTTTCTCTTTGGTTTGTCTCCTAATTAAAATTCCTTTCAATTAGGTGAGTGCCAAAACTATCTTTTACTTGAAAGCTAGTTGCATAATGATTAGGTTTAATTCTAATGCATTAACAATGGAAAGTAGTAAGTGTGATGATAATGAATGTAAGTAAAGAGTAAGGAAAGAAACAACCTAGTAGGAAGACATCAAGATTTATAGTGGTTCGGCAACGAAGCTCTATCTTCGTTCCTACTCCACTCCTCGAGTACACCTACTCGAGATTTCCACTATATCCACAAACTCCCTTCTTGGCGGAGAAACCTTACAACGTCGCTTACATTATTTTCTGACACTAAGCTTAATGTCGAGACCTAATCTTAGATAGGACCAATCTACACAACGTTGCCGACTTCACCATTTTACGACACAAGGCTAGATGTCGATTTCTAATCGAAAGATAGAACCAATCTTCACAACGTTCCCTACTTCACCATTTTACGACACAAGGATAGATGTCGAGTTCTAATCGAAAGATAGAACCAATCTTCAAAATGTTGCCTACTTCACCATTTTACGACACAAGGCTAGATGTCGAGTTCTAATCGAAAGATTGAACCAATCTTTACGACTCTTCACTTTGAAGCTAAGTGAGAACTTCACACGACACAACTACACATCACTTTATAGTTTAGTGAGAACTCACAAGACACAACCACATCACTTTATCATTTAGTGAGAACTCACAAGACACAACCACATCAATTTATAGTTTAGTAAGAACTCACACAACACATTACAACTCAACTAAACATATCCAAGTACACATATGTAACTTGGATCTACACACCACAAATCCAAGCACACACATATGCAATGGACTTACACAACTCCAAGTATTTACAAATAGCTCGGATGAACACAACTAGTCCAAGTATTCACAAATATTTTTCCCATATTCTAAAAAAACAAAAAATACATTGGATCTACACAAGACACAAATAAACAAATGATGAACATGACTAGATCTTTAGGAGAGGATGATCTTCATCAAGGCTTCATCTTTAATCACATCACAAGTGTGTGAGTAATCTTCTCTTAGACAAGGTAAAGAAGGAGATCAAGAGGATAATCGTAAGTAAACATACTTAACACATTAAGTGATCATTTATAAATGACTAGGATTAGAAAGGAGAAATAAGGCTGAAAGAAATGTCCAAAAAGGGTTGTGGAGAATGAAGATTTGATCCACTATTTATAGAAGACAAAACCCAACGGCTAGCTGAGTGCGGTTCTTTATTGCACTAGGCGGTTCCTTATCAATAAAGAACCGCGTACGCACTTAAGGAACTGCGGAGGTAGACTCTGCTCCTTTTTGTCTTTTAGTGGATTTGAAATATCTGAAGCTGTTTAAAACCTTCAAAGGATATTCTTATGGCATTTGGAATATGCCATATTCAAATTTTCATTTTCCATTTTTAATAAAATATTTTCTTAGAAAGAAAGTTTATTAAAAATCTTTTTGTCACATTTGACAAAAGTGAGTTTTAAGGCTAATCACTTTTATGATCACTAAACATGATTAAGATATGTTAGTGTAATGATGATTACCTTGATGATAGTGTTTGTTAGATAATTCGTTTTACGATTGTGTTTCACTATAAATGTCTTGTATAGTTTATTGTGATCAAAACTAAGAAATATTAGTTAGCACTAATAATGTTTTTAGGCATCACTTGCATTAACAATCTCCCCCTTTTTGATTACGACAAACTATAAACTCATTTACGTAAAATACAAATTTATTCCAATTATATTCACTATCATTTCTCCCCCTTTGTCGAAGTAAAAAGGTTAGCAAAAGTCTTTGGAGAAGAGAAGAATCGACTTTGCTAGTAGCCCCCCCCCCCCCATGGTGCTTACTCCCCTTGCTTGGGGCACCAAGTAAAAAAGCAAGGGTGACATGCTACACAAAGGTTAGAAGAAAGAAAAGAAACACCAATGTATATATGTGCACAACCTACCAACTAACTTGAGAGGGTGGAAGAAAAGAAATCTCAAAATAGAAGTAAGTATTTGCTAAGTATGTCCAAAGAGTGTGTGTTGACAACATCAAAGTTCAATTGGTGGAATAGAGGGAGAAAACAAACATTCAAACCAAATGAAATGATTAACATGTCAAGGGGTTAAAAATTTAGAATTTATGGAATCACCCATAACCAATTGTAAATTTTAACCATGATCAACTTTTTAACAAATGTGTGAAAAAGAATTAGCGGGAAAAGGATAACACACATAATATTCATATTACTGAAATATGAAAGAACATACAAGAAAAATATTCATACACACAATATGAATTTTTAAAGAAAAAATTATGGAAAATAAACCACAAAGCATAAACTACTCTAGTAGTGATAATCTTACAAGATTGATTAAGTTTTATTGACTCAAACAACTAAAGTACAAAATGTGCCTTAGTTGGAAAAGAAAGACGACGAGGCATCATTCGAAGTTTTGTTCACGGGAACGAGAACTTTGAGAGTAGGTCGAGTGAGGAGGAATTCAAGGAAATTTAGCTTGTCATAAACATGAGCAAGTTCAATTTGTTGAAATCAACAACAAGCACACGAGGATCCATGATGCAAAACAAAGTCGTTAGATGGGGGAGGACCATCAAGATGAGAGTTTGGTGGAGAGAGAGATAATGGACAAGAAATGTTTTCACAATGCCTAGTGAGGTTTGGGAAAGATGATAGGTCATTGAGTTGAGGAGTGTTGAAAGGTTTAGGTGGTGGTGAAAGAATTTCCTTTTCTCCGGTAATTGGATTTATAGAGTAAGTCTCATTCCAATATTTGATCGGAGAGAAAGAAGAATTCTTAGAAGGTTTGGGAGAAGATGAATCATGAGGATTCTTGTTCTTCTTGATCCAAACGGGTCGAACCGAGATTTTCGGTTTCTTTGAAAGCTTAGAAGAAAAAGCTTTAGGTTGAGAAGATTGTGACAAGGATATGTCAAGGTTAGGAATGGAAGAATTAGACATTGTGAGGGATGAAGAGAAGAACTCCCAAAAGAGAAGAATTTAAAAAGAATAGACAAGACAAAGATTTGAAATGAAAACAAAAGGTTTTAAAGAATGTTTAGCCAAATTGGATAAATAAAGAATCTTGACAAAGGCAGTGGTCAAAGAAGAAAGACAAAAAATAAGCCAAAAACGGGCTTGCTGTCCGCGGTTCCTTATAGGGGCCGGCGGTTCCATATCGATATGGAGCCGCGCGATTGCTATTGAGCCGCATACAGTGGACATGAAACCATGATTTTTCAAAGTTTTGGAGAAAAACAAGACTCTTTCAAAATTTTGCAAATCTTGGATTTTTACCTCTTTTAGCACTAGAATATGCTAGGGTTGCATAAAAGCAACACACTCACAAAGAATGTCTTGACAAAGGGTGACAAAATATTTAGATAACATTTTGAACCAATTTTTAGTCAGGTTTTAGAGGCTGTGATAGATTTAGGTTCAATTTTAAATAAATTGAAGTTGATTAATGTGACCACATAGGTTGAAACACATAAAAACTCAATCCATAGTACATCTTCATGAAAAAACTCATGAAGGAAAGGAAATACAAGGAAAAAAATAACAACTAACTAATACAAAGTTAGCTTAAACTAGTTCTTGATAGCATAGTCTTCTTTGGTTTGACTTTCTTTTAAAAACATTTAATTTTGAAAATCATCATTCATCTCCTAGGAGGAGGAGTCATATAGAACAAGGAAAGCAAGAAATCATGCAACCTCCTATGGAGACTAAGCATCTCCAATCTTAGGTTTTGAATAATATAGTTGATATAGAGATAACATAGACAATTGGCTCCATGAGCCTCTAGAAAACTAAAGAAGTAAGAATCACCCATGAAGTGAGAAATGGGAATGCCCAAGAGAGGAGGCATATTGTTTGAGGGAGGAGGAGGTGGTAGAGGCATAGTGTCCAAGGGTGATATGGGTGAAATGGGTAAATTTGGTAGAGTTAAATGAGAGGTAACCAAAGGCTCAAGAACAAAGGGAATGCTTTGTAGAGGTTGAGGTTAAGTACTCACATCCAAGGGAGGACTAGGAGTGAAGGGTGAGGACAACTCATTCATTCTTGATTGGAATAAGGAAGAGTTGGAGCCATGTGAATGGTTGGTACCATGAGTTGAGTTGGTCTTGCATGGAGCAAGGGGTGGTGATGGTGATGAAGAAATGAAAATAGGAGAAATCTCATTTTTGGGAGTGTGGAAAGATGAAGAACCAAGTTTGGGCAACTTAATCTTGATCTTAAGGTTTCTTTTGGAAGAGGAAGTTTTGGGAGAATCGGATGTTCTAGTGGACACCATGGTTGTGAAGAGGTTTAGAAGGAAGTTTAAGGGATGAAGAACAAGATCGACAAGGAGGGGTTTAAGAAGAGGAAGGGATGATCTAAACTAGTAATGGGTTAAAATAATTTAGGTGAATAATGAAATTAGGTAGCCTAGTTTAGGAAAGTGCCGTTTTTTGCAAAAATTTTATCAATGTTTACACAGATTAAGGGAAAAAAATGCAAAGCAAAGATTCTCTCGGAACAGACGACGACGGTTCCTTATAGACAGGCGCGGTCCGTTATCGCTAAAGACCCGCGGCATAGATAAAGAACCGTCCCCATAGGGTTCGATAAAATGCACTTCCTGAAACTTTTGCTAGCCCAGATTTTACACAAATGTTTATCAAGCCAAAGTGAACTATTAATCAAAATCTAGGAAGCTAACTAACACATAAGATGCACAAAGCTATGCAAATAGAAAGATCGATCACATAGACAATTAGGATTAAAATACTAAATAATCCAAACATAAAGTATTAGATAATAAACATAACATCCTAAAAAATAAAGATAAAGGAAATAATGTTCAACAATCCAAACATGCTAACCATGATAAACCAAAGATTCACTTCTTCTTTTTGCCAAGTCCCTTGATGAATTTGCTTATGCTCTTGAACGAACCTCTTGACTCCACTCGAGGTTCATACAACTCACCTTGGGTTTTGAGATTAGCACGATAGACACCCTCAAGTCCAAAGTTATTAGAAAGTCTACTAGTGGCATGGTGAGGAGGAGGATAAATTTCGTCTAACCCTTCCATGAAAGATTCATGGATAAGTAGGAGTCACTCGAAGAGCAAACATGAGAACTAGTACCTACGCCACCACCATCACTTGGTGACATATGAATGTCCTCATCGCCGGACTCTTGTGGATCGTTCTTTCTCGAACCTCGATCACTTCTAGGCTTTCTTGGTTGTACCTCTTGAATAGGTAACATGACCCGATGAACCGGTTGAAAGCGAGAAAGATTAAGGTCGGGAATGTCTTCAACAACCTTCTTAAGAAAGCGAGTAAGGAGCATGGTACAGGGAAGATTTGTTTTGGGTTTGGAAAGAGCATAATTGATTCGTTGAGCGATAAAATATGTAAGATTGTACTTGGCGTTGGTAGCGATGAAACATAACATGTGCGCCATACACCCCGGAATATGATCCCGGTTTCCACCAAGACAAAACACATTTTCCCTAAGGATATCGTCCCACCGGACCATACAATCATTAAGATCGCTTAAGAGAACCTCAAAGCGTTTCACCCGATGCTTGTTTGAATGGAGGCTTCTTACAACGTTTCCACTACGCTCTTTACAAATGACATCAAGGATGAAGTAAAGTTCAATCTCTTCATTTTCATTTGGAGCACAATCGAAGGGTTCAATGAGAGCATCAAGCTTCCATTTATCCGTAAATCGACAAGTGCCTCTAAATGGAACACGAAGAGCTTGACCAAAGTCTTCGAGAGAGAGTTGAATGAGTCGACCATCAATGATGAACCTAACATATATTCTATCATTATCAAACACGAGAGAATATGTGCTAAATAAATCCAAAAGAAATTCGGGATATATATCCTCCTTGATGTTCAACAAACAATCAAACCCGATTTGTCCGAACATCGACTGAGTATATATATATATATATAGCCCTCAATATCATTTTGGAAAACTCTACCCTCGTGAAAGCAACGCTTTTGGAGTGAGGAGTAGGTATTTGAAAGTTGAGGGGAAGGACACATTTCGGCTAGGTTTGGCATATATTGTTTAGTGCGTTGGTGATCTTGTTAATATTCCGAAGGCATGATTAGTACCTAAATAATCACAATAAAATATTTCCCCAATCACTCATGTGTTACATATAAACCAAAATCAAAAAGATGAGAATGTTTTTCATCAATTTCTTGACAAACAAAGGATTAATCCTTATCATTCCCATGCTCACAATGTACCTAGTTCATCATTAATAATAACATATTGACCACGTAAAATCAACAATGAACTTGAACATTGGTTTTTCAAAACAAGGTTTTTAGGTAAGCATTAACAATGCCATTACCAACTTGTTCATGGGTTCATATCAATTCCATCAATTAACCAAAAATATTTAGCCAAAATTTGGATTGTTCTACAAGTGGGTTTTAGTGAAATCTCAATGAATATGAACCTAAGGAATCATAGTATAATCACTATGTCAACTCACATTCCTAGTAAGGTTCTAATTCAATATCAATTTTAAAAAGTCCCAATTATGAATGTATGAACCCGAGAACAAATTATATGAAATGGAATGAAATGACTTACAAATAATTGATCTTGGATGAAGGATGAGTAAAACCCACAAATTAGAATCAAATTATCTTGAGTGAAAAATGATTTTTATTAAAAAACGGGCGCTTTAGTCGAGATCTCTTACCGCGGTTCATTATCAATAAGGAACCACACGTTTGAGCCGCGATAGATAAAGAACCGCCCATAGTGGTGAGTTTTTATCAAAGAAAATCAAAGAATTTTTCAAAACCAAATTTTTCTAAAATACTTAAAATATATCTTAAGCCTTTAGGAAATCATTGGACCACCATACCACTAGGTAATAATGCCTTAATGAAGGATTACGAGTTGAATCGAGATAGTAAAAGACCGAAACGGACAAACGACTACTCGTAGCAAAGAAGCAAAGAAGCAAAGAGGAGAGAAGTCAAGAGGAGTGAATCAAGACCAAGAACAATGCTCAAGAGACAAATGACAATCTTCAAATCGAGGAGACGAAGAGCTTGTGTCATATATAGTGGTTTAAGACGTGCCTTTCCGGCGAAAGTCTAAACGGCTTTGGTAATGACCTAAACCAAGCAGTTTTGATACATAGAATAAGATCACTTTCAAGATTAGTCTTACTCTACATCAAAATGTGAGTAAAGTATAAATTCACTTTCTCTCCCATATGATCGGACAATTATTTCTAGGATTAACAATAACAATATCCTTGGAATGTTTCAATTCCAAATGTGTAAAATCCAACTACAACTTATGAAGTAGTTTGGTATCTTAGAGGATTAATCCATCATCCTAGAGATGAGCTCAATTGCACAAGTTACACATGATATAGGGCCTACTAACCGTGAGGGTGCAAACCGTGGAAATCATGCTTGATACTTTAAGTATCTACTAACTCACTCTACATCCCTATAGTGAGTCAAGTATCCAAGCAATGAAGGTTTGAGAGGGTAAAAGAAGAGAATGACAAACCACAACCAAATGTCAAGGCAAGGATGCCAAGAACAAGTACATAGTCAAGTAATGATCAAAAGAGTGATCAAAAGGGCGTGTGGAAGAACGAAAACGTACCTTGGCCACAAACTGCATTCCAAGCAATCAAGGAATCAATGCAAAGCCCAACCATGACTAAAGTGACTACTAAGTCTTCAAGGACTAGTATCACTCCCATCCATCTTGATGTCAGCATTCAATGATGTTGGAAATCAAAGAAGATGAGTCTTCTACAAGTGTAAGTAACCCAATCCACAATCATTTGAATGATTAATCTTCATGAGTACCTACACAAAAAAAGATGCAAACTAGTAGATACATTTCAAGAGTAAATCTAAAATGCATAAATACTACTAATTAAAAAGAGATGATATATTACCAATTAAAAGGCCTATTTTCAAAGAAAAATAGTTTTGACCAAAGAGAAACTTTAATACAACTTAACCTTCTAATTTTAGGAAACAATGGATCGATCCAAGTTTTAAAGTACAATATAATTCAAAGATCTTCTGTCACCATCGCTCTAATACCAATTGTAGAAACTAGAAGGGGGGTTGAATAGTTTCTCTTCGGTTTGTCTCCTAATTAAAATTCCTTTCAATTAGGTGAGTGCCAAAACTATCTTTTACTTGAAAGCTAGTTGCATAATGATTAGGATCAATTCTAATGCATTAACAGTGGCAAGTAGTAAGTGTTGTCCCTAATATATGATTGTTATAATCACACGAATTAAAGAAAGAAAGGAAGAAATGAGATGAATTTTAGAGAGAGAAACTAGAGAGAGAAAAGAGAGAGAAGTGTGTGAATTTTTGAACTATTAGATTAAGAAGAAAATGAATCACCAACCCTCCTAACATGCTAGGAGGGTAGTATATATAGTCCACCCACATGCGGGCTTCTTAATGGACTATATGGTTTGGACCGGGCTTTCCTTTTGGGCTTTAGTTACTTATTAATGAACTTTAGCCTAAAGTTAAGCCCGTATAACACGACTAATATACTACCTTTTACAACATTCTAAAATATGATACATAATAAACATATGATCGAGCATTCTTGTTTGGCTCAATATTTTGAGGCTAACAATCTCCCCCAATGAGAGGTCATAAACCTTAGTCATTTAGTAAATTTGTAGAGATTACTAATCTCGCCATAAATGAGTCTTGAACGTGTAATAGTAGTCTTGTTCCTTCATGCTGTGATCTTTGAGCCTTTGTCGTTGTCTTTCGACTTTGTCTTTAAGCTTGAGATCTTCAAATCATCCTTGACTTGTCTTTGCCATCTTGCGATCTCGTGTCTTTATCCACATGCTCACACTATTAATTGTTGAATATGTCTTTAGGCATGAGTATGTGGTTTCTGAATCATTGACTTTGCTGAGTACACCGTGACGCCACCTTCTCGAGACAAAACATAGACATGGACAGAATGGCTTTGACATTCGTCCTAAATCGGTAGCGTTTTACCTCCGGTCGGTGAAGACCGTTATACGATATTAAATATCGTACCTGTGATCAGGTAGATTCAATTAAGAATCTCCTTGACAGGGTTTCGCGGCTGTACTAGCCGTTCTCTTTACTCGACCGTCTCAAAGCAAGACTGCGAACATAAAGAGTGAATCAATTGGATAGATATCCGCTTGATTAAAGTCGTCAATTCAAATTCTTGGAACAAGTTTGATTCTTAACGAATCTTACCATTGTTGCTTTCCAGTTGACACAAGTTTGATTCATACGAATCTCACAAGTCACCTACCGTAGCGCTGTTTGAGGTTGATGCTAGAAGGATTTCCATTCGTCACTGTGAATATTAATGAATATCACTCTGAATGTTCTGGCAAGACCATAAAGATATTGCGTAGAAACCTGAAACGAGTTTGAATCAATTCAGAATCAAACCACTGTTGCTTTTCAGTTTTACATATGTATTGAAGAATCTTGCATATGACCTACCGCAGTGCTGTTTGATGTTAACACTGGGAGGATTTCCACTCATCATTGTGAATACTAAGTAGTATCACTCTGAGTGTTCTAGCAATATCGCAAGGATATAGCGTAGGACTCTCTTGATCTTCATCCGTGTGTCCTAACGAGATTTGATTGATCTCTTGGCTCTAGACTCGATTTGTGCACTTTTAGTGGTCGGAGGCTGGAGCAGATGCCACCTATTCAATATCAACAATCTCGGAGTGAGAAAGTCAATAGAAGTCGTGTTGATCTCCGTGACAATAAAACAAACTTCTTTTGAGAGAAGTCTGAGTAGCTAGGAAAGGGTTGTGCTTCACATCACTGGGTCCATGATGAGTTTGTCTTCATGATGAGTTGACCCGGTTTCTGCCTAAGTTGTATGGAGGGCTTCTTTCTTTACACCCTTTATCCTTACATTTCTTTTTCATTCTTCAACCCCTTCAATGCTTACCAAGACATCATTACTAGCACCTTGTTGTGATTGTTCCAGTGCTAGCATCAGTACTTAGTCGGCATTCTGCTACGTTCACATTCTACTCCATTTTTCCTAAGGACTTCTAATAATCTATTGGATTGTCCCTGGGAAGATCCCTCCGGTTCTGGTTGGATCATAGGACTTAAACCTAACCACCCTTTTGACACCAATAACGTCGTGAATTAAAGATGTTGTGGGTATTTGATCGTAACCATGAAAACCACTTTAAATTCTAACAAAGTGTTTGAAAACCATTTAACACCTTGCTAGTTTTGTCGTTTTAGAAATGCTCCCCCTTCACATGTGCATCGATAATCGAAAGTGTTTCGCACATGTAGGTAGGAGTGAAAGTGCTTGAGTCTTATATTAGATCACATTTTAATCACATTTTCTCCCCCTATCTCTAATATATAAAATCTTTTGATATTAGAGATACCAAATTTGATTAAAATATATTTTGAAAAAATAGTCTTGAAATCTCTGGGAGAAAGATGTGTTAATCTTCTGCATGAAGTTAAAATGCTCCCCCTCAAAAATTGATCCAATTGAATTGTCGTTGTGAGGATATTATCCACATGTCGCTTTTTGGGGATGGGAGTTGTTGAACACACAATTTTTGAAAGATTTTGAATATCATTGAAAAATTTTTGAAAAAATTGTGTTCAACGCGTTTTGAAAAATCAATTCTTTTTGTCGAAAGGTTTTTCTAAAGCATAAACTTGAGTTCATAGACTTTGAATGTCTTGACGAATCCACTCAAGTGTAAGAAGATTTCTCTTCTTTTGCTGAGGGTAAGGGTACTAAATCGTACACTCCCCCGTGAATATAGTTCCGGGTTGCAATCTGAAAGTGATTACAAGCCATTGTGTTGAGCTCAAAACGTTGAATGTTTTGTGACAAGCTCACCCGTGATAGATTGCTCTACCCGTTGTTTGGAAATATTTGTCCAAAATAGACAATTTCCTTTATTAAAAGAAGAAATGACATGTTTTGAAAAATATTTACAACTTTCATTCGAGCTTTATGTACACACCCGTGTCGTTATTGAGCGACATTTCTAGGCACGTCCATATTATCGATACTGAAAGACATGTCGAGAAGAATATTTTTGGATTTTGAAAGATTTTTAATTTTGTGTTTTGCTTTTATGTGTTTTATATTTTTGTATTTTGCTTTTTCAAAGATATTTACAAGTTGATGTTTGATAGATAAATCAAGCAGGCACCTTTGCCAGAATCTCCAGGTCTGCTGGAGTCAAACATCTCATACCAATTTGCCTAACGAGGTACTCAAACCTATCTTTCGACAGAGCTTTCGTAAACAAGTCGGCTAATTGGTAATCCGTTCCAACAAAGTATAATTCAACGATACCTCTTTCAACTTGTTCCTTTATGAAGTGGTATCTGACATCGATGTGCTTCGTGCGGGAATGCTGTACCGGATTGCAGGAGATGGCTATGGCCGACTTTGAGTCACAGTACATAGGTACTTTATCAAAGTGGAAGCCATAATCCGTGAGTTGTGTTCTCATCCAAAGAACTTGAGCACAACACGCAGATAGAGACACATACTCCGCTTCGGCTGATGAAAGTGACGTGCAATCCTGCTTCTTGGAAGACCATCCCACAAGCTTATCTTGTCCTAGAAATTGTGCACCACCAGAAGTACTTTTACGTGTATCAAGACACCTTGCATGATCAGAATCTAAATAGGCCGTTAGAAAGAAACCGGTTTCCCTCGGATACCAGAGTCCCAAATGAATGGTATTCTTGAGGTACCGAAAGATCCGTTTAACCTCCTTGAGGTGCTTTTCAGTGGGTCGTGCTTGATATCGTGCACAATAACATGTAGCATGATGAATATCAGGTCTGCTTGCTGTCAAGTACATGAGGGAACCAATCATGGAACGATATCTCGTTTGATCGATGGCATTTCCCTCCAAGTCAGCATCTAGCGATGTGGTTGATAATGGTGTCCCAACGGGGTCACATGAAGTCATACCATGCTTTTTGATTATCTCTTGACAATACTTAGCTTGGTTTATAAAGATACCACTTGGGGATTGGTGAACTTGAATTCCTAGAAAGAATTTTAGTTCGCCCATCATTGACATTTCAAATTTGCTGTGCATTACTTTTTCAAACCATTTTGAAAGTTTTGGGTTTGTAGACCCGAAAATAATGTCATCAACATAAATTTGCACAAGCAAAATGTCATCCCCATATTTATAAATGAACAGAGTTAGATCAATTGAACCTTTTGAGAAACCTTTGGATACCAAGAATTTTGAGAGCTCGTCGTACCACGCCCTTGGAGCTTGCTTGAGTCCATAAAGCGCTTTGTGGAGATGATACACCTTGTCAGGATAATGAGGATTAACGAATCCTTCCGGCTGCGTGACATAGACTTCTTCCTTCAAAGGACCGTTAAGAAATGCCGTCTTTACGTCCTTTTGATAGACAGTGAATCCCTTATGTGCAGCATAAGCAAGAAAAATCCTGACTGCTTCCATACGAGCAACTGGTGCATATGATTCATCAAAATCAATTCCCTCTTTCTGGCCATACCCCTTAGCCACTAGCCTAGCTTTGTTCTTGATGATCGTGTTTTCTTCATCCATCTTGTTTTTCCAGATCCAACGAAGATTTAAAGGAGTCACATCGTATGGTCTGTCAACAAGTTCCCAGACTTTAAGTCTTTCAAATTGTTGAAGTTCATCCGTCATCGATTCAATCCAAGCATGATCACCCATGGCTTCTTTGATGTTTTTTGGTTCAGCTGTACTCACGGCGAGTGCGAACATACAAACATCGCCATCGGTTTCTAGTTGTCGTCTTATACGAACAGGCTGTGAAGGGTTTCCAATTACGTGAACCAAAGGATGATCTCGGGTCCAATGATGTGTTGAAGGATGTCGTTGATAGAACATATGCATATTTGACGGATCAACATGGCGAGTAGAAGACTGTCCAGTTTCATGTACCGATGTACCGAATGGGTTGTGAAAATCTTCATCGTCAAATAATGCACCGTCTGCTTGATTTGTGTTCTCTGGAGCAATGACAGTAGTTGTGGATGTTGTAGGATCGATTGTTGAAGTGATATTCTGAGGAGGTAAATCTGCAACAACCCGTGTTGAAGTAGATGAAGTTGTATCCTTTTGTTGACGATGAACGGTATCATCATTCTTATCATGAGTGACAGCGGAAGACTTCGATGCAACTTGTTTCTCCCCCGTGAAATATTCATCATACATTGGTCCATATAACATTTCCAACTCTTCAAGTGTCGTGTCCACTGTCATGTCTGCTTTAGGAACATGTTCAGGAACCAGCTTTGAACTTGACGGTTCATTGTTGTGGTCTTGAGGTCCGAGTTCCGTGCGGTTGTGAACGGAAGTCGTTTGTCGTTGTGGATCGGGACTTAAACTGCTTTGTTCAAGTGCCATTATGTTGCTTACTTGTGAAACCCCTGAGACACATATTTCTCTGATATTTGTTTCTTCAGCAACCAAACTCTGAGAGTGTCTTTTGTTGAACGGTATGAATAAGGAAAACCTTTATGTTCTTGTTGAACCTTTACTTGATTACCTGCACTTTCATCAGTAGCTTGTATGCTTGCATATTTGTTATTGATATCTTTGTGAGAATCATGTGGGGGTTCACAGTGAACCTTTGTCGTGCTAGAGGGAAATATTTTTCCAGTAGGAACCCAGTTAAGACCAGTTGTTTTGAAGATTCTACCTGTTTGTCTCCACTTAAGACAGGGTCTAGGAAACTTAGCTTTCTCATGCACCGCGGAAGACTTAATTGGAGAAAAACTATTTCCTTTAGGGTTCCATCTTTGAGATGCTCTAGCTGTTTGGTTTACCTTGTTCAGGACTTTAGTGATGCAATCATCATGAATGGCATTAAACACACATTTGTTACATTTCGTGCAAACAAAGTGCTTAGCATCTGAGAAGGATCTAGTGTTCCTAGGATAGGCTGATTTGGGCACATCATAGAAGGGTCTAGAATTCCTAGATGTGTGATTAGCGCTCCTAGGTTTCGGTTGGGTCCTATCTCTTGCTTGTGTCTTTATCTTAGCATCCTCTAGATAGCTTTTATGACCCGTGTCATTTGAACTTCGCCTAGGCATGTTCTTGTGACTATTGCTAGAGTTGCTCGAATCATTCATGTGATTGGGTTTTACATAGGCAGAATATCTTAAGGAGTATCTAGATTGTGGAGTGACAGTGTTTGGAAAATTGCTACGCATGTCAACTTGGGATGCAAACCTCGAGTTCGATGTTTTGGGTCGTTCAGATTTAAACGCATTCGGTTGTCTAGCAACTGAACGGTTTCTGAATGGTTGAGTAGGAGGTTTCCCCAAGATAGACTGATTTGCTAACTTAGTATCCACACTATTTCCTTTTAGCTTCCTTAATTCATTTTTCACTGCTGTTAATGCAAAAACCTTTTCCTGAATCTGAGCTTTCAATTCCTCATTTTGTAGAAGTAATTGAGCGACACGTTGTTCTAACTTAATGTTTATATTATCAAATATTTCGTTATCAGCATTCGCGTCATTACTATCTACAGTGTCGATAGGTTGCACATATATTTCACTTACTGAAGCAGGAGGAGGACTTGGATTTTGAGAAGCCAACTTTGATTCTAACAAATTTATTTGTTTCACAAAATGTTCTTTTTCCGCATTAGAATCTTGAATCTTACGATCCAGTTTTTGTTCAAGAACAACGTTTGCTTTTTCAAGTTTTTCAAAATAAGATTCAAATTTGTCATTTTTCTTTAAAAACTCGAGTTTGGCATCCTCAAAATCTTTTGTCTTTTGAGCTAACATAGTTTCAAGCTCATGAATCTTAGAATCAATATATTGATGATCATCATACACAGCATTTAATTGTACCTCAGCCATTGGCTCTTCATCATAAATGGGTCTGATGTCTGCATCATCGGTTACTGGATCATTCCCTGAGCTGTGGATGGTTTGTTGCTGTTCGGATTCTATCCCGCTGATTTCTGTGATAATCGAACAATCATCCAATGTTTGACCACCATCGACATTGATCTCGTTCGTCTGCATCAGTCTTTCATTCACCCGTCTTTCAACTGGTAGTTTATGACGTGTTCTTTCGGCAATTAACTTCCTTACATCTCTCATGTGTTGAAGAAATGTCTCCTTGAATTCTTGAACTTCTAACCTAGTAAATTCAAAGAAGTATTTGTTGATGAATTCTCGATCATAGTGTACAGAGACCTGTGTATCAAAGAATTGCTGAAACTGGTTCTCGAGAACCAAAACCGCATCTATGGATTCAACCTCTTGAAATTCATCATTGGCAAGTTGTTGTTCAAGGTGATCTACATTGAGTAGCATTGTGCTTGTGAATGTCTCAACATCTTGTCCAGTGAGTGACATGAATACCCGTTTGAATCCAAGTTCGACGCGAGTGCCTTTTAAATCGTCATTTGAAAGAACTTGAAGGTGTGACTGGAGTGATCTAAAGTGTGTCATGCATCGTTCTTTTGCAACCGACATCTTGGATTTGAGTGCATGCACATCTTGTGTTACGGAATCCATAATGGGTGACCCAGTTGATGAATTGACTTTGGATCTTAAGTAGATATGGTGTGATTGGTTTGTGGTTGCAATTTCGAAAATTCCGATTTTTTCTCAGTCCGACAAAACGGTAAACTGAAAATTTTGACTTACCAAATTTTGAAATCAAGTCCGAAATAGCCAAAAACTAATAGGGAAAAATTTTGAAAAGTGAAAAATTTTGACAAAAATAAAACCTAAA
Source organism: Glebionis coronaria (assembly GCA_025667525.1). Lineage (NCBI taxonomy): Eukaryota > Viridiplantae > Streptophyta > Magnoliopsida > Asterales > Asteraceae > Glebionis > Glebionis coronaria. The sequence continues at coordinate 550,447,529 of CM046875.1, read as the reverse complement.
AATTTGAATTTTGGTCCGAAAATTTGAATTTTGGTCCAAAAATTTGAATTTTTGGTCGAAACATTTTTCGCATCGCCAAAATTTGAAATCGAAGCATAAATGGCCTAAAAATGGTCTAGGAAAAAATAAATTTTAAAATGGTTTTCCCGCCAATTTTTTTTTTTTTTTTTTTTAAATCTTTGTGTAAACGATATTACGAAACTAGTCTAGATGGTGGCTAAGTCGAAAAAATACTCGAACAAGATTTAGCTAAACAAGTCATCGGAATGTCCATCGGAATGTGCCATCGGAATGCCCATCGGAATGTTGCTTAGATCGGAATGTCCTTTAGATCGCAATGTGCACCTGTCGAAATCCCAGATCAGAATATTCAGATCGCAATGTGTACCTATCGAAATCCCAGATCGGAATATTCAGATCGCAATGTGGCTGTCGCAATGTGGGCAGAGTAACGTTTCAAGATTGCCTTAAATCCGTCGCAATCCAGATCGCAATAACGATCGGAATGTCCATATCGGAATAAGGGGGTTATCGCAATACTGATCGCAAAGTAAAACCCTAGGGTTATTGCGATCGAAACCGTACTTACCTTTTCCGAAATCTAAGCTGTCGCAATAAGGGACCTTGTTTTTCCAACTTTTTAGGCAACGATTATAGCAACTTTTAGGCAACAAATTTAGCAACTTTTAGGCAACAAGATCGTGTTTTTAACCAAACCAAAACAACCAAATCTCTACAACAAGTATATAGAAGATTTGTAGCAAGATATTGAACACGAAAAGCACAAAGAAATTTGAATTCGAGAAAGAAAGAAGGATCAAATCAAATGAAAACTAAAAAACAATCACAAAACTACCCCATGGCTCTGATACCAATTGTTGTCCCTAATATATGATTGTTATAATCACACGAATTAAAGAAAGAAAGGAAGAAATGAGATGAATTTTAGAGAGAGAAACTAGAGAGAGAAAAGAGATAGAAGTGTGTGAATTTTTGAACTATTAGATTAAGAAGAAAATGAATCACCAACCCTCCTAACATGCTAGGAGGGTAGTATATATAGTCCACCCACATGCGGGCTTCTTAATGGACTATATGGTTTGGACCGGGCTTTCCTTTTGGGCTTTAGTTACTTATTAATGAACTTTAGCCTAAAGTTAAGCCCGTATAACACGACTAATATACTACCTATTACAACGTTCTAAAATACGATACATAATAAACATATGACCGAGCATTCTTGTTTGGCTCAATATTTTGAGGCTAACAGTAAGTCTGATGATAATGAATGTAAGTAAAGAGTAAGGAAAGAAACAACCTAGTAGGAAGACATCAAGATTTATAGTGGTTCGGCAACGAAGCTCTATCTTCGTTCCTACTCCACTCCTCGAGTACACCTACTCGAGATTTCCACTATATCCACAAGCTCCCTTTTTGGCGGAGAAATCCTTACAACGTCGCTTACATTATTTTCTGACACTAAGCTAAATGTCGAGACCTAATCTTAGATAGGACCAATCTACACAACATCGCCCACTTCACCATTTTACGACACAAGGCTAGATGTCGAGTTCTAACCGAAAGATAGAACCAATCTTCACAACGTTGCCTACTATACCATTTTTTGACACAAGGCGAGATGTCGAGGTCTAATCGAAAGATAGAACCAATCTTCACAACGTTGCCTACTTCACCATTTTACGACACAAGGCTAGATGTCGAGTTCTAATCGAAAGATAGAACCAATCTTCACGACTCTTCACTTTGAAGCTAAGTGAGAACTTCACACGACACAACTACACATCACTTTATAGTTTAGTGAGAACTCACAAGACACAACCACATCACTTTATAGTTTAGTGAGAACTAACAAGATACAACCACATCATTTTATAGTTTAGTGAGAACTCACACAACACATTACAACTCAACTAGACATATCCATGTACACACATATAACTTGGATCTACACAACACAAATCCAAGCACACACATATGCAATGGACATACACAACTCTAATCCAAGTATTCACAAATAGCTTGGATGAACACAACTAGTCTAATAATACAAAGCTTTTAGGCTAAGTATAAAATCTTATCGTCCAGTCTTTTCGAATTGATTACCAGTTAAGAGTGCGACTCAGTCGTCTTTTAGAAAGCAGAAGGATGTGTATGATTATCTAAATTTTTAAACCTAAAAGCAAGTATGAAAATGTCGTTGAGTAAAATGGAAGCTTTAAAAATAAACTACAAATAAAAGTGTGCAATCTTTCGAAATTGAAACTTAAAAACTTGATTTAACTAAACTAAGACAAAAGGGCGGGAAAGATTAAATTTAAAGTTCTAAGGAAATTAAAACAACAGCAGATCGCAACGCGATCGTACCCAAATAGTAAGATGGATCGCGTCCACCGATCGCACTCAATGCGATCACAACAAAGGAATCAGATCGCACTCAGCAGTGCGATGAGTAAACGTGATCGTACTACCAGATCGCAACCATGATCGCAACAAGTGGATCGTGGTTTATGATCGCAACATAATAGAATCGCAATCAATGCGGTGGAAACAAGGAATCGTAACAACCCATCGCACCCACAGATCGCAGTTATTGATCGTGGCGTGGATTTGGATCGTGACCAAAGAAAGAAAAACAGATCGCAATCTATGCGATCGAAGCCAAGTGGATCGTACCAAGGTAAAACCTTCTAAGATGGAAATGGTGTCCAAAAAGTAAATAAGCTTAAACGAATAAGCAGAAACCAATAAGCACTTATCAAACTTCTAGATGATATCATCACGACCTCTCTTTTCGTACCGCTAAGGGATGCTTAACGCCACTTCGCCAACTGGCGTTACCTGCGCTTTCGTGTCTCTCAGTGTGGTCAGCACTGGGTGTTTCCGAGCAGCGAGGCTTACACCCATTCGCATTAGTTCATCCAAAGTTCCTTACCCTTATGCACGAATTATTGAATAAGCCATCTTCCTATCAAGGTGAAGGAGTCAACTGAGCATCTCAGCGGCGGGATTGAATACCCGGATCGAATCAGAGTTCACGCTGCCCGCCCTGAACAAATAGGAGGCGTGGGCCACAGGTCGCACATAAGCCGCCGGGTCGCACGACAGAAGAACACCCAACATAAAGATGCACACTCCTGCATGTGAAATATTCATCTTCATTGGAGCTTTTTTGTAGTAGTCGTGACCAACAGCCATCAGCTGTCAGCTCGTTGATAAGGTGAGAGCTTCAAGCCCGATTTCTTCTGGCGCACCCCCCACACAAGCACCGCCCGACGAAGGGGGGACGGCTAAAGCTACAGGCCCAAACACTTCGACCCTTCTTTCTAAATGGGGGTGCCCAGGGCACCTCATCTTGTCATTTCGTCCTTGCTCGTTCCCGTTAGGCTGAATTCTTTGGCCTTTCCTTCTCCGCACCCGCTCACGCTTCGTTGACCTATCACGTGGTAAAGAGAAGAAAGTACGAAAGAATAGTAAACGGAGCGAAACCTTTATGAATACTAAACTCGAGACTTAATAAACCGATCATAAAATGACAAAACTCTTTTAAAAAGTTTAAAGGTAAATAAGGCAAGAATACAAATAAGCCAATAAGTATAAAGAGCTTATAGCTTATACGTTCATGAGCTTATGTAGGAACAAGAAAGATTAACCTTTTAATCACGAACTCATCCAATCACCCAAACCGTATGAAGTACATCATTCGGATCAAAAATTGAAGTTAACCAAGAAAGGTAGAAAAAGATTAAGAACAAAAGACTAAACTTGAACTTGATTAATGAAATTCAAATACAAAAAGCTTAACTTGAAAGATGGAGAAAAGATAAAACTTAGTGAGAGAAAGTTGGAACTTTCTCTCTCTAAAAACTAGAAAGAAAAGATGAAAAAACTAAAACTAGCTAATGACTGACACCCTCCTAATGTGTCATTAGGAGGGTATATATAGGGAGTGGGGAATGCATGTGTGCTTTCTTATTTCTTTCTTTTCTTCTCGACTCGATCTAAATTCATTGTCTTTCTCGATGTCGTCTCGGGATTTGAACTCGTCTTTCAATTTTATTCTATAATTAGACTTGAGTTCTTCGACTTCATTAAACTTCCGTCTTTACACTTTTTCTTCGATAAATCTTTAGAATAGGCCTTGTACTTCCGATCTTTTTGCACTCTTGATCTTTTGATTTCGTCTTTTCTCGTTTTCTTCGATAAAAGCCCGTGAAAGCCCGTGTTTTCTTCCTTTTTCATCTTTTGGTACAATAAAAACACAAACCACGCATAATTCCGACTTTTACGACATAACTTACACGTTTTGGTCTTGTTATTATTGGAAATAAATGGTAAAAGGATAAGTGTTTTCACACTTATTAAATCCCCTACACTTGACCATTGCAATGCCCTCATGCAAATGCATTAATTTTAAAGCACGGTTTACATTTTCCATCATAAATAACCCACCTTGCCGTTTATTAAATACTAAATATTAAGGAAAATAAAAAGATAAAAATAAGTAAAGAAATCAAAGACTTACATTGGGGTTTTGGTTGTCATGAATGTTCATCATCCTCAAGTTTCACGTTCCCCATACCAAGCTTAAAAACGAGATCATTGTTATTATAAGTTAGCAAACTAACACGAACTCATGTGGCCCAGTTATTCACTTAAACTCCCTTATTCCTAGGTGTATCTCTTATATTTTAATTTTGTCATGAACGATCACGAGGATGCATTGTTGACTTATTTCGATAGTTATTTAGGCTGAAACTAAAGTAGGACAATTTAATCAATAGTTAGCTAAAGGACAAAATCTTTTAAAACTGCTTCTCGGGACCTCATAAAGTTCATATCTTGTCATAACTTGCTTCACGATTTGAGACCTTTCTCGGACCGATATTTGGCAGCGACTTCATACTTCGAATCTTGAGATATGTTCATGAAATTATGGTCTTCTCTTCATATTATGAATTTCTTCACTTGAACTTTTTGAGAGATTCTTCATATTTGGACCACGACTTCTTCATTTTTCTCCAATCTTTATTTTGGACTTTGATATACAACGATCCGCCTCCTTTTAGGACTTGGATCTATTTATCCTCATACCTTGTTAGGGCCTTTTTGGATAGACTTCTCCATGATCTTTAGGGGAGTATTTGCTTTTCGTCGTGTGTCTCGATCCTTCATAAAGATTTTTGATAAATGATTCTTCACATCACTTGGGATCTTTAGCAACAAAATGTAGCCCTCATGCCTTGTTAGGGCCTTTTCGGACTCGCCAATCTTCGCATCCCGCTTCAATAAGTTATGCCTTGGCTATGAACTCTAATTAATACCAAGCAACTTTTAAACGATCTTGTGCTAGAAGCTAAGTAACTTTTCAAATCGTACAACCTTATTTATTGCAGATAAATTTATTAGCAAGCGATGGGAGAATAGGCTTATAATCAACTTACATAAATTCACGAAAGAATACCAAACTTATAATTGACTCTATCATCTCTCGTTATCCACAATTTAAAATCTCAAGGAATGAGACTCGTGGATGCTTAGCCAATTAAATCAAAGTTTTGGGTTTTCGAGTCATCTATAGGATCTTGCAAACTCTTAGACTTTTTCAAGTTTAGAATTCGCATCTTAAAGTTCCCTTGATAAACGACTCTCTAGGATCAATTATAGGAACTTGCGAAAATTTCTTGTTCTTAACCCGTGAGAGTTAAGACTTTCGCATTTTAAAGTTCCCTACATAAAAGCCTAGCCAAACTTGACTTAAACACGTTAAGGATACTAGCTAGAGTAAACTTAGATAAGTAAACTCGGGTTGAGTCAAAATATTCACGACTTTGAAAAATTAAAACCACTTTATTAAAAATTTATTCTAGCAAAGGAAGTAAATAACGATAACAAAGGAAAACTTACAAGGCCAAAATAGATTAAAAATTTTGAAAAATGTTGAAAAATCAAATTTTCCGGTTCAAATGAGGGCCAATTCATGGAAAAGACCACTTACTTCGATAGAAGTCCCCCCCTACACTTGATATAAACATTATCCTCAATGTTTAAGCATGTGGGAGTAAACTCCCCTACACTTAGGACATTGTGCACGTAGTTTAAATCTTGTTAAGGAAAGGACAACTAAAGTGATTTCAATGTGAACATATAAGATATGAAATATTGAATCACGACAGTTTAGGATAGAACCGGGAAGATGGGAACACGGTATCACGGTTCGTCAAAAGTCATCGAGGTGCTCTTTGAAGCTTGAATCCCTGCACATAAGAAGAAACAAGACAACAAACACATACGGGGCTCCCCCCTACACTTATCATGAAAACGGTAAAGGATAGATCAACGGTTTGCCTCCCAAGAAGCGCTTGTTTTTGTTAACCGAGTCACGATCCTGACTCGACCCAAAACTAGTTCATGGGAAACGTGGTGAGGGATGGAATCATCTCATGAGAGATGTCCTCACCAAAGTAAAACTTCACACGCTGGCCATTCACCTTAAAATTGGGCCCATTTGGCTGAGAAAGCTCAATGGTGCCATATGGGAAAACTTTGGCAACGGTGAATGGACCAGACCAGCGGCTCTTCAACTTGCCTGAAAAGATCTTCAACCGAGAGTTAAAAAGTAAGACTTGATCACCAACGTGGAACTCTCGGTTCTTAATCCTTGCATCATGGATGATCTTGGTCTTCTCTTTGTAGATCAACGAGTTCTCATAAGCTTCATTCCTTAGTTCGTTGAGCTCATTGAGTTGAATCTTCCGAAGATCGTCGTCTTTGTTGATGTCGAAGTTAGCCCACTTCAAGGCCCAGTATGCCTTATGTTCGAGCTCGATAGGGAGGTGGCATGCTTTCCCGTACACAAGACGATAAGGTGTACAGCCAATCGGGGTCTTATATACGGTACGGAAAGCCCACAAAGCATCATCTAACTTATCGGCCCACGCGGCACGATGCTCTCCCACAGTACGTTCCAGAATTCGTTTCAATCCACGGTTGGAAATCTCGGCTTGCCCATTGGTTTGGGGATGATAGGCGGTGTAGAGACGGTGATTGACGCCATACTTAGCCATGACTCTTGCGAATTGATCATTGCAAAAATGAGTCCCGCGGTCACTGATGATAGCACGAGGAACACCGAATCGAGCAAATAATTGCTTCAGAAAGTTCACAACCACCCTTGCATCGTTCGTAGGGAGAGCCTTAGCTTCAACCCATTTAGAAACGTAGTCAACGGCTACGAGGATGTACTTGTTCCCTTTGGATGATGGAAATGGCCCCATAAAGTCGATGCCCCATACGTCAAAGATTTCACATTCTTGTATGAAATTTTGAGGCATCTCATCTTTATGTGTGATCTTGCCTTGTCGTTGGCAAGCATCACAATGCTTAACCATTTCGTGAGCGTCACGATAAATGGTGGGCCAATAAAATCCTGAGTCAAACACTTTCTTTGCGGTGTAGTTGGGACCAAAATGACCACCGGTGGGTCCTTTATGGTAAGCGTCAAGGATTTGTACCGCTGCCGGCCCGTCAACACATCGACGAATGACAAGATCTGCACATTGTTTGAAGAGGTAAGGGTCGTCCCAGAAATAATGTTCAATATCTTTAAAGAACTTTTTCTTTTGTTGGGACGTTAACCCTTCCTTGAGAATTCCACCCGCTAAGTAGTTTGCAATGTCCGCAAACCACGGGGTGTCATCAAGATTTGGACTGATAGACATTAAGGCCTCAAGGGGAAAAGAGTCATTGATCTCTTGATTCGGATGATCCCCTTGATAAGGATCCTCAAGTCTACATAGATGATCCGCGGCTAGGTTTTCCGCTCCCTTCTTGTCACGAATTTCAATGTTGAATTCTTGAAGGAGCAAAACCCAGCGAAGAAGTCTTGGCTTAGAATCTTGTTTAGTCAACAAGTACTTCAACGCGGAATGATCGGTATACACGATGGTGGTAGAAAGGACAAGATAGGGGTGGTGATGGTTGTAAAATTACCCCTTTAGGAAAAGGAGGTAAAATGGTGGTAAGCGTTAAGTGTACGTTTAGGAAAACGTAAACACTTAAGACCTTTAATGGGGATCGTTCTCTCGAGGAGGCACGTGTGTTGTGAATTGAATTGATTTGATTGATTTTGTTTTTGATTATTAACAAGAAAAGAGAAGGGAAAATGACGAAGACGAAAAAATAGAAAAATAGGCAAAAACACTACTAGAAAGTTGAGACGTAGAAACGTAAAAATGACTAAAATAAAACTTTTAACCTAAAAATTCCTAAAAATTACTAAAAATCCACAATAAAATTCTAAGAGTTTACAAAAAAAACCAAACTTGCTAAAACCTTTTAATTAATTTAATAATGACTTTTTAATGCTAATTAAAGCCCTAAAAATCACTTTTAAATATTAAAAAGCCCCAAACAAGGTTTTCAAGTTTTTAAACCTCAAAAATGACCTAATTAAGCTAAAAACTATTTTTAAAAATTTTAAAACCAAATTAAACTATTTTTAAACTCCTAAAAACTATTAAAATCTATTAAATCTTAAATTAATTCTAAAAATTAATTGAAAAGCCTAAAAAATATTTGGAAAGTGAAAAAGTTTCTATTTTAATGTCTATAATCTAGGAAAAATGAAAAAAAGTTAAAAATAAAACTTGAATTTTTCTTGATAAAATAATATTAAAATAATCAAAAAAATAAAAAGTTCTCAAATAAATTCTAAAAAATTCTCAAAAATCCTAAATATTCTAACTAAGAAGAAAATGCAAATTAAAGCTCCTAAAACCTTTTAATTAATTTTATATTAATTTTTAAAGTTTAATAAAAAACCTAAAATCAAATTAAAGTTTTTGAAAACTTTATGATATGTAAACCTCAAAAATATAAATTAAATCCTAAAAACTATTTTTTTTTATTTTTAAAATACTGTTTACTATTTTTAAATTACTTTCTAAATATAAAACTAAAAATAATCCTAATAATTAATTAAATAAAAGGAAAAATAATATTTTTAAACAGAAAAGTCCTAAAACCTAACACTATCCTAGGAAAAATGAAATAAGCCAAAAAAGTTACTTAAATAAGCTGAAAAAATGGGAATAAGCTACGGCTTATTTAAATAAGAAGAAAACAAAATCAAGTTAAGTAAATAATGAAATGAAGTCTTAACGTAAAAACTCATCTAGATCACTGGTTAACACGTTTACTCCCCCAACGAGGGGTCGCGTGTTCGAGTCCAGGCAGGGTGAAGTTTTTACAAAATTTTTCTTTTTTTTTTTTTTACTTTTAAAACTTAATCAGTAAACTTGTTTAAACACACAAACGCAAACACAATCCTAAAGTGACCAAGAGTAGATCAAATAGAAGCTCAAATATGCCCAGTTGAGCACTTGTTTTTGATGAACAAGTGAAGGGTTTTTTTTACTTGAGCAATTATGAACCAAGAGGAGCTTGGCTTGATTGTTTGTGGTGAATTTTGTGGAACAAAGGCACCCCTATACTCTTTGGAGTATAGGGAGTCACAAATAAACAGGAAACAAGCAAATCAACACTCCAATTAAGCACAAATGATCAATCAAGGTTGCTGATGTCTATATGCAGGTCTGGGGACTGTTTAGCTTTTTACATGCACAATAATGAGTTTCCAAGTCCAAATATTTGCACACAATCTCACAAACTAGCATAAAACTGATCTCAACCCTGTCTTAATCCTATCTACTAGCAAAGATCAAAGAATGATGCACAAATAGCAAAAACAAGTTGCTGATGCAATTGACTAGGTCTGAGATGATCTAGCTGATTTTAAAGGCACAAACATGAATTTTAAGCTTCAAGATTTGGCATACAATCCAACTAGATGATACACAAGCAATTGCAAACCCTTCCTAAGCCTATAAACAAGCAGATTATCAAGAATCAAGCACAAGTTTCACAAAAACAATCACTTAAGGCAGTTTACTGATTTTAAGCTATCCTACCACTTTTTTATCCAACAAACTTGCTTTGAAACTCTAACAAAATGAATACAAACTAGCATATAACTAACACAAACCCTATAAAGTGCATCTAAACAAGTTTTAAGCACAATTGATGATTTTAACCCCTGCTTAAACCCTTATCCAAACACCCCTTTATATTTCAGAAATCAAATTTTACAAAGCAAATGACTTCAAATCTAAACCAAATGGATTTTAATCAAACCTAACATGCATACTATCACACAATGAGCAATATCCAACAATCTAAACAGCAATTAAGCAGCTTCCATGCAAAATCAAACAAGCACCAATCTTTCTGAAAATTTCAAAAAGGAAAAAGATTTTTTTACCTTAGAGCCCTACATCCAGGGCTCTTTGTGACAGCTTTGTCACCTCCTTATAGGCCCGGGCCTATGCTGAACTTAATCAATAATAATCACCAAAAACCTGCAAAAATCAAACAAGAACAAACACAAGAAAAACACACTTTCTGATTTTCTGAAAAACTCAAAACCTTGAAACCTACAAACCTTTCAAACTTTATAACACGTTTTAAAAACAACTTATAACTCACAAATCATAGGATGTTATTCCACTTTCACTTCCTAACAACCTATGATTTCTGAAATTTATAAAATTCCTTTCAAAACCTTTTTGAAAAACTTAAACACTCAAAGTGTTATACAATAAAGATGGAACTCAGTTCTTAGCATTTAACATAACACACAACTTTTTAAACTTAATAAAAGGAATTCAACTTGTATTTAACAAACACCAAACTTCATTAATTTAAAAAAGGAATTACAAGATGCAAATGCTAAAACTGGAACAAGGGCTTTACACAAGTTGTAAGCTCCTTAAATAGATAACAATAGAACTATCTAGACTACTGAAACCCTAGTTGCTTGAATTCCTGAAATGCCCTTTGGTCTTTGACGAATTTTGGGTCAAAAGTGATCCCATGTGAATGCCAGCTTGTACATCTTGATCTTGGACGTTGGATTGGGATTGGGGACCAAGAAATTGCATCTAACCGTTTATCTGGTCGGTTTTGGGTTTTGGGGGAAAATGACTTGAGCAGGGGAGGTACGGGGTGGGTCCCTCAGGCCATGTGGGTATGTTTTGTTGAGTGGGAAATGGTGAGGTGGAGGGTAATTTAGGATCTAGACAAGATGGGGTAATAACCCTTTGGTTTAGGTGAGATTGGAACTGGGGTAATTTAGGGTTCGTGGGTAATTAGGGTAGGATTAGATCTGGTTTTGGGTTAAACAGGTTTTAAATATTTGTTTTGGTGGGAAAGTAAATGGGGTGTTGACTGGGGTTTGACCCAGTTTTATTTAAACTTGGGTATTTGGGTTGGACGGGTTGGGTTGATGGGTAGGGTTTGGGTAAATGGGTGGGTAGGATGAGGTGTCAAGAGCTGAGTGGGTGGGAAAGTTTGGGTAGTTGGCAGATTAGGTCCCCAAGCTTCTCTATTCTCTTCATTTTGTAAATAAAGTCCATCAACGCCTATTCTTCCTTTATCAACTTTTGCCAAGTTGTCATTTTTGGCACAAACCCTTTAAAAACTTTATCCAAGGGTTTCTTTTGGATATTCTTGATTTTCCAAGGGCTGAACTTGTAATATCTTCAAACATAAAGGACCACACTTGTACAATTGATATTTGGAGGGTCAATTGTGACAAGTTCTTCAAAGATGAGGGGCCATTCTTGCCAATTCTTCAAACTTCAAGGGTCTTTTTGCAAAATTCCAAACTTGGGCCCGGTTCATTGTGCGACTTCGTTTCCCGTGTTCGTTTTTGATTGATTCTTGTGATCTTTTGCCATTTCCTTAATATCTGTACCTAAAAATACACAAGTAACAAACACGAGCATATATTTGGCATATTTGATGATATTTAATTGATTTTAAGCCCGTTTTGGACGATGAGACCATGTATAAAAGCAGTCTCATCAGGCGGAACTTTTCAAAAGCATGCACTACAGCTAAAAGCTCTTTTTCGGTAGTGGTATAATGCAATTGAGCCCCCGTCATTGTCTTGCTAGCATAATGGATTGGTTGGAAGTGTTTGCTCACTCTTTGGCCCAAAACCGCTCCAATAGCAAAATCGCTAGCATCACACATCAACTCAAAAGGTAGCTCCTAATTCGGGGTAACCAAGACCGATGCCTTAGTAAGCTTATCCTTAAGAAGATTGAAGGATTCAAGACACTCTTTGGAAAAGATGAAAGGAGTATCTTTTTCCAAGAGGTGGGTCATCGGGCGAGCGATTTTAGAAAAATCATGAATGAAACGACGATAGAAGCCCGCATGACCCAGAAAACTTCTCACACCCTTCACGGTTGAAGGTGGAGGTAATTTTGCTATGACATCAACTTTAGCACGGTCTACTTCAAGACCGGCTTTAGAGATTTTATGTCCAAGCACAATGCCTTCTTTTACCATGAAATGGCATTTTTCCTAATCTAGAACAAGGCGAGTGTCTTCACACCGCTTAAGCATGCGTTCCAAATTGGCAAGGCAAAAGGAGAAGGAGTCACCATAGACCGAGAAATCATCCATGAAGACTTCCATGGTTTCTTCAACCATGTCATGGAAGATAGCCATCATACACCTTTGGAATGTCCCAGGAGCATTGCATAAGCCGAAAGGCATTCTTTTGTAAGCAAATGTTCCAAAAGGACAAGTGAATGTGGTTTTCTCTTGGTCTTGGGGATCGATGGGTATTTGAAAATAACCCAAGAAACCGTCTAAAAAGCAGTAATAGTCATTACCCGCTAGACGTTCAATCATTTGGTCCATGAAAGGAAGGGGAAAATGATCCTTTCTTGTAGCATCATTGAGTTTGCGATAGTCTATACAAACTCTCCACCCTGTAACGAGACGAGTAGGAATCAACTCGTTGTTTTCATTGGGCACAACGGTGATTCCGCCTTTCTTAGGCACACAATGGACGGGACTAACCCATGGTGAATCCGAGATAGGGTAGATCATTCCCGCATCAAGAAGTTTGATAACCTCTTTTTTGATAACGTCATGGATCTTAGGATTCACCCTTCTTTGGCTTTGAATAGTGGGTTTAAAGTCGTCCTCCATGAGAATTTTATGTGTGCAAAAGTGAGGATCAATTCCACGAATATCGGAGATTTTCCATGCAATCGCTTTCTTATGATTCTTCAGCACGGCGATAAGTAGGGATTTTTCTTCTTCTTTTAAGTCCTTTGCGATGATGACCGGTGATTTCTTATTGTCTTCAAGGAAAACGTACTCGAGATGAGACGGAAGATCCTTAAGCTCTAAATCCGGAGGATTTTCGATGGCATGCGTAGTCAAATTCAGATCATCGATAAAGATTTCCTTAGGAGACTGTGGAGAAATATGGTCCTCATTGAGAAGTTTCTCAATGGTACGAATGTCTTCATCCCAATTGGAGGGAGAATCGTCATATTGCAAGTCCACATCTCCCAAAGTTTCTTCAAATTGTTTGAAAATGAAATCACTTTCTCCAAATGGAGTTAGTGATGGAGCAATAGAGGCAACGGTCTCAACAATGGGTAGAGAAGGAGAACCACTTTTACAAGCGTCTTTGAAATATTCTTCACAAGCCTCATCAAGAACATCAATGAAATTAACGCTCTCGTTTTCAGAAGGCTGCTTAGAAAGTTTACCCATGTTGAAGACGATTTTGTCGTCACCAACTCTCATGATTAATTCGCCCGCGGCTACATCAATGAGGGTGTGACCGATCCTCAAGAATGGACGTCCAACGATTAATGGAACACGGGTGTCCATCTCGTAGTCAACGACAACAAAATCCACCGGAAAGGTGAATTTGTCGACACCAACGAAGACGTCTTCGGCTATCCCCACTAGATAAGCGACCGTACGGTTAGCTAATTCCAAAGTCATTCGTGTGGGGACTAGCTCGGGTAGAGACAATTGTTTCCAAACGCTTAGAGGCATTAAGTTGATACTAGCACCTAGATCGGCTAGGGCCATACAATTCTCTACCCCAGGGAAGTTGCAAGGAATGAGAAAACGACCGGGATCTCCTAACTTAACTGGAAGTTTTCTGAAAAGAACGGCAGAACAATTCTCATTTAATTGGGTATTGGCGATGTCGAGCAATTTTTCTTTATCACTTAAAAGATCCTTAAACATCTTAGCATATTTAGGCATGTGAACGAGAGCCTCAGCAAAGGAGATATTGAAATTCAGTTGTTTAAACATTTTAAGAAAGTTAGAAACTTGAATATCATCCTTGTTCTTCAACTTCTCTTTCCTCAACCTTGAGGGATAAGGTATATTGGGTTGAGATGAAGGCTTTGGAATGGAATTCTCACTCACATCCTTAGGTGGTGGAGGGGTGGAAGTAGAAGGTGGAGGGACCGGTTGTGGAACCGAAGGTGTGGTATAAACTTGAGGTATCGGTGGGACATAAGGTGCAGACGAAGGCATAACAGGTGGTATATCACAAGTAGAAGGAATCTCGGGTCCTTGGTTAGTTGGTGAAGAAGAAGGTTCAACGATGATCTTACTGCTCCTAGTAGTGATGGCATTAACATTGGCCCTAGGATTGGTCACGATGTTAGAAGGGAGAGTACCTTGGGGTGGGCTTTGGGGATTAATGGCTTGAAACATTAGCATAAATTTCTTATCACTCGATTCTTGCATAGCAGTCATGATTTTCTTATTTTCACTCAACTTATCAGTCAATTTTTGAAGAGCCAAGTCCACTGAAGGGGAATTTGTGTTTTACCCTTGATTTTGAAAACCTTGGTTTGGATATTGTTGTTGATAAGCATTGTTATTATTAAAACCTTGGTTAAAGTTGTTATTTTGAAACCCTTGATTTTGCCCATTAAAAGCCCCTTGATTTTGACTATTAAAATTTCCTTGATTTGAGTTATAATTCCTTTGATTATTAGAAGAATTCCCTTGGTAGTTACTTCTTTGGCCTTGGTTCCTTGGTGGGTATTGTGTGTTGTTCAATTGAGGTGGTGGTGGTCTATTATGGGATTGAAAACCGGGTGGTGAAAGAAAGTTATTCGAACGATAACTAAGCAAATTACAGTCACCTTGAGGACTGATGACGTATAGTCCCCAACCGGGTCATGAGCCCGGCTCACGGGTACTACCCGTATCCGGCCCATCACAGATGGGTGGATAAATGTCATTCAGGCTTATGGGTTTGAGTGAACAGTACCCGCACATGTGTGCGGCCCACGGCCCAAGGCGGCCGACATAAGATCAGACAGAATCATATTCTGTCTGGAATATCTTTATCCCAATAAGAGAGGATATTCACTACCAAGATTAGAAGATAACAATCATTCTAAAATCTGGTGATTATCTCTTCCTTAGGGCCGAAGCATCAGTGAAAGCCCACTAGGGTTTCACTGCCTATAAAAGGAACCTCCAAGGGTTCCACAAAGGTGTGACGACTTATACTCTAAACTCACATAAACCTTAAACCGATTACTTACTCTCACGCCGGAGTCTAATCGTGGAAAACATTCCCACGGTAAGCCTAACGCGTGCTGTTTAGTGTGCAGGATCCCAACCAAACGATTCACTTGGTGCAGGAGCCGGAGCCCAGCCAACCCGAATTAAGCCTAATTCGGGTCTAGCAAGGATCAACCAACTTTTGCATCAACAAGTTGGCGCCATCCGTGGGACCCATAACACTAAGCTAGAACAAAACCTCATCTCGAATTTCCAATGACGAAGGGGCATCCGCCAACTAACCCCAGGAATGTGAATCCTGGGAACCGGAAGTCCCAAGGGGAAGGGATTCTCATCCCCAACCAATCACCTAACCGCCTCGCGGGCGGGCTGGGTGACCGTAGCGGTTTTCAGCCCGCGGGGGTGACGAGCACGATCTCGGTGACACCCCCGCCTACTTCAACCCTGGACAACCCTGATCCAAGGAGTGCGCCAGACCCTCCTAACAAGGAACCGCGCAGACCCTCGACGGAGGAAGAAGTGGAAGCCCTACCACTCAGTGAGGAGGATCTTACTCGAGTTCTCACTCAGAACTTCGAAAGGATCGTCCCAGGGATCGCATCAAGATTGAATCTGGGGAGGAACCTCCAAGCCAGACTCAACTTTGGTGACAGTGGACCAACCACCCCCTCCCAAAACCGGAGGAAAAGGAGAACTCGGCCTCAGGAGCAGGGAACCTTTGAGGAAACCCCTCAACCCCGGAATGTGTTTGAGCGCATAGGAGATCGCCTTATACAGGAATTAACGTAGTCTCAAGAAGGAGAAAGGTCGGATGGCTCACCCGAGCGGCCAGATCGAGAGCTGACCAGAACCACACACCGCCCGAGTGTGTGGGACAGAATGAACACTGGGAAAAAGGCTCCTGGATCATCCCAAAAAAGTGGTCCCTATGCAAAGAATAGGGCACCGCCGCCATCCCCGGATCCGTCCGAAGAGGATTCAGATGACCATCCGCCTAAGCGTCGCCGACCTAGGCGCACCCCTCCACCACCACCAAACAATGATAGGTATTATGATAGTCCTTACTATCGGGATACGGAGGCAGAGGATCTCTCGCGTCCATGGTGTGAACCATGGGATGACCCTAGGCTTACCCGGCCATGGGCGGATCCCAGGGAAGACCCGTTCACCCTCCGCATAAGGAACTATTCTAAGGACACCAAACGTCGCATGCCGGCGTGTATCAAGACTTATGATGGGTCCGGTGATCCTGTGGATCACCTCAAAATATTCGATACTCAGGCTAAAATTGAGCGATGGCCCATGCCTATATGGTGCCAAATGTTCAATTCAACCTTGATTGGAAACGTCCGTGACTGGTTCGAGGCACTCCCCCCACGGAGCATTGATAGTTTCACGGAACTACGCACTGCCTTCGAGAACAATTATACTCAAAGGAAGAAGTATAATAAGGATCCGGTCTCATTGGCAACCGTTAAGCAACGGCCAGGGGAGTCCACAGAAGCCTTCACTGAGCGCTTCAACGATGAGTGCACACGCACAAGAACCATGCCAGAGCTCCTGAAAATCTCTGACTACATGCACGCCATAACAGACAGAGAACTGATCAGGCGTCTCAACGACAAGCGCCCAGAGAGATATGATGACCTCATGGAAAGGGTCAGAAATTTCATAGAGGGAGAAACAGCTGTTGCCGCGGCCTACCCATCCCGAGGAAATGGGTACCGGTCAAATGACCAGTCCCGGAGACAGTCGGGCGGTCAAGGTAACCAGAACAATAACAAGGGCTCGAACTATAAGAGCCAAAGCAAAGGCGGACGGTCGGACGACAAGTTCACCCCCCTAAAGATGTCCTACCGGGAGATCTTGTTGACTGAAGGGGCGAACTTTCCAAGGCCTCCCCCAATGACCACTCCCCCGGAACGTCGGCAAGGAAGTCGCTTCTGCGAGTTCCATAATTACAAAGGACACGGCACGGAGGAGTGTATCCAGCTCAAGAAGCATATTGAGTCGTTAATCAAATCAGGCAAACTCAAGCACCTAGTTAAGGATTGGAAGGACGGAAAAGACAACAACAAGAAGTATGATAAGAAGGATCCCCAAAAGGACAAGCCTTCTACCATATACATGATCCAATCCAGACAGCGCCGCACGAGACAGAAAATTGGCCAAAAATTTTCACGCGGCAGGGAAATCTCATTCCCTCCCATCACAGCAAGCGATGTGATTGATGCGCCTCTCACTATTGAGATAAGCATTAGAACACACAATGTTCGTCGCATGTATGTGGATGGAGGATCGTCAGCAGAGGTACTGTATGAACACTGCTTTGTGCAGTTATGCTCAGAAATAAGAAGCCAATTAGTACCGGCCACGTCTCCGCTTACTGGCTTTAGTGGAGACACTATCTGGCCGATAGGGCAATTGCGTTTGCTTGTCACCATTGGGAATGAGGAACATTCCACTACGACGTGGATGAACTTCATGGTGATACGTTCACACTCTCCGTATAATGGAATCATAGGCAGACCAGGCATTTTGGCTATCCGGGCAGTACCCTCTACGGCACACGGAATGATCAAATTCCCCGTTGAGGGGGGAATCGTTACTATTTACAACACAGTCATACCAACATCCGAGTGTCACACCGTGACAACACCGGCTCCACCTGTCCCACCCAAGGATGGGGCACCACCACCCAATTGGAAGGTGGCCATTCACCCTGACTATCCGGAACAGGAGGTATCCATAGGAGGGGCGCTCTCGGATAGCGGCAAAAGGGCCATGTGCTCTCTTTTAAGTGCAAACCTGGACATATTCGCATGGGAGCCAAAACATATGACAGGTGTGCCACGTGCGATAGCAGAGCATAAGCTCCAGATCCGCCAAGGGTACCAACCCATCAAGCAAAAGAAGCGCGGCCAGGCGCCCGAGCGCAGCCAAGTGATACTGGAGGAAGTACGGAAGCTAGTGGACGCAGGCATCATGCGCGAGGTATACTACCACGAGTGGTTATCTAATCCGGTCATGGTCAAGAAACATGACGGAAGTTGGCGCATGTGTGTGGATTTCACGGATCTGAACAAGGCCTGCCCACAGGACTGTTACCCGTTACCAGAAATCGACTGGAAGGTGGAGTCCTTGTGTGGATATCCTTTCAAATGCTTCCTGGATGCATATAAAGGGTATCACCAAATCCAGATGGCGGAGGAGGATGCAGAAAAAACGGCGTTCCACACGAGCCAGGGCGTATATTGCTATACGAAAATGCCGTTTGGATTGAAGAACGCTGGCGCTACATACCAGCGGTTGGTGGATAAAGCTTTCGAATCACAAATAGGACGCAACTTGGAAGTATATGTTGATGACTTGGTGATAAAAAGCCACACGGAGGAGGCACTTCTCCGGGATGTCCAGGAGACATTCGACACGCTGAGAAGGATTAACATGAAGTTAAATCCAAAGAAATGTACGTTTGGTGCAACAGAAGGAATGTTCCTGGGATATTTGATTGACCCAAACGGCATCAAACCTTGTCCAGAGAAGACGGACGCAGTGATACGACTACCGTCCCCGCAGACACGGAAGGAGGTGCAGTCCCTGAATGGGAAGTTAGCCGGGCTGAATAGATTCCTATCTAAATCCGCAGAGAAGTCATTACCCCTATTTAAGACACTCAAGAAGTGTATTAGAAAGGGAGACTTCCGTTGGACGAAGGAAGCTGAGGAAGCTTTTGGCCAACTCAAGCAGCATCTCGCATCTCTCCCTATGCTAGTAGCTCCCCGGCCAAAGGAGGAACTCGTTATGTATCTCTCAGCTACTCATGGCGCAATAAGCGCGGTACTTATGACGGATATAGATACAATACAAACTCCGGTCTACTTTATAAGAAGAACACTACAGGGGGCGGAGCTGAATTATTCCTCCATGGAAAATTGGTGTTAGCACTAGTATTTGCTACAAAGCGGTTGCGCCGGTACTTTCAGGCGCACCCAATTGTGGTGATTACGGATCAGCCAATCAAGCAGGTTATCTCTAGACCAGACGTGGCAGGGAGGCTAGAGAAATGGAGCATCCTATTGGGGGGCACAATATATCTTACAGACCAAGGACGGCGGTTAAAGGCTAGATCTTGGCGGATTTCCTGATCGAGAAGCCGGATGAGGAAGAACCAATTATTAAGCAAGACGAGATCCCAACGGAACCTTGGGTGCTATTCACGGACGGATCCTCATGTACCGACGGGTCCGGGGCAGGTCTCATCCTCACGAATCCAGAAGGAATGGAATTCATGTACGCCCTCCGTTTTGAGTTCACGGCCACCAACAACGAAGCGGAATATGAAGCATTAATTGCGGGTTTAAAAATCGCCGCTAGAATGGGAGTCCGCAACCTTGAGGCCTACGTGGACTCATGGCTTGTCGCGAACCATATTCTAGGTGGATATGTGGCTAAGGAGGACAACATGGTAAGATACTTGGAAAAAGTCAATTCGTTAATCGCGACCTTCAGTAAGTTTTCCATCAAGCAGGTGCCAAGGGGCGAAAACAAGAAAGCGAACGCTCTTAGCAAGATCGCATCCACGAGCTTCGCTCATTTGTCTAAACAAGTTTTGGTGGAAATACTCAAGGAGAAATCTATCACGGAAGGGGAGGTAGCCGCTATAGTTGAGGAGGAGAGACCTACGTGGATGACTCCAATCATCAACTATTTGACTAATGAAACCCTCCCAGACGAGGAAAAAGCAGCAAGGCGCATTAAAAGGAAGTCGCAACATTTTGAACTTCGAGAAGGCATCCTTTACAAACGCTCTTTCTTGCAGCCGTGGCTGCGGTGTGTTGGACCACGCCAGGCGGCTTACGTCATCAGTGACATACATGAAGGGTTGTGCGGCATGCATGCAGGCCCATGATCCGTGGTAGCTAGAGCCTTACGAACAGGTTATTATTGGCCCACCATGCACAGAGACGCGCGCGACATGATTCGCAGGTGCAATGATTGCCAAGTGCATAGGCCAGTACCGCGACACCCGCAGCAGGAGCTTACACCTATCACGTCCCCATGGCCATTTTACAAGTGGGGAATTGACATTGCAGGACCATTTCCTGTAGCTGCGGGGGGGGTTAAATTCTTGATTGTTGCAATGGACTACTTCACACGATGGATAGAAGCCAAGGCAGTCAAGTCTATCACAGGTAAGCAGGTCAAGAAGTTTGTGTGGGAACACATTGTGTGCCGTTTCGGTCTACCAGGAGAAATTATCTCGGACAACGGCAAGCAGTTCACAGACAACCCATTCAAAGATTGGTGTGCATCATTGAACATCAAACGGCGCTTCGCGTCCGTTAAGCATCCACAAACGAACGGCCTTGTCGAACGAGCGAATAGGAGCTTGGGGAATGGAATCAAGGCGCGGGGGGATGAACGACAGGGCAAATGGGTCGATGAGTTGTCACACGTGCTATGGGCACATAGAACCATGATCAAAACAGCCAACGGAGATACTCCATTTGCATTGGCTTACGGCACCGAAGCCGTTATACCAGTAGAAATAGGGATGCCTACCATCCGCACGGCGGAGGTTAACGTCGTCACAAACGATGAACAACTGCGAATCAACCTGGATCTGTTGGAAGAAAAAAGGGAAATAGCAGCCATCAATGAGGCTAAGTCCAAGGCTAAGATGAAGGCTTATTATGACGCCAAGGTCAAGGGTGTTTCTTTTCGACCGGGAGACTACGTCTATCGTGCCAACGAAGCAAGTCGAGTGGAGAATACAGGAAAACTGGGCCCTAAATGGGAAGGACCGTATGAAGTCACTGAAACCTTGGGACGAGGCGCGTACAAGTTACGTGACATGGATGGCCGCGACCTAGAGCGCACATGGAATATCTCCAATCTCAAAAGGTGCTATCTTTGAAAGCTACGGCTTCCGCATGGGTACTTCGCTATAGGCGGTCTTAATAAAGAACCATGCGGGTTATTTGTTTTGTTTGTTTTTTTTCTTATGTTTGTTTCAGTTTCCTTTCTTGTTTTTTAGGACTTGTCGTCATTATTCAAACAAAAGTGTAAACGTTCTAATAAAATGCCGTGGTGCCTAGCTAGCTCCACGGCCTGTTTCGTGCAAATCATTTTCCTTTCTTTGTTAGATTCTTTGTTAGTCGTATGAATTTTACTTGTATTATAATATGGCATGTTTCATTCATATGCATTCTTTCAAATTACTGTACATGTACTATACGCCTCCAGGCGGGGTAAGAGGATTAAGTGAACCTACTAATTCAACTTGCCGCGTAAGAGGGATGCAACCCCAGCCGCACGGATCATGTATCCTTACTAGACGCCTTATTCACAAGACGTTGTGATAAGTTTTTTGTGTACCGTATCCACACGGTACTCTGCATAGTAAAGACGCACGTCGCATGTCTAGTAAATTATAGACTTGTATGTATTTTTTTCTTTATGTGTAAGACGTGATACGTCACGCGGCATTGGAATACAATGAAATACACAAGTTTCAAAATTAACAATAAACAAAATGACCGTGGTTGTCACGGACTTCTAAATAAAAGGACAAGTTATTACATATATGTCTTAGCCATGTACATACACGGACGAATATAATTACAAGTGTTTACAACATATCAGTTACAAGGGGGGAAGGAGTTCTCCTAGATCCTTCTTCCCTTCCTCAATTAAAGCACGAAGGGCCTCCCCACGAGCATCTTTCCCGTCCTGAACTTTCACTGCAAGAGCATCTAGAGCTTCTCCAAGCAGCTTCTCACCTGACATGGCTTTGGATACAGAATCATAAGTGGCCAACGTCAAAGGAGTTGGATCAGCACTCAGCCGGGCCATTATTGCTTCGTTCGGGGCATGTTTCATGGCTTCAAGCTCGTCCAGGAGGGGGTGTTGAAGGTCTGCCAAGGCATCCATGGACGCAGTCATCTTGCCCGCTGCGGAGGGATTGTGATACGGATGCTGTGTGATATCCTCACCTTTTGCGATCATCTCCGCAGCTTGGACCAGGCCTTCATGCCTACCATGGTCGATCCCATCAGATACAACCCCAGCAAATGCCTGCAGTAGGTGTGGAGCGTTCAGGGCCCCACTTACGGCAAGCCGCAGTCCTTGCCCGATAATCCACCTACGACCGGCTGTCGCGGTTAGTAGGGGGGGCATACTCTCTCCGCACAGCTGACAACCACCTTGCTCAACTCTTCATCAGCAACGGCAACTTGATTTTCAAGGTTGGTTTGAGCCTGCGTCAGTTCCTCCTTCAGTGCGTCACGCTCCTGGGCAATGCTGAATGATTGCACGGTCACCGCCTTAGTAGCAGCCTCAGCCGCAGACACCTGCGTATGAAATCTGGAGTTACTACAAGTATACATACTTTTTGGGCTACATGCATACAAGAAGTAGGAGTGTATGTACAGTATTTCTGAAAATTTACCTTCTCGTTTGATGCGGCTACGAGGGCTTCCAACTCAGCAATACGCCTCTCTCTGGTATCGGCGTGAAGTGCCTGCTCCTTCACCGTCGCCTCGGCGGTCAGTAATGCCGCCTGCAAGGATGCGATGGTCTTCTCGTTCTTCACGACCATTGCCTCGCGGCGGGCTATCCTTTTGTCGGCACGGCTCACATTAGTGAGGGCCTTGATCAGACGCCGTCTTAACGCAGCACCCACCGTCACCTGATGTGCGGATGATACATCAAATTGTTCAATCAGGGCCTCATGGTCTAGTTCATCTAAATCATGTGCGAGGGCAGGCGGGGTGATGTGTTCGATGAATTCCGAACACTCTGATTCGGCCTCCAGCCGTGTCAAGCTTGATAGGTTCCATGCTAAGCGCAAGCTCTCTTCTGGCCCCTCGGGGCACGGTTCCTTGGCACTTGAGGTGACAGGTGAGGGGGGATTATTAGTAGCCGCGGGGGATGGATTTCTCCCCACTTCTTCTCCTTGAGCTGCGACTGCCGGATTCACCCTGTCGTTCAAAAAATTAGTCTACATATATCATACGAAGATACAAATCATAATCATGAGGGGTACTTACGAGGTGCCAATGGCAGGGTCTGGGCCGGTAGGAGCTACGACGCTCACAGGGGCGACTCGCAGAACTGGCCCTTCCATGGTCGGGGTGGGGTCGGCTTGACCAGTCATGGTGCTGCTTCCTTCTTGATATTGAGGATGGTCTTTCCGCAACTTCTTGGGGGGAGCATTTGCAACTCCGGCATCTTCCCCAGTCTTCTTCACCACACGCCTGGTTGTTTTTCTCTTTTTTGAAGTCAGTGTGGTGGATCCGGAAGCTTGCGTAGTGTCTTCATTAGGATCGCGCTCTTCCTCCTGGTTGATGGTGCCTCCCTCCAGCAAGGGGTCGTCGCCATCTTCGTTATGAAAGTCCAATGGGGACTTCTCGATAACAGGCTCTTCTTCGTCCGACCGGGGTTCGGTTGTCTCTTCCAGCGGAATCGTACGGTCGGCTAAAGCTTCTAGCAAGGGGAGCTCATTCGGCTTTAACGGCCGGAATCCTTCCGCCACCTTCATGGGGTCGCCTTGACGAAGTAATCCGTGGAGGTTCATCTCTGCAAATGATTGTAGAAGTATATGGGTTAGTAACATTTTACACATATGTGATAGATCAAATTTACAAGATATATATGACCTACCCTCGCCCTGTTCCGTTAAGAAGCACGGATATAAGTCATCCCTCCCAAAGTAACGGCGGCTTATCCCTACTAAGCACAGAAAGTGCTCCGGCAACCCTCTATGAAATTCCGTGCGATGGGTATCTAGTATTTTCAGGTCCCGGCTACTATAATCTTTGGATTTGGGCGGATAGTCTTTTGGGGCTTTGGTTTTAAGTACGAAGGGGGTGGGGAATACTTTCTCATCTACAAAGAAGTAATGGTCGTACCAATTCTTAAGGGAGTCAAGGGGTTTCCTATATGTCATCGGGGCATTCCCGGGTCGTTTCTTGAACGACAACCACCCGTTCACTAATTGGGGAAAGTAGAAAGCCCTAAAAAGGTTCACGGTGGGGGTTACCCTGCAGGTATGGCATGTAATCTCAAACTGGTTGATTTTACACGCCCCTATACAGTGGAGCTGGGTGATATGAAAGTCATAATACAAAAGAAGGTCTACTAAGAACTTAGACAACGGAATACGGTAGTTGGCTGAGTCAAGCAGGCGTGTGTATATGCCTATTTTCCCCGCCGGTGCATCTGTAATAGCTTCACCATCACCCGGATAGGTGGGGTGTACGCTTTCGGGCACATAATACTTCGACAGGAAGTCGAGGTATTTCTCCGCCGACATCACATTCAGGACGTCCGTGATGAGGGGGTTATCCTTGACCATATTTTATGAAAAGGTTTTTTAAAGGCGTGGTAATCTAACCTGCGGTGACGGATATCCGTGGAAAAGAAGGCAAAAATTTTGGAGAGAAAAGCTTGAAGTTAACAATGGCGGAAGAATGAGTGAGTTGTGTGTGTAACATACACGCATACTCACTCTTATATAGGGTGGCCTCGGTTTCCGAGGTGCCGTGGATCTTTGACACGTGTCAGTCACATTCCCTATCCAATGGATAGGGTTTCTGACATTTCTGTAACGTCAGTAGGGGACCCACGGGTCACTTCTTAAACAGTTTCGCGTGGCTCAAGGGTGGTCAGTAATCATGCACTTTTTGCAGACATGCGACTGGATTATTGAATATCATTAATGCGACTGGATTCTTGTCGGGTTATGCGGCTCTTACGTAACACCGTATTTAATGTTGCATTTAATTTGTCTCGGCCATTACGTGCGGCTGAGGTAGTATTCATTAAAGTATATTCCTACGACATGTTGCCACGTGCGGCCGGAACAAATTTTCTAGTGTCATTTCCTAGGTCTTTCTTGATATGTCCGGAGAGCAGTTTGATAGTCTAGAGGTTACGCCTACGGCTGTAACAACTAGACTGGGGGGACATGATGACGTATAGTCCCCAACCGGGTCATGAGCCCGGCTCACGGGTACTACCCGTATCCGGACCATCACAGATGGGTGGATAAATGTCATTCAGGCTTATGGGTTTGAGTGAACAGTACCCGCACATGTGTGCGGCCCACGGCCCAAGGTGGCCGACATAAGATCAGACAGAATCATATTCTGTCTGGAATATCTTTATCCCAATAAGAGAGGATATTCACTACCAAGATTAGAAGATAACAATCATTCTAAAATCTGGTGATTATCTCTTCCTTAGGGCCGAAGCATCAGTGAAAGCCCACTAGGGTTTCACTGCCTATAAAAGGAACCTCCAAGGGTTCCACAAAGGTATGACGACTTATACTCTAAACTCACATAAACCTTAAACCGATTACTTACTCTCACGCCGGAGTCTAATCGTGGGAAACATTCCCACGGTAAGCCTAACGCGTGTTGTTTAGTGTGCAGGATCCCAACCAAACGATTCACTTGGTGCAGGAGCCGGAGCCCAGCCAACCCGAATTAAGCCTAATTCGGGTCTAGCAAGGATCAACCAACTTTTGCATCAACAAGGACGTACTGGATAGCCTCCCATTGAAAAGTTACCGTTGGCGGCATACACATTTTCCGGATTGTCTTGAGTATAAGGACAATCGGTGTATGAATGAGAATCCCCGCAAATCTCACAAGACGTGGCTACAGCTTTAGCTTGTGGAAATTGGTTAGTGGCTAAAAATTCAATCTTTTTGCTCATTTCGACTATTGCGCGAGACATTTCGGTAATATCAGGGTTTGAAGAAGTAGAAGAAACATTGACTCTCTGGTTTGATCTTGAGGATGCGGATGAATCCCAATTTTTGTGGTGAGTGGTCATGTTCTCAATCAGCTCTCTACACTCCTCAGGTCTTCTCTTCATGAATGTACCACCGGCGGTAGCATTAATCGTATCACGATCACGAAAAGTTAACCCATTGTAGAAGGTATCAATCAATGTAACGGGGAGCATGTTGTGGTTCGGACAACGGTCTATCAAGACATTATAACGTTCCCAAGCATCGAAAAGCGACTCATCAGGTTCTTGAGTAAATCCACTGATTTGGTTGTGAAGACTAGTGACCATGGATGGTGGAAAGTAGCGCGACAAAAAGCGTTTAGTCATGTCATTCCATGTATGAATTGAGTTTTTAGGAAGACGATCAAACCATTTCTCGGCATGATCGGATAAAGTGTGTGGAAAAAGGTGAAGGCGAAGAAAATCCATGGAAGCACCGGGAAGTTTCATGCTTTGGGTGACGGTAATGAACTTGTCAAGATGCTTGTTGGCATCATCACCCGGTAATCCGCTAAACGGGCAAGCGTTTTGAACTTGCTGGATCATGTGATGCTTCAACGAAAATTCAGGAGCCGTGATTTGCATCGGCGCAATCGGTCCTTCGCGTCCGTTCATGGTTGGTTGACAAAGTTCCTCCATTGTTCGTAAATCAGGTAAGGGAACATTGTTGTTGGTGTTATTCAAATTGGGTAGAGGTGGGTTGTTATTGTTGTTATGCACACCAGCCATATCTAAATCTTCACGAGTCTCGGGCTCAGAATAATTTGAAGATCTAGTACGCATACACCTGCAGAAGAAAAAGATACCAAAGAAACAGAGAATATATATATATATATATAATCTTTTTGGTGCAAAACTAAAAGAAATGCTTTTTATAATTTTTTAATGTTTTTGTATTTTTAAAATTTTCTAATTTTTTAGGATTTTTGAAAAAAAAAATTTAAGCAAGAAAAATAACGTTCCTAAAAGAACGGATCCCAAAGTTCAACGCGTCTCTCACTAAAAACCGTTAATCTTAACGAAAAGAGCCGCCAACGGCGCCATTTAATACAAAGCTTTTAGGCTAAGTATAAAATCTTATCGTCCAGTCTTTTCGAATTGATTACCAGTTAAGAGTGCGACTCAGTCGTCTTTTGGAAAGCAGAAGGATGTGTATGATTATCTAAATTTTTAAACCTAAAAGCAAGTATGAAAATGTCGCTGAGTAAAATGGAAGCTTTAAAAATAAACCACAAATAAAATTGTGCAATCTTTGGAAATTGAAACTTAAAAACTTGATTTAACTAAACTAAGACAAAAGGGCGGGAAAGATTAAATTTAAAAGTCTAAGGAAATTAAAACAACAGCAGATCGCAACGCGATCGTACCCAAATAGTAAGATGGATCGCGTCCACCGATCGCACTAAATGCGATCACAACAAAGGAATCAGATCGCACTCAGCAGTGCGATGAGTAAACTTGATCGTACTACCAGATCGCAACCACGATCGCAACAAGTGGATCGTGGTCCTTGATCGTGGTTTGTGATCGCAACACAATAGAATCGCAATCAATGCGATGGAAACAAAGAATCGTAACAACCCATCGCACCCACAGATCGTAGTTATTGATCGTGGCGTGGATTTGGATCGTGACCAAAGAAAGAACAACAGATCGCAATCTATGCGATCGAAGCCAAGTGGATCGTACCAAGGTAAAACCTTCTAAGATGGAAATGGCGTCCAAAAGGTAAATAAGCTTAAACGAATAAGCAGAAACCAATAAGCACTTATCAAACTTCTAGATAAAGATAAATAAGCACAAATTCGAAACCTTTATGAATACTAAACTCGAGACTTAATAAACCGATCATAAAATGACAAAACTCTTTTAAAAAGTTTAAAGGTAAATAAGCCAAGAATACAAATAAGCCAATAAGCATAAAGAGCTTATAGCTTATACATTCAAGAGCTTATGTAGGAACAAGAAAGATTAACCTTTTAATCACGAACTCATCCAATCACCCAAACCGTATGAAGTACATCATTCGGATCAAAAATTGAAGTTAACCAAGAAAGGTAGAAAAAGATTAAGAACAAAAGACTAAACTTGAACTTGATTAATGAAACTCAAATACAAAAAGCTTAACTTGAAAGATGGAGAAAAGATAAAACTTAGTGAGAGAAAGTTGGAACTTTCTCTCTCTAAAAACTAGAAAGAAAAGATGAAAAAACTAAAACTAGCTAATGACTGACACCCTCCTAATGTGTCATTAGGAGGGTATATATAGGGAGTGGGGAATGCATGTGTGCTTTCTTCTTTCTTTCTTTTCTTCTCGACTCGATCTAAATTCATTGTCTTTCTCGATGGCGTCTCGGGATTTGAACTCGTCTTTCAATTTTCTTCTATAATTAGACTTGAGTTCTTCGACTTCATTAAACTTCCGTCTTTAGACTTTTTCTTCGATAAATCTTCAGAATAGGCCTTGGACTTCCGTTCTTTTTGCACTCTTGATCTTTTGACTTCGTCTTTTCTCGTTTTCTTCGATAAAAGCCCGTGAAAGCCCGTGTTTTCTTCCTTTTTCATCTTTTGGTACAATAAAAACACAAACCACGCATAATTCCGACTTTTACGACATAACTTACACATTTTGGTCTTGTTATTATTAGAAATAAGTGGTAAAAGGATAAGTGTTTTCACACTTATTATCCAATATTCACAAATACATTGGATCTACACAAGACACAAATAAACCAATGATGAACATGACTAGATCTTTAGGAGAGGATGATCTTCATCAAGGCTTCATCTTTAATCACATCACAAGTGTGTGAGTGATCTTCTCTTTGGACAAGGTAAAGAAGGAGAACAAGAGGATAATCATAAGTAAACATACTTAACACATTAAGTGATCATTTACAAATGACTAGGATTAGAAAGGAGAAAGAAGGCTGAAAGAAATGTCCAAAAAGGGTTGTGGAGAATGAAGATTTGATCCACTATTTATAGAAGACAAAACCCAACGGCTAGCTAAGCGTTGTTCTTTATTGCACTAGGCGGTTCCTTATCAATAAAGAACTGCGTAGGCACTTAAGGAACCGCGAAGGTAGACTCCGCTCCTTTTTGTCTTTTAGTGGATTTGATATATTTGAGGCTGTTTAAAACCTTCAAAGGATATTCTTATGGCATTTGGAATATGTCATATTCAAATTTTTATTTTCCATTTTAATAAAATATTTTCTTATAAAGAAAGTTTATTAAAAAACTTTTTGTCACATTTGACAAAAGTGAGTTTTAAGGCTAATCACTTTTATGATCACTAAACACGATTAAGATATGTTAGTGTAATGATTATTACCTTGATGATAGTGTTTGTTAGATAATTTGTTTTACGATTGTGTTTGACTATAAATGTCTTGTATAGTTTGTTGTGATCAAAACTAAGAAAGATTAGTTAGCACTAATAATGTTTTTAGGCATCACTTGCATTAACAAACCGCTCTCTTCAATCTTTTGTTTTTACCACATTGAGATTGGTTGCTATTGTCCTTCCTCCTTTTTTTGAAAAGGATGTTCAGTCTCAAAAGGAGTTGAACTATAGCATCGCAACCTAGCAACATCTTCTACCCATCCCAAAAAAATCCCCATCTGCATCCTCTAAATCAAAGTTCTTGAAATAATATTGAGGTAGTCTATGTTTCTTGTGAACAACATACAAATCAATTAAACCATTCCTACAAGCCAGTTCCAACATCGTATGCACATCATTGTCAGTGTGAATCAACTTCAACCCTTCTTCTAGTGATTTGTTTGGCAAACAAAAGAAAAAAGCCCATTTTCCACATTAGCAAGCCTTCCAAAAATATGATTTAGGCCAATACTAAAGATCCTGGCCTTGAAAGTAAACCCATAAATTTGGCTACGACTGCCGATTGCATACCTCAATGGACCATGTACAAAAAACTCATTATTGTGCATTTTCAAAACAACTTCTTCCTGATACGCTATTAGAGCTACTTGATAAGAAATTGAATCGAGTTTTGGGTTGGTAATACGATTTTAATTGCACCAATATAGTATTGATAGTATTTGATGTAGAGATACTAGTGAAAGTTTCAACGTTTATGTTGCAAATTTAGACCTTGAAAGTGTCGGCGGAAAGCTAGAGTCGTGAAAGGTGGATTAATGGTTTCGGAGACGCTTTTTGCATGAAGGTAAAGGTGGAAGACTGCTTGCATGTTTCAGACGACTGGAAATGACAAAAATACCCCCACGTGCATGGCACGTGAGGGAGTTAACAGGAGATAACGGTCAAAAGTTAAAAAAAAAGTCGACTTGGAGATTGTTTTGTACGATTTTAACAAGTTGGATGGCAAAGTTTCCGGAAGTTTCCACTCAATGGCAAAATTGCCGTTTTTACAAAACTAAAAGACAAAATTTACAAATTACTCTTTATTACTGATATATAAAAGATATTTTAGTCCCATACGATTGGAGCCTATCTCACTATTTTCCTAAAGAACAATAATAACCCATTGCTACATTAATACGATTAAATACTTTATCTATGAGGATTGTAAAATTTTTGTGGTGCAACTCCACATCATATACCCGCACATATCTTCTTGAACAAGGAAGGATCATTGGGTCCACATGTCGCACATTTATAAGCTTTGTCGAATTTTTCGACATGCAAGATAACTGAGAACAACCATAAACGAACAACCTTTGATGATTATATAGATCACTTGTTCCGGTAAGAAATAAAAATAACTTCTAGAAAAATTTAAAGCACATTATACGCTTGAGACTACCAATGAGTCTTGGTATCGTTGTAAGTGAACAATTTCTTAAGCTTAGCACCCTTAAAAATTGTAACGAACTTTGTTGGAATGGATAGTCTTGGCATCCTAAAGAACTCGATCAACGCGAATCACTGGACTTGACAACAACCCCAACCCCATTACTTATCGGGTTGGGTTGAAGCAAGGTTGCTTTTTGATGATAACAAATCGAACTCAACCCGACCCGATATTGAGGTATCCTATAGGTCACTTAGGTCTGTTTGGTTTGTGGATGAGTTTAGGATTATAATTTGGTTTGGTTTGGATTAGATTATGATTGAGGTTTAACAAAAGAGAGAGAAAATAATTATATATATTAAATATATATTATAAAATACAAATTATGTATTTAAATTGAGTTAATTACTGCGTATTAAAATAGATATATATTTTTTAAGTTTTGTAAAAACTAAAAAATAATAACATGTTAATATTTTTGTGGCTAATTTGGTTACACATCATCATAAGTAAGCAATTACTCATTTGCATTTATTGCTTCAAATTAAAAAGTCAATAAAATATGATGTCACCTTTTAAGAAAACCTTTCAAAAAGGGTATAGTTACTATTTAATAGCCCGAGTAATTCTACCAAACATTTGATTTGAGCTCACTTTTAGCCCAAACCCATGTAAACCCAGATACCAAACGGACCCTTATTTGTTTTAGTAAGCAGTAAAAATCACTTCCAGAAAAATTGATCGATCAACTCTCCAAAATGGTCATATGCGGTAGTAATTCGTTTGGTTGCAAATTTCGTCCGTATGAACAATGTATTGACTAAAATGCCCTCCCCGTGTGCAAAGCACATGAGACGAGTTTACGAAAAAAATCTACAATCGTTAACTATCATGGCGAAAAACTAACCACAATGACGTAATTTGCAAAAAGAGGAGGTTTGAATGGCATAGAGTGCAAATTTTGGATAGCACATGGTCTTAGATAAAGCAAACATGAGTTAGATAGAACACAAGTCTTAGATAAATACGGAGTTAGAATACAAGTCTTGAGTTCGTGTGTTGTATCCGCTATATAAGCAAACACTAATTCGTAATATATTTTTGTAATTCCTTAAAACTAGCATGGCTTTTTTGTTAAAGGTAATTGGTTCGAAGCACTTCACCCAATCCGTCTCACAACTCCGTCCAGTGGTGGCACGCTCTCGTTTCTTTAGCACTAACTCTGGTGGTGGACATTCTCAGTTTAAGGATGATCATAGCATCAATCGGCCTGCTTACAAATCTTATATTGGTATGAATTCCGTTTCACTATTCTTTCTATATAAATTGATACTATTTTTCCATATCTCTCGTTTTTGTTTCGTAATTGAAGTATATGTTTACAATTCATATTTAACACGATGATGTTTTTCAGATTTTGTGCTAGATAAATTCCGGGCACTGATTAAGCCATGGAGAACTGTAGAATTACCTGAATTAAGTAAGGACGATGGGAGTTGGATCACCCCAAAACTCAAATTACTCAGCTTGAGCCGTGATGAGGTGAAATACCTTGTTCCCATGCCTGGCATGACGCTGGATCAATGCAGCTACGGGTGGTATCTTGACGGTTTGTTACTCACACTTCATGCTGATAATGGGCAACAGAAATACCTTTACACTCCCGTGGTTGAAAGGAGGTTTCGCTATGGCAAAGTGACTTTTGAGTCACTTGCTGAGGGATTCCTCATTGTTTCGGTTAAACCGAGAGGTTACTAGAATCCTAAGTCACAGTGCGCGGTTCGTCACTCTCTCTTTATCTACTCTTTTCTATGTAGCTAAACAAACAGAAAATGCTTACTTGTGAAATTCCTAAAGTACACTTGATAGACTGCAATGCTAATGACAATGTGTAGTTTGTGTTTCAGGATGAGGCTGGCGATGAGATCAAGAAATCTACAAAGCCCGACGAAACCACAGTGATTTAATTTGGTTCCATAGGATAACAGATGGCGTGTTGCCCATGCTTGTGCTTAGAACATGAGTTGGTTGTTCCTTTTTTGTATGAATCTGTTACGGAGTATGTTATAAAAATGTTATAGCTTAAGCAAGGAAAAAAAAGCAAATCATAAACTATTTACAAAATAAATACCACATAAACTGTTCAATTCGTGATGGGTTTGGCACAACTGGTAGGATGCAACTTCAGATGAACAAAATCCATTATTTCAAATTTAAGCCAGCATGAACGTTTATACAAAAAATTTATTAGTTGGGCAGAATATACAAAAGTAGCAGAAAAAAATTATATTCCTAAATAAATAAAATAACAACAGATTTAGCATCCGTTTTCCATATATGGTCACCCAAAAAAGTTAACCAACTTAGTGGGTGTTTGGATAACCATTTTGAAAACAAATTATTCATTTTGAAAAATCCATTTTGAAAAATCATCATTTTGAAAACTTCATTTTGAAAAATAGTGTTTGGATTTGATTATCCGGTTTGAAATCGCAATAATCAAATAATCACTTTTTTGAGTGTTTGGCAAATTTGATTATTTGATTATTTGAGAAATAATATAAACATTATTTTTATTTATTAAATTATTTAAATTTGACATATGAAATAATGTTTTGTAAAATTGACCAAACATTTTTGTTCCAAATTTTTCCCGAAGATAAAGAAAAAATTACATACTTTCAACAATTATGTGATCTTAAAATTAATCACGCTAAAGATGCGATCTTACAATTAGAATCATTCACGCTAAAGATGCGATCTTAGAATTATAAGACAATAATAAACATTAAATCATAGAAAAATAAACTAGTGGCAACAATACATAAATAAGCTTTACTTGTTCTTCATTAGATATGTTGCAATCGCATCCCTTACCGTGCTCATATATAAATCTTTACTACCACTCGAACTTGTACCATCTTGTGTTTGGTTCATGCTATTAGATACCTCTTTATCGAAATCTTGACTCGGATTGTAAGTTTCTCGTTGTGCCATATGAAATGCTTCATCGAATTGACCTTTCTTCCTTATATAATTGTGGATGGCCATTGACGCTAATACAATGCTAACTTGTGTTTCATACGAATAATTTACGTGCATATCCTTTAATATTGCCCATCTAGCTTTCCACACTCCAAAAGTACGTTCAATCACATTTCTTAACGAAGAGTGATAGTAATTAAAGGTCTCTTTCTTACCTTTTGGAGCACGTTGGACGGAAGTTTGACCTCTACGAAAATCAGGTACATGATAGCGAATGTCATTTCCTTTGTATGGAGCAAGATACCCGCTAGTATTTGGGTACCCAGCGTCAACAACATAATATTTATCTGTGAAAATTAATACAAAAAAGCATTAGCTCTCAACAGTGGCGAAAACATATCACTATCTGCTATTCCAAATTGGATCTTATCTTTACTAGACTCCATATGATATATGACAAAGTTTCGTATCACTGCACAACGATATACAGTATGTATAATTTGGACTAAACTTATATAAGCCGAAAAGTTTCAAATAAGCCACAAAAAAGTGATGTTATGAAACACAAGCATAAAACCAAATAAGTTATAAGTCGGCTATATAAATGACCCGAAAATAGTACTCACAGTATCAATATGGACTAAACTTATATAAGCAGAAAGTTTCAAATAAGCCACGAAAGTGATGTTATAAAACATAAGCCCCAAAACCAAATAAGTTATAACTCGGCTATATAAATGATCTAAAAATAATATATGCTTACAATATCAATATGGAACCCAAAAGTCTTGATCTAACTATCTAAAACAGGTGTGTTTCCACATTTTAAACTCCATTTAAAAAAGCGTATTCAAGCTTATTCGGCTATTTGTCGGGCTGAAAAGGTAAAGAGCATCAAGCGAAATGTCTTTTTGGATATCATATCAGACTATGAAAGCAACTTTAAATCCTAGACAGCTAATACAGTATCAAGGAGTCATTTTCCCCTGATCATCGCGATTACTAGTATTTTACTCGATGAGTTGCCACAAAAAGGGAATAATTGAGGTCCCGAAATGACATGAATCTGAATTCCATTTACTGGCGAAACTTAGAACATAAAAAAATTTAAAAATTATTTAAGAATTAGTAATAATTGGTGAAAGTCAAAAGGAAAGTTTCTGGAGTTTAGAGCTCACTTTGACTACAAGGCTTATTAAAACTTGAAAGAGCAGACAATAATTACAAGTACCCATGCTCTTGTTTTAGAACCTGAGAATCATTCTTTCAGCTCTCACATGGTGCCCTTATACTATATACTCATGGTGATCCCTCTGTCCCTCCCACACATGCACCACGCACGTGCGCATCCAGTAAATCATATTGCCCCCGGTCAAGTGGTCTTACCGTAACACAGTAACCTACCTAGTAAAAAAACGTGTGGCTCAAAAAACACAACATGGATGGGTGGTGCTCTATGTTAAGATCTGTCTACGCTTCATATGTGTTATGTATTAGTTTTTCTAAGTGACTGAAACTCGTTTAAGAACATATAAATTCTGATATGGAATTTCATTTTTGAGCATTATTATCTGTCAAGGATTTTCTAATTCAGTTTGGCCGAGTGCTTCCCTACGCCTTCCTAAAACTATATTGGAACATATATCGGTTTGGTACAAAAGAAATTGCATTCAAATCTATTCAGAATCAATAGTGATGCAACTAAGATTAGAAAATGGAACGAGATAATATATGTACAGCTAATGGAAATCTAGGATGACATCCATTTGTGAAAAAACAAAAACCAACAAGTGATATAAATAAGGGACTAAGGGACGAACCAGTTTGGTATCATATAAACGGAGTATTTAGCAAAGATACTGGAAAAGATTTATAGCGATAGTTAAGACTTAAAAACATGAAACACGTCTGGCATTTTAGTCATTTTAAAATATCAGCTCGATGATTGGTTTCATACTCAAAATAGTCAAACAGGTTACATAACATGTGTTAACTACCAAAAATCAATATTTCACAAATACTGCTTAAAATATTAGCGTAAGTTAACTACCAAAAATCAAAACTTAAATGAGTCCAAGTCCACAAACAGAACAAAACAAATCAAAACTTATGTTTGGTGAATTAGTAGGAGCTCAAGCTTATTAACGTAAAACCACATAGAAATACCTCAAATTAACGAAATCAACAAACAGTTAAACATAGTTAAAAATTCCTTATAAACAAACTGTATATCATAATAAACAAACTGTATAACATAATAAACAAGTTGTATAACTAATTAAGCGAAAAAAACAAATTGCATCAACAAATTCTTATACAAAGTCGAGAGTCATGGATACATTTAAACAAGGCTGGAACATATAAACAAGGTGCAGGACAAGCTTTACATATCATGGATACATTTAAGCAAATATTCGAGAGCATGATTCTCATCATCAACAAATTAGTTCAATGTCGTAATCAACAAACTGTATAGCCTAATTTACAGATAAAAATATTTCAACATTCACGATACTATCACTGAATCAACAAACTGCATCATCTAACGGTATTCACAAACTGTATAACAAGCTGTAAAACCTCTACAGATCAGTATATTTAAACTCGATGATGAACAAACGAATCATCTAACTATATAACCGAATCCTCTAACTGTATAACAGAATTACATACTTAAAATTCATAAAACCTAACTGTACAGCTCAAATTCACATAACCTAATTAATAACATGACGTCATACCTCACTCACTCAACAAACACAATCACCTAACTCTATATAACCTTTACATAACGTCAAAATCCGCATAAACTAATTAAGAGGTTGATAACTACTAAATAACAAGATCCACAAACTGTATAACTAAATAAACAACCTCTACTGATGAATATATATATTTAAACATTCGGGCAGCTCAAAATCAGCATAACCTGATTATCATAGGATTAATGACGTCACGTTACACGTCATTTAATCAACAACTTCACATAACCTAATTAAAAACAAACGCAATCAACTAACTGTATAACCTTTACATAACGTCAATATATATCAAAATTCGCGATATCAAGCCCTTTGGTACACCTACTAACTACTGCCTCACTGCTAATGTACTTTCGCCAAACACTAACATAAAACCAGATTTCTAGTAAACTAACATAAACTAATCTACTCAATCAAATTAGCTATGAAACGTGAAAACACATATTGTAAATAAGACGGGCACCTGATACTATAATAGATGCAAAAGTAATAAACTCACCACCGGTTGGACGAGGAAAGTTGACTTTTGGCCTACGCAAAGCTTCATTAAAAATTCTTGTGTCGTGTGCGGTCCCTTCCCATCCCGCCCATGCGAATGTGAAACACATGTCAAAATCACAGGCTGCCATGATATTTTGGGTCGCATATCCTTTTCTACCAATATATTTGGCTTGTTCATGCTCTCGGACCGATGCTCTCACATGCGTCCCATCAATAGCACCAATACAATTCTACAAGAAAACATTTTCTCTTTAATCTATCGCATGAACCAAGTATATTTTAACCTAAAAATTCACATAACATACCTTGAATATTGGATAATAACGGGAATTGTTTAAAATTTGTGATGGTACTTCATCATTGTAATTTGCGCTTGGCCTGATCATGTCCCCGCTAAGTTTAAGCACTGCTTGAAGAACTCTGTGAAAATGCCTATGTATAGTTTCTCCAGAATGGTTAAAAGTTTCCTGAGCAAACCTATTTCCACACCCGTGTGCTAATATCATGAGAAAAATACCAACCAACTCCTCAATCGAGACATGACGTGTTGCCTTTAAACCATAACGTTCTTTAAGATCTGAACACAAATCCTTAAATACACTGATGTGTAACCGAAAATCTTCGTAGCAACGTCTAGGATGACCATTCAATATTTCTTGAATTAAAATATTACCCGTGCGACAAGAAGTACGGCATGCAAGTCCCTTTTTGTTCATTGCATTTTGACCCTTTATTATCCCTTTGACAGCTAAACTGCAAATTAGCAACCACGTGTTCTCATCCTCCATCCAATCTTCTTCATTAGAATCATTGTTGTCATCGTCACTATCGGAATCCATCCTGTTATAACACACATAAATAAAGAACACTGTGTGAAATAAAAACAAAAAAAAAAGTAAGTTAAAAAAAAGTAAAAGAACCTTATCAGCAAATATCATTAAGCAGAAGTCATTTTCATAACATAACACTTAAATCCATAACAACAAAAGTTAAAAAAAAAGAACATATTGTCGAGTAACATAACAATAACATAACAAAAAAAGTTCTAACTGATGAAATAAAACATGCATCAAAGTCGCTCATTTAGAATAGTCACTCGTTTAGAAGTGAGTATAGGAAGCCAATCTTGTCCAAAGAGGATGACGGGTACATAAAACTTTCCCTCGCTTCCTTTTTCCAAAATATCTTCAATGCCTTGTTGAAGTCTGTCGAGCCTTGTTCAAAACCAGGAAACTTTGAAACAATGTCCATGCAGTCTTTAATAGATGGGGCACGGTTTTGTGGTGCGGTTGTTTGTGAGCTTCTTGCCGCTAAAGTTTGAATCAACGGATCTAGTTTCAATTCATAAGATGTAACTCCCATAGCTTTTGTCTTTTTTGAACGAGTAGCAAAACCGTCATCTTTCTTCTTCTTCTTTGATGAGCTACTTTCTGGAAATGATATTACTTTGACAAATGGTGGCTACCAACGATTAAAGTTCCCCCGAAGGACTATCCGAAGAGTCAAGGAAATGGATGCAATATCAGAAAGATTGTGTCAATCAACTACCCGACTGACTGTTTTCAACCTACTTGTGTCAATCAACTACCCGACTGACTGTTTTCAACCTACTTGTGTCAATCAACTATCAGAAAGAGTCAAGCAAATTAGAGCAACTATCAGAAAGAGTCAAGCAGTATCAGAAAGATTGTGTCAATC
This sequence comes from Glebionis coronaria, assembly GCA_025667525.1. Lineage (NCBI taxonomy): Eukaryota > Viridiplantae > Streptophyta > Magnoliopsida > Asterales > Asteraceae > Glebionis > Glebionis coronaria. The sequence continues at coordinate 550,408,540 of CM046875.1, read as the reverse complement.
AACTATCAGAAAGAGTCAAGCAAATTAGAGCAACTATCAGAAAGAGTCAAGCAGTATCAGAAAGATTGTGTCAATCAACTATCAGAAAGAGTCAAGCAAATTAGAGCAACTATCAGAAAGAGTCAAGCAGTATCAGAAAGATTGTGTCAATCAACTATCAGAAAGAGTCAAGCAAATTTATCATTATTCGATCAAAAAATAATGGCAACCTTTACAGGCCACCGGGTCCTATCCCGACTGACTGTTTTCAACTACCCGTTATGACATATTATCCAACCTACTTGCTTGACGACATCTGCTTATGGGCCATATACATCAGAAAGCCTAACTGCTCTAATTTGCTAAACACGACAGAATGGTAGAGAAACCCTTGGAGATGCAATCTATAAGAACATTACAGTGGAATTTTTTGACCCGGGGCAGTTTCTGTCAACTATGGATCTCTCATCAGATATAAAGGTTCTAGATCTTAAGAACAAAATTGAAGCCTCTATTGTTATATAAACTTAACACATTAACTATCTACGACTCTATTTAACTGGTGACTAAAAAGAGAAGACTTTGTTAGTGACATTGTAAAACGGGTACTTAAACGGAATGGTATTTTGACAACTGAAACTTGTTGGGCATGTCGGCGTAGCTGCGTGAAGGAGAGGTAGACACGAGAGAATAACAAAGGTGAAAATGCAGTTGATATTCATCTTCTTAACCCCACAACAAATATATCCCAACCACAAACAGCACCCACACCCCTATTCCCTACATTAACATTCCTGCGCACTCCCATATCGTACAAGTACTTCACTAACATACAAGAACCATGCACTGTGAAGCGTTCTTTTTCTCGTTACTCAAGTCAGATCAACTGTGGCGGACATCTTACAGGAATTTTTCTCGTTACTTAAGTCAGATCAACTGTGGCGGACATCTTACAGGAATTACAATTTTTTCGAAAATTTTCACTACAATTTTTTCGAAAATTTACACTACAATTTTTTCGCTCGGGGGTCGGGCGACCCCCTTGACCCCTCCCTGCCTCCGCCCTTGGTGAACCACATTGCATTTAAATTAGCAGAGTATACAGAGTGAAAGCACATGAACAACTAATATTCGGCTAATAAGCTGGTTAGGAAATTTGCGTAGGTGAAGTAACCATTGTGTGCCAATCACATATCATAAAGATCAGTAACTCGGTTCTAAGAGACCAGCTGCAAAATTTAAACTAAATGAAGCAAACTGATACTTCAGTCGTCAACCAGCGAGGTCAGAAATAAACTCAAGTTGAACAACACAGAATAGCAAGATGATTTATATATTTGGTCATAGGCTTAATCCGCATAAAACATCCTCTGTACATTAGTCAATTGTATGACAATAAACAGAAGGCGCTTCATTTGGCAAGGAGCAGTCCATGTAGTTGGCGTTAAACTAAAAAATATGCGAACTCCCTAGTCCAAGGTCATTTTTAGCAGTTGCTTAATTCACGCGCAACATGTTGCCATTTTCAGAAGGTTGTATAGTGCAGAGGAAAATATACACGAGGTTTCATCACAAAATTTTGGTATTGAAACGTGTGAACTCACTAGTTTTAGCTATCCGGAAAAAGCCAATTTTCTAGTATTTGAGTTTTAGACATTTAGGAATCGACTATTCAGAAAGCAACTCTTCGATACTTCTAGTTATCATAGGGCCGCCAATAATTATGTAATTATATTGATGATAAGGGACCATATAGAAAGCCTTTCAGCTGTCGATCATCTCCTGTGGTGGTCCAGAATCTTACTCTCATACGGAAATATACACGTCAGAACAAGTTAAACCAAAATAGCTGATGCTCCTAAATGCAGAGGGCCTATTAGTGGCATGCGATAAATTGTTTTGATGCGTAAGGTTTTGTGATCAAAAAGCGAGCATGAGGCCTTGGAACAGTTTTCGGTAGAGTGTTTTAGGTTCAAATGCTCATTGAGAAATACATCTGTACGTTCAACAATCAGCGAGACTAGAATAAAGGGAAGGGTTTAAAGTGTTTAACTGTTGCTAAACTTGGTTAAAAGGGAAGGGTTTAAAGTGTTTAACTGTTGCAAACCTCCTAATTCGATAATTACTTATAATGTTTTAAAAAGTGGTCAAAAAGTGTAGGGACAGTTTTGGCCTGACCTGACCAACCACGCTTGTTTGGAGTTTGGACCTCAACCCATGTGACCCTTTACTCAACCTGGCCAACCCCCCCAATTTGCCACATCTAGTTTCATTTGTTCTTTCTCATCAACTATTTCTTATTTATGCTATAGTTGGCTGCATGGATCTTCCCGATGACATATTTGGTGCGTTAGTAAATTTAGAAAACATCCACTTGAAAGATGGCTTTCAAGAAGGCTATAAAGCTGGTTTTGCTTCTGGAAAAGATGATGGGCACGAAGTTGGTTTAAAAACAGGTTTCATAACTGGTGAAGAGTTAGGGTTTTACAGAGGATGCATTGATGTTTGGAACTCTGTGATTCGAGTTGAACCAACATGCTTCTCGACGAGGGTTCAAAAGAAAATCAAAGAGATGGATGGGTTGGTGTCTAAGTATCCTATCATGGATCCAGAAAACGAGACTGTAACGGAATTTATGGGCTCATTAAGGTTGAAGTTTCGGGCTATTTGTGCGACACTGAATTTGAAATTGGAGTATAAAGGGTACCCAAATGCAGCAGACCCGAATGAGATACAGTTTTGAAGAGATATATTATAAAGCTATAACCATCTTAGGATTAGCCAGGGAGAAGTCCGAAAACAGCCATGGGAATACCAGTTAGGCTGTGCATATCATAGCAAAAATGGCGAGTTCCTGGGTAACCTGACAGTGGATCCTTAGCAGTTGACTCATAATGAATCCTTATCTTAAATTCTTAATTACAACAATTTTTATCCATCAAGAAACTTTCAGATTTAGTGCACAAGACACGACAAAAAATATGAATATACACCCGCGTTAAACCAAAAGGACTCAAAATCTTCCTGGAGTTCGTCTATAAGTTTGGAGAAAAGAGAGCTCTTTGAAGAAAGAGCGGAAACCATTTTACTTCTCTTAAAACAACAATTCCCTGGACTTCCTCAATCCTCGCTCGAAATTAGCAAGATAGAGTCCAATAAAGTATGTAATTCTCAATTTCTATTTTTCTTGCTCAATTACTAATCATGGGTGAATCTATGTTCTGTGTTATCTCAAACGGGTCAAAACTTAACACATTAACTATCTACGACTCTATTTAACTGGTGACTAAAACGAGAAGACTTTGTGGGTCAAGCCTACCCTATTTCGACCCATTTTGACCAGAACGAGTATGATATGGTTCGTTTATTTCATATACAGTATAAGTTTTGTCTGATGTTTGGCTTATATTTTCATAAGGGTGTGTTTGTTTATAGGCTTATGAAACATAAGCTCATTTCTGCTTATATTTCATAAGCCCTAAATTTGTCGCTTATTTTTAGACTTATGGGCTTATATAAGTTTATTGTGATAATAAACTTATATAAGTTAATTGTGATAATAAACTTATATAAGTTAATTGTGATAATAAACTTATATAAGCCCATAAGTCTAAAAACAAGCCAGAAAATTAGGGCTTATGAAATATAAGCTGAAAAATGAGCTTATGTTTCATAAGGCAAATTTCGTCTTATATTTCATAAGCCCAATTTTTATGGCTAATTGTTAGACTTATGGCCCATAAGTCTCAAAACAAAACATTTTTTTGGGGCTTATGAAATATAAGCAGAAATGAGCTTATGTTTCATAAGCCTATAAACAAACACACCCTTATGAAAATATAAGCCGAAATGAAATAAGCTGATAAGCCCACATATAAGCTTAAATAAACACCCCCTCAAATCACATAAAAAGCTCATAACTATCTAGGCTTATGAGCTTATATGATTTTGGCTTATACATGAATAAGCCTCATTTTTCTTGCTTATTCATGAATTATCAAATAATCATAAATAAATAAAATAAATGAAAAAAAAGACAGAGATTCATACCCAGAAATCTTGAAGATCCGATTTTTTAAGGTTTGAAAAAGAGAGATTCTGATGAAATTGAAGATGAAATTGAAGATGGAGTTTTGCAACTGGACCCCCTAGACAACTTTTACAAAACTCTGTTTGGTCCCTCGAAAACGGAGATAAGCCCGGTTAGCCCTTTTTTACCCAGACACTCTAAAACAGCTTATCTCAGTTTGAAACTGAGATTCGGAGAAAATTATCTCCAAACCGCACATCCAAACACCCCCTTAGTTGATCGACTCAACTGGATGATAAAACCAGTCATACTAGTTGTTTTTTTTTTGTAGTTGATCAATTACACTCCTCGATAAAGCACTTCTTAACTGAAACAATCTGATTGAAGACTGTAAAACTCAGCAAATTTCCTTTCGACTTTAGAGTAACAAATTGCCATTGCGTACCCAATAAATGCACCCTTCTCGAAACTTATTTATAAGGATACAATCGGAACGTTAACCCAAAAAGTACTCATCAGCACCTACTTACAAGGAGTTGATTGAATTGACGTGGGAGTAAACATCTAAAATAGACATGTAACTAAAACAACAATAATCTCTATCTAACATAAGCGAAATAACATACATTGAACTAACTCCAGACCCAAATTGAAAGAAACTACACATATCAGTTACTTAAACTAACAAAAAGCATACCCATAGTGCTTTACATTTTTTCCGACAATATCCAAATGCAGAAATACTAATCTTCCTAAAATCTTATACTGTGTTTGTCTCATTTTTTTGGTGAACAATGTGAACTTTTATTAATTAACCAACGGATTTTACACCAAATAAGAAAAATAAGACAGACATGCCTATCTTCCTTATACAAAAATACATCCCGGACAGAAAAGAATCGGACAACGTTACTCTAAGCTTGATCACTCAGAGATGCTATATCTCAGACACAACTGAGATTATGACTGCTTTCCCAAGTGTATCCTAAACACTTAGAAAATCATACCAGAGAAGGATTCAACTGGTCAGTTCACCATATGCTCTTATTAATGTGTTTCTGAAGCTTGTTTGGTTGGCTTGATAATAAAATGGTTTTTACCGTTAATCATTGATAATTAAACGGAAATCACCATTGACATTTTCAACAACTGTAGAGCACATGATTAGTTTTCAGTTTTTCACTTCCATGAAGGCATGAACACTTTCCTGTCATCATAAGCTTGTTGTGATTGTTTCTCAATGGCGGCTTCCTCGAAGGTAATTGGTTTGAAGTTTTTCACAATGGCGTAATTTTAAAAAAAAAAGAAGTTTAAATTAGAGATACCACGTGGCCTTAGATAAGGCAAATATGAGTTTGAACAGAACAAGTCTTAGATAAATACTGAGTGAAAAGAAAAAAACAAAACCTTCCAGAGTTAGAATACAACAAGTCTTGAGTTCGTGCGTTGTATCCGCTATATAAGCAAACACACCTGTATCCCTAAATTATAATTCGTACTATATTTTTGTAATTCCTTAAAAACTAGCATGGCTTCTTTGTCGAAGGTAATTGGTTTGAAGCACTTCACCCGATCCGTCTCACAACTCCGTCCAGTGGTGGCAGACTCTCGTTTCTTTAGCACCATCTCTGGCAGTGGTCATTGTCAGTCTAAGGATGATTGTAGCATCAATCGCGCTAATCCGCCTGCTTCTAAATCTTTTCTTGGTATTCATTATTTGTATTTGTCTACAATGAATTTCTTTAGTTTTTTTTATTTAAATTTTATATATCTATCTGTTTTTTCAATCTTTGTTTTTGGTAATGGGAAGTTATGATTGAATTTAATACGATAATATTTTTTCAGATGTTTTGTTGGATAGATTCTCAACAACAAAGGCGCCTCCTGCAAGTACGAAGGTGATTGAGCCATGGACTACCGAGGAAGGACCCGAATCCCTAGACTTGGGCATAGCATTGGTTGGAGTGAGGGAGGAGTGTATCAAGGTATCCGTTGATAACAACACCGTCATCGTTGAAGGTCAAGGGGACGAGGATTTCTATAAAGAAAAAGGGTTTGAAAAGTATGTTTGCTCCATTGATCTATCTGATAAGTTGTACAAAGTCAGTGATATCAAGGCACATATGATCAGGGATACTGGATTGTTGCAGCTAGCTATTCCCAAGCTTAAACCAGAGGACGTTTCTTTTGATGTCAAAGTCGATGTGTTAAATGATTAGCTAGCTCGATGTGTTATAGTGTTATACACATTATGAAATTTCTGGTTTAGTTCTTTTACTTTGAGAACTTGTTATGTAGCTTCGAGTTTTATCCAGTTTGGAATTTGGTTATGTTATTCACCACTTGTTTTCAATGGCTAATTCTTAACATAACTTGGAATCAAGATAGCACTCGGAACTAGCTTTGTATCTTTAGTCACAATGCAATAACGCTTTCATTCTCATTCGTCACTGCAAAATGCAAATACCTTTGTTGTTCTAATGCATACCTAGCGTGTTCAAATACAAGCATTTATACAGCTAGTCTTCGTGACGAGAGAGATAGAGAGAGTTTATTAGGATTATGGTGGATGGTTTTTGTAAGCAACTTACAACTAAGGATATGTGGAAAACTGGAATGGTGCCATATCTTTTGTCGCATCGTCACTTCGCCAGCAAGCTGATTCATAGATCATGAACTTACTTTGGAATGGGGTTTTTTTTAATTTCTTGTAGAAGTGCATTTTCACTCCTTTATAAAATATCTGCAGCTTGTATTTACCTGGAAAAAGGGTCAAAACGGGTAAATTCCAAAAAAAGAAGAAGAATGGGTAAATCAAAAGTTGTCTGTGTATCTAATTGCTCATGATATCTTATTTTCTACCGAAATATCTAATCATAATGTAAATAGTATACTTACTATACAGAGTCTGTAGTCATATTTTCTATATAAATAAATTTACGAAATACACAGAAGATGTGAATGGGTACATCAATCTGAGCTACCTGTTGCGGCCCAAATCATTCTGACTCGTTTACCACGTTAACCAGATTGACCAACCTGCCTGCTTTTCTGCCTTTAAGTTCTAGTATTACTAGCCTTACATGTTCGATACCGCATATTTATTCCTTTAAGTATATTTGCTTCATAGGAGGTTGAGGCTTCGTAGCGACCCAATGATGCTCATTGAATACTATCCATTGCGAAAGATATCAGAATATGCAACTTCCAACCATCCTCGGTTAAGCTTATGAGTTAAGCTTAGGTTATATTATGTAAGCCATTTATGACTTATATAATACAATATAAGCTTATAAGCTCATGTTTAGTGTTTGGTTTAACTTATTAAAATTAATAAAGTAGAATGACAAAAAAACACATAAATATTAAAGATTTAGTTATTAAATGTAAATATAAAAGTCTTTTGTATGTCATTGTTACATAAGCCCACCATTCCTTATAAAAGCCACAAATGTTTGGCTTACCAAACCCCCCTTATATAAGCTTATAACCCTACTTATATAAGCTTAATCAAACACTTGATTTCGACTTATAAGCTTATATAAACTAATAAGCTTATAAGCCCACTATATAAACTAAAACAAACACCCCAAAAACAACCACAAAACAATTTACTTTGCAATAACTTACTTTGGTCTTTTACAAGATTAACCTTTTTGCCTATAAGTTATCTCTAATGCTTGTTAGTCATTATTGAATACTTATATGATTCCATATATATATATATAATATATGAGTTAGGATCAAATAACAAGAATAACTACAATGAGAATGATGAGAAGAAATTACAACCACACATTTCAGATGCACCTACAAAGTCAGATGCATCTCTCTTTAAATTTCTCACTTTTATCAGAAATATATGGTTAGAAATCTTTCTTATTCTTTTCATTTTTAATTTTTTTCTTACCAAATCCCTACTTACTAAATTAACTTATGATTGTAGTATTAATTAGTTTCAGATTTACCTTTGATTAAGATCACAACTGAACTCTTCCACATTGCATTCTTAGATCAACTATATGTGTATACGTCTAAAGAATGTGAGATAATTTCAAAATCATGTTTACTTACTAAAGTCCACTAAACAAATTTGAGGCCCAAATTATGTTACATACTTCTCAACATGGGGGATTCATAAATTAAACAACTACAATGATTCTAATTCATGATATAACCATTCATTTATATGGCTTTGGGAACACAACAAAATTTTACCAAAACAAAAATCATATTAAAACATGCTTTTTTCTCCGATGAGTTTCTACCCCTTTTCGTCTTAAAACCATAAAGCATCACTTAACTACCCCTTTCGATGCATCAACGCTTTTCTCTATCGCACCTTTCATCTCGAACTACATTAGAAACATGTGTATTAGATTGAGGAAAAATATAAATTTAAAAAACTTTATATGTAAGATTACTTACCCATCTTCTTTTTTTATCCTGACGGTGACATAAACTTCACTAAGCTTACATGCGGTCATCTGTGCCTTCCCACCAACAAATTAAAGAATGCAGACACCCCTTATCTTGATGTTGTATTTCTTTTGCCATTCTCTACACATATAGTAAGATTACGATCAAGTCTAGGCCCACAATGCAATCTCTTCTATCCATCCCGAGAACTTTCACATACCCTCATGTTCCGCCATCCTCATTTGGTAATTGGCCTCCTTATCATCATCCTTATCTTTTGGCGTTTCAAACCTCAGCTTTACCAACAACCAACCCCCAACAACTCCTAAATCCATTGCAACTCTCTCACCCACTTTGTACCATATTGCGGTAAGAATTCAAAAAAAGAATTAAAAAAATCAAGCAAAGAAGTTAAACTCTAGTCCATAATAAAGATATTGTAAGCAAGAAGTTGAAACCAAGAAGGACATCTCCATATGTCCTTGTTGCTTTCAACTTCTTGGCTTACAATCTCTTTATTGAGGATTGGTGTTTAACCTTTTCGCTTGATTTTTTAAAATTCTTTATTTATTCTTATCGCAGTATGGAACAAAGTACGTGCTAGAGTTGCAATGGCTTTAGAAGTTAATGGGCTTTAGAAGTTAATGGGCTTGGTCGTTGGTAAAGATGAGTCTTGAAAAGACAAAAGATGATGATGATGATGATAAGGAGGCCAATTACCTAATGAGGCTGACGGAACATGAGGATATGTGGAAGTTCCTGGGGATGGATAAAGAGATTGCATTGTGGGACTAGACTTGATCGCAATCTTGCTATTTGTGCAGAGAACGGGAAAAACAAAATACAACTTCAAAATAAAGGGCGTGTGCATACTTTAATTTGTTGGTGGGAAGGCAGAGATCATCGCGTATAATCTTGGTGAAGTTTACGTCATTGTCGGGATAAAAAAAAGAAGAATGGTAAGTAATCGTACATATAAAGTTTGCTAAAATTATATTTTGCCTCAATATAATATATATGTTTCTTCTGTAGTTCCGAGATGGAAGGTGAGATAGAGAAAAGTGTTGATGCATCAAAATGGGTAGTTAAGTGATGCTTCATGGTTTCAAGACGAAGAGGGGTGAAAAACTCATCAGAGAAAAAACATGTTAGTATGCATTTCGTTTTGATAAAATTTTGTTGTGTCCCAAAAACCATATAATTGAATGGTTATATCGTGAATAAGAATTATTGTAGTTGTTTAATTGAAGAATCCCTTTATGTTGAGAAGTATGTAACATAATTCAGGCCTCAAATTTGTTTACTAGACTTAGTAAGTAAACGTTATCTTGAAATCATCTAGCATTCTTTAGACGTATACTAATCAATACTATACCTTTACATATTATCATAAGTTAATCTAGTAGTTTAATAAAAATAGATTTATATGGTCTCATCATCACCTAATATATTACATATGTATACACATGCACGTACGCACTCAAACGTATATAGGGTTTTGAATTTTGGTAAGGGAGGGGGTAGAAATTTAAATGACCATATTTTTTAGTTTATGTCAAATTCAATAATCGTATCAAGGATTCCAATTATAGTGACAATTGAGGAGAGAGAGAGAGAGAGAGAGAGAGAGAGAGAGAGAGAAGAGAGAGGAGAGAGAGGAGAGAGAGAGAGAGAGAGAGAGAGAGAGAGGAGAGAGAGAGAGAGAGAGAGAGAGAGAGAGGAGGAGAGAGAGAGAGAGAGAGAGAGAGAGAGGAGAGAGAGAGAGAGAGAGGAGAGAGAGAGAGAGAGAGAGAGAGAGAGAGAGAGGAGAAGAGAGAGAGAGAGAGAGAGAGAGAGAGAGAGAGAGAGAGGAGAGAGAGAGAGAGAGAGAGAGAGAGAGAAGAGAGAGAGAGAGGAGAGAGAGAGAGAGAAGAGAGAGAGAAGAGAGAGAGGATTTGCTGACAGTAGAGAGAAGGAGTCAGTGGAATGTATACTAAGAGCATCTCCAATTGGGATAAAACCGATTAAAATTTTTTGCATTTAATGCATTAAATACAACATACATTTAACAAGCAAAGTTGTGTGACAGATTTATTTATGCAAAGTCATTTTGCAAAACCATTTGTAAACCTTTGTTAAAAGCTTTTGATGCAATGGTAAAATCCATCTCCAAAACCTTTTTCAAAATAGTGAAAAGCTATTAATGAGTTTATCTCATTAGAGATGCTCTAATGGAATTAACATTTAACATCTTATTTTACTTATTATCTACATTTTGATATCTATTTTTAAAATTCAAATTTTCAAATGACACTTTTTCAATTAAACTTGTTAATATGTATGTCTTAACTATTAGAGGGTTTGGTACGGTTGAGCCGTGGAGCTTAAGCCGTATGTAAAAAGGTGTGTCACATTAGCTGTTTCTCCCATAACATCAAAATACACCAAATCACCTCTCTGGTTAACACCAAAATTCTGGTGTTATAATGGCCCCACTTTAAATAAAAAACTAATAAAAAATAAAAAAATAAATAAAAAATAAAAACTCACGGCTCGAACCCATAACATGAGCTACGGTACATTTGGCTGAGCCATAAGCTCGCGTTATGGCCATAACGCTGGCTGGTGATAGCCAGCCAAAATCCCATAACTCAACACACGGTACAGTTGGCTCAAGCCAGGTCTCTGCGCTATGGTGACCAGCCGAGCCATGGCTCATCGTACCCAAACCTCTTAGTACTATTAGCTTTATTTTTAGAAAAATGCTAGCATGGGCTTTAAAAATTCTACAAACTAGTCAAATATTAAAAACATACTTAAAAAAAGTTTTTTATCCAAAAAAATGTATTTAAATTTAATTTTTTTAAGATTTTTATTTTAAAGGTGCTTGGTTGGCACCTTCTTTACGGCTTAGTGGTGCCATAGTGTTTTAAACGTCGTGGAGGGACCCGCAAAAACTTGTGCCATAACATAATTATTACGGCTCGCTATTATAAAATTAATGACAGTGTTTCGAGTCGTGCCACGCATATATTTTTTTATTATATGGTAATAAGTAACAGGGGCGGGACTATGTTAGAAGATGCGGGGGGCGGCGCCCCCATGGCTCGCAAAAAAAATCAAATTTTAGGGTTAAAAAAAAAAATTTAGGACCATTTTATTAAAGTGCACCCCATTAGAGACGAATTGCCCCACTCGGAAATAAAACAATGTAAAAACTTTTAAATTGCCAAAAAAAGAAAAAAACAATGTAAAAAACCCTTATGAGTCCGGTTATTGTGGATACCTTGTATCCAAAGGATACAAGGGGACTAATCCCCACCTTCCATTAATATTAATCAAAGGCTCAGATTAATTCTTATTTTTTAATTAAAAATAGCGGAGGGGTATTTTCGTCATTTACCCCTCCCATCTAACATCACCTACCACTCTCCCACTTCCCAGATCTAACAGTCGGTGTTTTTTTTTTCTTCTCTCTAAAACACACACAAAAACACACACACATACACATATTCAAATCATAATTTATCATCAAATACATCAAATTCATCGATAATCACATTCATAAGTCGATCATCACCTTCATAAAAAAGGTAAAATTCATTCGATTCGTTTTGATTCATCTTTTTTTAGCTTATT